>OW285235.1:24317856-25725356 GCA_935421215.2 Melolontha melolontha
CCCCTTGTTCTTCGCTTAGATCTCCTAAATTGTGTTGGAAATGATGTAGATGACTATTGAGATAGTGTAATTTTATACTCATATTACAGCCTAAATCTTTGAATCGCACCAGCATTTCCTCTACTAGTTCTACATAGTTGTCAGGCTTATGATTTCCGAGGAAATTTTGTGCAACTGCTACAAAAAATTGCCAGGCAAGCCTCTCCACATCATTCATACAAGTCTCAAAATTAGTTGTGTCTTTCATCAATTTACGTATTTGAGGTCCATCAAAGATACCTGCTTTTAGTTTTTCAGTACTTAAACCAGGAAATTTGTGAGAAATAAACTGGAAACATTGACCATTTCTATCGAGAGTCTTAACAAATTGCTTCATTAGCCCTAATTTTATATGCAATGGCGGAAGAATGATTTTTTCTCTTAAAACTAAGGGTTCATTTATATCATTTCTTTCCCCAACAACAAGAGCATCTCTCACAGGCCAATTTTTTGCAGTCCAATGACGTGATTTAGCTCGATTGTCCCAGAGACAAATAAACATGGGTATTTAGTATAACCACTCTGTTGACCCAATAAAAAATTAACCATCTTCAAGTCGACGCAGATCACCCAGTTATGTTCAATATATTTTATTTTTTGTAAAAGATTTGAAATTACCTCATATTCTTCTTTTACACATGTTGAGTGAGCAATTGGAACGGGAGCATATTTATTTCCATTATGTAGAAGAACTGCTTTTAGACTTCGTTTACTACTGTCAATAAAGAGACGCCATTCATTGGGCTGATAGATCGTTAAACCCATGAAAGCCAGCAAACCACTCACATTACAGCAATACACAAAATATTCATCAGATGAAAAAAACTTCAATAACTTTCCTTCTCTCGTGCGATATGTAGACACACGAACATCTGAGGAAAGACAATTTTTTTCTTTTAATCTTGACGCTAGTAACTCAGCAAGTTCCTTCGAAAGATCTAAGTCTCTGATGAGGTCACTAAGCTCATTCTGCGAAAATGGCTTAGGATCTGATGTTTTTCCGCAGTATTGAAAGTCATCATGTACTTGGGAAGAAATAGGTATTTCAGCTTCATCCTCCTGAGATTGCTGCACTAGCTGGTGAAAAGTTGGTATTGGAACATTTTCTGAATGAGGAACAGGTCTTTGTACTGAAGAAATATTGGGGTATTTCCATTTATGGCGATTGTTTTTGTTGATGCCCACTATATTAATCATACAAAAGTAACAGTCGTCATAATGATTTTTTTGTTCTCGCCATATCATAGGCACTCCAAACTTCAAAGACTTACGTTTCCCTCTCTCCCATTGTCGCAAATGTTCAACGCATATTTTACAAACACTATGAGGCACCCACAGTTTATCTTGGTGTAGAATTTCAATACCGAATTAAGCAAAATACAAACGACGCACTGTGTTTGTAATCGATTTACGCTGATTTTTCAGTATGTATTCACCACAAACATAACAAAATATATCAGGATCGTTAACACAACGTCTGGACGTACTAGCCATAATGAAATAGTAACACAAACTTTATCGATGATATTGTAATAATGACTAGTTACGAACAAGACCATAACAAGACCGACAACAATTCACAATTAGGGTAGTAGGTAAACTAGAGCTGATGAGTTAAAATGACGTATGTCAATATACTGTACATTACCTACTTTATCGACAATTCAAACAGAGATGCACCAAAAAAAAAAATTTTTTGTAGGCCTGTGTAATGAATGTATTTAAATACAGTTTCTCTGAAAAGAAGAATTATTTTAATTTTATATAAGGACGTTTCGTCTTGGCAACTAAAGTTGCCAATTGGATAATAGAGGAAATTTTTATTAAAAAATGATATAATTTAAATAATTTTATTTTTTACTTATGGAATGTTTTAAAACAGTTTTCTGGGTGTAATGGTAGATCATATTTGCTACAAATATAATGTGTACGATTTCCACATACTTTGCATCTTCTATATTTGGAAGTTCCTTTTCAATAATGTGATCAGTTCGGTCTTTCCGAATTTCTTCCAAGGCCGGGGAAAATTGCAAAGAAGAACGAACACCTGTGGCCTTGTGAGATTCCCCAAAAGACTTCAAAATGAAAATGGCACATTCCCTCCGAATGTTCAAAAGGGTTAAGTTATGGCCAAATTTCCTGTACATAAGCCAACCTTGTACACAACAAATGTCAACTCCCCAAGCAAAGAATGGCCACCACCATTTTTTAGATCTTATTCTGGATCGGTAAGATGCTACAAATTGATCCGACAGATCAACACCGCCCATGCACTTATTATAGCGATCAATTCGATTAGGTATATTCACTGGAATCTTGGCTTTTTCAGTTCGGCTATATCTATTTGATATTTTCAAGGGATACATGTTCTCGCAATTGCTGAGAACAGTGACCACATTATTATCATTCCAGCGCACTGCGAGAATATTACCGGTACCAGATGATGATAGTGCACCTCGTGGTGTTTTTCTAAAAGCTTGTTTGTCTGGTAACTTCATTAGAGGGTTGCACCGATTTTCACGTAATGTGCCGGTACCTCCTATTTTTTTTTCATTTAGATTTTGTAATAAGCCAACTGAAGAAAAAAGATTATCAAAGTAAAATATAGTACCCGCCTTGGCTTCTAAGTAATCAGCTAAACCAAGTACCACATCTCCACCTTGACCCAAACCTGTTGTCGGAAGATGTGTTGAAGCACCACAATAGGGCTCGGCATGAAGTGTTCTGCCAAAAGAATCTGCAGCTACCCATAATTTAAATCCGAAACGAATCGGCTTTCCTTTTATAAATTGCTTCAGTCCATGTCTGCCATAATAAGGTACTATACTTTCGTCTATGCTAACAGTTGGTCCTGCACTTATTAGTTTGAATGATGCATTCAATATATCAATAAACTTGCGCACTTTATATAAGTTATCACCATCATTGGTTTCATTGTTAGCAAGATGCAGATGAGCCATAATCTCATCGAAGCGGTTTCGACAAATTGCATTAGAAATAAGTTCACAGTGAACATCGGGTTCTGATGACCAATAAAGTCTCCGATACGGTAGTGGATGATATCCATAAAGCAACATTACACCAATAAAAGTCCAAATTTCTTGCTCTGAAACATTAAAATTGTGCAGCAGTTTCTGCGAGGCATAACGATTTGTTTCACGGACAATATGCACTAACATCTCTTGATTCAAAAACGTTTTCATTGCCTCAAAAGGACTTTTAACGGTTTCCTTTAGCAAATCTTCTGCATTGGGATGAATCACACTGTCATAAAATTTTGGTACTTCAGAATTTATTTCGGTAATATTAGCATACCACTTTGTTTCCCGAGCTAACGAAGCCTTAGAACGCTTAGCCGATGGCTGCTTTTTATTTGAGTTTTTACGTTTTATTGTACCCTTTTTGTTTGGCTGTGCACTAGTTGAAGGCATACCAGTGTCCACTGGTTCGTTGTCTGAGGCGTTATCAATTTCGACGTTATCATCGTACCGTACAGCAACTTCTGCGCGAAGTATGCGACCAGGTAGACGATCAATGTTTCCCTCTACTTCTTCATCGGATAAACCGGAATCTTTATCAGTTTCTGCATCGGGTGGTTCAGACGGGGGACAAATTGCGATGCTCTGGGGTATTTCGTCATCTTCTGAAATCATGTCCAGCAGTTCATGAAAAAGTAACCCCTTTCCGTCTCTTCCGCGGATATACCTAACGAAAAAACGTTATATATTATATATAACCTCATTTTCCCATTGGTAACTAAAGTTGCCATCGAAATGTAAATGGCCGCCATTTTGTAAAATCTTACTGAATTGATAAACTAATTATAAAAGTACAAAATAACATATTTTAGCAAGACTACTAAATTATCTAATACTAATATAAATATGATTACAAGCCTATATACTTACAAAGACTGATCTACTGCCATCGAGCTTAGTGAAATACGCTGACGCACTTGAAAACACTTGTGATTATCAAGACTTGTAGCACACTTCTAACGTTGTAGCATTAAATCTACATACAGTACACATTGTGCCACCACTTCAACACAAAATTCCCGTCATTAACTACATACATAGGCGTACTTGGCGGATTTAGTTAGGTAGCATCTTCAGTTGCCACCGGGCTTTATTGGGTTAAATATGAATCGTCAAGTATTAATCATGAATCGTCATATACACATATTTTTAGTTTAGACTCTTAAAATTGTTCTCAGGATTTTTGTTTTAAAAAAAAAGTGTTCCTTGCAACTAGACCTAGGATCTAATGTAATAAGGAGAGAAATAATACAATAGCATATTAAGTTTAATAAATTTATTATTCACACTTTGCAAAATTATACATTAATTTTCAAGTGTGTTAAATATCATCAATTATATTTTTATTTCTCAATAGAACATGGGGTATGTAAATCTTTATCCTAGTCAGAATATACTAAAATATGACTTTGAAGATCTTGTTAGATTTCAATAAATCTTCCTAAATGCAGCTGTGTATTACTTTAGACCAGTGAGTCTTATACTGATAAAAAAATATCAAACAAAAAATTAACATTCGTTTTAATAATTTAACTAAAATACTGGTCTTGTAAATCAGAAATAAGCTTTTAAAACTCAGAGAAAGAAAATCTTCTATCAATAATCTCCAAAATTATTATTTTTCTATTAAACTATTCTCTGTAAAGTTTATGAATTTAGTAGTATTATAAAGTGATAATATTTTAAGAACGAAATGTGTTATTTCGTATTCATGTGACGAGACCTTACCCGTCACATAAAATAGTCAATAGCACACAATTTATTTAATTCAATATTTTAAATATTTAATGAAAGTTTTAATTGCGTGTTCAAAAACCAGATATCCTTAAATGTTCATGAGATCTTACTCTACTTACAATTTAAGAGATATCTGTGTTATATATTTGTTTTAAAACAGAAATTAAAATTATTCCCGAACAATCAAATATCCATATAAAAATTAATGATCTTATAAATTTGTTTTAATAAACTTCAAAGTCTTGGATGTCTTTATTACATTACTGACCTGTCGAATTCATTATTATATTAAACAAAGTATATAATTTTCTTTAAATAAAAAATATAAATTTCATTCAGTGTATTCATAACTTCAAACGATTCGAGAAAATTGCTCTTAGCGAAATACACGGATTTACCAAAATCAGCCACCACAATTCGAAAGCATGTTATGAATTGCAGTGAAAAAAACAGAAAGCAACTAACTGCAGTATTAAAACATTTGAAAAGTGCAGATGAAAGATTCAGTCTAACTTTCGACGACTGGACATCAAAAAAGTATTGTTATAAGACTAAATAGTCGAGATGACACGAAAGAGGAAGAAATGTCAGGATCACAAACAGATGATGAGCCAACGCAACAAACCTCCCAACCCCAATTGACACTAAAGGAAAAGTTACAGCTGGAAATTAATAAGAGCATGGAATTCCCAGATCCTGAAGTACAAAATGAATCGGGGTTGGTAAATAGTATTAGACGCGAGGAATGAGTCTGTTGGAAAATGGAGGATATCACTTAGAATTATCATATAAATATCTATTGTCTATTCCTCCAACCCGTGTAGAACCTGAGCGAGCGTTTTCAGCTCCTGCTTATGTTGGCAATAAATTACGAAGCAGGCTTGGAAGTCAAACATTGTAGTTTCGAAATTCTAAATAGTTTTTTGTATTGTCTTTTTTGTTCCTTATTTTAGTATATTGTGTATTGTGTTGTGCAACAATATTAATAAATAATTTTTAAGAACTTACTTAAGTTTTTTTTCATTTGAGCCCAATTAGAAACCGCATAGTCTAATCCTGGGATTATGCTTCAAAAATCCCGTAATCCCGGGATTGAAAAACATGCTCGAGATTGTATTCTCTACTTGCAATATAACCAAAGAAAGCATATACATAACACATACTACTTGCAATATAACCAAAGAAAGCATATACATAACCTACATGTCAAAATAACAATAATGAGTAAAGTAGGAACATGCATAGTTAAAAAGTATTGTTTCTTTTCTAGTTTTGTATAAATATATTCTATCCAAGAAAACTGTGCGGAAATTATTACTTTAATATTCAAAATAGGCTGTCAGGTTTAATACAAGCCGTTGAGCTTGAGAACTAAGAGGTTTACCAGGCATCTAAGAAATATGCTGTAAACTAAATAGGCTAGAAATGTCAAAGTGATAATCAAACAATTTCGTACTCATTGCCACTGTTTGATATTACTATTCATTATCAGTATTGTTTATTTAATAACGAATGATCATTAAAATTTTCGCTCAAGTAAGCCATGTACACAAAAAGTATGTCCTAACTTAAGTTATTAGAGGAGATCTGTCTTTATTATTTCAAACGTCATGATTGTTAAAAAATAATTTGAAATGCTGACTTTTGTATTAAATATATTTATAATTTCTATACAAAGTAATAGAATATTATAAAAAATTCTCCACCAAGCATAATCGCACTCTATTTCGTAGAGCATTGAAAACATTGATCAGTATTTGCGGTGAGTTATTGATGTGTTCACATTTTTCAATGATTTTATGTCTTAACTCTTGTAGATTATTAATGGTGTTTCATAAATAATATTCTTTATATATGGCCACACAAAAAAATCCATGACTGTTAAATCACACGATCGTGGTGGATATGGAATCGCTGTATTTCTACTTATTATCCTATCGCCATAAAATTGTTGCAAAAACTGAATATTTTCAAGTGTAACGTGAGATGTAGCCCCATCCTGTTGAAAATATCCGACCTGGAGTTCATCATTAGTCAATTGATTAGTAAAAACACTGAGAATTTCGTTACGATATTTCTCCGATGTTATCGTGCCCTCAAAGAATATTGGTCCTATTAATCGGTGACGACTGATACCTACCCATACGCCTATTTTTTCTGGATGTAGAGGAACTTCTCTGTAGAAATGAGGATTTTCACTGGACCACATACGCATATTTTGCGAATTAACATAACCTTTCAAATAAAACCAAGCTTCATCGGTGAAAAAAGTATAATTTAAAATATTGTCTGTCATTGTTTGAATAAACCATTGGCAAAATTGTGTTCTTTTTTCATAATCCGTAGGTAATAGATTTTGTACAGAAGTTAATTTATATGGATACATGTGCAAGTCCTTTTTTAAAATTTTTTGACATGTTCCATACGAAAGCCCTACTTGTTGCGAAACTCTGCGAATAGATGTTTGAGGAGATTCGTTAATAATTTGTCTGACATTTTCAATTACGCCGGGACTTCTCTTGAGAGGAGGACCGCTTCCTTTTTTCCTTAAAATACTGCCTGTTTGACGAAAAAGATTTACACAATGCATTAGCGTATCACGGAAAGTTTTATAGCTAGGAACAGTATTTGGATATCTCTCTTCAAACTCCGCAAGGCAATTTTCTATTGAATGCTGCCAAATACCATCAATTTTTTGAGATGTCAGGAAGTAACATTCTACCATAAACGCTTTATGCATATCATTAAACGCCATTACTTTTTCTTTTGATGAAACTTTAAAATATATATTTGACACTGACAGATGTTTGAAATAACATCTTAATGACTAAAGCTACGACATAATTTTTATATACACGGCCAGCTACGAGTGAAAATTTTAATGATCGCTCGTTATAATATTTCAAAGACGTAAGTCTTAACTTAAAATGACAAACGTGTGTAGTACTGTCCGCGTCCAAAAAAACGGGACATGTCTTATGACGATTTTGACATTAATTTAGTTTTGTAAGTAAGTCTTTTGCCAATATTAGCAGCCATGAATATAAGATTATGCATCTGCCATTATTAAGTTGATGCAGCAAAGTACTGTCACAATAGGTAAAAAAAGTGTCCCGTTTTTTATGTCGCGAACCGTATTACGTTTCATTCATGTGTGTTAGAAAGAGATAAAGTACAATTTGCGGTTCCACTTGGGCAATACTAACTGAAAGGATATACTTTATGAAGATAATCTAATCGTTTCAAAATATAATCTCATTTTACTCATTTAATAATGAGCTGTAATTATGAAAAAACAAGAGTTTTTAAATGCATCTTTATTCTGAAGTGTTGCGCTTTTATCACAAAAAAAAACTAAAAACTAAGAAAAAACACACTTCTTCTGATGACCAAAATTGTCGTTTCTTTTCTTCTGTTATTTTTGTATTTCCACACGACATTACGTTATACTATTTTATCAATTTGTATAATAATATCTACACATTGTAATGCACGTTACTTATTACTTATTACTTACTTAATACATAACCTAAAGAAATTTTTGTTGACATACAACTTTATCTCCCACTTTAAAAATGATTTGAAGTTAGGTACAAGGAACATTTCATATTAAATTCGTTTTGTCTATCGCGTTTATGTCGGTACTATTTGTTGGTTGTTCGAGTAGATCGACAAATTCAATATCATAAATTTAGTGGATTGAATTAAGAGACTTTATCTTCGAATCTTCAATTCAACACGTACAGTTGCGGCCGCTACAAACTTAGACACCGACTTTTGATACACTCAGAAGCGTACACAATTTTTAAAATACCTCAATTAAATGAACTGCAAAAGTCGATAATTAGAACTGGCTAGAAGACGGCATGAGCATTAGACACATCGCAAATGAAATAAATGTTGATAAAAACACGATAAAAGTCAATGATATTTGCCCATGCCAATACTTTATAATTAATACTTTTTGCCACCTTACTTGTTTTGCTTTTACAGATTGAATATTCTCATCTTGCCGTGGTTTTCGAGAGCTTCCATCTTGAAAAATTCAGATTTAATCAAGAAAAACAAACTGGAATGCATTTTAATTTTAAAAACGCATATATTGTTACGAAAATGTTATTTGTATTTTTCCATTTTTCAAATTTTTTATTTTATATGCCACTGACTTTGTTTCAGTTAGATGACATTTTATAAACTTAAATATTAAAACCATGTTACAAAGCCCACATTCATTGTTTGTGAAACTGTCTGAGTTTGTAGGGGCCGCAACTGTATATGTCGCCTATTTTTCTCAGATTCAAATATCGGACAGAATTCGATCGGGTATTATTTCTGCGGAATAAACTTACTCCTTGAGCAGTACCGTATGAAAGACCCAATTGCCGTGCACAGCGAAGAATTGACGTGGTTGGTCACTCATGCCACAGAATAACCAGAATGGACAACAGCTGATTTTTCTATTGTTATCGATGTAGTGTCGTTTGGTGACCTTGATTCCATTGTATTCGAATCGCCATGTTGAAAATAGCGTTTGTTTATGTTTTGAAATTTGACGTTTAACGTAATACAACTGATAGGTTAGGCAAGTACAAGAAACTAGTTTTAAATTTCCAAATGCCCAAGTGGATTGTATCTTACTGCTTTTAATGTGAAAATTAAGAAGAAACCAAGGAAATATTAAAAATACGAATTACTAAATTGTAAAATTTACATTACAACTATTTGTCTTCAATATACAAAATGTAACTTCCAAGAATTTATCGGAGGTGACTCATATCCGACGATAACATTTACCTAGTTCAAAATTAGTTTCCTGGTTATCAGAAGAAAAGAGAGCAAAACAGACAAAGCAAACACCATTACGATCCACATAAACGTCTGTTAAACCTCTTCTATATGATGTTGATACGATTGATATTGTCTCAGCGTATTTAGTAATCCTTACACAGCGACAACTGACAATAACCAATATATATGTTTATGGAGCCAGTTTGATAGTCGGAAAACCATGCTCAGATAAAATGTAATACTATATACGTACAAATAGCTATCTCATCGACAATTTTTTTGGTATTTGGTTTTTACATTTGGAAACACCTGGGTCATGAACAACCCCGTCATGTTTTTGTTAAATTAGTCTTGAGTATCATTTCATATAGTACGAGTATATACACTTTATTACTGTATTAATATAATTTAAGGACTTAAGAACTGGTACACTTTCTAAATAATGTATACTTGGGAATTCTTCATTATTAATAATAAAACAGGCAATATTTATGTAATATATTTATTATTTTTATTAAGTGATGCTTTTTCAATTACAATTTTAGGTGTAACAAAACTATAATGGTAATAACTAAGTGGTAACCTGATTTTCTTCAGGTATTTGTAATGGTAATGTGTCCTTCAACGTTCCAATATTTTATTGATAAACTATTAAAAGATAAAATAATATCTTGTGGGTTTAATTAAACATAAATATTATTCAAAGTAATTTGTTATACAATTAGTACTTATGCTACAATTTATTGATATTTTTTATACAAATACAATTGACATCTGATTCTATTGTTTAACGTATCATCATCTCCTCCATTATTTCCTCAGGTATATCTTCTGTACCTGCTTCTGATGGTACTTCATCTACTGCAACAATATTTTAGAATAACTAAAGTTAATTACATCATTTTACTAGAAAAAGATCGTGATTTAAATTAATAGTTTCATATCAATATTATTCAAATGTGTAACTGGTTATACAATTAAATGCTATAATGTTCTTCTTCTTCTTCTTCTTTCGATAGGCGTATCGCCTGTTTAGTTCCGGTTTCTTTGTGGCGGCAGTTCTTGTGAATTTGATTGCCAGCTGTCTCGCCAGCGTTTTGGTGGTCGTCCTATGGGTCTTCTTCCGTGAGGTATGTTGTTTCGTACTATTCTGGCCATTCTGTCGGGATTCATTCGGCTGACATGGTGGTTCCATTCTCTTCTTCTTTTCCGTATCCATCTGACTACGTCATCCGTTTGACACTTCTCCCTTATATCTGTATTTCTTTGCCTATCATGTAATGTGTATCCTGTTATCGTTCTTAGAGTCTTCATTTCGGTTGTTCTTAGTATCCTCTTTGTTATCGTCGTTTCCGCTCTCGTCTCCGCACCATATGTCATCACCGGTCGTACGCATGTTTTGTATATCCTTGATTTGCATTCCGTACTTAGGTGTTTGTTTCTCCAGATTGGATACCTAAGATGTCCCGATATTGCTGCTGCTTTGTTTACTTGTTTCCTCACCTCATCACCCAAAAACCCTGCGCTTGTAATTTTGCACCCAAGGTATTCGATTGACATGGTTTGGTCGACGGTCTTATTTTCTATTACCAATTTGCAGCGTACAGGTTCTTTTGCTATGGTCATGCATTTGGTCTTGTCTATGGAAATTTCCATGTTGTGTTTTCCTGCCTGTTTGTTGAAAGCATGTAACATTCTTTGTAGGTCGTCTTCTGATTCCGCAATAAGTACTGCGTCATCAGCATAGCATATTATATTTATGTTGTGTATGCCCATCCGATATCCTAATCCGGTGTTCTTTACAGCTTTCACCAGCTCATCCATGATTGCGTTGAATAATAAAGGACTGAGACTATCGCCTTGACGGATGCCTGTTGTGGTTCGTAGGTGTTGTGTTAGGGTGAGGTTGGTGCGTATTTGCGTTCTTGTGTTTGTGTTTAGGTCCTTAATGAGTTCTACATATTCTTTCTTCGTGTTATTGTTTTCCAGGATCGTGATGACGTCTTTTAGTTGTACTCTGTCGAAGGCCTTAGTTAGATCTACAAAGCAAAGATAGGCAGGGGTGTTGTACTCTAATGATTTTTCTATCAGTTGTCTGAGTATGAATAGAGCGTCAGTGGTGGATCGACTTCTTCGAAATCCTTGTTGTTCTTCGCTTATTGGCATTGTTGGGGTTATTTTGTCCGCAATGATCTTAGTTAGGAGTTTTAGCGAGGTGCTCAACAATGTTATCCCACGGTAGTTAGCTGGATCGGTTTTGTCTCCTTTTTTGAAGATGGTATTGTTACGCTGTTCTTCCATTCTTCAGGTATTCTTCTATGTTGTAGTATGATATTAAACAGTTTTGTGTATTCTTTTATGGTGGCAGTTCCTCCATTTTTTATTAGCTCATTTGGTATTTTGTCTTGTTTTGGAGTTTTCCTGTTCTTAAGTTTCCTCGTCTCTCTTACTTGCTCTTCGGTGATTTGCGTGCACTCTTCTGGTGGGTTGTTTTGTATGTCTTCTTCTTGTGTTTCTACAGGGTTCTCTATGTCTGCGTAAAGATTTCTGAAATATTTCTCCCAAGTTTCTTCGGCAATTGTTCTGAGTTGTATTGTTTCATTCGTTTCCCGTTTCATGCCTCTTAGTAGTTTCTAAATTCGTTTTTGTGCTCCATACATGTCTGCTTCCATTTCGTTACTGAATTCCTGCCAGTATTCTTCCTTGATCTCTCTAACCCTATTATTAACCTTGTTCCTAGTTTCAATATACTTATTTCGGTTTTCTTGAGTTGGAGATTCCCTGTATTGCAGATAATTTTTCTTCTTTTCCCTTGTGATATCCTTGACTTCCGTTGTAAACCAAGGTTTATTGTTCGGTCTACTGTTCTGCGATACCGTGCGTGTGCCTAGGGTTTCTTCGGCGGCTTTATAGATGTTTTGTTTCAGTTTATCCCATGCTGTTTGGGGAGTGTCGGGTTGTATTATTGGGTTAAGAGTAATGTATTGTTTGCATCGGTCTGCGTATAGTTGTTTCGTATTTTCCTGGTTGAGCAATTCTATGTTGAATTTTTCAGCTCTTGTTGTTGGCTTTTGTTTCCTCGGTGACATTGCTATTCGTAGTTTTCCTAGCACTAATTTGTGGTCTGTTCCAATGTTGGCTGAGGACAGGACTCTTATATCTACTATTTGTTGGGGCATGAACATTCTGTTTGTGATGATGTAATCGATTATGGATTTATTTTGTCTATTGTCGTAAAAGGTGTATTTGTGTTGGTCTTTATGAGGGAAGTATGTGTTGTTTATTCGTAATTCATTCTGTGCACAAAATTCTGTCAACATTTCGCCATTTCTGTTAGTTACTTCTTCGTTGTATTTTTGTTTTACTCCATCTACTGCTTCATTTCCTATTCTAGCATTTAGGTCTCCTAATAGGATTATCTTTTCGTTTTTTGGGATTTTGTCCAGTTCTGATTGTAGGATCTCGTAGAAATCTATTGACATTTCTTCGGGTTTGCCAATGTCAGGTGCATATACTGATATAATGTGCAGGGGATGATTGAACATCATTTTTACTCTTAGAATTCTGTCGTTAACATACTCTGTGCTTTCTATATTCTTTTCATATTTCTCGTTTACTGCCATACCAACCCCTGATGTGGCTCTTTGGTCTTTTGCTACTCCTGAGTACAGTAAGATGTAGTTGCTAAGTCTTGTTGTTCCTCTACCTTTCTTTTTCGTTTCAGAGAGTGCACATATGTCTATCTTATGTTCATTGAGTTCGGGAATTAGTTCATGATCTTTTGAATACAGAGTCTTTATGTTCCAGCATGCAATTATCATTTGCTGTTTCTTCATATAGAGTTTGTTCCTTATTCGCGCGTGGGTCGTGCTCCGTGAAATCCGTCCATGTTCCGAGGCTATGCTACCGGTGCTTTGAGCATGTAATTGTTTTTCCCCTAGGCAGGTTGCTAACCTTACCTAAGAACCCTCCTCCTTTATCCGGGCTTGGGACCGGCAGTGGCGGCTGTGAGCTACTCAATCCACCCACAAGCCACCCCAGGCGGAGTTTGCTATAATGTATTAAAGATTAATGGAAAGACTTACAATTGACATTCAATTCTGTTGACATTGAAGGAACCTCGATCGCTTGCTTCATTACCTTGGGTGTATCCTCTATAACATATAACTCTGTAGATGGTGAATCTTGCAATATTTTAAAATGAGTCAATTTCATTATTCATCGATATTATTCAAATGCATAACTTGCTTAAGTTTTTGTATAAATATTTATAATTCCTACCTAATTTTGTAGATGTTGATGATTTTTCTGAATCACAAAGGTTATACAACGCATACTATAAAAACTAAGTGATTCTTAACTAAAACTATACAGGCTGATTCATTTTCGGCCCTCACCATGGGGATCTCGCTTATTATTGGAGATAGAGTATAGGTTTAAATTTGGCAAAGTTGTTAAATTTTGTGTTTGTTATAAATCCGTAAAGAAAATAGACCTGTGACAAATGGCCTTCGTTATTTAAAAAAAAAAGCGAAAACCCCATTTTCTTCTTTTACCTGTAGCACCGACATTTGGCCTTGTAGAGAAAAAACAAAAACACATCCTAGTGGCCATTTCTAAACCTCTATCCAGTGGTGTACTCTAAATTTTTATACGACGTTTCGTTTCTTTCTGGTCGTCATCAAGTATCTAATTTCTTATAGGCGCCATATTGGATTTAGACATCCTCAGAAAGAGTTTTTTTTTTCTGATTTCAACCATGTACCACATGCTGACTAAAGCTTTTAATATTAGGTTTTATTTGAAAAAATAAATTATAAGATTAAATAAGGTAGCCATGGAATTTCAATCTGTCAAATATTTCATTTATTGTTCATTAATAATACAAAAATGTCATACACTAACGAAGAGAAACGAGATATGATAAGTATTTTTTATTCTTCGAAACAAAATTCAACAGTAGCGAGTACAAGATATCTACAATTATATCCAGAACGATAACAGCCTCATCGTACCATTTTTCTAGATCTCGACAGAAATTAGGTCGAGAATGGATCGTTTACTAAGCCGCGTAATGGTCAAGACAACAGGAATTTAAATGGAAATCGAAAAGATATTTTACAAATGGTAAATTAAAAGCGTGTTTTAAAATTTCATGTTAATCTTGTATTTTTATAGATAAATAATAATCCATCAATTTCTACACGCGAAGTAGCGTCAGAATTAAATTTGTACCAGTCCAGAGTTTGGAGAACTTTACATAAAAGTAGGTTTAAACCATACAGGATCCATGTTAGTCACTCTTTACTGCCTGGAGATAATTTGAGAAGGCTAGAATATTGTAATTGGTTAATGGGAAGGATAGAAAATGACGAAAATTTTTTAAGCAAAATCATCTGGTCAGATGAAACAAAATTTACAAATTCTGGAATGTTCAACAGAAATACGGAGCACTATTGGGCAGTACAAAATCCCCGACAAAACAGGGCTAGAAGACCACAACATCGTTTTGGAATAAACGTTTGGATGGGTATTTTGGCAAATCGTCTCTTAGGACCAGTTATGTATGAAGAACATTTAAATGGAGAAAGATATTTAAACATTTTACGTACATACGTATCTGACTATCTTGACGACAATATCCCATTAAATCAATTACAATATTTATGGTGGCAACAAGATGGCGCACCAGCACACAATGCAGCTGTTGTTAGAAATTTCTTAAATCAAGAGTTTGCAAACCGTTGGATTGGAAATAGGGGAGTTGTTGAATGGCCTGCGAGATCACCTGATTTAAGTCCGCCAGATTTTTTTTTATGGGGATATGTTAAAAATAATATTTATAAAGTAGATGCGCCACAAAACATTGAAGAATTACGAGACAGACTTCAGAATGCCTTCGATGCAGTTCCTAGAAGAACTATACAAAGGGCAGTACAAAATGCCAGAAGGCGTGCCCAATTGTGCATTACCGAAGATGGCCAGATAATTGAACATTTACTGTAATTGTTTATTGTTTACTTTTCTATGTATTTTTATTAATGTTTTTGTTATCTTGTACTCGCTACTGTTGAATTTCGTTTCGAATAAAAAATACTTATCATATCTCGTTTCTCTTCGTTAGTGTATGACATTTTTGTATTATTAATGAACAATAAATGAAATGTTTGACAGATTGAAATTCCAAAGGCTACCTTATTTAATTTTATAATTTATTCTTTCAAATAAAACCTAATGTCAAAAACTTTAGTCAGCATGTGGTACATGCTTGAAATCAGGAAAAAAACTCTATCTGAAGATGTCTAAATCCAATATGGCGCCTATAAGAAATTAGATAGTTGATGATGGCCAGAAAGAAACGAAACGTCGTATAAAAATTTAGAGTACACCACTGGATAGAGGTTTAGAAATGGCCACAAGGACGTGTTTTTATTTTTTCTCTACAAGGCCAAATGTCGGTGCTACAGGTAAAAGAAGAAAATGGGGTTTTCGCGTTTTTTTTTTAATTGAAGGTCATTTGTCACAGGTCTATTTTCTTTACGGATTTATAACAAACACAAAATTTAACAACTTTGCCAAATTTAAACCTATACTCTATCTCCAATAATAAGAGAGATCCCCATGGTGAGGGCCGAAAATGAATCAGCCTGTATAAAGTATACTAAAAAAATAATTGAAATTTTCAAAATCAGTATAACCTATAACCATAACTAATAAATAACATCTAGAACGTAAACATAAACAAACGCTATTTACAACTTGGCGATTTTTGATTCTGCGCATAAATTCCATGATCCGCTTTTGTCCGTTCTGGTTATTCTGTGCTCATGCACACTGTCATTTACTCTGCAATATTTTCCTCGGAACGGCTTTTGCGCCGATACGTGGTTTGCCAATAATCACATCACATGTTTCAAACTTTTGCACTAGAGCACGAATTGCCCACATTATTACCTCCATAAAGTAGTCGAAGCTTTCTTAGTTTACTATAACTGAACGTATGTTTTCATAGTAAATATCTATGATTCGTAAACGTTGCTTTACATTGCACGGCGCCATGATGAATTTGCCATGTGTCACCATAACTGTCAAATCGTAAACTTCCAACATTCTCACAAAGCAAATGGTGCGCAATTCAAATCCGAAAGTTCAATTTAGATCAGTCTTTATATATTATCCTATTTATACAAATGATATTAGTAAACATTGATATGTTATATTTTAAATTTTGTAAAATCTACTAATAATTTTGCAGGTAAAACTTTCGACAGTTAATGTTAGATGTTTCACATTAATTTTACAAAGAGAATATTTCTTTATAATTTCTACGTTGTGCGTAAACGTTTGGTAATTTTTAATTCATTAGATGAAATACAAACAGAAGTTATACTCGTAAGTAAAACTGATAAAGCAAAGTATAATGCCCGAAACGTAAATTATCGATTTAGTTTTTGTAAACAATAACATTTTACGTGCTTATCTTTTGAAATTTATATACTGTTGAAATAATCGCACACGAAACACATAAATTCATTTTCTCAAATACAATTTTAAACAGACATTGTTGTTTTCTTCCAGGCAATAACCACAAAATGGCAAAGATGAGAATCACGTCCCTGTAATTTCTTGGCAGAACTGCTCGAGACCCATGTGATTGTTAATTTAACAGGAACAAGGTTGTGTGGGCCGGGAAAGGTTACGTTTCGAATCAAACAAACATCGCAGTCTAGTGCTCAGGAAAGGCAAGCAATATTATGGCTGGCGAATCCCTGAAATTGGAACCGGTGGGGAAAGACAAGTGAGTATCTTGCAACTGTGAAATATTTTTGCTTTTTTATTGTTTGAGTTCAAAATGTTGGCAGTAATTATGAAAGAAACCGCAACGAATAAATTTTGAAATATAGTTTTCGTCTCAACATTATGAGTATTGAAAATTTAAAATCACAATCTTATTTTATTTAAAGATTTTTATTATAGTTTTGATAAGTTGATTATGTATCCAACTTAATTAAATCTGTCGGTGACGTTAATTGTTAAATTGTTTGTCGTTGTCTTCATGATCATTTGCCAACTCGTCGTAACTTATTGTTTCAAATGCAAATTGATACTAACATTAACGCTTATGTGATTGTTAAATTGAATTATCGCATTGAATGAGAAATTAGTAAGTTAATTGACTGCCTAGAAGAATTTCGGAATTTTCGGGTATATTTTTAGATTATACTGCTTCCCAATTTCTTGTCAATCAAATAAAAATTATAAAATACTTAACACAATATAATTAGAATTTTACATGCGTATTTCGATAATTAAGTTATTAATTTTAAAAACTTAAAAAAAGGTATATAACCCCTTACCACAATTATTAATCGTATCCTAAATACGTATTTCGACAACTAAGTTGTCATCATCAGTAGGTAAAACCACTAATCAAGGTGTCGCACATGAGGCACAGTAAAGCTAGTACAACTGCTTACGCAACAACTTTACACGGCGTCCTCGTATACACTAACTTAAACATGCAAATATATCGAACGAAAAGATCAACAAAAAATTACCTTTCTTAAGGAAACGGCACCCACATGTGTTTATACTCCAATTTGAAACGTCCACGACCTTTTTATTTACGGTTCTAAGAATGAGAAGAGACAGGTGAAGAGGATCGGTCCTTTATCTCCGTTCATAGAATTCTGTTTGTTTTTAGCGATATGAATACTTTCGTAGGCGTCAAGATCGCGGGGCTTATTAATGGCCTTGACAAGTTTTAACCCTTTAATCGACACATTGTGTAGTGTACTTAAAGCATGGTTGTCAACGTTAGATTTATCCGGTCTATTGTATTTAATATGCGATATGTGTTCTTTAAACCGGGTTATTATTGGTCGTTTTGTTTGGCCTATATATTTCAAATTACAATCATCGCAATTAATTTCGTATATACCTGATTTCGAACTAAAATTAACTTTATCTTTGGTATTCCCTAGGAGACTTTTGATAGTATTTTCGGACCGAAAGGCAACTTGGAGACCTCGTTCTTCTTTCACAACTTTATTAATGTTTTTCGTGATGGGATGGTAATTGTAAACACATGTACTTTTTCTCCTGGTTACTTTGAGATATCAAACTTGTGGATTCTCGGATTGTATTTTTTAGTTTTGTTTTTCTAATTAATTTATTGATTATTTCTATGTCAAAGCCATTATATTTCGCGATATTTTTAATGAAATCCAGTTCTATTTCATATCTCTCTTTTGTTAACGGAAAATTTAGTAATCGATTGACTAAGAAATTAAAAGAAGCTGTCTTATGTTGAAAACTATGATTTGAATCCGCGATGATGAGTCTATTAACATTGGTTTCTTTCCGGAAAATATCGATTTCTATTTTATGTTTATTCCTAATCAGTAAAGTATCTAAAAATGGTATCCTGCCATTGTGTTCCTTTTCCACCGTAAATTAAATCGTCGGAAATTTCAAATTTAACTGATTAACGAACATGTCTAATTCGCATTTCCGTGTATCAAAAATCGCGAGAATGTCATCTACGTACCTGATCCACACGCTCGGGAAATATTTAGCGTTACTTTTAAATTCTACTTCAAATTGGCTCATGAATAAATTGGTTATGAAAGGAGATAGGCAGTTACCCATTGTTGTGCCTTGTTTCTGCTCATAAAATTTTTCTCCTACTTGGAAACAATTTTGCGTCATGCACAGAGTTGTCAATCACATGTATTCTTTTATTTTTGAAGGTTAAATGTTATTCTTGTGGAGCAAGCCTTCTAAATATTTCATAGTCTCTGGAATAGGTACCGAGGGGAATAATGACGTTACATCGAATGAAACTAAAATTTCCCCGGCTTCCAGTTCACCATCTTTAATTAATTTAACAAATTCTAAGGAGTTACTAACTGACAAATTTTCTGGTTTTACGGGTAAATTTTTAAATTCATTCACTAACCATTTGGAAATCAAATAAGTCGGTGAGTTGATACCTGAAACGATAGGTCTCATCGAGTTACCTGGTTTATGTATCTTCGGCAAACAATACATTCTTGGTACTAAAGGATTACTGACATTTAATTTATACTTTTGGGTAGAAGTTATTAAAATTGGACATTTCTTTAACGCGTCTTTTGTGTCACTAATCATTTTAGGTAACGGATTTCTCTTAATTTCTACATACGGACCTTCGGCAATTAAATTTTTAACTCTTTGAAAATAGTCGATTTTGTCCATAATTACTAACTTGTTCCCTTTATCTGCTTTTAGGTAAAAACAGTTCTTCGATCTAAGAGTTTTAATGATATTCCATTCTTTATTGACCGACTTCTGTTTGTGCTGCTGCAAATTCTTATCGATTTGGCTATGACATAGAAATAATCAATAAATTAATTAGAAAAACAAAACTAAAAAATACAATCCGCGAATCCACAAGTTTGATATCTCAAAGTAACCAGGAGAAAAAGTACATGTGTTTACCATACCACCCCATCACGAAAAACATTAATAAAGTTGTGAAAGAACGAGGTCTCCAATTTGCCTTTCGGTCCGAAAATACTATCAAAAGTCTCCTAGGGAATGCCAAAGATAAAGTTAATTTTAATTCGAAATCAGGTATATACGAAATTAGTTGCGATGATTGTAATTTGAAATATATAGGCCAAACAAAACGACCAATAATAACCCGGTTTAATGAACACATATCACATATTAAATACAATAGACTGGATAAATCTAACGTTGCCAACCATGCTTTAAGTACACTGCACAATGTGTCGATTAAAGGGTTAAAACTTATCAAGGCCATTAATAACCCCCGCGATCTTGACGCCTACGAAAGTATTCATATCGCTAAAAACAAACAGAATTCTATGAACGAACACCTATATTGAATTTGAATGATATGCTATATAGAATCGAACAGAAATGCATGGAAATTAACAATCCAGTAATATTGCAGAATATCATCAGAAATTTTGAACGGAGGATTTTAAAGTGCATTGATCTTGAAGGACAACATTTTCAACATTTGTTATAGTTTTCAATAAATACCTATTATTTGTTATTTATTTGTATGTATGAAACTGTCAAAATATACGACTTCGTAGGTTAAGTAGTCAATTTTAATTTACGACATACTTCAAAATGTTCTCAGTAAATCACATGCTACTAGATTGACTTTCCAAATGAACACTTGTTACATGATACCACCACAACGTTTTATCAGGGCAATTGGTCCATTCAATCGTTTCAATCCGCTCTCTGGTCATCACAATCGGAAGAAATTAAAACCAAAAAAAATTTCTGACAAACTTTCAAGATCCTGTATCTTGAAAACAAAAGGCGATCGGACATAATAACGAGTGTTCAGAAACATTCGAAGTCAAAGTAGGCCTTGAAAATATGAAGTCATGTCTGAGATAGATTGATACATTTACTTAATAACGGATGTTCAGAAACATTCGAAGTCAAAGTAGTCCTTGAAAATATGAAGTCATGTCTGAGATAGATTGATTTTTGACAGACAACAGTTGACATTTAATAATTATTATAAATCAGATACTTAAGTAAAGATATACGATTTTTTGTTCAGAGCCCACTTGACTTCGAATGTTTCTGAACACCCGTTATTTTATAGTTCTCTATCGCGTGTTACTATGCATTGCAGTTTTTTCAATGTCACGTGGTATATGTAAAATAGGAAAGAAAATAATTAAAGTTTTCTTTTTCAGATACAGTGCTGAAAAAAATGTTGGAAGTCCACAATCCCCCGGAGAAGATGATTATGATCCCCACCTACACAGGAACTTGGAACATCCCACATCGTAAGTCGACGTTCCAATTAACTAAACTATCTTCCTCTATTTATAGGGCGTCAACGGCTTCAGTTCATTTAGATTTATGTACATTTATAGTATGTCAAGGCCGTCGACGCGTCTCTAACATTAGCTAGTCATATTTATTTGACAATTGGAGCATTGGTCGATGACGTATGTAAATTTTGCAATATAAATGTTTTAAGAATGCGTAGTGTATTATTAGGTGCTGTTGAAACTGTTATGTGTAAAACGAAAGCTCCTATTCCACGCATTAGAACTCGGAAATACTACAAAAATATATGCCCCTATTTTTATTTTATTCTATTATTGTATTGTATATTATAATCCTCTTTAAAATCAAAGAAATACTAAACAAATTAATATACGAGGGCATATCAGATATAAACGAGACTGATTTTTTTAAACTTTATTGAACAAGGTTAATACAAATGTACTATTTTTCTACATAATCTCCCGCCCGCGTAATACATTTTTCCCAACGGATTGGAAGCTTTTTAATCCCGTTATCGTAAAAACTTTTAGGCCGGTCACACAGCCACTGGAGCACAAATGTCTCTACCGCTTGGTCGCTGTCGAAACGCTGGCCTCCAAGAGCTTCTTTTAGAGGTCAAAACAAATGGTAGTCACAGGGTGACAAGTCTGGACTGTAAGCAGGATGTTCCAAGATTTCCCAGCCGAATTGTTTCACTTTTTGCCTCGTAATGTTTGCCGAATGTGGTCTGGCGTTGTCGTGAAGGAGAATGACATTTTTAACGGATTGCGTCTTTCCTTTTCGTCGTAAAGACAATTTTGCGGTATCCAAAACGTCGTAATAATATTGGGCATTAATTGTGCGGCGATCATGAAGAAAATCAAGCCTCAATGTTGGCTTCGGTAACGCTCGTCCGTAGGCGTCGAACGTGGCTCTGGTTTTCAACTTTCTCCCGGCCTCCAGAAAATTGTTTAGGCCATGCAAACACGCGAGCTCGTGAAAGGATGTTTTCCCCGAACTGTGCGTGCAATCTGCGTAAAATGTCTGTTGGATTCACCCCCTGATTGGTCAAAAACTTAATAATTATCCGCTGCTCCACGGAAACGTGCACTACTTGCTCATTCATGGTCACTGCACTACTGAACGGTCTCGACGGAATTTTAGACGTTGCTCTCCCCACCCTAAGTGCTTTGTCTACATAGCCACCTACTTCGCCGATTCAAAAAACTTTTGTACGAGTCATTAAAAAATCAGTCTCGTTTATATCTGATATACCCTCGTAATATAGGAAAGCAATTTCTTAACTAAAGTCCGTTTTGCAATAAAAGTAAAAATTAGTAAAAATTTTATTAACTGATGTGGCCTTCACTGTGGCGATGGTCGCGAACGGGTGTATAGACGGCAAATGAATCATGAAAGGTTTCTAAACTGCATCAGAAAGGGCTGGTATCTGCAATGAAGCATGCACCAATCTTATGTTTGTTTAAAATGGAGTTCTAAACGCCCACCGCTATATAGAGGATATTCTTGAAGAAAACGTCATTCCGTTTGCACCTTTTATCAGCGATCAGTTGTGTTAATGTGCGAAAGTGCAAGGCCCCATGTGGTAAACGTAGTGAATGAATATCTGGATGAGGTCGGAATACGGCGATTAGATTGGCCTGCATGCAGCCCGGACCAAATCCAATTGAACATCTCTGGGATCAACTTCAAAGAGTCATTCGTCGTCGTCCTATTCTACGAGATACTCTGCAAGATCTACGTATCGCGGTCCAAGAGGAATATGAAACAATTCCTCAAAAAAAGATTTTAAATTTAATTAACTAGATGCCGCGTCGACTTCGCACCGTCATTTCAGCAAGAAAAGGTCATACACGATACTAAATTTACTTAAGTAACATGATATCTTTCATTTTTTCATTTAATTGTTGTTGCTTTCAGTCATATGCCCGTTAAGAATTAAAGCAACATTTTTCTACCATGGCTTTATTCATTATTATTTTGAATTTGTATCTATTGGTGATGGAAGAAACAACATCATACTTCAATAATGCTACGACTATATCTATAATCTGCAATAAAACTCTGAAATTTTTGAATCAGTGTATTTCTGTTATATTTCGTTATGGTGTTTCAACAAGTGTGTCCCTCATCAATTAATTGTTTACGTATATAAGATTACCTTGTGCTAATTCATATAATAAACTAGATTTGTATTTGCATTGTCGCAATATATCAGTCGATTGTATTTCAATGTGTTTTTTTAAATATTTCAAATGAAAGTGTTTATTTTGCTTTCAGAAATACGGAAACGATAATACATCTTTTAAAGGGTAGTTTAGGAACGGGAATTTTAGCAATGCCTGAAGCTTTCAAGAATTCAGGCCTCCTAACTGGTTTTATTTTCACGGTAATCATCGGTTTCATATGCACATACTGTCTTCATGAATTAGTAAGTATAAATTACAATGGAATATGTGTTATTTTTATGTTAATATCAAGCGAGTCACAAAATGTATATCCTAGGTAGGCCGTGAACAACTGAGATAGACATATAAGTCACGTCTGAGATTAGAGAATTGATGAAGTGTCATTTGTAAATAATCATAAGTCAAATTGACAAGTTACGATTTAACCTATTACTAATAGTACGAAATGTAGGTTAGATCACTTAATCAATCTAAGACATAACTGATTTAACCCATGGTATACTCTGAAAGCTTTTTTATGGCTCACTCCTAATATATTTTAACTTCGATATCACAAAATAAACTTTAATTGGCGTTTTGTAGTTTTGTAAAATATATTTTTTTGGAAACTGTAGTTTATTAAAATCTTAAAAAAGTATATGGCTTCTTGACACAATTAGTACTTGTATCTTAAATAAGCATTTCGACAACTAAATTGTGATTTTCAGTATACACTAAGTCAAGGAACTGAAATTAGGTCACTTATCTGTCTTCAGAAATGACGCACATGTGTTCATTCTCACGTCCTCTCTCTACTCCGCTCTATTTTAAAAATTCATATAAGCAGGTAAAGGGAATTGGACCTTCGTCGCCGTTGTAGCTATTATTTTTGTTGTTAATAAAATAAATGATTTCGTATATGTCCAACACTTTCGGATTGCATATATTTTTAATAAGTTTTAAACCATCTACCGCAATATGATATATTTATCCGATTCCAAGTTCATATGTAAATTATCTTTTGTGTTCCACGAAAGAGATTTAATAGAATTTCCAGACCGAAAATCAATTCGGAGACCCCGAAAAACCTAAATAGAGTTGTTGCAAATTGCTTACCGATCCGGAAGCTCAATTAAATCTCTTCTGGGAAAGATAAATTACATATGCAATTAATTGCCCTGATTGTAAATTGAAATATATTGGTCAAACAAAACGCTCAATAATAACCGTTATAAGGAACATATATCGCATACTAAATTCAGTAGATCGGAAAAATCGAATGTTACCCGTCATGCGTTAGAAGGCAATCATAATATTACGGTAGATTGTTTAAAACTGATTTAAATTACATGCGATGGAACTGGACGTATACGAAAAGATTCATATTATTAGAAACGAATATAACACAGATATATGAATTCTTACAATAGATAGGATTTGAGGGTGTGAGAACGAACACATGTGTGTCCTGTTCCTTAAAGCTTAGTGTATACGTGGACGTCTTGTAAAGTGTTTTACAATTCTTTGTGTTAGCTTAAATATAAGTAAATATTATACAGTGTGATTATTAATTTTATCTACTAAGTTGACGAAATACGTATTTAGCATACGAGTATTAATTGTGGTAAAGAGTTTAATACCTTTTTTGACATTCTGGTTTTGTGTTTCCTTAGACGTTTCGAAGTTAATAATTAATTATTTTTTATTCATTAAAATATAATAAAAACAAATTTTTGTGAACAATAAAACCAACTTCCAAAAAAAAGGCCGCAAACAAAAAAGCAGCAAACAATCTTGGTTATATATATTGATGTAGGTCAAGCTTACACCTAAGAATGCCTCAGTTAGCAAAAGACGGAATTTTCATGTATAGATGTAAGCTTTAGATTTATAAAAAAATATTGAAACTGAATTCTTCATATGTAATATCAATAAAGTTGATTTCGCGTATTTAATTATTTTAAATTCATTCTCACATTTACTTATTTTATTTTTTTAATTTGTATCTGTCATTTCATTCCGACATCTTGTATTTCAAAAGATATTTCAACTTAATTGATTAATAATAAATGACGCCATTTATTTAGGCAAAACTGTATAAATTTAAAAAGATTACCGCGGGAATTTTCCCCACTATAAAATTAGCATTATAGACAACTATCAACATTCACACGTCAAACATGTATTCACAAATATAAACTAGATAATTTATACTAAGCTTAAGTATATTTAAAGTGATTAAATTGTCATTTTCATTATAATAAAATGTCGAGACTATATAAATACATACAGTTGGACGAATCAGAAATGTGGATTGAGAAAAAAAAGAAAGTTAGCGTCACTAGAAAATTCTCCATTTAAAACACCTAGACGTATTATAAGTGTCTCTCTGCAAATTAAAAGAAAAAGTATTAATAAATCTAAAAAACCATACGTCAAATCTAGTCAAAACCTTACCAGTATATCCAGCTCCTGTTTAACGCATTTTGCGAGTTCAGACGGTAACCGGTGTCCAAGAAAACGTAAATTGCATTTCGCCGGGAAGCCAGCCGCAAGATCGAACAACAAGCGGGGGACGCCAGCCGATCGCCGTTGATACCTGTATGCCGCATCCACAGATCCACCAGCCTGATGCAGTACAATCAATTCCTATCCAAGTCCACTTAAGTATTCTTTAAACATCCTACGAATTTTGAAAATTATAAATTAATTTAATGTCATTAAATAAAACCACTATCGAATTATTCTTTTTAAATAAATATAACCTATGTTTCATATTAAGATTTAGATATTCTAATATAAGTTACGAAGAATACAGTTTCCTGTTAATTTATTAAATTCAATCTTAGAATTCTTTTATGCGATTAGCTTTATTCATGTCACATTTAATTTGTTGTAGCGTTTAACCTAGATTTTATGCCATATTTATTTCATCACGTGACATGTTACATTTTATATATATTCATAAGTTAATTAATTTTTCCACTTACCTGTTCTTTCTTTGCAATTACTTCATTAAAGTCCATAATTATAACCCTTATCTCATTCGTTTTATTTTGTAGTTTTGAATATAGAAACACTATTATTAATTGCATTAGCATCAGCTGATTTTGTAAGTGTCCTATTGCAGTCACCGAACCTACCATTTAATAGGCGTGTTTTTATGTCCAACAACAAGAGTCTAAACTGTTCTTCTGTCTAGCCGGACATATCACACAAACTTTCGCCCACCTGAATATACTTATAAGTAGTTATATTTATGAACAGCTGTTTTGGTTATGTATACTTCGATATTAACGAATATGTATCTTTGCATCATGCGCAAATAACAGTTTTTGATGCAATACAACCCCATCTATATGTAACTTGTAATAGCCCACTAAATATAGAGATTGATAATTCACAATTTAAACATTTAACTAACCAGTTTATTTAATATTTAAAATTTTGTATGCATATTCATTTTATATATATATTTACACCGGCGCATTATATATCAATATATATATATATATATATATATATATATATATATATATATATATATATATATATATTTAGTGTTTATAAGAATTTTATTTTTCTTATTTATTTTATTGGCTTCTAGTTACTTGAAAAAGACTGAATAATAATAAAAGTCGAAACGTCGTAGAATAAAACATCAAAATTCAATAAAAGGTCGCTAAACCAATAAAAAGTCTATTATTTTTAATATATATATATATATATATATATATATATATATATATATATATATGTAGGTATATATATATATATATATATATATATATATATATATATAAAACAATTGATGGTTCAAAATTACGGGTGTGTTTATTTATCTTTACCAAACATGTTTCGGAAGTTTTTTTCCTTTTTCAACGGCACAAATCTGCTAAAACAGGATTACTTTTTTACACAATGATAATTTTAAAGTTTCAGATATGTTAGATATTATATTGTTGTTTGAGTAACACTTACTTCAAATATGATAACAATTTTTACAAACAAACTTTCGTAATCGCCATGGGTTCACCTCTAGCAGCCCCCATAGCAAACCTAGTTATGGAGGACAAACATACTCGACACTAGATTTCAAACCTGTATTTTTCAAAAGATACGTAGATTCAATACATTCCATGAAAGAATACACTTTACCATGGAAACCCAAATTAACCGAAACCAGTAAAAAAGTGATTCCCTTTTAGTAGATTCCATTTCCATTCAAAAAGGAAAGAAAAATCCGAAACATTTTTGGTAAAGATAAATAAACACACCCGTAATTTTGAAATATCAATTGTTTTATTAGACCTATAAAGCGCCCAAAAAAAACCTACCGAAGTATTATTGAAATATAAGGTCAAAACAAATTATCCTATCCTATATAACAAGTGTTCATTTGAAAAGTAAATCTAGTAGCATATGATTTACTGAGAACATTTTGAAGTATGTCGTAAATTAAAATTTACTACTTAACCTACGAAGTCGTATATTTTAACAGTTTCATACATACAAATAAATAACAATTAATAGGTATTTATTGAAAACTATAACAAATGTTGTCGTTCAAAATCAATGCACTTTAAAATCCTCCGCTCAAAATTTCTGATGATATTCTGCGACATTACTGGATTGTTATTAATTTCCATGCATTTCTGTTCGATTCTCTGTAGCATATCATTAAAATTCAATATAGGTGTTCGAAATATATTATTTTTTAGATAAGGCCACAAAAAGAAGTCGCAAGGTGTTAAATCGCATGAACGTGCAGACCAGGCAATTTCAGTATTTCGACTAATTATACGCTCATCAAAAAATTCTCTTAAATAATCCAAAGATTCTACAGTACAGTGACAAGGTGCTCCCTCTTGTTGGAAATATGCATTTTGAGGTTCATCATCATGCAACTGATTGACAAATGGTTGTAAAATTTCCGTACGGTACCTTTGAGCAGTTAACGTTCCCTGAAAAAATATTGGTCCAATGATTCGCCTTTGGCTTATCGCTGCCCAAACACCAATTACATGTGGATTTTCACTACTTCAAATTCTTGTATTTTGTGAATTTAGGTATCCCGTTTTATAAAACCATGCTTCATCAGTAAAGATGACTGCGAAAGTTCTCCATTATTGTTCATATTTACAAACCAATTACAAAACTGTAGTCTACGTGGGTAATAAATTTCTAACAATTCTTGGACTGCTGTGACACGGTATGGATAAAGTTGCATATCTTTTTTTAATAACTTGTGAGTTGTACCAACAGAAAGGTTTATTTGTTGACTCAAATGTCGAACAGATTTTTGTGGTTCATTTTCCATTATTTCTTCAACACGATTGACAACTTGAGGTGTACGTTTCTTAACTGCTCCGCTGCCTGATTTTCTTAAGAGACTATCAGTTTCAGAAAAAAGTTTTATAGTTCTATCCAAAGTATTCTTAAATTTTATATGATCTATTACAAAATGTGGAAACTCAACTGTGAAATTCTACCATGCAATCTTGAACTGAATAAACCCATAAACCATTAATTTTATTACCACTTCGAAAATAAGCCTGAACCAAAAAAATTTTATGTTCTAAAGTGAAAGCTATTTTAACACTGAGAAGCAATTTATTTAAACTAGAATCGACACACGATTATTTTATGCACTAACTGATATTTGTGGTTGACATTATCAAATGTCATTTGGATTTACGTTTACGGAACAACAAACACATACTAATATATTTGCGATTTATTCTATCAAAATTTCAAAGTAACGTAGATTGACTTTCCAAATGAACACTTGTTACAAATATATACAAGTGTCCCGTATCGTTTGTTCAAAGTTTGGCTAACGTCAATACAAACTGATTTTATTTTAAAAAAGTTATACGATTCAATAACAGGCCTGTGATTGTTAACGTCGCATAATAAAATGTTATCCTAAAATAAATAAACAGGTGTCGTAGTGCATACAGTAATTTCTTGGAGATCTACAAAAAAGAGTACTGGAAATTTATTTATGATAAAGAAGGTTCCTACTTATTTCGTAAGTGCTGAACCGTGAATATCATACAATAAACAAATGTTCAGATGACTGTTAACGTTGCATTTTTAATAAAGGATTACATTACGTTTCAGTTCATACAACAGCTTATTAGTGAGTGGACACGTTTTCTTTATTCAAAATGTCTTACCGATTTTCTTCTCAAGAGTATGCGGACATGCATTTTGTGTATGGTTACTGGAACGGCAGTGCACGTCAAGCAGTTATTGAATACCGACATCGGTTTCCAGATAGGCGCATTCTTCATTACAGAACGTTTCTGGAAGTACACAGACAATTTCGGGAATGGGGACTGCGTGATTATCTTTTCAACCGAGGAGTAAATTTGCCAGCAGACTTAGAGGGAGAAGCAGCAGCTATTGTTACAAGGGATCCTACTGTCAGTATACGTCGAATCGCTAGACAACTAGGAGTGCCACGAACGACAGTTGGGCGAATTTTGAAACGTGAGGGCTTATATCCATATCACTATCGCAGGGGACACGGTTTGCTTGAGGCAGACCACTATGCTCGTCTAGTTTATTCTACCTGGATATTAAGACAGTCACGGCTTCATTTTAATTTCTGCAGAACAGTCCTCTGGACAAATGAATCTACGTTCACGAGAAGTGGTGTTACAAATCTGAGAAATCTGCACAAGTGGTCATCAGAAAATCGCAAAGCTATACGCCCATATAAATTTCTATTCGATGACTTGTTGATTGGTCCTGTCGTTCTTCCTGGGAGGTTAAATGCGGACAATTACCTTCAATTTCTTATTGATGAACTGCCAGGTCTTTTAGAGGATATCCCACTGAATGTTCGACGAGACAAGTAGTTTCACATGGGTGGGGCACCACCACATTTTGGAATTGCTGTCCGAAATTGGGTTAACGTCAGTTATCCAAGATGGATTGGTCGAGGTGGTCCTGTTGCATGGCCAGCCAGATCACCCGATTTTAATCCCCTTGACTTTTATTTATGGGAGTCCAAAGCTATACGCCCATCTAAATTTCTAATCGATGACTTGTTGATTGATCCTGTCGTTCTTCCTGGGAGGTTAAATGCGGACAATTACCTTCAATTTCTTATTGACGAACTGCCAGGTCTTTTAGAGGATGTCCCACTGAATGTTCGACGAGACATGTGGTTTCACATGGATGGGGCACCACAACATTTTGGAATTGCTGTCCGAAATTGGGTTAACGTCAGTTATCCAAGATGGATTGGTCGAGGTGGTCCTGTTGCATGCCAGCCAGATCACCCGATTTTAATCCCCTTGACTTTTATTTATGGGAGTACATGAAAAATTTAGTTTATGCGCAAATTTCGAACATAAAAGAAAAGTTGTTTGATCGTATTTACCTGGCTGCCGAGGAAATCCAACAAAACAAGTATGAAATTTGGATAAGTACTTTTTCTGTTGACTTACGGGCACAAGCCTGCATTCAACAAGGAGGTGAACATTTCGAAAATATTATTAATAAATAAAATCAGTTTTTATTGACTTTAGGATTACATTTTTTTTCATGATCTGAGAATCACATTCATAGATCTGTAACTTTCAAACAAATAAAAATTAATATACATGACATTAATATACTATCATTTACATTTTTAATTCTTTGAAAAAGGCGTCATATGCCGAAACATGTAAGATTGTTTTAAATATATACATTTTGAAGTAAAACCAGACCTTAAATCGCCAACGAATTGAATCTACCATAACATACAAACGTCACGAAATAATTATCTCTCTCTCTCTCTCTCTCAATGTATATGTATATAATATATATGCGTCTTATTCTATCAAAATTTCAAAGTAACCTAGATTGACTTTTCAAATGAATACATGTTATATATATATATATATATATATATATATATATATATATATATATATACTAAATACAAGTATTTTTTTTGGTTTTAATGACCACCTTTACTGAATAAAACAAATCTATTTATGAATACGACGTTTCGAATTTTATTAATTTTTAGTCTTTGTCAAATTTGTATATATGAACTGTAAAGGAACAAGAAATTCTGTTTTTAATAATATTTTATATCAAAATTTTTTGTACAACTAAACTCGCCAATTATTCTATTAGTTAATAAATGCTTTCCATGAACTCAACTATCTTAAAATTATACACTTCAAAAATTTTTTTCTTTTTCTTTTCATAGTTGTTTTTTAATGGGATCCCATTAAATATGTTATGGTATATTTATGTAAAGAAATGTTATTGTTCATAAGTTAGTTATATGTCTGATGAAGCTCCTGTGTGAGTGCAATGATCGTTACTTTGTGAAGTTAAAAATAGTGAAATTCATTATAATTTGTTTTATTTTATCCCGATAATATTTAAAATGGAAATTTTATATATACTCAAATATGTTTCAAATTACTTTGTAATAGATTATATTTTTGCTTTTTAGTGTTTGCTGCTTTTTTGTTTGCGCCCTTGTTTTTGGAAATATTTTTTCCAAAAAGTTTTTATTTTACTGAACGTTTATCTAAATAAAAGACCTGTATACAGGTTGTCCAAAAACTCTCCTGACAAACGAAGACCGGAGTTTCCTCAGATAATTTTAAGACAATTAAACCCAAATTCACCTAGTCCGAAAATGCTTCCTAAGGGAGCTAGAGTTCTTTGAAGATGGCGCCTTGTATTTAGTATTTTTTAAATACCTCCAGAACGCTTCTATTTAGAAAAAACAAAAACTGGTATGCTTATTTATCCTCCAGAGATGAATCGATTCCATCAATTGCGAATTTCTAGTACCGGTCATAGGCGTCCGTTTTGGGTAGGTCAACGGTTATTTTAAGGCATAACTTTTTTGTCTTTAACTTTTAAGCATTTGTGACACTAGATTATTAAATTTTCAGGTATTCCAGTACTAAAAGGTACTCTTACTTTAAGTCGGTAGTATACACCGTTTTCTAGAAAAATCGATTTGTAAATTTTTCGTTTTTCTTCATTAAAGTTCAATTTTTTATTTTTTGCAATAGTTAGCTCTGAACTGCCAACAGAAGTAAAACCTACGTTTTTCATTGTCAAATTGTTGTCAGTTCGCGAAGTTTATCTTTTCATTTTTTACTTTGTGTTATTCAAACACAACGATTTCAATTTTTATAAAAATGGTTTTTACTAATGAGGAATACGCCGATATGCATTTAGTTTATGGCGAAATGAGGTGTAACGCTCGAGTGGCGCAACGTAGATACGCTGAAAAATTTCCCAATCGTCAGCATCCCACTCACTCAACATTTACAGCTCTTCATCAACGATTAAGAGAAACAGGTTCAGTGGTCCCAAAAAATAATGAAACAGGGAGACATAATGATATAACAGCAGAACATGAAGATGTTATTTTAATGGAAGTTGAGGAAAATCCAGAAATTAGCGTTCGAAGACTATCTGCCATGTACCCCACAATTTCAAAATCTTCCGTAGGAAATATCTTACACAAAGAAAATTTATATCCTTTTCATTTTACAAAGGTGCAAGCACTGCTAGAAGGAGATTTTCCTGCTCGCGTAGAATTCGCTAGATGGTTACAAAATCAGAAAAATCAAGATGAAGATTTCTTCAGGAACATTTTGTTTGGTGACGAAGCTACATTCTCAAAAAATGGAATTTTTAATGTACATAATGCACGTTATTATTCGTACGTTGGTGACAATCCCCACGTTGTTCAAGAATTTAAGCATCAGCATAGGTTTAGCATAAACGTCTGGATAGGAGTAGTTGACGATTATCTACTTGGACCTGTGGAATTACCTGCTCGTTTAAATGGTGCTGATTACTTACATTTCCTGCAAAATATTTTACCTGATTTGTTAGATGAGGTGCGTTTAAATATTCGGCAAAACTTATGGTTTCTACAGGACGGCTGTCCGGCCCACTTTAGCAGGAATGTACGAGACTTTCTAGATAATAACTACGAAGACCATTGGATTGGAAGAGGCGGTCCAGTTGCTTGGCCAGCAAGGTCGCCGGATTTGAATCCTTGCGATTATTGTGTTTGGGGATACATAAAAGCATTTGTTTATTCCGTTCCGATACAAAATCGCGCACAACTCTGGCTAAGGATACAAGATGCTTGCAACGAATTTAGAAATAACTTTGGAATTTTTGCAAGAATTCGGCGTTCTCTAAGCAAAAGGGTAAACTTATGCATAGAGACTAATGGTCATCACATCGAGCAACTTTTGTAACAATCTACCTTTGATACTTGTTCTTTTTTTGTTAGTTTCGTTCCATTGTAATAAATAATTAATTTATTAAATTAATTTTCATCCATGCCTTGATAGTCCAAGCCAACTTCGTCGCTAAAAATAAGTAGGTACATAATAAATTGAACTTTAATGAAGAAAAAACGAAAAATTTACAAATCGATTTTTCTAGAAAACGGTGTCTACTACCGACTTAAAGTAAGAGTACCTTTTAGTACTGAAATACCTAAAAATTTAATAATCTAGTGTCACAAATGCTTAAAAGTTAAAGACAAAAAAGTTATGCCTTAAAATAACCGTTGACCTACCCAAAACGGACGCCTATGACCGGTACTAGAAATTCGCAATTGATGGAATCGATTCATCTCTGGAGGATAAATAAGCATACCAGTTTTTGTTTTTCTAAATAGAAGCGTTCTGGAGGAATTTAAAAAAAAAAATACGAGGCGCCATCTTCAAAGAACTCTAGCTCCCTTAGGAAGCATTTTCGGACTAGGTGAATTTGGGTTTAATTGTCTTAAAATTATCAGAGGAATCTCCGGTCTTCGTTTGTCAGGAGAGTTTCTGGACACCCTGTATAAAGACCTGTATATAAAAGAAAGATAGCATAAATTTAATGTAAATATTTGAAGCATTTAGATGCAGATAATTATATGCCTATTAGATTTTGATAAACGTCATTTAATTATTTGAATCGTTAAGAATCTGCTTCTTCTTAACATGAAGTCTTAATATATATCTTAAAATACAATTCTCTCTGTGTTCTTGTGATTGGAGGATTATAAATTGCTTTTTATATTTTTTAGTAATCACGCATTGTAGTAACACGTTTACAACGTTTGAAAGACATTTATATAGTGTGGCAGGAATCCAAATTTCATGCTGACTTCCTGAAAATATCACATGTTTGAAGTTACCTTCGAAATTTAAAATTCTTGTTTTCGCAAATAGAGTTATGCATTACATGATAAATGTGAAAAGTATTTTCATTTCTTTTCTCTAGCCATGAACTGTAATAACTTCGCTAATTAACTATTTTTTGCGAACGTTATCTAAATATTAATTCAAGAACATGAATCTCTATTAATTAAAGAATTAAATGATTTATTATTGGTGTTTATAAGCAACATTCGTAAGATGTTTCTTAAATTCGCGCTCTAATATGATTAAACGCGTAAACTAATTGCAAAGCTGCAAATTAAATTGTTTGTGAAAACTGCAGTCAACATATCACAAAGTCACAATTTAAAATAATAACCTTTAGAATCAATTGCGTGGGCTCATTCCACCTGCGCTGTTGAACTCTAGCGGTGATATAATATAATTTATTTATCCATTAGATCACATCAGTAGTATTGCATATTCAAATAATACAATACAAAAGTATACAGGTGTCCTTGAAAGAAAAAGACAACGTATGAAAAATAGAAAGATGCAACAGTATAGAATGTGAACCTAAAAAATTTTGAATCAATTACGACGTGAACTTAAAAATTAAAAACCCGCTGAAAATTATGTTATGTGTCCCCTATGAATTCAGAATGTCTGTAAATAATACCTCTATTGAACTTACGTGCGTGACAGGTGTTACATACTGCTATGAATAGTGAGTTCGTGCTTGAATGAATCACTATTTACCACAACACTGTCCAACTTTAATGCTCAATCGGTTACTTTTGTAATAAACTCTAATAAATGAGTCAGAACAATAACCAATAAGTTTTGTGTATACTTATTCATAAATATAAATTTTATTCTTATATCTCTCTTCACAAATTTTTGGTGTATTATTATTTACGCACACATCGTACAGACCGCATCTACTAAATAGATATCATAAATTAGAACACATAGAAGACATACATTTTCCATTTAACGTATCTGTTATTTCTCCCTTTCAATATTCCATATTCCCACAACTTTAAATTTATTGCGTAGAAATACCCTTGTCTGTAACGTTACCACTTCACCAATACATATCTTTTAAATTCTTTCTCACAGTATCTTGACCTTGTTACGCTCCCGATGTTATTTTAAAACGTTTGTGTTTTAGTTCACAAATTCCATCTGATATCTATCCTGAAGGGACTAATACAGAAAGGTTACGATTACTAACATTCATATTCGAACTCTCATATACATAGTACGTATAGTACGTCTGCAACACAATAAGTGTAACAATTCATATTCATTCTAACGCTTATGCAGTAATAAGTTCATTATACAAAACGAACAGTTAGATTTAGTCCATCACTTAGAAGTAAGCAATTATTGTAAAATAAATGTAAAAGTTGTTATACAATAAATTACATTGTAAAAGTTGAAGAGTGATTTTTAATAAACATAGTGGTACATTACACTTTTCTTTTATGAAACAGCTTTCCTCTCAGGGTTTCCAATGGAAAAAACGTGGTACTTCTCTTCTATAAAAGTTAATATGGGCGCCAGAATGAATTGTTCACACAAAGTATCAATAATAATAAAAATCACAATATCCAACTAATATTTTATTTAAAAAAAAATTAAAAAAATTAGATTCTTTAAGAAATTTAAAGAACTGTGATTTACAATAACACATAGAGGTAAAGTTAATTTGCTGGGGGTGACAGCTAAGCAAATTTAAATATCCTCGAATGACTCGCGAACAAAATTAAATACTAATCAATTCCAAAGATATTTTTCTCTATCTCCCCAGAATAACAAACTCAAAATGTAAACAGAAAACAATCTGTCAAACCCGAAATATCTAAGACCTGCGCGATACCACAGATATAAAAACCAACCTTGAAAATAAAACGTTCTAGAATGTAACGTTAAAAAATTTACTAGAACCAAAAAAGTATCTTTGTCATCTATGTCTTAATTACCATAAATATATATGTATATAAATTCATACAAATGAAAATTACAATAAATGCATTCAATAAAGAAATAATATTATAAAGGTCAAATAAAACTTACGTAGGTTTTCATCTTATAACCTTGAGAGCACGTGCAAATAAGAGATTAAATAAATCAAAAATTACGAGTATACAAACTCGTAAAAAATACGGTAATTAACTCAATAAACACAACCACTATTAATTCAAAACAAAAACCGTAATTAAATGAACTAAGAGATAAAAAAGTTTTATCTCCAAAAATATACAACTCTCTTATTTGAATACCAAAACGAGTCTGACAAAGCGGATACATGCAGCACGCATCCAAACATAAAAAAAATACATTTATCAAATATATTTTGCCCAGCAAGTCCGAACGGCTTCCAGGAACTGCGCTAATCAAAACCTAAGAATTCAAAAATAAATCAAAATACAATTAGAGTTCATACAATAAAATCATACACTGTCATTAATAATAGTACACTATAAAAATATTATTTTTCAAAAATGTTCACTAAATGTTGCGGGGAAAAATCCATGGCAATACGTAACGCCTGTCGATAAAAACTATAAGATAACATTGTTAAACAGCTTTGCATAAATATATCGCCGAACGACTTCAACCATTACTTTGCGTATATGGTCACACAGTTCCATAAGAATCTTCTTGCTAAGACTGTTTCTTCTTATGATCTACTAAAAAAACAACTCTATTAACAACAAAAATTCGTTCTCTCTTGCACCAGTTACTAAAAGCGAAATCATTGAAGTTACGAGATCTCTGAAGTCTAAACCCTGTAGGGATATTTATGGTATAAATGTTGTACTGTTGCAGGATATTATTGTTGATGTGGCACCAGTTCTTTCTCATATAATGAACAGTTCTTTTAACGTTGGTACTTATCCTGAGTGCTTGAGGATTTCCAAAATTATACCTATTTTTAAAAATGGTGATCGGAACGATATTACAAACTATCGTTCCATAGGAATTGTTCCTCTGATGGCAAAGATTTTTGAAAAACTCTTATTCAGTAGGATTGTTGATTATTTTAATAGAAATAACTTTCTATCCGTAGAACAATATGGTTTTCGACCAGGTTTATCCTATTGCCATGTAATATTAGCGCTAAGACTGTATTATTTGCGGATGATACTACTTTTTTAGTAAAAAAAGGATATAAATAGTGCCCGACCCGGACTTGCTGATGTTCAGCAGCAATCCAGTACATGGTTTGCTTCATAATTTGGTAATAACACAGGCCTGCATAAAATTTGTGATGACGTGATTTTTGTTTGTTAAGCTCAGTTTTTATATAGCAATAACTAATTAAAATACAGTTGGTCTCTACCACCCACAGATTTTTTTTTTGCACAAAAGAAAAAGAAAAAAATATAAAAAAAAAATTATAATAGGCGTTTTAATACATTTTAAAATGAATGTACTACTTCAAATTCTAGGTATTAACCCAAAAATGATTTTCTGTTCTGTGGTTTTAAAGAAATTTGTTAAATAGGCTCTCATTACCTGATGTAAATCTTTTATTACATGTATTAATTTTGGACAAGATTTCCGGGAATTTTTACCTGCTAAATCCTATTTATTATGCTTTCACTTTATTAGTACTGCGAAGAAGGATTTCAAGTTTATCACTCCAAACAAAATGTATATTTTAATGTCATTTACTTCATTATAGCTCTGAGTGTCGATCAGTAAACAAGTAAAATTAATTTGTCTTTAGTGTTGTGCGTGGTATTTGATAAATAAACATTGCTTAAAAATATGTCTAGCCGGTGTTGCAAAAACAAACCAGATGATTTCTGTTATATTTGTGGATATTTCGTCTTGAAAAAGTTTAAGAGACCAATTGGTGAATTTGTGAAAAATGCATATTATGCTTATTTCAAAATCAAATTAGGAGATCAAGATAAAGATTAGGCACCGCACGTTGTTTGTAAGGTATGTGAAGAAGGTTTAAGACATTGGACCAAAGGGAGTAGAAAAAGCCTTCCTTTTGGAATACCGATGGCTTGGAGAGAACCGCAAAATCATCATGAAGATTGCTACTTTTGTCTTTGTGATATTAAAGGGCATAATAGAAAAACTTTGAAACATATTTTGTACCCAAACAATATTAAATCAGCTATCAGACCAGTTCCTCACAGTGATCATGTACCTATACCTATACCCCCCAAAGTACTACAAGAAGATATTGAAACAGCTGTTCTTTTACATAATGGCAACGCTTTTGCTTCTGTTCCGGTCGGCCATTCTGTTCATTTAAAGGAAAACTATGAAAATTTACAGGAATTACTTTTAAAAATTCAATATGAAAATCACAACTGGGAAGTGTGTGTAGATTTAAAAATTTTAGGCCTTCTCTTGGGTCAGCAGTCTGTATATACTAAATTTCCATGTTTCCTGTGCGAGTGGGATAGCAGAAATCGAGAACAGCATTGGATAAAAAGAGACTGGCCACAAAGGGTGACTTTAACACCTGGAACCAAAAATGTAATTCGCGAAAGTCTTATTGACTCTCAAAAAGTGTTACTTCCACCGCTTCACATAAAACTTGGACTTATGAAACAATTTGTTAAGGTATTAAACAAAGAATGAAATTGTTTTAAATATTTGTGTAAAACATTTCCGACTCTGTCAGAGGCAAAATTAAAGGAGGGAATCTTTGTAGGCCCGCAGATTAGGAACTTGGTGAAAGATCAAGAATTTGAAATTGTGATGGAAGATAAGGAAAAACATGCATGGCATGCTTTTAACGAAGTTGTACATAAATTTCTAGGGAATTATAAAGACACAAACTATGTTGAGATCGTTGAAAATATGCTGGAAAAATTCAGGATTCTTGGTTGCAATATGAGCATAAAAATTCACTTTTTACATTCCCATTTGGACTATTTCCCAGAAAACCTTGGGGACGTGAGTGAAGAGCAAGGAGAAAGATTTCACCAGGATATTAAAGAGATGGAAAAAAGATACCAAGGGCGCTGGGACACAAAAATGATGGCCGATTACTGTTGGACATTGAGAAGAGATCTTCCTTTAGCTGAATATGACAGAAAAACAACCAAACGAAGCTTTTCTGAAAAACTAAAACGTTTTTTTAAGAAGCATAAAGAATAAATAACTATTTCTAATGGTTTCTATGTGTATATTTTTTGTATTTTTTTTAATATAATATAAAACTAGCTTATAAATGAAATAAATCGTGTTTTTTCTATATTTTTTTATTTTACTGGTTTGAAAAATAACCTTACGTGATACAAAAAAAATAAAAGCAGATTTGCAATCAGCGCCACCCAATTACTAGAAAACAGTTAAAATTTTTAAATCAACTTTCAAAGTGTTGAAAAATGCAGGCCTGTGTAATCTATCTGTTTCTCTCAATCGGAACACGTAAATATAAATCAGATCGATCGTACACCATGTAACGATAGAAATTGACTGAATCGGTGGCACAACTGTTTCGCTATTTAACGCTATTCTTGCTCTTTATATTATAGTCGCACATCTTGAAATGCAGTGGACCAAGCGGGACAAATATGTTATAAATATCTCTGTCATTTGTTTGCTCGCGTCTGCGGAGTAATTTGTGGAGAATATTTTGGTTTCATATTCTATATACGAGGTGCATTCAAGTTCTAAGGCCTCCGATTTTTTTCTCCAGACTGGAAAGAGATAGAAGCATGTGCATTGTTTTAAAATGAGCGAGCGTTCGTTGTCAACACGTCACAGAGATGGCAGCACTGTACGGCAGATGTAATTGTAGCGGCAGCGTCGAGAATGAGAACTGTTTTAGATACTTAAATTGGCTACGTTTTCCTTACTTGAACAGCGTGCAATCATTCGTTTTCTGAATTTGCGTGGTGCGACACCAATTGAAATTCATCGACAGTTGAAGGAGACATGTGGTGATGGAGTTATGGATGTGTCGAAAGTGCGTTCGTGGGTGCGGCAGTTTAATGAAGGCAGAACATCGTGTGATAACATACCGAAACAACCTCGGGCTCGTACAAGCAGGTCTGACGACATGATCGAGAAAGTGGAGAGACTTTTGGAGGATCACCGAATGACAGTTGAACAGATCGCCTCCAGTGTTGGCATTTCTGTGGGTTCTGTGCACACAATCCTGCATGACGACCTGAAAATGCGAAAAGTGTCCTCCAAGTGGGTGCCACGAATGCTGACGGACGACCACAAGGCTGCTCGTGTGGCATGTTGCCAAGCAATATTGACGCGCAACCAAGGCATGAATGGGACTTTCTTTTCGTCGATTGTGACAATGGATGAGACTTGGATGCCATTTTTCAATCCAGAAACAAAGCGCCAGTCAGCTCAATGGAAGCACACAGATTCACCGCCACCAAAAAAATTCGGGTAACCGCCAGTGCTGAAAAAATGATGGTGTCCATGTTTTGGGACAGTGAGGGCGTAATCCTTACCCATTGTGTTCCAAAGGGCACTACGGTGACAGGTGCATCCTACGAAAATGTTTTGAAGAACAAGTTCCTTCCTGCACTGCAACAGAAACGTCCGGGAAAAGCTGCGCGTGTGCTGTTTCACCAAGACAACGCACCCGCATATAGGGCTAACGTTACGCAACAGTCTCTTCGTGAAAACAACTTTGAAGTGATTTGTCATGCTCCCTACTCACCTGACCTGGCTCCTAGTGACTTTTGGCTGTTTCCAACAATGAAAGACACTGTCCGTGGCCGCACATTCACCAGCCGTGCTGCTATTGCTTCAGCGATTTTCCAGTGGTCGAAACAGACTCCTAAAGAAGCCTTCGCCGCGGCCATGGAATCATGGCGTCGACGTTGTGAAAAATGTGTACGTCTGCAGGGAGATTACGTCGAGAAGTAACACCAGTTTCATAGTTTTCGGGTGAGTAGTTAGTTAGAAAAAAAATCGGAGGCCTTAGAACTTGAATGCACCTCGTAATTACATCTTTCCATTTTTCATACGTTGTTTCTTTCAAAGACAGCCGGTATATGTTCTATAACTAATACCAGTACTAGAGAGGCGAAATAAAAAAAAGAACAAAAAGTTGAAATTACTTAATATCCTTTTGAGCTATATATTAATTTACTGAGTGGCAACATTTACACAGGAAAAAATATTCTAATTTTATTCCTAAATCTATTTTTGTCATACATTTTAAAACTCTCCAGGAAGTGATTGTACGTCATGATATTGTGCATTCCTCTCATAGAAAGCCAAACTGCGCCTGGATATTTCCAACAATGTAATACACTATGGATATTGTTCCTAGCATATAATAACTAGGAACCGTACATGAAAGGCCGATGCTTATCGCCCACGGGCATACCATTGAAAATTTACATTTTTAAAGAGTTTTTAATTTTATTTATGTAATTGGAAAACAAACGGGTGGTGATCTATAAAATACGAAATACATTTTTATTTGTTCATTTTGTAGTTCAAGTTGAGTAAACGAGTATTAATATTAACTAGCAATACTTTCTCAAGATTCTCTTCTGTAAAATTTGTTCTATTTTAATGAAATACATCCTTGTAGATAGAAAACGTCCTTTCTACATCAACTGGTTATACACTGCTCCAATAAATTAACGCACCACTTATTATAAATAAAAAAATATGGATTATTTTATTTCCGATTTTTAATAGTTGGTATTATTTGTAAGCAACATCATTTCTAACCTTAACTTATTTGACATTTGTTGTCATATTTTCAGGGCTTAAATTAAAAGTGCATACTTAACTTAAGTAAGGTATTTTGGGACATTTAAATTTTGATTTAACTGTTGTATTAAAAGTGTTTCCCTTTGTGAAACAATTTATTCGATTATTTCTCTGACTTGATATATGTGTGATATTATGCAACGTGACACACGAAACTTAACAAGGGAGGAATGCGCTCAAGCAGTGATTTTACAGCGCATACAACGATATCACGGATAATTGGACGATATAGGGAGACTGGTAATCATTCTCGAAGACGTGGCCAAGGAAGACATCGTGCAACAACGCGTGTACATGACCGTTTTGTAAGACTTTGCGCATTAAGGCAACGGTTTGTTACATGTAGAAGTCTGCAGGCTCAGCTCCGGGAGGCACATGGTTTGGAAATTTGCACGGAAACAGTTCGCAAACGTCTTTGGGAAGATGATTTATTATGTCGTATTCCGGCGCGTTGTCCGATGTTGACTGTACATCACCGTAGAGATCGTCTAAATTTTGCCAGAAATCACGTCAACTGGTTGGAGGACAATTGGACCCAAATTTTGTTTACAGACGAATCCAGGTTTTGTCTGCACAACTGCGACAGACGTATTCGTGTATACCGACGTCCAAATGAACGCTATGCGCAATGCAATATTACAAATACCACGTTATTTGGTGGCGGATCTCTAATGGTTTGGGGGGGTATATCTTTGACAGGTCGCACGGACTTGATGGTATTAAATAACATAACTTTAAACGCTGATCGCTACATAACAGACATTCTGGAAGATCATGTTGTGCCATTTGCACCTTACATCGGCCCAAATTTCATGCTAATGCATGATAATGCTCGAGTACATACTGCGCAGATAGTCAGAAATTACCTTCAAGAGGTCGGAATCAATACAATCGAATGGCCAGCAAGAAGTGCGGATCTTAACCCTATCGAGCACATCTGGGACATGCTTTCTAGACGGCTGCGAAACTTTCCACACCCGGCCAATAACCTGGAGGAAGTAAGAAGGCGGCTTGTGGAAATATGGGACGGATTGGATCAAAACGATATAAGGTCGCTTATTTTGAGCATGAATCGTCGCTGTCAGGCGGTTATTCGAAACAGAGGCGGAAATACTCAATATTAAATGTAACTAAATGCTTTTCTTAAAAAATACAAAACTAAGACTTACAGTTTATATAATTAAATTTCAATTTCCTTGTTATTTTTTAAGAATTTTTTATGTTGTGTTCACCTTTTTCTACTAATCAAATGACAAGAAATAAAATATATATATATATATATATATATATATATATATATATTTACTCATTGTAGAATTTTTTTCAAAATTATAATATGGTGCGTTAATTTATTGGAGCAATGTAGGTGCACACTGAAAATATTCTTTTATTTCCGCGTATTTAGCAGTTAGATTTTGAGGCATTGTATACACAATTGTCGCAATGTTATTAAATCTGGATTTCTATTAAAAACTGCATCTAACTCTTGCCGAAGGCCACATCCGAAGTCACTTGGAATATTTTTCAAACTACTAATAGCCACATCTAATGTGGTTAATCCACCATTAATTTGAGATATCGATTTTCAAAGTAAGTGATTAGTTTTGGCAAATTTCCAAAGTGTTCCTGAAGAAAGTACAACTGATTTTTTTAATTTTGAATTTGTATTAGTTCCTTTCACTCAGAAATACTCCGAGCATCGTCATTTAAACATGTAACGAAATTTTGTAAACTATCCAAATTCTTTGCATAAGAACTAAGCTTCCAACCATGTTCCCCATCTAGTTGTTACTGGAGAGAGAGGCAGTGACAAAGATGGAAATTTTTCCCTGTAAAGAGCTAAAACTTTTTTAAAAGCGAATACAAGTCTATCAACTTCCGGAAAGGTGTCTCTGATATATTCATAGATTCTGTGGAGAGCATGTGCTACACAAGTAATATGCAGCATATTAGGGGAAATGCTTTTGTTAATATTCAATAACTGCGTGTTGTAATTAACGCTGTTATAGACTATTTATATAGCCCTTCGTAATTTCGGCCTGATCGGTCCAGTCTCTACACATCACTTACCTAAACACAAGAAGATGCCACAGTACCTAGATTATCAAGACGTTTGTCATTAATTTTAAGCAATCGACCATGCAGCTTTCGACTTATTTACAGATTTCGCCAATATGCGATTTTTGTGCAATATTTTAGCTCCAATCACTTACTTATAAATGTTTTTGTATTTCTTGTAATAGTTAAAAATACCTGTATTACCGTTTAAGGTCACCTTACATAATTCTTTAAGCCCATTGGCTAATATTCTGATTCCAACTATTCAACTGATCTATTATCACTAATCACTGTTTTGTTCAGTTATAGAAAAAGCAATCTCGCAATACTTAACTATATTGGCAAAATTCTCGTATTATTTGTTAAGTAGTAATTTTAATGTTAATATATTTTTTTTATTTTTACTAGGTAAATGCTCAATATGTACTTTGTAAAAGGCTCAAAATTCCCATGCTAACTTATCCAGAATCTATGAGAATAGCACTCGAAAATGGTCCTCCAGGTCTTAGAGGATTTGCACCAATGTCGCCGTAAGTAATAAATTAACAATTAAAAGCGAATGTTTTTCTTAAATTATGAATAGAATATTGGATTGTGGAATAAGTACTGAACTGTGTTTTTTCAATCAACGATAATTATTTATTGCAACAATTATCTGTGACACATTTGCTAAGTTTCAGTATTTTGTTTGAGTCATAAAGTGTTGAAAATTTAGACGCAGAGATGATTAGAATATTAGAAGAACAAAAAGTGTCCATTCGATGCATTTTATTGTTTTTGCTCAAGAAATGTCCAAAGGCTACAAAGCTTCAACGTGGAACATACGCTGTTTAAGATGTCTCGGCTATAAGCACTGACACCTTTCAAACATGATTTGGTCGCTTTCTTGACCGAAATCTAAATCTTAACTGCAACCGTACCGATCATGCAACTGTTACTGGAACGCTAGTTTGGCTTTGTGTATTTTACCGCATGGGAGCGCCAAATTGTTACAAGATGTACGTTTGTGGTTTGTGTTGATTCGTTCTGGACTAGCTGTAGCGTCCTAACAATAATGTAAATGATGAAAATATAAATAGTGTATATGTGTAGCATTATAAAATAAATGTTCATTAACTACAACTTATTAAATATAAGAAAATACAACAACGTTGCCCTTAAAATTTTATTTATTATTTACAGGAAAGAAATTATGATTGGAAATATATTAAAGTAATTAAATAAGAACTATACAGGCTGATTCATTTTCGGCCCTCACCATGGGGATCTCTCTTATTATTGGAGATAGAGTATAGGTTTAAATTTGGCAAAGTTGTTAAATTTTGTGTTTGTTATAAATCCGTAAAGAAAATAGACCTGTGACAAATGACCTTCGTTATTTAAAAAAAAAACGCGAAAACCCCATTTTCTTCTTTCACCTGTAGCACCGACATTTGGCCTTGTAGAGAAAAAATAAAAACACATCCTTGTGGCCATTTCTAAACCTCTATCCAGTGGTGTTCTCTAAATTTTTATACGACGTTCCGTTTCTTTCTGGCCATCATCAACTATCTAATTTCTTATAGGCGCCATATTGGATTTATACATCTTCAGAAAGAGTTTTTTTTTCTGATTTCAACCATGTACAACATGCTGACTAAAGTTTTTGACATTAGGTTTTATTTGAAAGAATAAATTATAAGATTAAATAAGGTAGCCATGGAATTTCAATCTGTCAAACATTTCATTTATTGTTCATTAATAATACAAAAATGTCATACACTATCGAAGAGAAACGAGATATGATAAGTATTTTTTATTCTTCGAACCGAAATTCAACAGTAGCGAGTACAAGGTATCTACAATTATATCCAGAACGACAACAGCCTCATCGTACCATTTTTCTAGATCTCGACAGAAATTTGGTCGAGAATGGATCGTTTACTAAGCCGCGTAATGGTCAAGACAAAAGGAATTTAAATGAAAATCGACAAGATATTTTAGAAATGGTAAATTAAAAGCGTGTTTTCAAATTTCATGTTAATCTTGTATTTTTATAGATAAATAATAATCCATCAATTTCTACACGCGAAGTAGCGTCAGAATTAAATTTGTGCCAGTCCAGAGTTTGGAGAACTTTACATAAAAGTAGGTTTAAATCATACAGGATCCATGTTAGTCACTCTTTACTGCCTGGAGATAATTTAAGAAGGCTAGAATATTGTAATTGGTTAATGGGAAGGATAGAAAATGACGAAAATTTTTTAAGCAAAATCATCTGGTCAGATGAAACAAAATTTACAAATTCTGGAATGTTCAACAGAAATACGGAGCACTATTGGGCAGTACAAAATCCCCGACAAAACAGGGCTAGAAGACCACAACATCGTTTTGGAATAAACGTTTGGATGGGTATTTTGGCAAATTGTCTCTTAGGACCAGTTATGTATGAAGAACATTTAAATGGAGAAAGATATTTAAACATTTTACGTACATACGTATCTGACTATCTTGACGACAATATCCCATTAAATCAATTACAATATTTATGGTGGCAACAAGATGGCGCACCAGCACACAATGCAGCTGTTGTTAGAAATTTCTTAAATCAAGAGTTTGCAAACCGTTGGATTGGAAATAGGGGAGTTGTTGAATGGCCTGCGAGATCACCTGATTTAAGTCCGCTAGATTTCTTTTTATGGGGATTTGTTAAAAATAATATTTATAAATTAGATGCGCCACAAAACATTGAAGAATTACGAGACAGACTTCAGAATGCCTTCGATGCAGTTCCTAGAAGAACTATACAAAGGGCAGTACAAAATGCCAGAAGGCGTGCCCAATTGTGCATTACCGAAGATGGCCAGATAATTGAACATTTACTGTAATTGTTTATTGTTTACTTTTCTATGTATTTTTATTAATGTTTTTGTTATCTTGTATCTTGTACTCGCTACTGTTGAATTTCGTTTCGAAGAATAAAAAATACTTATCATATCTCGTTTCTCTTCGTTAGTGTATGACATTTTTGTATTATTAATGAACAATAAATGAAATGTTTGACAGATTGAAATTCCAAAGGCTACCTTATTTAATCTTATAATTTATTCTTTCAAATAAAACCTAATGTCAAAAACTATAGTCAGCATGTGGTACATGGTTGAAATCAGAAAAAGAAACTTTTTCTGAAGATGTCTAAATCCAATATGGCGCCTATAAGAAATTAGACAGTTGAAGATGGCCGGAAAGAAACGAAACGTCGTATAAAAATTTAGAGTACACCACTGGATAGAGGTTTAGAAATGGCCACAAGGGTGTTTTTATTTTTTCTCTACAAGGGCAAATGTCGGTGCTACAGGTAAAAGAAGAAAATGGGGTTTTCGCGTTTTTTTTTTTAATAATGAAGGTCATTTGTCACAGGTCTATTTTCTTTACGGATTTATAACAAACACAAAATTTAACAACTTTGCCAAATTTGAACCTATACTCTATCTCCAATAATAAGAGAGATCCCCACGGTGAGGGCCGAAAATGAATCAGCCTGTATACACAATTAAGACAAATAAGTATTTAAATAAAGAATACACACAATAAATGGATACTGAACAAAAGTTAAATTATTTTCTAAATTAATGTGAATGTAAGTAAAAGAAGAATATATGTATCGAGCAATACAAAGTCACTTTTAAAACTTGTCACGACCGGACATGTGGTTGACAACAAACGAAAACTCAGAACAGAGTTTTACGGTATGTGCTTGATCGGTACGTGTAGAGTGAGTTGTTATTAAGGAACGATGTTTACCTCATGAAGGGAGGATAAACCAATGATATTGAGAGCTGACGATATTTTAGAATTAAGAATTAATCAAAGACGCGAGATAAAGGGTTGCGATGTCGATGAAATAAATATCATTAAAATATTCCTTGTGAAAAAAGCTTTAAAATGATATGAGACATCATTATTTAGATGAAGTTCACCATGTGGCTGTTAAAATATGTCAGTATTAATACGGGGTCAGTATAATTTTGACATGTAGGAAAGATAGCTCGATTATGGATACATTTACTAACTACGAAAAAATTAAAAGAGAAGTCATTCGAAATTAATTAATAACTAAATTAAAATGAAATGTGTGTAATTATCAGAAATATGAAAGAGAATATGAAGGAGACAATATTAAATGCCTGGGTTTACCGCTCGGTAGCAGGCTTCGAACGCTTTCGAAGAGTAGTTTGTGTGACCAGTGCAATACAAAAGAAATGCTTCCTCTTGCAAATACAAATATACGCAAATGCCTAGAAGTTTTCAAAGATTTTAAATTCGATATATTTGTGAGAAAATGTAATTTGAAAATAGAATTAAAATCATCCCTGGTATACGAAGTGTAATACAAGTGTCATACAATAAACAAATGTTCAAGTGACTGTTAACGTTGCATTTTTTAATAAAGGATTGCATTACGTTTCAGTTCATACAACAGCTTATTAGTGAGTGGACATGTTTTCTCTATTCAAAATGCATTACCGATTTTCTTCTCAAGAGTATTCGGACGTGCATTTTGTGTATGGCTACTGTAACGGCAGTGCACGTCAAGTAGTTATTGAATACCGACATCGGTTTCCCGATAGGCGCATTCCTCATTATAGAACGTTTCTGGAAGTACACAGACAATTTCTGGAATGCGGACTGCGTGATAATCTTTTCGACCGAGGAGTAAATTTGCCAGCAGACTTAGAGGAAGAAGCAGTAGCTATTGTTACAAGAGATCCGACTCTCAGTGTACGTCGAATCGCTAGACAACTAGGAGTGCCACGAGCGACAGTTTGGCGCATATATCCGTATCACTATCGCAGGGGACACAGTTTTCTTGAGGCAGACCACTATGCTCGTCTAGTTTATTCTACCTGGATATTAAGACAATCACGGCTTCATTTTAATTTCTGCAGAACAGATCTCTGGACAGATTAATCTACGTTCACGAGAAGTGGTGTTACAAATCTGAGAAACCTGCACAGGTAGTCAAAGCTATACGCCCATCTAAATTTCAACATGAATTTTCTATTAACGTTTGGGCGCCCAAATCGATGACTGGTTGATTGGTCCTGTCGTTGTTCCTGGGAGGTTAAATGCGAACAATTACCTTGAATTTCTTATTGACGAACTGCCAGGTCCTTTAGAGGATGTCCGACGAGACATGTGGTTTCACATGGATGGGGCACCACATTTCGGAATTGCTGTCCGAAATTGGATTAACGTCAATTATCCAAGATGGATTGGTCGAGGTGGTCCTGTTGCATGGTTACCCAGATCACCCGATCTTAATCACCTTGACTTTTATTTATAGGGGTACATGAAGAATTTAGTCTACGCGCAAGTTTCGAACACAAGAGTTGCTGGATCGTATTCACCAGGCTGCCGAGCAAATCCGACAAAACAAGTATGAAATTGGGATAAGTACTTCTTCTGTTGGCCTACGGGCACAAGCCTGCATTCAACAAGGTGTTTATTTATTTTAGGATAACATTTTATTATGCGACGTTAACAATCACAGGCCTGTTATTGAATCGTATAACTTTTTTAAAGTAAAATCAGTTTTTATTGACTTTAGGATTACATTTTTTTCATGATCTGACAATCATATTCATAGATCTGTAACTTTGAAACTAATAAAAATGGATATACAAGTTTTGCGTTTTGTTACTAGAAATGCAGTCTACATTACACTCGTAAAATTTGAACATAACGATACGGGATACTTGTATAACCATGAATGACGTTGATAAAATTTTGGCTACAGTTCATTGTATATTTCGCAACATATTGAAATAAACAATGCAATAATTGTAATGCGATTTACATCTTAACGTGACAAGAAAGGTAGACGCCGGTTAATATTGATTTTACATTCACTTAGTCAACATTTAAAAGTAACTGAAGAGGAAAAAAAAATTGCGCAACTTATTCCACAATTCTGTATAACAAATGATTTTTTAACAATTTGCACGAGTGGTATATTTTTAGCGTTGCATATAGCATCATAGAGGGCGCCAGTAATAAAACGTCAGGTGTCAAAATTAATCTCAATCTTTCGTTAACCTAAATCTAAATTTGCATCATGATACGGCAAGAGATTTAGTCACAGTGAATTTTCCAAGTTTATAATAAGTTGGCCCAACAACTTTTGGAGAGGATTAACTCAACAGCAGTTCCCATCCAGAAAAACATCGATGCTGTCCGCCGCCTGATTGAGGAAGATAAACATGTGACATATCGTGAAATTCAGACATCCATAGGTATTTTAAAGACCTCAATCCAAACCATCCTATATGATGAACTGGATGTGAGAAACTTTGAGCCCGTTCAATAACGGAAACTCAAAAAAACGTTTATAGCATCGTAAGTGGCGATGAATTATGGATTTATTCTTTATGAACTCGAAAATAAACGTCAGTCCGCTGTTTGGGTGTTTCAAGATGAAGAGAATCCGACAAAAGTTGATCGCTACGTTTGTTCCAAAATCAGGTCACGCACGTACAATTCGAATTAGTACACAACCACTCAACAAATAAAATTTTGTTTGTTTCGAGAAATTTTGTTTTTTATTTTGCTGCTCGAAAGGTTTTTGGAGCAGCAAAATATCGAATCATTAGATCATCCTCCGTATATTCCCGACCTAAGTCCCAACGATTTTTTTACGTTCCCAAAGAATAAAATACGTTCAGTCGCCGAAAGAAGCGGTAGATGCCTTCAAAAGGGCAATTTTGACTGTCCCAATGGATGACTGGAATAAATCCACTGTTTGATTTTTATTTATTTATTTATTACCCAACAGAATTATAATTTCATTTACAGGATAAAATCAAAATAAAATTATGAATCATATACATAACAACAAGTACTATTAATAACAAAAACGTATTATAAATACTAACTCTTCCTAAATATAAAAAAATATATAAAAAAGCCTAAAACAATACACAATATTCAAGCTAATAATATATATAAATATAAGCAAAAGTCTACACAAGTGATTAAAGTTGCTACGACCTGCACGTCGAGCTTGAAAGAAAAAAAAATAAAGAGGAAAGGAAAAAAAAATAAAACATAAGGGAGTAAACCACGGAGCCGACCCGGTCCCGGACGACGGAAACCGCCCACCTGCCCGTCCTTGCCAACGTCCAACGGCCCACCCGGGTTCTGAGGCTGCTTCAGCCCAGGGGTGGGGACACCCAGAGGTACTAGCAAGAAAAAAAAAACCTAAACTGGTGGTTAAGGGCGCCACCGAATTTATGCCGCTGGACGTCGCAAATTCGGAAAATGGTAATCACAAAAAAAGGCATGTCGCGCTGGACAGAGGGCCGGGTCCCCGACCCAAACCCGCTCCACTAGCGAGGATCGAGAAAAGAAAAGCAAAACACTTCGTGGCTACCAACAAAAGAAACCCCTATTTATTGGTAGGCTCGGTATAATAATTCAGAAACTACAGGCTGGCCCAAAATGACCGAAGGGGTTTGAGTTCATTATAACTTCTTATTTAAGACATAATTATTAATTTTTTCTAATTTTAAATACAGTATATTAATGGAGAATATTTTTAATTTAATTATGAAAAATTATATCTCGCAAGTGGTGGCCATTTTCTGCTTCGCATATTCGTGCTCTTTCCAAAACATTTTCCATAACCTTTCGCAAAACTTCAGGTGTTATGTTGTTGATTTCGTCGCGTATATTATTTTTTAATTGCTGTATGGTTCGAGGCTTATTAATATAGACTTTTCCTTTCAAATAACCCCAAAGGAAACAGTCTGAAGCGGTTAAATCCGGTGAACGCGGAAGCCAATTAAAATCGCTTGTACGGGAAACAATTCGTTCACCAAAGATGTCGCGTAAAAGAGCCATTGTGTCCCTCGCAGTGTGCGCTGTGGCTCCATCCTGTTGGAACCATACTTGCGGATGGTTTTCCACGGCTGGCCTTAAAAAAATTTCCAACATTGTCCGATATCTAACACCAGTGATGGAAACGGCGACACCGTGTTCATTTAAAAAAAAATATGGGCCAATTATCCTTTCCGACCAAACACCACACCAAATGGTACACTTAAGTGGGTGTAATTCTCGCTGTTGAACTACTCTTGGATTTTCTGTAGCCCATATCCTGCAGTTTTGCCTATTAACGAACCCATTTAATTGGAAATGGCCTTCGTCGCTCATAATTAAATTATGAATAAAATCATGATTTTCTTCTGCTCTTTGACGAAAATAAATTGCATCATCAAGTCGTTGCTGGTAATCTGTCGGTTTCAATTGTTGGACAAGCTGAATTTTGTATGGAAACATTCTTATTGTATGCAAAATTCTCTGCAGCGACCTTCGTGAGAGGCCAAGTTGTGTCGAACGTCTCCTGGTTGATGTTTCTCCATCTTCCCAAATACTCTCCTGTACCCGTTCATTATTGTCATCCGTGTGCTCCGTTCGTCGTCTGCCGGCACCAGGAAGGTTCCTTACTGCCCCTTGTTCTCGAAAATTTGGAACCAGACGGTTTGTTATTGACTCTGAGGGTCCAACCCGCACATTAAAATAACGACGATATGCACGCTGAGTCAAAACAATGGATCGTTGATTTGAGAAATAAAGTTCAACGATTTTGGCACGTTGTTCAATTGTGTACTGTTCCATTTTAAATTCCCCAAGTCTTCTTTACAAAATACTGGAAACATAAAAAAAAATTATAATAGAAAAGTAATAAGGAATTAAAACCCCTTCCGTCATTTTGGGCCAGCCTGTACATAACAACAAGTACTATTAATTTCATTATGAAACAGACATGTAAATAAATTTACATATCTGTAACTGTATACTTGGACAATACCTCGTATTTCGGCATTTACTTCTGCTTAAGACATATGTTTCTGCCATTTTATAGGCGTCGTCAGCTAAGCTACTGAAGCAAATGTAATAAAATGGCAGAAACATATGTCTTAAGCAGAAGTAAATGCCGAAATACGAGGTATTGTCCAAGTATACAGTTACAGATATGTAAATTTATTTACATGTCTGTTTCATAATGAAACAAAAGCTTTATACGTGCATATAACGTATAGACAGATGTAAAACATTTTTGTAAGTACTATTAATAACAAAAAAAAGTATTATAAATACTAACTCTTCCTAAATATAAAAAATATATAAAAAAGCCTAAAACAATACACAATATTCAAGCTAATAATATATACAAATATAAGCCAAAGTCTACACAAGTGATTAAAATTGCTACGACCTGCACGTCGAGCTTGAAAGAAAAAAAAAAGAAAGAGGAAAGGGAAAAAAAAAGAAAATATAAGGGAGTAAACCCCAGAGCAGACCCGGTCCCGGGCGACGGAAACCGCCCACCTGCCCGTCCTTGCCAACATCCAACGGCCCACCCGGCTTTTGAGGCTGCCTCAGCCCAGGGGTGGGGAGACCCAGAGGTACTAGCAAGAAAAAAAACCTATACTGGTGGTTAAGGGCGCCACCGAATTTATGCCGCTGGACGTTGCAAATTCGGAAAATGGTAATCACAAAAAAAGGGATGTCGCGCTGGGCAGAGGGCCGGTTCCCCGACCCAAACCCGCTCCACTCCCGAGGATCGAGAAAAGAAAAGAAAAACACTTCGTGGCTACCAACAAAAGAAAACCCTATTTATTGGTAGGCTCGGTATAATAATTCAGAAACTACAACAAAAAAAACTCTAGACAGTGAGCTAAAATGCTTATTAAAAATTTAACTAAGAACAATAGTGTAAAAAATTACAATTTTATAGAGTGGCATATGGCCTTATTAGTGACAATTCAAAACTCTAAGACTGTGAGCTTAGAATGATTAGTTGCAATTTATCTGGAACAAAAAAAACAAATACGTATTCTTTTGTTTTTATCGGTTCACAAATTATTTGTAATTCAACAATCCGTTGAACTAAATCTACCTTAATTTACGAAATTTTGGTTTAAAGAGTTAATTATTACTAGTAATTATCAATAATTACTCTAGTAAGTTTGAAATATATGCAACGCATAAAACTAAAATAGTTACATAAAAATACACAAATAAAAGTATGTTAATAATAAATCTTTACATGGGTTCGTGAAGCGATTAAAAAAAATTAAGAAAGAAGCGGAAAGAAAAAAACCCAAAAAACTGGTCGAACGACACCGGATATTTCTTAAAGAAACACCTGGGCTATTATTTAAGCTGACTAAAAGTTAATTAAGAATTATTGTAAAGGCAGTGAAACAGATAATAAAATAAAAGAAATGGTAACGGTTACCTAAGTAATAGGTATAGAGGCTTATCTGCTGAGTTCGACGGCTTCGGCAACGTCTTCCCCAGGTCAAGCGTCTCTAACGGTGCAGAATAAGGTGGTGTGATTCGCCCGTCGATTGAACCATCAGATGAAACGTTTGATGACTTTGTAAGTTATTTAAGAGGTATTGGTTAACGTCCTTTTTCCCTTTCTGTCACTCAATTCCTCCCAGGGAGATATCGCATAGGCGATTAATTACGGTATCGTTTATCAATTAAATCCTACATGGGCCGTACTTCTTATAAAATTAAACTAAGGCCGCATTGATTGATACCAGTGAACGAGGAAAAACGTGACCTCTACTAAGATCGGCACTTAACTTACGTCTCACGCAGAGAGAGAGTTTCGTACTTTCTTTTAAAAGCAAGTACTGGAGTACGAGAAAAAAAGAAAAAAAACTTGAAAGAAATCAAATATATTAACAAATAAACGACTATCGATACCTATACAGGTAGGTTCGTTGGAAATGGAGCAAAATATAATAAAGAGAACATTTATTTATTACAAAATAAACGTTACGATGCATTGAACGTTACCGGCACGTAACAAAGGTAATCAAAACAAAAAACAAGAACAACCAGGAATTGTCAAGATACATACATACTACAAACGAATATTTATCACAGGTGTCATATAGAAGCCGTCTGAAAGTCAACAAACTATAGAAATGTATATATATATATATCAGAAGAAACTTAACAGAAGTTGCTGCTCGTAACATAGACAGGAGACCTGATCAACATATTAGTTCGCGGAAAAGGAATATAGAATGTACGGGAAGGACGAAAAAGGAGTTGAGTGTGATCCAAAGCCTATGGAATAGACGCCGTCCACCTTAAACCACATATATTTCAAAAATCGTCGTTAAACTTGCTCAGGTAGACATTTTTTCGCTTGATAAAATGGATACCATATCAAGCTAGCATATTTCAAACGTGATCTCACTAATGAGTAGAGCAGACCAATTTCCGTACGCGCCATGAGCGCCGGTATGGGAGTGTAATTCGTAATATATTAGAATATGCGATAGAATAGGGACGCAACATGAGCTTGTTACTGATATAAGTATAGAAGTAGAGACATTTATTCTATTAGAAATAATTAAGTATACTTTTGGTTTTCTGCTATTAAATTAATATGCATAAACACACGAAAAATAAGAATAGTAGATATTATAGCAGCGTTGTATGTACCTATAAATAAAATAATAATAATAAAAATAAATAAAATCGTATATTAAGTCCGGGAAATCCATAATAAACTTATTCACTTCGTCTGACAACGGTCGTTTTCTCGATTTATGTGTCGACGACATTTTATTACGTATGCTTACACTTACATGCAGTCTAAGCAAGTACCAAACACATACTGAATGCTTTTTATTAGTTCTGATGCAATACAATCATCTTTACATCGGCGCACATGGCGCGCACGGAAATTGGTCTGCTCTACTAATGAGCTAAATAAGGAAGTCAGTACGCTCACGTTAGAAAATTCACCACAGTTACGGATAATAAATTCAAGAGTTTGTCTGGCCTGCTTAGACACATTGCTGATATGCTCATTGAAAGTCCCAAGTCTTTAATTGATTCAATACGTGATATACTCATATCCTCATGTTGGTAATTAAAGTGTATAACATTAAGTCTTTTGGTGAAAGATAAAATATTGAATTGAAAATGTTCAAAGATAAATTGTAATTTTTGTACCAAGTCTGTATGTTAACAAGATCGGCCTATAGTCGAAGACAGTCCCTCGAGTCGGAGAATCGACAAAACAACTTCAAGTCATCGGCAAAGAAAAGGTTATTAGACTCGATCTGGTCTGAGAAATCATTAATGAAAATAATAAAAAGCAGTGGACCTAAGTTAGAGCCTTGCGGAACTCAAGAAGTGGCAATGTAAGGTGTTGATAAGTATCCGTTGTAGAATACACGTTGGGGCCTATTATGTAGGTACGAAATTAAAAATTCAACCAGCGGTTTACTAAATCCAAAACTCGCCAATTTAACTGGCAAGATAGCCTGATCGAACTTGATCAAATGCCTTGACAAAGTCAATATATAGGACATCAACCTGTGACCCGCAATCCAACGCGTCAGCAACGTATTGAGAAAGTACCGCAAAGTTAGAGACAGTAAATCGTTTTTTTCATGAAGCCATGTTTATTCGGTGATATTGCAGTCTTAATAAGAGGGTATACTTTTCAAAAATTTTCGTGAAATTCGATATGATGGCAATAGGACGATAGTTGGTAATGTCCGAAGTATCACCAGTTTTCAAGACAGAAACAATTTTAGTATTCTTCCAAATAGCGGGAAAAGTAGATGTTGCGAGAGCAAAATTAATGGTGTAACTAACACGTTTCCACAATCCCTCACTACCAAAGCAGGAATTTGATCATCTTGAAGTAAATTTATCCTTGCTGAGCAGCACATCATCATCCGATAAGTGATGCAAATGGAGAAGTATTGAATTGGTTGATAGGAGATCTTTGTTATTAGTCGTAAAGAGTGTATTATAAAGCGACCAGCAAATGCGTTAACTATAGATTGAGGATCCTCAAGACTGACCCCCCGAGAGCTGCATTCTACCTGGAACACGACTTCTCTTCTTCCTTTCACCAATATGCGACCAAAATTTTTGGGATTGTCTCTTACTTTCAGTATTTGTAAGATAGTCCTTATAAGCTGAAGATATTTGGTTCTTAACTAATGCTAATGCTAATGCAGCACTTTTGGTACTTTTAAAATGCTTAAAGTATTTGTATTTTAATTTCAGGTTATAAATTATTACGGGAGTATACCATTTAGGATTTTATGACTATATGCACCACTAAAAAGACATCCCTCGTATATGTCGTCTGCATTACATTAACATTTATTGTCAATATACTTTTCTAGGTTATTAGTGGACGGTTTCTTAGTTTTGTACCAGTTGGGTATCTGCTGCGTATATGTCCTCTTCGTGGCAGTAAATCTTGAATCGGTATGCAACGAACTATTCCAAATAAAAATGGATCTTAAAATCTACATGGTGATACTATTGATTCCGTTCATACTGATCAATTCGATACGAAACCTCAAATTACTGGCACCATTCTCCGTCCTGGCAAACATCATTACGTTCGCGTCATTTGGAGTAGTCCTGTATTACATTTTCCAGGATCTAAAGCCCATAAGTGAATTACCCAACTTTGCAGGATTTTATACGTTTCCGCTATTCTTCGGCACAACACTCTTCGCTTTAGAAGCTGTAGGCGTGGTAAGTTCTATTTTAAAATTACATTTTTCAATTTTTAAAAAGTAAGGTAAATTGAATTTTAAGTAGATCAACTTAAGTCTTTTTATTTTTAACATCAAAGCATATACAGAGCGTTTGTATCTATCTAAAGAACCTGAAGGCAGAGATACGACAGATATCGAAACACTTCACAATAAGCAAATAACTACACCCAATCAATACTAGGTTCGCATCAGTGCACTTAACCTTATTTGTTAAGATGTAATCTAATAGTAAAACTCCGTAGGCTTTCACGGCCGGCGTCACTTGTAGTGGAATCTTCTTGCAGGTTTCGCCGTGTTATTGTAATTTTATGTGACGTTTTGCTGCCCATAGTGCCAGTTTCTTCAAGATCTGGTGTCAAACTCAGTCTGATACTAGATCCTGAAGAAGCTGCCAGTATGGACAGCGAAATTTCGGGTGAAATGCTGGTATCAGCTCAGTCTGATACCAGATCCCGAAGAAGCTGGCAGTATGGACAGAAAAACATCGAGTGAAATTATAACATGGCGAAATCCGCAAGAAGATTGTACTACAAGTAATCTAGAAGTATTAGTACCTTTATTTCAGGATATAAAGGCAACTTAGTAATCGTCTACTTCCCTAGGACTATATACACTTGGGTTTTACAAAATTTACCGGATCTAAAGTCTGTTACATGATCTCTGTACCTAGTTAATGTCGAATGTTTCATTTAATAATAATAATATCGTTTATTAGTCCAATAGATCATAAAATCCATTAATATGATAATAGAATGAGATTATACATATTCATACATATAGTCACATACATAAACATATATACACATATACATTTATATAACAAGTGTTCATTTGAAAAGTCAATCTAGTAGCATGTGATTTACTGAACATTTTGAAGTATATCGTAAATTAAAATTTACTACTTAACCTACGAAGTCGTATATTTTGACAGTTTCATACATACAAATAAATAACAAATAATAGGTATTTATTGAAAACTATAACAAATGTTGAAAATGTTGTCCTTCAAGATCAATGCACTTTAAAATCCTCCGTTCAAAATTTCTGATGATATTCTGCAACATTACTGGATTGTTATTAATTTCCATGCATTTCTGTTCGATTCTCTGTAGCATATCATTCAAATTCAATATAGGTGTTCGAAATATGTTATTTTTTAGATAAGGCCACAAAAAGAAGTCGCAAGGTGTTAAATCGCATGAACATGCAGGCCAGACAATTTCAGTATTTCGACTAATTATACGCTCATCAAAAAATTCTCTTAAATAATCCAAAGATTCTGCAGTACAGTGACAAGGTGCTCCGTCTTGTTGGAAATATGCATTTTGAAGTTCATCATCATGCAACTGATTGACAAATGGTTGTAAAATTTCCGTACGGTACCTTTGAGCAGTTAACGTTCCCTGAAAAAATATTGGTCCAATGATTCGCCTTTGGCTTATCGCTGCCCAAACACCAATTTTCTCTGGATGTAGCGATTCTTCATTAATTACATGTGGATTTTCACTACTCCAAATTCTTGTATTTTGTGAATTTAGGTATCCCGTTTTATAAAACCATACTTCATCAGTAAAGATGACTCTTTGCGAAAATTCTCCATTATTGTTCATATTTACAAACCAATTACAAAACTGTAGTCTACGTGGGTAATAAATTTCTAACAATTCTTGTACTGCTGTGACACGGTATGGATAAAGTTGCATATCTTTTTTTAATAACTTGTGAGTTGTACCAACAGAAAGGTTTATTTGTTGACTCAAATGTCGTACAGATGTTTGTGGTTTATTTTCCATTATTTCTTCAACACGCTTGACAACTTGAGGTGTACGTTTCTTAACTGCTCCGCGGCCTGATTTTCTTAAGAGACTACCAGTTTCAGAAAAAAGTTTTAAAGTTCTATCCAACGTATTCTTAAATTGTATATAATCTATTACAAAATGTGGAAACTCAACTTGAAATTCTACCATGCAATCTTTAACTGAATAAACCCATAAACCATCAATTTTATTACCACCTCGAAAATAAGCCTGGACTAAAAAAATTGTATGTTCTAAAGTGAAAGCCATTTTAAAACTGAGAAGCAATTTATTTAAACCAGAATCGACGCACGATTATTTTATGCACTAACTGATATTTGTGATTGACATTATCTAATGTCATGTGGATTTACGTTTACGGAACAATAAACACATACAAATATATTTGCGTCTTATTCTATCAAAATTTCAAAGTAACCTAGATTGATTTTTCAAATGAACACACGATATACTTTACATTGAACTAGAAATGATCTTAAATTTCTCACGACATATATGTTTTATTTTACAAACCAAATGAGTCGCTCTGAATGAAAAACCGTTTAAGTTACATTTTAAGATGTTAAAACATTTTAATTAATTAAATAACATTAGTTTTTATTACATTTTAAAAATTAATCATTTATTTAGTAAAAATATTGAATAATTAATTTTGTTTGTCATTGTAGGTAATCGCTGTAGAAAATAATATGAAGACCCCTAAATCTTTTGGCGGCCTTTGTGGAGTTTTAAACTTCTCAATGGTAGTAATCGTTTTCCTATATTTAGCCTTAGGTTTCTTAGGCTACTGGAGTTATGGAGATGAATCTGAATCATCTATTACGCTCAATTTTCCAAAGGAAGACACGTATGTATTTTGTGTGTACTAACGGAAAACAACAAATTATTTACAATATTATACAAGGTGGTATCAGAATGTTCCCCGACTGTACAAGTCGCCGAGTCAGCGTCCGATTACGTAATACGTAATGAGTCAGTGTGTTTAGTTTCATTGCATTGAGAACTAGTGTTTGGTCGACAAACTGTATTTTGTAAATGTTGTAAATGGTGTGTTAACGTTCATTTGCGAATTTGATAATCTATATACAAGCTGTGTATAAATTGGCGGACCCACTAAATGTGGCGACATTCTTGGTAAAATTTTGAGTTAAAAGTCCTAATCCTAAAACGATGTATCGGCTTCCTTTGTCTTCAGAATGAATTTGAAAGAAACATACATTTGGCAACATTGAACACGCATGTGCTAGTTATAATCTTCGGAACATTTTTACACGTCGTCATGTGAACCTTACATTTTAAATTTAAATAAGAAACAAACGAAATAAAATTGGTTTCTTAGATTACATATTTATTACGAAAATATTACAAAGTTTTAAAAATTTTTGATAAAATTGACTAATTTTTGTACATCTTCTTGATAGAAATCAATGTAATTATTACCTACATAATTGTTCGAATTGAAATCCAACAGTTTGTAGACATAGCTGCAATCTTTGTAGTATCGTTTGTACTATTCGCTTAAGTCTTTCTGGTGTGATTTCTAATACTGCGGCGGCAATTCGGGCACTAACTTCGTCAGCGTGTTGAGGAGCTGTAGCATAAACTTTACCTTTAATGAAACCCCAAACAAAAAAATCTAATGGATTGAAATCGGGGGATCTCGCAGGCCACAAAAGTGGACCGCCACGACCAATCCATATATTACGTCTCTTATATTACGAGCAAAGTGCGCAGGAGCTCCATCATGCATGTAAATCATATTACGGCGTACGTTCAGTGGTATCTTATCAATAACTTGTTCTAAAACATTTAAATATTCACCGGCATCTAGGCGATTTGGTAAGTAAATTGGTCCAACTACCCTGTGGTTTATTATACCCAGCCAAACGTTAACAGAAAACCTTCTTTGGTGACCGTATTCGCGAAATTCATGTGGATTTTCATCTGCCCAATGATGAAAATTATGAGTATTAAACACACCATCTCTGGTAAACATGCACTCATCACTCCAAAGAATACGTCTTAAAAAGTCACCTTCTTCCTGAATTCTATTTAAGATTGTATTGCAATAATTGATTCGAAATAAGTTATCATTTCCGTAGAGAGGCTGAACTTTAGAAACATGGTATGGATGAAGCAAGTTTTCTCGTAGAACCAAATGAACAGTCTTATTACTGGGCATATTTAGTGTAGAAGCTAATTGACGGGTACTCGCAGAGGGATCTTCCTGTACTGTGGCTAGAACTTGCTCTTCTAGTTGCACGGTACGCCTTTGCCTTGGTCGACCTGCGTTCGCATTTCTTGGAATAAACGAACCTATTACACAAAGTCGTTGGTCCAGCCTTCGAAATACATATTTACTTGGATGCCTCCGATTTGGAAAACGCACTCGATATTCCTGCCCTGCCATGCTAGCATTTCCACGACAGAAACGGTATATCATGTACATATCGGCATATTCGTTGAACGTAAAATTCATAATAAACAAACAGAACAACTAGTAAACACGAAAACCCGAAAACTGATTAAAACTATACAAATAAATACGAAAACTAAACAAAATTATACAAATAAACACGAAAAATAAGCAAGTCGAATGAAATAGGTAGATTACATAAGTGTCGAAATTTGACAGTAGTAATGTATTTGACTAGAACAACATTAGGCTGCCTACTTATTGTTTTACAACGTTGTCAGATGTTTTTCGTCAAAATAAGTTAATAAACAAATATTAAAAACAAACTTTAAAATCAAAAAGAAAACTTTAACGAAAGGATAATAACAACAATTCTGCTTTCTTCTAAATTGTAGCTCTTTCTGTCAACAAATATCGAGTAATAATGCTTATTTCAAGACTGAAAGTCCGAACTTTAGGAACCTCGTGCAAAGATATGGAGCATGGTACAACATTTTCGTATTAGGATTTTGGACTCCGAATTTAACGAAGAACATCGCCGCGTGTAGTGGGTCCGCCAATTTATACACACCTTGTATATATAAAAATAAAAACTTTTCATTTGTTCTCTATAGACTCGCAAACTACATAATCGATTTTGATAAAATTTTGTGTGTGTGTTCCTTATGTTGTGTGGAAGGATGTTTTAATTTTTTTCCCCAAATTTTATCCACCACGAAACAGACTTGAGTTACTGGCAGTCATTTTAAAAGCCTGGCAAGTTATTACTGAGAAGTACGCATACTAATTGCGGGTATTCCCCGTCGAATTAACAAATATTTACGGTAAAATGGCCAGTGTATTAGCAAGTAAGATTAATTTTCTGTCATATGAAATATTTGTTCAATAAATATAATTTATTAATTTACCACCATTTATTTGATTCCAAATACTTTCTAGACGTACTATATTTCTTTATGTTTATTTTCAGATATAATTATCTTTTTATTTTACGTTTTTTTTTTTACAAGTGTCCCGTATCGTTATGTTCAAATTTTAGGAGTGTAAAGTAGACTTCATTTTAAGTAACAAAAACACAAAACTTGTATATCCGTTTTTATTTGTTTCAAAGTTGCAGATGTATGAATGTGATTGTCAGATCATGAAAAAAAATGTAATCCCAAAGTCAATAAAAACTGATTTTATCTAAAAAAAGTTCGATTAATAATATTTTCGAAATGTCCACCCCCTTGTTGAATGCAGGTTTGAGCCCGTAAGCCAACAGAAGAAGTACTTATCCAATTTCATACTTGTTTTGACGGATTTTCTCGGCAACCAGGTGAATACGATCCAACAACTCTTCTCTTGTGTTCGAAACTTGCGCGTAGACTTTCATGTACTCCCATAAATAAAAGTCAAGGGGATTAAGATCGGGTGATCTGGTTGGCCATGCAACAGGACCGCCTAGACCAATCCATCTTGGATAATTGACGTTAACCCAATTTCGGACAGCAATTCCGAAATGTGGTCGTGCCCCATCCATGTGAAACCACATGTCTCGTCGAACATTCTGTGGGACATCCTCTAAAAGACCTGGCAGTTCGTCAATATGAAATTGAAGGTAATTGTCCGCATTCAACATCCCAGGAAGAACGACAGGGCCAATCAACAAGTCATCGATTAGGGCCGCCCAAACGTTATTAGAAAATTCATGCTAAAATTTAGATGGGCGTATAGCTTTGGGATTTTCTGATGACCACCTGTGCAGGTTTCTCAGATTTGTAACACCACTTCTCGTGAACGTAGATTCATCTGTCCAGAAGACTGTTCTGCAGAAATTAAAATGAAGCCGTAACTGTCTTAATATCCAGGTAGAATAAACTAGATGGGCATAGTGGTCTGCCTCAAGCAAACCGTGTCCCCAACGATAGTGGTATTGATATAAGCCGTCACGTTTTAAAACTCGCGAAACTGTCATTCGTGGCACTTCTAGTTGTCTAGCGATTCGACGTACACTGAGAGTTGGATCCCTTGTAACAATAGCTACCGCTTCTTCCACTAAGTCTGCTGGCAAATTTACTCCTCAGTCGCAAAGATAATCACACAGTCCGTATTTCCGAAATTGTCTGTGTACTTCCAGAAACGTTCTGTAATGAGGAATGCGCCTATCGGGAAACCGATGTCGGTATTCAATAACTGCTTGACGTGCACTGCCGTTACAGTAGCCATACACAAAATGCATGTCCGCATACTCTTGAGAAGAAAATCGGTAAGGCATTTTAAATAAAGAAAACGTGTCCACTCACTAATAAGCTGTTGTATGAACTGAAACGTAATGTAATCCTTTATTTAAAAATGCAACATTAGCAGTCATCTGAACATTTGTTTATTGTATGATATTCATGATTCAGCACTTACGAAATAAGTAAGAACCTTCTTTATCATAAATTAATTTCCAGTACTCTTTTTTGTAGATCTCCAAGAAATTACTGTTTGCACTATGACACGTGTTTATTTATCTTAGGACAACATTTTATTATGCGACGTTAACAATCACAGGCCTGTTATTGAATCGTATAACTGTTTTTTAAATTGTTTGTATTGTAAATCAGTTTGTATTGACTTTAGGATTACATTTCTTTTCATGATCTGGCAATTATATTCATAGATCTGTAACTTTGAAACAAATAAAAATGGATATACAAGTTTTGCGTTTTTGTTACTTGAAATGAAGTCTACTTTACACTCCTAAAATTTGAACATAACGATACGGGACACTTGTATATGCATTCTTTGGTCGAATTAACAAATATTTACGGTAAAATGGCCAGTGTATTAGCAAGTAAGATGAATTTTCTGTCATATGAAATATTAAGATTTGTTCAATAAATATAATTTATTAATTTACCACCATTTATTTGATTCCAAATACTTTCTAGACGTACTATATTTCTTTATGTTTATTTTCAGATATAATTATCTTTTTATTTTACGTTTTTTTTTATACAAGTGTCCCCTATCGTTATGTTCAAATTTTAGGAGTGTAAAGTAGACTTCATTTCAAGTAACATAAACGCAAAACTTGTATATTTTTATTTGTTTCACAGTTACAGATCTATGAATGTGATTGTCAGATCATGAAAAAAAATGTATCCCAAAGTCAATGAAAACTGATTTTATTTAAAAAAGTTCGATTAATAATATTTTCGAAATGTCCGCCCCCTTGTTGAATGTAGGTTTGTGCCCGTAAGCCAACAGAAGAAGTACTTATCCAATTTCATACTTGTTTTGACGGATTTTCTCGGCAACCAGGTGAATACGATCCAACAACTCTTCTCTTGTGTTCGAAACTTGCGCGTAGACTTTCATGTACTCCCATAAATAAAAGTCAAGGGGATTAAGATCGGGTGATCTGGTTGGTCATGCAACAGGATCGCCTAGACCAATCCATCTTGGATAATTGACGTTAACCCAATTTCGGACAGCAATTCCGAAATGTGGTGGTGCCCCATCCATGTGAAACCACATGTCTCGTCGAACATTCTGTGGGACATCCTCTAAAAGACCTGGCAGTTCGTCAATATGAAATTGAAGGTAATTGTCCGCATTCAACATCCCAGGAAGAACGACAGGGCCAATCAACAAGTCATCGATTAGGGCCGCCCAAACGTCAATAGAAAATTCATGCTAAAATTTAGATGGGCGTATAGCTTTTGGATTTTCTGATGACCACCTTTGCAGGTTTCTCAGATTTGTAACACCACTTCTCGTGAACGTAGATTCATCTGTCCAGAAGACTGTTCTGCAGAAATTAAAATGAAGCCGTGACTGTCTTAATATCCAGATAGAATAAACTAGATGGGCATAGTGGTCTGCCTCAAGCAAACCGTGTCCCCTGCGATAGTGGTATTGATATAAGCCGTCACGTTTTAAAATTCGCGAAACTGTCGTTTGTGGCACTTCTAGTTGTCTAGCGATTCGACGTACACTGAGAGTTGGATCCCTTGTAACAATAGCTACCGCTTCTACCTCTAAGTCTGCTGGCAAATTTACTCCTCAGTTGAAAAGAAAATCACACAGTCCGTATTTCCGAAATTGTCTGCGTACTTCCAGAAACGTTCTGTAATGAGGAATGCGCCTATCGGGAAACCGATGTCGGTATTCAATAACTGCTTGACGTGCACTGCCGTTACAGTAGCCATACACAAAATGCATGTCCGCATACTCTTGAGAAGAATATCGGTAAGGCATTTTGAATAAAAAAAACGTGTCCACTCACTAATAAGCTGTTGTATGAACTGAAACGTAATGTAATCCTTTATTAAAAAATGCAACGTTAGCAGTCATCTCAACATTTGTTTATTGTATGATATTCATGATTCAGCACTTACGAAATAAGTAAGAACCTTCTTTATCATAAATTAATTTCCAGTACTCTTTTTTGTAGATCTCCAAGAAATTACTGTGTGCACTGCGACACGTGTTTATTATTATTTTAGGATAACATTTTATTATGCGACGTTAACAATCACAGGCCTGTTATTGAATCGTATAACTTTTTTTTTAATTGTTTGTATTGTAAATCAGTTTGTATTGACTTTAGGATTACATTTTTTTTCATGATCTGGCAATTATGTTCATAGATCTGTAACTTTGAAACAAATAAAAATGGATATACAAGTTTTGCGTTTTTGTTACTTGAAATGAAGTCTACTTTACACTCCTAAAATTTGAACCTAACGATACGGGACACTTGTATATGCATTCTTTGGTTTGTCCTGTATAATTGGTTGATAACCGTTGGATAATAAAGTTATTATTATTATTATTATTAAAAATGTTTTTGATTTAAACAAATTATGTTTTTAAACATAACATATTTTTGTTTCAGATTAGCAAAGATCGTCAACATTTTATACTCATTGGCCATTTTTATTTCGTATGGTCTACAAGGTTATGTACCTGTACAAATTATGTGGGAGACTTACATTGTCAAGCACTTGCAAAACTCTAGCTCAAAAATGCAATTATTTTTTGAGTACATCCTTAGGATCGTGGCTGTGATTATAACCTGTAAGTGTAAAATTATCTTAGATTAGATTAGTTAAGATTACTTGGTGATGAAGTCCACTGCAACTTTTCTGATCTCATGTTTCCTTAGAACACTTCCACTAACCCTGCTCTTTTAATTAAGCTTTTTCAATTTGTTTAAAATAATGTCTGTGGAACAAAAACTAAAATGTGTAATCCTTACAATAATCTGAATCTACGCCAAAATTTTTTCATTACTTTGATTAAGCTAAAACGACAAATGCTGAGGGTTTTATTATAATCAGAGTATATCAGAACAATTCCACATGTCGTACCAAAGTTGCAATAACCAACAAGAACACGACACTGCATAGTGTACATAATATATACAATGGGTATAGTTAGTTTCATCATTTAAAAATATATTTCTCAAAGACGAGACAAAAAGTTCATGCTACATTTAGCAGAAATCCAGATTTGAATATATTATATCAATTCTGCACAGAGCCAATTGAAAAATCTATACATTCCAAGTATGGTGCACTTTTGCAATATTTTAATCACGCACCCATCACCAGTTGTGATGTGGAACGGACATTTTCAATTTTTAAAGACGTTTTAACATCTAGAAGAACTAATTTAACATAGGAACACCTTGAACACATTTTAGTTGTTCATAGTAATGTTTTACACTTTCAGTGTTTCACAGAAAATATATAGTTTTGAGTTTCGTTCTTTGTAAATTATTTTTATCCAAAATTCGCTACACAATTCGTTTGTCAGCATTACTTTTGTTTCAATAGTAGTTGTTGCCGGTTACCAAACCGTTTATTACATTTGCATTGATAGATATCGTACATATTAACTGCATATGAACGTATGTGCCACTTGTACAGGTGGCACGGATCGTTTACAGAAACAAACCTATTGCAAATACAAGGCAATACATGGGCTATGAATCATCAATCGCTCGAGTCCGCTCTCTGTTGATAACATATTGCTATGAATAATGTGTTTGATAATTTATTACACCACCATCCACAACTAGTTTTCCCAACTAGGTTTTCTCAGCCGGTGAATTTTCAAATCTGAGACCTCTAACTTCTCGGGTTCCACATAGGAAGAACATGTCTAAAATATGAGTTGAGCGCCAGTACACTTGTACACAAATTTTATTTATCTATTTTATATAAGTTAAATTTGAACTAATCTCTCTTTAGGTTTCTTTTAAATATATTCTTTTATATAGGTATTCATTAATTAGCAATATTGGAATGAGTAAATAAAGCAAACACAGGTTAAAAATTAAAATAAATATTTATATATAAATACAAAAATAAAAAAAATATATCTTTACAAAATATAAAGATGCTGTATCATATAACAAAGATACTGAAGGTAAAAACATTCATTGACAATTGACCGCTAAATGAATGGAAAACATCCTCCTTAATGACCCCGATCAAACTTGTCTAAAATAATCAAGTTTAATATTAAATTCTTCAAAGAAAACCACGCTGTATACTCAGATACTGATACGTGAACAAAAACTATGCATGTGCCTTGACACACAAAAAAAACTGAATCCAATCGAACAAATTTTACAAGGTGTATATAAATTGGCGGACCCACTACACGTGGCGACATTCTTGGTCAAATTTTGAGTTAAAAGTCCTAATCCTAAAACGATGTATCAGGCTTCCTTTGTCTTCAGAATGAATTTGAAAGAAACATACATTTGGCAACATTGAACACGCATGTGCTAGTTATAATCTTCGGAACATTTTTACACGTCGTCATGTGAACCTTACATTTTAAATTTAAAAAAGAAACAAACGAAATAAAATTGGTTTCTTAGATTACATATTTATTACGAAAATATTACAAAGTTTTAAAAATTTTTGATAATATTGACTAATTTTTGTACATCTTCTTGATAGAAATCAATGTAATTATTACCTACATAATTGTTCGAATTGAAATCCATCAGTTTGTAGACATAGCTGCAATCTTTGTGGTATTGTTTGTACTATTCGCTCAAGTCTTTCTGGTGTGATTTCTAATACTGCGGCGTCAATTCGGGCCCTAACTTCGTCAGCATCTTGAGGAGCTGTAGCATAAACTTTACCTTTAATGAAACCCCAAACAAAAAAATCTAATGGATTGAGATCGGGGGATCTCGCAGGCCACAAAAGGGGACCGCCACGACCAATCCATCTGTCTGGGAAGTGTTCAGTCAACCAGTCTCTTATTTTACGAGCAAAGTGTGCAGGAGCTTCATCATGCATGTAAATCATATTACGGCGTACGTTCAGCGGTATCTCATCAATAACTTGTTCTAAAACATTTAAATATTCACCGGCATCTAGGCGATTTGGTAAGTAGATTGGTCCAACTACCCTGTGGTTTATTATACCCAGCCAAACGTTAACAGAAAACCTTCTTTGGTGACCGTATTCGCGAAATTCATGTGGATTTTCATCTGCCCAATGATGAAAATAATAAGTATTAAACACACCATCTCTGATAAACATGCACTCATCACTCCAAAGAATACGTCTTAAAAAGTCACCTTCTTCCTGAATTCTATTTAAGATTGTATTGCAATAATTGATTCGAAATAAGTTATCATTTCCGTAGAGAGGCTGAACTTTAGAAACATGGTATGGATGAAGCAACTTTTCTCGTAGAACCAAATGTACAGTCTTATTACTGGGAATATTTAGTGTAGAAGCTAATTGACGGGTACTCGCAGAGGGATCTTCCTGTATTGTGTCTAGAACTTGCTCTTCTAGTTGCACGGTACGCCTTTGCCTTGGTCGACCTGCGTTCGCATTTCTGGGAATAAACGTACCTGTTTCACGAAGTCGTTGGTCCAGCCTTCGAAATACATTTTTACTTGGATGCCTCCGATTTGGAAAACGCACTGGATATTCCTGCCCTGCCATGCTAGCATTTCCTCGACAGAAACCGTATATCATGTACATATCGGCATATTCGTTGAACGTAAAATTCATAATAAACAAACAGAACAACTAGTAAACACGAAAACCCGAAAACTGATTAAAACTATACAAATAAATACGAAAACTAAAGAAAATTATACAAATAAACACGAAAAATAAGCAAGTCGAATGAAATAGGTATATTACATAAGTGTTAAAATTTGACAGTAGTAATGTATTTGACTAGAACAACATTAGGCTGCCTACTTATTGTTTTACAACGTTGTCAGATGTATTTTTCGTCAAAATAAGTTAATAAACAAATATTAAAAACAAACTTTAAAATCAAAAAGAAAACTTTAACGAAAGGATAATAACAACAATTCTTCTTTCTTCTAAATTGTAGCTCTTTCTGTCAGCAAATATCGAGTAATAATGCTTATTTCAAGACTGAAAGTCCGAACTTTAGGAACTTCGTGCAAAGATATGGAGCATGGTACAACATTTTCGCATTAGGATTTTGAACTCCGAATTTAACGAAGAACATTGCCGCGTGTAGTGGGTCCGCCAATTTATACACACCTTGTATAAGCTGTATTATCTGTATGCCTAATAATTAAATCTCTTAACTACTAGCTTTAATACAATGGAAATATAATTATTATAATTATGACGTCATAAAATCTTATTTTACTTACAAGATTAATATGGAGACTCTTACGAAAAGGTGCTTAATCAAATTAAACATCAAAATATCGGGAATTTAATATCTAAAAATGTCGGGAATTTATAACTCTAAAACATCAACAATAAATTACTTGGAAACAATCAAAACCCGAACTAATTAAATATATATATAATATATCACACGAAGCAAGCAACCTTTCCGTTCAATAGATAGAATTCGTTTCCCAGATTAAGCTCGACTTTCACATCAAAGCGACACCGGATAACCAGTTTTTCCCACTACTTACCGCTCGCAAAATGTATCATATACATTTATTATACAGTCATGTCACAAAATATTTTATTTTAAATATTTTATTTTTTTATAAAAAAATCCATAGCAATATGTTACGAATGGTTTACGAAAACTCGAAACAAAAACATTCCATTATCAGGGCCGATAGTGCGAGCGAAAGTTAAGGTCATCCGCGTTATTCGCGTCATAACATCAGTTTTAGATTGATTTCTAGAGAAGTCGCTAGTGTTAACCCCAAAGACGTGACACAATTCTTCGAAAAACTTCCATCATTAATCGAAGGCTATGTGCAAAAGATATTTGCGCTAAAAGGTGAAAAATGTGTAAGCGGAAAGATATCAAAAGAACGTTTAACACTTTTACATTGTGCAAGCATGGCCGGCGAAAAAGAGCAATTGCTTGTTATCGGAAAAGCGACACGTCCTTGTACATAAAAAAAAATAATTTGGCGCGTTTGCCAGTAAAATGGAAATCGAATCGGAAAACTTGGATGACATGCGATATCATGAGAATTGAAGAAACTACTCAAGCTAAGTCATGATTCATGACTTAGCTTGAGTAGTTTCTTCAATTGGATAGGAAAATAGGTGCCTAAAAAAGAAAAATTCTGCTTTTCATGGACAGCGCAACTTCTCATCCACGTCTACGCCGTCCGCATAATATAAAGATCATATTTTTGCCTCCAAATACAAGCATGTTGCCAACCTGTTGATCACAAACAAAAATGAATTTGTTCGATGCAATTTCTATAATAACTAAAGGCCGGATTAATGCAAAAAAAAACTGAAAATATGCCCCTAAATATGCAGATGTTTTGGCCTAAATATGCACTTCCTTATGAAAAATATGCAGGTAAAAAATACGAAAAATGTTAGAAAATGGAATACTGTAGAAGAAAATATTCTATTATGTTTACTACAAGTTTATTTAGAACATTTTACAACATAATTAACTATGAAAATAATTTATAATCACATATTTCTCAAAGTTTTCAACAGAAAAATTGTTACGCTTGTCTGAACACATGTTTTTATATATTGAAAAGGTTCGTTCTACGTCGACGCTTGTTATAGCAGCATATTTCAAATTAGAAATATCATCTATTGTCAACTCAATATTTTCTATTGAATCACCACACAAGATTTTAGCAATGTCCTTTAGCTTTTTAAAACCCTAATTTTTTTTTTTTTTTTATAATGGCTTTGACATAGAAATAATCAATAATTTAATTAGAAAAACAAAAATAAAAAATACAATCCGCGAATCCACAAGTTCGATATCTCAAAGTAACCAGGAGAAAAAGTACATGTGTTTACCATACCACCCTATCACGAAAAACATTAATAAAGTTGTGAAAGAAAGAGGTCTCCAAGTTGCCTTTCGGTCCGAAAATACTATCAATACTATCTCCTAGGGAATACTAAAGATAGAGTTAATTTCAATTCGAAATCAGGTATATACGAAATTAGTTGCGATGATTGTAATTTGAAATATATAGGCCAAATAAAACGACCAATAATAACCCGGTTTAAAGAACACATATCACATATTAAATACAATAGACCGGATAAATCTAACGTTGCCAACCATGCTTTAAGTACACTACACAATGTGTCGATTAAAGGGTTAAAGCTTTTAAAGGGCATAAATATCCCCCGCGATCTTGATGCCTACGAAAGCATTCATATCGTTAAAAACAAACAACATTCCATGAACGGTAATATAGCACCGATTCCCTTCACTTGTCTCTTTTCATTCTTAGAACCATAAAAGGGTCTTCGACGTTTTAAATTGAAGTATTAACACATGTTGAGTACCGTTTCCTTAAGAGAGGTAATTTTTGTCGATCTTTCGTTCGATATATTTCAAATTGGAGTTTAAACATATGTGAATGCCGTTTCCCTAAGAGAGGTAAATTTGTCGATCTTTTTCGTTAGATATATTTGCATGTTTAAATTAGTCTATACGTGGACGCCGTGTAAAGTAGTTGTTGCGTAAGCGGTGTTCTAGCTTTACTGTGCCCCATGTGCGACACCTTGATTAGTGGGTTTTACCTACTGAGGATGACAACTTAGTTGTCGAAATACGTATTTAGGCTACGATTAATAATTGTGGTAAGGGGTTATATACCTCTTTTAAGTTTTTACTTAACCACAGTCTCCAAAGAAAGACTTTCCTAATTTTTTTTTATTACATTTAAAAATTTTTCATACACGGGCTGTCCCACTCCTCCTTTAACATCAAAACATGACTTTTCAAATTTGTTTATTATTTCAACGCTCTCGATTAGCGACATAAATTGTTTTTCCAACTGCAATATAGAAGTGGAAATAAAACTGTAATTGGCTTTAATAAACGCAAACTGTTGAGGTATTTCTTTACTCGAATATACATTTTGGGTATCTATCACAGATTATGCATCCCTATCAAGATCCATAATAATTGTCTTTATTCCTTCATAATGATTTGCATGAAAAATAGCAGACTGAACCACGTTCTCCATCGTGTGATTACTGGTTGAGGAGGAAGCGGAACACCGGGTAGATGTTGTTTGTAAAACTGAACTCGTAATGGGGCCTTTAAAAATACTTTCTTAACACTACTAATTAAAGTATTTACTAAGGGAAAATGGTTTCTGACTTCTTCTGCAACACAATTTAGTCCATACGTCAAGCAAGTTGTATGAATTAAATTTGAGTAAAATATTTTTAAGTTGAAGGCTGCTTTCACCATGTATGGTGGTTTAAAATCAAATTACTTTCGACTATGGGAATAAATTTCTCCGAATAGCAAAGAAACACATATACTCCAAATTTTCTGGCAAGATGTATTTTTGTATTTATTTAGAAGTTTTAAGGTATTAGCTTTTCCTGGAATTTTGTCTCGGCCTGGATGTATGGGAAGAGTATTAATAAATTCTTGGAGAAGCTTATCGGAAAGGTAACGGGAAGAGGCTTTTTTTTCCTTTTTTTTTTGGCATTCGAGATCGTTTCCCATATTGCCACGTTAAGAAATGTTTCCAGAATCTATAATAAGATAAAATTCACGAAAATCGGGAAGGGAAACGTAGGAATAAACATGTTTCACGTCTGGGGCCTATCAGACGACTTTAGACACAATAAAAAACGGCCATCGGAAAATAGGTTTCCCCACAAAGGCAAACGAGGATAGGTTTTGATTTTAGATCCTAATCCTAGATTTAAAAATGTAATCCATCAATGGATCGTAAACATGCTTAGTATTATACATTAGGACACACGTAATACTAGTAGGCATGACCACTCCCGCATTAACAAGTCTGCCAATAAATTCACTCAAGATTCATTCAAGATTAAATGGTTCATATCGGCTATATTGGTGCCACATGTACAAACGGCTGATTCGATAATTTTAAGTTTGTGTAAATGTGCTGGAAATTGTCCATGGTTAAATTTTAATCGAGCGACGGTAGTGCGATATATCCTTGATACCCTATGTTCCTTATACTATTCTCGGATAGTTACATTTGGGTGTATTTTTGGGTAGTGTGTCATTCTATTCGTATACGAATGCTTCCAATATGCTTGCCAATCATCTTTTAGTATTTTGGGTTTTAGATGAGAAATAACATCATTAGATGGTACTTTTTCCGTCAGTATGTTATTACTATTTATAGCCTCCTTTGCTAAACGATCCACAGCCTCATTAGGCTCTATACCTGAATGTCCTTTGATCCAATAGAAACGGATTTTTACATGTTTTTTCTCCAGATATCTCGAGCGTTTGATGATGTTCAATATTATGGGATTATTTTTTTTTACGAGTTCTCTTGTGTAAAGATTCCAGTACGCTTTTGGAGTCTGACATAATCGTTGCATTCCCAATATTATATTTTTTTACATATTTTAGAGCCTCTGCAATTGCGACTGCCTCTGCTGTGAAAATGGATACATTATTATGTAATTTTACCTTCTTTTCATATCCATTTCTAGGCACAAGTAAGGCACATCCGCATCCTTCTTTAGACTTGGATGCATCAGTAAAAATTACCGTCGATGCAGGAATTTCAGAGCGGATACTTTTATACAAAGTATAGTTGTATAGAGTATTTTCGCCGTATGGAGGGTAATTTACATTAATAGATTGCATATATTCAAAATAATTTAATTTTGTTCCAAGGTTAATATGCATACAGGGTGGTCCTTAATTGCTTCGACAAATTTTAGGGTGCGATTCCTTGGGTAATCTCGAGAGAAATAGTTCCTATAAACATTTGTTCTAAAGTTTTCCGTTGTAGAGATACAGGCTGATTAATTTTTCACCAAAAAATTTTTATTTCAAAAATTTAGAAATCGATTTAGGGAACTGTTGTGTTGGTTGCCATGTTTACAGCATTTATTTGTACTTACGTAACTGTAACAATAATTAATTTGAAAGTTCGTACCTTAAATGTATGGGCGGAGATAATTAATAATTATTTAATTGGTCCCTTTTTCCTTCCTATACGACTTAATGGTGCATCATATCGGCTATTTCTTGAAAACGAGTTGCCTGGCCTTTTAGAAGATATTCCACTTTTGATCCGAAATGGACTTTGGTTTATGCATGACGGCGCTCCAGCACACTTTAGTTTACAAGCTAGGCAATTTTTAAATAGGACATATTTTTAAATAGGACATATCAGAATAGATGGATAGGTCGAGGAGTGGAAGTTCCGAATCAGCCGTGGCCTCCAAGATCACCTGATTTGAACCCTCTAGACTTTCTTCTGTGGGGACATTTAAAATCCCTTGTTTATACTTCGCCAACTCAAGATCTCGATGACCTAAGAAATCGCATAATTGTTGGATGCGAAACAATTCGAAACACTCCCGGACTTCTTCAGCGTGTGAGTATGCAATTGAATAGGAGGATAGAAGCCGGCATATTAGCTGTTGGTGGTCATCTTCAACAATACCTTTAGGGTTTATTGTAACCGTTTCTTAAATTTTTGAAATTAAATTTTTTTTTTTGAAAAATTAAACAGCCTGTATCTCTACAACGGAAAACTTTAGGACAAATGTTTATAGGAACTATTTCTCTCGAGATAACCCAAGGACTCGCACCCTAAAATTTCTCGACAAACTTAAGGACCACCCTGTATATCTACTATATTCACCGGTATTCCTATAAGCTTCGGCTAATGGTGGGGTTGTATGATGTATCCAATATTTTTCCGTTAGATCATCTACTGCAAGTTTATATATATGGTCTAATATATGTCTGCTATTAATTGCCTTCATCTTAATTATCTGTTTTGCAGATGGGAATTGGCGCCTTAGAAATATAGGCGGCTCTTGAGCTTCAACATACAGTGCATCGACGGGGGTAGATTTCTAGGCACCTAGACAAATAACGTAGAGCTTTATTGTGTATTATATTGATTCGCTTTAATATTCTGTTTGATGCAGACCCATACAGAGTGGAACCGTAGTCCGTTATGGCTCTAACGCATGCTCTGTAAACATTTTTAGTAATGCTAGGATCAGCTCCCCATCTTACTTTGGATATTATTCTTAGAACATTAATATATCGCTCACATTTAGTGGATACGTAGTTTATATGATGGAGCCATTTAAGTTTGTTATCTATGACTAAACCTAAGTATTTTATATTTGAACGTACTGGGATTTGAGTTCCCTTTAGGTTAATACCATGATCTGGTAAACTTCGGTGCCGTGAAAAATACATAACTGCAGACTTTTTAGGATTTAAATCGAATCCATTTGATCTTAACCAGCTCATTGTAATGTTCAATGCGGTTTTTGTAGTTTGTTGTAGCATCTTTAAGTTCTTATTTTGTGCACAAATACAAATGTCATCGGCATATTGTATAGTGGAAACTCGGAGGGAAGAGGCTTAATAAAATGCTATTATTAATTTAAAGAGGGCTGTTTAATTTTTGTTTGCTTGTTACATCCACGACATATTTTTAGTAATGCCTATAATAAATTTGATTTAGTAAATAAATAAAACTCGGATACTAAAAATATGCAAAAATACTGAATTACTACAAGATATGCAAATAATATACAAAATGCATATATTGTGCAAATATGTAAATTTATGCAAACTGCATATAATCCGGCCTTTAATGATAACAGCTGCAGACAGTCTCCCGCGAAACAATTAAGAATTGTTTTAAAAAAACTGGGCTTTGCCAAGAAGACCCAAATCCTACCATAAAAGGTTTTGATGCCGAAGCTCTCTGTGCTCAAAGAATATTTAATAAGTATGAAAAGAGTTGATTATCAGATTGATGACCCTCTGAAATACATCAATATTGACGACAATTTAGTTTTAAAAGATGAAATTATCGAAATGTTAGCAACTATTGAAGATGATCCAATGGAATTAGAGTCTAATGATGAAGAAGAAAATTTTTATCAAGAAATTTTAGCTATAAACTCTTATAAAGAGAGTCTTAAAAATGTGAAAGTCTTAAAGTTATTTTCTAGAATGAACAATGATTTAAAAGCGTTAGATATAATAAGTAATTGAGAAATGCATTTTCAGAATTGTATAACTCAAAACACTGTCTTACGACAAAGTTCTATGTTAGAACATGTATAAATATGCAGAATCTTTGTTAAATGACTCCATGTTAAGCAGTAAAAATCGTTACACTTAGAATTTGTGGTTTTTATCAATAAATAACCTTTTTAAAAGCATTTATGTAATATATTTTTCTGTTAACCGGACACCGGACAAAATTTTTTGAACCGTTGGTGTCCGCTCAATGTATTCCTAATATAAAAGTTTTAATTAACATATTTTATTTTGCAGTTATTCTAGCGGGTTCGATTCCACTACTGGGACTTTTTATATCATTATTCGGAGCGTTCTGCTTGTCTGCACTGGGTATTGCTTTTCCGGCCATAATGGAAGTATGCGTCAAATATCCAAACGATTTGACTAAAGCGAATCTGATCAAGAATGTCCTCTTAATAGTCTTCGGTGTAGTCGGTCTGCTGGCAGGCTCCTATAGTGCATTGAGTGAAATTATAACCAAGCTTAACGAGTCACCAGTAATGGCGAATGCCACGACAGCGATACCTCCCATATTTGTGAACGAGTCTTCAACTCTGCTGCCGATCTAGTAAAGACAGCAATCATGAACTATGTTTTTTCTTTTTTTGTAAAATTGTACGCGTGTGATTTTAGAAAATGACTGTAATAAAAGAGAGAGAGAAAAACGATTTATTTCTTTCATTATTTGTTGTTAATATTGTTATTTAACTGGTAATCAATTAAGAATCACAGCTTATTAAGTCACAAGTACAAATACACCTCTTTTTTAATAAACAGTGTTTTATTTCAGATACGTAGGGAATAATTACACCAATATTTAATAATATTTATTATTTTAAAAAACAGAAAAATATAGAAATTGTGCAAAGATAAAATAATACACAAAAAGCACAGAAAAACGATAGGGGTAGCAGGCAATATCATGTACAGTGATACTTCTAATTAGACCATAGAAAATTACTATCGTAATAGAATATGAAGTTAATGGAAAATTGTGTCGATTGCTTCAGAGCGCCATCTATCGTGAGGACAAACAAACCAAGATTAAATCATAAGCAACGAATTCAGCATAATTAATCATCTACTTCGAAATAACCAGGGCAAAATGAAATTAGAATATCAGTTAAACAATTTTATTCAAACCATCTCAAATTACAAGAAAATAAAACTAAATTTGCGATTTTAACAAGTACCTAATGGTGTATCTACTAACATTACAAAACTATTATACTAAATTTATTAACTAATAACAAGTGTTCATTTGAAAAGTCAATCTAGGTTACTTTGAAATTTTGATAGAATGAGACGCAAATATATTAATATGTGTTTGTTGTTCCGTAAACGTAAATCCCAATGACATTTGATAATGTCAATCACAAATATCAGTTAGTCCATAAAATAATCGTGCGTCGATTCTGGTTGAAATAAATTGCTTCTCTGTTTTAAAATGGCTTTCACTTTAGAACATAAATTTTTTTTAGTCCAGGCTTATTTTCGAAGTGGTAATAAAATTGATGGTTTATGGGTTTATTCAGTTCAAGATTGCATGGTAGAATTTCAAGTTGAGTTTCCACATTTTGTAATAGATTATATACAATTTAAGAATACTTTGGAGAGAACTTTAAAACTTTTTTCTGAAACTGGTAGTCTCTTAAGAAAATCAGGCAGCGGAGCAGTTAAGAATCGTACCCTCAAGTTGTCAATCGTGTTGAAGAAATAATGGAAAATGAACCACAAACATCTGTTCGACATTTGAGTCAACAAATAAACCTTTCTGTTGGTACAACTCACAAGTTATTAAAAAAAGATATGCAACTTTATCAATACCTTGTCACAGCAGTACAAGAACTGTTAGAAATTGATTACCCACGTAGACTACAGTTTTGTAATTGGTTTGTAAATATGAACAATAATGGAGAAATTTCGCAAAGAGTCATCTTTACTGATGAAGCATGGTTTTATAAAACGTGATACCTAAATTCACAAAATAAAAGAATTTGGAGTAGTGAAAATCCACATATAATTAATGAAGAATCGCTACATCCAGAGAAAATTGGTGTTTGGGCAGCGATAAGCCAAAGGCGAATCATTGGACAAATATTTTTTCAGGGAACGTTAACTGCTCAAAGGTACCGTACGGAAATTTTACAACCATTTGTCAATCAGTAGCATGATGATGAACTACAAAATGCATATTTCCAACAAGATGGAGCACCTTGTCACTGTCCTGCAGAATCTTTGGATTATTTAAGAGAATTTTTTGATGAGCGTATAATTTGTCGAAATACTGCAATTGCCTGGCCTACACGTTCATGCGATTTAACACCTTGCGACTTCTTTTTGTGGCCTTATCTAAAAAATAACATATTTCGAACACCTATATTGAATTTGAATGATATGCTACAGAGAATCGAACAGAAATGCATGGAAATTAATAACAATCCAGTAATGTTGCAGAATATCATCAGAAATTTTGAACGGAGAATTTTAAGTGCATTGATCTTGAACGACAACATTTTCAATATTTGTTATAGTTTTCAATAAATACCTATTATTTGCTATTTATTTGTATGCAGGAAACTGTCAAAATATACGACTTCGTATGTTAAGTAGTAAATTTTAATTTACGACATACTTCAAAATGTTCTCAGTAAATCACATGCTACTAGATTGACTTTCCAAATGAACAATGAACACTTGTTAAATAGAAGTAAGAAGCATAAAAGAAAAATTGGACAGTCATCTTTACTGATGAAGCATGGTTTTATAAAACGGGATACCTAAATTCACAAAATACAAGAATTTAGAGTAGTGAAAATCCACATGTAATTAATGAAGAATCGCTACATCCAGAGAAAATTGGTGTTTGGGCAGCGATAAGCCAAAGGCGAATCATTGGACAAATATTTTTTCAGGGAACGTTAGTTAACTGCTCAAAGGTACCGTACGGAAATTTTACAACCATTTGTCAATCAGTAGCATGATGATGAACTACAAAATGCATATTTCCAACAAGATGGAGCACCTTGTCACTGTACTGCAGAATCTTTGGATTATTTAAGAGAATTTTTTGATGAGCGTATAATTTGTCGAAATACTGCAATTGCCTGGCCTACACGTTCATGCGATTTAACACCTTGCGACTTCTTTTTGTGGCCTTATCTAAAAAATAACATATTTCGAACACCTATATTGAATTTGAATGATATGCTACAGAGAATCGAACAGAAATGCATGGAAATTAATAACAATCCAGTAATGTTGCAGAATATCATCAGAAATTTTGAACGGAGGATTTTAAAGTGCATTGATCTTGAACGACAACATTTTCAACATTTGTTATAGTTTTCAATAAATACCTATTATTTGCTATTTATTTGTATGCAGGAAACTGTCAAAATATACGACTTCGTATGTTAAGTAGTAAATTTTAATTTACGACATACTTCAAAATGTTCTCAGTAAATCACATGCTACTAGATTGACTTTCCAAATGAACAATGAACACTTGTTAAATAGAAGTAAGAAGCATAAAAGAAAAATTGGACAGGGGTTACCACCAAACAAATACCACCAAAACCAAGGGAAGAAAACCCAAACTATTTATAAATATGTCCCAATACCTTATATAAACAACCTGTCAGAAAAAAATAAACGAAATCTTAACACCATATAACATAAAAGTTGCCCAAAAAAAACTACAATAATCTAAAAAACTTACACCCAAAATTAAAAGACAAAATATTTTCATTAAAAAAAACAACGTGTGTTTTCTTTATTTATGAAATACCATGCAACGACTGCAATGGCGTATACATTGGCCAAACAACGCAATATCTACAATAACGGTTAAAAAACATAACACAAACAAAACACACTTTCAATTTCGATAAAACCTCAATAATTACATCAGAAAAAAAAATAACAAAGCAAGAAATACATTAAAAATGTCTACAATATACCTACCCATTATATAAACAACCCTGTGTATATTCACAATATAAACGCACAAAAATGAAATAAAAAAAACACAACGTCAAAAGCGATAATAAGTTATTTTTAATAATATAAAATATTATTAAAAATCTGGTGTGAAGAACACAAATACGGGTCCACTATTAATATTTTTTGTGAACGTGTCCGAACATATCCCTCCCCAGAGACGTAGATACGTATTTCGCCTTTCTACAGGCTCGTCGGTACGCCCCTGCTGGAGAAAGGATATTCTCAGACACATTCACAAAAAATAACCACATCACTGAAATTATCCAGACCGGGCGTAGAAGTAAATTTAGCGCTGCCTGTTGTCAAACAGCCGAAGTACCTCGTCCCGTCCACATAACCAATGTGAAGTAACGACGCCCTTCCAAAGGTGGCACAGCCAATCTCTCTAGAAACTGCATTTTGTTTGTGTCTTCACTCATACTACGGACTAACCGCATGTGTAATGTATCAGAATAATTGAAACATACATGAGTAGGTAAACTCCACCAGTTTTGTATAATACAAAGGTATTTTTAATAATATAAAATATTATTAAAAATCTGGTGTGAAGAACACAAATACAGGTTCACTATTAATATTTCTTGTGAACGTGTCCGAACATATCCCTCCCCAGAGACGTAGATACGTAGTTCGCCTTTCTACAGGCTCGTCGGTACGCCCTTGCTGGAGAAAGGATATTCCCAGACACATTCACAAAAAAAAGAACCACATCACCGAAATTATCCAGACCGGGCGTAGAAGTTGGAAGGGCGTCGTTACTTCACATTGGTTATGTGGACGGGGCGAGGTACTTCGGCTGTCTGACAACAGGCAGCGCTGAATTTACTTCTACGCCCGGTCTGGATAATTTCGGTGATGTGGTTCTTTTTTGTGAATGTGTCTGAGAATATCCTTTCTCCAGCAGGGGCGTACCGACGAGCCTGTAGAAAGGCGAAATACGTATCTACGTCTCTGGGGAGGGATTTGTTCGGACACGTTCACAAAAAATATTAATAGTGAATCTGTATTTGTGTTCTTAATAATATTTTATATTATTAAAAATACCTTTGTATTATACAAAACTGGTGGGGTTTACCTACTCATGTATGTTTCAATTATTCTGATACGATAATAAGTTAGTTATAGTTGAAATGTAATCAAACAATACAATATAATGTAAATACATTTAATTTATCACTACTTTCATCATTCTAATATTTAAATAAATATTTCAGTTGTGAAAAATGCTCTATATACAGGTGTCCCGTATCTTTATATTCAAATTTTAGGAGTGTAAAGTAGACTTCATTTCAAGAAACAAAAACGCAAGGCTTGTGTGTCCATTTTCATTTGTTTCAAAGTTGCACATCTATGACTGCGATTGTCAAAACATGAAAAAAATGTAATCCTAAAGTCAATACAAACTGATTTTATTTAAAAAAAAATTATACGATTCAATAACAGGCCTGTGATTTTTAACGTGGCATAATAAAATGTTATTCTAAAATAAATAAACACGTGTCGTAGTGCATGCAGTAATTTCTTAGAGATCTACAAAAAAGAGTACTGGAAATTGATTTATGATAAAGAAGGTTTTTACTTATTTCGTGTATTTCGTGTAGTGCTGAACCATGAATATCATACAATAAAGAAATGTTCAGATGACTGTTAACGTTGAATTTTTTAATAAAGGATTACATTACGTTTCAGTTCATACAACAGCTTATTAGTGAGTGGACACGTTTTCTTTATTCAAAATGTTATACCGATTTTCTTCTCAAGAGTATGCGGACATACATTTTGTATATGGCTACTGTAACGGCAGTGCACATCAAGCAGTTATTGAATACCGACATCGGTTTCCAGATAGGCGCATTCCTCATTACAGAACGTTTCTGGAAGTACACAGACAATTTCGGGAATGCGGACTGCGTGATTATCTTTTCGACCAAGGAGTAAATTAGCCAGCAGACTTAGAGGAAAAAACAGTAGCTATTGTTACAAGGGATCGAACTCTCAGTGTACGTCGAATCGCTAGACAACTAGGAGTGCTACGAACGACAGTTTGGCGAATTTTAAAACGTGAGGACTTCTATCCATATCACTTTCCCAGGGGACACGGTTTGCTTGAAGGCAGACCACTATGCTCGTATAGTTTATTCTACCTGAATATAAAGACAGTCACGGCTTCATTTTAATTTCTGCAGAACAGTCTTCTGGGTAGATGAATCTACGTTCACGAGAAGTGGTATTACAAATCTGAGAAACCTGCACACAGTGGCGGCTCTGGATGACGTACGATGTGCGCTGCTGCACGGATGAGACTACTTTGAACTATTTCGGAAGATTTCGGTACGGTTACTTGCTTCTCTGTATATATGAAAGCTTAAACGAAGCAGTCTCATCCGTGCAGCAGCTCACATCGTACGTCATCAAGAGCCGCCACTGCCTGCACAGGTGATCATCAGAAAATCCCAAAGCTATACGCCCATCTAAATTTCAACATGAATTTTCTATTAACGTTTGGGCGGCCCTAATCGATGACTTGTTGATTGGTCCTGTCGTTCTTCCTGGGAGGTTAAATGCGGACAATTACCTTCAATTTCTTATTGACGAACTACAAGGTCTTTTAGAGGATGTCCCACTGAATGTTCGACGAGACATGTGGTATCACATGGATGGTGCACCACCACATTTCGGAATTGCTGTCCGAAATTGGGTTAACGTCAATTATCCAAGATGGATTGGTCGAGGTGGTCCTGTTGCATGGCCACCCAGATCACCCGATTTTAATCCCCTTGACTTTTATTTATTGGGGTACATGAACAATTTAGTCTACGCGCAAGTTTTGAACACAAGAGAAGAGTTGTTGAATCGTATTCACCTGGCTGCCGAGCAAATCCGACAAAACTAGTATGAAATTCGGATAAGTACTTCTTCTGTTGGCTTACGGGCACAAGCCTGCATTCAACAAGGAGGTGGACATTTCGAAAATATTATTAATTGAACATTTTTAAATAAAATCAGTTTTTATTGACTTTAGGTTTACATTTTTTTTCATGATCTGATATGATGAATAAAAATGGATATATAAGTTTTGCGTTTTTGTTACTTGAAATGAAGTCTACTTTACACTCCTGAAGTTTGAACATAACGATACGGGTATATTCAATAAAAAATTATTCTTTTGGTTTTAGCGAGCTTTAATAAAATAAAACAAATTTATTTATGAAAAAAACGACGTTTCGACTTTTATTAATTTTCGGTCTTTGTCAAGTCTGTACATAGAAACTGCAATGGAACAAAAAATTATGTTTTTCTACAAACACCGTTAAAAGTTGACATTTTGACACGGCTAACTTTAATTAAAAATGCGATTTTATAGCGTAGCGGGTTAAAAGTATTACTTCTAACACTAGTGTTAAAAGTAAATTGACATGACAGTTTGTCAAAAATAACAACATATATTAAAATGATTGAAAATTACATATTTCTTGGATAATTAATATTAAAGTTTGTGTAATTCGAGGTATTTATTTCCTGTGTTGCAGTACTTTCAGAATTAATATTCTCGCTATTACTTCATTTTCTTTATTAAAATACGAACTCATCTTTTGTATGAATTATGACTTAATTTGACGTATTTTTACGGTTGCGTCCAGTTGTGTCAAAACGTATTCGTGAGCTGTCAAATTTGGTCAGTGGATTTTCATTATATTTTATAATAAAAATTGTGTTTGTAGAAAAAATATTGTACGATACACGTGTTAAAAATGCTATTTTATTTCACTCGTAAATTGCGACACTCGCTAACGCTCGTGTCGCAAACTTTTACTCGTGAAATAAAATCGCACTTTTAACACTTGTTTCGTAAATAACTATTTTAATACTATACAAAAACCAAAAATTCTATTCTGATGCCATTTGGTATCAGCAAGATGGAGCCCCGCCGCATTGTGGAATTGACGTGCGTGCATACCTAAATGAAGTATTTCCACAGCGTTGGATAGGTCGAAGAGGATATATTGAATGGCCTCCGCGATCGCCCGATTAAGTCCTTCAGACTGTTTCCTTTGGAAGAATTTGAAACCTAATATCTATAAAACTAAACCTCAAGTTGGTCGAAGAGTTGGAAGATCGAATTAGGATGACCTTTCAAGAGATAGCACAAGACGTGATTCAGAAGTCATCAAGGTCCTTCGTTGATAGACTATGATACTGTCAGGCTGCAGAAGGTCATCGGTTTGAACATTTATTATGAATTGTCTTGTTTTCAATGTTTTATTGTTGCTAACCGTTTCCAATATATTATAAGATATAAAAGGTATATCATTGTAATTCTTGAAAATGTGTCTATCCAAAAATGTTAAAATATACAGGGTGATCCATTAAAAAAAACTACAAATCAAAGTATGTGAGTAGAATCAAAATACTACAAAAACCTTTATTGAGTTTATTTTTTTACCACACACATTATAGATTTCACTGTATTATTCTGTAATAACTAGAGACCGGACACATCGGGCTGAAATGACGTCATTACGACGGACCATATAAATAATCTACATCTGTAAGTGCATCACGCAGTTATTGAATAGCACTATTCATTCGGTTAACCGCACACAAAAAATAGATGTGCAGTTAACCGAATGAATAGTGCTATTCAATAACTGCGTGATGTACTTGCAGATGTTGTAGACTATTTATATCGTCCGTCGTAATGACGTCCATTTCAGCCCGAGGTGTCCGGTCTCTAGTAATAACTAGCTTCCTGTTTCTAAAATAAAATAAAGTATTATTGTTATTTTAAACGGTTTTTTTTAAATAAATTCGATTTGATGTCAGGCTTTTTTGATAATTTAAACAATCCTTTATCTATGGTCATTCAAGAGATCTCTGTGGTAAGTACGCTAATTATCATGATTACTGCTAATTGTATTTTAAAGTTTCTATCACAAAGATAAAATTTTTCTTTTATGAAAAAACACATTACGTGATCTAATTTAATTAATTTTCAATTTTCGTTATCGTAAAGCCTATTTCCGCTAGAAACGAACTCTGCTAAGTATATTTCGCGCCAGAGTTTCTTTATCTGTATCATTTACAACACAGTCAGAATGTTCTGCCGCTTAAAGGTTAGATAATTTATAACAAGTGTCTATTATATTATTATTTTTGTATATATTCTATTTTATCGCTACATAAAACGTACAATTTCATCAAAGGAAGGACAGCTGTGTAGGTAGATATAAAGTAAATCAAAGTACTACATCCTGTTCAGAATGAAATATAAACGATTTGGTCGTCTAAGTTCTTCCAGGAATAATGTTTTCCACTACAAAAACACTTTAATATTATACACATCGTTTCATCATAAATCTAATTTAATGATTGTGTAATTAGGAGACATTAAAAAATATTACATCGATAGAATAGATACATATTTAGTGGTTTCGATAAGGCAATGCTGTTTACTAGTTACGATAAGTACCATTATCTGCTGACTACTATTTGCGTATAATTTTCATTTTACACGTTATAATGTAATTTATGTACTGTTCTTTTTAACTGTGATATACATGCGATATTTAATATCTGAGAACAATTTGAATTTGCCGCCGTTGTTTTCAGTGTATTTCATATTTTGAAAATGAACGTCAGTAAACGGACTCCAACATATAAAGAATTCAATCGCACCATGAATTTAAATATTATTCATTTATCACTTTCACTAGAAATGCTTGTGTGAAGACAACTATAAAAAAAACGAACTGTATTAAAGTAAATAAAAAATAAAATAAATATTTACAATCTATCAATGTAGGTAGGGGAACCTGTTGTACCTCGGAAACTTTTTTACTAAATTGATGTTTTTGGAATTGTTAAAACCAATAAATTTATCTAACCTACTGTAATATAATGTTAACCCTTTCGTGGGCGGTGAGAGATATGTTTCCCACCAATTTTAAATGTCCTTGCAAACATCAGAATTCTAAATTAACCATTTTTTTTGGTGGCGTCATCTAGTGGTACAGTTTAAAAACACAAAATCGTAGGAATCTACTTAATTCTTCCTTGTCAACACCCATGAAGTTCATTTGTACGTCGCAGCGGGCGCACTTTCTGCAGTTTTTAGTCGGCAGTTGGTGGTTTTTTGAATTTTACTTGTGTGATTTTTGGAAAAGTAAGTATATAAGCTTTTTCTTTCGATATTTAGTTTTTCTATTATGTAGTGGTCGCAAACATACAAAAATAACCATAAATTTTGTTTATGGACATACTCAAAATGAACTTGGTGGGATATATTTTTCCCACCGCCCAATTTACCACAATCATTGAAAGTTTGTACATCTTTGTAGTTCACCAACAAAAAATGTCCAAGCAATATGTTTGGAATCTTGAAGACCCTCAACAGGCCGAAAAAGCTTTGGAATATTTTTACAGTTTGCCGGAAGACGAATATAATTCTGAAAACGAAGCTGACTCCGATGCCGAGGAGCAATTGAATGCTTTGGATGAGGAATCAACCAGAAATAACAACATTTATACAAGTTCGCCTGTACCCTCAGTGTCAAGTGGTAGTAACAGCATTTACTCAAATTCACCTGTGACAGCAGATTACGATCCAAATGAAATATCGGAAACAAGTCCGCAATTAGATGTTTCTACAAACGTACAGCTTTCGCCAAATATACATCAGGTAGACAATGAACCAGAGGAGACAGGTATGACGAAAATTTTCTAACTGCAGCTTATTTATGTTTCATTTTTAATTTTTTTGAAACTAGTTCGTCTGGCAGAAGAATCTGATAATATTGCCCCAATATCAGCAGAAGTAGAAGAAGATGAATTTGATCATTCAGAGTGGACAGAAGATTCTGAATATTTTGCAAATCTGTCGGTCATATCTGTCGGTCATCTATAGGGATTTCCAAAGAACTGTCATACTTTATGGCATTTTTCGATGATTACCTGTTTTCTCTGATTGTCGAACAAACTAATTTGTATGCATTACAAAAATCAGTAAAAAATTGCAGTCCTTTGAGCGTTCCTGAATTGAAGGCATATATTGGATGTCTAATTCTGATGGGGATACACCAGTTACCTAGACTTGAGAATTATTGGAGCAGCGATCCATTGTTGAACGTTAGTGGTGTTTCTAATGTTATGAGTTCAAAACGGTTCAAAAAAATTACCGAAAGGCTCCACTGTAATGATAATGAGATCTATCCCCCTCGAGAGTCCCCAGAATAAGATAAACTTTATAAACTTAGACCGCTGATTGACTATCTAAATAATAAATGTCGTTCTGTTTATGATTGCTCTGCAGAATTGTCTGTCGATGAGTCAATGATCCCCTTCAAAGGACGTTCTAGCTTCAAGCAATATATGCCGATGAAGCCGATAAAACGGGGGTATAAAGTTTGGTGTCTTGCAGATTCTCAGACCTGTTTTGTTTCGAAATTTGATATTTACACGGGCAAAAGTGCCGTCCCAGAAACTGAGAAAGATGTTGGGCTGGGAGAACGAGTGGTGCTCAAACTGACTGAGAATTTGACCAATAGAAATTGTTTAGTAGCTTTCGACAATTTTTTCACTTCTGTTACTTTGTTGAGAAGGCTTCATAATAAAGGAATTCTGTTGGCACAGTAAGAAGTAGTCGGAAAGATTTGCCCGAAATGATGAAGAAAAAAGATAAGATGAGTCGCGGTGAATTTCAGTTCAAATGCCGAGGGGTGGTTTCTGCGGTGAAGTGGCAAGATAATAAGCCCGTCACTCTACTTACCAGTGCTGTGTCCCCAAGAGAAGTGACCACTGTGAAAAGAACCAATAAAGATGGCTCTAAAAGTACTGTATACTGTCCTAAAGTTGTAGAGGTCTACAACAGAATCATGGGAGGTGTTGATCGATTCGACCAAAAAAAAGGAAGCATACCCGATCGGAAGAAGGTCAGTGAAGTGGTGGCATAGAATATTTTACTTTCTGGTTGACGTAGCGATTGTCAACAGTTTCAATATATACCAAAAATTTCGACGAACCAACATAGATCAGTTGGCATACCGAATCGCTTTGATTCGTCAGCTTATATCTGGATACAGCAGTCGAAAAAGAAGAGGTAAACCTGCTCTATTTTTGGCCAATAAAAAAAGAGTCCCTGACGAAGTTAGGCTGTCAGATGTCGGGTCCCACTTACCCGAAAAAGGATCATATAGAAGGTGTAGAATCTGCAGCACTAAAGTGAATGAGAAACGAACACCATATACATGCACGCAATGTAAAGTTCCTGTTTGTGTGCCAATTTGTTTTAAAAAATTACATGGAAAATAACAATAAGTTGTAAACATACTCATTTATTTAAGTTTATATAGTTAGAAATTAAATTTAAACAGAAAATTCATAATTGATTTTTATTGTAAACATTATTTATTTATTATTTCTCATTAAAACATGGTAACTTAAACGGGCGGTGGGAAATATGTTTCCCACCTCTATTTATTTAAACAAAAAAGAAAAATAAGACTTACTTATGCCGAAATTTTATTAATCAGTGCTGAAGAAAAGTATTTCTGCCAAAAACAATTTCAAAATACATCAGCTTATTATTTGCCCGCGAAAGGGTTAAACTATTAACGAAGAATATATTTCTTGTTGGACATTTAGATACTAGTATTTAGAAAGGTCTGTACATTTGAAAAGATAGAGACAATATGTCCGAGGTACAACATGGGTGTTGTAGCTTGAACACAAGGAGGTTGTACCTTGGACACTAGGTACGATAATTATAAAAAAAAACATTTTACTTCTACAAACTTTTATGGAACCATAAATACAAAACTAAACACATACATATTAATAAAAAATCAAACTGTAATTGTGCCTTTAAACCAATTTCGAAAATTTTGATATTCTCTGGGACTTCATAAACTTCCCTTGTGCAACTAATTTTTTTTGGAGGTTTAATTTTCTGCTTAATATCAGATGCTGAGTATAAGTTTCGATCCTCTCTCTCAGGCCATTTCCAATTTTTGAGCGATTTTTCCATAGATTTTATTAAGAATTCTTGTTCTTTAATATCAACAATTTGTCCGGGAAAATAATCATTTTCGTAAACAAAAATTACGAAATCATCTAACTGATATTTTAGAAATTCTGAATCATTGTTTGGATTTTCAATTCCTTCATCATAAATTTCAAATGAAATTTCAGACACATCAGATTCTCGTAACGAAAAATTATCATCTGATATAGAGGATTCAGAATCGGAAACGATTTTTCTTTTAACATGCCTTTTCTTGTATTTGCCTTTCGCTGTATCTTTTAGAGAAGGTTTAACATTTTCTTTTCTGATTTTTTTTTATTTGATTAACCATCTTTAACATTTCAATTCTGGTTTTCCCTGGCGTGTCTGTTAAAATACAAGATTTTCCTTTTTGCCTGCCCTTTCTATTGTTTTTACTCGGCGAAGCTTTAGGATGAGGTCTGATCATAGTTGGTGTAACAACATTTGCAAACGCAGAAGTGTATGGAATGGATGATTAAAATGAAATGTTAGCCTCTGGAACTGATTGAGTTAAAATGTCAGTATTGACAGCGGTATCTTCATTTTTATCGGAAGTAACGGCATAGGGACGATCAGTTACCTGTGAGGATAAATAATCCGAGTCGTCGAAAATGTTTTCGTTAAGTGGATGCATTCCCGTGGCTTTAAATCCTTGCATAATATTATTGGAACTAAAAGCTAGTGAAAACGCTTTCCCAACTAATGTAGCCACATTGTAAATTGTTATTGGCTTACCCACATGTCCAGGAGTAATCATCAGTTCATTTGCTGCAGTAATATAATATTTTTTGAATGGTCCAAATACCCCTTTGTCTAGTGGCTGTAGCTTGTGGCTTGTATGTGGATGAAAAGTCACTAAAATAATACCATTTCGCTTGGCTAGATCTATAACAGGGACACTCATATGGCTTTCATGATTATCCAACAGCACAATGCACGGTGAGTCAGTGGAAGGCCTTACGTGTTTAATAAAATGGTCTATGAACTGAAAAAACAAGTTTTCATTCGACCATCCTGAAGGATTTGCACCTCCAGTGGTACCAGGTGGAGCATTTGTTATTATAAAGTCCTTATAGTTGACACGTGAGAATATTAGCATAGGGGGTATGAAACCTCCGCCAGCATTAATGGCGCATATCATTGTAACAGTAGAACCTCGCTCAGCACTTGTCATTGAACCGATTTGCTTAGCGCCTTTAGGTCCTAAGATTCTTGGTGGAACATGTACAGTAGAGAGCCCGGTCTCATCAATATTCCATATATTAGAAGGTAAAATATCGGAACACTTTGTCAATGCAGCCTTATAATTCGTAAATACTGAAGCAACATTGGTTTTATTAAACGCAGTCGAACGAGCTAAACTCGTGGCTTCTGGTTTACGTAAGCTAAGTTGTGGATGTCTTTTGCGAAAGATGCGTAGCCAGTAATTTCCCGCCATTTTGTACTCATCCCATGATTTAGGATACTTTTTGTTGTTATGCTTTGCAAACTGATAGGCCAAAATTTGAACGTTTTTTAAGGTTAATCCGTATTGTAAATCTGCAGCTTCTTTTATATATTCACACGATATTAGCTCTTCTTCATCTATGAAGACTTTATGTTGCGCTAAATTATTGTGTAAGATACTTATTTCTTTAATTGTTTCGACCTTTGCTTGATGTAAATCCATATCACAAATAAATAAAACACGCATAAGATGTTTTAGATTTACACTTTATTAATAAAATGATGACAGCTGTTTCGCTAACACAGTAGCTTCTTCAAATTCAACTTAAGACTAAAGATACATACAAGATACAGCGTTAATCAGGTAGTTGACCCAAGTTAAAATTCTAGGAACTATTACATTTATATTTTGCTTTTTGAAAACTATACAATGTCCTACTTGTGTGAGGTTTAAGTATAAAAATATAGTATAAGCAACTAAGAAACAATATTTCAATGGGTGAACAGATTTAAAAGTGGGGATGAATTCAAGTGTAATTTATCGTTTAGTAACATTTCTGAGTTTTTAAGTTTATTAATTTCTAAAGACTCTAAACAATTTAGTTTTCTACTTTTATTTTCTACATGTATGATATCGAATTGTAAATTAAATTCGTGCTCATTCTCTATAAATGATTAGAGTAGGTTGAGTCAGTTTTCTTATTGATATAAGAATGATAGTGGTCTTGGATTCGTTTTTTAAACGTTCTACCTGTCTATCCAATATATGTTTTGGTACATGATCCGCATGATAACTTATAGACTCCTGATTTATTGTCTTTGGTAGTTTTTTCTTTATTATTTTTAATATATTTGGCTAGATTATTATTAGTTTTATAAGCAATATTAATGTTTTCTTTTTTAAGGAATTTTGATAATTTAAGTTGCAGTTGACCTATGTAATGTATTGACAAGCAGGAATATGTTTCAAAAACAGTCAATTTTCTAGACCCGGATAAGTACACTATCATTAAAAAAGATCCGACCCCTAAATTCCAACGAAAAATCATTAATTTAATCAAGAACTCACCTGGCATATTCAACAGTTCTAATGTGTTTGAAAGTAGAAAACTAAAAGTAATGAATTCACAACCCCCGAAATTATACTCATTGATTAAACTACATAAAGACAATTTCCCGATTAGACCAGTAGTCTCCTATATTACAGCACCCGCAGTTAAAGTGTCTAATAGCCTAATAAATATCATCCTTAAACACACGAAATTCAAACCCAAACATAGTATTAAAAATAGTCTAGAGTTAGTTAATAACATTAAAGACCGCAACTTTCCGGATAACACGAAACTCATATCCTTTGATGTCAAGAACTTATTTCCTAGTATCCCCCCCCCAATACAACGATAGATCTAATTGATAAAATGTTATTATACAATAGAACTAACCCCATAATAAAAGAAGAGATCTTAGATTCACTAAAAGTCTGCCTAGAACAAAATTACTTTTCTTTCAATAACAAACTCTACAATTTTAGTTTACCTCTGTAAACAAGGTCTTATCATGGGAAATCCTCTTTCTCCTTTACTTGCGGAAATTTATATGGATTACCTGGAAAATACGATTTTTCATAATGACAGATACGTGAAGAACATTTTGTTTTGGTACAGATACGTTGATGATATATTGATAGGATATATAGGTACAGATAGGCAGTTGAACACTCTTTATGAATTTATCAATTCCATTGATCCTAATATCACGTTTACGATAGAAAAGGAGCTTAATAATAGTATACATCTCACTTTAAAACGTGTAAACAATAGGGTTCATTTTTCTATTTACCACAAAGTGGCTCATACAGATACCACGATACATAATAAATCTAACCACCCGGTCCAACACAAGGTAGCGGCTTTTCACAGCATGACACATAGACTTATTAACATCCCGATGTCCAATGAAGACTATAATAAAGAATACAATATTATAAAACAAATCGCTCACAACAACGGATATGACCCAAATCTAATAGATAAATTAATTTTTAAAAAATCTGTCAATAAATTATTAAGGGAGGTGTACCCGATCATTAAAGTGGAGCCAGACAATCAGTTTAAATCATTTACTTACATAGGTCAACAGCAACTTAAATTATCAAAATTCCTTAAAAAAGAAAACATTAATATTGCTTATAAAACTAATAATAATCTAGCCAAATATATTAAAAATAATAAAGAAAAAACTACCAAAGACAATAAATCAGGAGTCTATAAGTTATCATGCGGATCATGTACCAAAACATATATTGGACAGACAGGTAGAACGTTTAAAAAACGAATCCAAGACCACTATCATTCTTATATCAATAAGAAAACTGACTCAACCTACTCTAATCATTTAATAGAGAATGAGCACGAATTTAATTTACAATTCGATATCATACATGTAGAAAATAAAGGTAGAAAACTAAATTGTTTAGAGTCTTTAGAAATTAATAAACTTAAAAACTCAGAAATGTTACTAAACGATAAATTAGACTTGAATTCATCCCCACTTTTAAATCTGTTCACCCATTGAAATATTGTTTCTTAGTTGCTTATACTATATTTTTATACTTAAACTTCACACAAGTAGGACATTGTATAGTTTTCAAAAAGCAAAATATAAATGTAATAGTTCCTAGAATTTTAACTTGGGTCAACTACCTGATTAACGCTGTATCTTGTATGTATCTTTAGTCTTAAGTTGAATTTGAAGAAGCTACTGTGTTAGCGAAACAGCTGTCATCATTTTATTAATAAAGTGTAAATCTAAAACATCTTATGTGTGTTTTATTTATTTGAGATACTTATTTCTTTCTCTGTTTCAATACAATGTTGAAAATGACGCCTAAGGGTAGTTCTACTAATATCAAAATGTTTGGCTGCCTCAAATAAAGACATTTCCTTTTCTTTTAAAAACTTAATGGCCTGTCGCAACTTTTCTTTATCAAGTGGAGTTCGTTTTATGCCTTGTTTGCTGGGCGGCATATTTTCTAGAGTCTGTAATTGTAAAAAAATTATATTATAATTTAGGTATAGCAAACGCCAATTAAGTTGGCGCGAGGAGGGGTAAGTTCGCGCAGGATTAGAAGTGGTGGGGAGATTTGTATTTGGTTTTACATCAAGTGTCAGATAATTCTAACCTCTGAGCGTGTATCACTTTATGATCCCCTAGCTAAGACATTATGTTCAGTCGAACGTCAATGACAAATGTATTCTGACAATTACTTGAGTAGTGGGGGTAGACGTTTTTAAAAACGTTTTCTGCGCACCCCCTCCTCGCGCCAACTTATTTGGCGTTTGCTATACAAATATAAAAAACCATCATTTATTTACATTAAATCAAGAGGTTGTACCTAGGACATGTACTAGGTACAACTACTGTGTGTTGTGTCCGAAGTACAACTACCTTACCAAATTTAGTAAACGTGGCAACACCCTAAAACTTTCACTAACAGCATCCTAACCTTCATACAATTACAAGCTAATAATCAAGTGATCTCTTCGTCTAAATACTTATTTAAAAAAAAACTAAATATAAAGGTTTTACGAACAATTTCAAGCTTATCTAAGAAACTTACTTTTTAAATGGAAATATATAAAATTTCCTTAAAATCAAAACACGTTTTGTTGAACACCCTATCACTACGCCACGTTATACACTACTTAGACAGAGCTGTTAGCAACGTTGCCAATTGATTATCAAACTAACTAAATACTGAAAAGTTTGTTGTGACCGAGGTACAACACTGTCCAAGGTACACCACGTTCCCCTACCTTATTTATATCATCTGAGCTTTTTGGAGTGAATAGTTTCGGTAGCGTATCGATATTTATGGGTGGTGTTATCTGAAAAATTTTGGGGTTAAAATAAAGACTAACAGGTTAATTAAGTCAACGATTAATCAGGTCAAAAATAGGTGATTAATTTGTTAAATTAAAAGTAAATTAGTTTAATATTTTAAGAGCAGAGATTTCATCCATAGGAAGAATGCTTCCTACATTTTAATGCTTTAATGCTTATGTTTTACAAATATAATAAATATAATAAAAATAACGTGCATCCTCGTGGGATATGTAAAACCATGTGTAAGAACTGCTACGTGTCTCGCTCTCAAGGACAATTATCTTTTCAATGTTTTCTTAAATCATGCGTTTTTCTTAGCGGCGGTGGTAACAAAGTTTTCGTTAATGGAGAATTTTTAAAAAAAACAAATGGGCGTCGAGCGGATCTCGGTTTTACGAGCGAGAATATCGGATTATGATGTGTTGAATTACTTGATGAATTAATCGACATTGAGTTAAAAATAATTTGGTGACAAATACGGAATGTATTAAATACGGGTTTTCTCACACACGACAACGATCCAAAATCGGAAAGCGGCGGAGATCGATTGACGTCGTGCTTTGTGGGAAGAAACCTATGAATAAAAACCAAAAGAAAGTTTACCTTTTGCCTCAGGTTAGCTACCGTCCTCAGAAGTGATTCTTGGCCTTCTTCTTCTACTGCTTTGAGTTGGACGCCAGCACGTCCAGGCAGTTGAGCACACTGCTCTTTGTACTATCCCCCAATAGATCTCTCGGTTCCACTCTGTTAGTCTTGTGTCCTCGATAAAAGCCACTATCCTCCTCAGGGGAAGTTTGAGTACACTCGTAACATCCAAGGGACCTTTTCCGAAATATTTCTGTCTGAGCCCCTTCAGTTCCTCACACGTGCATATTACATGAAGGCTAGTTTCCTCTTGTTTTGGAAATCTCCTACACCAGAGTTCGCTATCCAAGCCCATGCTGTACAGATACTTCCTTAAAGGACAATGTCCGGTTATTAAGCCGGTAATTATTTTAATTTCTTTTTTTGTTACTACGAATTAGGTTGGCTGTAAAGCTTCCGTCCAGCTCCCTTAGTAGTGTTTTAGTATGGAGTTGACCTTCCGTTAACATTCATTTCTTTTTATGTCCTCTTTCTAGCCATATCCAGATCTCCCTTTTAGCGGAATCCTTAGCGATTCCACATACGGGTTCTGGTCCTATGAAGTTCCTATTAGTACCTTCTTTGGCCAGTTCGTCTCATTGCCTTTAATTCCCTCATGTCCTGCCACCCATATCAGCGGCACAGTATTGCCTTTTCCAGTTTATTGAGGACCAGTTTACAATACTTCATCAGTTTAGACCTGCTAGATGGATTCATAATGGCTTTAATAGCTGCCTGACTATCAGTCATTATGTTGATTTTATTATAATGTATAGAATTCACGGTTGGCTCTTGGTGAAACATGATTAATAATTTACTAAATAAAACACTTGGTATATTTGTTTCACAAAATGTATTTAAAATATATCTGACATATGTTTCGACTTATACAGTCATTCTCAAAGAGTCATGTAAACTAAGTGAAAAGAATACTCCTACCAATATTTATGGCTTATTTTTTAAAAGTTTTATTACAGCATCGATTGTGGGGGTATTTGAAAAATCCAATTGGGTGTTTGTGACCTGTCTGTTGAGATTTATGGCTTTTTTTATTTCTAAAATTTCTAAGAAGTCAAGCCTTTTACCCTTATTACAAGAGTGTAAAAGTTTGAAATTATTAACATTAAACAGATGAGAATTTTGAATACAGTGTTCCGCGAATCCCGTGGTCATATTGCCATGTAGAATAGAACTTCTGTGCTCTTTGATACGTTCTTTTATAGAGCGTCCTGATTGGCCAATTTATACCGCGTCACAATCACTGCAAGTTAATTCATACACCCCTGACTTATCACGCAATTCTGTTTTTCGTTTATTGTTAACTAGAATATTTCCTAAATTGCATTTATTTACTAGGATGACATTTAAACCTAATTTATTTAGTTTATTAGAAACTTTATTGCTAACCCCAGGTATATAGTTTAGGGTATGAAACACTTTGTTAGTTTTTATGTAAAAATTATTCATAAGGAAAGCGCGTTGTTTTCTGTAAATCATTTTGTCTAAGAATTCTGTTTTGTACCCGTTATTTCTTACCATAAAAACTATAGCTAGAAATAACGGGTACAAAACGGAATTCTTAGACAAAATGATTTACAGAAAACAACGCGCTTTCCTTATGAATAATTTTTACTCCGGACATACACCACCAGACAACTACTCCATAGGTAATCGTTAGTCTTACTATTGCTGTGTACAACTAGTCTACCACATTTGGTTTTAGTCCCCGGGTCTTGCCTACAGCTCTCCTGCATCTACAGAACAGCCGCGTCGCCCTGTCAGCCACTTTGACTAGGTGTCTGCTCCAATTCAGTTTCGCATCAAGTGTAATATCTAGATACTTCACTTCATTGGTTGGTTCATTAGTTCTAACTCTTGTCCAAACAACCTTACGCTGCTCAGATCATTTATTTTTCTCATGTTGGTAAAGGCTGTCAACTTGACCTGTACGAACAAAGCAGGAATATGTGAGGGGTGCAGGAGGGGTATGGATCGGCACAAATGCCAGTTTCAGTTCTCCCGAAGGAAGAAAAAACTAGTCGCTAGCTCGATGCAATTACCGAAGGAGGAACGTCAGATCTAAGCAATCGAAGCAATTTCCAAAAGTTAACCGTCGATTTTACTATGGAAAACGCGGCCTTTTATATCATTTGGAAATTAACAAAAACTGAAAAGCATCTAATAAAAACGGTTATGTTTTTTTTTTATTAAGATTATAACCGCGATCTTTTGAGATTCCGAATACATAATCTTTACTGTCTATTTACTGAAGGAAAGTATAATAACTGACCAATATTATGTTGATCTACTGACACGTTTAGACGCCGAACTGAAGAAAAACGAGCGTATCTATATAATCAGAAAAGAATTTTGTCCCATAAGATAACACGTCCTCTCATTCGTCCGTAATGGCAACCGCTAAACTTATCGAATTAGGAACCAAATTAGTGTCTCATTCACAATACTTATTAAATTTGCCTCCTAGTGATTTTTTCATGTTCCAAAACTTAAAAAAGAAAATGGCACGTGGAAACAGATTCGCGACAGATGAGGACAGGGGATAGCCGTAAAAATTCTTATTTTAACGAGCTTGCGAGAGATTACTTAAAGGACTTAAAAAAATATATAAAATCCTTGGCCTAAGTGTATAGAATTGGATGGCAGTTATAAAATATACAATATATTTTTTAATCTAAAATAAGTATTTAATTGCAAAATCACTCTCCTATCAAATCACTCTCATATGTACTTAATTTTAATTAATAATTTAACAAATTGAACTGATTTGGCATTTACTTGGTGCAGATCCATAATTTAAAATAGAAATAAAACTACGGTTCTTAACGAAATTATTAATAAAAAGTATGTTAGATAAAAAGAGAAGAAAATGATAAAAAACACAAACACTGTTGTATTAGATTTACACTTTATTTAATAATAACTATATGACAGCTGTTTCACCGTACAACGGTATCTTCAGATATAACAGAGCGGTACTGTAAACATTTTAATTAAACGTATATACTTTATGACTTAATGGATTCGCAGAAATTGGAAACCGAAATATTTTTACCCTTGTTTATATAAGGGATACATAGATTACATAAATTATACAGTGTGTTTAAAAAAGATGCGGCAATATTAAAGGGGGTGATTGCCCAGGTCATTTTATACAAAAAGTTCCAATAAACATAGGTCCGCATATGCTTCGTTACCGTTCTACAGCGTGTTGAAGTTTAATTTTAAGAAACAGTAAAAACTTGATTTTTCCAAAGCGGCTTGAGATATCATAATGAAATTTTAGGCGTGTTAATAGCTGTGGGAGACACATACTTTGCAATACAACACGATGTTTCAGTCGTACCGTTAAAGAACAAGGTTTTATTCAAGGGCAAAAACAAATATTTTAACAAACCAACAATTTTATCAACCAAAAATTACAAAAACTGTGTAAAGTGGCCACCTCTAGCTCGGATGCAAGAATCCAATCTTCTCCTCATTGACGGGCGAACTCTCTGAAAAACACCAGGATCGGTTTTAATTGAGTTGCACCAGCAATGATTCGGTTTCTTAAGTCTTCTACGTTTTCCAATGGAGTAGCGTACACCAAGGACTTCAAATGGCCCCACATGAAAAAATCCAGGGGATTTACGTCCGGGGATCGTTCAGGCCATGCACTCATGGCCTGCATGAGGTCCACCTCGGCCTAACCAGCGATTTCCGTATGCTTGTGTTAAGAAATCACGAGCTACTTGACTAAAGTGGACTGGTGCGCCATCGTGCATATACCACATTGCATCTCTAATTGCTAATGGTACGTCCTCCAGAAATCCAGGGAGCGTGTTTTCCAAAAAGTTGCGATACACCTCTCCCGTAAGTCTCCTTGGTAAAAATACCGGTCCAATTATGCAGTCACCCACAATCCCAAGCCAAACGTTCAAAGAAAACTGATGTTGAAAACGATCTTCAACAATTTCATGTGGATTTTCGTCACACCATACATGGTTATTATGGAAATTCCGTATTGCATTTCTTGCAAAATTCGCTTCATCGGTGAACAGAATCAACATCAGGAGTTGAGGGATTTGAACCATTTTGTGCAAAAGCCATTGACAGAATGCAATGCGAGGAGGAAAATCAGCAGGAAGAAGTGCTTGAACGCATTGTATATGGAATGGATACAACAAATTTTCCTTCAGAATGTGCCAAATAGTCCCATTACTTACATCCAAAGCGTCAGCAATTTTTCGAGTAGAAGTACCTCGATCTTCTTCAATCATGTCTAGCACATCATCTTCCAGCTCTACCGTTCTTGCTGTCCTTGGCCTTCCTGCTCCTCCATTTCGTATTAATGTGCCTGTTTCATGATGAATACTTTCGAAAGTTTTTCTATCAGGAACAATACGGCCAGGAAATCTTTCAGTATACAACCGCCTAGCTTCTAATGCATTGCCATCAGCATGCCCATAAATGTAGTGCATGTCGGTCATCTCGGCATTCGTATAGCGATTCATGATAAGGAACTTCAATAAATTCGACACATACAAAATTATTAATCACGAGACTCATTCAATATGTCAGTGAATAAAACAGGACTGTGGTTTGGTAAAATATTTGTTTTTGCCCTTGAATAAAACCTTGTTTTTCTATTTTTTTTTCTGTAATAAATGGACATGCACTAAAATGTTTTTTTTTTACTAAAAAACGGTAAGTCGTACTATAAAAAGTTAAGAGAGCTTTTTTCTTCATAATTGAACAATAAATAAAAGCATATTTGTATTTTTAGAGAAATTAGAGGCATCCTATTTTTTCTTGAAAAATAGCCTGTGACGTGCCAATACGCGCGCCACAGGTACGACTGAAACATCGTGTTGTATTGCAAAATATGTGTCTCCCACAGCTATTAACACGCCTAAAATTTCATTATGATATTTCAAGCCGCTTTGGAAAAATCAAGTTTTTACTGTTTTTTAAAATTAAACTTCAACACGCTGTAGATCGGTAACGAAGCGTATGCGGACCTATGTTTATAGGAACTTTTTGTATAAAATGACCTGGGCAATTACCCGCTTTAATATTGCCGCATCTTTTTTAAACACACTGTATATACATAAAACACAACTAACAAAATGTTCTAATCAAAAATAGGAAATAAGCTCAACAGTGGGGAGGAATTAAGCTCTGTTTTGTCATTTAATAATTTATTTGAAAATTTTTGTTTATTAATTTCCATTGCTTCTAATAAATCTAGTTTCTTACTTTTCTTATCTTCGTGTAGGATCTTGAAATTATTATTAAAACTATGGCTTTCTTCAATTAAATGGTTGGAGTATGATGAATCTGTTTTCCCATTTCTAAACGAATAATAATGTTCGTATATGCGCTTTTTGAACGTTCTACCTGTTTGCCCAATATATATTTTAGTACATGTGCCACAGGTTAGTTTATAAACACCTGACTTATTATGATGTGTTGTTTTACTTTTATTATTTTTGATGAAGTTACTAATATGGTTGTTGGTTTTATATGCAATGTTTATATTTTGTTTTCTTAAAAATTTTTCTAATATTTTATTTTGTCTGCCTAAGTAGGTAATAATTTTAAATTTCTTGTCATAATCTTTAGTAATCGGATATATCATTATGAAACAGACATGTAAATAAATTTACATATCTGTAACTGGTTGACAGGCTATGCTCATACGAACCGAAAGGAATACGGGTAGCCCTTCTAAAACGAGCCAGGTGGCAGTAGATCTACAAAAATGTTTTAAATATGTCTATACGTTATATGCACGTATAAAGCTTTTGTTTCATTATGAAACAGACTTGTAATCGGATATATATCTTGTATTGCTTTAGTTTCTCGTTTTTTGGATATTATTTTGTCTATTATATTCGGGTCATAACCATTATATTGCAATCTGTTTTATAATGTTGTATTCTGAATTAAAGTCTTCTATTGACATAGGTATGTTTAATAGTCTATGAATCATACTATAGAATGCTGCTAATTTATGTTGAATTGGGTGAATTGATTTATTATGTATTGTTATGTCTGTGTGCGAGTCTTTATGGTATATCGAGAATTTTACTAGGTTATTGCTTCGCTTAATCGTTAAATCTAAGAAGTTAATACTGTTATTCTGTTCTAAAAAGAGAAGATTGAACATTTAATGCATAAAAAAGCAAATAAACCTGTTAATAACCAAACACAAATTTCTAACCACATTTTCTTCAAAATCTTTCAAAATTTAACTAGTACCAATTTCAGTTCAGACGAAGTTAATTTATTAAGAAAAGGTTTTAACTATAATATAAAACCAAATATAAATAGCAACTCTTTAGAATACTTAGCAGTTGAAACAGACATTCCTAATAATTTAAACCATAAATTTCAAGTGTGGAAAATCATTAAACAACAGAAAAGAAAGAATTATTTTAATCAAGAACATATTGTAGTTAAAACTATTAAAAATAAATCTATACAGAATGACATCATCTTTACTAGAGCAGATAAGGGTAAAACAGTTATTGCTATAAATAAACATACCATATGATCATATATTTCTACCCACTAGAAGGCAATGACATTTTTCTTTTTTAAACTTAAGTTGGTACCATAATAAGTTAACTTATTTTGCAGCGTGTGTGTGATATAGGTTATTTTATACTGATGACAGATTAGGTTTTGTCATTTTGACAAATAATTACATACAAACGTTTCAGTTGAAAAAATAAAAAGTTTAATAATAAAAACAGCTACAATAAATGTTCAAAGTGAGCTCCTTCATTTTCTATGCACAGCGCAACTCTTCGTCTCATATTATTGAAGGCATTCCTTAAATTATGTGGTGTAATTTCCTCACAGACATTTCGGATAGCATTAGTAAGTTCTTCAATTGTATGTGGACGATTCGTAAATACTCTATTTTTTAGATGTGGATAAATGAAATAGTCCATAATTGTTAAATCCGGAGATCGTGGTGGAAAGTCTATTATTCGTTTATCAAAGAATTCATGCAATAATTCCATCGTTTCTCTTGTCTTATGGGCTGTTGCATTATCTTGCTGGAAATATCCCTCGCGGAGCTCATCATCATGTAATTTATTTACAAATGGTAGCAATAAATTATTACGATATCGTTCTGCATTTATCGTATTATTAAAGAATATTGGACCAATAATCCGTCTACGAGAAACAGCGAGCCAAACGCCTATTTTTTGTGAATGCAAGGGTGTTTCAAGAATTTCATGTTGATTTTCACTAGACCAGATGCGCATTGTTTGTTTATTTATATATCCTGATAAATGAAACCATGCTTCATCAGACCAGAAGGATTTGTCAAGAACGTCATCTTTATTAATCGTACCTAAGAACCACTGACAGTAATTAACTCTGGTTACATGATCGATTAGTAAAAGCTCTTGCACGCAATGAAATTTGTATGGAAATTTTTGTAAGTCTTTTTTAAGGATTCTCTGGCAGGTCCCATATGACAGTTGTGTTTGTTGTGAAAGCTTACGAATCGATTTCTTAGGTAATTGATTTATTCGTCCCTCAACATCTGCTATATTTTCAACTGTCCGCTTTAGTGGTCTACCAGCACCTGGTTTTCGAGACACAGACCCTGTTTCACGGAATTTAACCACTGACTTTTGGATTAATTGCCGCAAACTGTCATATGTTGTTGGAAAATTTGGAAATTCTGCCCGAAATTCTTCTATACAAGGCTGCAAGGAGTACGACCATTCTCCATTTTCTAATTTTACACCATTCCTAAAGTATGATTCGATCAGGAAAACTTTACGATTTATTGTAAACATTTTTAAGTGTCAATTAATAAATACATTAAATGACAGATGAGTTTTATTTATCAGAACATAAACATAATGACAGATGTATTTTATTTGTCACTACCAACACGATATTTTCAAGAAATAATTTCATAGCTTGCAGAGGGTAAATATAAATGATCATATTGTATATTATTACTGTTAAAAACCGAAGCGCATCAAAACTTATATAAATTGTAGTTAATTAATTTGATAGCCTCCGTGATTAGTTTTTTTAATTTTGTGCTATATTTTTAAACGATTTAAATTTATGTCAGGAGTACAATGGAAGTTGTAAGTTGTTCGTGGGTAAGAAAGCAATTTTTGGCGTTAAAAATATCGAAAGATTTTTTACGTTGTTTTCTTCAGTGTAGGAAACGTGTGCAAGGTTTTCGTGTTTTTCTTTTCTAATCAACACGTTAAAATAAAATTTGTATTCTAGTTTTGTAATTTGAGATTTTAAATTTAAGAAATTACATTTGTCTCAATTTAATCAATTATAACCAGTCAAACTTTTTCTTAATTTTTTATAATCGCCAACCTTTGATTTATCATCTATAGTCAATTTCGTAAATTTGCACTTAGTTTATTGTTTAAAATATATATGTAACTAAACCTCCAGACATATACCAGGTTCGCTCAATAGATCTGGAGACCAATTTTGTATTTATAGGTGTGAACAGGATAAATACGTATTTTGATGGGGTGTAATTAGATTACTGGGTTTAGTACCCAGCGTGTCAATTAGTTTCGACATTATTACATACATTCATTTCCTTTTTTTTGTTTGGTGTATTATTATTATTAAAACCTTTTTGCTTCAAATTAGATTAGATCAAAACGTCTCGTTTCTTTTGTTTTTCGTTACGGACATTTTGGTTGGGTCACTTACCCGCCGCGTAGTTTGCCATTTTTTATTTTCGTCGCTTTTCGAATTTGCGGCGTCTAGCGGTATATCTAAAACATACGACTTTTTGAACTCAGATAAGTATGTCTTACTTAACAAAGACCCTACAAATTCATATCAATTAGCTATTAAAAACACTCTAAAAAATATAAATGTTGTTATTAACGAAAAATAGAAAAGAAGTTTAGTAATTATCAACCCTCAACCACCTAAATTATACTCTTTAATTAAATTACATAAACAAAACGATCCCATTAGACCAGTTGTTTCTTATGTTACTGCACCTTCTGTTAAAGTATCAAAAATACTTATTGATATCATTACTAAATACACTAACTTTAAGCCACAGTACAGCATAAAAAATTCATACGAATTAATTAATAAAATCAAAAATATTTCAATACCTCATAATGCAAAATTGGTATCTTTTGACGTTAAAAACTTATTGCCGAGTATCCCTCCAGCCGAAACCGTTAATTTAATTCAAAATTTACTTATAGCTAAGAAGACTCACCCAGTAATTAAAGCTGAAATTTTAAATTTCTTAAATATAGTTCTGAAACAAAATTACTTCCAGTTTAATAATTCAATCTACACTTGTAATGAAGGACTAATTATGGGTAACCCCTTAAGTTCGCTGCTATCAGAAATTTTCATGAACCATTTAGAATCCATAATTTTTAATAACCCCCTAAGACAGCATTAAGACAATACTTGTGTAAATTCATAGATTTCTTTAAAAACATTGTAAAATAATACCAACTTTCTTGATTTTATATATACAGTGCTTCTCAAAAGTCCCCTCCCCCCCCTCTTATCTTTGGAACGATTATACATACACAAGTGAAATTTGGAAACTGAATATTATAGGTTATAAACTTCCCTACTAGTGATGATAGATGACGAAATCGTCATAGATGACGTCACAAGGCCATTGTGACCAATAATTTTAAATAGAACGCTACGGCAAGCGACACCTCTTTTACTAAGGTATCGAAAAAACCTATTCAATGATACTAATTTTGTTTGTGTTTGAGGCAGTTTTAATGACTCATTAGTAAACATGAAAATTTTAATTCCATTCAGTATAATATTAAATACAGATTTAAGAAACAGTATGTACTTAAAGAAATTGCTCGAAGTGACCTCCATTTACTTCCTGACAGTAAAATATCCTATTTTTAAACTCTTCTCGTACTTCTTCAAATGTGTCTGCGGAAACAGCCTCACATTCTGCAACAATACGTTGTTTTAAAACGTCAATATTGTCAAGTTCAGTGGCGTAAACCTTCGATTTAAGGTACCCCCACAGAAAAAAATCCAAAGGTGTGAGGTCCGGTGATCGAGGTGGCCATTCCGTTGAACCTCGTCGTCCAATCCATCTACCAGGATACTCCTCATGCAAGTACCGTCTTACTGCACCGTAATAGTGTGGAGGAGCACCATCCTGTTGGAATGTTATTTCCAAATTGCCGAATTCATCTGGATTATCTTCCAAAATTTCAAGGATTAACGGTTCTATTGCGTTTTGCAACATCTCCAGATAAACCTCACCAGTTAAATTAGTGTTTAAAAAAAGAGGCCCAACGATGTGGTTTCCCAGGATACCTGCCCAAACATTCACCTTCTGGGGAAATTGGGTATGTGTTTCACGAAACAGGTGAGGATTTGCGTCACTCCAATACCTCACATTCTGTTGTGACGTTTTGTTTTGACGTAGTCTGGCTGTTGGTTAATTTTAGTTTCCATATTTTCACAAAATTCTAGTCTTCGGTCTGGGTCGTCGTCTGAGAGTTGATGAACCATTTTTAATTTGTATGGATGAAATTTGTATTTTTTCAACACCCTGTGTACTGTACTTCGACTAACTTCACAGGTAGATGCAACTTGAGTTGTTGAAGAAGTAGGATTAACTCTTACTTCTGCCAGTATATCAATTTTTTTCTCATCAGAAATTTGTGGTCTGCCAGATCGTTTCGCATCATTAATACTACCCGTTGTTTCAAACTAAGAAGCTCCCTTAAATAAGTCCTCGAAATGGGGCGATCGCGAAACCTCTCATTAAAAATGCGTTCTGCTGCATGAATATTTTGTCTAGTTTCACCAAGAATTAGGACCGCTGCTACTTTATCACCTAAAGCACGTACCATTTCGCTTCTTGAAGCACTTAAACTTTCGACTCACAACAGTTTAACAAATTATTAAAATGTACAAAAATATTAAAAGTACCATAAGCTGTAAAAGCAGTGAGACGTTCGATCAACAATACACAAATTACTAAATGTACAAAAACTTGGACAATTACAAAAACGTCGAATATTGGAGACTAACAAAAACGTCAGATTATTTGACAACTAACCATAGGCGGAGCTTGAATTTGGAATTTTAGTATTAACTTGACAATTTGACGTTTTAAAACAACGTTGTTGCAGAATGTGAGGCTGTTTCCGCAGACACATTTGAATAAGTACGAGAAGAGTTTAAAAATAGGATTATTTTACTGTCAGGAAGTAAATGGAGGTCACGTCGAGCAATTTCTTTAAGTACATACTGTTTCTTAAATCTGTATTTAATATCATACTGAATGGAATTTAAATTTTCATGTTTACTAATGAGCCATTAAAACTGCCTCAAACACAAACAAAATTAGTATCATTGAATAGGTTTTTTCGATAGCTTTTAAAAGAGGCGTCGCTTGCCGTAGCGTTCCATTTAAAATTATTGGTCACAATGGCCTTGTGACGTCATCTATGTATAATCGTTCCAAAGATAAGAGGGGGGGAGGGGACTTTTGAGAATAATACCAACCTTCTTGATTTTATATATATATTTTTTAATTTAGTTTGTAACGTACTCTTTAGATGTAAGTACCTGAGGAAGCCACTGTGCTGGTGAAACAATTGTCGTGTTACGATTAAAGATTAAAAGTCAAAATTAGAACCGTAGTTATATTTCTATTTTAATAATTTAACGACAATTCTAATAAATTTTCAGCATAGTTCCAATAAATTAATTTATATTTTATGTAATCGTTTTCTTTTTGTCAATAAGAGCACATGAATGAAGTTGCGATAAGATATATTATCATATTATCTGAATTGCCGAGACATTTTTAACGTTTAACAAATCTCTAAATTCTATCATTGCTAGTAATATTGATATATTATTATTAATATACGTACATTCTACGTGTTTATAACTTGATCAATTTATTTTGCACTTTGTATAAATTTACTTGAAAACACTTGAAATATTTAATGATTACAAAATTCATTCAGTAATTGAGATGGTTTTTTTCCTTATTTCGACAGCATTACTCAGATATCATGTGATACATATATACCTACGTTAATCGATAAAACGAAGTTATAAATAAGCGGTTTTTTATAATTAATATCTTTCAAAATGTATTTTTTTCAGAATTACGAGTAACTATGCGAAACATCTGTATTGATGTCCTAAACTGATTCAACTTACTAATTTATCAATTATTGAAAATTTTCCTATTTTGTTCGTTTCGTCTTAAAAGCAAACTTCATTTATATATAAATATACCGGGTGCGGCAGTGGTGTGTCGGCGGAGCTTAGCATGAAAACTAATAAAGTTGTAGCAATGAAATTTTACGTACACATGTAGTATGCTACAGATCATTTTCTATTTTTATTTATATATTTACAGGCTGTTCCAAATTTCTATATTTTGATTGCTATACTTTCTTGTTATTATGATGATAACCACCCAAATTATCTTTGCAATGATATATGACAATGTGCACTTACAACTGTTAGTTTTGGTTTTATTGCAAATTTTGTTAAAATCTTGACAATTGTAGAGTCTAACATTTTAAGTCTTACCCTAAAAATGGGTGCAGTGCTTCACGTAACTCTTTTGTTACCAATTTATGGAGTAACACGTTATATGTTTTGATGGTGAACAACGTTACAACATATACAGGGTGTTAAATATGTCGTGCCAAATTATCGAAATTTAAAGGCTATTTTCTCTTTTTTTTTTAAATTGAACCTATAATTTCTTTATTAGTCAGTAAATTCCTTGTAAAATTGCCGTTAAAATCGTACCAATAACATAGTACTTATTTCTAGTATTTTCGAAGTTATAACCATTTAATGGGATATACCTATGTTTATAATATTCAATAAGCGGTGCATCTAATAGTTGGTTGGCCATGAAATGATATCAAAAAAGTAACTTTTACAAACACCTGTTTTTTAATTCTTTATTACTAGTTTTAGAATTACATTTTGTAGTTTTTCCATAATAAAACAAAATTAATTTAAAATGTGTTCAAATATATGACCATTCTGCTCTAAACATGCTCTTAATCGCCTCTGCGTTGACTTACTTTTTGAGCCATGTTGTTTTCACTTAATTGAAGAAAAGCGCTTCTGATTCGTTGCTGCATATTCCTTGCCGTTGTAGGAGGTGTTTCGTAAACTTTATTTTTTACAGAAGGCCACAGAAAGAAATCACAAGGGGTTAGATCTGGTGATCGCGGAGGCCAGCTTATAAAGCTTCCTCTCCCAATCCACCTATTGGTGAATACCCTATCTAAATGTGCTCTTGCAGCAGCACCATACAGGTGCACCATCATGTTGGTACCACAATCTCCTTATGACGTTATCTGGTAGGCCTTCTAACAGCAATGGTAAATTATTTTGTAGGAAATTTATGTAGATTTTACAATTTAAAGTAGTATTAAAAATGAATGGACATATAAGTTCTCCTATGATGCCTCCCCAGGTGTTAACACCTCATTTTTATTGGTATAAAATGGGTTGCACAAAATGAGGGTTTCTAGTGTCGTAATAATGAGAATTTGTTCTGTTTGTTATTCCACAATTAGCAAATGTTGCTTCATCTGTGAAAGCACATGATCTAGAAAAGTTAGATCTTGTGGTAATTGGAAAAGTAGCCATTCACAGTAAACAAGTCTCCTTTCAAAATCCGTTTGTAATAAGCCTTGATGATTTTGAATTTTGTAAGGGTGAAATTTATGTATTTTTAAAATCCTTCTTACCTTCTTACAGCAGTGACTTCTATCCCGTGTTCTTTCGAAATTAGCCTTGTAGATACGCGCAGATTTTCCACAACGGACTGGACGACTGTCACTTCATTATCTTCTGTAACAATAGTCTTAGTTCTTTCGTGTTTGACGTAATTCACTGAACTCGTCCGAAGAAACCTTATCAACAAATTTTCAAACGTCTTAATATCTGGTGCCCTTCGGTGAGGATACTTCATAGCATATGTTCTTGACGCTAAAAGTGGATTTCTATTGCTAGTGCCAAGAACAAACACCATGTCTATTAGCTCCTCTTTCGAAAAATTCATTCTAAAGAAACACTATAAACTACTACGGCATATAAATAAAAAATAATGATAACAAAACGATATAACTGACAACAAGATAACAACTAATAACGAACAAACGGAAATTGATAATTAACTAGCCGAACTTAAATTATAACAATTAAACGCGATTACAGCAAAGAGGAACTACAGAAAAACACTTTATACGGAAATTTTAAGTAGATATTTGACGTTTGGTTACACAGAAATTTTTGCTTAATATCATTTCATGGCGAAGCAACCAACTATTAGATGCAGCACCGCATATGAATATTATAAACATAGGTATATCCCATTAAAGGGTTATAACTTCAAAAATACTAGAAATTTAGTACTATGTTATTGGTACCATTTTAACGGCAATTTTACAAGGAATTTGCTGACTAATAAAAAAATTATAGGTTCAATTTAAAAAAAGAGAGAAAATAGCCTTTAAACTTCGATAACTTTGGCACGACATATTTAACACCCTGTCTAATGTTGTCACGTTGTTCACCCTCAAAACATATAACGTGTTAGTCCATAAATTGGCAACAAAAGAGGTACGTGAGGCACTGCACCCATTTTCAGGCTAAGACTTAAAATGTTAGATGCTGTAACTGTCAAGATTTTTACAAAATTTGCAATAAAACTAAAACTAACAGTTGTAAGTGCACATTGTCATATATCATTGCAAAGATAATTTGGGTGGTTATCATCATAATAACAAGAAAGTATAGCAATCTATTAAAAAAAATTGAAAGTGGTTGTGGAAATTTGGAACACCCTGTAAATATATAAATAAAAATATAAAATGCACTGTAGCATGCTACATGTGTACGTAAAATTTCATTGCTACAACTTTATTAGTTTTCATGCTAAGCTCCGCCGACACAATATTGCCGCACCCGGTATATAACGAGCTATCGAAAAAATTCATAATTGGAATAGACTGTGAAATTGGGTTGGTACTTTAGCCACATAATGGCACATTACTTGATGCTTGACAGTTTCATTTGGTTTCATTGTAAAAAATGGTTATGGCATTGAAATGATACTACAACAAAGAGAAAACAAATAATTTATTTAATATCGAAATCATAATCAAAATTTACATATAGCTACAGAAGTTGTTGAAAATGTTGTCCATTTACATCTAAACACAAACAATTTTCTTAATAAGGGTTATGAAAAATTTGACACAAACTTATAGTTTCAATGTCAAATAATAAATGTCATTATGTGGAAGTGGCTAAAGTACCAACCCAATTTCACAGTCTACTCCAATTATGAATTTTTTCGATGGGTCGTTACAATATTTGTGGGTTTAAGACAATAGAAACTATAATTATAATTTCATTACTTACATAGGTAAAATTTCAAAAAATATAGCGAACATAATCAGAACAAGTGAGAACGAGACCATTTCGTTTGAAACAAACAATTCCTTACCTAAAGCAATAACAAACAATAAAGATAAAACGGACAGTAGATCAAACTCAGGGGTGTACAAGTTGACATGTAAAAAAGTGTATATAGGTGAGACAGGCAGAACCTTCCAAACTAGAATAGCAGAGCACGAAAGAAACAGAGAAACAGGGATAAGAAGACAGATTCAACTTTTGCTAATCACTGCTTCGAATATAACCACAAATTCAATTCTAATTTCAAAACATTACATGTAGTAGACAAAAGTAAAAAACTCAATATGTTAGAAGCTTCAGAAATTAATAAATTTCATAATTTAGGTATAATTTTAAATGACCATGTAGAAATAAATCATTTCCCCCTATTCAACTGAAAGCTACAATATTAGATCAGATTGGAATTTTTTGTTTTTTACCTTTATATTTGTATTTATATAAATAGGTAGGTACCAAATGTAAGTTTACAGTATATATTCATCCACCTGATGAAGCCACAGTATTGTGAAACATATATGTAGTGTGTGTACAATACAATATATTTTTTTAAACTAAACAACATAGCGTTTTCTATTTTATACTTTTCATTTTATGAATTTACAAAATTTTTGGAAAAGGTAAAAATAAACTTTAAACTCAACTTTACATTGCAATAAGAAAATAATAAAAGATATAATTCTTTTAAAAACTTCTCTAATCTATTCCCCCCAAACCTTATTATTTCTACACTCCCAGAGCAGAGCTGTATTGAAATTCGCAAAAATAAACAGGTGTTTCATTTAAAAAAAGTTAACATCGTTCGGAAGTCTGATTCGGATATAAATATACTCATCGGACCCCCGATTTTCATTTCATTAATTGTGGAAAGTCTTATTAAAATAGAAGTAGCCATATTAAAGATATTCGAATGGATCCATACATTTGCCTAACCCTGTGTACAAAAGCACAAAAAACAACGGCAGAAACTCAAAATTTGAAATCTTTGTAGTATAAATAAATCATGCATCTATATAGAAATACGTTTCGATATTACTTCTTGCGCAAGACATTTTACATAAATTCTAAATAAGTATACTCATCAGTGACAATAGAAGTGTTACATCCAGTAGCGGCTGGTACTAAAGAGCACAAGGGCACGTGCCCAGCCAACCACCAAGATAAACACAGAAAGAAATTCGCATGTAATTCAGTGCATTATTTTATTTTATTATTTTGACGTATTTCTATAATGATGGTATCAAAGTTTCCTTCCGCACCACAGATACTACGCCAACGCTCAAAACTATGTTCCTGGGCACTTCTCTATTTGTATTTTGATTCGCGTGTGGAAACTGTTAGGTCGGGATGTTATTGAAATAAAGACACAACTTATGAAAAATGTAAAGTTGTGAATATATAGAATATAAATATAAAATATTTTCCCAAAATTCCCTCTCACAAACGAGAAAAAACATTACAAAGAGATATATAAAAAAATTTTGCCACGCCACTGTGCGACCGATAATATCATAAAGAGTATTGGAGTATCTCTTAAAACTGAGTGACAGTAACAAAAAGAGTAGTTTTGTTCTTGTCGATTATTATATGTGTACAAGTGCACGTGCGTATTTTCAGCATATACTTCTGCTTAACACACGTGTTTCTGCCATTACTATTAGGCGTCATCAGTTAAGCTAGTGAAGCAATGTAATACAAATGATACAAATCTTTATGAATAGATTTGTATCTGTATATAACAATAAACCTTCATGAGTCTTTGAATTTTGTTTCGTGGTCGAAGTTGCCTCCATTTCCACTCCATTGTTTCGTATCTCAGATACGAAATAACTCTTCTTCCTCTTCTTCTTCTTCTTCTTTGTTTTGGGTTGAACGCCACCACGTCCAGGCACTTGAGCACACTGCTCTTTGTACTATCCCCAGTAGATCTCTCAATTCCACTCTGTTAGTCTTGTGTCCTCGATAAAAGCCACTATCCTCCTCAGTGGATGTTTGAGTACACTCGAAGGATCCAATAGATCCCTCCCGAAATATTTCTGTCTGAGTTCCTTCAGTTCCTCACACGTACATATTACATGAAGGCTAGTTTACTCCTGTTTTCAAATCTCCTACACCAGGGCTCGCTAACCAAGCCCATGGTGTACAAATGCTTCCTTAAAGGACAATGTCCGGTTATTAACCCGGTAATTATTTTAATTTCTTTTTTGCTACTACGAATTAGGTTGGCTGAAAACTTCCGTCCAGCCCCCTTAGTAGTGTTTTGGTATGGAGTTGACCTTCCGTTAACCTCCATGGTCATGCCTACTAGTAGTACTAGTAGTGTCTGTGTAGTCTGTGAAGTAGAAAGTGCTAGTTCGTCAGTTGTGTTAGGTGTTGTGTTTCTTTGTTTTTGTGTCCATGGGTTCGTTGCTGGGGGTGGTGCTGGTATGTATTCGGGTTTGGGTGTGGTTTTGTTTACAGGGTTGTTTGGATTGTTAGGACAGTTAAGGAAAGTGGATAAGTGAGGACCACCGCAGTTTGCACACTTTGGTGGGGTTGTTTTGGGTTTTGTACATAGGTATGTTGAGTGTTCGTCTCCGCATTTCATGCATTTGTAGTGTATGTTACAGTTTTTTTTGTGGTGTCCAAATGTCTGACATTTGTGGCATTGTATTATGTCTGTCCGTTTGTTTAGTGATTCGAATTTAATTGTGAGTCCGCAGCAGTCGTGTATGTTGTAAATTGATTTGTATTGTCTCGTCAGTTCTATTAGTACAAGTGGTGCAGGTATGCCGTGTTTGCCGTTCATTCTTTTGATTTTTAGTGTCGGGTAGCCTTGGTCAGTCAAGTCGTTTGTAATTTCTGTGATGAAGGTAGGAATGCCTCGCATAACTACCTTAAGTGTTTTTTCACTTCGTAATTGAAACGTGTAAAATTGAATGTGTTCTGTGTTGAGTATGTGTTTAAGTGTGCGGTAGTCTTCGTCAGTTTTCGGTTCGATGTGAATGCCAGGTTTCACAAGTTTGTTTTGTACTGTGTTAATGTTATGTGTTTTAAGTATTTGTCGTATATATGCCCATTTGTCTTTGTCTGTTATTATGATTGGTGCGATTTTGTGTGTTTTGCGTGTTTCGGTGTTTGTGTTTTGTGTGGTGTTTGTTTTGTCACTTACCCTGGGTGTGCTGTTTGATGTTGACGGTTGTGGGGTGAATTCGGTTGCTTCTTCGTCTTCCATTTTTTCCTCGGTTTTGGTTTCGAGGACGTCGTAGAAATTTTTTGTTTCGATTGGTGGCGTTGTGTGGTCGGTTTTCAGTCTTTTTGTTGTTTTTTTCGGGTGTCTGAATGCGTCGTTTTCGATTTTCGGTTCCGGTTGGCTCTTCTTCGATTTTACGGGAGGCTTTTCTTTTTCTTGTTTTTCTGTGGGGTTGCTTGTTAACTCAATTTAAATCTTCGGTTCTTCTGGGTTAACCATTAATATATCCCCTGATTTTTGTAATAGTTTCTGGATCTCTTCTTCTTCGTTGAGTATGTCGTTTAGATTTTTAAAATCTTCAAGTATCTTGGGTGAACATTTGTCCAAGTATTCGGGTTTTATCATCACGTTGGTTATTGTTCTCGTTTGTCCGGCCATTGCTTCCGGCGTCGCTTGACGATGTATCGTCGTCTGTGCTCTCAACTACGATGCTGCTGTAACAGAGTTCGCAGTGAGAATGATTTTTGTGAAACATTAAACCGGAATCCCTATTAGATAAAGCAAATTTCATCCCGTAAGGTGGCACTTATTAATAAGTGACATCTGACGGACGAAAGAGACTTTGCCGGAAAAGGGACCTTTCGTTTGTGACCAGCTAAGCTGGTACGACAAGCGTCGTCTGTGCTCTCAACTACGATGCTGCTGTAACAGAGTTCGCAGTGAGAATGATTTTTGTGAAACATTAAGCCGGAATCCCTATTAGATAAAGCAAATTTCATCCCGTAAGGTGGCACTTATTAATAAGTGACATCTGACGGACGAAAGAGACTTTGCCGGAAAAGGGACCTTTCGTTTGTGACCAGCTAAGCTGGTACGACAAGCGAAACAATACGGGTAAGTCCATTAACAACAAGCCAGATGGCGGTAAATATACAAAAAGGTTTTAAATATTTCTATACGTTAATGTACGTATAATGCTTTTGTTTCATTATGAAACAGACATGTAAATAATTTAGACATCTGTAACTGTATCATGGACAATACACCTCGTATTTTCGGCATTAACTTCTGCTTAAGACAGAAACATATGTCTTGTGTAATAGGAAAAAATTAGGGTTTTAAAAAGCTAAAGGACATTGCTAAAATCTTGTGTGGTGATTTAGTAGAAAATATTGAGTTGACAATAGATGATATTTCTAATTTGAAATATGCTCGTATAACAAGCGTCGTCGTAGAACGAACCTTTTCAATATATAAATACATGTTTTCAGACAAGCGTCATAATTTTTCTGTTGAAAACTTTGAGAAATATGTTATTGTAAATTGTTTTCATAGTTAATTATGTTGTAAAATGTTCTAAATAAACTTGTAGTAAACACAACAGAATATTTTTTTCTACAGTATTCCATTTTATAACATTCCTCGTATTTTTTTACCTGCATATTTTTCATAAGGAAGTGCATATTTAGGCTAAAACATCTGCATATTTATGCGCATATTTTCAGTTTTCTTTTTTGCATATAATCGTTTATTAATCACATATCTATTTCCGCAAAATCGCCGAGGTTTGATTTGAATTAATTGATTCCTGGAAGAATCTATTTTTATTGCGAATAATTTTTTCCAGTAAACAACATTACTTTTTGTCAAAAGCGAGAGATAATTTTAAAAATAAAACACATTTAGTTAATTAGTTATCTTATAAGATCTGATCTTTCAAGAGATTTCATCCTCATATATAAAACAAACAATTCATTAGAAAACAGTTGTGTTCGCGTTTTGATAGCCTTAATATTAACGTTATCGTAAATCTGTACGGATAGCTAGACTGAATATGTTTAAATTGTTTGTATTGTTGGTAGCAGTTGCTGCCGTTAGTCAAGCAGCCCCTAACGAGAAGAACGCTAGAGTTGCAAGTAGCTGCGTAGCATCAACATGCACCTTACCAAGTTGTCGATGTGTATCCACTGGTATTCCTGGTGATTTGGATGCATCGGAAATTCCACAGGTATGGATATTTCTAATGAAGTATACGAGTAGTGGCTATAAAATAAGGAGACGGATGTTGTGAAACTTTTTATATTAAATTTATACATATTTAATTATTATTCCCTTCCATATACACCCCACACTGCTCCATTCGAATTTTCCATTGTGCAAAACAGTGCTGGAAGTCTTCTTCTGTGAATTCGTTCATGACGCGTGACGCTTTCACAGCTTCAATCTTGTTTCTTTTAACGCAAATTTGACTTTAAGGAACAAGTAAAAGCCACATAATGCCAGGTCAAGAGTTTAATGCGGATAATCTAATACTAAGATGTTATACTTAGCTAGAAACGCCTTGACAGACGATGCAGTGTGCAACGGTCCGTTGTCCTGGTAAAGAACTCATGACTTTTTTCCACAATTCAGGTCTCTTTTTCTGATTTTCTCAAGGAGTTAACGTATTACGTAATCGGACGTGGTGTGGACATAAAGTAGTATCAATATGATTAACGAAGTGACGGCTTCCAAAATCAATTTCTGGTCACTCGTTCCACACATAAATGACCAGGAGCCTCGGTTGCTAGAACTCAGAATACGATGCTTCTGGTACGATTGGTAATCCAAACAATTCAATAGTTATAGTTCTTCATCTTTTCAGCAATATTTCGCATATCTTTAATAATATAAAATATTATTAAAAATCTGGTGTGAAGAACACAAATACAGGTTCACTATTAATATTTTTGTGAACGTGTCCGAACATATCCCTCCCCAGAGACGTAGATACGTATTTCGCCTTTCTACAGGCTCATCGGTACGCCCCTGCTGAAGAAAGGATATTCTCAGACCCATTCACAAAAAAGAACCACATCGCCACATCACCGAAATTATCCAGACCGGGCGTAGAATTAAATACAGCGCTGCCTGTTGTCAGACGGCCGAAGTACCTCGCCCCGTCCACATAACCAATGTGAAGTAACGACGCCCTTCCAAAGGTGGCACAGCCAATCTCTCTAGAAACTGCATTTTGTTTGTGTCTTCACTCATACTACGGACAAACCGCATGTGTAATATATCAGCATAATTGAAACATACATGAGTAGGTAAACCCCACCAGTTTTGTATAATACAAAGGTATCTTTAATAATATAAAATATTATTAAAAATCTGGTGTGAAGAACACAAATACAGGTTCACTATTAATATTTTTGTGAACGTGTCCGAACAAAACCCTCCCCAGAGACGTAGATACGTATTTCGCCTTTCTACAGGCTCATCGGTACGCCCCTGCTGGAGAAAGGATATTCTTAGACACATTCACAAAAAAGAACCACATCGTCACATCACCAAAATTATCCAGACCGGGCGTACCAGCGTTTCATGCTTATTCGTTATTCGCTTCTTTAATATAGATGGCTCTACCCACGAGCTACGAACAATAGTATTTCGCCTTTTGTGAGACGCGGAGAAATATCTGCTTTCCCCTTGGACCCGCCGAAAGAGAACATCTCACGTCGACGGACAATCAAGCTAAGCCTTCCGTTTTTTCTATTATCATCTTTGTCTAAGAGTATTTATTAAATTTTCCTTTACTTACTCATTATCATTAATTAAGTTTTATTACACGCTTCACGCATAATTTGTACGATCTTAATCAGTAATTTAGTTATTAGATATTATCCAAATTTTGAGTTACGTGCTATAATATCCACTTTTGTTTAAATTAATGTAAAGCATTTTTGAATATTTATTTCTTTGTACGGGTTGTTATATATTTTATCACATAAATTCATTCTCGAAGTTTCCACAGGTGTTTCTTTCGTCCACAAAGAAAACCTTTCTTTGTGCAACTCAAAGACCTTGCTTCGGTAAAGTTTTTGTTATTATTTGCACGTTTAAAAGCAATTTTTGTTTCAAAACTTTATTCATTTTATTTAAATTTGTTTTTTAATGGGATTATTTTTTTTAAATCCATATAAGACTTCCGTCTTTGTGTAATTTACTGCAAATATTCATTGTTAATTTAGGGTATTTTGTTTCCTATGAAAATATTACAAGCATCTTGGCTGCCCAACAGATCGGGCGTATACTTTAAATTTGTATTTGTGGAAAGGGAAAATACGTATTTTGACAGGGTTTATTAGTTGCTAATTACTTTAATTTATTTTATCAAATAAGGAACTCATCAAACTTTAATTATTATTTTTTTCCCTTTTTGTATATATCAAACTGTAGCAATTTCGTTTAAGTAATTATTATTTCTATATCCTTTGTATCCGCACATAGCTATTCACATCACATATATACAAGCTGGCCCTTTAGTGCCTACCTACTTTTATTATTTACTTGAAATAAAGATAGTTGGTTTAGCTGGAGATCCGTATTTTTCTTTTCTTTCTTTTTTTGTGTTTGGTATTTGGTTTCGGACGGCGAGATTGTGCCATTTGCCCGTTGCGTGACTTGCCTTTTTTCCCTATTTTATCACCTTTCCGAATTTGCGACGTCCAGCGGCACGAAATTCGGTGGCGCCCTTTTACCACCTTATTGTTTTTTATGTACCTCTGAGTATCCCACTCCCTGGGCTGAGGCAGTCTTGGAAGCGGGTGGGCCATTGGACGTTGGCAGGAACGGGTAGGTAGGGCAATCCTCATCGCCCGAAACTTGGTTTGCCTGGTTCTTATTTCTTTTCTTTTTGTGAATTATAAGTAAGGTGTTTTATTGCTGTAGCATATTCTTCTTCTTCTTCTGTTTTGGGTTGGACGCCAGCACGTCCAGGCACTTGAGCACACTGCTCTTTGTACTATCCCCAATAGATCTCTCAGTTTCACTCTGTTAGTCTTGTGTCCTCGATAAAAGCCACTATCCTCCTCAGGGGAAGTTTGAGTACACTCGAAGGATCCAATAGATCTCTCTCGAAATATTTCTGTCTGAGTTCCTTCAGTTCCTCACACGTACATATTACATGAAGGCTAGTTTCATCCTGTTTTTCACATCTCCTACACCAGGGCTCGCTAACCAAGCCCATGCTGTACAGATACTTCCTTAAAGGACAATGTCCGGTTATTAACCTGGTAATTATTTTAATTTCTTTTTTGTTACTATGAATTAGGCAGGCCGTAGCATATTATCAGACTGTCAAATTGGGTTGAAACATATAGCTGAGGTACTGAAGATTTCATATGAATGCTTCCATCATATAGTTCACGTCGATTTAGATATGAAAAAAATTTCTGCAAAAAGGATTCCTAAATGTTTGAACGCCGAACACAAACCAGCAAGAGTGAAAGCATCACGGTCAATCTGTGCCTATTTTGAAGGAGATCCAAAATTTTTTGGACCGTCTCATGATTATGGATGAAACATGGGTCCATTTTTACGACCCAGAAACAAAACAGCAATCGATGGAGTGTAAGCATCATGATTCTCCAGGCCTAAGAAGTTTAGCGTTTAAAAATCCGCTGGGAAAGTTCTTATTTCAGTTTTTTGAGATATCCGTGGAATAATTATAAACGATTACCTAAAAAAGGGTCAGAGCATCGCTGGAAATTCTTATTCTAAGTTACTAACCACCCTGAGAGAGAAAATTATGGAAACAAGACGTGGTATGTTAGCGAAAGGTGTGTTGTTTTTGAAGGACGATGCCCCTACACACAAATTGCGCATTACGATGAATACAATTCGGGATCTAGGGTTCGAATTACTGGAGCACGCGCCCTATTCCTCAGACTTGGCCCCTTCAGATTATTATCTGTTCCCTCGATTGAAAAAAAGTTTAAAAGGACGTCAATTTTTGTGTAACGAAAAGGTAATATAAGCTATGGGGGACTGGCTTGCAGACCAAAAAGAATATTTTTTTTTTGGAAGGGTTAAAGGCGTTGCAGGATCGCTGTATTAAGTGTACTAATTTAAGAGGATACTATGTTGAATAATAAAATAAGTCCCAACTTTAAATTGTTTCAATAGTGGACTAAGAATATATCAATGCCCCTCGTAGCTTTCAGGGCACCCCTTCCAATTCTTGAATTATTGCAGAGATTTGAGCCACAACAATAGCAAAATTTATTCCCCTTTACAATTATTGTTTGTTCAAATTGTTGAAAATTTACTACTTTTGTAATATGAATTAACGGACTTTTAATATAAAACTATTATTATTTCAGATGGTTATTCTTACATTCGACGATGCCGTTACTGCACTGAATTTTGAATACTACGAAGAAAGCTTCTTTACAAGAACTAATCCTGATGGATGCCCAGTACAAGCAACTTACTTCGTATCGCACGAATACACAGATTATTCAAAGGTAAGGTACAGTTAATACCACAAGAATACAAGAATATAATTAATCTAAACATAAAAAACGTTTAAATTTGTTTAAAAGTCTGTAGTACAGAAGACAATTCAAGTATTCAATGTACGAAAGAAAAGTCAGCATGAAAATGATAAAAATAATATTTTTTTTTCAATTACGAATAATATAGGGGATAGTAAAACTAGAGAGGCTCATTCGAGTATCATCTCACAGGAGGCTCGTCCTAGCGCGTTTATATATTTTGTCAGTCGTCGTCCCAACACCGTTCCTGCACTTCACTGGTTTATACTGATAAATAATAATTTTATGTCGTAAATAGCCAGAAAGAGGCTGTTTTGCGATGTAGCTCATAAACCGATAATAGGATTTCCGAATTTAATGTCCAATGGCAGTATAATAAAGTGTAAAGTGTGTGATATACGGCTAATGTGTCCAAGGAAATTTCACTGCGAAAGACACGTAAATAGTGTAATGCATAATCGCAAAAAAAGTGGCAAGACATTGTTGTTTCGTTTATATGCAACATTCATATTGTATAATATACCGTTTAAGTTAGTAGACTACGAATCATTTCGTTCATTTTGGAAGCACTACGGTAAAGGAACGTTATCTAGCAGGAAAAGATCTTCTGCCAACCCTCCGTGAACGTATTGAACATACGATTTAATCCGAATTGAAAAATAATAAACTGTGGTTATCTGTGGATGAAACAAAATTCTGTTGTTAATGTTATGGTACATACAATGCAACCACATCCATTAATCGTCACCTTCAATTTTACTAGTTTGCAAAAGAGTACGGCAATGAAATGCCGAAATAATTTAAGAGTTAGTATTAAATACATTGGAAAAGTTTGATCTTTCAACAAACCAAGTGTTAATGATTATGTGTGCAGCAAACATGCTCTCTGTAAGCCGGTCTCTTAAAAAAGTTTGTGCTAACTTGCTACATATTGTGTAAAATCCATGCCAATTTTGCAGAGTGTGTGCCGATATTTATGAACCACCACAGCCGATTCTTACACGTTGGGGAACATGGTTACAGGCAGCGTTTTACTATCATAAATATTTTGATAAAATTAAGAAGGCAGTTTTTAAATTCGATCCCAAAGAAGCTGCCGCTATCAAGGAAAGCTAGTCAAAATTTCAAGAGAGTCAGATTCGAACAGATTTAAAAACTATTAAGACCAATTACGTCGGACTAGCGGAGGCAATATATAAATTTGAAAATCCTTCGGTATCGTTAGTGGATCTCTGCAAATAATGCAACATGTTCGCGTACAGCTATGAGCGATAGACGAAAAAAATGTTTGTGTTATGTTTTTTAGAGAAAGATTAAGATTTTGACACATTAAGACAAACTTCTGCAGTTGCAACAACAGAACCGCTAAGTTGTTTAAAAAATTATTTTAATTATGTAAATATACATCAGTAGATGTAGAACGCTCGTTTTCTGCATATAAGGATTTTCTCCGCAACACATTCGGTTTGAGAAAATTACTGCGGAAACACATCTGATATTGCAAATATTTAACCGATTTTACCCAGTTTGTGACTGCCGTTTAAATTGGTAAATATTCCACCGTTTTTATAGATTTGTACCTTATTATTTATTTTGTTACGGTGCTAATACCGGAACTACCAAAAAAAGGTCGCAAAAGAGAAAAAACTCACCCCCATCTACCCGCCCCACCTACCCGCTCCTGCCAACGTCTAGCGGCCCACCCGACTAACAAGACAGTCTCAACCCCGGGGGTGGGAGACTCAGGGGTACTTAAAAAAGTTTTAAAAAAAGGTGGAAAGGGCGCCACCGAATTTAGTACCGCTAGACACCGCAAATTCGGAAAGTGACGAAAATAAAAAATGGCAAACCACGCGGCGGGTAAGTGACCCAACCAAAATGTCCGAAACGAAAAGCAAAAGAAACGAGACGTTTTGAGTTCGACTAGTCACTACTTTATTTTAATTAACTATCTCACAGAAAACAACAAAAAGTCAAGACACTGTAATACAAAAGCGCTAAAATATCGCTCGTAATCTAATTTGAAGCAAAAATATTTTAATAATAATAATACACCAAACAAAAAAAAACTAAATGAACGTATGTAATAATGTCGAAACTAATTGACACGCTGGATACTAAACCCAGTAATTAAATTACACCCCATCAAAATACGTATTTATCCTGTTCACACCTATAAATACAAAATTGGTCTCCAGATCTATTGAGCGAACCTGGTATATGTCTGGAGGTTTAGTTACATATATATTTTAAACAATAAACTAAATGCAAATTTACGAAATTGACTATAGATGATAAATCAAAGGTTGGCGATTATAAAAACATAAGAAGAAGTTTGACTGATTATAATTGATTAAATTGAGTTTCATGTAATTGAGTTTCACGCAAGAGACGTAAAGTATAGTAATAAAAACACAGGTTTTTCGACACACTGTATCGAACAAAGCCATTTGCCCGACATTAATAGCTCCACCGTGTTACATAACGTAATAAAAAGTAGAAGACTAGACTTATTAGAAATACTAGAAATTAAAAAAGCACAAAAGCAAAATATAATAATTACGAATACACAGTTAGAATTTGTTAACACCCCCATAATAGACGCGATTGTAAATATGTCCTAACCAGCACCCTAGCACTAAAAAATAGGTATAAAAGTTAAAAGGACACGTATTGTAAGTTAGTTTTAAGATACTCTTTGACAATGGCATAACAACCGAAACATATGTTAGAAATAGATCTAATAAAAAATTGTGAAATAGCCAAGTGTGTTTTTATAATAATTTGTTGATTAAATTGAGACAAATGTAATTTCTTAAATTTAAACTCGCAAATTACAAAACTAGAATACAAATTTTATTTCAACGTGTTGATTAGAAAAGAAAAACACGAAAACCTTGCACACATTTCCTACACTGAAGAAAGCAACGTAAAAAATCTTTCAATATTTTTAACGCCAAAAATTGCTTTCTTACCCACGAACAACAGGTGTGCACTTCCATTGTACTCCTGACATAAATTTAAATCGTTTAAAAATATAGCACAAAATTAAAAAAACTAATCAGGGAGGCTATCAAATTAATTAACTATAATTTATATAAGTTTTGATGCGCTTCGGTTTTTAACAGTAATAATATATTACTATAAATGCGCTCAACGTTGTCTGGCGGTGACTGACCAAATATACACGCGCGCGGACGAGCCGCCGGTGCGAAGCTACTCGAATGAACCTCTCCAGTAATTATAAGAAAAGAATTTAAGTTTAAGTATAGTACGATTTCTAAGGACGTGAGGTTGTAGATCTCGGTTTTCGGGTTGGAACCACATAGAGTTAGGCGTATGTGGCAACGTTTCGTCCACTGTTACAAGGGAAATCTTCAGGGCTATACGTACATGTTCATCGGTTCGTAGTACTTTGAAGAATGCTAGGACAGAGACCGGCACAACTTATGTAGGGGGGGGGGTTGGTGGCCTGCTATTGGCTGGAAACAATGAGTAAATCGCATTTAGAGTTTACCACGTTGGATGTTACGTATAGCCATCGTCTCTATTAAGATTGCGGGGATGTTTGTGAATTTAAATTGTTCACGGATTTTCCTAGGAAAATAATGCGATTTACGGGATAGAATCTTGACATCTTTGAATAGAATTTGATGACCGGAGTTGAGGTGAGGTAGTTTTCAAACAAAAGAGGTATCAATCATATTCGATGGATCTAGATTAGAGTCATGTAAGGATTATTATAAAATAAGTTCGTACGCGCTTAATTTATTGTTAATAGTTATTTGCAAACTCAATCGTCAAAATAATGTATTCCAGGTACAAGAACTCCATGCACACGGACATGAAATCGCACTGCACTCAATAACTCACGAGGCTTCTACGGATTATTGGGACGAGTTGGATCTTGAGGGTTACATTGCTGAATTCGGCGGTGAAAGAGAATTGATAGCTCGTTTTGCCGATATCCCGATAGAAGATATTCAAGGTGCCAGAGTTCCACTCCTTCAACTCGCAGGTAAGTTAACTATCATACTACGAGGTTGGTTCAATAATTCCTTAGAAAAGATAGGAAAACAAATTATTTAGGAAATTCTTTTGATATTTTTCATCATAGTCTTCTTTTAGATGTATACACTTTTCCCTGCGTTTCTCCAACTTTTTTAAGCCGTCGAACAAATAGGACTTCGATCGACGTGAATCGTTTTGCACCGAGTCATTTTTTCAAGTTTGAGCATAAAAAAGTCACTGGGGGACAAATCTGGCGAATACGATGAATGTTGTAATAATTTGAACTTTATTCGTTGATTTTCGCCATCGAACTCCGCAAATGTGCACGCGTGCATTATCTTTGTGGAAAATAATTTTTTATTTGACAAATGAGGACGTTCCTCCTTGATTTCTTCACTCTAACAGTGCAATAACGTTGCATAATACTCTCAATTTATCGTTTGTCTATTTTCCAAGTAATCGACGTAGATGATTTGCTGCCTACGGCGCGAACGCCAGCGATGACATCTGAATATGGTCAAAATCAAAACGAAATCGGTAGTCGTACCGCACAATGGTCTGGGAGCTTCTATTTATTGTGTATTCCCTTAGTCAGTGGAGACGGGTGTGGGTGGCTAAATAAAATATGGTAAGTAGCGCCACTCCGTTTTACTTACGGAAGTTCGGTCTGAAAACGGAGAAAAAGGATTACGCGATCTTAGGCGCTGCGCATACAGACTACAACAACACAAACGCTAACTCCGAAACGGCAAAATGCTGCACAGGATACCTACAATCTGGAAATAAACGTTCGAACTCCAACTTGCTAAAAAGAGGAAAAAAAACAAAGGTAAAGAAAAGACATCAAAATAGTTAATTCGTGTGTTAACAATTTAACGCAACATGTGAAACAAAATGCATAATACAACAAGAATTCTGTTCAAAGTTAAAAACAACATACACCCTGTATATGTGCCACACTGTGTATATATATATATATATATATATATATTGAGGTAGGTCAAGCCTACACATAAGAAAGCCTTAGTTTATAAAATACAGATCGTTAACGTTTGTAAGTACATATTAGAAAATAAGAATTTATTGGAACTGAATTCTTCATCTGACATATCAATAAAGTTGATTTCGCGTTTTTAATTGTTGAAAATTAATTCTCATATTTATTTATTTTTATCTTTTCATTTGCCTTAGTCATTTTATTTCAATATCTTGTATTTCCGAAAATATTTCAACTTAATTGATCAATAATAAATGACTCGAATTATTTTAGGGAAAACTGTACTTATTTGAAATAACTACAGCGGGAAATATCCCAACCATAAATTAGCATAATATAAAATTATTAACATTCACATGACAATTATTTATTCATTAAAATAAAATATGTAATTTTTATTAAGCATATATATAATTTGAGTGATTAAATTATCATGTTCATTAAATTAAGCAGCGAGATTATATTAATACATACAAATTAGACGAATAAGAAGCTAGCATTAGGAACAAACGAGAGTTAGCGTCACTAGGTAGAAAAACTCCATAAAACACATCGACGTATTTAAGTGCCTCTCTGGAAATAAAAAGAAAAATCATTTAATTAAATTAGAAAACATATAGTACGAACCTAGAAAACCATTACCTGTTTATCCAGCTCCTTTTTGACGCATTTTGCGTGTCCAGACTACAACCAGTGCCGAAAAAACTGAAAATTCCATTTCACCGGGAATAGCATGCAGCTAGATAGAAGCTAATAGGTGACGCCGTCCGAGAACCCGCATAAACCTGAATCCTGCCTTTTCGAATGCACAGAAGACTCCAGACTAACCCATTCCCGTCTATTTCTACATAAGTATTATTTTAATCTCCTACAAATTTTGAAAATGTTGAATTAATTCATTTCACAAAATAAAACCTCTATCAAAGATTTTTTAGAATAGATATACCTTATGGGTACATTTAGTATTAGTATTATTTAATTTAAAGCTAGAAGAATACAGTTCCCTGTTTACAATTGTTCAATTTTAATGGTAGCATTTATGTATTTTAGTTTAATTAAATTCACTTTCATTTATTCTATATGCTTAACCTTGAATTTATTTTATGTTGATATTATCACGGGACATGATTCATTTTGATTATTCCTAATTTTATTATATCGATCACTTACCTGTTAATCAACACTTTCATTAAAGCCTTTACACTATTCCTTAACTCACTCGTTTCATTTAGTAGAATTTGCATTTAAGAAAATACCATTATTTATTGTGTTTTTCACCATCTGATTTTGTAAGTGTTCTATTGTAGTCACCGAACCTGCATTTTGTGTATTTTGTAAGCACAACAAAAGACTCTCATTGTTCTTATATAGCCGGACATTTAACACAAATTTAAGCCCACCAGAAAATAACTATAAGAATTTATACACATGTACAGCTGTTGAGGTTAAGTATACTTCGTTATTAACCGATTATTGATCATTTGAATTATACGCATGTAACAGATATAATATTTTAAACAACTCCATCTATATGTAATATTTGGAACCATATTTAAATATATATTTATAATTCATTTAAAAATTACCTTACCAGCTTCATGTTATTTAATCATTAAATTTTGTAATATCTTAAGGCATTACTGCTATATATCAATATATAGACTATTAAGTATTATCGACCGTACTGTATTAGAAAAATTAATTGAGCGGGTAAGCGGTCTGTCAATAAAAAAAACTCGTTTATTTCACTCTATATTTCATAGCGATCTGATATTTCTTCAGGAGTTCAATTAAGCGTTAAAATCTAGCAAATCGTTTTTAAAAGGTTGACGAGAAATCAACATCTTATTAATTTAATGTTTTAAATTTAGATGATTGATTTTAACATGTTTAGTGGAGTCTTTGCTAGATTTTAACTCTTAATTGAACTCCTGAAGAAATAACAAATTTTTATGAAATATAGAGTGAAATAAATGAGTTTTTTTTATTTGGCAGACCGCTCACCCACCCAACTAATTTTTGTTGTATATGTATATACATGTATATATATGTATGTATATATATATATATATGTAAATATAATATATTAAACATCCCAAAACGTAAAAAAGTGATTTATAATGAAATGAAACTAAGCTTACAATAATATGAGAAAAAAAGAATTAAGATAAATTTTCAAAAAGAATTTTGAATTATTTCGCAAAAAAAAAAAACAACATGACATCAAGTCTAGATTACAGATTAATTCAAATAGCCTTTTCTTTGGATCCAAGACAAAACTTCACAGAGATATAATAATTAATGTAATTATACACTTAATAAAATCGTCTTACGTGTATTTCAATAATTTTTAAATCAAAGAAATCTAAATTATAAGTACCCAAGCACACATGCAGATAGTTTTTCTGCTTATACTAGGCGACGGTCAAGTACAGAAGGTCGCACAAAGAAACAGTTACAGAAAGAAAATCTCGCGTTAAAAAGAAATTTAGAATATTCTTATAGAAAATAAAATATAACGGTGATAAAAAGATTAGAATAACACTACGGTAAAATTAATATATCAACCACTAAAGCAAATTAAATTGAAATAAAATTGAAATTAGATTACAAGTATGTAACTACAAATATATCCAAATATAATAATAACTTACGAAATGCTACTGAAAATTTTAAATTGAACAGATAGTTAATTAAAAACTCAAAAGTTAGATAATTTATTATTTAAAAATTCAAAACGGTAATTTAGAGCAAAACAGACAAATATTTTAGCCTAAAAAAATATTCCAAACTAATCCACATATTGTCCTCGTCTTGAGCACGGAGATTGTCAAGAATGTCGGTAATTAGATTCGTCAGCCGGGATCGGAAAATTTCAAAGTATTTATCTCAAATTTGAGATTATAAATTTGTTCGTGGTTGAGAGTGTTGGTGCTTGAATTACATCTTTTCAGAGGGATTACAATTATTCCCATAATTACGCCCAAGAAATGCCGCCAAAACTCATACAAAAAGCAAGTTTTTTTCCCTTTTTAACTTCTAAAGCCCACACGGAACGATAAACGGCAATTTCCAAAATTTCATTACGTTCTACCTTAGTATACGCAATGCGATTTCTCAAATACGCAGATTTCGTAAATTTAACTACTTCTAGAATGTAAAATGCACTTAAAGCAACCAACTGATCTTGTTCACAGCTGGTGAACGAATTCCCATCCGGATGCAACGGAGGATGATACCATTATAAATATCCACCCAGATGGCGACATACGTACGTAAGATGAAAAATTAAAACAACTCGTGATGGAAACTAGTATACCGGGAGATAAAATGTTAACTATATATAGGGTGAAATTTAAAGCGTAACAGATTGTTGGCCGATTTCAACGTCTTTGCTTCTTCGCATTCTTCCGACGATTGCTTTGTTTCTGGAGTATAGTAGTGTATTCATGTTTCGTCCACAGTTATGTAGCGACGTAGAAACTCATCAGGATTGCGACAGAAAAGTGCCAAACCAGCCTGTGATTCGATAACACGATTGCGTTTATTCTCCACTGAGAGCAAACTTTGGGATATGCCTGTGACCTCAACAATTTCGCGCACTTTGATTCGTCGATCATTCAAAACCATATCGTGGATTTTTCAATAATTTCAGAGGAAGTCATTTCCACTGGACGTCCCAAACGATGCTCATATTTTGTAAATCTAGGGCCACGTTTAAACTCGTTTACTGAATTGTAAACAGTCACAAACACAGAAGCAGATGTGCTATGAACTTCGTCCAACTCGGCTTTGATCTCTTTCGGTGTTAAACCTTTTAAATAACAGTGTTTAATCACCGCACGAAACTCATGTTTTTTCATTTTTCTAAATGAAGTTTGTTGCTTCGGTCGAGTATAAAAATGAACCCAAGCGATGGATTTAGTTGAAACATTGACAGCAGTCTATTGACAAATAACGCTTACTAAATGCAAATTTTTGTCATATTACTGGCGCCATCTCTAGGATTTTCTAAGGAGTTATTGAGCAAAAAATCCAACTTTCCTAAAAATAACATTATTGCAAGTTTCGGAAACTTCAGATTGAATACCCATTATTATTTTAATTTCTTTCGTAGGAAACACGTACTTCGAAGCATTGCAAAGTTCTGGATTAAGCTATGATTGTTCCTGGCCTACTCAAACATACAGAAATCCGCCACTTTGGCCATATACCTTGGAATACCGTTCCAGTCAAGACTGTCCAATAGGAGAGTGTCCCAATGAATCCTTCCCCGGTACATGGGTTCAACCTATGGTAGTCTGGGAAGATCTCGCCGGTTACGTCTGCTCAATGGTCGATTCGTGCTATTCTGCGTAAGTAAAAACAATTATTACAAGCTTTAAAAATATACATGCTATAAAATATATATTTGAGGGGTTTAAACTTTTTAATGAAATAAAAAAATTAAAACATGATTAGAAAGTTTCGCTTCTTATGTAAGAATTCTTAGCTAAGTAAAATTGTGCCCTTTCGACAAAGACTAGAACTGAATTTATTACGGCCACATGCGATAAGCTACGAAACGCTAAAACGCAGAAAATATTACCCAAGTAGCCTTCTTTTATCTTACGCAATAATAGTTACAAATTACACAGGCCTACAAAAAAAAAAAAATTTTTTGGTGCATCTGTTTGTTTGAATTGTCGATAAAGTAAGTAATGTACAGTATATTGACATACGTCATTTTAACTCATCAGCTCTAGTTTACCTACTACCCTCATTGTGAATTGTTGTCGGTCTTGTTATGGTCTTGTTACTAGTCATTATTACAATATCATCGATAAAGTTTGTGTTACTATTTCATTATGGCTAGTACGTCCAGACGTTGTGTTAACGATCCTGATATATTTTGTTATGTTTGTGGTGAATACATACTGAAAAATCAGCGTAAATCGATTACAAACACAGTGCGTCGTTTGTATTTTGCTTACTTCGGTATTGAAATTCTACACCAAGATAAAGTGTGGGTGCCTCATAGTGTTTGTAAAATATGCGTTGAATATTTGCGACAATGGGAGAGTGGGAAACGTAAGTCTTTGAAGTTTGGAGTGCCTATGATATGGCGAGAACAAAAAAATCATTATGAAGACTGTTACTTTTGTATGATTAATATAGTGGGCATCAACAAAAACAATCACCATAAATGGAAATACCCCAATATTTCTTCAGTGCAAAGACCTGTTCCTCATTCAGAAAATGTTCCAATACCAACTTTTCCCCAGGTAGTGCAGCAATCTCAGGAGGATGAAGCTGAAATACCTATTTCTTCCCAAGTAGATGATGACTTTCAATACTGCGGAAAAACATCAGATCCTAAACCATTTTCGCAGAATGAGCTTAGTGACCTCATCAGAGACTTAGATCTTTCGAAGGAACGTGCTGAGTTACTAGCGTCAAGATTAAAAGAAAAAAATTGTCTTTCCTCAGATGTTCGAGTGTCTACATATCGCACGAGAGAGGGAAAGTTATTGAAGAGATGCTCTTGTTGTTGGGGAAAGAAATGTTATAAATGAACGCTTAGTTTCAAGAGAAAAAAATCATTCTTCCGCCATTGCATATAAAATTAGGGCTAATGAAGCAATTTGTTAAGGATCACGATAGAAATGGTCAATGTTTCCAGTTTATTTCTCACAAATTTCCTGGTTTAAGTACTGTAAAACTAAAAGCAGGTATCTTTGATGGACCTCAAATACGTAAATTGATGAAAGACACAACTAATTTTGAGACTTGTATGAATGTGATGTGGAGAGGCTTGCCTGGCAATCTTTTGTAGCAGTTGCACAAAATTTCCTCGGAAATCATAAGGCTGACAACTATGTAGAACTAGTAGAGGAAATGCTGGTGCGATTCAAAGATTTAGGCTGTAATATGAGTATAAAATTACACTCTCAATAGTCATCTACATCATTTCCAACACAATTTAGGAGATCTAAGCGAAGAACAAGGGGAACGTTTCCACCAAGACATAAAAACAATGGAGAATAGATACCAAGGAAGGTGGGACAGTCATATGATGGCTGACTATTGCTGGGGAATCATGCGAGATTGCCTGAGTCAGTTTCATTCTAGAAAATCACTCAAAAGACAATTTCTTGGTGTTTAATGTCAATAAAATATATATTTTTTCGTGAATTGTGTTTTTTTTTTCTCGGGAACTAGAGCCGACAGAAGAAAACGGGTAACATTTTTGATATCGCCATGTAAGACATACTTAAAATCGGGTCTAAAATCTCCAGCACCAAAATGGTTGTAGGCCAGTGTTATTTAACAGAGTCCGAAAGTTGTCACATTGTTAGCCCGCCTCTACAAATGGTGGTGGAAGAGACAAAAGCAAAAACATGCAATCAAATTTTGCGTTCGTCTGGAAAAATTCGCAACGAAAACTTTTTCCCAAAGGAAACAATTTCCTTCGATTGCAGCTGTAACTGTAACTGACATTAGTCAATGAACGGCATTGAATGTTCTTCTAGGCTGTGTCTTGATGACATTTATTGTTAAATTATCTTTCCGGCATCATGTACTGACGATTCCATAGCAAGAAGATGCACATGTCTGCATGCCCGGAAAGAAACTTTCACGCAAATATGAGTTTGTATTGTGTTCTCCACAACAATTGATAAATTCTTGGAGTTTTCAGCTTTTATATTAAATACTTTAAATATTTTCAAATTAGTATGTTTTTTTTGCCAGGTAAATGTGAATGTAAACATTCATATGAAATTTATTTGAAAAAATTTTTTGTCTACGTTGGGACTTGAACCCAAGTCTACAGTTTGTCGGACCGTTACTCTAACCAATTAAGCTACGATGGATCTTGGCTCAAGTGTACTATCTTCTTCACTCAGGGTCGCTGTACAAGTAGTCCTTTTTTTCTGGAAGAGCTTGCAGTTTCTTTCACATGGTATCCCTAGCTTCTGTTGCAGATTTGAAAATGATGTCATTAAAAGGATTAATTGAATACAGACAATCTGCGTAACTTCAATAGAGGTATTTGTTACTTATACACATTCTGAATATTTCGAAATGATATGCGGAACATGATAGGAAGAACGACAGGACCAATCAACAAGTCATCGATTAGGGCCGCCCAAACGTTAATAGAAAATTCATGCTGAAATTTAGATGGGCGTACACCTTTGGGATTTTCTGATGACCACCTCTGCAGGATCCTCAGATTTGTAAAACCACTTCTCGTGAACGTAGATTCATCTGTCCAGAGGACTGTTCTGCAGAAATTAAAATGGAGCCGTGACTGTCTTAATATCCAGGTAGAATAAACTAGACGAGCATAGTGGTCTGCCTCAAGCAAACCGTGTCCGCTGCGATAGTGATATGGATATAAGCCCTCATGTTTTAAAATTCGCCAAACTGTCGTTCGTGGCACTCCTAGTTGTCTAGCGATTCGACGTACACTGAGAGTTGGATCCCTTGTAACAACAGCTACTGCTGCTTCCTCTAAATCTGCTGGCAAATTTACTCATCGGTCGAACAGATTTTTTTTTCATGATCTTACAATCACATTCATAGATCTGTAACTTTGAAACAAATAAAAATGGATATACAAGTTTTGCGTTTTTGTTACTTGAAATGAAATCTACTTTACACTCCTAAAATTTGAACATAACGATACGGGACATTCCTATTTGGTAACAATCTATCTTTAATCGAAGAAGTATCGTATCGAACGGATGTAACGATCGACAACTAGACGAAAGTTAAAGCTGATGGACAATAACATAACTAGTCTTTTGTTATTATCGCTAACCTTTAAATAGGGTTTTATAATAGTTGATGGCATAGTGGCGTCGCAAAAATGTTTCAAATATCCTTGTCATTTTTTTCTCGCTTGCGAGAGGGAATTTTGGGAGATTCATATTCAATATTCAATATAGTTACATCTTTCCATTTTCATACGTTGTCTTTTTATTTCAAGGACACCCAGTATATATTCTCTGTCCTTGTATAATTTGGTTTAATTTCATATAAGAAATATGTGTTTGTCTTTATGAAATATATAAGTAATATTCTACACCAGAAGAAGATTAAGATTAAATTTCTGAATTCATTTAAAAAATGTCTGAATCGCATTCACAGATAAAAATGTCTGCTTTATTTTTATAGGCCCAGTGAAACAGAGGATATTCTAGACTGGATAAAAACGAATTTCCACCGCCATTACGACAGCAACAAAGCTCCGTTCGGCTTTTATGTGCACGCGGCTTGGTTCAACAAGAATGCAAATAATTACGAAGCTTACAAGTTATTCTTGGATTATCTTAAGACTTTGAATGATGTTTATATTGTAAGTATAGTTCACTTTCCTAACCTAAAAAGATAATCTCGTTTTACATGTATCTCGTGCGCAATTAACTTTTCCATTTACTTACGAGGTAAGTGCCACATATATTCGGCCTGACAGACTTGTACCTGTTCAAACGTTTCCAAAGTTTGTCGCGTCATAGTTGAACTTGCGCTAAGTCTATCCTATTAATAGTAAAGCTGTACAAGCAATAGTTACCAATATGCAATCAGGCTACTTTGCTGATGATTTGTAGCAAAAGGGAAGAATACGCCTATTCATATTAAATAACATTTAAACTACGTTTATGGTGATTGATCTCCTCCATATTCTACTATAGAAAAATTGGACAAATGTTTCATTTGGGGTATGGATCACTTAAAGGTCGGACAATTACAGTGGTAACATCACAAAAGATTATATTTGTTGAAGAATTTGAATTAAAAGATCGCTGTTTGTAAATTAAGGAATTACATACTTTTTGTAGTATGAAGACAAACCTACACGTAGAACGGTACCATGTACCTAATATTTATTGAAAAAATTATTTAACAAGTTTTTTAGCACTGTATATCGACTATATTTATAACTAGAGCAGACCAATTTCCGTGCGCGCCATGAGCGCCGGTATGGAAGTGTAACTCGTAATATATTAGAATATGCGATAGAATAGGGACGCAACATGAGCTTGTTACCGATATAAGTATAGAAGTAGAGACATTTATTCTATCAGAAATAATTAAATATACATTTGGTTTTCTGCTATTAAAGTAATATGCATCAACACACGAAAAATAAGAATAGTACATATTATAGCAGGGTTGTATGTACCTATAAATAAAATGGAAAATGTATGAAATCACTGATTGCGTGCACGACAGTGGATTTAAAAAAACACTTACCGTTTTAAGCGTCTTCCAAGGATTGACAAACTGGAGAAACTCGATTGTATATTTTCAACATCAGGTGCGTTTCTAAGGTTATTTCTGAAAAACATGTCCGCCGTAAGGAAAAAATATGTTTATATTCGGAAAACAAGCGTTCTACATCTAGTGATGTTATATTCGCATAATCAAAATACTTTGTTAAGCAACTTTACGCATCTGTAGACGTGCCCTCACAAATACGTGTTAAGGTGTCAAAATCTGCATTTCTGTCTAAAACACTTTCAAATTTAATTAGAACACTTTCACTTTTTGCGTCTTCTACAGCACACAGTTGTGCGTGAACATCTTTAACGATTTGCAGTGATTCCTCTAACGACAGCGACGAATTTTCTAATTTTGTTATTGCTTCTTCTAGTCCCAAGTAATTTTCACGAGTACTTTGTAAATCCATTTTAATCTGGGCATCTTGAAATTTTTTCTGGCTTGTATTGATAGCTGCACTTTCTTTCGGATCGAATGATAAAACCACGTCCTTAATTTTTTCAAAATGTTTATGATAGTAAAACCCCGCCCGTAACCATGTACTCCAACGTGTTAGAATCGGCTGTGGTAGCTCAGGGGTATGGGGACACAATTCGTGAAACTTCCTAATACGTTTTGGAGATTTAAGGAATACTGCCTTTGTACTCGATATTAAAGCATCTGCCTCTGGATAACATCTACGAACCTGTTCTGCCACAAGGTGTAGAGCATGAAGTTTACAAGTAATATGTAACAAGTTAGGACAATATTTTCTAAGAGACCGGCCTACAGAACACATGGTTGCGGCACCATCGGTCATAAACATTAATACTTGGTCTTTCGAAAGTTTTAATTTTTCCAAAGTAGGTATCTAATAGCACCTCTGAAATTTTTTAGGCATTACATTGTTCTAGTCGTCTGGATGCTAATAAAATTGAAGGCGTTGGTTGATGTGGTTCCATATTACGCGCCATCACATTAACTACAGATTGTTTTTTGCTGTCAGTTGTTTCGTCCACACATAACCACAGTTTTTTATTTTTCAGTTCGGCTTTGATTTTATTTTCAACCTGTTTACGCACCGATGGTAAATTCCTTCGTAACGTTGTCTTGCTCGGTAATGTTTGATTCGCGTATTTATTCCAAAATGAAATAAATAAATCATTACTTAATAAGGTAAACGGCAGTGTACACACAATCATAGTTACACATAGTTCATGTATAAACTGTTGTCGATTAATTTTGTTATTATTGTGCTTCGAACTGCTTACGTGTTCTTTACAATGTCTTTTTGAACAGCACATTAGATATGTATTGCACACTAAACATTTCATTTTTGAGCAATCGTGGAATGCTTTTTATTAGTTCTGATACAATACAATCATCCTCACATCGGCGCACATAGCGCGCACGGAAATTGGTCTGCTCTAGTAATCACTCATCATGGCTGGATACCATCGCCCTCGGTACCGAATTTCCATTGTCCTTATATCTTGATGGAATCTTTCACCCTGCTCGTCGCTGACAGCGCCAAAATGAGGAAAAAATGATAAATGGAAATGGAGAAAGTGAATTTTTAATTAAATTCGGCAACCAAGCGATTTGTAGGAGTCTAAAAGTTAATTAACTCGATTTTTCGTAGTTAGCATCGATATTGTTGATTAGAAATCCCCCCAGTACACTTACAAATGAGTTCCAACCTCTAACTTCTTGCGCGGTGAGCTTTTCTATAATATTAACATCGTTGAACAATTTTCTAATTTGTAGTCCAATAAAAATGCATTCTTTTAATTTAGCGTCACTTAACTTGGGAAAGACTTATCTTAGGCATTTAAATCCTTCACCCTCTTTATTCATAGCCTTCACTAAGTTTTTCATCGGTCCAAGTTTAATGTAAAGAGGAGGCAAAAGAACATTTTTTTGGTCTACAAAGGGCACATATTAAACATTTCGAGTTCCTGGTTGAAATTCACTCCTTTCCGTCCAAATTTTAGTTACATAATGTTCATTCACTGCACAACTGTTCCACAAACAAATAAAACAGCAATATTTTGTAAATCCTCTCTGAACTCCTAGAAATATTGCTGTAACTTTTAAATCCCCACATGTCTGCCATTTGTATCGGTTGTAGTTTATTGCGTCTAAAAGGATGCGCATATTTTCATATATTTCCTTCATCGTCACTGAATGGGCAAGTGGTATAGATGATTTTAAATTTTCATTATGTAATAACACAGCTTTTACACTATATTTCGATAAGTCTATGAACAAGCGCCATTCACAGAGAGAATGCTCGCTGTTGAGTTCCTGCATTAAACCATCTATATCAATCCACGCACATAAAGAATTTTTCATATTGTAAAATGCAGATAGAAAGAAGATGGTGGTTATATAATCCTTATGAATCATGAGATAGAGGAGTTATTGGAGAGAGAAAATATAGTAAGAGTTATTAAATCGATGAGAATAAGGTGGTATGGGCATGTCAACAGAAGAGAAGAAGGGTCAACGTTGAGACGAATTACAAGATGGAAGCCATATGGGGCACGAACAAGAGGTAGACCAAAAATTAGGGGGGAGGACCAAGTAGTGGATGATATCAAGGACATGGGGACCGCAGCAGGGAGAGCATTAATGTTAAATAGGGAAGAATGGCGATAAGTTGTGAAGAGGGCAAGAACATATCTATAGACCACAGAAAATGGAGTGACTCACCACAAAACGAGTCTTATGAGCTCAAAGAGCGGCTGCAATTCCAGACTGGAATGTATAGTCTTATGTATATGTATATATATATATATATATATATATATATATATATTATTATATTTCTGAATTACCCCAAAAGTTGGGCTGACAAATGAAATGTTACTATGAGTGTAGCGAGTAAATTAAAGAATGAATATAATGAGAATAACTGTTATCAATGCCCCACTAAGTTGGGATCGCCAAATGTAATGTTACGTTTATGTTGATAAATAAAATTGTTTCTTACGTACGGAAAAATAAAATGGATGAATGTCATAAAAACATGTAAAATTCAAATCGGGCTCATATATACCTATCTGTTTTAGTATCTTCGGCTAGCTTCTTTCTCTCTTCAGGGCTAAGGTCGGTTCACTTCTTTCCACTTTTACTTTCTTTACGTAATTTATTAAGTTGGGAACGGAACAATATCTCAAGTATATTACAAAAAAAACAAAGTAAAATATTGACAATTAACTTTATTAGGGATAAACGATTTTTTTCAAAGTTTGAGAAATTTATATTAATAATTTCGTGACACACAAGTAATGTTAAGCGAGACACACTCGACGGTTGGTATTCGTACAGTATAATAATATGGTGTAAGACAGGTGCAATAATGTGTTGTCTTAGTAAAATAGTTTATAACAGTGACATGGCATCAAGTTTTACAAATACAAATAGTAGATGCCAATATTTAAATAATTTGACTAAAGATTGCAGTGATAAAATATCGGTGAAAGTAATATAAATAGTTAGTTATGGAATAACAAAGTAAAGTTCTAGAAATGTACATGCGCAAGTAAAAATGGCGCGGGAGCGTTTGTTAAAATTAGCAAAAACCTGAATCTTCGTATATGATCTCCGTTGCTTCTTGTGCCTGTGTTCTGGATACGTCTTCACAACGGGAAACGGGAGAATGTTTCTGCTACGGTCCCTCGGGATAACTTGAAATTTGTTGAAATTTCCAAGTCCGACTGCGTCTAGAGCGAATGACCGATTTCGATCGTCAACGATGGTGGTCAAGCGACGGTGAGATTTTTATGGCGGTAAAAATCTTTAAAAATTCGTAAGTCTCGGACTATTTGGTCGGCGGCTGTTAAATTTTGTCCACAGGTGGTTGGTAGGCAGATGTAACGTTTTGTAATATTAAAAATCTCTTGCACTTAATAATTTTGCTTAATTATTTTAATTATTACGGAGCACAAAAAAACGTGACCTTTCACTGTGACGACTAATGACCGACGCTTGTTTTTTTCACTTGTTTTTAATTGCATAACTTTCCGCTAAATCGCCCCATTCTTTACTTGCATTAAATTTGTTAATATTATTAAATTAGACAATTTTACTGTGTAAAATAGTTAAAAAAATTACAATTCGATTTATAAGATAATTTTAGTTGCATAACATATGTTTTATGTGTTTACAAACACTCCGTCAATATTGGTTTTTTCCTCGGGTTATTGCACCGTTGACATTGTGGGCGGGGCTTCATCGTTCAAATGCATTTGAAAATAAATACGTTACATTTGTTTGAATAAACACGCGTTAAATATGAATTTGAAAGAAAAATGAATATAAACATTATAATAAAAATATTAGAAAAATAAGTTAATTATTTCAAGGTGAATTTGTCGTCAAAATAACGTATTTATTCTTTGAATCAATCTTCCCCCTTCTTAATATTAACGTACAAAGTAGATATAAATATTATGGTATAAACATTATGGTTACATATTTTCTTTGTTTCTTTCAGAGAGCGACTCCTTCTTGCAATGCCTCAATATATATATATATATAATATTTTCGTGACCTTGGTATGATATGGTAAATTCAATCAGTTGGCGATTTAAGGTCTGGCTTTACTTCAAAGTATATATACTTAAAATAACCCTACATGTTTCGGCAATGATGCCTTTATCAAGGATATAAAATATAAATGACAGTATACAAATGTCATATAATATAATGTCATAGCAACTCAATTATATGACATTTGTATACTGTCATTTATATTTTATATCCTTGATAAAGGCATCATTGCCGAAACATGTAGGGTTGTTTTAAATATATATACTTTGAAGTAAAGCCAGACCTTAAATCGCCAACTGATTGAATTTACTATATATATATGTATATATATATATAATCAAAAATTTATTTAAATTCGGGTAAGCGGTCAATTAAAAAACTCCTTTATTAAATTACCCTATATTTCGCAACACTTTGTCGCTTCTTCTGGGGTAAAAAATGTAGAGTTAAAAAATAATAAAATTGACGTACAAAATATAAAAATGATTAGATATAAAAAAAAAAATTTTACCCCAGAAGAAGCGACAAAGTGTTGCGAAATATAGGGTAACTTAATAAAGGAGTTTTTTAATTGACCGCTTACCCGAATTTAAATAAATTTTTGATAATATATCACGGTCGATCATTTCTTTTCAATTTATATATATATATATATATATATATATATATATATATAGTCCCAACGTAGACCATATTTTTCAAATAAAAAAATTTCGTATGATTTGCTTTGTAATTTGTAGACAGCAATGTTTATATCCCCACTTACTCTGCAATTACATACATTCTAATTTGATATTTGTAAATATTTCATATAAAAGCCGAAAAACTCCAATAATTTATCAATTGTTGTATTTAATAAACGGCTAAGAAATTATCTAAACACATATATATATATATATATATATATATATATATATATATATATGTGTGTGTTGTAACTGGATTCCGGGTTTTCTTCCGCGTTTCCATTGTTTGGTCTTTGTAAAGACCGGTGCTGGTTTCTGGACGACGTTTCGGCAAAATCACATTTGCCATCTTCAGGTCGTTAGGGCGTTCAGGGCGATAACTGTCTGCTTCTGCTTCTGGTTACTCGTAAACTGACGTAGTCGAGTTTAAGATGGTTGTTATATACCTGCTTAACGTTCTGGTTGGTTACACTTGGTTGAGTATGTGTGCGACTCCGTGTCGTTGGGCCTGTAGCTGGAGTGGGCTGGCTGGGTTGCGGTGTTTTTGTTTGTTGTTTCTTATTGACAACTTCTTTGCTTAATACTGGTTTCCATGCTGTTGGTAGCCTCTGGGTATCATCTCGGGAATTCAAATTGTCCGGACGTTTCTCAATTTCGATAGCTTCCCTGATAATTCTGGTTTTCATATGTTCTACGTTCGCCAATAATTTGGTATTGCTGAAGTCTATCGTGTGGGACGTTTCCTTTACATGCTGAGCCAAAGATGAATTTGAATTCGCGAGATAATACCCAGAGGCTACCAACAGCATGGAAACCAGTATTAAGCAAAGAAGTTGTCAACAAGAAACAACAAACAAAAACACCGCAACCCAGCCAGCCCACTCCAGCTACAGGCCCAACGACACGGAGTCGCGCACATACTCAAGCAAGTGAAACCAACCAGAACGCTAAGCAGGTATATAACAACCATCTTAAACTCGACTACGTCAGTTTACGAGTAACCAGAAGCAGAAGCAGACAGTTATCGCAGACCTGAAGATGGCAAATGTGATTTTGCCGAAACGTCGTCCAGAAACCAGCACCGGTCTTTACAAAGACCAAACAATGGAAACGCGGAAGAAAACCCGGAATCCAGTTACAACACATACTACTACCCGCGGAAACCTGAAAGAAAACATATATATATATATATATATATATATATATATATATATCACTTACAATATTCCAACCAGTGCGATCGGTTCGTTACAAAAAAAGGTCTCGGGCCCCCGATACACATGTTACACAGAATGCGTGATTTTGAAAACCAAAAGAAACGTTACTTGAAAAATACTGAAAAATAATAAAAGTCGAAACGTCGTAGAATAAAACATCATAATTTAATAAAAGGTCGCTAAACCAATAAAAAGTCTATTATTTTTAATATTAAGACACGGCCAATAAAATAAATAAGAAAAATAAAATTCTTATAAACACTAAATATATATATATATATATATATATATATATAATGCAAAAAACGTAGCATTTCTTTTCCTACAAGTTGTAATTTTTGGTTCTTTGGCTAGTAAGTTCCACTCCTGTCACTGATTTACTGTCAGATAAATACCCAAACAACGAACTAATCCTGTTATAAAATACACTGTAATTAAACATTTTTCAATATGTATTATTTTGACAATAAATAACTTGAAGAGGAAATCATACCTCGCATAATGTGTAGAATTAAAAACGTCAGATTTACCCACCTGATTCTACTAATAACGAGTAAAATATTTTCAAATGGTTCCTGAACAGATATACGAAATTTTAACATTAAGATTTTTTATTCAGAACCGAATCAAGTATGTCTCTGCGTGTAGCTTTTGCACACGGTGTATAGCTACTGCAAGTTAAATTGTGTTTATACAAATAATGAAGTTGTCTTACCAAACGGTAAACATACATATTGAGGAAAAATTTACGCTTATAGCTTTTTGTGAAGTGTTGAATTTGTGGACATTCTCGCTTGATACTCAGCTCAATAGTCAGCCATCATATGTACATCCCATTCATGTACATATGGCGCTTACTTACATGGTAAATGGAATACATGAACTACAGTAAAACATTGGTATATGTAATAGTATTTTCACAACTTGAACTTAAGAAAATATCCCTACTATAAAACAATCCTTAACTTTTTTATAGCTTTTACATAACCTAAACACCGAATTTCAAATTCATAATTTAATTCATACTTTATTTTTCAGGTTAGTGTCCAAAGAGCGCTTCAGTGGGTACAGAATCCACAGCCACTTAGTCAATTGTCTTCAGTTTGGTCATCGTGCCCTGCAACATATACTTCTACCTGCCGGGCTAGCTCTTGTCCATTAAATAAAGGTGATGAACTAAGGTACATGATGCAATGTCTACGTGCATGTCCCAATGTCTTCCCATGGTTAAACAATCCCCTCGGTAACTGAAATTTTGGGAATAACTACGTGATCAGTTGTAAACTCCAGAAAAGAAAATAAAAGAAAAACGATATAGAAATGAATATTTTGTTATGGTCAATAAAAATATATTTTATAATTTCATTATCGTTTCCTTTTAATCCTATTTTATTTTCCCTAAAGTATCTCAATTATACAGGCTGTCTTTGAAATAAAAAGACAACGTATGAAAAAATGGAAAGATGTAATTATATAGAATATAAATCCAAAATATTTTCGCAAAATTTCCTCTCATAACCGAGAAAAGAAATGACAAAGATATTCAAAAAATGTTGTCACGCCACTGTGCGATTATAAAAAGTATCAGAGACGATATCCTAAAGTTGTCCGGCAATAACAAAAATAATAATTTTGTTATTGTTGGACAAAATCTGTAAAATGATCGGCGAAAAAACTGCTGATATTATCAAGGCTTACGAAGAAAAGGTACTATCACTTGAATCTAAACTTGAAAAGGCCTACGAAAATGTTGATGGACTGGAACAATACTCCCGCCGTAATACTCTACGAATATATGGCGTTCTAGAGACTGCAAAGGAAGATATCGACGCCGTGATTACTTCTGTATGTAAGGAAAAGCTGGCCGCAGATGTCTCCACCGGATCTATTGATTGCTGTCATCGCCTGGGAAAAAAATAGAACGGCAACAGTCATAATCTGTTGTCTGCTGTGTTCCATTATGTGGGTCTCTCCGATGATGCAATCAAATTATTAAGTGGTTTCTTGCGGGACAGATCGCAATCGGTTCAGATTGATGGTCGGATATCTGAACGTGTTGGTCTGGCATCGGGTATGCCTCAAGGCTCTATCTTGGGCCCAATTTTCTTCTCTATATATACTAGTGCCCTTTTTTAATCGGCAAAATCTTGCAATATACATATTGCTATGAATAGTGGTTTGAAGGTTTAACACGCCACCATCCACAACTAGTTTTCCCAACTAGGTTTCTCAGCCGGTGAATTTTCAAATATGAGACTTCTAACTTCTCGCGTTCCACTCAGGAAAGTCGTGTACAGACTAAAAGTAATTTGGACGCAAGCGAAATGTTCACACAAAAATTTATTTACTTATACAGGGTGGGGTACAGGAACCGGATGTTTTTAGAATGCATAATATTCGACCATTAGAAAGGAAAGGGCATTTGACAGGTGGGGATACCTTCCCTGACTCAAAGCATTTTACTGTCATGGAGCCGTGGACGCTAGAACAGCGCATATTTGCACATGATTCTTTCGTTAGAAGTGGTAAATCAGTGACTACGGCTCAACGTGAATTTCGTCGGAGATTCAATATTAATCGAAGTGACACTGTCCCCACGCGTAACACAATCCTACGCTGGGTTCATAATCTTCGAACACGAGGCTCAATACTCAAAATAAAATCGCTCGGATCCCAACGTACAGTGCGCACTCCAGAGAACGTTGAAAGGGTTAGACAAGCGATACTGCGAAGCCCACGCCGCTCTGCTCGGGCTCATTCGGCCTGACTGCGAATCAGTAATCGTACTGTAAGAAGGATTTTACATGGTGAATTACATTTGCATCCATACAAAATAGCGGTTGTGCAGGAATTGAATGAAAGGAATTACCAGAAACGAGTGAATTTTGCCCAACAAATGCTTACACTTTATGAGCAAAACGAAAACATGTTGTTGGTAATGAGTGATGAAGCCCATTTTCACCTTAATGGGTCTGCCAATAGACAAAATTGTCGGTATTGGGCTGCCGAAAATCCTCAAGAGCTGCATCAAAAACCGCTGCACAGTCCTAAGGTTACAGTTTGGTGCGCAGTGGGGAGGTTTAGCGTTACCGGTCCCTATTTTTTTGAACAAAACCATGTTACCGTTACTGTAACATCGGCGCGTTACATTAATATGGTGAACACCTATTTTATCCCTGAATTGCAAAGAAGAGGTTTGGATCCTCTACAATTATGGTTTCAGCAAGATGGAGCCACGGCACACACCGCCAGAGCGCGTATTGCTCTTCTTCGTACTCTGTTTCCTAATCATCTCATTTCGAGATTTGGTGATGTTTTATGGCCTCCTCGGTCTCCCGACTTGTCCACATTTGATTTCTTTCTATGGGGGTTCCTCAAGTCTCGTGTTTACGAGGGCAGACCTCGTACGTTACAAGAACTAAAGGAAGCGATACGTCAACAAGTTAATCTAATTCCTAGAAACCTGCTGGAAAGAGTGGAAGTCAATTTTCGTGAACGACTACAACAATGCATAAACGAAAACGGACATCACATGCCTGAAGTAATTTTCCGCACATTATGAAATGCTAAATTCTTGCGTATGTAATCCTACCAATAAATTTCTTTTAAGGCAAAAACTAACGATTTTATTGTTATTTCAAAAATATCCGATTGCCGTGCCCCACCCTGTATATATTAAGCCTGAACAGCAATATTGGTATTAAAATAAAACAAAATCAGGATAAAATTTAAACTGAATATTTAATACAAAAATCAAAAAAATCTATCTTTACAAAATATAAAGATATTGTATTATACAAAATACATGAGGTAAAAACATTCATTGTATTGACAGCTAAATGAATGGAAAACTTCCTCTTAATGACTCCGAACAAACTTATCTAAAAATAATCAAGTTTACTATTAATTTCTTCCCCAAAGAACCACACTGTATAATCAAATTTTGATACACGTACAAAATTAACACGTGTTCAATAGACACGCACAAAAAAACCCTTTAATCCTCTCGAACAAACTTTTCAATTATAATATTAACAAAGAAATGTTAATAGTAAGCTTTAGTATCTATATTTCTAATTATTAAATCCCTTAATTACAAGTTTGGATACAATAGAAATATTCTTATAATTTTAATTTATGTTTTATGATATCATAAAAAATATCTACTTACAAAAATACTGGAGACAAAGAACAAAGAAGGTGCTTATTCAATATTAATCATCAAATAACATACGAGAATCTAACTCAACAACACTCTAATACATCAATAACTCACTTGATCAAACAAATAACCGAATTAATATAATTAATTATATCACACCAAGCTACCTTCTAGTTCCAGCTATAGGTCTCCTAGTTTTTACAATTTGCACATCAAATGCACGCCGGGAAAACCAGTTTTTCCTCTTTCGTTAAATTTATATACATTTTGAATATACAACACTATCCAAAAATATTGTACATTTTGTTACGAATGAAAAATCATTCTAATACCTTTTGGTAGATGCAGTATACCAGCTACAACATTTACACAGCGTCCTAATATATAGACAGTTTTGTCGGCACTTATCCATAGGTACTGATTTTAAAGATGGCTTCTAATGCGTTCTACTGCTTTCGTGTAGCACTTAGAAACATAATATTTGCGTAAGGTGGATTCATCAGGAACATTTCGACCAGTATATTTTTGGAAACATATTTTGAAGGTGCGATTGTTAAGTTTATTAAATGGAATATTTGCCACCATTCAAGTTTCACAGAGTTCTTCGTTAAAGTTGTCTGATTCCAACGGGTCTAATTTCTTTGTATGTGTTTGCGATGCTAAGTGACGTTTTACGTGCAATTTTTTGGAATTTTTAGCTATACTTTACAGACTTTGCAATAAATTTCGGAATCACTGGCAATTGACATACAATTTGACCGTTAATCCAACTCGCGATTGTTTCGCAATGCCATTCTCGATGTTGTTCCATATCATATCTGAAAAAGTAACTTAAACAATGTTCTAGATCTAAATAAATGAAAGTTAAAAATGTATGCGTAAGTTATTGAAACTCAACGAAATTCACTGGCCACTTACGTCAAAATAATTGGGAAAAGTAGATTCGATGAAACGATATTTAAGAGGATCTATTACACAAATTGCAAAGTATGCAATTAGCAGTTAAAACAATGAAAAAAAGAGACTAACTCACCGTACTTTATTTATCTTACGAAATATAAACTAATAAATAAAATAAATTATAAAAACTCGTCACGCTTCTATCTACACCCATGAAGAAAGGAATTTATCTGTAATATTGAAGTAATTGCGTCATAATTAAACGGCAAAAAACAGATGTGCGGTAAACCGAATGAATAGTGCTATTCAGTAACTGTGTGTTGTACTTAGCGATGTTATAGACTATTTATATGGTCCATCGTAATTTCGACCTCTCGTGTCCGGTCCCTAGTCATTAGTGTCATTTAATAAAAACGATAACACGGAATTTTATTTATTCATGACGGGAAGATTATAGAATATTTGAAACAAAAATGAGTATGTATGTTTCAATTATTCTGTTACATTACACATGCAGTTAGTCTGTAAGTATGAGTGAAGACACAAACAAAATACAGTTTCTAGAGAGAAGGCAGTGCCATCTTTGGAAACACGTTGTTGGTTCACATTGGTTATGTGGACAGAGCGAGGTACTTCGGCCGTCTGACAGTAGGCAGCGCTGAATTTACTTCTACGCTGAATGTGTCCGAAGATATTCTTTTTCCAGCAGGGGCGTACCGATGATCCTGTAGAAAGGTGAAATACGTGTCTGCGTCTCCTGGGAGGGATATGTTCTTTACACCAGATTTTTAATAATAAGGAAGATTATAACTTAGCAATTAACCTTACAATTTTCTAAAGCTATTTATAAAACTCATATTAGTAAAGTTACGACATACTTTTTGATGTTACTTAAAAATCATAGTTCACTAGAGACAGATTTTTTTTGAACGCACGATATTTGCATAATTAAAATAATTTTTAAAACAACGTAATGGTTCTATTGACGAAACTTCACAAGTTTGTCTAAATGCCACAATTTTTCGGAATACACTCCTGATAGACAAATACTATTTCTAATGTTTCATGCCCCATAGGTAAACTCACAGCAGGTACTTCTTATAATCCGCTTAGTGTTAATTAATTGCAGGCATTTTAAAATATTTTGTATCTTACTTTACATATTACGTCACTTGTAGCTGCGCGAAAAGTTGCCAGCGGCGTAGATATTTTGAACGGTTTAAAGTATTTTATGGCATGGAAAAATAAAAATAAAACTTATAAACTAAAGGCGTTTACGAAAATTACACCGGTAGGTATGTACCGGTACATCAGCTGACTTACGGTAAATGGATCTGGTTCACCAATTTCCGAACGCCGTATATTTTCTGTCTGTATTACGACGACCTAATAAAGGTGTAAGAGGTTATGTTCATGTACCGAATGTATGAACCGACGTACAACTTCGATCCAAAAAACAGAAACCGGTTGCATGCACCGCTTATACCGGTCTAATTTTCGAAGAGTTCATTTTTAACCGGTAACAATTTTTGAACGCAAATGGTGAATACGGTTTATACCGGTGCAATTTTCGTAAATGCCTTAAATATTACGTATATTATACCAATAAATTATGAAATTTATTTATGAGTAGAGTGGACCAATTCGGAGCGAAAGCAGAGGCGTGACTAACGAATTAGTTCCCGCGTGCCCCATCGCACATACGATTACTTAGTATGTTGTTCACGGTCATCGTGTGTACACGTATAATAGCAGCAGGAAAGTGTATTCTGTGTATTTAATAATGTTGAAGGAGCGTACAATAAAAAAACCGCTATCATCAAAGTTAGTCAATAGGTTTATTGAGAACCATCCTAGTTTATCTTACAATGGGGTAAATGTAAAATGTTTAGTGTGCAATATATATATAAACCATTTAACAAAATCAAATTTTCAACGCCACGTGCATAGCGCAAGACATAAAGATAGAGACACTGGTGCAATTTCTTTATTTGCGAACTTTAAGACCTCATAGGCTTTTCATATTTCTATATTTTCGTATTATTATACTATTCTCTTCATTCACTAATTATCGAACCTCATACGCTATTTCAAACCTAAATTCCTTCATATTTTATTTGAAATATTTTGGCTGTCACTATATCCACATATTTTATTTCCGTACATTTTTTTTTCACATATTTCTCTCAGGCCGCCTGCCATGATGGAAAATTATTGCAAGTCATGCTTTGTATATTTTTGTTATTACTTCATTATTGGTTCTCTTTATCAATTCATTCATTGTGATAATTTTCTTTAGAATTTTGTATAATCTTTTGGATGCTTCAATTTGCTAATTATCCATTTGATTTAAACTTAATTGAGCGAACTCCTTCACCTTTGCTTGGCGCGACACCTACACGACTCTTAGTGTCTCTTGCATTTGCAGAACTCTAAACGTTTGAGGTATTCTTATATTACTTATTTATTACTTATTTGTTGTTTCTTAGTCTCCTATTTCGCTCATTAACCTTGATAGGGAATTTGGTAAATTAATTCCTTTCCTTTCATAGTTACCTGTCTATCGATCTTGTTTGTGAGGTAGATCGGTCATCAATCGATTCGTGCGTGGCTTCTGCGACCGTATTCGTTCTTCGAACTTGAATTGCGCTGGTTCTTTTAATCTTTGTCAGTGAACCTATTCTGCGGTGAGTAGATTTATTATCTAAAGAGCTTTGTCTTATGTTTTTCCTTTTAATCCTTTCAGGATTTATTAGTATTGTTTTAATTTAACCGCCTATTGATTGGAGAAATTTTCCTGCTAACGGCTGAACTTCTGCGAAGTTGTTTTTGTATACCTCAAGAAAGGCTGGTTCCAATGTCTTATTATACCGAACTTCTTTAAATCATCGTATCTTTGGAGAAAGCCGGAGGTGATAACAGAATTTCTCCTCCAGAAGCATAAAAGAAATTACAGCGTGGGCGTTTAATGGCGGCGTAAAATGGCGGCCTATAGTTCGATTTATTATCTTCGATAACGGAAGTCCTGAGCAATCCCTTGGAAGACTTACCCAGGTTAGATTGAATCGAGAACGTTATTAGGGGCAACAAAAATCAAAGTAGGTGTGGTTAGTCTATGATTTGCATTTAGTCAATAATAAAACCGGTGCAATCTTATCAGATTTATTTAGATATTAATTTGTCAACACATTAGAAAGGCTCTTGAGAAGCCGAATAATTTTTCGGAACAGACGTTGTATTGTAAACTCTCCTTATTTGTTAGTAACTTAGAACCTGATCGTGCAAACGGGTTGGATTCTTAGGGGTACGTTAATTTGTAAGTACCAGCTTTAGTTTGAAACCTGATTTACTTTGTATTTCTTTACCATACAACTTCTGTTCTCTACTCTGAGTCTCGATATCTATTTTAATCATAGAACATAGAGAGTGAGCAAGGCATATAATTTTAATCGTAGAGGATAGATGTTTTATCCTCAGGATTCCTTTTGTTAATTATATTATTATATTAATCTGGTAGTCTGCTTCACCGGCAACCAGGTGTGTGTAATTAGTGCTGTTCGTCGTGGCTAGCTCCATCAGACTGGTCTACGACTTGTGAAATCGATAACTTGGTGTACGATGCTTATTATATTTTTCGTATGATTTATACTTTGAAACCTATCTGTGTAGATCATTTGGTTACGAAAATATAATTTATGTCCTGCCCAACTACTGATTGGTTTGTTTAACATTTTATAATATTCTGAACTTTTTTTTTATATCTCACCTGTTAATACAGGGGTTCTTTGCGTTTATGTTTACTTATTCAATTAGTGAACACTTTCTTTCTTACTCTCCTGAAACTCAGGGAGGGGGGGAATTCCTTTTGTTTTATTAGTTATTTCTTATCTGGATCACTATAAGAACCTCCTGCGTTTACAGGGTATTGTCGTGTGTTACTGTTTTATAAAGTATATCTATATTTCGCCTGTGTGTTTTTATTGTAATATCAAATCTTATTCACTCTTTAACGGTTGATTACTGCACAGACGACGTCATACTCAAAGAAATTATAGACTCTGAACTCACTTTGTGTTGGAAATAAATTTTGTTATTGTTGTCAATTTGCGTTTAATTGTTACCTTTCCCGCAAGCGTGAATTAAGCTAAGACCAGTTTGGTTCGATTTGAAATCAAGTAGCTGGAGGGCATACTCTCTCTTACTTTCGCAGCTACCTGAGTGCCACCCGCAACCGTATATACGGGGGGTACTCAGCTGGAATTTTATACGGTGGCGTCTATCCTCCATCCAGCGACCTTTGGGACCTCGCGCACTCTCCTGTATCGTTTGAGCTAGCCGGCAGGGTAATAACAGCGGGATGTCCACCATCAGGTAGGTCCGGACAGGTGAGGATGGCCTGGCCAGTCATCCAGCTTCCTCTTAGCTACTTGTACTGTTATTGTTATTTTGATTTTGATCGCTTTTGGGTAATAATTTTTAAATTAAATATTTTTAATTATTTTTAATTAAAATTCCATAGCAATATGTATGCGGATGATACGCAAGTGTACTATTCATTTCCAAAGCGTTCCTTTAGAGAGGCTCTTAATGTTGTTCAATGCGATTTGGATGTGATCTCCGATATATCTTCACTTCATTCGTTGCGTATTAATTCCTCGAAATCCGTTGTTATGTTTTTTGGTAATGTGCAGACTTGCGACGAGTTGACACGTAATTTTCGTTTGTCAATGGCTGGTGAGAGCTTGCCTCTAGTGACTGAAACCAAAAACCTTGGGCTATTTATAGACACCACGTTCAGATATAGAAAGCAGGTATCAAATTATATTAAACAGGCGAGACCTCTCTACCAGCATAGGTCTTATCTGTCCATAGCTACTAAATTGTCTTTGTGCAACGCCTTAGTTTTATCTCCTTTTATGTATTGCTCCTCTGTGTATGGTCCATGCATAGATGTTAATGATCAAAAAAGAATTCAAAGAGCACAAAATTCGTGTTTGCGGTTGGCGTACGGCCTTAAGAAATATGAACATATTTCGCACACTTTGTCTTCCTGTAAGTGGTTGAATATGAGAAATCGAGCTGTAATACGGGCTGCCTGTACGTATCACGCAATTATTATAAGCAGGGTTCCATCATACCTTTATAATAAAATAACTTTCCGAACGGACGTGCATTAACATTATATCACAGGGATTGATTACGCCACCATTGCATAAAACATCACTATTCGAGCGCTCGTTTACATTTCATATATATAAAATAACGGGTTGGCTATTTAATGTTGCGATTTTAAAAATCGCGCTATTCCCTTGTATATATAGAAATTAATATAATATATATTTTTTACACTAGAGGGCCAAGCGCGGTTTACAATAAATATATGAAAAATTTGCCTTGTCAGTTTTCAAGATGGCGTCGTATCCAACGGAAGTGCGTGTGGAATTAATAAAATATTATTATAGAAATGGGGAATCTCTTGCAGCTACGGCAAGACACTTGCGTACTCTATTCGGGAGAAATAACGCACCAACGGAAAACACTATAAAAAGGTAAGGAAAAAAAGATAAATTTAGAAAAGTAACAAAGTATTCGTTATCGTGTTTCCATGTCTACTAATCCGACAATATCTTAGGATTGTAGTGAAATTTGAAGCAACAGCATCTGCGGCAGACGGAAGATCAACTGTTAGAGAACGTCAAATGACCATCCGGGTACCGGAAACCATAGAACGAGTACGGGAGCACTTTACAGCTCAACCTTCAACATCGACCTCAAGAGCATCTCAAGAACTTGAAATACCCCGTACAACACTAAGGCGGATCCTAAAGCAAGATCTAAAGGTGAAAGCATACAATATCCAGATCAATCAGCCGTTGAGACCGTTTGATATGGAGCGACGCTACAATTTTGCGAAATGTTGCGTGATCTGATAAAATTGTTTTTGGTGTACCACATTCTAAGAAGTAATTGTTTAATGCTGTGATGACTATGTCGGTGGTACATTTTTGTGTCGGGATTAGCTTGACGAACTTCGAAAATATGTCACAGATAATTAGAACATTTTTGTATCCCTTAGTGCTAGTAATTAAATTAGATATGAAATCTATAGCTACTAATTGTAATTTGTCGGATACTATTATACTTTGCGAAATATTATGGTTAGTAAAATTTTTCTCTTTCGCTAGATTACATAATTTACACTGTTTAATGACTCGTTTGATTATCCTTTCATCATTCGTGCAGTAGTAAGCCTCTCGAAACATGATCCAACATTTCCTTGCTCCTATGTGACCAAACGTGTTGTGCAAATGTTCAGCTATCTGTCTGGTGTGTTCCTCGTTGGTTAAGTAGACTTCGCTTCTTCCTATCTTTTTGATTATGATGTTTTCTCTGAATTCCATGCCTTTGTACGTTCGATTAGAACTAATAAGTGTTTTTATGTCTAGAAATTCTGGTAAGTTTTGAATTTCTTGAATGTGCTGATCTGAATATAACCCTTTCCTTTGTAGCGATACAAGATTGATGCAAATTTCCTGTTTTTTCTTCTCTCCTTCCTTTCTGCTTAAGATATCTGCAGCTATCATTTCTCGTCCTGGTTTGTATCTTACTTCCACATCATATTGTTGCATCAATAACGACCATCTGTAAATTCTGCTGTTGTTGAGTTTAGTGTTCATTATATTTAGAAGTGCTTTGTGGTCGGTTTCTAAAATGATTTTTTTCCCAAGTAAATAATAACGTAGTTTTGTTAACGCAAACACTATTGCTAACATTTCTCTTTCTGAAGTTGTATATCTTATTTCACAAGGTTTCAGTGTGCGGGATGTGAAATAAATTGGTATCTCTAGATCATTATTTACTTGTACTAATTCGGCTGCTATGGTGTGTTGTGATGCATCGGTACGTACAATAAAAGGCAAATTGAAGTTTGGATGGTATAATGATAAATTTTCTACAAAACTAAGTTTGAGTTGGTTGAAACATTCTTCACATTCAGCATTCCAGATCCACTTTGTTCCTTTCTTAATCAGTTGTAATAAAGGTAATGTTCTTTCACTATAGTTGGGTACAAATTTACGGTAGTAGTTGAGTAATCCTAGGAATCCTCTTAAAGCTTTTAATCTGCACGGTCGTGGAAAATCTTTGATGTCTTGTAAACGGGTAGGATCAAGTAAAATATTCTGTTCATTTATGATGTATCCCAGATAATTGACTTCAGTTCGGAAAAATTGACATTTGCTTAGATTTAGTTTAAGTCCTTCCTCTCTTAATGTAGACAATACAATCTCTAAGTGTTGTAAATGTTGTTCGGGACTATCAGAGAAAATCATTATATCGTCTAAATAATGTATGACAAAACTTTCATATCGGTCGAGTATCTTATGTAGGAAACGTATTAAAGCGGCTGGCGACGTTTTTATTCCAAAAGGACATACACAAAATTGGTAAGGCATTCCATTAATTATAAAACCACAATATTTCTTGGAATTTTCTTCTAGCTTCAATAACCAGAATGCATTCTTCAAATCCAACTTACTGTAAACTTTTTGTTACCACATTTCGTCAATAAAATATCTATGTTGGGAGGTAATTCGAATTCTGGCTTTATTCTGGTATTTAAATTCCTGGCATCTAGACATTCTAAGAGAACCATTTTTCTTTTTCACAATAACTATAGGGTTTATGTAGTATGTGTTTGATCTCTCAATAATTTTCGCATCTACCAGTCTAGTTATCTCTTCGTTGATCTTTTCTTGATAATAATATGGAATAGGATAATTTTTACAAGTTAATGGTGAATCGTCATCTACTCTTATAATGTGGGTATAGTCACGGGCAAATGTAATTTCTTCATTAATTAATTGTATATTTCGGTTGAGTATCTCTATTAATTCGTTTTTCATGTTAACATCATTTATTTCTTGTTTATCAATGATTTTTCTAATATCTTCTACATCAGTTACTGTCGTATAATCTCTCATATCTTCCTTTATTACCACTTCCTCTTGCTCCTTTTCCAAATTACCATTCCAATTCACTTCTCCGTTCTCACTTTCCATATTTATATCATCAACATTATTTTCATATATAATATTATTAATTAAACTATTCAATACATTTTCTTTATAAACTGCATATCTTTCTATGCTTAAAACATTTATTTCTTTATCCATCTTCATTTCATTTTTACCAATCTTTACCTTCTCTTCTTCAAAATTTAATACCATTCCTAGCTTCTTCATACTGTCCACTCCTAATATACAATCATAGTGTAACTGTTTAATTACGTAGAATTGCAAGATATAAATTTTCATATTTATCATAACTTCAATACTCAAACAACGATTAATAGAACCCATTTTCTTTTTATTTGCCGTCACTATATCCGTGCTTTTAATTTTTATTAAACTTTCTTCATATCCCTTGATTTTCTTTGCTTTTTCTTCATTGATCAACGTTATTTCAGCACCAGAATCAATTAATGTTGTAAATTTAATATTTGTAATAGTAATGATTATAAACGGTAGACTAGTATTAACTGATATAATCGAATTACCTTCCTCTGCTGATAAAAATTCTTGCGGGTCTTGATAAAATTGTATATTCTTAAAACTTAACATATTTACTAAACTATTTACAAAGATTTGTATATGCTGAGTTTCTTCTAATTTCGAGAAGTGCTCGGTTGAGGGTCCCAATATCTCTCGTCTAGAGAAATCGGTGTTTTTTTTTTAGTATAGTGTCGTCCTTGATTTCCTCCTGTATCGAAATACCTTTATTTATATTATTAACTTCCCGTCTTTCGGGGGGTGCGCTCGGTCTGTAATTCCTATCAGCATTATAACCGGCGTGGTTCGAGTAATTGGTATTTTGAGAATGATGTGACGGTCGAGAGTAATTATTGTTTGACCGATTAATGTTTGAACCGTTAAACCTATTATGACCATTATTACCAGGAGGATAACCGTTCTGTTGATTGTATGCATGTGAGTGTGAAGGCTTGTTATTTGTATAATTGTGATTGTGTGCCGGTTGTGTCTGTTGGAAGTTCGGCACGTACGGTCTGGGCTGGTATCCCTGGTTCTGATTAGCAAAATTGGCTCTTGGTAGGTAATTTTGGGGTTGTGGTCTCGTTCTGGATTGGGTATTGGCCTCATGATTATCAAGTTTGCGTAATAAATCGATCAATGAGTCCATATCCGTTATGTTCTGGCATATTATAGCGTGTGTCCGTGAAAATAAAATGATTTAGAATCTGGCGTACGATTGTCGATTCTTGCAACTCGTGTACATATTTACAAGTGTTATATATACGCGTCGCATAAGCTTCTCGGGATAAATTTCCTTGGCGATATTTACCCGTAAGTAGTTTGGCCTTAACCTGGTCCTGTTGACTCTCGTTCCAGTAATTTCGTTTGAACAAAGCGACGAAATGTTCTACGTTTTCACAATTATCTTCTATCCGCTGGAACCATTCTGCGGCTGATTGTGTGAGTGTAGCACGAATGACATTCATTTTTGTTTTAGTGTCCAGTAAATCCTCGATGTATCTGAGAGTGTTCTTCAGATAAGTCATCGGGTGTATCGCAGATTTGTCCCCATTAAAGTGGATGAGGTTTTCTATCTTGATACCACTATTTATAAGTTAAGGTTAGGCATACTTATTACATTGCTAGCATTTTGTTTAAGTCGTTCCAACTCTGATTGGATCTCTTTCAATTGGTTGTAATTAGTTTCTTTTATACTGTCGAACTCTCTATTCCTATGCAATTCAGTCTCCGAAAGTAAAATGCGTACCTGCTCATTTACCTCTTCGCGCATTGGTTGCTGGTCTTTGGTCGCAGACACCTCCAGAATAATTTTTTCTTCTAACACTCTATTTTGTGTCTCGCATACAGCTATCTTAGCTTGCAAGTTAGTGTTTAATGTCTCAATAGAACTTTGAGTTTCACCCCTTAACTTATCGTGAGCATCTAGTAATTCTTCCCGCAATTGTGTAGTTTTATTGCTGAACGCCACGTTTACTATTTGTAACTGAGTGTCCAGTTTTGCATCTAATCGGTCCTCAATCTCTTTAATTTTATTTTGAGTAGTTGCCAACTGATGATAGATTTCCGCTTGATGAGCATCCAGTTTTTTGTTTATTTCTACCATTTGTTGCAGATTAGTTTCTTTTAATTCCTTTAACTGTTCTTGATTAGTTTCTTTAAGTTCTTTCATATGTTCTTGATTGGTTTCTTTTAGTTCTTTCATATGTTCTTGAAAACCTTCCATCTGTACTCTATTTTCCTTCATCATCGCACATAACATCGTGAAAGCATCATTGCTAATTTCCGGGGTCGCGGAACTGACAGGCTTTACAATAGTTTCAGCAGTACCTGCTGCTACTTCCACTTCCGGTCCTTGAACAGTTGTAACAGGCCCTTGAGCCTGCATCCCCACCAAATCTTGATCACCCATTTGGTCGGTTTCCTCTCCTGCACCTGTCCTTTCTTCTCTTTCCTCACCTACTTGAGACCTTGATTTCCTTGGCATGTTTGTGTGATGTAAAAAAAAGTTTGTGATGTGTTTGTGAAGGTACAAAGAAAGAATACAAAGAATATCAACTTTAATATATAACTATCTATATATGTCTTTGTAATTTATATTTAGTAAACCCTGTATATATATATAATTTTAATAAAAGCTTATTCGAGTCTATGTTTTTTTTTAAATTATACTTGCAAATAGGACATATATTAAAAATTAACTTATTGATGTGATAATTAAGCCACTTTTTTTATCAAATATAATTGTTAATTAAGATCGTTGGGTTCTTGTTAACTTGGCACCTACGTTGCGGCGTCAAATAATATAGTGAAACAATCGTGAGATGAAATGAGAAGAGAAATAAATAATGAAATTAATAAATAAATTTAATGATTTGTGAATGAGAGAAAAATAAGAGATGTAATGAAAAAGAAAACACTTTAGAGAACAGATAAAATACAATTTAATAAACATTAAATATAATACATTACACCTCTAAAGAATTTACCCCCCCCCCCTATATCGTTCTTAGTACAAGTGTACTTAACAAAGAAAAAACAACGGTGTGAATGATGGTTTAAATAAGCTAATTCTGTTAGTATTACGATTAATATATGATCAGAGGTAGGTTGATATAATATATAAATAAGTTTCCAAACAATTTATCAGTTAAATAATTTCCTTTAGGAGGATTGAAAGAATTTAAAAAATACAAATCAGAGCAATCGATGTGATTTAACCTCAATCTTGAAAATGTTCACTATGTAAATAAGATCTTATCTCAGGGCTTATTAAAGGTAAGTCGTGACTTAATTAACAACCAATATATCTATACAAATGCTAGCTCAGTAATTTACATATTAATAATCGGATAAGAGGTATTTAATACAGTGAAGCTGTACTATCTACGATCAACTAAAACAATACAAAATAAATGCTTTATTAATTTGTAGGGTAAATTCTACCTTAACTTAAGGGCATTGTAAAGCTCATAACAAATAGTAGCCTGGCTTGGACATGGACCATCGGTAAGGATCTCGGAGCTGCTTACAGGTGTAGGACTTTCGGAATTCTTGCAGGTAATAGGATATACAGCACGTTTAACAGGATAGCTTTCATACAATTAAATTAAAACAAGAATTAGAAGGATAATAGTCTCAGGTTACTGTCTCGATACTCGTCTGATATGTATTCAAAATACACTTCGTAATTAAGGTAAATTTGTAATTCCAACGTAGTATTAAATTGGAAATGATAATATTCTTGATATTTCAGCTTCTATATGGAATTTAAAACTTAGAAAATCGCTTTTTAAAACTTGAAGACGCCTAATTATATGTCGAAGCCACGCTTTTTCGAACGTTGTTTTTTTTATTCACTTTTTTTTTGTTACCTGCGATACCACGTTCTAATAATGTCAACGATATCTACCTTGGAAAAAATATACCGCCGAAACACAAAAGGCGTGGTCAATTTGAAATATGAATGAATTTCTAATTTTAAGAGTGTTTAATTAACAGAAGGTATTTAAATATCCAATAATAATAATAGACAATAAGTTAAAAGAAAAATAGACATTTGATATAGTAGATTACTACATGAAAGATATCCCTACTGTTGTTATTGTAACCTAGATGTCGCGATAAGACATAGTTTTATTTAATATGCTTTAAAATTTGAATAATTTAAACTCAAATTATTAACAACTTGTTTGTTCACATAAATTATAACAGAAGAACCAGCTTAATATATATAGATATATATATGGACATCGTGGAAAAAACTCAGCTATAATAGGGAAAATTGTCTTGCGACGAAAAGAAATTGGACCACCCACGACCACGTGGTCTCCGATGGAAATGTTAAATAAAACTACTAAATACCTCGATAAACGACACTTTTGACAACTCACTATATCCTTCTGTCACTTGTATTAATTTTAATGACTAAAAACCGTATAAGCGAATCAATTAGATATTTTTAACAAGCCGTTACGAAATTTTCTTGAGTACACGTGTTACTAGATGAAACTTTCGACAGCAAAAGAGAGCGAGATTTTACCAACTCGATATAAGATAAGATAGTTCTTAAAAACAATCGACAGAAGAAGCCACTGTAGAGAAGAATTTAAATAAGAATTACTTACTTAGAAAACCATTTTGCTACATCAAAATTAAGGCAATAAAATACCAAACCTAATAAATAGAGAACTTTAATTGATTAGTATCTATATAAAGAATTTTTAATAAAAGATCATAGTCCCGAAAATAACAAGATGTCTCTGACACACTAATGCAATAAAGGAGATATTAAATGAAAAAACCAATGATAATTCTAACTAAATTCACCGAAGACAAAGCCACAAGCTATTCTAATTAATTTTAAAATAGGTTCGCACTGAAACTGTTACAATGTACTCAAATTAAAATGCTTACCATACTAACTCTACCATCTTTATCGCAAATTCTAACGCCATCTACAAGCGTAACATATGAACAATACCAAATCATCATGGATGTAAACAGAATTTCCTACATACCCTTGCTAATATATCTCAATTATTATCAAATTAAATTTAAAATTTACTTCTAAAATTACTACAAGGAAATTTCCAATTTCATCTAACAATAGAATAAATATCCGCAAAAGAAAAATATTGTACAAATTTTTGAAGCTCGAAATTACAAAATATAAGCAAAATTTTACAATATACAGGTTCATAATTAATCAACCAGGCGACTAAAAATGGCAAAGGGGTGGAGTCTATCCGCTAGAACACACATATAGAAACGAATCGTTCAAAACGTTATATGGACAAGAAAAACCTTAATTAAATTTTCCTGAATAACTTTCCTTTAAAAGATTGATTTTTAAGTAAGTATTTTAGATTATATTTCTATGAAATCTTTTACTTGAAAGAGTGTACGTATCTTTTTATGACATTTAACGCAGGTATTTGTTTATTAGCATTTAAAATGTGTAATATAGATTTTAATATCGTTCTAGAAACAATGTTCTTCATAAAATAATATTAACTATAATTCTAAATCGCTAAAATTGATTTTATTGGAAGCTATGGAAATTTTGAAATATAAAAATACGAACCTTTTACTTAATAACCATATGGATTTCGACAATTCTCCTTTATTAAACCTATTTTACAACTTAATCTTTATTTTATTTTGGTTCTCCAATTTTTATATTTGTACTTGTTAAATTTGGTCCCCTTTAGGTGTGTCGAAACAATTTGGTATGGGATTTTACCTCAATAAAGTGGAAATTAAGTGATATTACTTTTTCACTTTTATTTCATCAATTAGGTAGAGAGAGAGAGAGAGAAATATATGTCTCCTTATCAATGCAAATTAGAATTATTAAAATATAAAGCAATATCAATTTCTCTTTATTGTTTTATAATTTGTTTCGCAAGACTCAAATCAATTCAGTGATTAACTGAAGTATATCCTTGACAATTATTCCAATATCTATATTTAGAAAATACGAAAAAGTGTCATTTAAAACTTTAAATAATTTGAACAATTTCGTAATCCTCAAAAATTATTACAAATATTATATAAAAACCAATGGAAACATGACAAAATATGTTGATTACATGTGTACTTCCGCAAATTCGTCGAACTTCAACTTAAATGAATTATATATATAATATATAATAATTCCTTGAAGAATCTATTTTCATTACGTACCATTATTTCCAGTCAACAATATACTTTTTAACAAAAGCGAGAAAAAATGTTAAAAATTAAAGACATTTATTTAATTAGTTTATCAATATCTATGTAATTTTTCAAAAGATTACATCCTCATATATAAAACGCATAATTCCTTACAAAACAGATATGCTCGCGTTTTGATCGCCTCAATATTAACATTGTGTGGATAGCTGGACTGAACATGTTTAAATTGTTTGTATTGTTGGTAGCAGTTGCTGCCGTTTGTCAGGCAGCCCCTAACCAGGAAAACTCCAGAGTTGCAAGTAACTGTGTAGAATCAGAATGCACCTTACCAAGTTGTCGATGTCTATCCACTGATATTCCTGGAGATTTGGATGCATCAGAGATTCCACAGGTAAGGTCGTTTCTGATCAAATAAATTACCGATTTTTATTAGTTTTTTGGATCAATACAGTATATTTAATGTCCTCAAAAACTCAAAATCTTATATCGATAAACTAATATTACTTTTAAAAAATTTCCAAATCTCTTGTTTCTTCTCCAATTTTCAGTTTTGTGCTTATCTAATAGAATATGTAACGTATTTTGTAATGGTCACAGCTATTGCGAATTCAGCACCACGTCTGGAGTACATCAAGGTTTTATCTTGCCTTTTCGGTCTTTGTTCTTTTTAAAAAAATTTTGTCTTATTTTGGCTTTCATGCAGAAAGTATAAAATTACATATATTCAAAGCTAAATTCGACTGTAGCAAGCAAGTCTCCGGTAAAATTTTTCTCTCTTTTTTTTCAACAGAATCGCAGCTATATTTGGAAAGACATTCTGTTACTCTAATGTCTCTCATTTAATCATTGCGCTATAGGTCAAATGCATCTTCGAGACAAAAAAAGAGAATAGAAATTGGTTTCTATCTCCACGATTTACACAATGGTGTTGCTGGAGATCTCATACAGTGTGGCCGCCATCGATAGACCGATGCATGTAGTAGTAACTACTGGTCGACTATAATGGGCGTGCCAACTTGAATTGCCACACCGACAGCGGGCATATTATAAGTTATACGTATAAATGTATTCGTAGGCAAATCAAGTGAAAAGCAGTGTACAGGTGCCAGCATAGCATATTTGCAGGAGTTTTATGATGATCGTATTGTCAGCCAAGGCCTGTGGCCACCGAGAAGTCCAGACTTAAGGCAAAAAATTAATTTTTTGCATAGTAATCAAAACTCTTTTTTTCATTAATTTTATGTTTTTAGCGATTTTATTTAACCATATTCACTTATACAGGGATATTCAGAATAAATGTTATTCATTTAATTATTAGATTATACTAGTAAAATATATACCAATTATACCGAGAGATCAAAAAAGGTTGACCGTCCCGCTTCATAGTCATACGGTTTATTTACAAAGAATGGATTTATACATAAATAAGTTATGAATGAACCTTGACAAAGCAATTGGAAAAGTAGTTTCAATTAGCCTGCATAAATAAGTGGAAAAAAGTGCAAATACCTGCACATTTCAATGAATTAATAAAAAAAGGTTTATTTATGATAATTGACAAATAATGAACGCGCGATATCAACTATGTTAGTAGGGTTCATTGGACTCTCGATATAACAGCTGGCTACTTCGTGGGGTACCAAAACGCTTTTATAAAATACTTAAATTAAAAATAAAATTACACAGCGGATATTTTGATAATTTTTTGCAGAAGCATGATTAATCTAAAATTAAATTCTTTAACACTTATTCAGAATAACACTATACAGGCTGTCCCGTAAAAAACGCCAACATTCATAATTCCGTTATTTATTGTCCGGTTTTATTTAAACAAAAAGTAAATTTAATAGCATCAAAAACACTATAAGATAGCAGTGTTTTATTTGTTTTCAATTGTTTTCATTAATGTCAAACGACAGTCAAGTTTTTTATTTTAAATGGCAACATATATATTTTTGGCTATATTCGGATTGGATTTTTTTTTCTGAATTCAACGATGTATAACATTTATTTTTGATAAACTTTTATTGCAAAAAAAAAACTTTATAAATTTCATCTTTGTCTTCCATTATTTATAAATATGTATTCGGAATGTGTCATGAAACATTGGAAATGTAAGTATTATAAATATTATTATAAGAAACAAAACACTTTACAATAAATGTTGAAATTGCCCGCCACCTTGTTCAACACATATCGCACATCTCCTAATTACTCCAAAGGTCGCATTTAAAAGACAAGCGGCAGGTACTTCTTGACAAGTGTTAATAATTCTTTGTCTTAAAATGTCAACATTTTCTGGAGTTGTTAATTAAACTCGATCTTGTAGATAAGCCCACAACCAAAAATCGAGGGGCGTAAGATCCGGTGAACGCGCAGGCCACTCGATAGGACCGGATGTTCCTATCCACCTATTTCCAAATTGGGTGTTCAACAAATCAGTATTTACTCTGGCGTTGTGCGCGGGAACCCCATCTTGTTGAAAAAATATTCTATTTAAATTTGCCAAAGGTAATTCATCTAAAAAGTTTTGGAGATTTTCGTATAAGAAAGTGTAGTATTTTTCTTGATTTAAGCAACCATATATGAAAAATGGCCCAATTAATTGATCACCTAAAATGCCACACCAAACATTTACGTTGAAACGTCTTTGAAAATTATTTTCAATTACAAATCTCGGATTGTCTGCACTCCACTGTCGATGTATGTTTCTATTAAAAATACCGTTGTTGCTAAAAGTGCATTCATCAGACCAAATTATCCTTCTGTAAAAATTCGGGTCTTGTTCTAATGCATTTAAATAAAAACGACAAAACTGGATTCTTCGGCCAGGATCATTTTGTTCTAATGCATGTACTTTTCGAGCTATGTACGGTTTAAGTTTGTGTTTTCTTAAAATACCATGAACTGTAGTTTTTGATACCCCAATATTATGTGCAATTTCGCGAATCGAAGTTCGTGAATTTTGCTGTACTGCAAGAAGAACATCTATTTCCTTATCTTCGGAGAATTTCCGTTTTTGTGTTTTTGGTTTGGTAAATGATCCATAATTTTTTTAATTCTTTTCAATTCTCTGAAATATTTTCGAACCTGGAACTTCTCTGTCCGGAAAACGAGCACTGTACCGACGAACTGCTTGAAGGCGATTTTTATTACATTCAAAGAAAACTTGTAACATGCCCGTTAATTCATTGTTATTCATTTTTAACGAAAATACGCTTTTTGTTGCGGCAAAACGTTCAAACAGGATAATACAGAAAACTTAATAAAGTCAAACTGACACTTAAGGCACATTGACATAATGCTAGTGGACTGGGTCAAGTCTACTATAATGAAAGATGAAATTTATAAAGTTTTTTTTTTATTTTTTATTATTAGGAGATGTGCGATATGTGTTAAACAAGGTGGCGGGCAATTTCAACATTTATTGTAAAGTGTTTTGTTTCTTATAATAATATTTATAATACTTACATTTCAAATGTTTCATGACACATTCGAATATTTATAAATAATGGAAGACAAAGATAAAATTTATAAAGTTTTTTTTTTTGCAATAAACGTTTATCAAAAATAAACATGTTATACATCGTTGAATTCAGAAAAAAAAATACAATCCGAATATAGCCAAAAATATATATGTTGCCATTTAAAATAAAAAACTTGACTGTCGTTTGACATTAATGAAAACAATTGAAAACAAATAAAACACTGCTATCTTATAGTGTTTTTGATGCTATTAAATTAACTTTTTGTTTAAATAAAAGCGGACAATAAATAACGGAATTATGAATGTTGGCGTTTTTTACGGGACAGTCTGTATATGTCAGTGATTTGTGTTTCAGCAAAATTGTAAAATGTCAATGACAATAATTTTTTTTTCCTTCGGTCGGGACGCTTTTGTTAATAAAACTTTAAATTAATGAAAAAAAGAATGACTTTCAAAACTAGTTGTACAAATGACTATTTCATCGAAGTCCTCATACGAAGGGGTACCCAAAAGAAACCGAACTGTTGTGGTAGGCGAAGTTTTTGTAGTACCGCGTTCTGCCGTTAGGAGCGTATAAAGTGCTATTTACATAACTCAGTAAGCCAATCGTGAGCGCTAAAAAGGGTTCCATTCGTTTTGCGTGAATCTTTTAGTGACAGTTGTTTTTTATGCTCGTAATTTTCGCAGTGCCTAATTCTCGTGAACAGCGCACGACTGTAAAGTTTCGTTTTTTGCTCGAAAAAATTGGCACAGAGCTCTTGAAATGTTAAAACCGGATTACAAGGATGATGCTCTTGGGAAAGCTCAAGTGTTGGAGCGATTTCCTGGTTTCAAAAAAGACGAAAGACAATTGATGATAAACCTTGCTCTGGTTGTCTTTTCACGGCCCGAATCAATGTAATTGTTTAAAAAATTCATGAAATCATCCTGCAAGATGGGCCACGGACCGATAAAGAGTTGAAGAGCTGTCTGGGGAGTGACTTGGAGTTTAGTTCAATGAGTTTTAACGAAATATTTGAGGATGGCTGCCAAATTTGTGCCTCGACTGCTGAACAAAAACAAGATCGCGTAGAAGCATGCTGTGCTTTGAAAAAAAGTTCCAAAACACTTTTCCAAGGTTATCACAGGTGACGAATCATAGTGTTACGATTACGACCCTGAAACGAAGCAACAATCAAGCCAGTTGAAAACTTCAAGTATGTCACGCCCCAAACAAGCTCATCAAGTGAAGTCAAACATCAAAACAATGCTGATTTGTTTTTCCGATGTGAGAAGTCGTCCATAATATATTATGTTACATAATTCCCCCAAATATGTATGAATATTTAAATCGAAACGTTAATTAAGTTTTAAATCAAAAGGACAATTTATTCTTAAAACAAAAGATAGGTAAATATGAGTAATTGAATTTTCAAAACGTTAAAGTAGTTTTATAAGTAACAAGATTATAGCATTTAAGAAAGTTTATACGAGTTACACTGTTTTTTTCCTCGTTACGTCCACGGGAAATTGTCCACAGTTCGGTATCTACGTACAATCAGCCGAAAAGGTCATGGACATTCAGCTCTCGAAAAAAATGCAGGTTTTACGTCTTCTTCTCCACTAATAGACACTGGAGAATCGAATTCGCCGGTAGTTGCAGATTAAAAGGTGATTTTTGTCTTCGCCTGAGAAGTTTTAATCAATCCGGAATGAATTGTATATGAATTGCCGCCAAAAAGGTACTATATTTTCCAGAAGGGAGTTTTTCCCTTACAAGCTTCTCAAACTTCGAAATCGGTATACTGCAATTCTATCAAAAATTCACGCTCTACGCCTGTATCCGCATAAGCGACCAAAACTCAAAATCGTCGTAGATTTCGTTAAGAATAAGCTTCCTTTTAATCGAAGATACACACACTACTCAACTAGATTCGTTGACGGCCCCTATTCGAATGACTACACGCCGGATGCAACCGGAAACGAAAAGTTACAAAATATTAAAATCAGAGGGCGATACAGTACGCGTTGGATGAATTTAAATTTGCAAATGAAAAATAATATGTTGTTGAATAGCACTATTCATTCGTTTAACTGCACATCTATTTTTTGTGTGCGGTTAACCGAATGAATAGTGTTATTCAATAACTCCGTGATGTACTTAGACTATTTATATCGTCCGTCGTAATGACGTCATTTCAGCTCGATGTGTCCGGTCTCTAATAATCATTCGATAAGTAGTTAAATGACCAGGAGCTTCAGTCGCTAGAATACAGAATACGATGTTATTTTGGCGAAACCAAACAATTCAATAATTATTACTTCTTCATCTTTTCAGCACATGCTTGTTAAATGCATATTGATAGGAAAAACTGACGCATTATGTTGTGATACTGTTTAAACCCCTAAATTATATTCCTACTTTTACAATGACAGAATTAGAAATTTCGAAATACTAACTAATTATAGTATTTAGCGTACCATAAAGTTTTCTACTTTTTGAATTATTGCAGCTATTTTGAGACAATAATAGCAAAATGGAATGAAAATGATTCTCCTTTATCACATCACAATTACTGTTTGTTAAATTCTTTACAACTTACTACTTTTATAACATCATAAAAAGACATATTTAATACAAAACCATTATAATTTCAGATGGTTCTTTTTACATTCGACGATGCCGTAACAGCACTGAATTATGAATACTACCAAGAAACCTTCTTTACAAGAACCAATCCTGATGGGTGCCCAGTGCAAGCGACTTATTTCGTATCGCACGAATACACAGATTACTCAAAGGTAAGGTACAGTTAAGACTACAAAATGATAATTACTCTAAATACAGAAAATGCTTAGATATTTCTGAAACGGTCTGTAGTACATAAGATAATTCAATTATTCTATGAATAAAAGGATATGCTGAAGAAAAGTCAGTAGGAAAATTATAAAAATATCATTTATTTTATCAAAATGAGAATTAGTTACTTTTTTTTAATTAATTATAAAAAAATAGGGTTTAAATTTTGAGTTTCTAAGGACGTGGACTTTTTTCAAAAGAAGTAAAAATCTTTTAATGGTTTACAAACCTTATTTCAATCCTCATTTCATTAAATTTACTTTAAAAACATATTTTTATAGCTAATTCGAATACTTTTTATTAATGTATATTTTTTTATGATTTAACCGTACTGCACATGATTCGAGATTATATAACTAGGTTATGTGAATTTCCAAAGTAATTAACATTAAATTATGAAATATAGCAAGTGTTAATTTGAAAAGTCAATCTAGCAGCATGTGATTTACTGAGAACATTTTGAAGTATATCGTAAATTAAAATTTACTACTTAACCTACGAAGTCGTATATTTTGACAGTCTCACACATACAAATAAATAACAAATAATAGATATTTATTGAAAACTATAACAAATGTTGAAAATGTTGGCCTTCAAGATCAATGCACTTTAAAATCCTCCGTTCAAAATTTCTGATGATATTCAGCAACATTACTGGATTGTTATTAATTTCCATGCATTTCTGTTCGATTCTCTGTAGCATATCATTCAAATTATAGGTGTTCGAAATATGTTATTTTTTAGATAAGGCCACAAAAAGAAGTCGCAAGGTGTTAAATCGCATGAACGTGCAGGCCAGGCACTTTCAGTATTTCGACTAATTATACGCTCATCAAAAAATTCTCTTAAATAATCCAAAGATTCTACAGTACAGTGACAAGGTGCTCCGTCTTGTTGGAAATATGCATTTTGAAGTTCATCATCATGCAACTGATTGACAAATGGTGTAAAATTTCCGTACGGTACCTTTGAGCAGTTAACGTTCCCTGAAAAAATATTCTTCATTAATTACATGTGGATTTTCACTACTCCAAATTCTTGTATTTTGTGAATTTAGGTATTCCGTTTTATAAAACCATGCTTCATCAGTAAAGATGACTCTTTGCGAAAGTTCTCCATTATTTTTCATATTTACAAACCAATTTCAAAACTGTAGTCTACGTGGGTAATCAATTTCTAACAATTCTTGTACTGCTGTGACACGGTATGGATAAAGTTGCATATCTTTTTTTAATAACTTGTGAGTTGTACCAACAGAAAGGTTTATTTGTTGACTCAAATGTCGAACTGATGTTTGTGGTTCATTTTCCATTATTTCTTCAACACGATTGACAACTTGAGGTGTACGTTTCTTAACTGCTCCGCTGCCTGATTTTCTTAAGAGACTACCAGTTTCAGAAAAAAGTTTTAAAGTTCTATCCAAAGTATTCTTAAATTGTATATAATCTATTACAAAATGTGGAAACTCAACTTGAAATTCTACCATGCAATCTTGAACTGAATAAACCCATAAACTATCAATTTTATTACCACTTCGAAAATAAGCCTGGACTAAAAAACATTTATGTTCTAAAGTGAAAGCCATTTTAAAACTGAGAAGCAATTTATTTAAACCAGAATCGACGCACGAGTATTTTATGCACAAACTTATATTTGTGATTGACATTATCAAATTTCATTGGGATTTACGTTTACGGAACAACAAATACATACTAATATATTTGCATCTTATTCTATCAAAATTTCAAAGTAACCTAGATTGACTTTTCAAATGAACACAAGTTAGTTTTATAAAAGGCAATTAAGTAATTTTAAAATAACTTTTTCAATAACCGAAATGTCTAGATGAAATCTTTCGCCGTGTTCATCGTTCACGTCGCCGATGTTCGGCGGAAAGAAATCCAGATGCGAGTACAAAAAATGTATTTTAAGGCTCATGTTACAGCCCAATTTATGGTAACTTCTAAGAAGTTCATTATCAAGTGCTATATAATTGTCAGATTTTCTGTTTCCTAAAAAATTATGGGTCACATTTTTAAAAGCATTCCAAGCACCACGCTCCAAGTCACTTAAGGTTTCTTGAAATTGTTTATCTTGTTGTAGAAGTTTAATTTGGGGTCCTACAAAAATTTCCTCTATAAATTTTGTATCTGAGATTTTGGGAAATTTTTGTTTAAGTTATTGGAATCCACAGCCATCTTTATCCAATGCTATCACGAAATTCTTCATCGAACTTAATTTTATGTGTTATTGCAGTAGAAGTATTTTATCAGGCTCAAGTAGTGACTTATGAAGTATATTCTTTTGTCCGGGAATATACTGAGCCCCGACTGGCCAGTTTTTAATAATGTAGTGGGAACATGTTTAGACATGTCCATTCAATGTTCGACAGAGTCATATTTTTAGTACGTCTTTCTTATGTAAAAGTAATTTTGAAATTTTGCAAAATTAAATGCGTTTTTTGAAAAAACTGTTAAAGAAAATATCTCAAAATCTTGACGTGTTGGATGGAAATTCTAAATCAAATCCAGAATCAGCATAACAAAAGACATAAACTGCACGTATTGGTGTATAAGAAAACAAACTATGTTGACCAGTGTAATTAACAATATTAGATCTGTCATCTATCTTGAACACAGGTATGATTTTACACACCTTCCAAGATGATTGGAAATACAGATATATTTATAACCAAATTACACAGAATTGCTAATGGATTAGCCAACACTACCGTACAGTCACGTAATAAAAAAACTGGATATACGATCGATAAATATACGATAAATAAGAAATTAAGTTTATTTGATTCATATTTCACTGAATTTTTTAATTCACTAGTACTCAATTAGAATTATAGGTTTAAAAAGTATTTACAGATAATTTATTAAACAAAAAGATATGGCCATAGTTCAAATTATAATTGAAGTAATTTAGTGATTTGATTAGTTCATTTTTTGTGAAAATTAATTTATCAGATATGAATATTTGTACTGGTAACGAATAAATGACAATTAATATTTTTTAAATGGTTATCTTCATGAGATATGGGGGGAATAACATGTTTAATTTAACAAACAGTATTGGTTTTAACAATTTATGGTTGCCCAATTCGTTGCGCAATCTTGCCTTTAATATCTTCATGTCCAATCAGTGACACATTATTGTCTTGTGCCAGCATATTAAGAGCTTACTTACAATGTTTAAACAGTTTTGACCCAGTAATAGAGTTCATAATTTCTTTTATAGTTTTATAGTCTGACCATTAATCCTTCTTTTCGTGTAGCCAACTTCCCTAGTTTCTCATTATAAAATTAAACTGTTTTTTTAATAACACAGGTCTACAAAATTAAACTTTTTGACAGATGTTTTTATTTTGAAAACTGATTTTATATAATTTTGGTAGGCTGATTTCAAAAATTCTATGCATTTATTTGTATCACGTAAGTTTTGTTTGCAAATATTAAATAAAAAAAAAACGATATTTCTAAAAGAATTTATTTGTTTATTGAGTAAAAAGGTGGAATACAAGTTAAAAAAGTGGAAAAAAATACTTTACTCAGTCATTTTTAAGTGAAATCTTTGTCTTTTTGCAAGAAAGCTGCCTTGTCCGGACATTCGGTTGTATGTTTTTAAGGGCATATCCCGTTTTAACATCCAGCAGTAGTCCGCCATCATCGTTATGCTCCATCTGTCTTGGTATCGCCGTTCCATTTCCTTAATGGTGAAACCTGTCTCCCTGTTCTTCGCTAACTGCTCCAAGATTTTCAGGAAAATAGTTCAAGTGTGAAAACAGGAAATGCACTTTCAAACTCATATTACAACCTAGACGATGAAAGTGTTGTAACATATTTTGAACAATATTTTCGTAGTTTTCGTCCTTAGAGTTCCCAAGAAACTTATCAATTACTTCTTTAAATGAAACCCAGGCGTTTTTCTCGACATTGGTCATTGCGTTTTGAAAATCCTTGTCTTTGCATAATGTTCTTATCTGCGGTCCAACAAAAATACCTTCTTTTAACTTGGCATCGGATAAGGCTGGAAATGTCTCGCACAAATATTTAAAACACTGTCCATTTTTGTCTAGGGCTTTAACAAACTGCTTCATCAAGCCAAGTTTGATATGGAGAGGAGGCCGTAAAACTTTTTTGTGGTCAACCAAGCTATCTCTTAATACATTTTTGCTACCAGGTGTAAGGCTTGTTCTAGAGGGCCATTCTATTTGAGTCCAATGTCTATCCCTTGCTCGACTATCCCACTCACAAATAAAGCATGGAAATTTTGTATAACCTCCTTGTTGTCCTAGTAGCATGCACAGCACTTTAAGGTCACCACAAAGCATCCACTGATGTTCTCGGTAGTTTATTTTCTTTAAAAGAAGTTCAAAATTTTCATACGTTTCCATTAAATGTACCGAATGGGCAACGGGAACCGAGGCCAGCTCGTTACCATTGTGCAATAAAACGCCTTTTAAACTACGCTTACTTGAGTCAATAAACAGGCGCCATTCTTCTTTTACATACGGCACATTTCCTAATTTTGAAATTAAGTCAGGAATATTGTTGCAATACACTAGCGGTCCGTCTTGAGTAAAATATTGACATAACTCTTTTTCGCGATCCCGGTAAAAGCTTGATGTGACGCCAGGTGCCAGTAAATGTTTCTCACGAAGTCGGGAGGCTAACAATTCGGATGCATCCTTTGGAAGGTGTAAATCTCTAATTAAATCATTTAGTTCGCTCTGGTTAAACACTTCGGGCTCTCTGAAATCTGGTGTGAAATCTGAGTCATCTGGGTCGCAATCAGATTCCTCTGATTCTGACGATATGACGTTTTCTAGTGCTTTTGGGGCGGTAGGTATCGGTACATCTGGTCCATGAGGAGCTGGTCGAATAGCAGAGTCAAGATTGGGATACACAATTTGTTTCTTATTTTTTCTGTTGAATCCTTGAACATTACACGAACAAAAATAACAATCATCACTGTGATTTCTAGGCTCTCGCCATACCATAGGAACACCAAAGCTTAAACATTTCTTCCTACCTTTTTGCCAGTTTCTTAATGCTTCAACGCAAACGGAACAAGCAGTATGAGGAGCCCAGGACTTGTCTTGGTCGCCAATTTTTACACCAAAATAAGCGTGGTATACATTTTTCACAAACGAAGTTATAGTTTGCCTCTGCTTTACTACGACATAACTATCACAGATATAACAAAAGTTATTCGGATTGTTCACACAATGTCTTATTTCCATATTTATGCGTTCTAGAACACTTAAAATACGCAGCAACGAAGACAACAAGCGCGCGGACACAGTAGCACGACGACTAACACAACCAAACTGCACATAAGCAGGTTTCAACGTTGTATTGACGCTTCTGCGCCGACTCTGTTGCTTTGCTGAGAAATCTAATATTAACCAGTGTTGCCAAATCACATTTAATTTCATAAAAATCAATTCATTTAAAAATCATGCCTAACATGGAACAAACATATTCTTGTCATAGGTATGTATATTAATAAATTAACATTTTTAAGATAAAGAGCGCTATAAAAAAAATTTACGTGATAGAGCAAAAATATGGCGTTCTTTGGAATAAGGGCACCCAAACATATACAAATTAGCAAACAGCTTTCAAACATCAAAATCACTGTAGACCTGTGTAATCAATGAATGATTCAATTGCGCACAGAGTGTGTATATTAGCGAAACATATATCCATGCGTTTTCATATTTATGATGTAACATAACAAGAAAGATAATACTAATTACGGGATGTACTTTTGCGAAGATTTGCTCATTTGTAAACTCAATCGTAAAAATATTGTATTGCAGATACAAGAACTCCATGCACATGGACATGAAATCGCCCTACACTCAATAACTCACGAACCTTATATAGATTATTGGGACAATTTGGATCTTGAGGGATACATTGCTGAATTCGGCGGTGAAAGAGAATTGATAGCTAATTTTGCCAATATTCCCGAAGAAGATATTCAAGGTGCAAGAGTTCCACTGCTTCAACTTGCAGGTAAGTTAACTATCGTAGTACATATTTAAATATGCAACTTTTCTAAAGATAACATTATTGAAAGTTTAGGATATTTCAATTTATTAATTTCATTATTTAATTTCTTTTCGTAGGAAACACGTACTTCGAAGCATTGCAAACTTCCGGTTTAAGTTATGACTGTTCCTGGCCCACTCAATCATACAAGGATCCACCGCTTTGGCCGTATACTTTAGAATACCTTTCCAGTCAAGACTGTCCAATAGGAGTTTGTCCCGATGAATCTTTTCCCGGTACATGGCTTCAACCTATGGTAGTCTGGGAAGATCTCAACGGTTACATATGCTCAATGGTCGATTCATGCATTTATGTGTAAGTAATGCTTTAAAAATTATCATACCGTAAAATACATATTTGAGGAAAACAAGAATTTAAAAAAAGGGTAGGTAAGTTTACTAGCGCTTCTTATATAAGCCTAGCTACGTAAGATTGTGGCCTTTTAGCAAAGATTTCGACTGAATTTATTATAACTTATGCGATGAGCTACAAAACGCTAACACAGAAAATAGTTAGGCAAATGTATGGATCTATTCAAATATCTTTGATATGTCTACATAGATTTGAATAAGACTTTCCACAATTGAATCGGTTATTTCTTAAACACCCTAAGTCATTTTTCGGCCATTTTGAGTTAATACATGATTAATATGAAAGCGGCTGTTTCCTATCGTTTGGGGCTTATACAACCTAATTACTATATTCCTTACCTTAGAAACATGTAAATGAAATATTCCATTTAATGCTTAAACAACTCAACTCATTGACTTATGGTGTTTTAGCACTACATGAATAAGCGCTTCTTAGTAACAGCTGATTCATAACCTCTAATAATCGTGCAACGTTTGAGTGCATTTGTCAGTGCATTTCGATTATTATCTGTGAGATTGTTGCTAAAAAGATAAGTATAATAAATTATTACATTAAGATGATCGATTGTGCGGAATCTCTCCAAAAACGGAAGAAAGGTGTTCGTAATGACGGATTATACAAAAGAAACTTGATCCGGAATTCTCGAGTTAAAGGAGCAGAGTATAAAAATTACAGAGGGAAAACTGTACCTGCAAAAACTTTAAATCTAACGAATTGCAAGTATGTTCTCAGGTAATTAAATAGTACAACGTTTCAGTGGCGGCTCGTGCTAAAAATTTTAAGGTGTTCTGCAAGTTTTACAAAAAAATTTACCTTGCACGGGCAGTAAGAGGTTGTCTTCCATCGATCTTATCGTGCTTTCTTCGCCTTCCGCACTGAAGTAATGGATTTCTGGAACGATTGTCAATTGTCACACAAAAAAATAAGAGTCTCTAATATTATTGTTTTTACGTTAAACTCGCCGCACCGTAAAAATAGTCGCGAAAATATTAAATACCGATAGGTCCAACTCGCAACGGGCCATAGGCAACAATATACGTATGGAACGTAATGCGGTGTGGCAACGTGTGTACGATGCCTATATTGAGTGACTTTCTTAAAATTTAAATTTATTTTGCAGAATTATTGATTTTTTTTACTTTTATCTTTTAGAAAACGTTATTGTTTTTTTATTACTTAAAATTACTTTATATGAAAAATAGTATACCATAAAAGTGTAAACAAAGACAGTATACATTGAAACGAATATTCATTCAATTGTATGTATTGTCATGAAATTGAATTTGTCAATCGTTGTTAAATTTGTTAGAATGAATAGATATTTATATTTATCGGAAAATACTAATACTTAAAGCAAACAAATAAGGTGTAGTGTTTTGTTATAGGAATGTATAATATCCATTTCTTCCTGCATATTGATTATGCAGCTGATGCTTTCGTAATATGCTCATATTTGTATTATTTCAACTTATACTTCGGTCGATACATACCGACTTCCTTCAAACCAGGAGGAAGCTACAGTTGTAATTAAACTATACTTCCTTTTTTTTATTACCTACGGATCTTCACAATTCCAAAATACGTTACAATGTTGCTTATTTTAGATTGTAATTAGCTGAATGCTGTCGCAAAACTGATCTTTGCATTTTTAAAAATGCCAGAATAAAGTTAACCCCTGCCCTTATTATAATTTTACAAAAGAACAGACACGTACATCAATTTCTACGAAAAACTAAGCCTACAGTTCATGTATAATACAGTGATAATGAAGACTGGAGCGTTTGTCGACCTACGAAGTTGTACTTTACTTGTTTATTGTTAATAAAAGGCTGATGGAAATATTACGTGAGATTTTGGTATCTGTATTATAATAACATCACGATAATAGTAGAAATACAAATATGAGCATATTACGAAAGCATCAGCTGCATAATCAATATACAGGAAGAAATGGATATTATACATTCCTCATTCCTATAACAAAACACTACATCTTATTTGTTTGCTTTAAGTATTAGTATTTTCCGATAAATATAAATATCTATTCATTCTAACAAATTTAACAACGATTGACAAATTCAATTTCATGACAATACAATTGAAGGAATATTCGTTTCAATGTATACTGCCTTTGTTTACACTTTTATGGTATACTATTTTTCATATAAAGTAATTTTAAGTAATAAAAAAACAATAACGTTTTCTAAAAGATAAAAGTAAAAAAATCAATAATTCTGCAAAATAAATTTTAATTTTAAGAAAGTCACTCAATATAGGCATCGTACACACGTTGCCCACCGCATTACGTTCCATACGTATATTGTTTGCCTATGGCCCGTTGCGAGTTGGACATATCGTATGCCGAATCATATCGCCTTCCGCGCTGGAATAAATGCACTGCATTTCGCTGCATTTAATGCAGCGACCAGGCCTGCTAAAATGACGCATTGGTTTTAGACACCCGCGGGAGTAGCGGGGTGCGCGCGGGTGTTTGACAGAGCTCTGAGCGCACGCTCGTGTGGACCAGATAAGGAACAAGTGAGCGATCGCGCGAATTAGGTTGGTTATTCCACTGGTCGCCTATTGAATATTATTTGGAATTTCGGAAGCGAATATCTCGGCTTCTACTTGTCGGATTTTGATGATTGAGGTGTCAAATTGTAGGGTTTGATGTCCTCTACAGGTGATGTAGAAAAATATGCAAATTTTTTGATATACAGGGGGAGAATTTTCATAACAATATGTTACGCTTTTATAAACATCAGAAATGTCGGAAAAATTATGTAAAAGAAAACTAGTTATAACTAATACAGGTTCGCCCGCCCAATTTTTTGGGAGCTCTGCAGCACTGCAGCGCTTATGCGCTAGCCGCTACTGCAACGTTTTATTTATTGTATGTTTTCTAATGTAGATGTCCTATGAAATGTGGAACTAAAATAGATCTACATACTAAAAAGGAAATTTTTCAAAGATTTCATTCTATGAAAACAAAAGACGAACAGGATATTTATATTCAATGTTTGATTGAAGTTCAAAATATAAAACAGAGGCGTAAGCGCAACTTAGAAGGAAAAGAGCGTAGTAGATCATATGGCTATTTTGTGAATCTTTGTAACAAAAAGATTAAAGTTTGTCAGTTTACTTTTGCAAACTTACATTGTGTAAGTATTGAGAGACTAAAAAGAATTAAAAAGCTGCTATTAAATAATAAAACGCCTTCCGATAAAAGAGGAAAGTATCCTAAAGGAAATGCCATTACAGCTGATATTATGAATTTAGTTAAGTCACATTTCTTTATATCCTGTAAAGCAGACACACTATTCTGGGGCAGACTATCAGTATTTGGATGCCAAGCTGAACGTAAAAATAATGCACGAGATGTTTTGTGGTAAATATCCTGATTTAAAAGTAACATACCATTATTATTTAAAATTTTTCCGTGAAAATTTTAATCTTCACTTTGGGCGGCCGCAAGTTGACACTTGCAATAAATGCGAGGAACTAACTTTGAAAATAAAATGTTCATCTTTAGGAGAATCGGCAAAAAAAGCTGCAGTAGCTGAAAAGATAGTCCATCAACGCCGCGCAAAAAAAATTTTACACAGCAATTCAGACTGCTACTGAAGAATGTAAAAGCAATGAAAAACTTGGAGCAATAGCATTTGATTTCATGCAAAACCTACAGCTCCCATTAATTCCTGTACAGGATTTGTTCTATTTAACCCAATTAAGCGTGTCTGTGTTTTGTATTCACGATTTCAAAACCAATAATGCTTATTTTTACACATACACCGAAAATGTTGCAGCAAAGGGTCCCAATGAGGTAGCGTCGTTCTTAATGGATTATATTGAGAACTATTTGCCTAAACAAGTTGAAGAACTGCAATTGCTTTCTGATAACTGCCCTGGGCAGAATAAAAATCACTGCATTATTCGATTATGTATGGCTTTAGCAGAAACAAATCGTTTTAAGAAGGTGCAACAATTTTACACTATAAGAGGCCATTCCTTCCTTCCTTACGACAGGGACTTCGGCGTTGCCAAAAGAAACCTCCGGAAATATGACAGAGTTTACAATTTACACAGCTACACAAAAATTATTGTCAAAGCAAGCTCGCAAAATAATTTTACGGTCAAGGAAGTTAAGGGAGATGAAATTTTAGATTTCAAAAATTGGTGGACAGCCTATTATAAAAAGGACACTAGTTCCGAGGAATCAGCGAAGGCTTGTAGAGATGCAAAGGTAATTTGCCATATCGAAATTTCACCACTTCATACACTTATCTTCAAATCCTGGATATGTAAAAGCTTCTGAACTAATCAATGGTTGTTTGTGGCATACGTTTATTAAGGGAAACGTATGCCACAAACAACCATGTTGAACAAGTTGAAGAACTGCAATTGCTTTCTGATAACTGCCCTGGGCAGAATAAAAATCACTGCATTATTCGATTATGTATGGCTTTAGCAGAAACAAATCGTTTTAAGAAGGTGCAACAATTTTACACTATAAGAGGCCATTCCTTCCTTCCTTACGACAGGGACTTCGGCGTTGCCAAAAGAAACCTCCGGAAATATGACAGAGTTTACAATTTACACAGCTACACAAAAATTATTGTCAAAGCAAGCTCGCAAAATAATTTTACGGTCAAGGAAGTTAAGGGAGATGAAATTTTAGATTTCAAAAATTGGTGGACAGCCTATTATAAAAAGGACACTACTTCCGAGGAATCAGCGAAGGCTTGTAGAGATGCAAAGGTAATTTGCCATATCGAAATTTCACCACTTCATACACTTATCTTCAAATCCTGGATATGTAAAAGCTTCTGAACTAATCAATGGTTGTTTGTGGCATACGTTTCCCTTAATGCATGCTAGAAATACGAAAAATAGACTGCTGTGTTTTCCAAAATCCTGTGCTTACGAAGGAAGCATTCCTATCTTGAACACTAAACTGGAACACCTTAAAACATTGCTGCAATGGGTCGATGAAGACGAGAAATCTTTCTATGAAGCTATTATCAACTTCAGTAAAACAAAGGAACGGAAAAATAAAGCTGCAAAAAGGGAATAGCGAGTAAAGTTCTTAAAAATGTATAACTTGTATTACAAATTTTGCGTTTGTTGCAGAAACAACCTAAGTCAGAATTTTTGAAATTTTTTTTTAATATTATAATTTTAATTAATATAAAATATTGTTACTACATTATGTCTAAAACATGTTAAACAATCATTTGAAATAAAGTAAACAATATTTTTTTTTGTGTTTCTAGGAATAAAACGTTTTTTTTGTTTCCTGAAAACCTATAAAAAATGACTTAGGGTGTATAAGAAATAACCGATTCAATTAATTAAATGTAAATCGGAGATTCGATGAGTATATCTATACCGGAATCAACTTCCAGTTTAGCCGGAAACGACACAAAAAATATAAACAAAATCAATATCAGTTAAGAAAGTGTTCGAATGGAGACTGGAGACTTCCGAGTGTTAATTAATAGTTATTTACGATACAAGTGTTAAAAGTGCGATTTTATTCGCTAACGCTCGTGTCGCAATTTACGAGTGAAATAAAATAGCATTTTTAACTTGTGTATCGTACAATATTTTTTCTACAAACTCAATTTTTATTATAAAATATAATGAAACTCCACTGACCAAATTTTACAGCTCATGAATACGTTTTGACACAACTGGACGCAACCGTTAAATTACGTCAAATTAATTTGTCACAATTTGTACAAAAGATGAGTTCGTGTATTAATAAATAAAATGAAGTAATACCGAGTGCAATAATTGAAGCCACTGATAAAGCGACATTAGATTTGTTGCCCTCAAAATCTAGGCAACAATATGAAATTGCGTACAAAAGGTTTATGGAATGGTGCAGATGCAACAATGTGATAGGTAAATTTTGCGAAAATGTTCTACTAGCATATTTTAAAGAAAGGTCTAAAATTTGGAAATCTTCTACTCTTTGGTCACATTTTTCGATGATAAAACTTTTGCTAAATATAAAAGACAACCATGATATTAGTAAATATTATAAACTTATTGCATTTTTTAAACAGAAAGGAGAAGGTTACCGACCAAGAAAATCAAAAATATTGACAAGACAAGAAATAGATTTATTTCTGAAGCATCAGATGAAAAATATATGCTGTTCAAAGTAGCTGTTGTTATGGGTATATTTGGCGCTTGTCGCCAGGAAGAGTTATGCCGTATGACTGTGGATGACATTGAAGATAGAGGAAATGTGTTAGTAGTTACTATACCAGATAGTAAAACCAATACTCAAAGAATATTTACCGTTATTGGCTCATATACAAACTTGTATAGCAAATACAAAGCATTACGTCCATCTAATATAAAACATCGACGTTTATTTACTAAATACGCTAATAATAAATGCACAAGTCAAGCGGTTGGAATAAATTCGTTTGGCAAGATGCCTGCAATTATCGCAATGTTTTTGAAATTGCCGAATCCAGAATCTTATACGGGACATTGCTTCCGACGTTCATCTGCTACTTTGCTAGCAGATTCTGGTGCAAGCTTATGCTCAATTAAGCGACATGGAGGCTGGAAAAGTTCCACCGTTGCTAAATGTTACCTAGAGGATTCTCTAGAAAATAAAAACAAAATTGCTCACTCCATCTTCCCAGATCTATCTAATAATTCTATTGCAAATGATAATTAAAATCACGATATTTTAGTTCCAATGAACTATTTGTCTGCAAATAATAATTCTGCAAGTACAGCAACACATGGAATAAATATCTCCAATTGCACAAACTGTACATTTAATATTAATTATCCAAAGAATATGTAATTTTCATTGTAATAAAAATCATTTGATATGTACGGAATTTTCTCTTGTCATTTTTGACAAACTGTCATTTACTTTTAACACAAGTGTTAAAAGTGGCCTTTTTAACACGCTACGCTATAAAATCGTTATGCAAATATTATGCGTCCCATGAAATGATTTATAAGTGGTTTTCTGTTTTTGAAAATGACCTTAAGAGCACGGATAATGCAAAACGTCCTGGACCCTCATTTACTGTAACTATTCCAGAAATTATCAATAAAGTCCAGGCCTTTGTAAGTAGCGATTGTCGATTGAAAGTACGTGAGATAGCTAATAAAGTAAACATTTCAACGGAATGAGTATGCAATATTTTGCATGAACATTTAAATATGAAAAAAAATGCGCTCTGAGAATGTTGGCTATCTTCAAACGTAACCCAGGGACAATTCTTCCGTTGATATGCCACAGTAAAAAAAACTTGAATACCTTATTATACTCCAGAACTAAAATACAACCGTAATGTAAAGTAATGGATTTCTCTCAAAGAAAGTGTCACCAAGCACGCAAAAACCGTTTTTTCGGCCGATAAGGTCATAGCCACAGCTTTATGGAGATTACAAATGTGTAATCTTTATTGTTTAAAAAAGGGAAAACCGATAGATAACTAGACAATATTATTCTGATTTGTTGACACGTTTTGATGTAGAATTGGAGAAAAAAAGACCGCATTTGTTGAAGAAAAGAGTATTGTTCCATCTCGATAATGCACCTTCTCATTCGTCCGCAGTTGCTGCAACGAAATTTCAAAGTTGAATTGCGTTACGAATTGCTGCCTCGTCCTTCATGTTTGCCAGATCTGGATCCTAGTGATTTCCTTCTATTTTCAAATTTCAAAAAATGTCTCGGTGGAAAGGGATTTCGGGCAAATGAAGAGCTGATATCCGAGACAAATGTATATTTTGCGGATAAAATTCGATGGGCTAAGCGTGTAGACTTGCAAGGGGATTATGCTAAATAAAATAAATTTATTCCCCTAAAATAACTACATATTTCATTCTATCGTCTTTGCCCGAGTTTATTTAAATTGTGCACAGGTGTTTTAAAAATGGTATTTTGAAGGGAAGGACAAAAATTAAAGTACTAAGTGTGTTAACTCGCATAATCATATTTCTACTTATTATTCGGCCATGAAAATACTCGAAAACTCTCAAGTATTTCACGTGAACAATGAGGTGATGCATCATCTTGTTGGAAGTATCGTAATTGGGGTTCGTCATCATCTAGTTCATTCATAAATGGTTCCAAAATTTCTTTGCGGTACCTTTCCGCATTAATATTTCCTAGCATAAATATGAGGATTATTCGGAAACTATGTGACCTAAGACAGAGATGGCGCGAATTCGTAGGAATCTTCTTTACCATTCTGTAGAATCATCCTTTTATAGGTTAAATTTGACAGTACAGAGCGATCTGTCAATTAGTTTGTTTTTTACAGTACGCCAAAGTGAAAGTTCCGTGCGATTTTATAATAATGGAAAAGACTGAGTTGAGAGCAGTGATAAAATAATTTCATTTGAACGTCTTAACACCGAAATCAAAGCAGAGCTGGATTCATTACTATTAGAATCCGCTTCTTTCAATAGTCAAAAACTGGGTTGCCGAATGTAAGCGTGGTCATATGAGTACAAATGATGAAACCCGTAGTAAACGTCCAAAAACAGTCGATAAAACCTGGGTCAACCATTACCCTCCCGAAACCAAAGAACAAGCCAAACAACGGATAAAAAAAAGGTTCTCCGCCACCAAAGAAGGCAAAAACGGTTTTGTCAGGAGGAAAGGTTAAGGCAACTGTTTATTGGGATTCTCGTGGAATTATCTTGGTCGACTAATTAGAAAAAGGAAAAATAATAAATGTGGAATATTGTCAAGTTGTTGCAACAATGTTGCGACAAAATCAAAGAGAAGCGGCCTCATTTGATAAAGAAGAAAGGGCTTTTCCATCAAGATAACGCAAAAATGCATCAATTTGGAATTGAATTAGCCTATTTTCCAGATTTGGCTTCCAGCGATTACCATCTCTTTCCAAATCTGAAAAAATGACTCGGCGGTAAGAGACTTTCGTGTAATTCCTACTGTAATCGCTACTGTAAACAGCTATTTCGAGGACTTGAATTCATCGACCTACAATGAAGGCATTACTAATTTGGAATATCGTTGGAATAAGTGTATTGAGAGAGCAGGAGACAATATTGACAAATAAAATGTTTTTTATCAAAAAAGTTGCATTTTCTTTGATACCAATTTTGTATCGACGAAACACTGGTCTAGAAAAAAGGTTTTTATTGACCTAAGTTGAGAGAGGGTAAATCGAAGTTGTCGATGTTTGGACTAATGAATTAATCAAAAGCGCGAGCTGAAAAGTTGTGATATCGGCACAGATATCATTAAAATATACTTTGTGAGACAGGCTTTCAAATGATATGCGACACAATATATTATAGGAAATGTACGTAATTAAATTAATACTTAAATTTAAAAACGAAATCTATAAAGAAACTCAAGGCGACAGTTAAATACTTGTTGACATGTCGAAGGGTCTATCGGCTAGGTGCGAGAACAAAAGAAAGGCTTTCTACTTGCAAACGAATTTATAGAAAAATGTCTAAGTGAAGTTCAATATTTTAAATGCAAGATATATATTTAAAGAAATAAATATAATTTAAAAATAGAATTAAACATTCTTATATATGCGAAGTGTAACAATACATATACAGGCTGTTTCATTAAGAATTGTCCATGCAGTAACTGGAGAAACCTCAGCATAAGATATGAAAATTTAACCTAAAACACTTAAATAAATTATTCCTCCTTACCTTAACTTGTATTACGTTCGCCACATCCGAGTTTTCTGTTTGAATATAATTAAAAATGTTTTGGCTTTATACAAAACATAGTGAGGTCTTATTTACTCGAGTATGTTTCAAATTATTTTGTACAAATATTGAGATTATTCAATTTCTGAATTCGTTTAAAAACGAATGTTTTTAAATCGCAATGATTGACGCAATTCACAGATAAAAATGTCTACTTAATTTCCACAGGCCAACTGAAACAGACGAAATTCTCGAATGGATAAAAACGAATTTCCATCGCCATTACGACAGCAACAAAGCTCCCTTCGGTTTCTATGTGCACGCAGCTTGGTTCGACAGGAATCCAAATAATTACGAAGCTTACCACTTGTTCTTGGATTATCTTGAGACTTTGGATGATGTTTATATTGTAAGTATACAATTGCGTTTGTATCCTAGAGTGTTTTGATTGTTCTCTTACGAAGTACTACCCAGAAATTCCCAGAATTTGAATGTGGCGCGCGAAAGGATGGTAGAACAGCTCTATAGCGGTAGATAGTCTGAGCTACATCTATACAAGTCAGTCTACCAAAGGTACATTTCTAGTTAGTGACAAGCAGTTTTTATGCATATTTGTGTTGTGTTTCAATTATTCTGCAATACTACAATTTCTGATTTGAAAAAGCAAAGAAGGTTAATCAAATTCTGCTTCGAACTTATGAGTGGTACAACCGTTTTAAAAATGGACGTGTGTCGGTTGATGATGATGAGTGTTTCGATCGTCCATCGACGGAAAACTCACTCACAAGATGTTACAAAAGTACGTGATGCTATCCTGCAAGGCTGAAGAATAAATCATGACATTTATAACAACGTCAGCTTATTGTAGACATTCAAGCGGCCTGCAAAGTGGCGCAACAATTCGTGGATCCTATACCACAACAATGCACTAACCCACACGTCACTTGTGCGTCAAAGACTCAACGAAAATGGCAGTCCTAGGTCACCCTCCTACTGTCCAGATCTTGTCCCTTGTGACTTCTTCCTGTTTCTGACGTTGAAACTGAAGCTTACGGGAAGCCGTTTTGAGACGATCGAGGAGATTCAGACCGAATCTTAGGCAATGTTGCTCACATTAAGACGCGAAGACTTCCAGCACTGCTTCGAGTCATAGAAAAGTCACTGGGATCGGTGTATTCATGCGGAAAGAGAGTAGTTTGAAAGTAGTGAATAAGTTGTAAGCTCAATTATTTTTTTTCATATTCCGGGAATTTCTGTGTAGCACCTCGTATGTATGGCTCTGGTACAGCTTCTAGTGACTATTATTTATTTTCATTTTTTTAAAAAAGATCTTAGAGGATTCATTTTCATCACGGTTTTGAATATACAGATGTTTGCAAAGTAATACAACATTTTGAGATGAAAATATCAGATTATTTTTACAAGGGTACAGAATCATTAATTAATCGTTGTAATAAATACATTGCAATTAGTTGACATATAATATAAAAGTATTTTTAATAATATGAAGTATTAAAAATCTGGCGTGAAGAACACAAATACAAGTTCAATATTAATATTTTGTGAACGTATCCTTCTCCAGAGAGGCAGATACGTTTGTGAGGGTATCCCTATCCAGCAAGGGAGTACTGAGGAATCTGTACAAAGATGAAATATGTTTCAAATTACTTCGTTACATAGGCATTCGGTTCGTCCGATAAAGAGTGGTTACACGTCAATACAGCTTCTACGGTTGCGGTTGTATCCGTCAGATGGAAGCACCTGGCTTAATTTTGCACTTGTTATTGAGACAGTGATAGTTGTTTTGGCGTTCGTCATTGAGTGGTGCTGAATGTTCTACGCTTTCTTTATAACATCTGTAATATAGCAAGGTTGTTTTTGTGAAGGTATCTCTCCCTCCAATGGCGGCGCACTGACGATTCTGTAATCAAACACATGTCTGCGTCTCTGAAGAGATACTTTCAGATATATACGAACTTCTGTTTTACAAATGAAACAGACATGCAATATACATATCTGTAACTGTACACATGGACAATACACCTCGTATTTTCAGCATTTACTTCTGCTTAAGACACATATTTCTGCCATCTATATGCGTCATCAGTCAAGCTAGTGAAGCAATGTAATACAAATTAATACAAATCTTTTCAAAAAACAGATTTGTATCTGTATATATGTACATACATTTACGCTGAAATCGCCTACAAGATATAGCAAATTTCGTCCTATAAGGTGGCTCTATTTAATAAGTGATATCTGACGGACGAAAGAGACTATGCTGAAAAAGGCGACCTTTCGCTTGACCAGCTAAGCTGGTACATAAGCGAAAAAATACGTATATCGGTGTAGTCCATTAACACGAGCCAGATGGTGGTAAATATACAAAAAGGTTTTAAGTATATCAATACGTTATGCACGTATAACACATTTGTTACAAATGAAACAGACATGCAATATACATATCTGTAACTGTACACATGGACAATACACCTCGTATTTTCAGCATTTACTTCTGCTTAAGACACGTGTTTCTGCCATCTATAGGCGTCATCAGTCAAGCTAGTGAAGCAATGTAATACAAATTAATACAAATCTTTTAAAAAAACAGATTTGTATCTAGATGGCAGAAACACGTGTCTTAAGCAGAAGTAAATGCTGAAAATACGAGGTGTATTGTCCATGTGTACAGTTACAGATATGTATATTGCATGTCTGTTTCATTTGTAACAAATGCGTTATACGTGCATAACGTATTGATATACTTAAAACCTTTTTGTATATTGTATTGTTTTCTCCAGACCCGATTTTTAATATTTTATATTATTAAAAATGTTTATATTTGTCTTAATTTGTACTCACAAATACTTTGTGTTTTCACATCGATATACTATTTTTTTGGTATATTGCGCCATCTGGCTGCCAGTTAATGGACTACACAGTTATATATATTTCTTTCTCTCATTATTGGCGGCCTTTCTCACGAATGGCTACGTGAGAAAGCGTTCATACAGGCAGGTCTCTCTTGTCCGTCAGATGCCACGAGATATCTTGTCAGCTGATGGTATAAGAATGTGCTTGTCTTGCAGGAGCGAATATTTTAGAAGGCACTTCATAAAAGCCATAAAGAGATCTTAAAATAAAAACACATGTCTGTAGTTGAAGTGACCATTGGTTATATACGTTGTGTCTGTCCATGTTTTTAACATATTTGTATTAATTTGTACTCCAAATTCATAGTTTAATATGTACTTTACTTATTAGGTAAGCATCCAACGAGCGCTTCAGTGGGTACAAAATCCACAGCCACTTAGCCAATTGTCATCAGTTTGGTCCTCCTGCCCCACAACATATACTTCCACCTGCCTAGCCAGTTCTTGTCCATTAGATAAAGGCGACGAACTAAGATACATGATGCAGTGCCTAAACGCATGTCCCAATGTTTACCCGTGGGTATACAATCCCCTGGGTAACTAAAATGATCGGGATCACGAGATGATCAGTTTAAATTTGAGGAAATAAAATTAAAAGAAAAGACAACATAGAAATGAATATTTTATTATGGATAATAAAAATGGATTTTATAATTTCATTGTTGTTTATTTTTAATCCTATTTTATTTTACTTATAGTATGTCAATTATATAAAATAATTTCGTATCACAATGCTGAAAATCAGCTGTCGAAATTTTTTTTTTTTTTTATATACAATACAAAAGAATAAAGAACACGCTGGGAAAATACAAGGAGAGTACATCAAAACATGTGTATTATAATAATTTATGAAAAGATCGAATGCTATACAATATATGTAAACTTATTATAAAAAATTAATTTAAAAAAAACACATTAATGAACTACAAAATACATCATTTACAAAAGTTAGATTGTCGAACTAAGAAAAAATGCACTTAAAAATAGGTAAACTATTGAATAGTGTGTGAATAAATATTAATAACTTAAATCATAATAAAATTTTAAATGCAGACATGCTTCTTTGACTTTTTTGTGGGGTCTAATGTACTGCAGCAAACAATCTCTAAGTAATAAGTGATTATTGCCACTTCGGTTGGAAAGCAGCGACGCCCGAACCTCTCGCCTGTCCACACCTCTGTGAGTCGACCGAGAATGGCAGTCTTTAATAATTTATACTTCACAAACGAAAATAGATTCGAAACAATAGATTTCACCCGGCGACCGTGCTCCAAAGAACACAAAAACAGTTTTTTTCGGTAAATAAGAATGTAGCCATGACTTTTAGGATTGTAGGGGCGTAATCGAGAATGGACCGTCTCCTAGATTGGACAACTAGCTGTTTAGTGCGACTCACAATGTTCTGAGTGCTTTAAAATTCTAACAGAGGACGCTGATATACGAGGCGTTTTTTAATTAAGGTCCGTTTTGTTGTAGACACTGGTAGTTCGCGCGCATATCGCAACGAGCGCATGCGTCGTGTACCGGCATGCCTCGGGAACAACTGTGCTCAGTTTCAGCTCTGTAGCTAACCTGTACGGTTCTGTTCTATGCTTTCAAGATGTTTAAGACTATCAACTCGCCCGCCGCGTGTGAATTTGGTCAGTGATACGGTTTTTGTCAGCAAGGAACCTGTCTGCTGCAGAAATTCATCGACAGATTTGCGAAGTGTACGGTGATACTGTTATGAGTGTAAGCAAAGTGCTTAGTACGACAATTCAAAGATGGTCGTGACAACGTTCATGATGAGTACCGCTCCGGTCGCCCTTCTTTGATTAGAGACGATTTGGTGGCTTCAGTTGAAGCGAAGATTCGTGAGAACAGGCGCTTCACAATAACAGGTCTCTCAAACGAATTTCCTGACGTGTCGAGATCAGTGCTTTACAACATTGTTTCTGAACACATAAAGTTTAGGAAACTGTGCTCCCGTTGGGTCCCGAAACTCCTAACAGAGGACCACAAAAACCAACGATTTGAGTGTGCGACGAAGTTCTTGACTCGTTATAACGAAGAAGGTGACGGCTTCTTGAGGCAGATCATAACTGGAGACGAAACATGGGTTTCGCATATCACGCCCGAATCGAAGCGACAGAGCATGGAATGGAGACACACAATCGCCTGTAAGGATGAAGGCCAAACAGACTCTGTCCCAGCGCAAAATCATGGCGTCGGTGTTTTGGGATAGGCATGGTGTTTTGTTGGTCGACTTCATGCAACGGAGAACCACTATCAATGTAGAAGCATACTGCCAAACCCTGAGAAAGCTACGCAGAGCGATTCAAAACAAAAGACGCGGCATGCTGACAAAGGGAATTGTCCTTCTCCATGACAATGCAAGACCTCACACTGCAGGTCAGACCCGCGATTTATTGGACAGTTTTGGCTGGGAAGTTTTAGACCACCCACCCTACAGTCCTGATCTTGCGCCGAGCGATTACCATCTGTTCCTCCACCTCAAACGTCACCTCAGTGGCAACCATTACAATGGTGACGACGACGTGAAAACGGCAGTGAACTCTTGGTTATCGGAGCAGGTGGCAAGTTTTTATGAAGAGGGTATTTTAAAATTGGTTAATATAATAGGTATAAGTGTTTGAACAAACTTGGCAACTATGTCGAAAAATAGAGTGAAGTATGTACTTTCTGAAAATAAATTTACTTTTTTGAAATAACCTTTTGTTGTATACCTATGTTCAAACGGACCTTACTTAAAAAACACGCCTCGTATTTGTTTGCGTATAAGTGTAAAAAAAAGTTAAATTGCTTAGGTTGTACGTAATATTTAGCGTAATCGGGAATGGAGCCTCGATTGGACCACCAGCTGTTTAGTGCGACTCAATGTTCTGAGTGCTTTAAAATTCTAATAGAGGACGCTGATATATACGCCTGCGCAGAAAATGGAGTTACAACTGTACGAAGTATTTTGTTTGTGTATAAGTACCAGTAGAAGTACCATTCATGATGCCTTAAAACGTTTTAGAGAGACGCAAGAATACACCAGGAGACCAGGTTCGGGTCGTCCACGATGCACAACGCAAAATGAAGACAGGCGCATGGTGTCAGTTCTTAGGAAGCGCAACCTGCCATCTACGATGGTAGCCCAACGGTTTTTTAACATGCATGGACGTCCAATATCGGCCAAAACAGTTAGAAGAAGGTTGAAAGCAAGTGGACTGATGTCAGCTAAACCTGCAACCGGTCCCAGATTACTAAGGATGCATCGCGTCGAAAGATTGCGCTTTGCACAGAATCATAGAGCCTGGAGAAATGAATAGTGGAGCTGTGTTCTGTTTACAGACGAATCCCGTTGGTTTTCGTAGACGGAAATCTAACAGCTGATAGGTACATAAATGAATGTTAGGCGAATCATGTGGTGCCATTTGGTCCATATATAGGCAATGATTTTCTTCTAATGCACGACAATGCGCGCCCACACGTCGCTCGCGTTACCACAAATTATCTGCAAGAAGTGGGGATTCGCGTTTTGCCATGGCCAGCAAGGAGTCCTGACGTTAATCCCATTGAGCACGTGTGGGACATGTTGGGACGGATGAGGAGGCGGCAGAGACCATCGGAAAACTTACAGAAGTTAAGAGAAGCACTTCTAGAAGAATGGGAAAACATTCCCCAAGAAGCCATTTCTAACCTGATTCAAGGCATGCCAAGACGTATGGATGCAGTTATCCAATGCCGAGGGAGTAACACGCGTTACTAAAAATGCGATTTCAATGTTACAATCACAAAACATCTAAGCCACAGCTGAAAAATGATGTTACTGGGTTTACGCCATTTCCGTTTTGACGAAAAGATTTTTTTTCTAATACTGTATTTATGATTAATTACATGAACCTTTGTTTGAAATGCGTTTTTCTATCATTTAAAATATGTACTTAACCATTAAATTTTATAACATACTAGGTCTTTAATTAACAATTTCTGACATAAAACAAGTGCCGGGTTTTTTGTCCCTGATGTACTTTGTGGACTTCTCTCATACTTTCATGTGGATCAGGTACGTAGATGATATTTTGGCAATTTTTGACATATTTAAGTTGTGAAAAGCAGTTGTTTTATTAATTTAAAAATAAAAATTGGAACAAAATAATGAAAACTAAAAAAAACGTGTTTTTTTTCTTAGTAACCCTGGAAAGAGTAGAGGCTACCCACATTATATTATCTAGTTTTATTTAAAAAAATGGTTATTATATGAATATTTTATGTGAATTTAATGTTCATAAAAAATTTCAAATTACTGAAAAATTGCTTTTTTGTGAGTTAATACAGTTTAGCTATCAGGTACAGATATATAATAATAATAACAATAAAATTTAAATTTATAGATTTGTTTAATGAAGTATTAAATAAAATTAATTTCAATTATGCTTAAGAAATAGGCTCCTTACAGTCACAGGTGTAAAAAGGCTTTTAAATTAAATAAGTATGTCAAAAAAACATGTCAATATGATAACAAAATATACCATGATTGATTTAACATACTATTACTGTGTACTTATTATTTACAAGTAGAAACTAAATAACATATGACATTTCTCAAAAGTTTATGAATTACAAATTTGAAACTGTAGTCTTTAAATTCATGCAATTATCACCAAACGTAATAAAAACCTGAAATGCGAAAGTTAATTATACAAGTGCTTTAGCCCTCATTTTCATAAAGTTTCTGGAAGTTAATTGAAAAACAGGAAAAACATTTGATTTGAACAAATGAGAAATGGTGAAACACAACCTATACATACAGGAAAGCAATAGAAGAACACTGCGTAATGTGTATTAACCCTTAAGTACTAACACTCCGTCTCACAGACGCCACGTTATGGTTGGACACACGACATCTCCCCACCTATGTGCTTTTAAAAGTTGACCAATAATGTAATTTTACTACCCGATGATATAAGTTACCAGCATAGATAATTATAACAAGCATAGAATGTAAGCTCCCATTATAAATGATGAATTCATAAAGAGAGTCATCTACCGGTTAAGGTGAACGTTTCCCGGCAAAATTTGAATTCTGAATTTATTCATTTTGTTTTAAATATTTTTGCATAACTTATTTTTTATACAACATAGTTATAAAATTAGTATCAAAATATATTTATAATCAAATAAACATAGTGACACTACATTTATAACAAAGTTGTAAAAAAAATTACTGATTACATATTAGAGTCCAGATTATATGCAAAATATGTTTTCAATTGCCATATTTCATTCCAAAAACATTAAATAAACCCAGAAAACTCATTATTTTGTTGTTAAAAGGTATATCAACAAAATTATGAGTTTTCTACGTTTATTTAATGTTTTTTGAATGAAATAAGGCCATTAAAAAAGCATATTTTGCATATAATCCAGACTCTACTCATTATATAAGATTTTTGAATCTTAAAAGTTTGTATAGTTTACAATCATTTCAATGAAACTAATTTAAAACAAACGTGATAGTAAAAATTAATTCAAAAACAAATATGTATTTTATCTATATTGTTAATGGAAAAAGCTTACTTGTAAAAATTGGTAACATTACTGGGTACAGGTCTGCGATCCTTTGCATTAAATATTCTATTTGCACCTTTCGGATAATTAAAGATCAACAATTTTGCGAAGCTTATTAATTTCACGAGACGTCTGGCTAGCAGTTTCAAAAGACGAATTATTGGGCCAATATTTTTTAATCAAACCATGACTGCTGAAAGACATCGAAATGAATTATTAGAGCCGTTTATTAATGAACTTCATAGTGATGAACTTATGAAAGGATATTTCCAGCAAGCTTTTTTGCTAGAAATTTTCGCTACAAAAATTATTAAATTTTCCTCCAACATCTCCAGATTTGACAAGATTAGACTATTTTATTTTTACATATTTAAAGAATAGAGCTTCGTAATGCTATTGCAAATTCTTGTCCTGACATAAACCAAGTAATCTTAATAATAACTTTGAAAGCATGAAGTGTAGAGTTCAACTTTGTCTTCAAAATAATGGTCAACATTTCTAACATTTGCTTTAGTATTATTTTCTTTTAATTTTGACTATTGTAATAAATACTTTTTTCAAAAACTAAATTACTAATATACAGTAAAACCTCTAATTATGGACACCTCCGACAATCGGACACCTCTAAAAAATGGACATTTTTTGTGGTACGAAATTTTATAATGGGTTTTCTTAACAATAGTCACTCCTAATATTGGACCCTCCATAAATCGGACGCGGACACCCTTTATTTCACCGAAGCAATAAAACATCTGTAAATATATCTCTTAATTAAGGACAGACAAGACGGGCGGCGCCGAATAAAATTTTGCAATTATGTATGTATGTATGTACTTTTATTGCTGCACACGTGGAAGTATATCTACTCGGGTTTTTCCCATAATACATATGTATGTACAAAGTGCACACGTGGAAGTATATCTACTCGGGTTTTTCCCATAATACAAAGGAACGACGGTTTACCACTGGCCTACTCGTCAGGTGATAAGTGGAGTGATATTTTGAATCAGTTTGAACTAGCCTTTGATAGTGTCAACATAGATTCTAGTAAAAGAAAGCGGTTAACAATCCAAGATAAAATTGATATTATTGCGGTTAGTGAACAGCAAAGCTTAAGTGTCCGAAAGCTCGCGGAAAAGTTTGGTGTCGGAAAGTCGCAAATTAGTGATATAGTGAAAAACAAAAGTGAAATAAAAGAACTTTTCGAGAAAAATGGAAACCTAGCTCAAAAAAGGAAGTTTCCAAAAACTAGTGGTTTAGCAATCGACGGAGCAGTGTTTAACTGGTTCTGTAAGGTGCGAAACAAAAATATTCCCATGTCAGGACCCCTACTCAAAGAAAAGGCGCTGGAAGTAGCACAAAGTTTACAACTCACCGAATTCAAAGCGTCTAATGGTTGGTTGAAGAAATTTTGTCAAAGACATAAAATATCATTTAAAAGTGTGTGTGGTGAATCTGCCTATGTAAACATGCAAAATGTAGACGATTGGAAAGTCAAGTTGCAATCAATATGCAAAGATTACTCTCGGAAAGATATTTTTAATGCTGATGAAACCGGTTTATTTTCCGCGCCCTTCCAACAAAAACATTTGCGTTAAGAAGTGATAAATGTGCCGGAGGAAAATCTGCAAAAGAACGACTAACTATATTGTTGCGTTCAAATATGGAGGGTGATAAGGAAAGGCCGTTAGTCATCGGGAAAAGTAAGAAACCTAGATGTTTTAAAGGAGCTCATGTGGATAAGTTGCCGATAGGATGGATATCTAACAAAAAAGCGTGGATGACTTTGGATATTATGTCAGCTTGGTTAAAGAACTTTGATAACAAGATGAAGAAAGAAAAAAGGCATGTAATTTTGTTTCTTGATAATGCCACTTCTCATCCGAAGATTTCATTGGAAAACGTAAAATTAGTTTTTCTACCAAATACTACCTCGCATTGTCAACCTATGGACCAGGGTGTGATTCAAAACTTTAAGGTAATTTACCGGAGCATGCTTGTAAAAAGGCTTTTGGCGTTAATGGATACTGAAAATTCACTAGAAATGGTAGAAAAAAACATTACGATAGTCACTGCATTAATATGGATATCAGCTGCTTGGAAAAAACTCTCGCCTGTGACCGTAAGAAACTGTTTTCAAAAATGCGGATTCAATCAAAGTGACAGTGATCTAAGTGCAGAGTGCGATATAGAAGATAATATACCATTAGCATTTTTATTTCCCAATTTTAACATCACTAATTTAGATATAAGCACATACGCATTAATTGATAATGAGTTATTTACTGAAAATCCTAATGTTTCCATTATAGATTGTATCGATGAAATTACTGATATCAGTGATGAAATGGAAAATGAGATTGAAGAGGAATTTGTAACTAGTATATCAAATATTTCAGAAGCCCATCAAAAATTAAAAGATCTTGAGAACTATTTCTTAAGCACTAACAGTTTTAACATTGCTAACAATATTTCTCAAGCTCTTCTTGAATGTGAATCTGAGATATTTAAACATAAAATGAAAAAAGCAAGACAAACAACAATTAATGATTATTTCAAGTAAAATCTAGCATAAAATATGTATGTATGTATGTGTATTAAGTATTGTAAACTTTTTTCGACTTTCGTCTTACTATGTGTGATTAAATTGATATGAGAATGAATATTTTTTTTCGTTTTTTTTTCACCTCCACATTTTGGACACCTCCATATATTGGACATTTTAGGATTCCCCGTCAGTGTCCATTATAAGGAGGTTATACTGTAGAATAAAAAATGCGCTGATTTTAAGTTTCAAATAATTTAATCTAACTTTCCACTACAATATTCTATACAAATGGAATACAAATGGAAAGTTAGATTAAATTATTTGAAACTTAAAATCAGTGCATTTTTTATACTATCATAGTTATGGAGTTTCAACAAGTGTCTCCCTTATCAATTAATTATTTAAATTACTAATGATTACACACATTTACATAACAAAACTATCAAAATTAGACGTTTGTTACAGATTACGTGCTTTTTCACCAACCATTAAAAAAAAAAAGCCTGCCCATCTCTAATGAGGAAAGTTTTTGAAGGCACGTATTATAGCTAATCACAAAATATTACAGGCAAGCAAAATTCGTATATTAGTAACTGCCTTACATCTCAACCTGTCTGGTCGATTGTTGACAGGATGACCATTTTGTTGCTCTGTTTCAAGTACATAACAAGTATCCATAGACAATACATGTATCTCTGTATTTCATTGAATTCAATATACGTTAAGTTTAAAGCCAATTTCTGAGTTAATCCTTTCGCTCATTGCGTCCTCAATTGAGGACAAACATTTCTAAGACTTCTGATGCAAGAAATGTGTATATTATCCGATATTTCAGTGTCCACGTATAGTTTACTTCAAATTATAAGAATATAACTTTGAACGGCTCTAATGCTTTTATTTCACCACCTGCGGCAATAACTACCTGACCGCTCAATACGATTCTTTTACGCAAACAAACTGCTGAGGTCCGTAATGACAAAATTTAAGTAATTACGGCAATTTAGATGAAATAAAATTTAATAATAATTACCAACAGTTGTTAATTTGAATATATAACGTGTGTTCATTTGAAAAGTCAATCTAGGTTACTTTGAAATTTTGATAGAATAAGACGCATATAAAAAGCGTTCAAATAAGCTTTGCCTCTAGTAGGCCATTCCTTTAAAAACGTATGATAATTAATAATTTAAATTTGCATTGGTTGTCAATTAGACAGATGCATAGTTGACAAAAATTGCTTTGTAATTTAAAATTGATTTAACATGGTTTTTACTATACAACACAAATCATTCATGCTAGAATCTTATTTTCGAAACGGACGTAAGATTGACGGACAATGGCAGTATTCTCTTCAAGATTGTTTAGAAGAATTTAGAAATGAGTTCCCTAACGTCATCTTTGATTATGACAGTTTTCGGCACACAGTGACACATTCCGTTATGGTTTTCAGAGAAACAGGGAGTGTTAAACAGAAAGAAGGCGCAGGTCGGGCGAAAAAGCGTACAGAAGAGCTAGTTAATAATGTAAGAGAAATTATAAATAATGCACCAAGAACTTCCGTACGAGCATTATCACAACAAGTGGGTGTGTCAATTGGCACATGTCGTACAATTTTGAAAAAGGACTTACATTTATTTCCATATCACATGACCTGTTATCAAGAAATCAAGGAAATCGACTATCCCAGAAGAATAACGTTTAGTCAGTGGTTCTTAAATAATTTTGATAATGACCTTCTTGACAAAACCTTTTTTTCTGATGAGTCATGGTTTTATCTGAATGGATATGTGAACTCACAAAATATGAGGATGTGGACTAATGAGAAACCACATATTTTTTTTGTTGAAACCGCACTTCATCCGCAGAAAATTGGTGTATGGTGTGCGATTAGTCGAAGGAGAATTATTGGCCCTATTTTTTTTAACGGAACCTTAACAGGAGAAAGGTATCGACAAGAAATTATTATGCCATTTATCGAACAGCTTGACGACGAAGAAATAACACAGGGTTACTTTCAACAAGACGGAGCTAGAGCACACACAGCAGGTGAAACAATTAATATTCTGCAGCAATTCTATCAAAATCGGTTGATAAGTTTAAACACTGAACATGAATTTCCACCAAGATCTTGTCACATTACCCCATGTGATTTCTTTTTATGGCCATTCTTAAAGAACTCAATTTATCAAGTACAGATACCTGATCTTGCAGGCCTTCAAATTAGAATTGCTGAAAGAATTAATGGAATTGACAATGCGATACTACAAAACACTTTTTCCTCCATTAGAAGAAGATGTGAGAAATGTTTCGAACAAGGTGGTGGACACAATTTTTATAAAATTTTGCTTGTTTGTTGGAAATAAACATATTTCATTCACTTAAAAATGTTCTTTTTATTATTTTGACATTTGTCATTTCAATCAAATATCTCATCTCATAACCAACAAAATTCCTATTAAAATTAGTAACAAGCTAAGACATAATCATAATTTCCAAGGGCTACTTTGAGGTAAAATTTATTTGAATTCTTTGTATATTAGTATGTGCTTGTTGTTCCGTAAACGCAAATCCAAATGACATTTGATAATGTCAATCACAAATATCAGTTAGTGCATAAAATAATCGTACGTCGATTCTGGTTTAAATAAATTGCTTTGAACGGAGGATTTTAAAGTGCATTGATCTTGAAAGACAACATTTTCAACATTTGTTATAGTTTTAAATAAATACCTATTATTTGTTATTTATTTGTATGTATGAAACTGTCAAAATATACGACTTCGTAGGTTAAGTAGTAAATTTTAATTTACGACATACTTCAAAATGTTCTCAGTAAATCACATGCTACTAGATTGACTTTTCAAATAAACACTTGTTAGTTATTATATATAGTTAAATAGTCTTTAAATTACAATTTAGATGAAATAAAATTTAATAATATAACTACCAACAGTTAATTTAAATATATAGTTAAATAGTCATTAAATTACAATTTAGATGAAATAAGTGCTTATATTTATTAAACAAAATTTAAGTAAATATAGTTAGGAGAGTTGGTATATATTACATCTAATATTGAGTCTATTTATCATTTATTGTTAATCCTTACTACTGTATACATATTTGATTTTTCTATCTTTACTTAACGAACATGTGGCGACCTTTTGCTGAAAGTGTTAGTGATTATTTGGATAGTGATAATACTGTTGGAGCACGACAGAGAAAGCATATATCAGAAGATCCAAAACAGATAATTTTCAATGTCTATCATACCCTGATGGAAGAAAATAACGAACTACAAACCCAGAACATTCAAGGAACGTCGCAATTAACCAAGGTGCCTTTTGGAACAATATATAAAATAATTAAGAATAACGCAGGGCCTCGAAAGCAAAGAAGTGACAAAGGAGCACCGAGAAAAATTGAAGAGTATGAAATTGATACTATTAGGCAGCAAGTATACTCCTTCTACAGAGGAAATGTTGTATCTACACTTGACTGCTTACATAAAGGAATCAGTAATGAGTAGAGCTGAGGATGTTTGCGGTATAACCATGGTTATACCGCAAACATCCTCAGCTCTAGTAATGAGCCTATAAATATTCAGTGTTCTAAAGCAACCTTGTGGCGGACGCTAAAGAAAGCTGGTTTTAAGTTTGGCACTATAAACAAACGTCGCACAATTATAAAAAGCCCGAGGTTACAGAAACTTCGATATGAATACTTAACGGCAAGTAGAAGGTATAGACAGGAAGGACGATTAATATGTTATTTAGACGAGACAATTTGCAAAGGTTGGGTGGATAGTTCAAGTATGCGCCAGTTGGACGCGCCGGTTTCGAGAGGGAAGAGAATAATCATTCTTCATGCTGGGTCAGAAAAAGGATGGATCGGACAGCCGCTGTTAAAAATGTTAAATCCTCAAGTTTAGATTACCATGAAGACATGACCTCATCTTTATTTGATGAATGGTTTTGTGACACTTTGCTGCCAAATTTACCAAAAGATAGTGTGATAGTGATGGACAACGCTCCGTATCATTCTCGGCAGCAAACCAAAGTTCCTACAAAATGTAATAATAAGAAAGATATTAAAACATTTTTAGAAGCAAATGATTTATATTCTGAGGATCATTATACAAAAAACCAATTAATAGAGGTGATGAAGACAAAAGAATATTTAAAGGATTATTATGTGGATAACAGAGCCAAAGAAGCAGGACATACAATTTTGCGTTTACCACCATACCATTGCATTTTCAATCCCATTGAATTGATATGGGCCCAACTGAAAAATACCATAAGACGAACAAATCAAACACCGAAATTTAGTGAAAGCAGTGTAACACACATAAAAAATACTATGGAACATATAACTGCTGTAAATTGGAAAAATGCTGTTAAACACGCAATAGCAAAAGAGGACGAATATATGCGCATGTACAAAATAGTTGCACCTTTGATTACAAATTTGCAATACGATTCAGACACAGACACCGATTTGCAAGACGACTCAATCACAGATGATTTATGAAATGGGGTGACACATAAAAATTTGATTGTGTATTACAAATAAATTAGCTTTATATATCTATATGTATCCACTACACATGTTGCCACACAATTTGTAATTTTTTCTTTGTATATTAAACCAATGTACATATATTTTTTATTATATAATTGAAATCAACAGCGTTTTATTATTATATTATAGGGCCCTAATTTATAGTCAATTTCATACGTTGCAAATAGGTAAACCGTACCCGTTCAATAAGGAGACCAGGTATAATAATTATCATCACAGAAAGTGGTGCAACAGAACATTAGAGCCGTTCAAAGTTATATTCTTATAATTTGAAATAAACTATATCTCTGTATTTCATTGAATTGAATATAGGTTAAGTTTAAAGCCAACTTCTGAGTTGGTCAGTGACTTTAGAGTTAATGTTGGCTTTTAATTCAAACAGTGATTATGAGCGCATCACGAAAGTTAGTTTACTTTTAAATTGATTATGAAACCCGCCCTTAATGCCTTCCAACAGTGTCAACAATTAAAAATTTTATAAGCACAGATATTATTAGTTGCATTTGGTTATATATTGAATAAGCACTTAAATATAAAAGATATATAACTGGGTCTGACATACCCTACGTCAACAGCACAAATTACACATCACTGATTAAGGGTTAAATCACAAATATTTAACGTAAACATGTTTTACCAAAAAAACAGAATTTACTTTAAAAATAAAATATAAATTATCGAACCTATTCAAAAATTGAAATGATCCTAACAACTTAAAGAATCGAATGTTTGCAAATTCTCTCCCCCACAATGCAATGGGCGACTTGGGAAAGGCAATAGCTTTGAAATCAAATTTAACAAATAAATACACTGAATCCACCAGCAATTTAAGAGATAATTATATACCCTTTATAAAATTTACCATTAAACAAATTCATTCAACGAATGAAGCCAATCTAAAGGAGAGATGTTTTTAAAAAAATATATCACAAACAATATACAACCACCAGCCTCTGAAATTCCCACTTAATATAAAAAATACTTCCACTTTTGTTATATTTCGTTTGGTAACAATCAAATAAATCAAAACTACAATTATAAGTTTGTGTTAATAGTGATGTATAGCAATCGCCAATTAAGTTGGCGCGAGGAGGGGGTGCGCAGAAGCCGTTTTCAAAAACGTCCACCCCCACTACTCAAGTAATTGTCAGAATCAGTGTTGGGATTGCTATTACAATTGTAATAAATCTATTACATTTCCCTGTGTTTTATTACGTCGTTACGAAAGTACATAAATCTATTACGTTTTCGTGGATTTTTTACTTTAATTCAAATCTTGTGACCTGTATTTTCGGAACAGTATCCCTAGTAGCAAAATCACTATATGCAAACTTGTCCTGCATTAGCAAATTTATATTTTCATCCTTCTCTAAAATTGTGATTTTGCTGCTTGGGACAATACCTGGGCGTGTGATAATTACTGGCGATATGGTGACAATTGTCTTGATAGATTATCTTTTACGTTGGTGTTCATGTCGTTGTTGGTGGCATATATTATGTAGTCAGCTCTAAAGTTAATCGTGATAATAACATTTTAATAAATATGGATAAGTATGTATATTTTAGTTGTTTAGTTTCTGTTAATTACTGTTATTTATTTCCAAAGGTTTTTAATAAAAACATCAAAACCGAATGAAACGGTCTTGGCAGAACAATTGGAAACGCAGTCAACTCCTGCCGACCAAGAGAAAGTGGTACAGAAAAGAAACATAATACCTTCAACTTCAAATGATAGTGGCAGTAGCACTGAGTCTCACGGAGGGCCGATCAATAAGAAAAACTACAAAGAAAAGTTTACAGATTCGTGGCTGAAAACTGAACAATTCAGTAAGTGGTTAATTAGAAATCCAAGGAAACCAGATGAGCCTTTTTGTATATTATGCTCCAAGGCAATTATTGGTGGAATTACTCATATTAATCGACATGCTGCTTCAGCAATGCATAAGAACAAATTAAAGTGTGCTCAAGAAACTCCACGAGTTACGATGTTTTATAACAAAGAAAAGGAGCTTAAACTTGCCACTCAGGTTAAAATTGCGGAATTGAAAATGGTAGGTTTCATTGCGGGACATAATTTAGCTTTCTCCGTTTTGGATCATTTGCCAAAAATGATTTCGTCCATTTGTCCTGACTCTGATATTGCCAAAAACGTCAAGTTATGCAGAAAAAAAGGAACAAAAATATGTAAAGACGTTATGAAAAGAGAAAGTTTGTATAGTTTATCAAAAAAGCTGCAAGAATCTAAATTTTCATTAATAATTGATGAAACCACAGATGTTGCAACATCAAAAAGTTTGGCTATGGTTGCTCGTTTTTATGATAAGACATCTGAAAAAGTATGTGATAAATTTTTGGCACTATTAAAAATTGAAGATGCAACAGCAAACGGAATATATACAGTTATTTACACATTTTTTAAAGAAAATAAAATTCCTGTGTGCAATTTAATTGGATTTGGAGCAGACAATGCTGCAACAATGATGGGACAGAAATCTAGGGTACAGCAAAAATTGCTGCAAGTCAACCCAGATCTGTATGTACATATTAGGTTGTACATGTCATTCATTGCCCTTATGTAGTAGTTCTGCATGTTGTAAACTTCCAAATTCTGTTGAAGAATTGACAAGGGATATACATTCCTATTTTTCACACAGCAGTAAAAGACAAGAATCGTTCAAAGAATACCAACAGTTTGCAGAATTGCAACCACACAAATTATTGAAGCCTTCACAGACGAGATGGTTAAGCTTAGAGTCAGTCGTTAACAGAATTCTTGAACAATGGTTGGCTTTGAAAATTTTTTTTTCAAATGAAGCGTTTGCTGAAAATACTGAAAAAGCCAAACATATATTGGCTGCGATGAACAATAATATTTTTAAACTATATTTTACGTTTTTATCGTATATTTTAGATATAGTTAATAAAATAAATGTGCAATTTCAAGCTGAGGGCTTTAGAATGCACATTTTGCTAAGTAGCATTACCAGTATGTACAAAACTGTATTAAAAAACTTAATGCTTTGAGATTACGTAGGCCAATGCCAATTAGATCAAATTTTGTTTCATCCAGATAACTTTTTACAATTAAATGACATTTATGTTGGAGAAATGTTGCTGAAATCATATTACTAGAAAAGTCAGTTTCAGAAAATGAAATTAAGAATTTTAAGGTAAGCTGTTTGGATTTGTATGTGGAATTATGCAAGGAAATTAAAAAAAGATTCAGATTTAATGATCCAGTTTTAAATTTTGCCCAAAATCTGGACCCAAAAGTTATAACTGTGTCACCCTCATCCATTACACCAATGTATGTCAGATTTAATTCTGTATTTAAGGATCTTGATATAGAGCAATTAAGTACCGAATGGAGAAGCATAGCAACGAATGACATGTTATTGAAGAATGTTGATAAACCTATTGAAGAATTTTGGACTATGGTATTCAATATGAAAAACTCTCTAACAAACTTAATGTATCCTAATTTAACAATCTTTGTTCAGGCCTTTTTTGCTTTACCACACTCTTCTGCAGCTGCAGAGAGAATTTTTTCTCAACTAATGCTAATGAAAACAAAAAATAGAAATAAATTGCAGTTGAATACTTGCGACGCCTTACTGCACATCAAATCACTAATAAGTAATAAATGTTACAATTTTGAACCTTCTGGCCTTCTTATACAGCGTTATATTAATCCGAATTCGCAATTAGAAGATGAAGATGTTGAGGACAATGAACTCACATTTTAATGTTAAATATTATAAGAATAAATTTTATTTTTTAACCATTATTAAATTATAAAGGCACATTTATTTTATTTTTAAGAATTTATTCCGTTTTGTTTTGAGAATATTCTAATGCATTATTTATGTTAAATTTTATTCGATTTTCTAAAATAAATAATTGCGTTTTTCTATACCTATACATATATATTTTTAAATTTCCCGCCCATATGATCTATTATATTTCTATTACATTCAGGCACCAAGTTTTAGTACAATCTACCAACACTAAAATCCCAACGCTGGTCAGAATACATTTGTCATTGACGTTTGACGGAACATAATGTCTTTGCTAGGGGATCATAAAGTGATACACGCTCAGAGGTTAGAATTATCTGACATTTGATGTAAAACCAAATATAAATCTCCCCACTACTTCTAATCCTGCGCGAAGTTACCCCTCCTCGCGCCAACTTAATTGGCGTTTGCTATAATATTGGTTACTCTTAGCTAATTATTTAAAACAATATTAATTTCAATTTTAGTAAGAGCACATGTCTGGAAATACCAAAATATAAAATCAATTATATGTAATAATATTGAGACAACAGTTGCAAACATTCAGGTATATTTTTAATAAAATAATTTAAATCAAATGAAAATATATTAAATGTAAGATTCACTATTTACCAAAGTATCTAAAATGTACAAAATATCTATGTGAAAAGCTCTACAACACATATTAAATTATTATTTCTTTGGTTTTCTCTTATAGAAATTACAATTTACATCTTTTATACCTAAAAACATAATTTTATAAATTTACTTAGAAAATTCTTTAATCTTATATCAATTGCAATGATTTTAAATCTTTTTTTTTTACGTTATAAGATATCACAACAGTACTTAATTTTATTATTTAAGTATGAATTAATTTTTTATAAATCTTTTTCCTTAATTACTAAAACTTCATAAATTTTAAAGAAATCGCAAAGTGATAATATAAAGAGTTAAATGTTAAAAAATTTCAAAAAGAACAAAATATTAAGTTCTTAAGTTTTCCTTAAATAAAATATACAAACAATCCTACCAACAGAAACTGTTGATATTAATAACGATAGATGTAATACTCATTTATGTTGTAGTTTTATCTATGTACAATTAAAGTCTAGTTGATGTAATGTAAAAATTACAAAGATACAGTATACACATGTAAAAGAAGATTCTTACTGTGGTTCTGTACTCTCAACGATTAACATGATCGATTGCTGATTAGATCCATCTGTCGATACACCTCTGACACACTCGACTTGATGTGCTCCCCAATCCTTTCTCTGACAAAACGTCGAACAGTAAGGAGTTCTTCTACAAAGTGAACACTCTGCCAATGCTTCTCTATTACAATTAGCACACTAAAATAAAAATATTTTTTTAAATTATAAATTTTCTTTAATAAAACGCATAAATAAATATTTTACAGTACCTTTTTTTGATGTTCATTATCCAATGCAGGTTGTAATGTTGAATCAGCATTTCCATCAGGTTGTAGAGCTGCTACTTGGGCTTCCACACGAGCAGCCAAAACAGCAGCCTCCTTATCTCTTTGGAATTTCTCATTCTGTCTGCTAATCATTTCTTTCACTTCCTCAATTCCCTTTTTAAATTCGCTTGTTAACCTAGTAATAGCCAATGCTACATCTTCTAAACGTTTAAGTGCGACAGCCGGATCTGAGTATGTTACAGTATCCATTAATTGATATTCATTTGAATCTAACCCTTCAGCTAAGTTCTGCCAAGCTTCCTCTTTACTTTGATGATTTCCATCCTCACTGTCGTCTCCACTATGCTTACTTCTCTTAATTGAGCCATCACCTTCTTTTCTTCGTTTCCTCTTGTATGGTGTGAACAATCTAATTGGTCCTGTTGCCGTTTCATCATCACAACAAGCTGAACAGGTACAACTTGTTGCATGTGGTAATATTATTCCTTCATCAATTAATGTTTGTAAACTTCGACCTCCAAATCTTATACTTCTTTTCCAATCTTTACTTGACGCTCTTCCACATAATGCTTCGAATTCACTAGGTGTATACCAAGTGTTTCCTAATTTGATACAACGTCCTCTACCACCTGAACCAAAACGATTTTTATGTAATTCTGCTGAGGTGTTTTTACATCTTACTGGCAATATGGGAGAATTCGCTGCTTCACTCCATGATCCCAAGGTTGAAGCTACAGAAACAGGTGTACCGACAGAGGTTGCACCCCCGACATCTTCTTGCTGTATGACGATGGTCTTGAGTTCACCTCCAGATCCATCGGTGGCTATGTATCCGTTAAAATGCGGTAACTGGTCTTGTGTAATAACATTAAACGTGCTGGTAATAAGTGAACCCACAGGTAAACTAACTGGAACCCCGGCATGGCGAACAGTTTGAACAGATACTCGATGTTTAGATTCGACAATGGCTTCCGCATTCTCACCGCCATCGTGCTCACTCGCTAAATGTTCGGCTTCGGAAATGTCCGGTAGGACGACACCTTCCGAGTTTGAGTTCGCCATCCGAAAACGTTCTGTCCACTAATTAAATTTTATACAAAATTTTCAATATTTTTTAAGAAAACCTAAACACTATTTACAAGTAAGTATGACGCTATCACCATTTGCCTTGGATGCCGGATACCGTATTGGTTACAAAAATGTCCGATATCCAGGGCGGCGTAGTATAATTTGTGCGCATGCTAGGCGGGAAATTTGAAATGCACTAGAAAACAATTCATGCCGAAATTATAGCAATAATAAAAAAATAAATAAGTAAATTATATAAACATTAGTATACACGTAGATAATAATATATTAATATATATATGGGGCAAGAAATTCTAAACTAAATCTAAATATTTTATCTTCAAAATTAACCGAGATAAAAAATAGCGGTAATGCATTTTCTTTTGACAGATACGAACGTGTAAGCAAACGGATCTTTCATAAATTTAACCTGGGAATCCGTAAGATCATTATTTGCTCACGACCTTCAACTTGATCGAAGTATAGGAATCGCGTAATGTTTAAAATTAGCGCGGACGAAAACGAAATTGTATTTCGAATGCATTAAGACGGTCTTGTTTTCTTATTGTGTATGTTATGAATTACTAATGATGATATTGCGTGTTTTCATATTATAAATGCCTTCAATACAAAACATGAAGCTAATACGTTGAATAATAGAATGTAACGCGTATAAAAGAATATTAAAAGTTAAAAGTATTATACATATATTACAATATTGTGGACAAACATTTACATTTTGTAAGCCCTAAAAAGCTAATTTGTTTACACTTAAGCGGTTTAAGCGGTGCGGTTTTAACCCCTTAAGTGACAAAAGTGCCTAATTTTTCCTCAATTTTTTTCAAACCTCATTTTTGTTCAGTGTGGGAAATATATATGCCATTGATTTTTCGAAGAGTACAAGTTTTGCAGAATTCACTGGGTGAATAATTTTCCACTAAATAAAAACATAAACAAATTGCATTAACTATTTCTTTCAAAATTAATTATAATATTTATACTTATAAATATTTTCACAAGTTTAATTTATTGATTAATTAGACCTGTGAAAAGTTCCAAACCAATTTTTACATAAGGCAACTGACATTTGGTGCAAATCATATTGCTACGTTTCTCTTTTTCTTTGGTGCTGCAATGTCGACAGCGACGAATCAAATTCCATACTTAATGTTTACATACACACTACTTCTGCAATAGAGGAGACCAGGTGACCAGGGCTGGTATGACACCAGGGTACAGTCACAGTTTAAAGATATCTTTAAACTGTGGTATAGCAAACGCCAATTAAGTTGGCGCGAGGAGGGGTAAGTTCGCGCAGGATTAAAAGTAGTGGGGAGATTTATATTTGGTTTTACATCAAATGTCAGATAATTCTAACCTCTGAGCGTGAGCGTGTATCACTTTATGATCCCCTAGCAAAGAGGTCCGTAAAGTTGGCTCCCACATTTTTGCATTTTCAAAATTTAAATACGCCATCGTTTTGTGCTCGTTTTGTGCTGTTTTATGCCGTAAAGCACGAATTTTGTGCTCATCCCCTTCCCGAGATATCCGCGTTTGAAGAGCAGGTCCGTAAAGTTGGCTCCCACACTTTTGCATTTTCAAAATTCAAATACGCCATCGTTTTGTGCTGTTTGATGCCGCAAAGCATGAATTTTGTGCTAATCCCCTTCCCGAGATATTCCCGTTTGAAAAGTAGGTCCGTAAAGTTGGCTCCGTTAATATCTCGTTAACGACTAAGTTTACGACAATTTCTAGAGAGTACGAAAGTGTTTAGAAATGGAACATAAAAGAATTATTTTAGGAAAAATCTTAAAAATTTCTACCGGAAGTATCACTTTTACTCGGTTTTTGGCTATTATCGCTGAAAATAGAAGGTTTTTCGTAGGCTTCCCTAGTATAGAAAAGTGTTTACAAATAAATGTTGAATAACTGTTGTCTAAAGACTTTTTCAAAATGTTGAAAAAAATTTTGAAAAATTTTTCATAATTTACGTTCACGAAAATTTCTTAAGAGTACAAAAGTGTTTGAAAGTAGATTCTCAAAAAGCTTTTCTAGAAAAGTTTTTCAAAATTCCTACCGGAAGTGACACTTTTACTCATTGCAAAATACTTTTAACTATTATCGCAAAAAATAGGTTTTCATAAATTTATGAAGTAGGTATACAAAACTATTAAGAAACTAATTCGTAATAAGTATATAGAGGCCGTGTGGTGACCACATCTCTTTTTATAATGAATGTCTCACATTGCAAACTTTAACTTTTAATAACTCTTTTTTTTTAGGTAATATTTGTTGAAATAAGGTATCTAAAAATATTTACAAAGTATATACCTATGACGCCATCTATATGTAAACAGTACTACTGTATGTTCACGGTAAGAAATAAAATCAGTCATATAACGAAAGACCAATGTGTATCATTTACTCTAAGTTTATTACATTTATTTTCACCGTTTTCAAGCCCAAAATTTAACAGGTTATGGTCCCAGATACGTATTCATAGGGCAAGTGAATGTGATTGTTGAAAATCGGTCGATTGTAGATAAGATAGTGATAAACTGGATTAAAAATTGTGTTTATTCGGTGTTGACTCAAGCGTGGGTATAATGGCGGCAAGCTATATATCAAATGTGCCTAGACTAAAAGGGCGGGAAAACTTTGATGAATGGTGTTTCGCTGTTGAAAACCTAATGATATTGGAAGGTATAAAAGGCTGTATCGAAGGAACAGAGACAGATGAAGAAAAAAACTCCAAAGCAAAAGCGAAAATTATATTAACAATAGATACATCGCTTTATGTACACATCAAAGACGCTAAAAGTGCGAAAGAGCTGTGGGATAAATTGCAGTCGATGTTTGCCGATAAGGGTTTCGCAAGAAAGATTAGTTTATTGAGAGCCTTGATAAGTTTACGTCTTGAAAACTGTGATTCAATGAGTTCTTATGTTAATCAACTTGTTGAGTGTGCTCAGAAGCTTAGAGGTACAGGATTTAAAATCGAAGATGAGTGGGTAGGTTCTTTATTATTGGCAGGATTACCTGAAAGATTTGCACCAATGATTATGGCAATTGAACATTCTGGTATTATCATCACGACAGATGCCATAAAAACAAAATTACTTGATATGGAGGATGATGCTCGTAAAGCTGGTAGTGCCTTTGCTGGAAAATGGAATGGCAAGAAAAGGTCAAGTATTGACAGAAGAAAAGATATCAAGGATATCAAGTGTTATAACTGTAATCAATTAGGACATTTTAAAAATAAGTGCCCTCAATTGAAAAGTAAAAGCAACGCATTTAGTGCAGTCTTCTTAGCAGGTGGAAAGTTTAATCGCAATGAATGGTATGTGGACTCTGGTGCCAGTGCACATTTAACAGTAAACAAACATTGGATAAAGAATGCTTTCGCAGATATTAAACTTGGTGAGATTATGGTAGCGAATAAGAACAAACTTCCAGTGATTTGTGTTGGTGATATTGACATTAAAACAGTGGTAAATAATGAACAATTTGATGTGGTGATCAAAAATGCATTATGTGTACCAGACTTAACAACTAATTTACTTTCGGTAAGTCAATTAATTAAAAATGGCAACTCAGTTAAATTCCACAAGGATAGTTGTGAAATTATTAATAAAGAAAAACAATTAATAGCTACTGCTACACTGGTGAATAATGTATATAAATTAAATATTGATGAATTTAATTCTAATATATATGCTAGTGCAATATTAACAGTAGACAACTCTGTGTGGCATAGAAGATTTGGTCACATAAATTGCAAAGACCTGGAAAGAATGAAAAATGGTTCGGTAAATGGCATGGTATGTGTAGACAGAACAAATATTTCAAAAAGGAATTGTATTGTATGCTGTGAAGGAAAGCAGACAAGATTGGTTTTTCCTAGAAAAGGAAATAGGGCTTCTAAATGTCTGGAAATTATACATGCAGATATATGTGGGCCGATGGAAACAACTTCTATAGGTGGTTCAAAATACTTTTTAATTTTGGAAGATGATTTTAGCAGAATGACGTTCATTTATTTTTTAAAAACGAAAGATGAAGCACTTGAAAATTTTATGAACTTCAAGATTTGGTTGAGAATCAAAAGGAGTCAAAAATTAAAGTTCTTAGAACAGATAATGGGGGTGAATTCTGCAGTGATATTTTTGAAAATTATCTCAAGAAATGTGGAATAATTCACCAGACCACAAATGCATACACACCAGAACAAAATGGCAGTGCAGAAAGGCTTAATAGGACGATTGTTGAAAAAGCTAGATGTCTTATGTTTGATGCTCGATTGGAGAAGAAATTTTGGGCAGAAGCAAGTCATACAGCTGTTTATATAAGAAACAGAAGTTGTGTTAGTGGTCTGAATGAAAAAACACCTTTCGAAATTTGGTATGGAAAGAAGCCAGATGTAAGTGGAATAAGAATTTTTGGCAGCAATGTGATGAATCACATTGCAAAGCAAAAAAGGAGGAAATGGGACAAAAAATCTGAAAGAATGATCTTAGTTGGATATGCTGAAGATACTAAAGGATATAGAATATTCAATGAAGAGAAGAACCAAGTCATAATAAGTAGAGATGTCATAATAATGGAAGATGTGAATCCATATGATGAAGGAAATGCTAAAGTGCCTATTTATTGTGAAGATGTTGAGGATGAAGAGAATCAAGATTCAGTGGAGGAGACTTCAAATAATGATTCGGAAGAAAATAGTTCAGAAATTAGTCATGAAAGTGAAAATGTTTACATTGAGGATAAGAGTGACCAGGACTATCGATGTGAGCAAGTAGAGCTTGACAAAACGTCTACAGATGGAAATGTAAGAAAATCAGAGAGACAACCAAAGGTGAAGAAATTTGAAGATTATGTTACGTACATGAGTATCAAAGACAACTTTGAGAGTGAACCAATTAGTGTTGAAGAAGCGTTATCGAGTGCGGAGAAAAACAACTGGAGAAGAGCTATGGAGGAAGAGTTAAAATCGTTTGAAGATAATGAAGCTTGGGATTTAGTGGACAAACCTGAAAATGGAACTATTGTGCAGTGTAAATGGGTATTTAAACGGAAGCGAGAAGCTGATGGGAAGATACGACATCGTGCGCGATTAGTGGCTAAAGGTTTTTCACAGAAAGAAGGTATAGATTACGATGAAATTTACTCGCCGGTAGTAAGACATTCAACGCTTAGATTTTTAATTGCGCTATCTGTAAATTTAAACTTAGACATAACTCATTTGGACGTTAAGACCGCTTTCCTTAATGGTTTTTTAGAGAATACTGTATACATGTATCAACCAGAAAGTCTTGTTGTTAAAGGACAAGAAAGTAAAGTACTTAAATTGAAAAAAGCTATTTATGGGCTAAAGCAGTCTTCTCGTGCTTGGTATAAACGTGTAGATATAGTTATGACAGAATTAGGTTATAAGAAATCAAACTTTGAACCTTGTTTATTTATTATGAAAAGGGAAAATTTACTAACTGTAGTAGCACTGTATGTGGATGACTTTTTTATTTTTTCAAATGACAAAGAAGAAATAAGCAAATTAAAATTAGAGTTAGGTGCTAAATTTGAAATTAAAGATTTAGGACAAGTAAAACAATGCTTAGGAATGAGAATTAATATGGATAAGGAATTAGGTATTATAGAGCTTGATCAAAGGGAGTATATAGATCAATTATTAGTAAAATTTGAAATGTTAGATTGTAAGACATATAAAACTCCTTTAGAAAGTAATATTAACTTAGATAAATCTGAAAACATTAATGTTGATTTACCTTATCAAAATCTTATTGGTGGCTTAATGTATTTGGCAGTAAAAACACGCCCCGATATTGCTTATAGTGTTAGTTATTTGAGTCAGTTCAATAACGCATATAATGAAACTCATTGGAAACAAGCTAAAAGAATTTTAAAATATTTAAAAGCAACTAAAAACTATTGTCTAAAATTTGAAAAGAGTTCCAAATTAGAATTAGAATGTTTTGTGGATGCTGACTGGGGTGGTAATATAACTGATAGAAAATCGTATACTGGTTTCTGTTTTAAGATGTCTAACGCAGTTATTTCATGGGAAAGCAGGAAACAGAATACAGTAGCTTTGTCGAGTACGGAAGCCGAATATATGGCAATATCTGAAGCGGCTAAAGAGGCTATATATTTAAGAAGCTTATTGTGCGAATTAACGGGTATAGTTAAAGAAGTTGTTATGTATAATGATAACCAAAGTGCTCAAAAATTAGCTGTAAATCACATGTTTCATAGAAGATCAAAACATATAGATATAAAATTTCATTTTATTAGGGAAGCTATTTGTAATAATATGATAGAACTGTTTTATTTACAAACTAGTGATATGCCAGCTGACATTTTGACGAAAAGTTTAGGAGCAACTAAGCATTATAAACATTTGTTAACTTTAGGTATAAGTTATTGTAATGATTAAATATTTGTTAGCTACAGTGGAGGTGTTGAAATAAGGTATCTAAAAATATTTACAAAGTATATACCTATGACGCCATCTATATGTAAACAGTACTACTGTATGTTCACGGTAAGAAATAAAATCAGTCATATAACGAAAGACCAATGTGTATCATTTACTCTAAGTTTATTACATTTATTTTCACCGTTTTCAAGCCCAAAATTTAACAATATTTTAAATTCAAAATATTTGGTATATTATATCTCAATATCTAAACTGCCATTACTTGATTATGCAGAACATAATATTCAAAAACTCTGATTCTATAACCGTTTCTTTCACAGGTGGGAGAAAAATTTATTTGTAAATAGTTGCAAAACACATAACCATAACATCAAAAGACATCAAAAGGAAATAGGAAATTACAACTTACACATATATTTTTCAAGTAATAAAAATTATCGTTTTGCAATGCCAAATAAGTAATATACGGAGTGATCCATCTCAACTGAAGAGGGATGGCACCGTAAAAATCCCTAGATTAGTACAATTTTATGTTAAACAGATAGCAACCATGAATAATTTTCACTATCGTTTTTCGTTCGTTATCATTTTGTTATTATTTTTCACGTTCATTATTATTTTCTCGTTTTCGTTTTTTTCGAAATCTGATTTTTATGGAGACACTATTATCAGTCCGTCTTTAGATTATTGGTAAGTATTTGATTTTTAAAGCAAGTTTTACAACTTAAACATTTATGTAAACAACACCAAAGATTATTTAGAAGTTGTCTAAATTATATTTGTAGCGTTTGTAGCCGTTCTCTGTGCAGCAAGATACTTTCATTGTTACGGAACACTTTCATAGTGGTGTGCAAGATGAAAATGGACAATGGACGTATTCAGCGCAATCCTACTTTAACCAGTTCATTGTTGAGTATGGGAATGAAAATGTTGTATATAATACATTTGTACAGCATCGGGATAGATTGGTGAAGCGATTCATGGAAACAGGCAGTATTTTAAAAAGAAAGTGTGAAGTTACACCAACAGTTTTGACCGATGACACCATAGCTGACATAGAACATAGAATACAAGTCAGTCCTAATAAATATATTCGGAAATTATGTACACAGTCAGGTTTGTGTGTAAATTTAAAACTAGAAATAATGTGTATATAAGAAAAACTATTGTAGATATATCATATGGAAGTGTGCAGAGGGCTCTTAATAAACATTTGTATATGCACCCATATAAAGTGTCAGTATTGCAGCAGTTATATCCTCATGAGCAAAGAATAAATTATTGCCAATGGTTTAACAATACAATTAATGATGATGAAAGATTAGATATAACTTTCTTTTCTGATGAAGCTTGGTTTCACCTAACAGGTTATATCAATAGCCAAAATTATCGCACATGGTCAACTGATAACCCACATGTATACCAAGAAACAAGTTTACATCCAATCAAAATAGGAGTGTGGATTGCTATGTCACGATGAAGTATTATTGGACCATTCCTTTTTCAATACTATAAATGCAGTTAGATATAGAGAAGAGATAGAGCCTTTTATTAATAATTTAGAAGAGCATGAGCTACATAAAGGCCATTTTCAACAAGATGGTGCACCAGCACATACAGCACAATTCAATATAGATCATCTGACCAATATTTTTAATGATCGACTCACCAGTAGAGGATGTTGGCCAGCTCGTTCTCCAGATTTGACCCCATTAGACTTCTTTTTGTTTGGGTACTTGAAAAACAGAATATTTGCTAAGGTGTTAATTTGTGTTTAGAAAGTGAAGGTGGACATTTTGAACATTTACTTTAATAATTACATAATAAATACATTGTTATAAATTTGTTTTAGTGAATTATATTTGTATTTATCATTTGCACATGAATATCTCTACATTTATTTCAAGTACTAACCATTGTAACATTCTATATGATGTATTCTGTCTTATAATAAACATTTAAAATTAAATTTTATATATTTTTTATATAAATATGTAAAGAAAAAATTGTCAATAGTTAACCAAACTTAAATCTAAGAGAGAACTGTCAAAAAAATTTGAAAGAGCATTAGTTAGCGCGCGTTTACAGGTGTGGTAACTACCCAGGAATGCCATCTTAAATATTCCATTGCCAACCCTCTTCAGTTGAGATGGATCACTTCTTATTAGTAATTAGTTATATTTATACTTATATTGCTATTATTTATTTGCCAAATATTCGTTCGAGTGAAGCTATCATCGGAAACGTATGGCATACGGACACTTTCACGAGAAAACAGTATGCAAATAACTGCAAGCAAAATTAGATTAGCCGCACTGATTTGTCGCTGGTTTATACTGAACAGAACTATAACTAAAGACGGCAGACTATGTGCCCACACTGTAAAATTTAATATAATATAATAAATTTTATATATATATTGTAATGTTTCTAAATTGGTTAATATTTAAGAATGTTTATTATCGTTATAAAGGCCCCAAAAGTTGGGCTGACAAATGTAATGTGTCAAGCGTGATCTAATATATCTGTAATGTGCTTATTATTGATTAATATAATGTAATCTTACGAATTGTTAAAATATATAAAAACGTATGTATATAAAAGAATGAATGTTATATAACTGTGAATTGTTGTATAAGAAAATGTTATAAAAAGTGATATACAATTCAAATCGGGCTCGTTCAATACTTATCTGTTTTTGGTTATTTTCGTCGTCGGCTAGCTTCTTTAATTTCTTCAGGGTTAAGGTAGGTTCACCTCTCTCCACTTTGACTTTATGTACGTAGTTTATTTAATTGGGATCGGAACAATATCTCAAGTATATTACAAAGAAAACCAAAGTAAAATATTGACAATTAACTTTATTAATCAAAAAATTATCTAGCAAAGTTTGGAATTTATATTAACAATTTTCGTGACACACAAATAACAATACGGGAGATACACTCAACGGTTGGTATTCTTATAGTCTAACAATATGGTGTACGACAAGTGCAATTTGGTGTTGTTTTATTAAAAGAGTTTATAAAAGTAACATAGAATCAAGTTTTAAAATTACAAACAGTGGATTCTAATATTTAAATAAGTGGAATAAAAATTACAGTGATATTATATCGGTGAAAACAAAGTAAATAGTTAGTTATGGAATAAACAAAGAAAATTCTAGAAAAGTATATGAGCAAGTAAAAATGGCGCGTAAAATATTGTTAAAGTTAGCAAAAACCTGAGTCTTCGGATATAGCTTCCGTTGCTTCCTGCTCCTGTGTTCTGCTGGTTTTCACAACGGGAAACTGGATAATATTTCTGCGATGGTCCCTCGGGATGACTTGAGGTTTTTTAGAATCTCCAAGTCCGACGGCGGCTTGCTCGGATGACCGGTTTCAAGCGTACCAAGATGCTGGTCGTTGCACGGTGAAACTTATGGCGGGTAATTAACGTATTGAAACTTTAAAAATTCGTAGTTCTTGAACTAATTGGTCGGCAGATGGTAAACTTTGTCTACAGGTAGATCGTAGGTGTGAGTAACGTTGTGTAGACTCAAAAATCTCCAGAACTTAATAATTTCACCAATTTGTTTTAATTAATTCGGAGCACAAAAAGCGTGACCTCTCACTGTGACGACTAATTACCGACGCTTACTTTTTCACTTGTTTTTAATTGCATAACTTTCCGCAAAATCGCCCCCTTCTTTACTTGTATTATCTTTTCGAACATTGTTATTTTAGACATTTTTACAGAGTAAAACAGTAAAAAAAATTACAATTTGATTTATAAAATAACTTTGGTTGAATAACATATGTTTATGTGTTTACAAACACTCTGGCAATATCGGTTTATTTTCGGGTTATTGCACCGTTAGAATTGTGGGCGGGGCTTAATTGTTCAAATACATTTGAAAATAAATACGTTACATTTGTTTGAATAAACACGCGTTGAATATTAATTTGAATAAAAAAATTGAAAGTAAACATTATAAAAAAATAGAAAAATAAGTTAATTATTTCAAAGCAAATTTGTCGTCAAAATAACGTATTTATACTTTGAATCAATCTTTCCCCTTCTTGGTATTAAAGTACATATTAGATATAAATATTATGGTTACAAGTATTCTTTGTTTCTTTCAGAGAAAAGAAACCCTTCTTGCAATGCCTCAATATGTTTATATACTGAAAAGGATTGTTCGACGTTGAGAAATGTTATATTTGCATAGTTAAAGCGCTCTTTGTATCTGTACAATGGATCTTCAGTATTGGTAAAAAGGATGTTATATTTGCATAGTTAAAGCGCTCTTTGTATCTGTACAATGGATCTTCAGTATTGGTAAAAAGTTGCCCTAATTTTGTAAAATCTACATTTTTATCTAATACACCTTATGTGTATTATTTATTAAATTTAACAGTGTGGGCACATAGTCTGCCGTCTTTAAATTCTATAACAGATATTTTAATACACAATTGGACGCTAGTACTTTATTGATTTTGCTAATTATAAGGTGCTAATTATCTGACATCAATTAAGAATAGCACAGGAAAACTATAAATTAAAACAAATAAATGCGAACAAAAATTATTAATCCTAGATAAATTTAAAAATTGTTTCGGCTAATAAGAGTTCGTCTCTCCGCTCTTAATTATTTCCTGCCTTATGCATAGTCGTGAAGTTAATAGGGTCTAGTCACTAGTCTGTGATAGGGTGTTAGCTGTTAGTAGTCACTTTGCATAGAAAAGACATTTAAACTTGTTTACCTATTGGAATTGTTGGTTATTTTAAATACGATTTGGACAATCTTACTTATTTTAATATATTTTGTGAATTTTTGCTTTTAAATTTGATATTTTCTTGAGATAAGAAGAATATAAGTATAATATATAATTTTACTTAAAGTTTGTATTGCTGAGATTATGTAATTTTGAAATATGGAAGATTTAATTGATGTACAAGAGGGGTTACAAGAAGTTGAAGTAGATATCATTCGAAATCTAAAAGTCTATCTGGAACAATTGAATCCATCTGACATATATGACAATGCAAAATACCACATGAGAAAAGACGTTTTAACTTTTAACCAACAATAATCGTGGATTACCAGTAACTCTTGAAATACAAGGTTTTGCAACAATTAGATATTTAGCTAAAGGAGCATATGGTGATGATATATACATATTTAACTGGCTTTGCAACATATTTATTGCTGAATTTGGTTTAGTCGAACAACATGGATTTACTTGACAAAAACCACAGCAATTTATTCCGTCAACAATATATACATATTAAGATATTTCGATTTGTAGACTTTAACAATTCTAATATATAATTTAATATTTATTGAAATACTTAGGGATATTTTGATATAATTTTTATTAATATTAAATATAATATATACATTTATAAGTATTTACATGTAACAAATATTCATACCTACTTTATCCAATATTTTAAATTACTTCATCCTATTGTCATACTTATCTAATATACATAAGTATATAATAAACAGTCACAGTCAAACTCAATAGTCTGGCGATGTGGATATCCGAAAAAAAATAATTTGTTGCCCAGTGTAATTTTTGGTCGCCTTTATTTATGTTTTAATTTATAGTTTTTCTGTGCTATTCTTAATTAATATTAGATAATTTGCACCTTATAATTAGCAAAATCAATAAAGTACTAGCGTCCAATTGTGTATTAAAATATCTGTTATAGTTCTGTTCAGTATAAACCAGCGACAAATCAGTGCGGCTAATATAATTTTGCATGCAATTATGTACTTGCATACTGTTTTCTCGTGAAAGTGTTCGTATGCCATACGTTTCCGTAGATAGCTTCACTCGAACGAATATTTGGCTAATAAATAATAGCAATATAACGAATATTACTTAAATGGCATTGCAAAACGATCATTTTTATTACTTGAAAAATATATGTATAAGTTGTAATTTCCTATTTCCTTTTGATGTCTTTTTGTTGAAATAAGTTATTTATATCTTATTTTAGCATTTATTTCTGGTATGTTGGTGGTAGGAAATAAGTTGGTTACTTTTGTTTTTCTTTTTGACAAGTAGATAATAGTTACATAAAATAATGACATGTATGGTATAAACACTTTTGTAAATTATTAGAACAAAATATAAAATAGTAAGATAGTTAACACCTTTTACGTTTCACAACAGGTTATGGGCCCAGTTGCGTTATAAGCAAAAGGTAGAAATTTCAACTTAAAAATTATGGATGTAGTTGAATTAAAGAAAACTATCTCACTAGATGGAAACGGGACAAATTACCAAGCATGGAAATTCCAGTTGGTTATCATACTAAAAACCTCTGCTTTGTATGATATTGTGGAAGGTAAAATAAAAAGCTCAAATGATGAAGCAGAAAAGAAAGTGTGGGAAGAAAATGATTTGAAAGCTCAAAGAACCATAATTATGTCAGTTCATGAAAAAGTAATTACACATTTAATAGCATGTAAAACCTCAAATGAGATGTGGGTGAGAATTGAAGCACTATATGGTAGAAAAACGGAAACAAGTTTACATTCTTTGCAACAAAAGTTTTATACATATACTTACAAGGGAGAAGGAGTTGCACAGCATATAGCTGACTTGGAAAGTTTAAGTCATGAGTTAAAAACGTGTGGTGAAGAAATAAGTGAGAATATGTTAATAAATAAAATTCTCATGACATTACCTGAGGAATTTAAACATTTTCATTCAGCATGGGACAGTTCAACAGATAAAACATTGAACAAATTAACATCGAGACTAATCTCAGAAGAAGATAGAATCAAAACAAGAGAAACTAGTCCAAACGTAGCTGGAGCATTAACGGTCAAGAAAGTAGGCACAAAAACAAATAAAACATATGGCTCTAAAGATAGAAAATATTCAAAGAAAAATGTAATATGTCATTTTTGTAAGAAACAAGGTCATTTCGAAAGAGAATGTTGGTTTAAGAAAGGTAAAAATAGTAGTCCTAATGTTGCAACGAACAATGATCATTATGCACTTGTCAGTAATATCACTGATAACACAAGTAAATGGTACTTAGACAGTGGTGCTAGTCATCACATGACAGCAAATGAAGAATGGTTTAGTCATTATGAAACATTAACAAATAAAGAATACATCATAATTAGAGATGGTACTAAATTAGAAGCAATTGGCAAAGGAAATATAGAGGTAGATATTAAAAATGGAAATTGCATGACCAGTTGTACAATTCAAAATGTTTTGCATGTTCCAAAACTTAAATGTAATCTGTTATCAGCAAGTGCAATTGTTGATCTTGGATATGTTATTATAACTCTTCAAGAGGAATGCCATGTTAAAAAGCAAAATAAAACAATTTTAATTGGAAAGAGAAATGGAAATTTGTTTGAAATAGAAATGGGTATCAAGCATTGTAATCGTGTTAATTTTGTGAATGCAAAAAAGGAACGCTCACTAGAAGAATGGCACCAAATTTTGGTACATCAAAACATCCAGCAATGTAAAAAATTTTTAAGAAAGCATGATATAAATGTTACAGAAGAAAAGGATATACAGTGTGATTCCTGTATTTTTGGAAAACATACTAGAAAGTCGTTTCAAACTTCAACTTCAGAAACAAGTCATCCTGGAGAAATTATACACATGGATGTTTGTGGACCAATGGAGAAACCTTCTGTTGGAGGATCGAGGTATTTCCTGTTACTTAAAGATGATTATTCCCATTACCGGACCGTGTATTTCATTCAAAATAAGAATGAAGTATATGAAAAAATGAAAGAATTTATAATAAGGTTCAAATTAGACACAGACCACAAAATAAAGATTTTTAGGTCAGACAATGGCTTGGAATTTGTAAACAGAGATGTTAAGCAACTTTTAAACAGGTATGGTATAAGACATCAGTTAACAGTAAAATATACTCCAGAACAAAATGGTTCTGCTGAAAGGGAAATGCGGACATTAGTGGAAGCTGGTAGAGCTTTGTTATATCAGAAACAGCTTGATAAAAGTCTGTGGGCTGAGGCTATAAATACTGCTGTGTATATTATTAATAGAACTGGTACTAGCTCAATTCCAGATAAAACACCCTTTGAATTAATTTTTAAGAGGAAGATAGATCTTGATAAATTTGAAATATTTGGCAGTGAAGTTTTTGTTCACATACCAAAGGAAAAGAGGCAAAAATGGGATTGGAAAAGTAAAGAAGGCATTTTTGTTGGTTATTCAGAAGAAACAAAAGGGTATAAAATATATTTTCCTGTGGATAAGAAAATGGATGTCTGTCGTGATGTAATATTTAAAAGGAAGTCTGAAAATTTACTGATAGTTGGAGAAGAAAAAGCTACACAAACAAGAACAAAGGAACAAGAAGCTTTTACAGATGGCAAAATTGTAGAAAGTTTGGAAACTGTTTTAGAAGAAAATTCCCCAGAACAAAGGTTATTAAGAAATCGCACAATGATAAATATACCAAGTAAATATGATGATTATGTATGTTTCATGGCATCAGAGCAAATTGAATACTCAGATGCAGTAAAAGACGAAAAATGGAAATTGGCAATGAAAGAAGAAATTGAAGCATTAAACACTAACACAACTTGGACTCTGGTAGAATGTCCTAAAAATAGGAAACCAATTAACAATAAATGGGTATTTCGAAAGAAGGAAACTGGTATTTATAAGGCACGACTTGTAGCCAAGGGATGTAGTCAGGTGTATGGTAAAGATTATTTGGAAACCTTCAGTCCAGTTGCACAGTATAAATCTATTCGATTAATTTTACGAATTGCTGCATTACATAATATGGAATTAGCACAATTTGATATCAAAACAGCATTTTTGAATGGTCCAATAGAAGAAGAGATCTACATGCAACAGCCAACAGGATTTGAAGATGAAACTGAAAGAGTATGTCAGTTAAACAAATGCATATATGGGTTGAAACAAGCTCCTAGAAATTGGAATAGAAAGTTTGTTGAAACACTAAAGCAATTCAATTTAGTGCAATCTGAAAATGACCCTTGTGTATTTTTCAATTTCAAAAAAGAAATATTATTTTTAGTGATATATGTAGATGATGGACTGGTTGCATCTAGCAGTAAAGATCAAATCGAAAAACTTTTAAGTTATCTTCAAAGCAATTTTGAAATAAAAACTGAACCTTTAAAACTCTATTTAGGTATGGAGATTAATAAAATGGAAGATGGAACAATATTTATAAAACAAGAAAATTATATTAATAAACTCTTGGACAAATTTAATATGAGCAATTGTAAGTCAGTGTCAGTTCCTTGTTCAACAAAGGATTTAGAAAATGAGGACAGTTCTTTGTGTGAAGCACCTTATCGCGAAGCTATAGGAGGTTTACTCTTCCTGTCATCAGTTAGCAGACCCGATATTACTTTTGCAGTCAATAAGTTAACTCGATATATGGAGATACCACGTTCAAATCATTGGGAGGGAGTTAAAAGAATACTTAGATATCTTAGTGGAACAAAAGACTATGGTTTAAAATTTGACCCCCATTCAGAAGAGAAAGAACCATTACTCTGTTACACAGATGCAGACTATGCTGGAGATGTATCAACACGAAGATCCACTTCAGGGTATGCACTAATATTAAAAGATGGAATAATTGATTGGTATACAAGACGTCAAGGAACAGTTTCTTTATCAACAGCTGAAGCAGAGTATGTGGCAGCTACAGAAGCGATAAAGGAAGCAATACCAATGATGAAATTGTGTAAGGAAATTAGTGTTTGTGAATCTATTGCAACTCTAAAAGTTGACAATCAAAGTGCATTAAAAATGTTAAGTGATGAAACGGCACATAAACGTACAAAGCACATAGACGTTCGTGTTCACTTCTTAAGAGATAAACTTAATGAAGTTTTTGAATTACAATATGTTAGTAGCGAAGATCAGCTGGCGGACATATTTACTAAAGGACTCACAAAATATCGTTTCGAATATATAAGAGATAAAATAAATGTTAAAAGGAGGGAGTGTTGAAATAAGTTATTTATATCTTATTTTAGCATTTATTTCTGGTATGTTGGTGGTAGGAAATAAGTTGGTTACTTTTGTTTTTCTTTTTGACAAGTAGATAATAGTTACATAAAATAATGACATGTATGGTATAAACACTTTTGTAAATTATTAGAACAAAATATAAAATAGTAAGATAGTTAACACCTTTTACGTTTCACAACACTTTTGATGTTATGGTTATGTGTTTTGCAACTATTTACAAATAAATTTTTCTCCCACCTGTGAAAGAAACGGTTATAGAATTAAGAGTTTTTGAATATTATGTTCTGCATAATCAAGTAATGGCAGTTTAGATATTGAGATATAATATACCAAATATGTACATATTTTGAATTTAAAATATTACCTAAAAAAAAGAGTTAATAAAAGTTAAAGTTTGCAATGTGAGACATTCATTATAAAAAGAGATGTGGTCACCACACGGCCTCTATATACTTATTACGAATTAGTTTCTTAATAGTTTTGTATACCTACTTCATAAATTTATGAAATCCTATTTTTTGCGATAATAGTTAAAAGTATTTTGCAATAAGAGTAAAAGTAGCACTTCCGGTAGGAATTTTGAAAAACTTTTCTAGAAAAGCTTTTTGAGAATATACTTTCAAACACTTTTGTACTCTTGAGAAATTTTCGTGAACGTAAATTATGAAAAATTTTTCAAAATTTTTTTCAACATTTTGAAAAAGTCTTTAGACAAAAGTTATTCAAAATTCATTTGTAAACACTTTTCTATACTAGGGATGCCTACGAAAAACCTTCTATTTTCAGCGATAATAGCCAAAAACCGTTTTGCGCTAAGAGTAAAAGTGACACTTCCTGTAGAAATTTTTAAGATTTTTCCTAAAATAATTCTTTTATGTTCCATTTCTAAACACTTTCGTACTCTCTAGAAATTCTCGTAAGCTTAGTCGTTAACGATATATTAACGGAGCCAACTTTACGGACCTACTTTTCAAACGGGAATATCTCGGGAAGAGGATAAGCACAAAATTCATGCTTTACGGCACCAAACAGCACAAAACGATGGGGTATTTAAATTTTGAAAATGCAAAAGTGTGGGAGCCAACTTTACGGACCTGCTCTTCAATCGCGGATATCTCGGGAAGGGGAGGAGCACAAAATTCGTGCTCTACGGCACAAAACAGCACAAAACGATGGTATATTGGAATTTTGAAAATTCGAAAATTTGGAAGCCACCGTAAAGTTGGCCCCCAATTTTCAAACGCGAATATCTCGAGAAGGGGATGAGCACAAAATTTGTGCTTTACGGCACAAAACGATGGCGTATTTGAATTTTGAAAATGTGGGAGCCACCGTAAAGTTGGCTCCCACTTCTCAAAAGCGAATATCTCGGGAAGGGGATGAGCACAAAATTCGTACTTTACAGCACAAAACGAGCACAAAACGATGGCGTATTTGAATTTTGAAAATTCGAAAATGTGGGAGCCACCGTAAAGTTGGCTCCCAATTTTCAAACGCGAATATCTCGGGAAGGGGATGAGCACAAAATTCGTACTTTACAGCACAAAACAGCACAAAACGAGCACAAAACGATGGCGTATTTGAATTTTGAAAATTCGAAAATGTTGGAGCCAACTTTACGGACCTCTAGCAAAGACATTATGTTCCGTCAAACGTCAATGACAAATGTATTCTGACAATTATTTGAGTAGTGGGGCTGGACGTTTTTAAAAACGGCTTCTGCGCACCCCCTCCACGCGCCAACTTAATTGGCGCTTGCTATACAGGGGTCACCATAGATAAAACATGAAAGATTGGCAACTTAACGTTGTATTATTGGTTAAAAAATCCCCCTATAATTTCGTCGGAAAGTATATTCGATACCGGGAATTTCAAAATCTATGCTTATACAATCATTCCATCATAAATTCCAAAATAAACAGATGTAAGCTACGATTACTGTGTACTTACATCTGCTTATTTTTAATTTTAATGTAAGCACACAGTAATGGGGAACAATTCGACTTTTTTTTTATTACATATTTCGATAAATCGTCTTTAAAAAAGGCAAGTTTAATTGATAATTTTTTATATAATCAACTTACTCGCTTGTAATTAAATAAATAAAATGCTTGTGACGTCACTACACTTTCATTCATAAAACTCGTTCTTCGTAGTATGTGGCAACACTGTGTAGAAGAATGGTTCACCCAGAATTCACGTCCTTGTGTTTCCTGTCAGCGATCGTATCATAAACACGTTGACATTTGTTTGGTTTTGAGGTTAGTGTATTTTAATTCGTTGCAAGTTATGGCCATCAAAAGAAATAATTATAAAACTATTGCCAATTGCATTTAGAAAAAGATTTAGCAATGTGCAGTCAATTATAGACTGTTTTGAAATAGAAATAGAGAAGCCCTCAAACCCAGAACATCAAGCATTGACATGGTCAGCATACAAATCATGCAATACAATTAAATATTTAATTTCTTGTACACCACATGGCTGTGTCAATTTTATATCACATGGTTATGGAGGCCGTGCAACAGATGCAGTTATTGTTTCTGATTGTGGTTACTTGGATATATTGCCAGCTGAATGTGGTGTATTAGCTGACCGAGGTTTTAAAATCATTGCAGCTGATCTGTCAAAAAAGAAGTGCTATTTGGTCAGGCCACCAAGCGTTATTCAAGGAACAGGACTAACCAAAGAAGAAGTCAGAAAGAGCAAGCGAGTTGCTGCTGTTCACGTTCATATAGAGAGAGTCATAAGTCGGATTAGAGAGTTTACAATGCTAACTCCTCATGCAACCGTAGATAAAAATCTTATTAACTTACTTGATTTTATAGCTGTAATTGCTTGTGCTGTTATAAATATGCAAGGTACACTAATAAAACATTAAGACAAATATACTTTAACTATTTTTTTATTTATTGTATAACAATACATTCATAAGATAGATAAATAGGTAGGTGTAAGTATTAAGTTTTTGATACAAAGCAATACAGAAATATAATTAAATAACTTGTATTATTATACAGAATAAAATTTTATTAATTAAAAGATAAATATAAATGGAAGAAAACAATGCAACTGCACAAAATATGCAGTTAGAAAAGTCACTAGATAAATATAAATGCTCAAATAAAATACAAATAATCATGTTTTTATTTATATAATACACTAAATAATTCTTTTAAAAAACAAAATAACATTTTAATTAAAATTTTATATTTTGAATATGTGGAAAGATTGCCTTTTTCCAAAATTCTATTGCCTCTTTAATTATTTTATTGCAATAATTTGGATCATACTTACAACTTAAATATTTAAATTGTCTTGTTGTTTCAAAGTTTGGGCAAGCTACAACAAACAGCCCATAATCCCTTTTAGTAACATGAAGTTGAATTTGAAGCTGAGCATACTATTTTGGTGCAATGGTCTTTTCATCAAGTAAGTAATTTTCAATATTTTTTTCTTTGGATGGACATTTAATCTCTAAACAGTATACCATGCTAATTCAATCTGGAGATGCTGCAATAATCGGATTTCTTAAATCTATGTGCAAGCCACTTTTTTCAAATTTTATTTCGAAACGTCTACACACTACCTTAAAAACTTCTGATTCTAGTTTTCTACCTCTTTCCATAGCTGCTGTTGCTGGCAATTTAGTGCCTCCCAATATCAATTCTGTTAATGTTCCATCCATAGTAATACATTTTGATGCTTCATATATTTTAAAAGCAGTAATACGAGCATACCTCAGCTCATACCACAAAGGCTCATCAGACTTTTGACGAGTTAATTTTTCTGCCTTTGCACATATATGAGCTTGTGTACTATGTATACAATATTGCAGAAAAGTGTCTGCATTTGCCACCAAATTATTTAATTCTTTAAAATAATTGATATACATTTGATGAATAGATAACAAATGTTCATTGTCTACTTCTTTATAACATTGTAGTAGAACACTATCTGCATTCAATATCTTTCCTTCACTAATTACATTTTGCAAAAAGTTATTGGTTATAATAGGCACTTCGACAGCAGGTTATATATCCATCATTCGGATAAATTTTTTTAAACTTCCAACCTTTGAGAGCTCTGATTTTTTCCAATAACATTTTACTGCAGTTGTTGAAGGCTCTTCTCATCGTATTAGCAACCAAAATAATAAAGCTAATCTGTGTTTACAACCACCTGGAAAACAGTAAATATAAATTATTACTGTTATATACTGATATATTTTATTTATTGTGATATTTTATTTTAATATTTAAATATCATTATATTTTACCTGCAGCGGCAGCACAGTCCAGACATTCAGATTTCACAATAGTTTGTTCAGTTTCATCAATTTCGGCCAGAACTGTATAAGGTTTAGATGTAACTTTATGTTCGGGTGTAATTTTGGCTTGTATCTTACATACATTATTTTTTCTTTTCAATTGTACAAAACCTACAGCATTATCCCCATATACTTCTCTACTTGACCTTAAAATACGCTTTTTTAGTACAGAACATCCAATTAGTCTACAGAAAATATTATTACTTTGTGTTTTTTGCTCCATGAGTTTCACTACTAATAAAACTTAATGTATTATTGTAATATTCATCAATCATAGAATAATCTACAAGGGGTAAATTATTGGAATTTGCATCTTCAAACCCAGGATTCATGTTGCAAATTAGAAATAAATATTTATTACAACTTAACCTCACTAATTTAGTAAACAAATAATAAGCGGAAACACCGATCGATTCCATTCATAAGTATGACGACGGTGTTGTCACATAGTGATTTTAGCGTACGAGAGCCTTGTGACGTCACGAGATTTTATTTGTTTAATTTTTTAAAAACTAATAGGTTTTAAACCGTAAAATTTTGTGTATAATTATATTTTGATATGTAGTTTAAGATAATATAGTTTTTAACAAAAAATAAAAAGTTGTGTTGTTCCCCATTGTAGCTTACATCTTCTTACTTGATAAAATATAAATGAGAATAAAAAAAACACGTCTGTTGTAGATTTTTTATATATTATTTCCTAGCTTTTTTAAATTTATTATAGCAATATACTTGTACATAATCACTTCTATCTATTCTACTGTCTTTGCCCTCTAATATTTGATTGAGACCATTACAATAATTAAATATTATAAGCATTAAAAATTTGATATAATGTATAGAATTCACGGTTGGCTCTTGGTGAAACATGATTAATAATTTACTAAATAAAACACTTGGTATATTTGTTTCACAAAATGTATTTAAAATATCTCTGACATATGTTTCGACTTATTCAGTCATTCTCGAAGAGTCATGTAAACTAAGGGAAAAGTGTACTCCTACCAATATTTATGAGTTATTTTTTAAAAGGTTTATTACAGCATCGATTGTGGGGGTGTTTGAAAAATCCAACTGCGTGTTTGTGACCTGTCTGTTGAGATTTATGGCTTTTTTAATTTCTAAAATTTCTAAGAAGTCAAGCCTTTTACCCTTATTACAAGAGTGTAAAAGTTTGAAATTATTAGCATTAAACAGATGAGAATTTTGAATACAGTGTTCCGCGAATCCTGTAACCATATTGCCATGTAGAATAGAACTTCTATGTTCTTTGATACGTTCTTTTATAGAGCGTCCTGATTGGCCAATGTATACCGCGTCACAATCACTGCAAGTTAATTCATACACCCCTGATTTATCACGCAATTCTGTTTTTCCTTTATTGTTAACTAGAATATTTCCTAAATTGCATTTATTTACTAGGATGACATTTAAACCTAATTTATTAAGTTTATTAGAAACTTTATTGCTAACCCCAGGTATATAGTTTAGGGTGTGAAACACTTTGTTAGTTTTTGTATATGTATGTCCGGAGTAAAAATTTTTCTTAAGGATAGCGCGTTGTTTTTTGTAAATCATTTTGTCTAAGAATTCTGTTTTGTACCCGTTGTTTCTAGCTATAGTTTTTATAGTATATACTTCTTTTTCGAAGTTCTTATTATTATTTATATCTTATTATTTAGAGGGAAAAGTCTGTGTATGAAACTGTGAAAAGCTGTCATTTTTATATTCCACGATTGGTTGGAATTTTAGAAAACACCAGCGGCGGCTCGTGCATCAAAAATGTGGGGGTTGCAAATTTAGTGAATACTAATACTTTTTACAGTAGGTAAACAAGGTAGGTCACTAAGTATGTTTTATTAAAAGTAATTTTGCTAAGGTACATATAAAGAAGAAAAAAGGCTTTTAAAACTCACTGATTCTGATCCTGATTTTATTGAAGCAAAAAATCCATGCGACGATCTTTCGCAGTCGCAAATTTATCTTTCTTGAGAAAGCAAGTTCAAAGGCTCCACAAATACTTACACAATTAATTATAATGTTCACTACATATCGATTGTACTTAACTTTCTCGTTGTGCAATGCTATATTTCTTCGATATGCACTATCCATCTGAGCAGCAATATCCACATTCCCAAAAAGCGATAATTGGACTACATTTTTCATATGCCTTTGTGATATACTGTGTTTTTTAATTCGATCGCTTGAATGATTTAAATCAGTTAAACCCATTTTCGTCCATAATTATTCACCTTCAAATAGTAAGCAAGGAAAGCAGAATAATGCATTTTTTATACTACAACCGCAAATCCACAAATGTTTATTATAAATATCCTTATTAAATAGTCTATTAAAAGTTCGCGTCTTACTGGAAATCGTTTGTTTCAGATTTAAATTCGGAACAGGTCTGCCCAACCGCTTTATTTCAATTTTTTCGGCGTACGTTCTTTTATAGAACGGATCCACTATTAAACTCTGCACTGAATTCATTATTATTTAAAAATAAAGAGCATAAACACTTTTAAACACACAAATACAACTTTTTTATTCGCTTTTATACCGTTGCACCGTAAGCAAGAAATATGTCTAATGTTTTGGTTGCACTGCTGCTGCAACACTATTGTCGTTTATGGAGATATACCCGAAAGACGTTCGACAAAGTTCGTCAGCCGTATAGGGATATATACGTTCGTGGATTGCAATGAGTCTGCAAACCAAGTGTGTTATTCTCTCATTTATTTAACGTATTCATATCCAATTAGATATACCTATTATAAGTAATTTATAATAGTTCATTTATTCTGTGAGGTAGTACAAATTTTTAATTTAAAAAATGTAGAATTACGCTTTTTTCATTAAATTAAATCTATTAGTTTTGGTGGTTGCGCAAACTTGCAAACCATAGCAGAAACCGCTACTGGAAAACACACTACAACAGATACAGTAATTCCGGCAAATTCCAACCAATCGTGGAATATAAAAATGACAGCTTTTCACAGTTTCATACACAGACTGATTAATTTCACTCTAAATAATAAGAACTTCGAAAAAGAAGTATATACCATACAAACTATAGCTAGAAACAACGGGTACAAAACAGAATTCTTAGACAAAATGATTTACAGAAAACAACGCGCTATCCTTACGAAAAATTTTTACTCCGGACATACATATACAAAAACTAACAAAGTGTTTCACACCCTAAACTATATACCTGGGGTTAGCAATAAAGTTTCTAATAAACTTAATAAATTAGGTTTAAATGTCATCCTAGTAAATAAATGCAATTTAGGAAATATTCTAGTTAACAATAAAGGAAAAACAGAATTGCGTGATAAATCAGGGGTGTATGAATTAACTTGCAGTGATTGTGACGCGGTATACATTGGCCAATCAGGACGCTCTATAAAAGAACGTATCAAAGAACATAGAAGTTCTATTCTACATGGCAATATGGTTACAGGATTCGCGGAACACTGTATTCAAAATTCTCATCTGTTTAATGCTAATAATTTCAAACTTTTACACTCTTGCAATAAGGGTAAAAGGCTTAACTTCTTAGAAATTTTAGAAATTAAAAAAGCCATAAATCTCAACAGACAGGTCACAAACACGCAGTTGGATTTTTCAAACACCCCCACAATCGATGGTGTAATAAACCTTTTAAAAAATAACTCATAAATATTGGTAGGAGTACACTTTTCACTTAGTTTACATGACCGTCCGTCTTGAGTAAAATATTGACATAACTCTTTTTCGCGATCCCGGTAAAAGCTTGATGTGACGCCAGGTGCCAGTAAATGTTTCTCACGAAGTCGGGAGGCTAACAATTCGGATGCATCCTTTGGAAGGTGCAAATCTCTAATTAAATCATTTAGTTCGCTCTGGTTAAACACTTCGGGCTCTCTGAAATCTGGTGTGAAATCTGAGTCATCTGGGTCGCAATTAGATTCCTCTGATTCTGACGATATGACGTTTTCTAGTGCTTTTGGGACGGTAGGTATCGGTACATCTGGTCCATGAGGAACTGGTCGAATAGTAGAGTCAAGATTGGGATACACAATTTGTTTCTTATTTTTTCTGTTGAATCCTTGAACATTACACGAACAAAAATAACAATCATCACTGTGATTTCTAGGCTCTCGCCATACCATAGGAACACCAAAGCTTAAACATTTCTTCCTACCTTTTTGCCAGTTTCTTAATGCTTCAACGCAAACGGGCACAAGCAGTATGAGGAGCCCAGGACTTGTCTTGGTCGCCAATTTTTACACCAAAATAAGCGTGGTAAACATTTTTCACAAACGAAGTTATAGTTTGCCTCTGCTTTACTACGACATAACTACCACAGATATAACAAAAGTATTCGGATTGTTCACACAATGTCTTCTTTCCATATTTATACGTTCTAGAACACTTAAAATACGCAACAACGAAGACAACAAACGCGCGGACACAGTAGCACGACGACTAACACAACCAAACTGCACATAAGCAGGTTTCAACGTTGTATTGACGCTTTTGCGCCGACTCTGTTGCTTTGCTGAGAAATCTAATATTAACCAGTGTTGCCAAATCACATTTAATTTCATAAAAATCGATTCATTTAAAAATCATGCCTAACATGGAACAAACATATTCTTGTCATAGGTATGTATATTAATAAATTAACATTTTTAAGATATAGAGCGCTATAAAAAAAAATTTACGTGATAGAGCAAAAATATGCCGTTTTTTGGAATAAGGGCCCCCAAACATATACAAATTAGCAAACAGCTTTCAAACATCAAAATCACTGTAGACCTGTGTTATCAGCAGAAAGGGTTTCAACATGCTCTTGATGTGTTAAAGCAATCGACTGGATCTATTAATAAATCAGCTTTGGGGTCATCTATTGAACTAGTTTCTATCGCATGTGCAATGTTTTATAAATTACAATGTGAGAGCAATAATTCTTGAATGCCTTTTTTGTATTGACAGTGACAATAATATAAACAATAGTATAGCAAACGCCAAGTTGCCTAAGTTGGCGCGAGGAGGGGTAAGTTCGCGCAGGATTAAAAGTAGTGGGGAGATTTGTATTTGGTTTTACATCAAATGTCAGATAATTTTAACCTCTGAGCGTGTATCACTAACAAAGACATTATGTTCTGTCAAACGTCAATGACAAATGTATTCTGACAATTACTTGAGTAGTGGGGGGACGTTTTTAAAATTGGCTTCTGCGCACCCCCTCCTCGCGCCAACTTAATTGGCGTTTGCTATACTTTATTTATTTTTATAGAACTAAAAATACATTTAGTTATTTGGATACAATTCATTTTTGAAAAGTTAAAATTACAATTTTAATATCACGATGAAGGGTTTGATGTTGACGGAATGCTAGATCAATTAATTGAATCTGTTAATAAATCAGCCTCGGAATCATCATTTGACCTTGATTCTTCCACATGTATAATGAATTCCTCAATATCACCCAGCAGTCCATCGACAATCCACATCTCATCTTCAATTTTTTTTACATGTTTGAAGTAATTTTCTCAATTTTCAGCTGTTATGCTGTTATTATATGCATATACAATTAGAGATGACATATCTTTTACTTTGAACGTAGTGTTGTTCATCTTTATATGGTTCTCTTTACTTGTGCCCAAGCCATCTTCTATTGGGTTTAGCTCACAAAGATAAGGTGGTAAACGCAGAATTTCCCGGTGAGCATTTTATTACCAAAACATCAATCACATACATACAGAAACGACATTAAGTGTCTACCATGCGTACTTAGATTCTCGAATGAGTTACGACACAGTTTTTTGGGCAAATTCCGTCGAGGCTAGAATATTTTTCATGCAAGTCATTTGTGAAGAGTATACTTAAACTAAGAAGGCACACATGTAAACCAGTTTTTAAATAGTATGGAATTACCACAACTTCCTTCTTTTGTCGATCGCTTGCCGGTCAATTTCTTTGCGGTAGATCAAGCCGTCGATTCTACATTTTCGCACCTAGTATCACTTAGTAGTTTCGCAGCTTTTTATTCAAAATTAAAAATGAAATATGTAGATATTACCCCTGCTGATCTTGAACAAATAAAAAATATATTTTACTCTTTTTGGCTTGTGTCCGCCTATAATTTTGGTGCCCATTGGATTTGGCGCTCTATGTAGCTGTCCAGAATGCCCGTCTTTAGAGCTAGCCTTGATAGTAATTCAAGAATACGTTAAACTGATGAATTCCTTGTTTCAATTGACGATTACACAGGCCTGCATAAAATTTGTGATGACGTGATTTTTGTTTGTTAAGCTTAGTTTTTATATAGCAATAACTAATTAAAATACAGTTGGTCTCTACCACCCACTGATTTTTTTTGCACAAAAGAAAAAGAAAAAAATATAAAAAAAACTTATAATAGGCGTTTGAATACATTTTAAAATGAATGTACTACTTCAAATTCTAGGTATTAACCCAAAAATGATTTTCTGTTGTGGTTTTAAAGAAATTTGTTAAATAGGCTCTCATTACCTGATATAAATCTTTTATTACATGTATTAATTTTGGACAAGATTTCCGGGAATTTTTACCTGCTAAATCCTATTTATTATGCTTTCACTTTATTAGTACTGCGAAGAAGGATTTCAAGTTTATCACTCCAAACAAAATGTATATTTTAATGTCATTTACTTCATTATAGCTCTGAGTGTCGATCAGTAAACAAGTAAAATTAATTTGTCTTTAGTGTTGTGCGTGGTATTTGATATATAAACATTGCTTAAAAATATGTCTAGCCGGTGTTGCAAAAACAAACCAGATGATTTCTGTTATATTTGTGGATATTTCGTCTTGAAAAAGTTTAAAACTTTTGGTGACCAATTGGTGAATTTGTGAAAAATGCATATTATGCTTATTTCAAAATCAAATTATGAGATCAAGATAAAGATTGGGCACCGCACGTTGTTTGTAAGGTATGTGAAGAAGGTTTAAGACATTGGACCAAAGGGAATAGAAAAAGCCTTCCTTTTGGAATACCGATGGTTTGGAGAGAACGGCAAAATCATCATGAAGATTGCTACTTTTGTCTTTGTGATATTAAAGGGCATAATAGAAAAACTTTGAAGCATATTTTGTACCCAAACAATATTAAATCAGCTATCAGACCAGTTCCTCACAGTGATCATGTACCTATACCCCCCAAAGTACTACAAGACGATATTGAAACCTCTTCAACTTCCGGCTCCGTACAGATGGATAGTGATTTTGAACCATCAACCTCAGGTCAAAACCAACCTCAGCTATTTTCACAAGCCGAACTGAATGATTTAGTAAGAGATTTGGGACTTTCAAAAGATCTTTCTGAAGTACTGGGGTCTAGGTTGAAACAAAAAAATTTGCTTGCCCCCAGAAACTACCTTCTCGTGGTATAGAAATTGTGAGGCTGGATTTGTAAAATATTTTGCACAAAACGGACCACTCGTGTACTGCCAAGCAATTGCTGATCTACTTACTTTCCTCGGAGCTCCTGAGTACACACATTCTGACTGGAGACTTTTCATCGACTCTTCAAAAAGGAGCCTTAAAGCTGTTCATTTACATAATGGCAATGTTTTTGCTTCTGTTCCGGTCGGCCATTCTGTTCATTTAAAGGAAAACTATGAAAATTTACAAGAATTACATTTAAGAATACAATATGAAAATCACAACTGGGAAGTGTGTGGAGATTTAAAAATTTTAGGCCTTCTCTTGGGTCAGCAGTCTGGATATACTAAATTTCCATGTTTCCTGTGCGAGTGGGATAGCAGAAATCGAGAACAGCATTGGATAAAAAGAGACTGGCCACAAAGGGTGACTTTAACACCTGGAACCAAAAATGTAATTCGCGAAAGTCTTATTGACCCTCAAAAAGTGTTACTTCCACCGCTTCACATAAAACTTGGACTTATGAAACAATTTGTTAAGGCATTAAACAAAGAAGGAAATTGTTTTAAATATTTGTGTAAAACATTTCCGACTCTGCCAGAGGCAAAATTAAAGGAGGGAATCTTTGTAGGCCCGCAGATCAGGAGCTTGGTGAAAGATCAAGAATTTGAAAATGTGATGGAAGATAAGGAAAAACATGCAAGGCATGCTTTTAACGAAGTTGTACATAAATTTCTAGGGAATTATAAAGACACAAACTATGTTGAGATCGTTGAAAATATGCTGGAAAAATTCAGGATTCTTGGTTGCAATATGAGCATAAAAATTCACTTTTTACATTCCCATTTGGACTATTTCCCAGAAAACCTTGGGGACGTGAGTGAAGAGCAAGGATAAAGATTTCACCAGGATATTAAAGAGATGGAAAAAAGATACCAAGGGCGCTGGGACACAAAAATGATGGCCGATTACTGCTGGACATTGCGAAGAGATCTTCCTTTAGCTGAATATGAAACGTTTTTTTAAGAAGCATAAAGAATAAATAACTATTTCTAATAGTTTCTATGTGTATATTTTTGTATTTTTTTAAATGTAATATGTATAAAATTAGCTTATAAATGAAATAAATCGTGTTTTTTCTATATTTTTTGATTTTACTGGTTTGAAAAATAACCTTACGTGATACAAAAAAAATAAAAGCAGATTTGAAATCAGCGCTACCCAATTACTAGAACAGTTAAAATTTTGAAATCAACTTTCAAAGTGTTGAAAAATGCAGGCCTGTGTTATTTGTTTTTCTTTGGAAATAGAAAGGAATTGAACAAATTAAACAAACAGTAATTTATATAAAAGTTTATTTATGTTGTACACAAAATACCCAAAATAAAGAACAATAACAATATAAGAATTAAAAAAATATTGCATTTTTTTAACATCAGCTCAATGACTTTCTAAACATATTATAAATTGGCTTGGGGTCGACTTTCAGTGCGTAAACCTTCAGCAAGTCTCTTTCCAAGCGAAGCATCCACTTTGGAAAAGTTCTCCACGCAGCGTTTTTGAATAAAATCTGCAGCGTTCTTAATACTTCCAACAAGATTATTGATCAATCTTGTTCTTTCCTCTTCATTCAGAGTTTTCCGATAGAAAACACCCGGTTGCGAAAAGTTATCTTCATCACCTGTATCATAACGTTTAGCCTCGCCACTAACGTGGAACGGTGGTGATAGGTGTTTAGCTCTGGGATCATTTTCGGGACCGGCGAAACTGTTTGGATGATAGTTTGGAGCACCACCTTGATTATTGATTGCTTGTGGGCCGTCTCTATGATAGCTACGAACTTTGTACGGGCAGTTAACAGGTAATTGTAAGTAATTAGCACCCAGGCGATGTCTATGCGTGTCTCCATAAGAAAACAAACGACCGAGTAACATCTTATCCGGGGATGGTTCGATTCCTGGAATCATATGGGCAGGACTGAAGGCGATTTGTTCAACTTCAGCGAAATAATTTGCAGGATTACGATCCAAAACCATCCTTCCAACTGGAATTAATGGATAATCTTTATGAGGCCAAATTTTAGTCAAATCGAACGGATTAAACGGTGACTTTTCTGCTTGTTCGATGGTCATTACTTGAATGTAAAACGTCCAACTTGGGTAGTTACCATTGGCGATGGCATTGTACAGGTCTTTGATACCGTAATCTGGGTCAACACCAGCAAGAGTGTCAGCTCTTTTCACATCGACGTTTTTGATTTTTTGATCGGTTTTAAAATGGAATTTGCAATAAACGGCTTTAGCATTATCATTAACAAGTTTAAACGTATGAGAACCATAACCATTCATGTGCCTGTGACCATCTGGAATACCTCTGTCACTAAAAAGAAACATGAATTGATGTATTGACTCTGGTCTAAGCGAAAAGAAATCCCAAAACATATCAGCATCTTTCAAATGCGTCGCAGGATTTCTCTTTTGCGTATGGATAAAACTGGGAAATAAAATTGGATCTCTAATGAAGAAGATAGGCGTATTATTGCCGACTAAATCCCAAATGCCATCTTCAGTATAGAACTTAACAGCAAAACCACGAGGATCGCGCACAGTATCCGCAGATCCAGATTCACCGCCAACAGTAGAGAAACGAATTGCAATCGGAGTACGTTTACCGATCTTCTCGAAAACTTTAGCAGCCGTGTATTTGGTAATGTCGTGTGTCACCTCGAAATATCCAAAAGCACCAGCACCTTTGGCATGGACAACACGTTCTGGGATCCTTTCTCTGTCGAAGTGTGCTATTTCCTCAACAAAAGCAACATCTTGCAGCAAAATCGGTCCTCCTCTAACGCCAACGGTCATGGTGGCATCTTTTTCAATGAGCGGCACGCCATGAGCTGTTGTGGCGGAACTTCTGTCTTTCTGTAACAAATAGAAAGTTATATTTCAGGTGTGTTAAAAATTAGAATATAGTCATGAAATAATACAAATCATAATTGGTAAAAGTTTGAATGGAATACATTTTCAATAGGTAATTGTTCTCAAGTGGACGCACCCTGCTGGCTAATATGTGAAGCTTTCAAAGAGACAATAACAAACCATTTGAACTTATTATCAATAGTTTGCAAGTTGGGTTTGATAGATTATTTTACGTGGATTTACCCAAGAAGATGTTTAATAACTTTTGTTCCGTGCCTCAGTGTAATTCATGGCGTAAGCGAATGTCTAATATTAGTTTTCATGTATTTCCCAACCTCAAACAAACAATTCAAATTATAGACTATTTAGAGCAGAAGAAAATTGTTAGTAGAAGAAAACAATGGATAAGAAAATTAAAAATTGGTAGAATACTAATATAGTACGGTTGATAATATTTACAAGTCTATATATAATATATTTTAATTTGTTGTTGCGTCCTAATTTTACTTCGTTCACTTTGTTCTTTTTTAATAATTAAAAGAAGTGTACAGTGTTTGATTGCTGAGACACAAGACATTATCCGTGTTAAATTGGTTTCTTGCTCCGACCGGCCATGACCTCGGTCTGTTTTGCGGACACTTCTGTATATATCGATGCTGTTTTTATTCAACTTAACCTTTTTTGCGAGTATTTCTTATAAAACGAAGAACTTGTAACAACTAATTTATGTCTTTATTGTTTATAAACATAGCCCTGATGAAGGTGACAATTTCACCGGAAGCTTGGAATAAATAAAAAAGTTTACTTTAATTCCGCCTTTTCACTGCGATTCCCACTACCGTTTACTAATATATATTACTAATATAATAGCCGGTCCCAAGCCCGGATAAAAGAGGAGGGTTCTGCGATAGGCCAGTAACCTATCCAGGTAAAAGGTAGAACCACTTACACACCGTTAAGCGACGCCTCGGATTGGACTGATAACAAAGATGACAACCGCAAACGTAGAAAGGAACAAAGATTGGGTATACGAGAACACTTAAAAATTGCTACGTGGAACGTGCGAGGATTAGCACATAAACTGGATGAATTACAGGAAGTACTGAATGAACATAAGATAGAGATAGCAATGATAACAGAAACCAAAAAAAAAGCTAAATGGTTCGTTAGACCTAAAGAACTATACTATGATATATAAGCTGGGGGAACAACAACAGAGAGCATCGGCAGGAGTAGCGGTGTTAATGAACAATAAATGGAAAGATAGAATACAATATTATAAGTGGCTGAATGAGAGAATTATAGTTATAAGATACAGAGTAGATAGAGGACATCTGAGCCTAATCTGTACATACGCTCCTGAAGAAGGGAGAAAAGAAGAAACAGAAGTATACTACCAAATACTCCAGTCAGAACTAGACAAAATAAACAAAAATGATTACATAATAATGGGTGGAGACTTGAATGCAAGAATCGGGAACAGACCGGTGGAGAATGTAATGGGGACCAACGGAGAAATAACGCTAAACAACAACGGCAAACAATTGATAGATTTTGCCAGCTACAATAATATGAGCATTATGAACACATACTATAAACACAAAAATATCCATAAGATTACCTGGTCAGCCAGAGGGCAAAGCTCTATAATAGATTACTTCCTTTCGAACCGAAAAACAGCATCACTCTTTGAAGATACAAGAATATTCAGAGGAGCAGACATTACATGTACAAGTTCTTGTACAAGATTTCATACAAGTTTTAATTTATGCTATATTGAATAGAGGGCACCAAACTTTGAGTGCGTTACAAACATAAAATCAACATTTCTGTTTGTTTAATATTATATATTTGACGTTTAGACGGGTTGTGGTTATTTATTATTAAATATTATTATTAAAAATATTAAAAAAAATAATTCGAAAACCGATATATCGGTGCCCCATATTTTGTTACTGAACATTCTGACACAATTTCTATTAATTTTCAGAACAAAACAAACACTACGTAACCTGCAATTATTACATGATTTTTATTTAAAATAAACAGTTGGTACAAACGAAATGGTGTTTAATGCGCAAGTCTAGTATGAACTTGGATGAAAAGTGGGATCGGATCTAGTTTTGTAGTTTAGAAACTTTGATGTATTTCTTCTGAATTACACTATCAAAGTTTCGACAAGTGCATCTAGTTTAAAAACTTGTCCAAGTTTCTAGACGAAAAAAGTGTAATGTAACTCATATTTGTCAATTACTGTATCGTATTTGTAAGCAATTATATTATTTAAATATAGATGGCGTTAAAGTGAATATATTTTAACGCTAAGAAATAAGTAATTAAACTTCTAGTTTCAAAAATTCTGTTATTGAAACTAGAAGTTTAATTACTTATTTCTTAGCGTTATAATGAAGTTTCACAAGTATCTCCTTCGTCAATTAACTATTTGAATATATTTTGTTTTAACCTATTTTTAAAAGTCAAAGTTTCTGTATTCTGTTGTATTTGCTCTAATTGTAATTTATTTGTTGGTAAAAAGAAAAAAGTGAAACAGAAAAATGTCTGGTAAGTCACTGTTAAATATAAACAATTTACTCTCTTTATTTTAATAATGAAAAATATATTCATTAAAAAGTAACATTAATTAAATTTTTACATAACCATAGCACACGGCTAGGCATAAAGGTAACCACGAAAGCATCAATTTGTACTTTGGAAGCTATTAATAGTGTTTGAATAGTTGCTCAATATCCATTTTTGCCCAACTTTCGTGTTTTGACACTACTTTTAAGTTATCTTAATTAAATTAAATTTTTATACATAACCATAGCACACGGCTAGGCATAAAGGTAACCACGAAAGCATCAATTTGTACTTTGGAAGCTATTAATAGTGTTTGAATAGTTGCTCAATGTCCATTTTTGCCCAACTTTCGTGTTTTGACACTACTTTTAAATTATCTTGATTATTTATTTTTAAATTAAAACACTTATTCTGATTATATTCGTATATCGTTAATATAATAAAATAAATAAAGGTAGGTAAATAATATCCATTCAAGTTACGCCATCTTCTACTATGAAATACAATTATTTCACGTTATTTTTTGTATGACATTGTAATAACAACGATAAACTTTATTCATTATGCATAAGTAAATGGATGATGGAGAGGACATTAGCGAAAAGTTAAATATTTACATAACTGACTTAAATACATACAAGTTTATATACAAATACATACAAATTTGTTTTCAAGTTATACCACCATTGACAATAATTATTATATAAACTTAAAAATGGGGTGTGAAGAACACAATACAAGTTCATATGTATTTTTGAATGTATCTTCTCCAAAGACGTAGATACGTATTTCACATTTCTACATGATTATCAATACGCCCCTGTTGGAGAAGAGACACATTCAACACACAACAACAGGGGCGTATTGATAATCATATAGAAATGTGAAATACGTATCTATGTCTTTGGAGAAGATACATTCAAAAATACATATGAACTTGTATTGTGTTCTTCACATCCCATTTTTAATAATATTATATATTATTAAAAATACTTTTGTATTATACAAAATTGGTAGGTTTACCTACTCAAGTATGTTTCAAATTATGTTGTTATATACGTATTCGGTTTACGCCAAGTAGTGAAGACACGATAATACAGTTTTTTATAGATACGGTGGTTACCGACTATAAGGAACACCCGGCTAGTTCAGCGATTATTATAGAGACAGCGCTGAATATTCCTTCACGCTCTGTCTTAATAATATCTGCAAGATAGCTAGGTAGTTGTGTGTTGTTGAATGTGTCTCTTCTCCAACAGGGGCGTATTGATAATCATGTAGAAATGTGAAATACGTATCTACGTCTTTGGAGAAGATACATTCAAAAATACATATGAACTTGTATTGTGTTCTTCAAACCCCATTTTTAATAATATTATATATTATTAAAAATACTTTTGTATTATACAAAATTGGTAGGTTTACCTACTCAAGTATGTTTCAAATTATGTTATTATATAAACTTCATATAACCAAGAAAATAATTTCTTTTGTTATTATAATGCTCTAAAATATCGACATATGTATGGTCCAGGATTAAAAGTATCAAATTCATTTCAAAGTAAAAGAATATTTTTTACAATAGATAAATGTTTAGATTTACCTCATTTACCTAATTATAATTAATGTTTAGTCAATTTTAAATTTAAGGCGCAAAATTTCTACTAAATTTAAAGGAAAATGTACGTTTTTCATAACATATGAGATATTATAGGAACTGTACCTAAGTAAATAACGACTTTTCGAAAACATATTAATAAATGTTGTTTCAGCGAAAATATATGTCCTAACATGCATTGTAGATAGCGTATTTAAATGCATTGTTTCCAATAATTTTCTTATTCTACAAGGACAGTCATTTATTCCTTGCGGAAAATAATATCCATATGTATAGCAAGGAGGAGGGAATGTGCAGAAGCCGTTTTTAAAAACGTCCACCCCCACTACTGAAGTAATTGTCAGAATACATTTGTCATTGACGTTTGACGGAACATAATGTCTCAGAGGTTAGAATTATCTGCCATTTGATGTAAAACCAAATACAAATATCCCCACTACTTTTAATCCTGCGCGAACTTACCCCTCCTCGCGCCAACTTAATTGTCTTTCTTGTTTGCACAGCAGTATGTCTCGCAACTGCATCTTCTGCATCGCGTGGACCTTCAAATTACAATTATATTTTTTAAACAAATAAATCGTTGGGTTTACCAACACGTGAACAGCGTATATACAGCTGTCCGTGGAAAAAGCATGTATTTTCTAAATCCAAACCGCATATTTGCATAGACTGGTCTTTTTGATGATCATGGCAAACGCTAAACGAATCGGAAACTGTAATCGTTTAAATTGAATTGGTGCATCTGTTGCATCAATGATTTGTCCCAAAATTGATTGATTTAAACACCACCTATCGGAAGTATATGTACATAAAAATATTTTGTACAAACATTCTCAATGAGTCAAATCAGACCATAAATACTCATTTTCATAAATATCTCGACTCCAGCGCCATCTGCCGGACTCAAAAAAAAAAACTTATCGAGGCACCAAACGAATATACCGATAGGCTCGAGAAATAGGAAATTTAAAGCTGGGACAAAGAGGGTTATACGCCCACCAATGCTGCAGTAGACGTTTAGCGGTGACAGTGACTGTCACCGTTAAACGGATACTGTCAACTGTCAGAGACGCATATCAGCTTTGCTTGAGAATGTGAACGAAGTATGCACACGTGTTTCTTTTATTTGTTTGTAATATGTACCAAAAGGCAATTTGTAATATTCTTAGTAAACTTGTTTATTGTCAAAATAAAAATGAGAGATAAATTCTTTAAAACAAAATAAAATCCATTCTAGACATTATTTTTTTAGTAAAATTAAATTCTCAATTAAATTAAATGTTCAAAGGTTTGTCTTCCTTGCAACAAACAAAATCCCATTCTATCGTAAAAAGCTCCTCTAACGTGAAATAAAAAGCACTTCTAACATTATTTGTGCAGCTCTGGTAAAGATGTTGGTTTGTTATTGTTATAAATTTGACTTTTAATATATCCCCAAAGGAAGAAATCAAGAGGTGACAAATCTGACAGTCACTGTCACGCTAAACGTCTACTGGAGCATTGGTGGGAGTATAACGCTTCGCCCCGTTAACGCTTTAAATTTCCTACTTCTCGAATCTGTCGGTATGGTGTGCATATGAATTTGATACATCCAGTGTTTTAACCATGATGACGTTAGATGCATATGTATATCAACGTTTTTATATATTAAGATTATGACTTATTATTAGAGTGGACCAATTCGGAGCGAAAGCAGAGGCGTGACTTTCAAACTTACTTAAAATACACTCATTTCTTGTGTCTTCTATCGAACATAGCTGTGCAACATTATTAAATACACAGAATACACTTTCCTGCTGCTATTATACGTGTACACATGATGACCGTGAACAACATACTAAGTAATCGTGAACCAATTCGTTAGTCACGCCTCTGCTTTCGCTCCGGATTGGTCCACTCACTCCACTCTACTTATTATTATATGAACCTTTGTCTATTGCAAAATTTGCACAAAATATTCCTATTCCATTGTACATATTAATTTCTTCAATTTTTATATTTTACGTTTTATTATCGTAAAGTAAAGAATTTCACTAAAAATATACTTTCATATTTGTTATATAATTGTTGTAATTATAGTACGATACACGAATATTTACAATAATTACCGATAAATCTTTATTAGCATGAAAATGCATATTGAGTTGAAGTGTTTACTTGTTGAAAAATCAAAGTTGGAATGATACGTATTACGGAGGTCTTTTGATAAGGTTGATAAGCGCCACCATATGCTCCTCTGTATTTGATAACAATAATTTTTGTATTTTGTTTACTATTTACTTATACACTTATAGTCTTTGATATAGATCGCTTCATTGTACAGTACAAATATACACTTTATGTATATTTGTACTGTACAATAAATAAATAAAATACTCCTTTATAAAATTGTTAGAATGAATTTTTTAATGTCATTCCGAACTTACCAAATTCCTTAGATTTTGGTACAAGTATTAAATTTTTTATCAGATCGCACTGCTAAGTTTACAGAGCATTTAAAGATTATGAGCCGATACTCCTTTAATCTTGTACCGGTTTCATCATTTGTAAAACATCTTAAAATATTTTTGTGGTCGTTCAGGCGCAATTTGTGATAAACTTCAGATTATATTTAATGTTCACGAAGCCGGTGCTACATCACGGGCGTGCAGAGAGGCGGGTGATATTCAGATAATACCCAATAAAAACATTTATGACGTATAGCAAACGCCAATTAAGTTGGCACGGGGTAAGTTCGCGCAGGATTAAAAGTGGTGGGGAGATTTGTATTTGGTTTTACATCAAATGTCAGATAATTCTAACCTCTGAGCGTGTATCACTTTATGATCCCCTATCAAAGACATTATGTTCCGTCAAACGTTAATGACAAATGTATTCTGACAATTACTTGAGTAGTGGGGGGTGGACGTTTTTAAAAACGGCTTCTGCGCACCCCCTCCTCGCGCCAACTTGATTGGCGTTTGTTATACATACCTAAGGGAGAAACTTGACAATTGTTTAAAGAATATTAATCTGCAGATATGATTTCAGTTTGTTCGACGTTACCGTTTTAGTAGCAAATGTAAATGAAAAAATAATTTATACAAATAATTGCATGTTTGAAAGTCTACTTCAAAATATTCAGGCATTTACTGTTGCAATGGGCTATTCTTTCTTGTTATGAGAATAACTGTCCCCTTAAAGAGAGAACATGATAGGCCGCCTGGTGGAACACAGAGCTGACCAATCTAAGGAAACTCGCCGGCCATCCAATACGACGAGGAAAAGAGGTAATTGGAAAGTCCACAAGGAAATGTTGTCCATTTACATCTAAATAAATTTAATTTTCTTAATAAGAGTTTTGAAAAATTTGACACAAACTTATAGTTTCAATGTCAAATAATAAATGTTATTATGTGGAAGTGGCTAAAGTACCAACCCAATTTCACAGTCTACTCCAATTATGATTTTTTTCGTTGGCTCGTTATTTGAATTCCTTTAGGGTTTTGAACACCGGACTGTACGATACTCCAAAATGCCTGGCTACATCTAAAAGCGATCCTACATAACATATGATATACAGCTTCATGTATTCTGTTAACACGTGATTGGTTTTATTGTTTTTTGTGTGTGAATTTAGAAAATAATCTTCTTTGAATTTGTTTTTGCACGAGGTATAGGCCTGTTAGGATAATTAACGGAAAACATGTCTCTGACTGTTCTTAAACTAACGAGTGATCATTAAAATTTTCGCTCAAGTAAGCCATGTACACAAAAAGTATGTCCTAACTTAAGTTATTAGAGGAGATCTGTCATTATAATTTCAAACGTTATGATTGTTAAAAAATAATTTGAAATGCTGACTTTTATATTAAATATATTTATAATTTTTATACAAAGTAATAGAATATTATAAAAAATGTGTAAAATGTTGACCATTCTCCACCAAGCATAATCGCACTCTATTTCGTACAGCATTGAAAACATTGATCAGTATTTGCGGTGAGTTATTGATGTGTTCACATTTTTCTATGATTTTATGTCTTAACTCTTGTAGATTATTAATTGGTGTTTCATAAGTAATATTCTTTATATATGGCCACACAAAAAAATCCATGACTGTTAAATCACACGATCGTGGTGGATATGGAATCGCTGTATTTCTACTTATTATCCTATCGCCATAAAATTGTTGCAAAAACTGAATATTTTCAAGTGTAACGTGAGATGTAGCCCCATCCTGTTGAAAATATCCGACCTGGAGTTCATCATTAGTCAATTGATTAGTAAAAACACTGAGAATTTCGTTACGATATTTCTCCGATGTTATCGTGCCCTCAAAGAATATTGGTCCTATTAATCGGTGACGACTCATACCTACCCATACGCCTATTTTTTCTGGATGTAGAGGAACTTCTCTGTAGAAATGAGGATTTTCACTGGACCACATACGTATATTTTGCGAGTTAACATAACCTTTCAAATAAAACCAAGCTTCATCGGTGAAGAAAGTATGATTTAAAATATTGTCTGTCATTGTTTGAATAAATCATTAGCAAAATTGTGTTCTTTTTTCATAATCCGTAGGTAATAGATTTTGTACAGAAGTTAATTTATATGGATACATGTGCAAGTCCTTTTTTTAAATTTTTTGACATGTTCCATACGAAAGCCCTACCTGTTGCGAAACTCTGCGAATAGATGTTTGAGGAGATTCGTTAATAATTTGTCTGACATTTTCAATTACGCCGCGACTTCTCTTGAGAGGAGGACCGCTTCCTTTTTTCCTGTTTGACGAAAAAGATTTACACAATGCATTAGCGTATCACGGAAAGTTTTATAGCTAGGAACAGTATTTGGATATCTCTCTTCAAACTCCGCAAGGCAATTTTCTATTGAATGCTGCCAAATACCATCAATTTTTTGAGATGTCAGGAAGTAACATTCTACCATAAACGCTTTATGCATATTATTAAAGGCCATTACTTTTTCTTTTGATGAAACTTTAAAATATATATTTGACACTGACAGATGAAATTGAAATAACATCTTAATGACTAAAGCTACGACATAATTTTTATATACACGGCCAGCTACGAGTGAAAATGAAAAATTAATGATCGCTCGTTATTATGCTTCTGGTATCACATTATCATTGCTATGAAATAGCAATTTCGTCTTTATTCATGTTTTAAATAAATTATCTATTTTTCAATCAAATGTATTTAAGATTCATGTATGAACAAAAATTCATAAATATATGACATTAAAATTTTTTTGATCTCCATGGCAATCTAATTTAAGAATTAAGCAACAGGAAAATACTTCACTGGAGTATAACTGGTTGCCTTCTATGCCACTAATGCATTGAGTATCCTTTTTTATCATTACACATAGGGAATGTATGTGTAATGATAAAAAAAGAACGCGGTATAGATATATATCCAATAGAACTTAATTACGACGAGAATCAAATTACGACGCGAATTAAAAACACCCTGAAAATTGTATAATGTTCCGCATATTCAAAATATTCAGAATGTGTGTAAATAATAAATACCTCTATTGAAGTTACACTCACAGATACGCTACAGCATATGTTTGCATAGGTAATAGCTGTCGATGTTATAACAACTATAACATTGTTGTATGCTAAGGTCAATAACCTCATATAAAATCAACTCTTTATACATTCAAGTGAATTACTAAAAATTGCGATGTGTGTTACTTTACAAACCCATTTCAAAAATCATACTAAAAATAATTTGTGGACTTTTAGAATTGACATAATTTCATGTGTATTACGTGAATGTTTTTTTTGTTACGAGAAATAAGAAATATAAAATATTAAGAGGGATTCAAAATGGAGCTATTGAATTTACAGACTGCAATGTTTATGTTTATAAAAGCGCTGGAAGATAACATTGTGTATAAGTTTTGTTTGGTTAGGGTTCGATGACCTGGTACGAACGTCAGCTGTTAAAAATTTGTGTGAATTTTTAAAAACGATGTACTAAAAGAACATCTAAGTTGTGTACTCTACGGACATTTAACGTCCTATTTAGTAACAATCTATCTTTAATCGAAGACGTAAATGTAAATTGTATCGAACATACGTAACGATCGACAACTAGGCGAAGGTTAGCGCGAGACCGACAATAACAAAACTATTCTTTTTTGTTATTGTGGGTCAGCTTTAAGATATCGTCTCTGATACTTTTTATAATTTAGTCGGTCGCACAGTGGTCGCAAAATGTAATTTTTTTTGGGATTATGAGAGGGAATTTTGGGAAAATATTTTGAATTCATATTCTATATAATTACATCTTTCCATTTTCATACGTTGTCTTTTTATTTCAAGGACACCGGCATATCGATTAAATCGGCTGTGCTCAAATAACCAGTGAACCACTAACAAATCATGCCATGGAAAAAAACAACTTCATAATGCTATATATATATATAATTTTTCTTCAGTTTCTTCAATGGTTTTTTCCACGTAAAAAGGTTATGTTTAATTAACAAAAGAAATTATTTTTTCTCCAAAAGTCTTTCATTGGAAACTGTGGTTAAGTAAAAACTCAAAAAAAGTATAAAAACCCCTTACCACAATTAATAATCGTATCCTAAATACGTTTTCGACAACTAAGTTGACATCATCAGTAGGTAACACCACTAATTAAAGACAACTGGAGTTGATATTTTTGACAAGTTTTTCCCCTTTTATGGTGACATGTCAAAAATATGAACAACCCCAGAGATCTCGATGCATACGAAAGCATTCATATCGTTAAAAACAAAATTAATACGTTTAATTCGGACAACGGTCCTATCCCATATAGCTGTCTTTTTTTATTCTTAGAAAAGAGGTAGAAAAAGTTGAGGGCATGAGAATAAACACATGGTATGGCCGTTTTCTTAAGATGTCTAGATGTGTCTTCTATTGATGATGACAACTTAGTTGTCGAAATACGTATTTAGGATACGATTATTAATTGTGGTAAGGGATTTTTATACCTTTTTTGGGATTTTTTCTCCATATTTAATACATAAACAAAAATAGTTTCAACGATTGTAAAAAGTTATCTATTTGACAGGATTGGGAAAATTTTTGACAGTAGATTAGACACATGACTAAACGTTTTCCGATTTTTGAAGTCACTCTTTTGTTAAATCATTTTCGTATATATGAGGTTGAATCATATGAAATGCCATATTTGATGATTAACATTAAAAACTCAAATTTCTAGAATTAAAATCGTATGTAGCCTATTAGGTAAATGCTATTCAGAGTGAAGCATTTTCATCGTAATGACATGTATTAATGTATTACTAAAAATTCGCTTAAAGTCTAACGAAAAAAAAAATCAACACATGAACTTCTTCCAGTTAACTTTCTGAATACAAATTAATGCAAATATGTTAAAAACATGTGTGTATCTGTGCACATGAGCATACCTACACATTTTTTTCAGTTAACTTTCATTACCTTTTCCTAGATCAACCGTTATCTAACCTTTTTTTATGCTGCACTACTTATTTAGCTAAGACCTTTAAGTGTATAGTGGTAAGAAATTCTTCCATGAAAACAACTGTAAAATATTATCATGCGCTAATCTTTTATTCATTTACAAAACAACTTGACCTATAAAAGCTTTGGTAAACGTAATTTTAAATAAACAAAAAATAATCTGAGGTTCTACAAGTAGATATAACAAAAAAACACTATTATAAATAGAATAACAGCCTACGATTATATTCTAGAAATAAAATTTATACCAAAGCATGTATACATATATGTACTCCTAAATGCTTTCAACTATGTACTCATTTGCAATAAATATCAATATGTCAATTTAAGAAATTCCGGGCTGCAGTATTTAACGATTTGTAGGTTATATATGCTATAATGCACTTGGCCCCGTTTATTCACCTTTCAATAAGCCTTTAAGCGATAATCGTCGGCAGTTGAAATCGTACTTGAAAATTTAACAGTTTATTCACCTCTATGTATGCTAATATATTTAGTTAAGTAAATACTAGCAAGAAGTTTTATAGGCTAATAAAACTAATTTACAAAATATTATGTACAGTCTAAATTGATAACTTTTAGGAGTATTGCAAATTTGTATCTATTACCGAATCTTAATTCAATACACAAAATTCCATTTTATACATTTTGTCTACTGATTTTCTGCAAAATAGGAAAAACTTTTAAACCAGTAACAATTTGAGACATTTTTTAACATTTTAAATGTAAAGTAACTTTGTAAAGTAACTAACGGAGTTAGTCACCAACCAAAGTTACTTTACATTTAACAACAAATTCTACAAACAAACAGAAGGTCTGGCAATGGGCTCACCTCTAAGTCCTCTATTAGCTGAAACTTTCATGAAGCATATTACAGAAAAAATTCTTTCATCACAACTAGGTAAAAAACATTAAATTTTGGTATCGGTATGTAGACGACATCCTAGCTTGCTTTAAGGGTACTCATAGACAACTACAAACATTTCTGAACTACATAAATTCAATCCATTCTAATATCAATTTTACAGTAGAAATAGAAGAGAATAACAGTATTAACTTCCTGGATTTAAAATTAAACAAATTAGATCAGAGCTTAAAATTTGATATATATCGTAAACCTACTTTCACTGATTGCATTATTCTCAAAGATTCACTACACCCTAAGACACACAAACATTCATTTTTTAATTCTATGATACATAGAGCATTAAATATTCCTTTGTCTAATGAATCTTTTGTTCGTGAAATCAATACTATAAAACAAATAGCGGTAAACAATAGTTATACAAGTAGCATAATTGACAGTATATTAAAGAAAAAACAGTTACAAGTGGCCCTTAGTTTAGTATATCCTAAAGATGGTGCTAAATTGAAACAATTTGTCTCGTTAACTTACTTCGGTAAAATAAGCGAGCAAATTGGAAATATAATTTCAAAAAATAATAGTAATGTTAATATAGCTTACAAACCATATGTAAAAACAAGTAATTTCATTTTTAACGCAAAACCTAAAACATATATCAATAATAAATCAGGAGTGTACAAATTATATTGTAATGATTGTAAAAGTGTGTATATAGGTCAGACTGGTCGAAGTTTTATTATACGGGTAAAGGAACACATGAGGTCATATAAACCTCTAAAGAAGACAGATTCAGCATTCGCAAACCATCTTATTACAGAAAGGCATACATTTGGTCATCATAAAATATTGCTTTAGGCCGAGAAAGGTCGTAAATTAAATCTTTTAGAGTCACTAGAAATTTTTAAAAGCGGAAACAACACAATAGATATTGTTCTAAACGACCAGTTGGATCTTATATATACACCTCTTTTCCAATGTTGTATATAATAGTTAAGTATATAGTAGTAATTTTAAATAACATCATAAACCACCCCCATATATTCTTGTGTCATTTATAAGATCTATGTAGGCATGTAACTTTTGCAGTTTGATAATGACATTGTATGTCGAAACCGCGGTCACTATTACATGTGAATAAAGTGGTATAACAGAGTTATTGTTTTATTTTATTTTATTATTTTCTAAATGAATTACCGCAAAGTTACGGCTACCAGTATTAATTTTCATAATTATATAGAGTATAAATCCAAAATAATTGACTCACATTTTCGATTCATATTCTATACGACGCGAACCCCAAAATTAAAAACTCCCTAAAAATTATATCGTGTACCGCTTATGAATTCAGAATGTGTATAAATAATAAATATGTATCTCTATTGAAGCTACACACACACACATACACACCGTATGTTTACATACGTAACAGCTGTCGATGTTATAAGAACTATAACATCTTGTATCTTACGTGAATTATTGGAAAATTCTTTCAATGGAGACTGTGGTTAAATAAAAAATTTAAAAAAGGTATATAACCCCTTACCACAATTATTAGTCGTATCCTAAATACGTATTTCGACAACTTAGTTGTCGAAATACGTATTTAGGATACGACTAATAATTGTGGTAAGGGGTTATATACCTTTTTTAAATGAATTATTGGAAATTAAGGTGTATGTTACATTAATTTACAAACCCATTTTAAAAATCATACTAAAAATAATTTGTGGACTTTTAAAACTGATATTATTTCGTGTGTATTACGTGAATGTTTTTTTCTTGTTAGGAGAAATAAGAAATAGAATGCCGCTATTGAATTTAAAGGCGGCAATGTTAATGTTTATGAAAACGTTAGAAAATAACATTGTGTCGAAGTTTTGTTATGATAAGGGTGCGATAACCTGGTACTAAAGTCAGCTGTTAAAAATTAATACTTCCTTGTGAATTTTTAAAGATGATATATTTGATAACAATCTATCTTTAATCGAAAAATTGTATCGAACTTACGTAACAATCGTCAACTGAACGAAACTTGAAGCGAGATGGACAATAACAAAACTATTCTTTTTGTTATTGTCGTTCAACTTTAAGATATCGTCTTTTATAATATCGGACAGTGACGTGACAAAATTTTTTAAAATATTTTTTTAATTTTCTTTTCGCTTATGAGAGGGAATTTTAAGTATATATTCTATATAATTACACATTTCGTTTTTTCTCATACGATGTCTTTTTATTTCAAGAACACCCGATATGTGCATATTTTGCTATACAGTGTACTCTCTCCTTACGGACACCTCTCCTAAGCGGACACCTCCCATAAACGGATCCTTTTTGCAGTACCAAAAGATTACTTAGGGATTTTTAAAATTTTTCTCTCTTAAGCGGACAACCCTCCCATAACCGGACGCGAACACTTTTTTCCCACACCAAAGTGATTTTAGTTCCCCATAACCGGACAGCTTACAACACTGTAACACTGTTTTTCCGTTTACTCTTCTTCATATTCGTACATTCGTACAGATGTTGCTTATTGAATAATACGTGTATGTACAAAGGGGAATTCCCTAAATACGCACAGCTTGTTGTTTTGAATGTCGTTCGTAAATACATAGTACATTTATAGATTCTTATTGTATACATACTTGAATCGCTATGCCTAAAGCAGTGTTGACTATTAAAGACAAAGTTAACGTCATTGAAATTCAAAAAAATGAGAAACTTAGTGTACGCGAGTTAGCAAAGAAATGTAAGATCAGTAAAACTCAAGCTGCTTGTATCATCAAAAACAGAGACCAAATTTTAAGATTGTGGGACACTGATGTCAATCCGGATAGAAAAAGGAGTATGCTGAACGTCAAAGGCGTTAACATTGATAAATTGTGCTACGAATGGTTTGTGAAGGCTCGAAATAAATGTATTCCTCTCTCGGGCACACTTATCAGGAGCAAGGCTAAAGAAACTGCAGATAAATTGAATTACGCAGATTTTAGTGCATCATCTGGCTGGCTGGAAAGGTTCAAAAAACGGCATAACATAGCCTTCCGTGCCATTTCTGGAGAAGCCGCTAGTGTAAACCAAGATGATGTCAAAAGTTTTACTGAAAAAGTGCCATCTTTGATTCAAGGATATGATTCACGAGATATTTATAATGCGGATGAGACTGGATTGTTTTTTCGGGCATTACCCGATAAAACATTTGCATTAAAAGGTGAAAATGCACTGGTGGAAAAATGGCTAAGGATAGGCTAACGATTTTGCACTGCGTCAATATGGCTGGAGAAAAGGAACCCCTTTTTGTTATTGGAAAAGCTGCAAAACCTCGGGCGTTTCGCAGTATTAATTTGAACAATTTACCAGTTACGTGGCGATCAAACAAAAAGGCTTGGATGACGTCTGATTTGATGACTGATTTTCTAGCGCAGTTCGATAGAAAAATGCAACTTCAAGAACGGAACGTCCTGCTATTTTTAGACAATGCGGCCTCACATCCTCGCGATCTTAAATTGAAAAATGTTAAAGTTATTTTTCTTCCAGCAAACACAACAGCATTTTGTCAGCCCCTGGATCAAGGCGTTATAAAAAACTTTAAGTTTTTGTACAAATCGTTATTTTTAAAAAATATTTTGCTGCAGATGGAAGACGCAAATTCTGCTTTGGATTTATCAAAATCAATAAATTTGTTAGATGTCGTTTATTTCATACACAAAGCGTGGGAACAAGTGGGTCTTCAGACAATAAAACATTGTTTCAGGAAAGCTGGTTTTGAGAAAACAGATATCCTAAATGACGATAGCGGTTGGACCGCAGAAGATGAGCTTCCACTATCAGCACTTGCTCAGTTCTCCAATATTATTAATCAAGTTCAGAGCCAAATCCAAATTGACGTCGAAGACTATATTAATTTAGATAATGAAGTCTTCATTAATGATGAAGATGTGGAAAACATTAATACTGAAATGTTAAATGCTTCCCAAGAAACGCTCGCCAACTCGTCTGAAGATGAGCTAGAAAGTCAAATTGAAGACAAGTTAACTTCTTATAAAGAGGCTTATTTAGCTATAAGAAAACTAAAGGCTTTTTCTTTGTATCACAGCGACCTTAAAGGTGTTCAATTGCTTACTGATCTTCAAATACATCTCCAAGATGATGAAATTAAAGGGAAAACGCGCCAAGCTAAAATTTCTGACTTTTTTTAAATCTATTTGAATACCTTGCATAACAAATTTAGTTTTTTTTTTTACTTCTCGCAAAAATGTTAATGAAAATTCTGTTTACTTTATCGAATATTTATATGTTCTTGTTTTGGAAATAAAATTGTTTAAAGATAAATATATTACAAATTATTATTTACCCTTTTTGTACTTTTCTCATAAGCGGACACTTCTCATAAGCGGACAAATTTTTCAGTCCCATGGCTGTCCCCTTAAGAGAGAGTACACTACACTATTTAAATTCATATAATCCGAACTTTAGTGATAATAATTTGACAACCTCCTTCGTAAGCATATCCTAAACTTTAGAGAATGTATTATCTCGTTTTTTATTATTTCCAATTCCTTATTTTTTAATCTTTGGTGTTCATATCGTTTTATTTTTGCTTATTTAAATTGATAATCGCGATTACTTTAAACCTATCTGCTTTTAGTTTTGTAAGCTTTATCAATATTTCTTAAATTAGTAAAGATATCAATTTAATAGAATGTGAACAATTTTATATATGTAGATACACATATTCATAAATAGGAAGAAATATTTTTTGCAATGAACACTCCATAAAAAGATAGATAAGATTATTTAAAAATAATTCTATATTTAGTTCAAGTGTTGCTGTATCTCCATGTAGGATGATAAAATATTATTTACGCCAATAACACAGTAATTTTTCGCATAAAACTACGATTAAATTATTTTTCTAGAAATTTCTTTATATATGGACCAACAAAACTTTTTTAACATTACAGGCAGTTTTTTTTTAATGAATAAGATTGATAATAATAATTTTAATTTAGTTTTTCTGTCTCGGTTTCATAAAGCGCAAAACCCGTTATGCAACCCGTTTTATTTACGAAAAGTCTTGCTTTATAACACTGTATTTTAATTACACTGCTCAAAATCGTACAGGGATATTTTTAAAATTAAGAAGTAAAAACAGAATATCGTATTGTATATAAATATTTTGAGCAGAAATAATATGCGCAAAGGTTTTATCATATTATCTTGCTAACAATGGAGCCATTTGTTTTGTTTGCAACATCTTATTAGTTGTCATAACGGCGTTATTCGTCACTTTCCGTTTAACTACATTGTAGCGTCATTTCTTGCTGCAGTGTTTACAAACATTAAGTTTGGTGTATAATTTGAGTAGTTTTATCAATAGAAAGGCGTTATTTACCGCGCGTAAAAATGTTACGTGCTATTGGCATGTTGCAAGCTGGGAGGCGTCAAGCTGAAGTTGCAGCTGAATTTCAAATTAAACAAAGCGTCATAAGTCGCTTCTGACACCGTTATAGGGATACTGCTGAAGTACGTAATCATTAATCAACATCGTAGTAACGGTCGGATTACAACGGCAGCCAAGACCGTTACGTCCAAATTATTGCCCGACGTAATCAAACTTGCACTATTCGGCAGATACAAAATCAGTTTAACCAAATATATGACGTACTGATTAGCGACCAAACTATTCCCAATAGATTACATGAAGTACACTTAGGCCCATATTTATAGTTGGAGCTTAAGGTCCTGGTCTTGAGGAGCTTATCTTAAGACGCTGTGCGCGCAACATTTTCGTTTTATAGTTGGATGTTAAGATCTGGCAGCTGCCCAAGACTGGAAAAAACACGAGCTTATGTAAAATCGTGATGTTGGCGGCTTGAGATCCTGTTTGACAATCACAATTCATAACACATAACCTTTTCTAATTTGCAATTTTGGATTTGTGTGTTAATAAATGATGGATATGGATTTATACCAAGAATTTGAAGTAGATGATTTTCTGGAGTACATCGATTTTGTTGAGGAAGAAAATCAAGAACGTGTCCGAAAGAGATACATACGGGATGCCGAAAATCCGATTGAATTTTTTATATAATAAAAAGGGTATCTGTGCTAATAGCAGAACAATTGGGAAATTTTGTTCATTTTCCCAGAACTATGCAAAATTTATGTTCCAATATTGTGAAATTCTACGAGGTAGCTCACTTTCCGAATGTGCCTGGATGTATCGACTGTACACACATCAAAATATCAAATTCCAGAGGTGATAATGGTGAAGTGTTTCGCAACAGAAAAGTATTTTTTTCTTTAAATGTGCAGGTGCAGTATAATTCACACAACGGTGAGCTACTATAAAATCTATTGTAGGTTGTTTCAGGTCCAAATAGGGAAATATATTGTTGTTAGACATCTAGGATCTAGCCACGATAGTATTATATTTGATCGAAGTTCTGTAAGAGTACAAATGGAAAGAGGTGATATTCCAGGTTTATTACTTGGGGATAATGGATATGCCTGTGGACATTATCTACTTACACCAGTATTACAGCCAGGTAGTGTTATAAACACAGTGTTTGAGAAAAAATTGAAGTTTGTTGTCAAATAGGTGACGAAATAGAGGAACGATATAACAGGGCACATGTAAGAACCCGAAATATTGATGAGAGATTATTTGGTACCTGGAAAAGAAGATTTCCATGTCTACAAAGAGGTCTCCAAACAAAGTTGCAAACATCACTTGCAATTATATGTGCAACTGCTGTTTTATATAATATCGGTCTGAGGGAAAATGATAATTTTGAAGAAAATATTGATGATGAAGTACCAGTAGTTAGGAATGTTTATGATGGTGAAAGGGGATTGGATTTTAGGAGGCACTTTATTCAACAACATTTTCAACATTAGTAGGTATTTTGTTTTGTATTTATATGTCAGTGAACAAACATTCTTAGATATTCTGTACAGATATATTAAGGCATGAATTATTAGTATTGTCAATTGCCATGTATGTATATGTTGATTAATTTAATAAAAATGGGTTTTCTCTCATCGTGTTCAGACAATTCAAAAAGAATATGTTATAACTGAACACAAGGAGTTTCCCTTGAATTATAAAATGTTTTATTTCATACTTCTCATCTTCACATAAATTTATTTAGCCCTGGAATACAAGTAGGAATATGGTTGATAGAAAAATAAAACACATTTTACACATATATATGTTATATTTCATCTAAAATATTTAATTCTAACAAAAAATACTGTACATACATTAAGAACAAAAGCAGTTTAAAAGTAATATATATATATATATATATATCAGAAAACAAATGAGATTAGAGGAAGCACCTTATACCATATAAATATATAATAGCAATTGTAAAAGTTACATTCTCCAATATATTCAAAAGCTAAACATACATAAGATAATGATAATATACCAGTATTTTGTGAACACAAAAACAAAAAATTAAACCCAAACAAATTCCAAAAGCAATGCACATACCAAAAAAGCACATTTCCTTTGAAATACTATTGTTTCTTATTATTATTTATTCATAAGCTAAACAAACATAAGCCAATGTACCTTATATCTGTATTTTGTGAACACAAAAACAAAAAATTAAATCCAAACAAATTACAAAAGCAATGCACCAGATCCTCCTGCAGTACAAGTACTAGCTGAAACTAATTGTTTGTGAATAAGCAACAATATTTAAAATATATGCAGCTATACTTACCATGAGGCAGGGTTCCTCCAATTAAGTGAGGTCTTTTTTTAACCTTACCGCCTTCTTCAGTTGATACTTTTACTGCATGGGATGAACCAGGTTCTAATGCAGTAGAAGTACTACCTGAAACTAATTTTATTGGTAATTAAAAATAATATACCATTAGAATATAAATAGTTGTATGTACCAAGGGGCATGGTTCCTCCAAAATCCTTCTTATTAATTTTCAGAGCGGCACTTTCATGGGGTTCCATTGAAACTGGAACAGTTATTATATGTAAGGCTATATATAAAATATGCGCATGCATACACTTACGATTTGTCAGAAACAAATGATCGACAAGAGCCAGAGGAGTAGAGACAGGGAGTTCATCAGAATCAACTAAAAAATTTGTTCTTACTATTTATATATGCGTAGATAATAATTATTTTGTGCTTACCTACTACAGACAACGGAAGGCTAGCACCTGCAGCCTCTTCCTTCCACATCTTTTTGGCCTCAGCTTGACCTTCAATTGTATAATTTTAAATTTACTATATCTACATTCAATGAACATACCTTTTTCGAATCGTTTTATGCTATCCCAATGACAATCAATTGTAACATTTACACTTGGGGCAGCATCTTCAACAAACTTCAGCACTGGATCAATCTTTATAGTTTTGAGAGGTGGACCACCTCCTGTTGCTAAAAAAGAGTGACGCAGTGCTGTGACTTCTTTTCGTTTCCTTAAACATAAGTATTTTATCAACCCACCTTATCTTTTTCATTTATATTTTTGCACTTAAAAAGTCACATAACTTTGTTTTAAGTTTGTCCACAGCTTTCTTAGCTGCCCCGAAGTCCGTGGAATATTCACTTCAGGCTGGGAATTATAAGCTACTGTTATGAGTTCCCAAGCCTGATTTTTTTCCGACAAACTAGCACCGTCGGTTTGTTTATTCTCGACGATGCTGTTGTCTTTAACAAGCTGGGCCAAAAGCATTTTTTCCTTATTGGTATAGGCTGCAGATTTATTTCCATTCATCTGTAAAATTAATAGATAATTTCTAAATAATATTGAAAACATATTTTGCATTTAATCACAATCACTAATTATTTGTTAAGCCTAGAAAACATACATTTATTGTATATTTACCTTCACAAATATTCAATAAACTTTAAAACAAATTGAAATTCTATCCTATAACTTCTTAACTTCACAAGAAATTGGAACAAACAGCAATTTCGCGCGCAAATGTTACTCTCATAACAAAATTCCCTAAATTTCCGAGCTTGAAGTCAATCTTCCCCGAGATTGTCCGAACACTTGTTTATAAAACCGAACGCCTGCTTGATACTCCGATCTCAGAAATACGATCTTGCGGTAGATCGAGATCTTGAATAAGTTTGCCCGGGACTATAAATCTGGGCCTTAAGGTCTAGACGACCCTTAAGAGTTCCACCTCTAACAAGAGGTAATCGCCGAGAACGTCTTTCATGGGCACAGGATCACCGAAATTGGACAAACGAACAATGGTCATATGTAATGTTCTCTGATGAGTCTAGATTTGGCATGTACAATGATTCAAGAAGAAATCGAGTTTGGAGGCACCCAGGACGCGTAAATCGTTTGAATGTAGTCCAAGAAGTCCATTCTTTCAGAGGTGGTACAATCATAGTATGGGCCGGCATAAGTATTGGTGGAAGAACAGATCTCGTTTTGATTGAACATAATATGACAGCTCAAGTTTATGTGGAACAGGCCATTTTACCTGTTGTTGTGCCATATGCAGGAGCAGTAGGAGAAAATTAAATTTTATGCAAGATAATGCACGTCCACACGCTCGTATTGTAATGAATGTGCTAAAACAGAAACACATTTCGTGTTAGCGTGGCCAGCTCAGCCTTTACAGCATTTGTGGGATAAGTTACAAAGAAGGGTTACAAATTCAAATGACCACACTAATGATCTCCGAGACCTTTTTAGAGTTCTTGAGAGAATTGAAAGCAATACCACAGGAAGAGTTTGACAATTAATTTTAGCAATACGTAACTGTATTAGGGCAGTAATTAACAATCGCTGAGGTCATACTGATTACTAGAAGTTGCCTTTGATGATATGTTTAAGATCGCTTTTCAAATTTAAACATCTTTAAGATTTAGGGCCGGTTTATTCACCTTCCAGTAAAGTATCGAGTAACGCTACTTGTAAGATAAAGCCTTACTTGCCAGATTGTTGTGTGTTTATTCACCGTCAAGTAAAATTTAACCGCCCAGTAAAATTACTTACTTGGCAGAAAATTTACTTGCTGCTCATCTACCCTATAAAGTGTCAAGTAAGACTAATATCATGCTGTTTGTGAACTGTCATGTAGAAAATTAAGTTATTGACAAGTAAAATGGTTTTATTTGAAGACATTGACGATATTTTAGACAACGATTTTGTCAATATTAATAATTTAGTGAATCTAGAGAGAAAACCCTATCAAACACGCAATCGATATCGAATAGAAGACAATTTTAATAAATTTGATGATGACGAATTTGTTCGTTTGTAATGTTCATTACATACTGTGTGTGTGGTAAATAAAGTATTAATGTTCTAAACAAAAATTTCATCTTTATTTCACATGTAGTCATAGTAAATTATAATATGATGCTAGACGTAAAAGATATATTAAAAAAAAACTCCGTACAAAATAAATATAATAATAAAACAACCAATATTAATACAGAATATATATACATATATTTATTTACTTGTATTGAAAATACAAAAAGGGGTTGAATAACAATTTTTTTGATACTTCTGACCACGCATCCTCCTTTTGTTTCCATGTTGTACTGTTAGTGTTTTTGTATTTGATGACATTCTTGTACTTTAAAACTAGGTCAACTAAAATTCTTGATTCCTCGATAGAGAAATTTGCCGATCTATCCCGTTTTTTACTTTCCATTTTCTATGAAATTAAACAAGTTTTGACAATAAAATGCGAACTGTAGCCTGGGATTAGGTCATAATTTAGGTAATAATATAACATACCTTTTTTATATTAAAATATGTATTTTATATTAATAATGTTTATGAAAAAAGTAAAAATGGACAACACGTGATACACAACAAACGCTTGAGATTTAAGGTTATATTAGACTCATTTGTCATGCCGGCAACTACCGGGTGTTCAGAAACATTCGAAGTCAAGTGGGCTCTGAACAAAAAATCGTATATCTTTAATTAAGTATCTGATTTGTAATAATTATTAAATGTCAACTGTTGTCTGTCAAAAATTGTCAGAATCTAATATCGAAGATACTAATTTATATTTTTTAATTTTGAAAATGGTATTTACTAACGTACACAAAGCATTCATGGTTGAAGCATATTTTCGAAATGGTCAAAAGATCGATGGCCAGTGGAAGTATTCAATTCAAGCTTGTTTGGAAGAATTTCGAGATGAATTTCCCAACCTTGCTTTTGATTATAATACTTTTCAGTGTACACTAATCAGAATTGTTCCAGTTTTTCGACAAACTGGTAGTGTGGGACGCCAAGAGGGTGGTGGGCGACCAAAAGTCCGGACAGAAGAAGTGATTGGGAATGTTAGAGAAATAATGACTGATGCTCCTAAAACTTCAGTAAGAACTCTTGCTCAACAAACCGGGTTGTCAGTTGGTTCTTGCCATAAAGTTTTAAAAGAAGATTTACAGTTATTCCCATATCGTATAACTTGTTTGCAAGAAATCCTCGATATTGATTATCCGCGACGAGTAGTATTTTGCGAATGGTTTACAAATAATTTTAATGATGATGTCCTAGACAAAACTTTCTTTTCAGACGAAGCATGGTTTCATGTTATTGGATATGTTAACTCGCAAAACATGAGAATGTGGAGTGATACAAAGTCCAATAATTTTTATGTTGAAGCTCCTTTACATCCTCAGAAAGTTGGTGTTTGGTGCGCTATAAGTAGAAGAAGGATTATTCGTCCAATTTTTTTTAATGGTACCTTGACTGCAGAAAGATATCGACAGGAAATACTATTGCCTTTCTTTAATCAACTTTGCGATGATGAACTAGCTTTGGGATACTTTCAACAAGATGGTGCTAGAGCTCACACAGCGGGGGAACAATGAATATGTTACAAGAAGTGTTTGGAAATCGTTTAATTAGTTTGAACAGCGATCATGAATTTCCTCCAAGATCTTGTGATCTTACACCGTGTGATTACTATTTATGGCTTCTTTTAAAAAATTCAATTTATCAAGTACCAGTGCAAGATTTTATAGATCTCCAAGACAGAATTATAAATAAAATTAGTGAAATTAGAAATAGTCCAATACTGCAAAATGTATTTAGTAGCATTCGGAGGAGGTGCGTAAAATGCTTGGAAGGAGGTGGTGGACATTTTCAACATCTTTTATAATTATGGTCATTATTGTTGGTAATTTATACAACTACAATTTATGATATTTATTATAAGGTTGTAATCTAAGGACTCTACAAACAATTTATTTGTTTCAAATTTATTTTAAGCCATTTCTTACAATAATTTGTTGAAGGTTAATATATTAAACTAGTACGATAACTAGATACTATTGTCACTATAAGATGAATAAAACCTTTACTTGTAAAGTTATTTCCTCTTAATTCTGCATTGTCTTTTTACATGTTACTACAGATTAGATGATTAGATGAGCTTTATTACACAAGAATGAACAGCATATTAATTGGATTATGTAAATTTTTCCAGTTATCGCATGAAGAGGTGCTATTATTCAGCAAGAATTCTCTAAAATATCAAAATACTTAATTTGAAATTTGCAAATTAATTACTGTTACCTTCTAAAATCATTACTTGACTAGTTTATATTAATTAATATGGCATATTAAAGTAATATATTTCGACATAAACTGACATTTGCGTGTATGATAACCTATAAAATTGTATTAAGTAAATGTATCAATCAGATATGACTTCATATTTTCAAGGACTACTTTGACTTCGAATGTTTCTGAACACCCGTTAGAATTCAAATTACCGAAAGCTGTACATCCTTCTCTATACCATGTGTTAGTGGTATGTTACATCTTTCTCTATTTTCCCCTAACCATACTACTGTTGTAAAAACATCTAGTTCTTTCCAGTAACTAACCGACCTTTAAAATTATATGAATAAACCCAAAAATAGTATATGTGGCAAGTAAATTTAATTGCCAAGTAACTAACAGGTACTTTACTGGAAGGTGAATAAACCGGGCCTTAAGATTGCCTCGTTGTTAACAAAATTCATATTTGTAAACTTAAGTTTATTAGAACTTTTTGAATTTACTTTTAATTTTGGACTTTTTTAGTTGTATTACGCTATAAATATACAAATCTGATCAATAAAGTTGATTAACAATATATAATAATCTTTCTTCTTTTAATTATGTAAATATTCCTGTACGATTTTGAGCAGTATATCTTTATGTTGGTCACAAATGTAATAGAAAGCCATTTCATTTTCAAATGACAAATATGTATAAGCGTTTGACGATTGAGAGCATGTAAGAAATCAAGTAAAATTGTAGAAAAGAGGCACAAAATTATTTATTATTTAAATCAGTACAAATTTTAAACTTAAAATGACCGCTGATTGTTAAATTTTTAAAATGAAACAAAGTCAACAATGAACACCTGCCCAATGACAGTATCTGGTTCCAGCAAGATGGCGCCCCACCACATTATGGTGTAAATGTTCGTCAATATCTGGACAACGTTTTTCCCCACAGATGGATTGGAAGACGAGGAACCATTGAATGGCCAGCCCGTTCGCCAGATTTAAGTCCTTTAGATTTTTTTTCTTTGGGGATACGTAAAAAACAAAGTTTACAAAGATAAGCCCGATAACATCGAAGATTTACAAATCCGAATTACCAGAACGATACAAGAAATTCCCCGAGATTTTTTACAGAATTCTGTTCGGGGTTTTGTAAATCGATTAGGTCATTGTCAAATTACTAATGGACGACAATTTGAACACTTACTTTAATTTTCTTTGTTAATAATTTGTTTAATTTTTCTTGTAAAAAAGTTATTAAAATGAATTTTAAAAATACAAAAATATTATTGTAAAGAGAAAAAAATTCTCTAGATATTTTACCAGAAATTTACCAGTTCCCATTTAAAAAAAAATGCGCGGACAGGCGTATCTAAAAAAACAATTGAAGAAAAAAAATTCAAATATTCTCAAATGTAGATGAAAATATCTTAACAAATTTTTATATTGAACATTATTCCCTAAAATGAATATAAACGACAATAAATCGCCGTCTCCATACTTTTAACTAACCCTGTATATTAATTTGTATGAACGTTTTCTTAAAAAATTAAGTAATTGTTCCTTTCTTTTTGAACATTAATTTATATTAATCTTTAATTATTATGTATGAATGTAAAATAAAATTTAAAAAAACGTGGGCATTCGTTTAATAATTAATGGTTATACAGATTCCTCTAGAACTTGGTAGTTATCGCTATATTTATTCATAAAACGGGTTTAACGAACCGAATAATATTATCCAGTATTCTTATTATGACATTATTATTTATAGTAAGCAATAACATACATATATGTACGTGTCTGGTAACTTCAAATCATGGAGACTAAGAAATAATAACAAGATATTAATTGTTCTGTTTATTTCTCAATTTAAAGGAATAATTTGTTTTGTATTTTTTTTCATTTAAGCTATAATTATTTTATTAATTGAATAAGAAAGTATTATACAATTCGTGTCCGGATACCTCGCGCTAAAATAATATGGGTTTACCTATAACCTATTGCTCTTAAACGTTTGTTGACTGAGATACGAGGGTGGATCAAATATGAACCGACCTTTCCGTTCTGCGAGTAACATACAGTCATAAGAGAAGTAGGTACAGTTGAGGCAAGATAAATATCGATGCATGTATTTTATGACGCATTATTACGTCACACTACCAACTCTAAAATACGTATTTGCTTGCCATTGTCCATAATATGTGTAAATTGTATTTTATAATTGATAGATTAAGGCGTAAATTATTGAGATTGCTACACTTTGGCGCATATTATCGCTTTCAATAATTAATTAAATTATTTTAAAACACTATTATCAATAAACTGAAAGCGAGTTATTCTCATATATTGGTATGAAAGTTCATCAGTGTCGCTTTGTATCTGTCAGACATTTCTGACATTTGCGTTGTGCTTGTGCCTTTCGTTTACGTTATAATAGTTTATTCAACGACTATTTTGTTTACGATATTACATATTTTATCAAAATTAGTTCTTCTTAGAACTTGTAGTAAATATTCACGATATTTGGTGACTGTATTGCGCTAAAATGCCGAAGTATATGCGTAAACAAGCTAAAGAAATGGTTGCATCGTTAATAACGTTCTTTGAACAAGAGCGTGACAGTATTCGCATTCACGGACAACCTTTGTTACCTTTTGAAGCAGTAAGGGAAGTAAGTGGTGTATTTTCATAAATATAGTGTTCAAGGAATTAAAACTTTTGTAATTTTAGCGTGTTAATATCAGCATATCTTCTGTTAGTGCAGTCTCACAAGTAGTGAAAAACAATGAATCCCTCACTGATCTGAAAGCAAATCGACAAAAGTCTAAACCTGTGTTAGGTATAGATGATGCTACAAAAGCATCTATAAGAAATGTGATATATGAAATGTATCGTACTAGTAAGTACATTATATACCCTTTTTCATTTCCTTCTAAATATTAGAACAACACATTACACAGCATTACTACAAATACTACAAATTTTGAGGGATAGGGACATATTTCATGGAAGTGTCTCTTCTCTAGGGACTATCTCAAAAGAAATAGGAGCAAAGATAATCCTCGACAAGGATTGATGGAATTGCCTCACATAGCAAATGCTAGAGTTACTTTTCTGCAATCAAATGTTAAAAATTTACGCACCTATTATAGGCAATTCGTCTTTTTAGATGAAACTTGGATTTTCAAAAATGGTTCCATTGACCATTCATGGCAGGACAACACGAAACAAAGTGTTAAGAAAATAAAACCTGAAGGCAAAAGGTGCATACAAATACAATATTCATATATTAAAAGCTTATGTTTTAAATATTTGTAAATTGCATTGTAGGTACATCATTTTACACGCTGGCAATGTCAATGGATTCATACCTGATGCATCCCTGATATTTAGTTCGAACACTAAGAACTTTGACTATCATTGAGAAATGAACCTTGAAAATTTTATTCATTGTTTTGAGAATCAGCTTCCAAGACGTCTTAAAGAGCCATCTATGATAGTTATGGATAACGCAAGTTATCATAGTAAATTAGCAACCCAATGTCCTACCACAAGCTGGAAAAAAGAAAACATTCAAAACTGGCTACGAAATTATAAGATTTACTTCGAAGGTGATATGTTAAAAACACAAGTCCTTCATTTAGTTTCACTATAAGTGTATTTATTTTATTTCATTTGCACGTATATTTAATTAATACCTTATAGGAACAAGCCTCAAAAATCATATGTAGTTGTTAACCTTGCAGAATACTATGGTCAAAAAGTTCTGTGACTACCTCCTTATCATTGCATATTTAACCCTATAGAAAATATTTGGGGAACCACGAAGACGTATTATAGTAAACACACTGGTCGAGATGGGTTTGGTGCTGACAAATGTATTAAGATGTGGGAAGAAGCCTTAAGCACCATCACAAAGGAACGTGGGAAAATGCAATTCATCATACAGACAAAGAAATTTTAAAGTGGTGGGATAGGGAGGTAGGATTTGATAAAGAAGATATCAGCCCAATAATCATACACCTCGGAGAAAGTGACTCAAGTGACAGTGATATGAATGAATAAACAATTATAAATGAAATAGGAAAGTCAGTGTCTTTACAATAAATGTTCGGTATTATAGAAAATTTAAATTTTGTTTAAAAGATAGATACGTGGATATGTTTATTCCATAATGTCATAGCATATACCGCCTGATTCTGAGCAAACGCAACGATCCGAACGTATGAATATTTCTCCCGCTTCGAATACAATTCCCCTGAACGCGTTTAGCCAATCACAAAGCAGTCTGTCGCGCAACCATTTAACAACTAATGTCACAAATTAGTGTCACCACTGTCACCGTATACGGAGTCTCTTAAGCGTTTGAATAGTGAAAATAAGAAAAGAAAATAGACATTACTGGTTCTGTACAAAATTTAAAACCATTATTCCCAAATCGCAGAGTTCCTAATGATACGTTCATTTTAGTATGCGCTGCAATAGAACTAAATTCAAATTTGACAGTTAGCGATATTTCCAACGATTTAGGCATATGCTGCTCTTCCGTTAACCGCATACTAAAATTAAATGGTTTTCGTAATTATAAATATTCCAAACATCATCAATTATTTTACGGTGATGAGTTTAAACGGATGAATTTCCGTTATTATATAATTATATATTATATAATTTCTCATTATGAACAATTTATTTTATTATCTGTAAGAGTAAATTTTTCTTTACATTACTAGAATTTAATTTAGTTTTTATTTATTTCTGAAGTTTATTTAGTTTACTATGAACAGTTTTTGTGACCTTTATTATTAAAATTTAATTTATTAAATCTCTTGATGCCTTATTTGCAATTTTCTTAACCGCTTATTAATAATTTCATTACGCTTTGTAGAATAACGTATTGCAATTTACTCATTACCATAACACAGGACTAAACAATTTATAGTCCTTTAATAGTAATTTGGTAATCAGATAATTTTTCTTACGCGGCTCCATAATATGTAAGTATGTATGTATGATATATGACATTGATGTTGACACGCCTACAGCATTCAGGGGAATTGTATTCGAAGCGGGAGAAATATTCATTCATTCGGATCGTTGCGTTTGCTCAGAATTAGGCGGTATATGTACCTACATATAACTTATATTATATTGAGGATATTTTACAATATATATCATAAAATTTTATTTATTTTGTAAATCCTTACACACCAATAAAATTAATTTTGTTTATTTTACTTCTTATTACGTTATAAATAACAATATTTAATTCGGTTTATGTTATCTAATACCGTATTTGTATCGAGAACGTTGCTAAACATAACCTAATGTTCATCTTTTCACTGACAAGGACAAATCATATGTAATTATCAAATTATTGAGAACGTCACTAAACATAACTTAATGTTCATTTATTCACTGACAAGGACAAACCACAGATGATTGTCAAATTACCTTGGCAAACGCGCAATTTATTACGTCATTAACGATCAATTACGTGCATTAATATTTATCTTGCCTCGACTATAGTTATGTGGTGCGATAGTCTGCTGTTACGTCGAGTCACCGCCTGTCGTGCAGCTGCGTAGTCAGTTATTCTTACGATGAGCAAGAGTCCATGTTTGGTTGCGCAATGCATTGTCATCAAATTTCTTACGAAAGAAAATGTTGGTCCCGTTGAAATTTGGCGAAGATTGCATAATCAATATAGGAAATCAACATTGCCCACGGCAGAAGTGAAATTTTGGCATAAACAGTTTCGTGAGGACGAGATACCGTGCAAAATGAAACTCACCAACGCCGTTCAAAAACAAACACCAATCATGAAAACATTAACTGCCATTCGTGACCTCATTGCGATAGATCGTCCACTGACCATAGCAGCAATTCAACAAACAGTGAGAATAAGCTATGTCAATTTTATACAATGAGGAATTGGTTGCATTTTTTTCTAGTATAGGTAACCACCTGATATTTAATTTCAAGCTATGATTCCGAGGCTACTGAGACAAAACGTCAACATTCTCCTACAGACACGAATAATATATCTTGATATCAGCATAAGCTAATACAGGACATTTAAGAATACTAAGAAGATCATATCTATGTATATGATAAATAATAATGGGTCTAAGTTCGAGCTCTGAGGTACAACCGCTGTTGTTAAAAATTCTTAAGAATAATGCCATTGTAGAAAACTCTATTTAATCTATTCGATAAAAAAAACTTCGGTCAATTGCAGGAATGCCAAAATAATTAAGCATTTTGAGTAAGATTTTGTGTCCTACATTGACAAAAAAAATTTACCTTCAACGTCTAAAACAGAAAAGAATGGGTTAGTTCTAACAAAAAGGCAACTCCCAAAGCTGATAATTCATCCGTGTAAGCTGATATTGTGCGACTGGTGTGACGAAAATGGCTGGATTACTATGAATTGCTTCTGGTGAATGTAACCATCACTATTAAATATTGTTATGCCAAAATAAACAAAATTAAATTTGTCAATGTGTCGCATTTATCCTACAAGTGTTTCTTCCCTTTTAATTCGGAATTGTAAAATTCATAATATTGATATGGAGACCGTGTATGTACAACATAACAAGTGTTCATTTGAAAAGTCAATCTAGGTTACTTTGAAATTTTGATAGAATAAGACGCAAATATATTAGTATGTGTAAACGTAAATCCAAATGACATTTGATAATGTCAATCACAAATATCAGTTAGTGCATAAAATAATCGTGGGTAGATTCTGGTTTAAATAAATTGCTTCTCAGTTTTAAAATGGCTTTCACTTTAGAACATAAAATTTTTTTAGTCCTGGCTTATTTTCGAAGTGGTAATAAAATTGATGGTTTATGGGTTTATTCAGTTGAAGATTGCATGGTAGAATTTCAAGTTGAGTTTCCACATTTTGTAATGATTCTATACAATTTAAGAATACTTTGCATAGAACTTTAAAACTTTTTTCTGAAACTGGTAGTCTCTTAAGAAAATCAGGCAGCGGAGCAGTTAAGAAACGTACACCTCAAGTTGTCAATCGTGTTGAAGAAATAATGGAAAATGAACCACAAACAGCTGTTCGACATTTGAGTCAACAAATAAACCTTTCTGTTGGTACAACTCACAAGTTATTAAAAAAATATATGCAACATTATCCATACAGTGTCACAACAGTACAAGAATTGTTAGAAATTGATTACCCACGTAGACTACAGTTTTGTAATTGGTTTGTAAATATGAACAATAATGCAGAACTTTCGCAAAGTCATATTTACTGATAACGCATGGTTTTATAAAACGGGATACCTAAATTCACAAAATACAAGAATTTGGAGTAGTGAAAATCCACATGTAATTAATGAAGAATCGCTACATCCAGAGAAAATTGGTTTTTGGGCAGCGATAAGCCAAAGGCGAATCATTGGACCAATATTTTTTCAGGGAACGTTAACTGCTCAAAGGTACCGTACGGAAATTTTACAACCATTAGTCAATCAGTTGCATGATGATGAATTTCAAAATGCATATTTCCAACAAGACGGAGCACCTTGTCACTGTACTGCAGAATCTTTGGATTATTTAAGAGAATTTTTTGATGAGCGTATAATTAGTCGAAATACTGAAATTGCCTGGCCTGCACGTTCATGCGATTTAACACCTTGCGACTTCTTTTTGTGGCCTTATCTAAAAAATAACATATTTCGAACACCTATATTGAATTTGAATGATATGCTACAGAGAATCGAACAGAAATGCATGGAAATTAATAACAATTCAGTAATGTTGCAGAATATCATCAGAAATTTTGAACGGAAGATTTTAAAGTGCATTGATCTTGAAGGACAACATTTTCAACATTTGTTATAGTATTCAATAAATACCTATTATTTGCTATTTATTTGTATGTATGAAACTGTCAAAATATACGACTTCGTAGGTTAAGTAGTAAATTTTAATTTACGACATACTTCAAAATGTTCTCAGTAAATCACATGCTACTACATTGACTTTTCAAATGAACACTTGTTATAACCGTATATACACAAGTTTCGTGCAAGATCTCAAATGAAAATTTTCGATATCTTGTAGTAGCAAACGGTCCGACCTGAAAACAGGCCCGACCAGATTCGGAAAAGGAGTGCTGGTAACACTTGTGAAAGTGTGTCACATACTATTAAATCCATGTGGCAATCACTTCAAGCGAAAGAAACAACCATTTGCTAGTTAAGCAATTGTAATAACAATTGAACGTTGAAAGCTATCAAGATAGAAATATCAAATTCTCTTTATGACTTAGAGATTTTCACTCGTCATCGTAAATATGATTTTAAAAAATAATTATCTTCAGGAAAAAAACACGTTTGTGTGAACTGTGTGAAAGAACGCTTAATAATAATGTACGGTGTAGGTCATATAACAACTTGCAATTTTTGAAGAGCTGTTTGTGCAGCATCTTAATTATTCATTTATCGATACATACATATATGTATGTATCTTTTTTTAGTTACGTTATTCTATTTGTGTTCCTTCTTTCAAGAAAACTAGTTTTAAACGCTTCTAACATTTATGATAAACAAGAACTTGTCTTGGAATTTTAATTGCGGTATATACATTTAAACATATAGGTATCCCCGCACATATATGTAATCAACCCACATAATATGAAATAAATAAATCCTAATATAATGATAGTTGATATATGCAAAATATTAATTGAAAAATCCAATAAACTTAGTTTTAACAGTTTGTGGTGATATTAAGATGTTGGCATAATTTCTTTTTGTCAGTGTAGGATAAAAAATCTTGTTCAAAAAGCTTAATTACACAGGTCTATAGTGATTTTGATGTTTAGCTGTTTGCTAATTTGTATATGTTTGGGGGCCCTTATTCCAAAAAACGCCATATTTTAGCTCTATCACGTAAATTTTTTTTATAGCGCTCTATATCTTAAAAATGTTAATTTATTAATTTACATACCTATGACAAGAATATGTTTGTTCCATGTTAGGCATGATTTTTAAATGATTGATTTTTATGAAATTAAATGTGATTTGGCAACACTGGTTAATATTAGATTTCTCAGCAAAGCAACAGAGTCGGCGCAGAAGCGTCAATACAACGTTGAAACCTGCTTATGTGCAGTTTGGTTGTGTTAGTCGTCGTGATACTGTGTCCGCGCGCTTGTTGTCTTCGTTGTTGCGTATTTTAAGTGTTCTAGAACGTATAAATATGGAAAGAAGACATTGTGTGAACAATCCGAATAACTTTTGTTATATCTGTGGTAGTTATGTCGTAGTAAAGCAGAGGCAAACTATAACTTCGTTTGTGAAAAATGTATACCACGCTTATTTTGGTGTAAAAATTGGCGACCAAGACAAGTCCTGGGCTCCTCATACTGTTTGTTCCGTTTGCGTTGAAGCATTAAGAAACTGGCAAAAAGGTAGGAAGAAATGTTTAAGCTTTGGTGTTCCTATGGTATGGCGAGAGCCTAGAAATCACAGTGATGATTGTTATTTTTGTTCGTGTAATGTTCAAGGATTCAACAGAAAAAATAAGAAACAAATTGTGTATCCCAATCTTGACTCTGCTATTCGACCAGTTCCTCATGGACCAGATGTACCTACCGCCCCAAAAGCACTAGAAAACGTCATATCGTCAAAATCAGAGGAATCTAATTGCGACCCAGATGACTCAGATTTCACACCAGAAGTGTTTAACCAGAGCGAACTAAATGATTTAATTAGAGATTTGCACCTTCCATCCGAATTGTTAGCCTCCCGACTTTGTGAGAAACATTTACTGGCACCTGGCGTCACATCAAGCTTTTACCGGGATCGCGAAAAAGAGTTATGTCAATATTTTACTCAAGACGGACCGCTAGTGTATTGCAACAATATTCCTGACTTAATTTCAAAATTAGGAAATGTGCCGTATGTAAAAGAAGAATGGCGCCTGTTTATTGACTCAAGTAAGCGTTGTTTAAAAGGCGTTTTATTGCACAATGGTAACGAGCTGGCCTCGGTTCCCGTTGCCCATTCGGTACATTTAATGGAAACGTATGAAAATTTTGAACTTCTTTTAAAGAAAATAAACTACCAAGAACATCAGTGGATGCTTTGTGGTGACCTTAAAGTGCTGTGCATGCTACTAGGACAACAAGGAGGTTATACAAAATTTCCATGCTTTATTTGTGAGTGGGATAGTCGAACAAGGGATAGACATTGGACTCAAATAGAATGGCCCTCTAGAACAAGCCTTACACCTGGTAGCAAAAATGTATTAAGAGATAGCTTGGTTGACCCCAAAAAAGTTTTACTACCTCCTCTCCATATCAAACTTGGCTTGATGAAGCAGTTTGTTAAAGCCCTAGACAAAAATATACAGTGTTTTAAATATTTGTGCGAGACATTTCCAGCCTTATCCGATGCCAGTTTAAAAGAAGGTATTTTTGTTGGGCCGCAGGTAAGAACATTATGCAAAGACAAGGATTTTCAAAACACAATGACCAATGTCGAGAAAAACGCCTGGGTTTCATTTAAAGAAGTAATTGATAAGTTTCTTGGGAACCTTAAGGACGAAAACTACGAAAATATAGTTCAAAATATGTTACAACACTTTCATCGTCTAGGTTGTAATATGAGTTTGAAAGTGCATTTCCTGTTTTCACACTTGAACTATTTTCCTGAAAATCTTGGAGCAGTTAGCGAAGAACAGAGGTTTCACCAAGACATTAAGGAAATGGAACGGCGATACCAAGGCAGATGGAGCATAACGATGATGGCGGACTACTGCTGGATGTTAAAACGGGATATGCCCTTAAGAACATACAACCGAATGTCCGGACAACGCAGCTATCTGGCAAAAAGACAAAGATTTCACTTAAAAAAGACTGAGTAAAGTATTTTTTTTCCATTTTTTAACTTGTATTCCACCTTTTTACTCAATAAACAAATAATTTTTTTTAGAAATATCGTTTTTTTTCATTTAATATTTGCACAAAAACCTTACGTGATACAAATAAATGCATAGAATTTTTGAAATCAGCCTACCAAAATTATATAAAATCAGTTTTCAAAATAAAAAAGTCTGTCAAAAAGTTTAATTTTGTAGACCTGTGTTATTTGGGCATGTCTCCTGGCTGCCTGCAATTAACGGTAGGTTATTTATCGAATAGATTAAATTGTGTTTTTTTCAATGGGTATTATTCTTACGAATTTTTAACATCATCGGGTGTACCTCAGGGCCCGAACTTAGGCCCATTATTATTTGTAATATACATAGATGATCTTGGTATTCTTAAATGTCCTGCATTGCCTCATGTTGATGATATCAATATATATTATTCTATTTCGTGCGACGGTGATGTTCGGGTCTTGCAGAAGAATGTTGACGTTTTATCTCAGTGGTGTCCGAATAATAGCTTGAAATTAAATATCAATAATAGCCTCTAATACGAGGGATGTCTTTTTTGTGTTGTATATAGCCACAAAATTAAACAGTGGATCGACTCAAAGTGCTTTATTGCTTTTCAAAATATTTTCCACAAAAATTCATACACTTCTGCATTCGTTCAAACTAATTGTTAAAGCAGTTATTCCAATCTTCAGTTGGGACAGTCAAAATTGCCGGCTTCAAGGCATCTACTGCTTCTTCCGGTGACTGAAATCGTCGACCATGCATTCCATTCTTAATCTTTGGGAACGTAAAAAAATCGTTGGAACTCAGGTCGGGACTAAACGGAGGATAAACTAATAATTAGATATTTTGCTGCTCCAAAAACTTGATTGTCTTTCGAACTGTGCGCGAACTCACATTGTCATGATACAAGATGATTACCTACCTGTTGTGGTTTGGTTTCATATTTTTTGGTAAAAAATGTATTTAATTTTTCAGATAGTTGAGGAACATCCGGTATTGATAGATATTTTTTCGTTGTGTTTGCTAGTTATTAACTCTATATTATTGGTAATTAGAACGAGCCATCGAAAAAATTCATAATTGGAGTAGACTGTGAAATTGGGTTGGTACTTTAGCTACTTACACATAATGACGTAATTGCCAATGTTTCATCCACTGTTTCAAGGGACATCTTCAGGGCTGTACGTAGATGTCCCTTGAAACAGTGGACGAAACGTTGGCAATTACGCCTAACTCGACGCGGTTCCAACCCGGAAACCGAGATCTACATCTAGAGAACGACCGCGGAAACCTACATCTACATTTTCTTTTTGTATGTTTGTAACACGATTTATGTAAAAAAATAATAAAAATTAAATAAAAAATAATTCAGGCACAAATGGGTTAAAGAAACAAATTAAATCAAAATCTAACTTTATAAAATATTCATAAAATATGCTGCGATAATGAATACGTTTATAGACAAGATACCCTGCAAGTCACGTTGAATACGACATAAAAAAGCAATTTCCATATTAAATATGTATATTCCAGAACTCGCACGCTTACGTCTTTCCGAAAGAGTTACTATTTTTTTTAGATTTAGGTATATTAGTAGCAAGCGATAGTGAGACTTCTGAGGCACTGAGGGTTCATTCTGTACATATATAACTAAATGAAAATACGAAGTGACAGTATTGTAGATCCTTGAGATTGTTTACCACTTTATGAAATGTGTATTTGCCTTTTCCGTGTAATGATACGAAAAACAATTGATAATTTTTATCAATTTGAACTTCAGTTAAGTTAAAAAATTTTATTTTGTCGCCGCACAAAATTTTGTTTGCATGTTTTAATTTTTTTAATGCTCTTCTACTAATAGAACTTGTTTATAAGCGCTTAATTATATTAAATGCTGTACAAACAATATAAAAAAAACTCGTTGCGAATAACTGGTTAATAGTCATTTGAATATTCTAAACAGAACTAAACACAAACACCTGCTTCTAAACAATAGTGAAGTTATCCGCAAACTATTATGTAAGCTTCATAATTTTATAAATTGTTTGTTAATTACCTCTAATTCAGCTTTTTGATTCAGTAATTGGTTAGCCGCTTTATCTCGTCCGGCCATTTTGCAGTACACTTTAGTAATTCAAATATAAACAAAACAAACGAATAACGCGTCCGTGTGACAAACCGATCAACTATGACTTGGATATTTTAGTTCAACATGTTTATATTTGTATGTTCAAAATAAGGAGTGCGCATGCGGATAAAGATACAACTTGCAGAATGTTATCAGTGTTTCGTAGTTTATTTAAATTATTTTTAATATTGATGAGATGTTACGAATAATTTTGAAATCTTTAAATAAATAATAAAGTTTGTGCTAATAATAAGATAAGTATATATTCAAGTTTTATATTAGAATAAATGTGATACTTGAAATTGTGAATAAAATATCATCAATACCTCAAGTAGATTTAATAATGGTTAGTTACAGGGTGAAAAGCCAATTATTTACTACAATTTGTTTGTACACTCCTCTTCTTTTACCTTTAAATCAATATGATTTTTTGGATTCCAACAATCATGTGTTCAAAAAAAAACCACCTCTAATCAGCCTTGATTTCATTGTGAAGTCAAACTTAATTCAACTAGTCGCCGATCATGTCAATATTAAATGAAAGTTGAAATAAATCAGTTCTTTTTAAAACAAACATATTGTTAATTGTTAATATTGGCCATTAACAATGTCATTTCAAGAACTAAGGTGACTATTCGTAGGATAGTACTCTTTTTGGAGTCTCTATCCTGGGACAAACATGTCCCTGGATTTTGTCGTCTTTTATAAAAAAAATTGTATTACTTTTTTAAAATTGTATTTATTGTTAGAAATTAGAAAAATGAGCACTTTTTAATTATAAAAAACTAAAGTAGAGTACTGTGCAATAAAATCTGGGACAAATATATTTAAGTGGCGTAACTAAGGTATCCTCGCATGGAATGTTAATTGACTTAATTTCTTGTCAGTGTAATTTTTTTCCATAAATTTTCAGACAGCTAAAATTATTAAATTATATAGCAACATAATTGAAATTTCCTAAACATTAAAACATCATTAAAGATGCCTCAACATTTAAATTAACTGATGAAAGCCAGGAATGTATCCAAAATAGAAAATGGTTGGTCAATACCCAGAGTGGCAAGGCTATTTAATTTAAATAAAAATACCGTGTTTGATGTAAAAAAGCAGTGGATGCAGGATGGGTCTTTAGCAAGGAAAATCGGTTCTGGACGTCCTAGAAGCAGCATTGACGCTGATGATGCGACTTTGATAAATTACATAAAAATGAATCCCGTTACAGAAACATTTTTTCCAGCTTCTAGATCTAGAGCCTGCAGATTAAGTTGGCGCGAGGAGGGATTAAGTTCGCGCAGGATTAGAAGTAGTGGGGAGATTTGTATTTGGTTTTACATCAAATGTCAGATAATTTTAACCTCTGAGCGTGTATTACTTTATGATCCCCTAGCAAAGACATTATGTTCCGTCAAACGTCAATGACAAATGTATTCTGACAATTACTTGAGCAGTGAGGGTGGATGTTTTTAAAACGGCTTCTGCGCACCGCCTCCTCGCGCCAACTTAATTGGCGCTTGCTATACCTATGTTTATAATTAAAGACGGCAGACTATGTGCCCACACTGTCAAATTTAATAATAATATGTTTATATACTGAGAAGGATTGTTCGACGTTGAGAGATGTTATATTTGCATAGTTAAAGTGCTCTTTGTATCTGTACAATGGATCTTCAGTATTGGTAAAAAGTTGCCCTAATTTTGTAAAATCTACATTTTTATCTAATACACCTTATGTGTATTATTAAATTTAACAGTGTGGGGCACATAGTCTGCCGTCTTTATTTATAATATTCAATATGCGGTGCATCTAATAGTTGGTTGGCCATGAAATGATATCAAACAAAGTAACTTTAACAAACACCTGCATTTTAATTCTTTATTATTAGTTTTAGAATTACATTTTGTAATTTTTTCCATAATAAAACATAATTAATTTAAAATGTGTTCAAATATATGTCAATTCTGCTCTACACATGCTCTTAATCGCCTCTGCATCGATAGACTTAAATTTTGAGCCATGTTGTTTTCACTTAATTGAAGAAAAGCGTTTCGCTGCCGTTGTACGAGGTGTTTCGTAAACTATATTTTTTACAGTAGGCCACAGAAAGAAATCACAAGGGGTGAGATCTGGTGATCGCTGTGGCCAGCTTATAAAGCTTCCTCTCCCAATCCACCTATTGGTGAATACCCTATCTAAATGTGCGCTTGCAGCAGCACCGTAATGTGCAGGTGCACCATCATGTTGGTACCACAATCTCCTTATGACGTTATATGGTAGGCCTTCTAACAGCAATGGTGAATTATTTTGTAGGAAATTTGTGTAGATTTCACAATTTAAAGTAGTATTAAAAAAGAATGGACTTATAATAGTGTGATGACTCATCCTACGACACGTAGCGCGTCATACTGATCCGGAATTCTCTGGAGTGTTCCCCATGCATCGAGAACATATTCACCACAATATAAAAGCCGCGTCGAAGATGGGATGGACATTCATTGAATCCTACAGTCTCGCGCAGTACACATAAATATGATACATAAATGTACTTATTATTGTTAATAGTTAGTTTTATATTGTCATACGTTTTAATATTAATATAGTGTGTGTCTAAAGTTATTATTAGTTTTATTTAAGAACCCGAAAAGACAAACTTTACAATAGTGTTTCCTATGATGCCTCTCCAGGTGTTAACACTCCATTTTTGTTGGTGTAAAATGGGTTGCACAAAATGAGGGTTTCTAGTGTCATAATAATGAGAATTTTTTCTGTTTGTTATTCCACAATTAGCAAATGTTGCTTCATCTGTGAAATGCACATAATCTAGAAAAGTTAGATCTTGTCGTAATTGGAAAAGTAGCCATTCACAGTAAACAAGTCTCCTTTCAAAATCCGTTTGTAATAAGCCTTGATGATTTTGAATTTAGTAAGCGTGAAATTTATGTTTTTTTAAAATCCTTCTTACAGCAGTGACTTCTATCCCGTGTTCTTTCGAAATTATCCTTGTAGATACGCGCGGATTTTCCACAACGGACTGGACGACTGTCATTTCATTATCTTCTGTAACCATAGTCTTAGTTCTTTCATGTTTGACGTAATTCACTGAACCCGTCCGAAGAAACCTTGTCAACAAATTTTCAAACGTCTTAATATCTGGTGCTCGGTGAGGATATTCCATAGCATATGTTCTTGATGCTAAAAGTGGATTTCTGTTGCTAGCGCCAAGAACAAATACCATGTCTATTAGCTCCTCTTTCGAAAAATTCATTCTAAAGAAACACAACTATAAACTATTACGCCATTTAATTAAAAAAGAATGACAACAAAACGATATAACTGACAACAAGATAACAACTAATAACGAACAAACGGAAATTAATAATTAACTAGCCGAACTTAAATTATAACAATTAAAAGCGATTACAGCAAAGAAGAACTACAGAAAAACACTTTATAGATATTTGACGTTTGGTTACCCAGCAATTTTTGCTTAATATCATTTCATGGCCAACCAACGAACTATTAGATGCAGCATCGCATATTAAATATTATAAACATAGGTATATCCCATACTTCGAAAATACTAGAAATAAGTACTATGTTATTGGTACCATTTTAACGGCAATTTTACAAGGAATTTACTGACTAATAAAAAAATTATAGGTTGAATTAAAAAAAAAAAGAAAATACCCTTTAAACTTCGATATCTTTGGCACGACATATTTAAGACTATGTATATGTTGTCACGTTATTCACCCTCAAAACATATAACGTGTTAGTCCATAAATTGGTAACAAAAGAGTTACGTGAGGCACTGCACCCATTTTCAGGCTTAAAGACTTAAAATGTTAGACGCTGCAACTGTCAAGATTTTAACAAAATTTGCAATAAAACCAAAACTAACAGTTGTAAGTGCACATTGTCATATATCATTGCAAAGATAATTTGGGTGGCTATCATCATAATAACAAGAAAGTATAGCAATCTATTAAAAAAAAAATTGAAAGTTGTTGCGGAAATTTGGAACACCCTGTAAATATATAAATAAAAATAGAAAATGCACTGTAGCATACTACATGTGTACGTAAAGTTTCATTGCTACAACTTTATTAGTTTTCATGCTAAGCTCCGCCGACCCATTTTTGCCGCACCCGGTATGCTACCATCTATAGCACAAACATTTCCAGACAATAACTATATATTTCAGCAAGACAATTGCCCCGGACAAAATTTGGGGTACGAACTCGGTTTTAATTTTTTTCTTCTTTATCGTCACGCATAGCGAAAAAATGTTTATCGTCAAACTTGTAGAGCACGCTCGTACCTACAATTCGATATTTTTGTTTTCCCTCCATCTGTAAAATTGCGAGTTCTAGCGCGCAGATCCATCGAAAAGAAAAAACACATGATTATCTTTTTGACCGGACGAAAACAAATTTGCATAATAAATTTTATACGTGTTATTCATAATTTCACTGTCTTATTTACGTATATTATCTTTCAATAATTCTATTCAGAATGGTGAATCCATTATAACATATCTACACAATCGCGCGAACTATAGAATCGGAACTTCGCACGGATTTGCAGAGTTTGCGGCGCGCTAGAACTCGTAATTTTGGAGATGGAGGGGAAACAAAAATATCAAATTGTAGGTACGAACGTGCTCTACAAGTTTGACGATAAACATTTTTTCGCTATGCGTGACAATAAACAATAAAGAAGAAACAACATAAAAACCGAGTTCGTTCCCCAATTTTGTCCTACATAATGACTAATGACTGGACTAAGAGCGTAGATATACTTGTTACACTGTTTTCATAAAAAGTATGCGTGTTAACACTGATAAAGAAAATACTAGGTCGCGACTATTAACAGTCGTTTAATATTTTATAATCATTTTTGAAGTATGTATTAATAACACAGGTCTACAAAGTTAAACTTTTTGACAGATGTTTTTATTTTGAAAACTGATTTTATATAATTTTGGTAGGCTGATTTCAAAAATTCTATGCAATTATTTGTATCACGTAAGGTTTTTTGCAAATATTAAATGAAAAAAAAACGATATTTCTAAAAAAATTTATTTGTTTATTGAGTAAAAAGGTGGAATACAAGTTAAAAGTGGAAAAAAATACTTTACTCAGTCTTTTTTAAGTGAAATCTTTGTCTTTTTGCCAGAAGGCTGTGTTGTCTGGACATTCGGTTGTATGCTTTTAAGGGCATATCCCGTTTTAACATCCAGCAGTAGTCCGCCATCATCGTTATGCTCCATCTGCCTTGGTATCGCCGTTCCATTTCCTTAATGTCTTGGTGAAACCTCTCTCCCTGTTCTTCGCTAACTGCTCCAAGATTTTCAGGAAAATAGTTCAAGTGTGAAAACAGGAAATGCACTTTCAAACTCATATTACAACCTAGACGATGAAAGTGTTGTAAATATTTTGAACAAAATTTTCGTAGTTTTCGTCCTTAGAGTTCCCAAGAAACTTATCAATTACTTCTTTAAATGAAACCCAGGCGTTTTTCTCGACATTGGTCATTGTGTTTTGAAAATCCTTGTCTTTGCATAATGTTCTTATCTGCGGCCCAACAAAAATACCTTCTTTTAACTTGGCATCGGATAAGGCTGGAAATGTCTCGCACAAATATTTAAAACACTGTCCATTTTTGTCTAGGGCTTTAACAAACTGCTTCATCAAGCCAAGTTTGATATGGAGAGGAGGTAGTAAAACTTTTTTGGAATCAACTAAGCTATCTCTTAGTACATTTTTGCTACCAGGTGTAAGGCTTGTTCTAGAGGGCCATTCTATTTGAGTCCAATGTCTATCCCTTGCTCGACTATCCCACTCACAAATAAAGCATGGAAATTTTGTATAACCTCCTTGTTGTCTTAGTAGCATGCACAGCACTTTAAGGTCTCCACAAAGCATCCACTGATGTTCTTGGTAGTTTATTTTCTTTAAAAGAAGTTCAAAATTTTCAAACGTTTCCATTAAATGTACCGAATGGGCAACGGGAACCGAGGCCAGCTCGTTACCATTGTGCAATAAAACGCCTTTTAAACTACGCTTACTTGAGTCAATAAACAGGCGCCATTCTTCTTTTACATACGGCACATTTCCTAATTTTGAAATTAAGTCAGGAACATTGTTGCAATACACTAGCGGTCCGGTCCGTCTTGAGTAAAATATTGACATAACTCTTTTTCGCGATCCCGGTAAAAGCTTGATGTGACGCCAGGTGCCCGTAAATGTTTCTCACGAAGTCGGAAGGCTAACAATTCGGATGCATCCCTTGGAAGGTGCAAATCTCTAATTAAATCATTTAGTTCGCTCTGGTTAAACACTTTGGGCTCTCCGAAATCTGGTGTGAAATCTGAGTCATCTGGGTCGCAATTAGATTCCTCTGATTCTGACGATATGACGTTTTCTAGTGCTTTTGGGGCGGTAGGTATCGGTACATCTGGTCCATGAGGAACTGGTCGAATAGCAGAGTCAAGATTGGGATACACAATTTGTTTCTTATTTTTTCTGTTGAATCCTTGAACATTACACGAACAAAAATAACAATCATCAATGTGATTTCTAGGCTCTCGCCATACCATAGGAACACCAAAGCTTAAACATTTCTTCCTACCTTTTTGCCAGTTTCTTAATGCTTCAACGCAAACGGAACAAACAGTATGAGGAGCCCAGGACTTGTCTTGGTCGCCAATTTTTACACCAAAATAAGCGTGGTCTACATTTTTCACAAACGAAGTTATAGTTTGCCTCTGCTTTACTGCGACATAACTACCACAGATATAACAAAAGTTATTCGGATTGTTCACACAATGTCTTCTTTCCATATTTATACGTTCTAGAACACTTAAAATACGCAACAACGAAGACAACAAACGCGCGGACACAGTAGCACGACGACTAACACAACCAAACTGCACATAAGCAGGTTTCAACGTTGTATTGACGCTTCTGCGCCGACTCTGTTGCTTTGCTGAGAAATCTAATATTAACCAGTGTTGCCAAATCTCATTTAATTTCATAAAAATCAATTCATTTAAAAATCATGCCTAACATGGAACAAACATATTCTTGTCATAGGTATGTATATTAATAAATTAACATTTTTAAGATATAGAGCGTTATAAAAAAAATTTACGTGATAGAGCAAAAATATGGCGTTTTTTGGAATACATATACAAATTAGCAAACAGCTTTCAAACATCAAAATCACTGTAGACCTGTGTAATTCCTAAATTGTGCTGGTTGTTGTTTTGATAATGTAACAATGGCTATCTCGATTATGAAATTCAATAACATTCTGTTTTATCTAATAGATGTATTATCGAACTTTCGAAATTGAACGATCATGATACTTATCAATTAAACGATGAATTATATAATGTGATTGCTATATTATTGATAATACATATATTTATTGTCAAGATATTATTTAATAAATTATGAAGCGTTCCATTAAAATTTGAACTTTAAGGACTGGGAACGTTGCAATAATCGAGAACACAATATTTGATAACAAAAAATCTGAGGAAGTTTTGAGGGTGATTAGTAATAACGCGAAGAAATAAGTAATTAAACTTCTAGTTTCAAAAATTCTTTTATTGTAAATACTACTACAATATTGTTTCGCCATACAATGGCTTCATCAGGTGGATGAAATACTGAATATGTACAATACAAGTTTGAATATTTATGTGAAAATTATTGGAGAAATGGTGGTGGAAAAATTTTTACAATCTTAAATTTAGTAGAGGGGAGTTGTTTAAATCTAGTTGGTCATTTAAAGCTAATCCTAAACTATTGTATCTATTAATTTCTAAGTTTTCTAACAGGTTAAGTTTTTTACTTTTTTCTTGAATGTGTAAAATTTTGATATCTATATTAAATCTATGATTGATATCTATACAATGACTTGCGAAAGTTGAATCTGTTTTCTTTTCTTTATGGCTTCTCTCGTGTTCTTTTATCCTAATTTTGAATGTCCTCCCCGTTTGTCCTATGTATACCTTATTACAATCTTCGCATGTTAACTTATATACACCAGAGTTTGATTCTTTGTCTATTTTATCTTTGTTGTTTTTAATAATGTTCTGTATAGTATTGCCTGTTTTAAATGATATATGTTCGTTATTAAGTTTTTTAATGAAAGTACCAATTTTTTCCGAAATTTTTCCTAAGTATGTGATTGAATTATAGGAATGAATTATCTTGTATTTTAATTTTGGATAAACTAAGGAAAAAGTTTAAGATTTTTGTTGGCTATTTAGGATGTTATTGACAATATTTATAGAGTAACCATTGTTTAATGCTATTGTGTATATTCTATTTAGTTCAAGGTCAAAATTACTTTTACTCATGGGTACATGGATTAATCTATATACCATTGATTGGTATGCTGATAATTTGTGTGTTATAGAATGAAAAGAATTAGCGTGTATTGTGGTATCTGTATGTGTTGGTTTATGGTATATAGCGAACTCGTGTTTATTAGTTTTGTGTGATATGGTTAAATCTAGAAAATTAATGCTTTTATTTATTTCTGTTTCTATAGTAAAATTTATTTTGGGGTGAATAGTGTTGATATAATTATGTAAAGTTTTTAATTGTCTATCTGAACCGTTAAAGCAAATTAATATGTCATCAACATACCTAAACCAATATATACAATTACCAAACAAGGGATGTGTACTAATTATAGTTTCTAAATTATTCATGGAAATTTCCGCTAATAAGGGGCTTAGTGGGTTTCCCATTGCTAGACCCTCTGTTTGTTTATAAAATTTCTTTTTAAATTGAAAATAATTTTGTTCCAGGCACGTTTCTAAGAGCTGTAAAATTTCGGTCTTTGTGACAATGTTCGTGTTTCTACGTTCTAGTTGTAAAGCGATTAAATCTATTACCTCCTGGGGTGGGATACTAGTGAACAAATTCGAGACATCAAAAGAAATGAGTTTACATTTGTTTGGTAATTGCAAGTTTGAAATGTTGTTAATTACTTCCTGGGAATTTTTAACGGAGAACTTAGATTTGAATTTAGTGTGTGTAAGAATTAAATCTATTAAGTGTTTGGACACATTTCTACAAGGTGCTTTTACGTACGATACTACTGGTCGTATAGGTGTATTTTCTTTATGTAGTTTAATTAAACCGTATAATTTGTGAGGTAGGGGATTCATAGTGGTTAATATACGTTTTTGAGTGTTATTAAAAAGAGAACCTGATTTTTCTATAGTTTGTTTAATCTGTTTTTGAAATTTGTTAGTAGGATCAGATTTAAGTTTTATGAATGAATTATTATCGAGAAATTCATTAACTTTATATATTAGTTTGATTCCGGAATTGTTATAACTGTATTTCCTTTATCAGCTTTTGTACATATAATATTGTTACTAGTCGCTTTCTGTAATTGATTTAATTATTTTATTTTCAATATTAAAATGCTTAGTAGTACGGTAATTTTTTAGAATATGTTTAGCTGCATATTTATTTCCCTGGTTATCCTTTTGCTTATTTAAGGCTAAATCTGTTTCTACTGCTAAGATTTCTAAGTGTTTATTATTGTTAGTAGTGATTAGTAATTATTAGAGACAGGCATTCTCGGTCGGCTTACAATGGCGTAGTAGAGCGAGGGATTTGAGTGATTCAAACCTGCTCAAGTTGTGCGTCTCGCAGTTCCCACTTTAGTACGTAAACAGCTATCATAATGCGTAGATGTATTTATGAATACGCGTATGTGTAATTCGAACGCAAAGCATTGAAAATGTCGAAAGTTCATAGAAATGCATCAACTCGCTTAAGATATAATAAAGTAGTGAGGTGCATAGTTTCTGGGAAAAGTTTACTATGTTGGAATCTATAGTCCGTCTAGAAAGTATTCGGAAAACAAGAAGCACAGTTCTAATTTTACGGTATATATTTTTATTACTTGAATAATAAAATCACAACAAATAATTCATCTCATTTACTAATACAATCTCCATTTAACTCTAAACACTTAACTAAACGTTGAGGTACTACTGAAACAAAATCACTGCTATACTTTTCGGTGATGGTGGTCCAGGCTTGTAAAACTGACCGAATCAAATCTTCTTTATTTCGTGGCGCTACTCGTTCTACTTAAATGTTCATTAATCCCCATATGTTTTCTATGGGAGTAAGATCTGGGGAAGCTGCTGGCCGTGGAATTGTTGCCAAGTTTTGTTCTTGCATCCAAGCTGTAGTGTAGGCAGAAGTATGGCATCTTGCATTATCCTGTTGAAAACGCCACCCTTCTGGATATAAAGCATGAGCGGTTTCAAGAAAAAAACCATTAAGAATTTCACAATACTTTGCACTATTAACGGGTCCATCAATTATACAGAGAGGTGTAGCACCGCGTTGAGAGGTTGCTCCCTAAACCATTATATTAGTGGGAAATTTGAACGGTAACTTTTTCTCTTGATAGGATTTTTAGATGATTTGCACCAAGCTGAAAACAACTTTCGTCAGATATAAAAACATCATTAAAATTATCGTCTTGAAAGCGTTGCCAAAAATCTATTCTTCGTTGCCTTTGTAGAGGTGTCATTGCAGGGATTTTTTTTGGTTTTCTTGTTAAGTAACCTTGTCTTTTCAGTGAAATGCGGACGGTTTATGGACAAACTCTTATTTGACGTTGATTTCTAAATCTGTTAGCCAGTTTTAGAAACCCTAGGCGTGGATTTTGTCGTCCTAAAGTTACTAAAGCGTTCAGATTGTTTCCAATAATTTTACGCGGTCTTCCGGAAACTGGTCCATGGCTCATATCTCTCCCATTTCTTATCCTCTTTATTGTCTAATATACTGCACTTTTTCTGAGTTCAGTCAATTGCACTAATTCTTTAACGTTTTGAACACCTCTTCTATACAAATGTTCCACAAACTTTCTTGTTTTTACTTGCGACATTATTTCACAAATATTAAGCCTGTTAACAATCAACAATATTTGACAGCTGATGTTGTTATATGATTTTGGCCATGGCCTACTGTCGCTACAACCTACTTAATGCATTACTTTTGTATTAGGATGTAACAAAAAAGAAATATATTAAAATTAAGAAATATATTCCGGATACTTTCAAGACGGACTATACATTTGTGTGAGAAACATGTGAATAGTGCAACACACAAATCTAAAAAAAAAAAACGGAGAGACACTGTACAATGAATTTATTTGTGATTTAAGTATGATGTTAAGTGCATTTAATATACTAGTTGAAAAAATCTGACAAAGAATGTTTCGTCACTTTTAGACCACATACAATCCTACGTGGAAACTATCAACTCAGGACGCTACGCAGGATAATTATGTAAAAACCGCAGTAAAAAATAAAAGACTGTGGCTCACTATAGATGAAACTACGGATTTAAAAAAAATACCATTGTATCGATCCTTGTAAAGGCGATGACCTCGTAAAGACCGTCACACCCTTATTTGTTAGTAAAAGGCTGCAAGAATGTACTGCTGAAGCACTTCATTATGTATTAGTTAGAACACTACCAAACTTTTTACCAAAGCAAGTATTAATGATGGTTACCGATATTGCCGCAGTTATGCATCGCATGGGACAATTATGTAAAGAAAAATGTGTGAAAGTCAAATCTATTCCGAATGTGCAGATTATAGCGGCAATTGCATGTAATGTGGGAATTTAATAGTTATTAATTCTCATTTACAATGTGTTTTTCATATATATATATATATATATATATATATATATATATATATACATATATATATATATATATATATATATATATATATATATGGTAAACTTAATAAGTCGGCGATTAAAGGTCTGGTTTATTACTTCAAAGTATATATATTTAAAACAACCCTACATGTTTCGGCAATGATGCCTTTGTCAAGGGAATAAAAAATATTTTTATTCCCTTGACAAAGGCATCATTGCCGAAACATGTAGGGTTGTTTTAAATATATATACTTTAAAGTAATGAACCAGACCTTTAATCGCCGACTTATTAAGTTTACCTTATATATATATATATATATATATATATATATATATATATATATATATTGTTGTGAGTCAATTTTCTTAATTAATTAATTCCTTTCTAATAAGATATCGGTTTCAAGAATGTTATATCTTGAATGTTCAGATTTGTGAAGTATTACTTTATAGTAAGAATTGTGTAATTTTGATATGGGTTCATAATTGGTTTTGAAATCATGATACCATGTAATATTGTATGTTATATTTAATTTATGATTATGTTTTGCTTATTAGTAAATTTACTTCGACTTATCTTCACGAGGATTTTGGATTTTTAAAACCAACTATGTTCTATCTTTCTTTTGAACAAATATCTGTAAATTTTGTTATTTGTTTGACTTATGTGAACTTCATTTACAAGATTTGTAATTGAGATTACGTGGCTGGATTTTCTTATAATATTATCTTTTATATTATTTTAGAAACCTTTGTATAAATTTCTTAGAATATCTGATTTATACTTTTACAAAATTTCTGATGTTAGTCTTGACGACGAAAAACATAATTATTATTATTATTTTTCTGACGGAGATTAAATGATTTTTATCTGCATTATATAAATTTAGTTTTATCAATATTCCGTTAATATACCTTATATAATATGTTTATGGACATTTATTGTACATAAGGAAGAGATATAATAAGTACTCTGGATGTATTACCCATATAAGGAGAACATAGATATGCATGTGATTACTGAAAAATAGATTTATATGAAAGGAACGCTCTTAAAGAAGAAATCATATTTCCTTTGAATTATTTTGGTATAAGATCGTCTCTTCAGGAACTTAGACTGGACATAACCTGGTGGGAGATTCTGCAAAATTGTATCATAAGCATAGCAGCGACTAGGATAGTATCCAGTAGTTTGAATTAAGCAATTGACAGCCAATCTTGATGTTCTAGTTGGAAACTTTCCTGAGAACTTCATCCAAAGAACTTAATAAAATTGTGGACTTCAAAATTTAATGTATTTATCAGGTATTTTTGTGAAAATTGTGATATATAAATTTGTTAAAGATATAACATTACTTGAAGTCACTTATCTATATAATATTAACTCACGTCATCTCAAACGTCATTTTACTTTGTTTTAAATGTCAGATTTGGTAATTATATTTGAAAATTTTTAAACTTATTATATTTTGATCTTGACATACGGTCAGGTTTTCTAGAATCTGAATAACCAATCCATTTCTTATTATTAAACGAAGGTTAGCACAATATCATATTATATTACGTTCATAATTTTATTTTTTAAAATGTCTCATTGAATTTTTTTTTATTTAATTTATATCTTGTGATAATCAATATAACATTATTTAAATATATTTTTCTATTTTGCGTTCGAAATGAACTCATTATGAAACCCAAAACAGTATCGAAATGAGCTTCATTTCGATACGCTTTTTTTCATTTTTCAATGTTGGCGTTGTTCGAATACAGAAATAAATATCATTGCTGTCATTTGATTTTAAGAATTTATGTATATTTGACAGATATGATATATGTCCGTATTTTACACAAACAACGTATGTTGTATACAATTTACAACAACATATATATGTTTCTATGTCACTCATGTTTATATTTTTAAATGAAGTATCAAGTAATGTTAACGAAAATTAGTAAATAATATGTAATATAATATACTTCGCGGATAGCAAGATTTAAATTTGAAAATGTCAAGTATCAATATGACCAACTGCATGCTTTATATAAAAATTAAACTCTAAACTTTCAAATTAAATAATTCCAATTTAAGCAATTTATTAATGTAAAAAACGCAAAATAGAAAAAATAGTATAAAAAACTCGTTTCATAAGGCCTTTTGCCGCACTCGCTCTTTAGAAAACTCGCCGCTATCGCGGCTCGTTTTCTAAACTGATCTCGTGCGGCAAAATGGTGCCTTATGAAACTTGTTTTTTAATATACTATTCTTTACATAAATTTGACTTTTCTGTTTTATTTCATGTATTAGTAGATGTCTGTCTGTGTATCGAGAACTTGCGCCGAGACCCTTTGAGAATAAGTAGTTTTCAGGCATTTACTATCATTTATAACTTAACTATCGTATTTTTCTTGAGCTAGCCATTCTGTCATTACATTTTATTTGACAATTGCTATTATTTATTACTAAACTAGCAATTCTCCACGGCATTCACAGTATTATATCAATATATGTATATATATATATATATATATATAATATATATATATGTGTATATATATATATGTGTACATATATATATACACATATATGTAGATAATTTATTAGCCGTTCATTTAATATATCATTTGATAAATTCTTGGAGTTTTCGGCTTTTATATTAAATATTTTAAATATTAAGTGTTAAGAAAATAAAACCTGAAGGCAAAAGGTTCATACAAATACAATATTCATATATTAAAAGCTTATGTTTTAAATATTTGTAAATTGCATTGTAGGTATAGCAAACGCCAATTAAGTTGGCGCGAGGAGGGGTAAATTCGTGCAAGATTAGAAGTAGTGGGGAGATTTGTATTTGGTTTTGCATCAAATGTCAGATAATTCTAACTTCTGAGCGTGTATCACTTAATGATTCCCTAGCAAAGACATTATGTTCCATAAAACGTCAATGACAAATGTATTCTGACAATTACTTGAGTAGTGGGGGTGGACGTTTTTAAAAACGGCTTCTGCGCACCCCCTCCTCGCGCCAGTTTACTTGGCGCTAGCTATACATCATATTACATGCTGGCAATGTCAATGAATTCATACCTGATGCATCTCTGATATTTAGTTCGAACACTAAGAACTTTGACTATCATGGAGAAATGAACCATGAAAATTTTATTCATTGGTTTGAGAATCAGCTTCTTGAGAATCAGACGTCTTAAAGAGCCATCTATGATAGTTATCGATAACGCAAGTTATCATAGTAAATTAGCAATCCAATGCCCTACCACAAGCTGGAAAAAAGAAAACATTCAAAACTGACTACGAAATTATAAGATTTCCTTCGAAGCTGATATGTTAAAAACATAATTGCTTCATTTAGTTTCACTGTAAGTGAATTTATTTTATTTCATTTGTATGTATATTTAATTAATACATTATAGGAACAAGCCTCAAAAATCATATGTAGTTGATAACCTTGCAGAATACTATGGTCACAAAGTTCCGCGACTTCCTCCTTATCATTGCATATTTAACCCTATAGAAAATATTTGGGGAATCACGAAGACGTATTATAATAAACACATTCGAGAGGGGACAGTCGAGATGGGTTTGGTGCTGACAAATGTATTAAGATGTGGGAAGAAGCCTTAAGCACCATCGCAAAGACAACATGGGAAAATGCAATTCATCACACAGACAAAGAAATTTTAAAGTGGTGGGATAGGGAGGTAGGATTTGATAAAGAAGATATCAGCCCAATAATCATACACCTCGGAGAAAGTGACTCAAGTGACAGTGATATGAGTGAATAAACAATTATAAATGAAATAGGAAAGTCAGTGTCTTTACAATAAAATAAAAATAAATATTACGTTAGAAAAACATGTTCGGTATTATAGAAAATTAAAATTTTGTTTAAAAGATAGATACGTGGATATGTTTATTCCATAATGCCATAGCATATACCACCTCATTCGGGGCAAACGCAACGATCCGAATGTATGAATATTTCTCCCGCCCCGAATACAAATCCCCTGAACGCGTTTAGCCAATCACAAAATAGTCTGTCGCGCCTACAGCATTCAGGGGATTTGTATTCGGAGCGGGAGAAATATTCATACATTCGGATCGTTGCGTTTGCTCGGAATGAGGCGGTATATGTATCTACTGTAATAACCTATGCCCTAAAGGGCTGGCCAGGATCGCCATGTAATAATGTAGGGCCCTATGCCCTAAGGTAGGCAGAGATCGCCATGTAATAAGGTAGAATCGCCATGTGATGTATGCCGTTTGGGCGGCCACATCGGGTTGCAGGTCCGAGGCGGAATAAAGTAATTCCATAATTAACTCAACGCTTACAACTGAATAAGAATATATTTACATGATGTACATAGTATACTAGGTTCAACTCAGACAGGGCAGAACGTGGTTATTAGATGTAACACAGTTCGCACCACTGACTGGTTGTAACTCTCGTCGTAACTCTCGTAGTAACTATCCTTATGACTTAAACTATTGTCTATATATACTAGAGAAGATCCTTGTCTTACATATGATGTGTTTCTAGAACACATGTACAACCCTGACACATAGTCTTGTGTATGCAACAAATACAGAGTAAGGTCGTGTTTAGATAACACGTTAATGTTTGTATTAACAGGCGAGGCTTTAGCCTTGCTGAAAGTGTTACGTATACACATGACTGTGCATCGAGTTATCACACTACATATAACTTATATTGAGGATATTTTACAATATATACCATTATATTTTATTTATTTATTTTGTAAATCCTTATACACCAATCAAATTAATTTTGTTTATTTTACTTCTTATTACGTTATAAATAACAATATTTATTTCGGTTTATGTTATCTAATACCGTATTCGTATCGAGAACGTTGCTAAACATAATCTAATGTTCATCTATTCACTGACAAGGACAAATCATATGTAATTGTCAAATTATTGAGAATGTCGCTAAACATAACCTAATGTTCATTTATTCACTCACAAGGACAAACCATAGATGATTGTAAAATTACCTTGGCAAACGCGCAATATATTACGTCATTAACGATTAATTACGTGCATTGCTACTTATCTTGCCTCGACTATATACTTACATCATTGAATTTAGAAATAATTATCTTTCCATCGATGCCAAATTCATGCACTGTTGCTATTAAAAAAAAGTCAAGCCTAGGATTTCAAACATACGATAAGGAAAAAAAAGGTAACATTGCCAAAAAGCGCCAAAATTTGCTTAAATCCGTATACATACTTTAATTTAGATAACTCGAAAGATTCTCAAGATATTTACCGTTTCCACATATAATAGCGACCTGTATATAAAATATAATTAAATTTAACGTTGTAACACTCGAGTCTTTCACATATTAATTAATAAACATTATTATTGTTATTATGATTAGACATTATAGCTATAGTGCATGAAACTCTTTCCTGTATATCCCATAAAAAATATTCATTAGTTATAAATAACGTACTTAATCAAACTGACAAATATTTTACAAGTGAAAGTATATAAATCCGGGTAAATTGAAAAGACATATTGCTATGAACTGTGGTTTTGTAATTTGCTTATTCACAATTCACGACAAATCTATCCAGCTAGGATACTCAGTCGGTTTACTTTCAAAATGGGACTGCTTTCCTCTCAGGGTTCCAATTGGAAAACGTGGTTATTCTCTTCTACAAATTTATAATGCGCCAGTAAAAGAGTATTGACAAATGTTATAATTATATTTCTTTAAGTTACTTGTAATCTTCTTGGAGTCAGGTTAAATAATAATCACAATATAAAATTTAAATGAAAATTTAATACAAAAATAAAACAAAAAATAAAAAAAATCTCTTATAAAGTATAAAGATTAATATTGCCTCATCTAACAATATTATAAAGGTGAAAATAACGCATGGAAATGACAGCTGCATGCGTGTAAAACCCTTTGTGATACCGAACAAAATTAAAAACAATAAATTACAAAGAAACTTTTTAATTTCTCCCAAGAGAACAAAATAAACAAACTGATATGACAGCCTGAAACAAACTCTAACGCATGTGCAACCACATGTGACAAAAAATGCCCTTGATAAACCAACGTACTAAATTTTACAGTTACAGAAATTTTTTTTACTAGAATTTTTAAAAATCCTTCTTTGTTATTTATTTCAAATATCTAAGTCAATACGATAATAATAATACAATATTCAATTCATTCAAAATAATAATAAGATATCTTTTAATAATATATTACTTACGTAAAAAATATATTCAAGACACGTGAGTAAGAAAGTGTAAAATATAACAATTACGAGATCAACAAACTCGTATAAAAATATCGGTAATGAATTAACACAGCACCAACAACTAATTAAATCAAAAATAAACCCGAAGTTACTTAATAAAAAGATAAAGATTTATCTTTTTATAAACACGTCTTCCTTAACTCAGAGTACACTTGTCTGTCTGAGGATACAGCAAGCACGCAGGCTACGCATAAAAAAATACAGTATTAAAAATTGTCCACAGCAGAACAAACGGCTTGCTCCAACTGCGCAAGTCAAGTATTTTTAAAATATTTATGGGGAAAAGTCCACAGCAATATGTATAATGAACGTTGAATCTCACAATTTCTTCTATAACAGACAACACATCATTATTAGAGTAACGTGTTTTTGTAAAAACTAAGATTGAAACACACACACACACACAGGGTAATATATTTTGGGCGATGATACTAGGCGTCATTGTAAATAGACAATTATCTGAAGATTATTATTTTCAAGAGCGTCAATACATGTGGAATGCTTTCTTTACATTTACGACAAAAACTCAAACTATGTTTCTTGTAATGCAGTTTATCGCTCTAGTTTGCCATTCGTTTGTAGTAAAAACATTAAAAGGTGGTCAATTATTTATTTATTTAGACATTACAGAATAACAATTCTAAAGGATAAAAATTACGCTTGCGGATGAGCACACGGTTCATGACCAGGATTGATAAAAATTACGATTTAAAAAAAAGAATAAAAAAATCATGATTTTTTTATTATTTTAAATTTTAAATACTAATGAAAATAATAAAATAAAATAAAACAATCACTTTGTTTTACCACTTTATTCATATATAATTGTGACCGCGGTTTCGACATACAATGTCATTATCAAACTGCAAAAGTTACAGGCCTACATAGAACTTATAAATGACAAAAAATATATGGGGGTGGTTTATGATGTTATTTACAAATTACTACTATATACTTAACTATTATATACAACACTGGAAAAGAGGTGTATATATAAGATCCAACTGGTCATTTAAAACGATATCTATTGTGCCGTTCCGGCTTTTGAAAACCTCTAGGGCCTCTAAAATATTTAATTTACGACCTTTCTCGGCCAAATGCAATATTTTACGGTGACCAAATGTATGTCTTTCTGTAATAAGATGGTTTGCGAATGTTGAATCTGTCTTCTTTAGTTTGTATGACCTCAAGTGTCCTTTTTCCCGTATAATAAAACTTCGACCAGTCTGACCTATATATACACTTTTACAATCATTACAATACAACTTATACACTCCTGATTTGTTATTGATACCTGTATTAGGTTTTGCGTTAAAAATGAAATTACTTGTTTTTACATATGGTTTGTAAGCTATACTAACATTACTATTATTTTTTGAAATTATATTTCCCATTTGCTCGCTTATTTTACCGAAGTAAGTTAACGAGACAAATTGTTTTAAATTAGCACTATCTTTAGGATATACTAAACTAAGGGCCACTTGTAACTGTTTTTTCTTTAGTATACTGTCAATTACGCTACTTTTATAACTATTGTTTACCGCTATTTGTTTTATAGTATTGATTTCACGAACAAAAGATTCATTAGACAATGGAATATTTAATGCTCTATGTATCATCGAATTAAAAAATGAATGTTTGTGTGTCTTAGGGTGTAGTGAATCTTTGGGAATAATGCAATCAGTGCAAGTAGGTTTACGATATATATCTAATTTTAAGCTCTGATCTAATTTGTTTAATTTTAAATCCAGGAAGTTAATACTGTTATTCTCTTCTACTTCTACTGTAAAATTGATATTAGAATGGATTGAATTTATGTAGTTCAGAAATGTTTGTAGTTGTCTATGAGTATCCTTAAAGCAAGCTAGGATGTCGTCTACATACCGATACCAAAATTTAATATGTTTTTTACCTAGTTGTGATGAACTAGGTCATCACAACTAGGTAAAAAACATAATAAATTTTGGTATCGGTATGTAGATGACATCCTAGCTTGCTTTAAGGGTACTCATAGACAACTACAAACATTTCTGAACTACATAAATTCAATCCATTCTAATATCAGTTTTACAGTAGAAATAGAAGAGAATAACAGTATTAACTTCCTGGATTTAAAATTGAACAAATTAGATCAGAGCTTAAAATTTGATATATATCGTAAACCTACTTGCACTGATTGCATTATTCCCAAAGATTCACTACACCCTAAGACACACAAACATTCATTTTTTAATTCGATGATACATAGAGCATTAAATATTCCTTTGTCTAATGAATCTTTTGTTCGTGAAATCAATACTATAAAACAAATAGCGGTAAACAATAGTTATAAAAGTAGCGTAATTGACAGTATACTAAAGAAAAAACAGTTACAAGTGGCCCTTAGTTTAGTATATCCTAAAGATAGTGCTAATTTGAAACAATTTGTCTCGTTAACTTACTTCGGTAAAATAAGCGAGCAAATGGTAAATATAATTTCAAAAAATAATAGTAATGTTAGTATAGCTTACAAACCATATGTAAAAACAAGTAATTTCATTTTTAACGCAAAACCTAATGCAGATATCAATAACAAATCAGGAGTGTATAAGTTGTATTGTAATGATTGTAAAAGTGTATATATAGGTCAGACTGGTCGAAGTTTTATTATACGGGAAAAAGAACACTTGAGGTCATACAAACTAAAGAAGACAGATTCAACATTCGCAAACCATCTTATTACAGAAAGACATACATTTGGTCACCGTAAAATATTGCATTTGGCCGAGAAAGGTCGTAAATTAAATATTTTAGAGGCCCTAGAGGTTTTCAAAATCCGGAACGGCACAATAGATATCGTTTTAAATGACCAGTTGGATCTTATATATACACCTCTTTTCCAATGTTGTATATAATAGTTAAGTATATAGTAGTAATTTGTAAATAACATCATAAACCACCCCCATATATTTTTTGTCATTTATAAGTTCTATGTAGGCCTGTAACTTTTGCAGTTTGATAATGACATTGTATGTCGAAACCGCGGTCACAATTATATGTGAATAAAGTGGTAAAACAAAGTGATTGTTTTATTTTATTTTATTATTTTCAAAATGAATTACCACAAAGTTACGGCTACCAGTATTAATTTTCTTAAATACTAATACTGTATTAAAGCGTCTTATTCTATTTGCATTAAAAAAGTACTGATACAATATTGCCAAGAATCTGAAATTGGTAAAAAGCTGACACGTTTTGTGGTTTTGTTGCTGCAAGTTAGCAATCCTACCACGAACGTGTTGAAACTTGTAACTCGCGCTAAACGGCTGGACCGTATAAAAGTCGGATGCCTCGACGTATTTATCACAGCAGAGACCAACGAGATCGGCAACTATATAACAAAAATTTGTATAATACAAAAGTATTTTTAATAATATAAAATATTATTAAAAGTCTGGTGTGAAGAACACAATTACAAGTTCAATATTTAATATATTTTTTTGTAAACGTGTCCAAACATATCCCTTCCCAGAGACGCAGATACGTATTTAATCTTTCTACAGATTCATCAGTACGCCCCTGCTGGAGAAAGAATATCTTCAGACACATTCACAAAAAAAGAACGACTTCGCTATCTCACAGAAATTATTAACCCAGATACTCCCAAATTAATTTTTTCTTGAAAAAATACATCTGTTGTCTATTTCTACATTAACTGGAACCCAATCAACAACTTTTCATTTTAACTTTTTTTATTTTTTTTAGTAGTTTTTTAGATAAGGGCCGACCTTTTTAAAGGACAGTGGCATTATAAGGTGTAATCAGAACTAACTTTAAAAAACTTAAGTTTATTTAAATACAATCTTCAATTTGATATTGGAACATAATAAACATAAAAAAATATTATTGCATGTGATATTCAACAAAACATTGTTTAGGATGTAACCCCACTTTGCCTTTGGACTTTCTTGTGGCACCGTCCACATCTGATTTGATTTTCTTGGTAAACAATCAAATGATCTTTACCATCAAATCGCGAAATTTCGTTTTCATTGACACTTGTTCGTATACGTCCTCTCTTAGTGTTTTTCTTATGGGTTTCTAAAATACCTTTACAAAGAGATCGACGGAAGCCATACTGGTCCATTTTCCCTCCACGGTGGCGGTGAAGTTGCCAGGCGTTATGAATAGCCATATCCAAACCATGACAAATTATAGGAAAGTACCACTTTTTTCCTCTGATACTCACGCGATAAAGACTGATATTCTGATCTGCCCTGTGTGAGTGTAGAAGTACATACAGCGCGGCATATTGTCACACTGGCGAAGTACTCTCGCTTTGGTAGAACTTTCAGAAATTTCAAAACTAGAATTTCAGAACATAAACGTTGTTATGATAACAAAAAGCTAGATTCTAATTACTCAAATCACTTATTATCTGAAAACCATTCATTCGATCCGGAGTTTGAAATCTTACATGTACAAAATAAATCGCATAAATTAGACCTCTTAGAAGCCCTGGAAATAAATAAAAATAAAAAGTCTGTGAATTTACTGAATGACCAACTAGATATAAATAGTTCTCCTTTACTAAACTTATTTAATTAGGGTTTTTCCATGTGATTATTGTGTTTGAATGCCTAATCTCTTCCTTTCTTTGTTAACAGCTTATCATATCTTTATGTACCTGTAATTACCAAATTTATGTGCATACACTCATTTCTTGTAGAATAATAATTATACCATCGTCGTTTGATAAAGCTAGAGTGTTAGCGAAACGCGTCACGTTTTTGTAAACGTTTAATAAATATACGTTTTATAAAGTGAAGATTAAACAAATTAATTGTTTTGTTTTATTTTACATCGTATACATATTTTCTTAATAAATTATTGATTTTTTGAATTTTCTTGTAGTATTTTCGTTCTATAAATTCCTTAACAAATCGGAGACTGTGGTTTATAAGTGAATAAAATAAAATTTAAAAACCCTTACCACAATAGAATTTAATGATTCTAAATACATATTTCTACAACCACGTTGTCATCTTCAGTAGAAAAAACAGTGTAACACTTGAACGCACAAAAACACTCACAGAAGGATTGTTCTGAACGTCTTCTAGTTTAACACTAAAATCTTACAAAAATTACCTACATTTTGGTAAACCCCACCTATTCATGCAAGAGCATTAACCCATTATTTGTAAATTCTATAGAAAAACCGTTTATAAATATTATAAAAGCCGTAATTTAACATACATTAAGGATCCAATTATGAAACTAATCCTTAAATTATGTTGAAATATAAATTTGGAAATTAATGTTGAGTCAGAATATTTTAATGGCAAATATTGTAATGAAACGAATTTAAAAATAAATACCATGAATTCGAATATTTTTTAATGATTTTCCTATTCTTCTTGCTTTAATAACATCTAACTGTCAATTAACTCAAATAAAGAAGAACCTGGTATAGGACCCAAATCTGCGTTAATTACGTTATTCCTATTTTTAAAGATAAAAATGCTCTCAAAACTATCTAATTCGCGGGGGCGTGTGACATTTTTTATTAATCTCAGACAGTCAGATGTTACGTTGTGATCTGATTCAAGAATATGTCGGGCAACACTTGATTTTTCCGGTCTATTGAATCTAATATGCGAAACATGTTCTTTATAACGAGTTAGAATCGAACGTTTTTTTTGGCCGACATATTTTTTATCACAATCCTTACAATTTATTTCATAGATACCAGATTTGTTGTTTACCTCTACTTTGTCTTTCGCGTTGCCTAAGAGAGATTTTAGGGAGTTATTCGACCGAAATGCTACTTGAACATTATACTGTTTAAAGGTTTTACTTAAATTTTTCGTAGTTTCGTGAAACGGTAAACTAATAAATTTTTTGCTCGAATCAATTTGAGGTAGCAAACATGTGGAATCCTGAATTGTTTTTCTTACTTTATGTTTTCTAACTAGCTTGCTTATTATTTCTGAATCGAAACCGTTGTAACTCGCGATTTTCTTAATTAAAGTTAATTCCTTTTCATATCTATCCTTTATCAATGGCATGCTTAACAAACGATTGATAAGAAAGTTGAAAGAGGCACTCTTGTGCTGAAAAGTATGATTTGAATCTGCGGTTATAAATCTGTTGACGTTGGTTTCTTTTCGGTAAATATCAAACTCTAAGTTTTTGTCATTCCTAATTACTAAGGTATCTAAAAATGACAAACCTCCGTTGTTTTCCTTTTCAACCGTGAATTTAATACTAGGAGATTTTGAATTTAATTCTGTTACAAAATAATCTAAGTCGCACTTATTGGTATCAAAAATTGCAAACACATCGTCTACAAACCTGACCCATATGTTTGGAAAATATTTGGCTGACTTTTTAAACTCAATCTCAAAGTGACTCATAAATTTAAGGATTAGTTTCATAATTGGTATCTTAATGTATGTTAAATTACGGCTTTTATAATATTTCTAAACTGTCTTTCTATAGAATTTACAAATAATGGGTTAATGCTCTTGCATGAATAGGTGGGGTATACCAAAATGTAGGTAATTTTTGTAGCATTTAAATTGAAGATTTTAGTGTTAAACTAGAAGACGTTCAGAACAATCCTTCTGTGAGTGTTTTTGTGCGTTCAAGTGTAACACTGTTTTTTCTACTGAAGATGACAACGTGGTTGTAGAAATACGTATTTAAAATCATTAAATTCTATTGTAGTAAGGGTTTTTTAATTTTATTTTATAAATTCCTTACTAACTTGTGCAGTACCAAGGAAATCTATTTGACACAAACCATCTATTATTGAACATCAAATAAAATGGTAATGCTATGTGCAAGATTTTTATATGAATCTAATTCGAGAAGAATTGGGAAGGATCGCCGAACGTTGCGAAATTGCATTGCCTCTGGAGTCTCACAAATCCCTATAAGAGTGATTATAGAGTTATATATTTTAAGAAACTCGCGAAATTATGGCATGTTTTTAAAATAGGTTTAAAATAAAGAAAGTAATCTTCATACAACGAAATATCTAAGTAAAATGAGATTAAATTCAACAAGATTTGCTTTATAAATTTATAATAAAGAAAGTGAATGGCATCGGAAATAGATTTGCGAATGCAGAAACGCGATCACATAAATTAAGTACAAATTACTGCTTGAAAATACGCAGATATACGTAATTAAATAATTGATTACTTATAAATTTAATATATTCGTCCGTAATTATTATTATTATTATTACTAAATAATTATGTTTAAGTGCATCTTGAGTATAAATTTCATTTTCTAAAACCTTTTCTTTTATGCAATTAATGATACTTTAACGTGCGAAGTAAATTACACAAAATGCAAATTTAAATTAATACATAGAAAGTCATTTCACATACAATGCCCAATTGTTAGATGGATATCACACACACAAATAGTTAACCTCTACAATTATTCGTGTACAAGAATTGTATTCTATATTAGGAGAAATATCGCAACGTGTAACAGGACTAACAGGTAATTGTTGTCGTAAACTCTTAATGCATATTGAATACTTAGCATAGCTATAGCAAACGTTTATTTTAAAATTTAAGAGAATACTGAAAACGGTATTGAATTCAATTCTTTCAAATTATAAATTAGAAGTACTAAAGGTCGAATTACATTCTTGTAAAAATAGCAAAATATGCGCATATATATGCATAATTTTGACAAAAATATGCACAAAATATTGACTAATATAGAAAATCATCAAAAAATTTTTTATAACATTCTACCAAATCCGATTCTATGAAACAAAACTTTGTTTTACATTTAAAGTATGTTACATTACATAATACTTGTGTAATACATATTATTAACAATATGTTTACAAAAACTTAAAATATCCTTAGACATTATAAATGCTATTCAAGCAGATACAGGCTTACCGCCGAATATCGCCAAAGCTATGCGAATCTGAATACGTATAAATGAAAGAAGAAATTTATTTGTAATTTATAAAAAATTTCCAAATTTTTAGAACCAAAATGTAGTTAACGTCAGTGCATACCTTTGTTTATTCTATATTTAATAAAATACAGCTTTAATTCAAGTTCATTGACCTACAAAAAATCGATGAAATTCCTAAACATTGGTTAGACGATACGTTTAATATAAATTCCTATTTATAAAAATAGTAAATGTTGATATTTTCATATCAAAACATTTATGCCCACACTTATGGTGCCTTTATTACAATGTTTTTTTTTGTGGATATCAATAATCGCCTTTACGTCGAATATGTCGACAAACCTATGCCATATTAATTAAGATATGATTAAAATTAAATAGCTTGAACGTTAAACTTCTTTTCAAAGTAAAATTATGTTTATAAAAAAAACCGTAATAAAATAAAAAGCTTTATGTAGCGTCTTATGATGGTAACAACATAGTTATCGAAATAAGTATCCGGGTTTAAAGCTATGTTATGGTAAGGGATATTTTCAATCATTCATCAAATAACTTTTACAGATTCAACCGTACTCACCGGTTTAGTCAGTTCTATTGTTGCTTATCTTGTTGAAGATACATTTAATATCCTTTCATAACATTTTAATTTCAGACGTTTTTTATTGTTAAATATAAGTAGATTTAGAATATAAAATGCAAACATAAACATTTCCAATTTTATAAGTATTTAACGTTCATTTTCGATTGTAAGCCACTATATAATATACTTTTATTAGCATATACAAGTTGTGATGCTTTCTTCAAATTCTAAGAAAGCGATATCCTGTACACCTGCAAATCTATTTACTACCTGGAATTATAAATAATCGGCATCTTTTGCCAAACTGATTTATTGCTCTATACATCAAACCTTTTGTTTATTGTCTTGGGTCATTAGCAGAGAGCGGACTCGAGCGATTGATGATTCATAGCCCGTAGACGTCTGCCTTGTATTCGCAATAGGTTTGTTTCTGTAAGCGATTTGTGAGTTTCGAACAATTTGATACGTGTGGCTATTGCATAAGTGGCACATACCTACATATGCAGTTAATATGTATCTGTCAATATACAACAGAGTGAATGTAATAAACGGTTTAGTAACCGGCAACAACTACTGCTGAAACAAAAGTAATACTGACAAGCGAATTGCGTATCGAATTTTGACTAAAAATAATTTACAAAGAACAAAACTCAAAACTATGTATTTTCTGTGAAACATTGAAAGTGTAAAACATTACTATGAACAACTAAAATTTGTTCAAGGTGTTTTTGTGTTAAATTAGTTCTTTTAGATGTTAAAACGTCTTTAAAAATAAAAAATGTCCGTTCCACATCTGCTGATGGATGCGTGATTAAAATGTTCCAAAAGTGCACCATACTTCGAATATATAGATTTTTCAACCGGCTCTGTGCAGACTTGATATAATATATTAAAATCTGGATTTCTGCTAAATATGGCAATCAACTTTTTGTTTCAGTTTGTTTCCCAATTCAGAAGGCATACTTTTCATTCGATCGATAACGGTTTCTAAGTTAATTATCGCCTGTTTTAGGTTAATATCTTGGTTTTGCATGTAAGTAATCGTATCTGTAAGACACTGGAAATTAGCTTTCTTAAAGTTTAGCTGGTTTTGTAAATTTTCAATTTGAATCAGGTGTTTACAATTAGAAATGTTTTGGGTATCATCATCTTGAAGACGAAAAACAAAGTTTTTTAATTCATCCAAGTATTGAAAATAAAGAAAAATACAAAGAACAGAAAGAAATAGACTAAAAAGAAGAAACGAAAACTACTCCAAAAATAAGGTAGTAAATTAAACATGATATTTATAAAAAGTTATAGGATAAATATACAATATAAAACGGATTTTTTAAAATACTAAAAGTTGTAACCGAATAACATTGAAAGAAACGAAACCAGAAACACATCTGGCCGACGAATGCAATCGAGCAAACAAATAATGGGGCTCTTATAACATACATACTAGACATGATACCACCACAACGTTTTATCGGGGCAATTGGTCATTCAATCGCTTCAGTCCGCTCCCCGGTCATTAGTGAACGATTTCAATAGACCCTTAATACCTGCCTTTGTTAAGTAAATATGTATAATAGGCTCACGATTCCTAAATGTGTATGTACAATAAAAAAAATCATTAGTGAACAAAGGCTTTAAGTTGGATATTCATTATTAAGATCGCCTTTCTTAGATATATATAATAAATTTTATTACTCTAACAATAGAACAGCCGGAAGTGCATTCTTAGGTTTATGACACCTACTAATACCTAATTAGTATTGACATTTTATTATTTATTAGTTAAGATTAGATCTTTAAGACATTATCGTAAACCTTGGTTATTATTTTCCGTTATAACGTCAAACAATACATTTATCAACCAATACGTTTTTAACCTGTAATAGTATAGGGGTAGTGCTATTTTTAGCTACTTGTAAAACAGAACAGAACAGGTAAGTCTTAAATCAACATTAGTATAAGACACACAGTCTTACAGTATCTTTCAGATTCTCATATCAATTACAAGACACATATAGTCTTCTTCATAACATCATATCAATAATTTTTTAACAAGAAACACCAGTCTCAACAGCTGTTTATGTTAGTATAAGTCATTGTAGATCCAAAATATATATATACAATGTAAAAAAATATATTTAGATGAAAGTATATTTATTAATTTAACAAACAGTCACTGAACAATCATAACATTGGTACATTATCAAGCCCCAGCAAAACATATATTGAAAGCTATTTTATTTACAAGCTCGGACAATTGCGATCGATACTAATTTGCTAAATATATTTAAAATATTTATAGTATAACATTACATCTTTTAAAACTTAGTATTAATCCGATTGCTTCTGAGATTCTAGACTGGAACCCCGCCCTTAACTGCTTCCTTCTTGGTTGACGTTTTGTCTGCCGTTGCAAGGGACATCTTCAGGGCCACTACTTGTATTGCTACACTGAAACTGTTTCAGTGAATATGTTTCCCTGATAATGTCCCTTGCAACAATTTCAGTCCAAAATCATGGACAACCACTTCGAAAGACTTCAAGCCAGATTAGTATTAATCTCTCAACGTTGTCAAATTTTCAGAGTATTGATCTTGTTAAGCGCGAGAACAATATTTGTTTGTTTTTGTTTTTTTTCTTAAAAAGTTACTTATTTAGAATTAAATAATGTTTACTTCAAATTGACACGCTGTATACCGAAATTTGAATTGTATTTAAATTTACAAAAAAGGGATATTTATCAATACGTTTTGCACGTATTACGCGGTTGTTATATAATGAAACAGATATGCAAAATACATATCCGTAACTGTAAACATGGACAAACACCTCGTATTTTTAGCATTTACTTCTGTTCAATATATATGTTTCAGCCATCTAGGCCTCATCGGTTGAACTAGTGAAGCAATGTATATACAAATTAATACAGATCTGTTAAACAACGGATCTGTATCTGTATCAGATACAGATACAACGGATCTGTATTAATTTGTATATACATTGCTTCACTAGTTCAACCGATGAGGCCTAGATGGCTGAAACATATGTATTGAACAGACGTAAATGCTAAAAATACGAGGTGTTTGTCCATGTTTACAGTTACGGATATGTATTTTGCATATCTGTTTCATTATATATATTTAAATTGTAAAACTTTCCCTCTGTTCTAAGAAGCGACATCCTTTTTATTTACAAGTTTATTGCCCCTCTTTATTAGACTATTTCTATTATTCAATTATTGAACGTATTCAATACCCAGTTTTTAATCTCCCTAGCTATTCATAATTACGTTTCCCAAATGAATTGTAATAAAATTATTAAGATGAATAGAATTTAATCTAAACTTTGTACCATCTATCAAAACCTTCAAAATTCTCTCGAATTATGTCATCATCTGACCGTACAACCGATACGGTTCGCATTATTAGTTATGTAATAGTTTGTGGCGGTAATTGCTAATTTTGCCTGCTTGTCGTATTATATATATATAATCGAAAAACCTCTTTACCCTAGGGTGTGAGGTGATTAAAATAACATTTCATTTGACAATTATAAATTAAACTACGAATCATCATCATATACAAATATTGCCCACTCTTTTCTATCTCTTGCCATTCTTTTAGCCTATATCCAATTCTTGCATTTCTTCTTTAGAATCGCGGCAACTTCATGATTCCACGATTTTCTTGGTCTTCCCCGTCTTCTCTTCCTTTGTACTTTCGTTTCCTATATTGTTTTGACTTGTCGTTTGTCACTCATACGGCACACGTGTCCAAACCATTTGAGTTGGTTTCTATCTAATACCTTTAGGACTGGCTCGATACTAAGTTCTTCTCTTACTGCTTCGTTTCTTATTTTATGTTTGCGTGTAATTCCTTTAACTGCTCTTAAATATTTCATATCCATCGCCTGTATTCTGCTTTTCATTGCATTATTTAGTATCCAGCTTTCGCTTCCATACGTCAGAATGGGTCTATAGATGGTTTTGTACACTGTAAGTTTCGTTTTCCTACTGATTTCTTTTTTCTGCATCAACGTCTTTCTCAGGCTATGATAGACTTTCTTTGCCTTATTGATTCTGTCGTTCACTTCGTATTCCATGTTTCCTTCTCTGTCCAGTATTATTCCTAGGTATTTATATGTGTTGACTTGTTCTATCTTTTGATCATTTAGCTCGATATTAATTGTCGTATTTTCTTTGCCCACCACCATTACCTTTGTCTTATTTAGATTTATTTTTAATGCGGTTCGCATTATTAGTTATGTAATAGTTTGTGGCGGTAATGGCAAATTTTGCCTGCTTGTCGTATTTTTAACAAAAATAAGAAACATCCTAACAATGATCATTCATTCGAATCACAATACATCAACGAGCCAGAGTTCAAACATTAAATACGAAATTAAAATTAAGGATATACATCAAACGATGGATTTAATACAGAATTATTATAACGCTAAGAAATAAGTAATTAAACTTCTAGTTTCAAAAATTCTTTTATTGTAAATACAACTACAATATTGTTTCGCCATACAATGGCTTCATCAGGTGGATGAAATACTGAATATATACAATACAAGTTTGAATATTTATGTGAAAATTATTGGGGAAATGGTGGTGGAAAAATTTTTACAATCTTAAATTTAGTAGAGGGGAGTTGTTTAAATCTAGTTGGTCATTTAAAGCTAATCCTAAACTATTGTATCTATTAATTTCTAAGTTTTCTAACAGGTTAAGTTTTTTACTTTTTTCTTGAATGTGTAAAATTTTGAAATCTATATTAAATCTATGATTGATATCTATACAATGACTTGCGAAAGTTGAATCTGTTTTCTTTTCTTTATGGCTTCTCTCGTGTTCTTTCATCCTAATTTTGAATGTCCTCCCCGTTTGTCCTATGTATACCTTATTACAATCTTCGCATGTTAACTTATATACACCAGAGTTTGATTCTTTGTCTATTTTATCTTTGTTGTTTTTAATAATGTTCTGTATAGTATTATCTGTTTTAAATGATATATGTTCGTTATTAAGTTTTTTAATGAAAGTACCAATTTTTTCCGAAATTTTTCCTAAGTAACTGATTGAATTATAGGAATTAATTATCTTGTATTTTAATTTTGGATAAACTAAGGAAAGGGTTTTAGATTTTTGTTGGCTATTTAGGATGTTATTGACAATATTTATAGAGTAACCATTGTTTAATGCTATTGTGTATATTCTATTTAGTTCAAGGTCGAAATTACTTTTACTCATAGGTACATGAATTAATCTATATACCATTTATCGGTATGCTGATAATTTGTGTGTTATAGGATGAAAAGAATTAGCGTGTATTGTGGTATCTGTATCTTAAAAAAGGTATAAAACCCCTTACCACAATTATTAATCGTATCCTAAATACGTATTTCGACAACTAAGTTCTCATCATCAGTAGGTAAAACCACTAATTAAAAAGTCGCACATGGGGCACAGTAAAGCTAGCGAACCGCTTACGCAAACAATTACTTTACACCGCGTCCACGTATAGACTCAATAATTATTGTGGTAATAATTGTGGTAAGGGGTTTTATACCTTTTTTAAGTATTTACTTAACCACAGTCTCCAAAGAAAGAAGTATCTGTATCTGTTGGTTTATGGTATATAGCGAACTCGTGTTTATTAGTTTTGTGTGATATGGTTAAATCTAGAAAATTAATGCTTTTATTTATTTCTGTTTCTATAGTGAAATTTATTTTGGGGTGAATAGTGTTGATATAATTATGTAAAGTTTTTAAAGCAAATTAATACGTCATCAACATACCTAAACCAATATACACAATTACCAAACAAGGGATGTGTACTAATTATAGTTTCTAAATTATTCATGAAAATTTCCGCTAATAAGGGGCTTAGTGGGTTTCCCATTGCTAGACCCTCTGTTTGTTTATAAAATTTCTTTTTAAATTGAACATAATTTTGTTCCAGACACGTTTCTAAGAGCTGTAAAATTTCGGTCTTTGTGACAATGTTCGTGTTTCTACGTTCTAGTTGTAAAGTAATTAAATCTATTACCTCCTGGGGTGGGATACTAGTGAACAAATTCGAGACATCAAAAGAAATGAGTTTACATTTGTTTGGTAATTGCAAGTTTAAAATGTTGTTAATTAATTCCTGAGAATTTTTAACGGAGAACTTAGATTTGAATTTAGTGTGTATAAAACAATATTGTAGTGGTATTTACAATAAAAGAATTTTTTAAACTAGAAGTTTAATTACTTATTTCTTAGCGTTATAATGAAGTTTCAACAAGTATCTCTTTCGTCAATTAACTATTTAAGAATTATTATAGTTAAAATTGCATTTTTATTATCTAACACAAAAGCAGTGATAACTCCAGCACAAATCTTTACTGATCTAAGTTTCATAATTCTGCATTTTAAACAATCAACACTTATTCTTCAAAAATATCCAGACTTTTGCAACATTTCATTTATTAAATTAAAACGGCAAAATGTAATGCAAAAATCGTAACGCCCAGTATATTTCGGCGGATCGTACTTTTGATACCTTTTCTATTCGAAAATAACAAAACGTTTGCCTATCATCACGTTTCTTCACATGAATAGAACGAATGAATTTCTAGAACATTAATTCATAATTATCTGTGAATTTCGTTATTTTACGCTTAGAAAAAAAAGCCATTTATTAAACAACCGGTCGACCTACAAAAAATGGGCAAAAGTAGAAAGCAAAAATTGTATCAGTCATCTGGCGAGAGACTATTTCTGTGATATCATACAGTATCTTTTCGTCTATGTATATCGTACTTGTTGGAATACTTCAAGCCGATATGAGAAAAGAAAAAGCATCTTTCGAACTATTCCCCTCTTATGGCATGGCAAAATTACTCCGGAGAAAGTGATATCGAAAATGTTCAGTGTCAATGTTAAAGTCACCCATACATGGTGCTGAAATAAATTGCTAGGCCACTGTACTGACTGTATTGTAGTATTTTGTGCTGTGATATCCATATTTGTACTTAGAAAAATGTTCAAATTTGTAAGTACATTCTATCACGTACCTATAACAAGTCTATTTTCTAAGAAACATTTGTAGTAAGCTTTTATTTCTTGTTCATTTTTAACACATAATGACAACGCTATATTTTGTTTTTAGAAACATTTAATTAAAAATATATAAGTTAATGATAAAATATGCATATAAACTCATGTTAAAAATTAACACACCACTGATAAATTTTCTATAATTTTTGTATTTTCTAAAAATTTTTGATTTTATCTAAACATAATCTAATAGCTTGATCTCACTACAAAGTAATTTTGACATTTATAGTGAAAAAAGGCGAAGGTTAATGTCAAGTTTTATTAAATAGATTTTCTTGAGTCGCTAAAATTACCATTTTCTGACGTGTATAGAATTTAAGTTAATAAAGTTTAAATTCAAAATCATGAACCGACACAGATAGATTATCTACGTCTCTGGGGATAGGATATATTCGGACACGTTCACAGAAAATATTAATAGTGAACCTGCATTTGTGTTCTTCACACTAGATTTTTAATAATATTTTATATTATTAAAAATACCTTTGTATTATGTCCTGTTGTTAAAAAATTATTCATCAATCAAATAATATCGTAAAAATTATATCAAATTATTTGAGTGGTGGTGCATTAATTTTGAACGTGAGTTTATGTATTTTTTTTGTGTATTTATTAGTATGCATCGTTGTGTGAATCAAAGAATTTTTGTTCAGAGTTAGCCATGAAAAAAAGTTTCGATTTTGTTCTGTTTGTATAGGACATACCGAATAATAATTCTTTATTTTTTTTGTGGACAAACATCGAAAACAAAATAAAATGCGTTTTGAACGATTTTCATTGGTGAAAAATTCCAAAATACCAACTTCAGAATGGAAAATATTCTCAAGTTAGTTCGACCATATGCAAAAATTTCATTGCGAAGACAAATACTTAGAAAAACAATAACAAGTCGTTTGCTAAATTCGATGTGTTTTTTATATCATTACCAAAAATATTTAGAGCAGTCTTCGTGAAAGGTTTGCACAAACATTTGATATTATTGTTGATTTAAAATATGTTTACCAATAAATCTTCTAAATGTAAGTGTAGTGTGTGAGTGTAGGTTTCCGCGGTCGTTCTCTAGATGTAGATCTCGGTTTCCGGGTTGGAACCGCGTCGAGTTAGGCGTAATTGCCAACGTTTCGCCCACTGTTTCAAGGGACATCTTCAGGTCTGAACGTAGACGTTCGTCGTTTCGCAGTAGCTTGAAGAATGCTATGACAGTTTTTATATGAGTCCTTTTGATTTTGTTTGGTGGTCGAAGTTGCCTCCATTTCCACTCCAATTTCATTACCCGGGGTTGTGTATGTTTTGTGTTATTGTGTGTAGTTGCGTGTTTGTGTGTTACGATTGTTTATCCTATTTGGTATGCTGTGTGTTTTGCTACATTTTTGTGTGTTTGTGTTGACCTCTGTTTATCTGTTAATTTTTGATTTTTTTCGCGGCTAATTGGATATCGTTATCCTCTGCGCGTCTTTTAATTTGTTTAAGTCCGTCTTTTTTAATTAGCCTCCGTTTTGGGTTTATTATTTTCCTTATTGTGGGCTTTTCGTGTGACTTTATTGTTTCTATTGTTTTTAGTGTTCGTTTGCATATTATTGTTTCCAGTGTTTCGAGTTTCGTCTCTTTATGTATCTGCGCGTTTGTCATGTATCGCGGTGCATTTATCGCGAGTCTAATAACCTTGTTTATTTTCCTTTGTACCGATTGTCTTTGCTTTTCGCTGGCTTGATGCCATATTTCTCCGGCATATGTTGCGCCCGCGAGTATTATCGTTCTTATTATTAATATTTTATTTTCCAGTGTTAGTCTGCTTTTGCCGTTTAGTATCGGGTACAGTGCGTGTGTTGTGAACCCTATTTTTCGTTTTATTTCTTTAATATGTGCCGTGTATGTTAGTTGTGAGTCCATTGTGACCCCGAGATATTTAACTTTTTCCTGCCAGTGTATTGTGTGACCTTCGAGTTTGATTTCGTCCGGCCTTTTGTGTCGTTTTCTGTGTTGGAAGTAATTGCCGCGGTTTTTAATGGGTTAATTTTAATTTTCCATTTGTCGTACCAGTCCTTTAGGAGGACTAGATTGTTTTGTAACTGCTTGTGTATGTACGATGTTCGTCTGCTGCTTATGTATATAGCGGTGTCGTCTGCGTATTGTGCGATATTACATTTTTCTATTGTGGGAATATCCGAAGTGTATATGTTATACAGGAGCGGTCCGAGAACGGATCCTTGTGGTACTCCTGCTGCTATGTGTTCGATTGTCGATTTTTCGTTTCCGATTGTGACATTAAATGTACGGTTCTTTAGATAGTTGTCGGTTATATTTATTAATGTGTTTGATATTTTGTGACGTTTCATTTTGTGTATGAGGCCGGCGTGCCAAACCCGGTCGAAGGCCTTTTCAATGTCAAGAAAGATTGCGCCCGTTGATGTCGATATGTTCATTTTTTCGGTTATGTGTTCTGTCAGTCTTAGTGCCTGTTGTGTAGTTGAGTGGTTTTTCCGGAAACCGTATTGAAAATTTGGGATTATGTTTTTGTTTTCGACTTCATTTTCAAGTCTTGTCTGTATTACGCGTTCTGCCAGCTTACTTATTGAGGGAAGTAAGCTGATTGGCCGGTAATCTGCGGTTATTTTTGTTGTTTTTCCAGGTTTGTGGATCATTATTATCTGCGCGTGTTTCCAAATCGCGGGATAGTGTCCGTGTTTTATTATTCCGTTTATTATGTCGGTTATAATTTGTATGCCGGTTTTAGGTAGGTTTTTTATTGCATAGTTAGTTATCCAGTCCGCTCCCGGGGCTTTTCGGTTTTTAAGGTTTTTAATTATTTTTTCCACTTCGTCGGTATTTGTGGCGTCGATTTCTCCATCTGTTATATTGATTTTTGTATTTCGTTGCCGTTCAATTTGGTTTGTAAATGTGTTATGCTTCGGTATTGTTGGGTTCGTTTCGAATTGTCTCTTTAACGCGTTCGCGAATTCGTCTGTTTTTTCTTTATCAGTTATTGCCGGTCCGTTTGCGGTTTTTAGCGGTGGAATTTTGTTTTTTTTGTTTGTTAGGGCTTTTGTCATCTGCCAGAGTGTTTGATCTTGCGTATTAAGGGATTCAATTTTGTTATTCCAGTTTTTATTAAAGTGTTCGATCATGTCAGATTTTATTTCATTAGTTATCGCGTTTAATTTTGTTTTTATTACCGGATTTAGCGTTCTTTTATATTCTTTAAGTATGTTTTTTTTGAGTAATATTTTTATTTTTAGTTCAGTCGGGATGTTAAGTTTTGTGTCGATGGTTTTAGTTTTTGTCGTTTGTGCGATTGCGTTTTTTATGTCATCTTCCAGTGTGATCACTTGTAATAACCTATGCCCTAAAGGGCTGGCCAGGATCGCCATATAATAATGTAGGGCCCTATGCCCTAAGGTAGGCAGAGATCGCCATGTGGTAAGGTAGAATCGCCATGTGATGTGTGCCGTTTGGGCGGCCACATCGGGTTGCAGGTCCGAGGCGGAATAAAGTACTAAATGATACACACACGAAGTTCGGGTAACATTCTATAATTAACTTAACGCTTACAAACTGGATAACAATGTATTTACAAGATGTACATAGTTTACTAGGTTCAACTCAGACAGGGCAGAACGTGGTTATTAAGATGTAACACAGTTCACACCACTGACTGGTTGTAACTATGGTCGTAACTATCACTGTGACTCTGACTGTAACTCTTACTCCCTCTATGACTTAAACTATTGTCTATATATACTAGAGAAGATCTTTGTCTTACTTATTATGTGTTTCTAGAACACATGTACAACCCTGACACATAGTCTTGTGTATGCAACAAATACAGAGTAAGGTCGTGTTTAGATAACACGTTAATGTTTGTATTAACAGGCGAGGCTGTAGCCTTGCTGAAAGTGTTACGTATACACATGACTGTGCATCGAGTTATCACACACTGCTTGATCGATGTCTTTCGCGTTGTGAATTTTTACTGTTCTGAGTACTAGGGATTCTTTGAATTTTCCCCAGTCTGTCTTATTAAATGTATTTTTCGTTCTAGTTGTGTCCATGTCAAGCGTTAATATCACTGGAAAATGATCTGAGGAGAGGTCGTTTATAGTTTCTATTGTATGTGTTGTGGTTATGTTTTTAAGTATTGCAATGTCTAAAACGTCAGTAGTACCCGTTGGTATGTGTATGTGTGTGGGTTCCACAGGCCCGATTACATTGAGGTTGTTGTTTTGTGCTATTTTCTTTAGTTTTTTACCGTTTTTATTGGCTACTTTCGAGTTCCAGTTTTGGTGTTTCTCGTTAAAATCTCCCGCAAATATTGTAGGTGTGTTTTGATTGAAGATCGTTTGTATGTCTGATTCTACTATGTCTAATCCGGAGGGAAGATAACTTGCGTAAAGGTTTATCGGTCCCCTTTTTGTGTTTACTTGTATGCCTGTGTTTTCGATATCGGTCAGGAATTGGGGTACGCCTCTGATGACGATTTTTAATTTTTTTTCACTACGGAGTTGGTATGTGAAGGATTGAATGGCTTTTTCGTTGAGAATTCGGTTGAGATTGCGATAGTCTTGTTCTGTTGATGGAGTGATTTGGACTCAGGCCGGGACGAATCTACTTTGTGTGTATTGAATGCTGTGTGTTTTCATGATCTCTCGGACTCGATACCATTGTGTTGGGTCAGTGATTGTAATTGGGGAGATAGTGGGCATTTTGGGTAATTGGTTTGTGTTGTTTGCTGTTTTTGTGTATGTTTTGTGCTGTTTGTGTGTGTTTGTGTGTTTTGTGATATTGGTACTTACCCCGGGTTTCTCTGCGGAGGTGGAGGCTGTCGGTTCTTCTTCGCTGCTGTCCATTGGCGTCGTTTCTTCTTTCTTCGTATCTTCGTCGATCGTGCGGAGTGCTTCGTACATGTTGCTCGTTTCTATATCCGGTGATTCTGTCTTTTGTCGTTTGTTGGATTTTCGTGGTGATTTTTCGTTCTTCTTGAGCTCGTTCATCTTATTCTCGAAGGCGTTGTGCATCATCTTGACAAAGTTTTCCATTGTATTTTGTAGTTCTTCGTAGGTGTTGATGTTCTTCATATCCAGTGCTATACGTTGGCCGTTGTCGTTGTTGTCGTTGGTGCCAGCCATTTCTTCTGGTTTCGCTGTGTTGTGGAAAATATATTATATTATAATATAATATACCGGTTGATGTATTCTATTACTACCGATGTGCTCAGAGCAATCGATAGCGTGCGAATGCTATTACAGAGACCGGCACAACTTATATACAGGGGACCGGGTCAGATGGTGGCCTGCTATTGGCTGGGGACAAAGAGCCAATGGCATGCATCGTATGGGCGTGGTAATTCTTAATAGAGTTCAGTAGAGTTTGCCACGTTAAATGTAACGTATAACGTATATTTGTAAATTTCAATAGTTTCACGGATTTTCCTAGGGAAATAATGCGATTCACGGGACAGAAGCTTGACATCTTTGAATAGAATTTGATGACCGGAGTTGAGTTTGTGTTCTGCCAGCGCTGAACCGGCTATATGTAACAGTCTAGTACAACGTTCATGTTGGGACACACGCACACCGACTGGCCGCTTTGTTTCGCCAATGTACACACTGCCAGGGTAAGAGGTCCGAAACTTTCGGACCTCTTACCCTCGGTTAAAGACAAAATATTTCCGCTCCAAGCACAAGGAGGTATCGCATTCCGTGTTCGTGTGGCAGTGTGTACAATCTTCTAAATTCGATTGGCCATTCGCTCCCACGAACTAGAGTTTTTTTTTTTTAATACAAAAATTAGCATCTAGGAATATATATTAACAATAATGAATTTATACTTTCAGATCTTTGCCATAATCATATTAACAAGCTGCGCGTTAGCAGTGGAAAAGCACGATCCAAAAGTTTATGAAGAAGATGCCGAAGAAATCATTAGAATAGCCCGTCAGCAGTCTGAAGAATATCAACCGCCGATTTTCGTTTACGACAGATCAACACAACCGGATCTTCGAAAATGGAGATATTACCAACAGCAACAGGTCGATTCAAAAAATATGGAAAAAATTTTACAACGACTAGAAGCTGTTAACGTTTTCCGAAATGGCCACGTTCGCTACAGAGATCAAAACCAAAGCAATCACGAAACGGACAAGCAACCTTCAGAATCGATCCCGTTGGAAGCTAGATGGAAGATTGTACATCCAAAATTCGTAAACGAAAGACAAAGTGATTTTACTCCCAGTGACTTGATGAAGATGCAAGAAGAGTACGGTAAAAGAAGAGTGCAACGTGTTCCAATTACTACAAATAAGAATCCCAGACGTAGAATTAAAAAAACAAAAAATAATCACGTTCGAGAGGAGGTCTCTAATAATTCGACGTATAAAGTAGAGGAAGCTGATTTGGACGTGGAAGCTTCTGAAGTTAAAGAAACTTACATGCCGATCCAAAGACAAGATCAAATAAGCGTGGTATTGCCGACGAATTTGGTTCCGAAAGCTATTTACGTCAATCCTAACGCTATAGCTGGATTAGTATCAGCGAATTCGGACGAATCTCCAAACAACGCAGGCGCTCAATCTTACGATCAAATAAGCCAAAAAGACATCGATGCTTTAAATTCTTTACTTGGAAGCACACATAATGAACAATTGAATGGATTAAACCAATTACTTAATTCCCAGTCATCTCAAGTTATACCGAATCAATTGTCGAGTTCTCACATTTCTGGGGAAATTGCACCGAATTATCAAAACATTCAACAAGCCGAAGGTATAAGCCCGGAAGTTCAAAAGATCTTACAGAGTAAGGGGCAGACCTTCGATCAATTGCAAGCTCAGCTAGACGCTGTTTCCCAACAAGAAGGTGCAAGAGCTATTGCGGCAGCCCACCAGAAAGCTGTAGAATATGTGCAATCACAACAACGTGCTATAGAGCTCGCCGACTTGGAAGGACGTAAAGCGGCTCTGGAGAAAATTCAAGGACATAATTTGCAATTAGCTGAACCTCAGCCGCCTCAAAGTTTAGCATTAACACAAGCTCAATTGGTTTTACCACAAGAGGAGGATACCGGGCAAAATCAAGTAGTGTCGCAAATAAATGAAGCAAGCGTTCAAGACAAAGCGGATATTTCGCAAAACATAGCAACAAATAAGGAAGAAAATACAATTCTCCACGCGCAACTCCAAGCTCAAGCCTATCTTCAAGTAGCTTCTAAAAATCATGGTTCCGGACAGCAGAAGGAGACTGTTCCGAATACTCTGAATACTCAACCCCATTATACACAAACTTTCGTATATCCTGAGGTTAATCATAATGGATTGAATGGAATAAATGTGCATCACCAGCCTTTGCAGGAAGGAAGCGATCCTAATGGACCTCATGTTCAGCTTCAAGCACAAGCTTACCAGAATTTGGCCGCGAAGACTTATGCGCAACCGTCTGAAGATTTGCAAAAATTATATGCAAATCCTGACAATACACAGGTTCAAGAACAAGATGTATATCAAGGAGAACACGAAGTAAGTAGTAATATTAGTAAAATCTATTTAAAACAGCGAGCAAATGAATTCATAAGCAATAGTATAACAAAGTTGGGTCAAGTTAATACGCGGTTTAAGAGAGAATATAATCTCAGCAATACAATAAAGATAACAGACACAAATTATGATGATAACCAAGCAAAAACCGATAATTTAACGTATTATCACACTAAAAATAATTCTTCCGAAATAGGTGAAAGTTTACCGACTCCGGAAAGATTAATTTATTCCGATTCCTATTTCGATGACGATCTCTATAATGATGATGACTCCTTAGAAACCTATGACGACGAACCAGGTGATATATACCGACAACCAAAATTTCGAAAACCATCAGTTAACAGACGTTCTCCAATTAAATTTCACGCCCCATTGCATCGTTATCATCCTCGGAAACATCACGTCCATGTTAAAGAACCTGAAATATATTTCGATCATCCTAATATTCCAAATTTAGAGGAAGAAGTTCCTCCTAAAAGCTACGGCACGGTTATTACAATTAATAACTCTAATAGTTACCAGCCCGATGGTAAGCACCCACGCAAGCATAAACACAGAATTAACACTAAAAGGCATGTTTATCGGAAGCCGCCTTATTCAAAAATTGACCATAAGATACGAAAAGCTTTGCATAACGTGCGAAAATTGCGCAGTAGGCATAATATCTAAGGGGAGATGAAGGTACTTTTCAACTTAAATTTTGCTTGGTAGGTAGTCGAAATAGAAAGAATAATTTCGATGTCAGTTCAAGAGATAAAATCTATTAGGGTAATAGGATTGAAATTTTTTTTCTTAAGCTGGCAATAATTTTGCAACTTTATGTTGACATGCCTGATTCTTAAATTTAAATTTGTCAAAAATTTTACGAAGTAAAGCTCAATTAATAGTAATTTTAACTATATGTCATTCATCTTTATACAAAATACACAGGTCTGCAAAATTTTTTTTTCAACCGTATTGGAATGTTTTTGGTAAATACAGTAGAATCGCGATAAGATGAACTAATTCAGACAAGTGCTGGTCATTTTATCGAATGCCTTCACTTTACTAAGGTTGTTTGTAAAACTACAACAAAATATAAGTTAGGTATAGCAAACGCCAATTAAGTAGGCGCGAGGAGGGGTAAGTTCGCGCAGGATTAGAAGTAGTGGGGAGATTTGTATTTGGTTTTGCATCAAATGTCAGATAATTCTAACTTCTGAGCATGTATCACTTAATGATCCCCTAGCAAAGACATTATGTTCCGTCAAACGTCAATGACAAATGTATTCTGACAATTACTTGAGTAGTGGGGGGTGGACGTTTTTAAAAACGGCTTCTGCGCACCCCCTCCTCGCGCCGACTTAATTGGCGCTTGCTATACATGTATTGTTTATTCTATGATTATTACCTAATATGTATGTAAACTGGCGGATAAAAAACTGACCCATCATATTGATATTCAATAATATTTTAAGTATATTTACATGATGTGAGTTTGGAGGTTATACCAATTTCGTTTAAGCAGACCCATCGTAGTAATATTATGACTTATTACATGACATATTATGACAGCTATAATTATTATTTTGACATAATGAAGACCGTTTTATAATGCAAAAAGGAGTGGATCAGTTTTTTTGTCCGCCAATTTACATATTTCTATGAATAGTGGGTTAGAAGTTGGATGTACCACTATTCACACCAACTCTGTCCAGCGTAGATACTCAGTCGGTTACTTTCTTTAAATGGGACTGCTTTCCTCTCCGGGTTTCCAATGGAAAACGTGGAAAAATAATTGAGTTAATACCACAATCAGGCGCCACACAAAATTTATTTGTGAATATTGTTAGTTTTACTGAAGTTACTGTTAAGCACACAAGTAGAAAGGTAATTAAAAAGATATACACATCTTTACTCAAATGAATCTTTAATTGAAAAAAATAAAAAAAGAAAAAAAATTCTTTATAAAGTGTAAAGAATTGTGTAATACAAACTTACACTTAGAGGTAAAAGAATTTGTTGAAAATGACCGCAAAACAAATCCAAACGTCCTCTGATTACACCCGAACTAAATTAAATCTAATAAATTGCAAGTATTCTCGACCATAAAACTGTACTTACAAACCTAGGTACATAAATGACGATTTAGTCCAGGCTTATTTTCGGAAGTGGTAATAAAATTGATGGTTTATGGGTTTCTTCAGTTCAAGATTGCATGGTAGAATTTCAAGTTGAGTTTCCACATTTTGTAATAGATTATATACAATTTAAGAATACTTTGGATAGAACTTTAAAACTTTTTTTCTGAAACTGGTAGTCTCTTAAGAAAATCAGGCAGCAGAGCAGTTAAGAAACGTACACCTCAAGTTGTTAATCGTGTTGAAGAAATAATGGAAAATGAACCACAAACATCTGTTCGACATTTGAGTCAACAAATAAACCTTTCTGTTGGTACAACTCACAAGTTATTAAAAAAAGATATGCAACTTTATCCATACCGTGTCACAGCAGTACAAGAATTGTTAGAAATTGATTACCCACGTATACTACAGTTTTGTAATTAGTTTGTAAATATGAACAATAATGGAGAACTTTCGCAAAGAGTCATCTTTACTGATGAAGCATGGTTTTATAAAACGGGATACCTAAATTCACAAAATACAAGAATTTGGAGCAGTGAAAATCCACATGTAATTAATGAAGAATCGCTACATCCAGAGAAAATTGGTGTTTGGGCAGCGATAAGCCAAAGGCGAATCATTGGACCAATATTTTTTCAGGGAACGTTAACTGCTCAAAGGTACCGTCCGGAAATTTTACAACCGTTTGTCAATCAGTTCCATGATGATGAACTTCAAAATGCATATTTCCAAGAAGACGGAGCACCTTGTCACTGTACTGCAGAATCTTTGGATTATTTAAGAGAATTTTTTGATGAGCGTATAATTAGTCGAAATACTGAAATTGCCTGGCCTGCACGTTCATGCGATTTAGCTAGCACCTTGCGACTTCTTTTTGTGGCCTTATCTAAAAAATAACATACTTCGTACACCTGTATTGAATTTGAATGATATGCTACAGAGAATCGAACAGAAATGCATGGAAATTTTGAACGGAGGATTTTAAAGTGCATTGATCTTGAAGGACAACATTTTCAACATTTGTTATAGTTTTCAATAAGTACTCCTATTATTTGTTATTTATTTGTATGTATGAAACTGTCAAAATATACGACTTCGTAGGTTAAGTAGTAAATTTTAATTTACGACATACTTCAAAATGTTCTCAGTAAATCACATGCTACTAGATTGACTTTTAAAATGAACACTTGTTACATATACCTCAATATATATCAAGAAAATTATTCCCCGGAGTGTACAGATCGTGTTCATCTCCCTCCCAAAACTCCTTTCGTTTTTCGTCTGTGCATCTCCCCGGTTATGATAAATTTATTGACCCATACTTATTTTACCACAATCTTATCTATCTTATAGCATCATAGGTCATGAAGACAAACCACCGGAATTTAATATCAACACTTGTATTATGTTGTTTTTTCGGAAGTCAGATATAAATATTAACAAATCGACATTTTTTAATCAATATTTATTTTTTTATTTTTATCATGAAAAAGTATTTTTTTCGTAGTCGTAGACTGCGGAAAAGGAGATTAGATATAAAATAAAAATATGGATTATCATGTCCACTAACCATTATTTATCTTTAAGAAAAAATCCGAAATTTGTATACACCGGATTGCATTATTTATATATTATTGATTATAAATCTTATATTATTTAATATTATCACCAATAATATTATTACATATTTGTTTATTTGTAAATAAATGCTATTATTCATCATATCTTCCTATTCGTTGAAAAGTGTGTTTTTTAAGCCTGATAGAAATTGAAAAGAAATAGCACAAAACCTTGAATTTTTATTCAATATATTTTTTATTCGGAAGATAATTCATGGCATTAATATTGAAATTTTTTTCGGGCATATGGCCTCCGCGACTGTTTGGACAAAACATATTCTGGAAGCCCAAATTTTGGGTAATTTTTACGAGCACTGCTGGTATTTCACGTATAACACAATCAATGAAGTTATATTTTGTTATCTCTCTCTTGAGTATATCTTATCTCGAGTTTTGTTGAGTTCGTATGCCAAGCAGGAACTTTGTGGGTTACCTGGCGTTTACGCTTTTGTTAACTTATTTACTGGATTTGACATTATTTCTCGATTTTGACTTTATCTTACCTTAGACCATATAGGTTTTTACCTTCTAGCGTGTCTTTGCCTGGTCCCGCTGAGTCCGGCAGTTTTGTGTTGCATATCTTAGATTTCCTTTTTTGTTCCGGACTTGGATATGATTATTTTTGTTTTTTGTTGTTGTTAAAGGCTTGTTGCTAGTCAGCATGAACAAGTGACTTTACATAACCCCATAAGTAATAATCGTGATGTGCCAAATCGCACAACCTTGCAAGCCAATTGACTGTAGAGATGTCGATTTTCGGCACTTTTAAGTAATCGTTATTATTCGTTACTCAAACTTGGAGTAATCGTTGAGTTTATTCGCTACCTACTTTAATTATTCTGATTTCTTTGATTACTTTCATACTTTTATTTATACAGGGTGTCCAGAAACTCTCCTGACAAACGAAGACCGGAGATTCCTCTGATAATTTTAAGACAATTAAACCCAAATTCACCTAGTCCGAAAATACTTCCTAAGGAGCTAGAGTTCTTTGAAGATGGCGCCTTGTATTTATTTTTTTTTAAATTCCTCCAGAACGCTTCTATTTAGAAAAACAAAAACTGGTATGCTTATTTATCCTCCAGAGATGAATCGATTCCATCAATTGCGAATTTCTAGTACCGGTCATAGGCGTCCGTTTTGGGTAGGTCAACGGTTATTTTAAGGCATAACTTTTTTGTCTTTAACTTTTAAGCATTTGTGACACTAAATTATTAAATTTTCAGGTATTCCAATACTAAAAGGTACTCTTACTTTAAGTCGGTAGGATACACCGTTTTCTAGAAAAATCGATTTGTAAATTTTTCGTTTTTTCTTCATTAAAGTTCAATTTATTATGAACCTACTTATTTTTAGCGACGAAGTTGGCTTGGACTATCAAGGCATGGATGAAAATTAATTTAATAAATTAAAAACAAATTATTTATTACAATGGAACGAAACTAATAAAAAAAGAACAAGTATCAAAGGTAGATTGTTACAAAAGTTGCTCGATGTGATGACCATTAGTCTCTATGCATAAGTTTACCCTTTTGCTTAGAGAACGCCGAATTCTTGCAAAAATTCCAAAGTTATTTCTAAATTCCTTGCAAGCATCTTGTATCCTTAGCCAGAGTTGTGCGCGATTTTGTATCGAAACGGAATAAACAAATGCTTTTATGTATCCCCAAACACAATAATCGCAAGGATTCAAATCCGGCGACCTTGCTGGCCAAGCAACTGGACCGCCTCTTCCAATCCAATGGTCTTCGTAGTTATTATCTAGAAAGTCTCGTACATTCCTGCTAAAGTGGGCCGGACAGCTGTCCTGTAGAAACCATAAGTTTTGCCGAATATTTAAACGTACCTCATCTAACAAATCAGGTAAAATATTTTGCAGGAAATCTAAGTAATCAGCACCATTTAAACGAGCAGGTAATTCCACAGGTCCAAGTAGATAATCGTCAACTACTCCTATCCAGACGTTTATGCTAAACCTATGCTGATGCTTAAATTGTTGAACAACGTGGGGATTGTCACCAACGTACGAATAATAATGTGCATTATGTACATTAAAAATTCCATTTTTTGAGAATGTAGCTTCGTCACCAAACAAAATGTTCCTGAAGAAATCTTCATCTTGATTTTTCTGATTTTGTAACCATCTAGCGAATTCTACGCGAGCAGGAAAATCTCCTTCTAGCAGTGCTTGCACCTTTGTAAAATGAAAAGGATATAAATTTTCTTTGTGTAAGATATTTCCTACGGAAGATTTTGAAATTGTGGGGTACATGGCAGATAGTCTTCGAACGCTAATTTCTGGATTTTCCTCAACTTCCTTTAAAATAACATCTTCATGTTCTGCTGTTACATCATTATGTCTCCCTGTTTCATTATTTTTTGGGACCACTGAACCTGTTTCTCTTAATCGTTGATGAAGAGCTGTAAATGTTGAGTGAGTGGGATGCTCACGATTGGGAAATTTTTCAGCGTATCTACGTTGCGCCGCTCGAGCGTTACACCTCATTTCGCCATAAACTAAATGCATATCGGCGTATTCCTCATTAGTAAAAACCATTTTTTTTTAAATTGAAATCGTTGTGTTTGAATAACACAAAGTAAAAAATGAAAAGATAAACTTCGCGAACTGACAACAATTTGACAATGAAAAACGATAGAAAAACGTAGGTTTTACTTCTGTTGGCAGTTCAGAGCTAACGATTGCAAAAAAATAAAAAATTGAACTTTAATGAAGAAAAAACGAAAAATTTACAAATCGATTTTTCTAGAAAACGGTGTATCCTACCGACTTAAAGTAAGAGTACCTTTTAGTCCTGGAATACCTGAAAATTTAATAATCTAGTGTCACAAATGCTTAAAAGTTAAAGACAAAAAAGTTATGCCTTATAATAACATTTGACCTACCCAAAACGGACGCCTATGACCGGTACTAGAAATTCGCAATTGATGGAATCGATTCATCTCTGGAGGATAAATAAGCATACCAGTTTTTGTTTTTCTAAATAGAAGCGTTCTGGAGGAATTTAAAAAAAATAAATACAAGGCGCCATCTTCAAAGAACTCTAGCTCCCTTAGGAAGCATTTTCGGACTAGGTGAATTTGGGTTTAATTGTCTTAAAATTATCTGAGGAAACTCCGGTCTTCGTTTGTCAGGAGAGTTTCTGGACACCCTGTATACATATTCATTTTACATAAATACGCATTCATCTTATTGGCCTTATTATAGCAGTAATCGATATTATTTGCTTCGCAGAATTAGTAATGGATACGTGTAGCTGCTTTTTTCTCAATTTGCGGAAATATTAAAACTGCATAAATTTTATAAAATTGTACCTACTATAACATATTTATTGTAATACAGCGTAGGTAAATGATGCATAATATTAAAAAAATATAAGGTAACGAGAAAATAACTTTATTAAATTTCATATAAACGTTTTCCGACAGCATGTAACAACAAGTAAAGTCCAAACTAATAAAATAATGTTGACGGATAAAAAAAACGTTTTACATTTTCATATTTTAACATTATTGTATTTGTTGGCACTTATTTACTTGATATAAATGCTGTCGTAAAAGCTTTTCTCACATTAGTTCAATTTGTAAGTATATTGTTATTGTATAGATATAATATAATACAAAGAATTCAAATAAATTTTACCTCAAAGTTGCCCTTGGAAATTATGATTATGTCTTAGCTTGTTACTAATTTTAATAGGAATTTTGTTGGTTATGAGATGAGATATTTGATTGAAATGACAAATGTCAAAATAATAAAACGAACATTTTTAAGTGAATGAAATATGTATATTTCCAAAAAACAAGCAAAATTTTATAAAAATTGTTCAAAGTGTCCACCACCTTGTTCGAAACATTTCTCACATCTTCTTCTAATGGAGGAAAAAGTGTTTTGTAGTATCGCATTGTCAATTCCATTAATTCTTTCAGCAATTCTGATTTGAAGGCCTGCAAGATCAGGTATCTGTACTTGATAAATTGAGTTCTTTAAGAATGGCCATAAAAAGAAATCACATGGGGTAATGTCACAAGATCTTGGTGGAAATTCATGTTTAGTGTTTAAACTTATCAACCGATTTTGAAAAAATTGCTCCAGAATATTAATTGTTTCACCTGCTGTGTGTGCTCTAGCTCCGTCTTGTTGAAAGTAACCCTGTGTTATTTCTTCGTCGTCAAGCTGTTCGATAAATGGCATAATAATTTCTTGTCGATACCTTTCTCCTGTTAAGGTTCCGTTAAAAAAAATAGGGCCAATAATTCTCCTTCGACTAATCGCACACCATACACCAATTTTCTGCGGATGAAGTGCGGTTTCAACAAAAAAATTATGTGGTTTCTCATTAGTCCACATCCTCATATTTTGTGAGTTCACATATCCATTCAGATAAAACCATGACTCATCAGAAAAAAAAGGTTTTGTCAAGAAGGTCATTATCAAAATTATTTAAGAACCACTGACTAAACGTTATTCTTCTGGGATAGTCGATTTCCTTGATTTCTTGATAACAGGTCATGTGATATGGAAATAAATGTAAGTCCTTTTTCAAAATTGTATGATATGTGCCAATTGACACACCCACTTGTTGTGATAATGCTCGTACGGAAGTTCTTGGTGCATTATTTATAATTTCTCTTACATTATTAACTAGCTCTTCTGTACGCTTTTTCGCCCGACCTGCGCCTTCTTTCTGTTTAACACTCCCTGTTTCTCTGAAAACCATAACGGAATGTGTCACTGTGTGCCGAAAACTGTCATAATCAAAGATGACGTTAGGGAACTCATTTCTAAATTCTTCTAAACAATCTTGAAGAGAATACTGCCATTGTCCGTCAATCTTACGTCCGTTTCGAAAATAAGATTCTAGCATTAATGATTTGTGTTGTATAGTAAAAACCATGTTAAATCAATTTTAAATTACAAAGCAATTTTTGTCAACTATGCATCTGTCTAATTGACAACTAATGCAAATTTAAATTATTAATAATCATACGTTTTTAAAGGAATGGCCTACTAGAGGCAAAGCTTATTTGAACGCTTTTTATATGTTGTATTAGGTACAACTTAGTTACCGTTACTTTACCCTTATGAAACTCGTCAATTGAGTGGCAAAATATTGGCTAAAAATAGACAATTAAAAGAGGATTTCCAACTTTCCCCAATAAATTTCTAACCGAGACTCCTGATCTTATCAAATCAAATTATATTTTAAATACCAGTTGTGTATCGTATTTGTCTATGTTACAGTTTTGTATTCATTTGCAAATATGTAATTAATTTTAAAATAATCACTGGTAAACATGATCAGCTTATTTGAAATTTATTTACTTATAATAAATTAAATTGACTGCACATTCTGTAAATCTTGAAATTTGAATTGCAAAAATCCTTTGTTTATATTTGACATATATTCAAGAAGTATGCTGTAGAGTATAGACAATCAATGAATATGATATTGTAAAATATTTGTCATTCTAGGTCCTTTTTAAATAAAACTAACAGTAATTTAAACACACACTTTATTAATAAATAAACAAAATACACTATATAACACTTAATAATAACTTACAATATGTATTTATATATGAATATTTACATTTATATATCACACGACGACGATTACTCGTTGAATGCCGTCACCCTCCATTTCCAGTTCTTATATAGGGCTATACACCTTCGAGAATTATTCCGGAGCTTCTAGACTTTTCCGCGGCAGCTGGTATGTATAACGGCGCATGTGAGTCATCGCCAGACCGTCGCCTGACGTACTGCGGATGACTCGCATCACAATATATATCTTGAATCTGTAGATTTATACTATATACATATAATACATATGTACGCACGTAACGATATGTACAAAAGTAATCAAACACAAGTGTAACGATATGTACAGAAAGTAATCACATACCAAAGTAACGATTACATTTTCAAATAGGTAATCGTTATTACGGGCACGCTCATGAAACGAATACTAATGTACCGAATAGTTATTTTTTCGACATCACTAATTAACTGGTCTATTTTTCGAAATCCACGTACCGTCAAATTTTGCTTTCAATAAGTAGATGGTTACGGTCACCGTGTGATACGCAGCGCTATCTTACTGAAACCACATCTCGTCCGAATCAATGTCAACTATATTTTCAAACAAAGCATCATTTATCATGGTGCGGTAACGATCTCCATTGACCGTGACACGAGCTCCGGCCTCATTTTTGAAGAAATAAGGTTCGATGATGCTATCAGCGTATAAACCGCACCAAACGGTGCATTTTTCTAGTTGTAATGGAGTCTGCGGGATCTCCTTTGGATTGGTCTAATTCCATATGCGGCAACTTTGCTTATTAACAAACCCATTTAACCAAAAATGATCCTCATCGCTGTACACGTTTCCAGTTTCGTGTTTCACGTTTCGTGGAATTGGGCCTAGACCCAATTCCACGAAAGAACAACTCATATGGCTTTAGCTTGTGGCTTTAATTCCTGTAACAGCTGGATTTTATATGGATGTAGGCCAAGATCTTCAAGCAAACTTTTCCACGTAGTGACAGAGCACGAATTCCTACGACCGAGGACGAATGGTTAAATTTGGATCATCTTCCACACTTTAATTTAGATTAGGTGATATTCTTTTCAATACGCTTATTCCTTCGACGTGTTGGCGTTATTGCATCATTTAAAGAGTATGTTGTATGAAATCTATCCACAGTTCGGCGGATGGCTTGCTCGGATGAACGATGATGAGCCCCATAAAAATCATGAAGTCGTCTATAAATTCCGCGAATTGACGACGGCTATCTCCACCGCACCGCGGCTCTTACTCGTAATTCGAAACTATATTATGTTGGTACGATGAGGTAGCTAAGTTTTGGCCCTTGGCACTTAGACCAAAAGTTTTGGAGAACCGTAATCTATATCTTTAAGACTGCTATACATGAGATAAATTAAATGTATTTATTGAACAATGTCCTTTGAACGTGTACAAGAGCAAATTTTACATCAAATTTCTACATGAAATTTGAGGGAATAAATCCATTCTATTTTTCGAGATCATTCACGTGTATTTTCTAGTGAATTCTAGGGATTATAGTTTTTGGAAGTGGATGTTGACACTATGACATTAGCATATATCACATTGTTTTGATTTTTATTTATCATAGTAATAGCAAAGTTTAAATAATATAGCAGGGACACTATTGTACTTCTCGTAGACTAAAATTCTGGTGTGAAAAGGCACGAAATATATTTTCATTCATTTCTGGTACTCATAGTAATAGAATGGATACGCAGCTATCCACAAACTATAAGAACTATGTTTCAATATATCCTCGTCACTACTAAGTACACTACCCGACATATAAAACCCGTACACTAACATATTATTAATGTAAACCAGGCTTATCAAATTTGACATATCTTATTTGACTTAAGTTAAATGGTATTAGCAATGTAACAAGTGCTCATTTGAAAAGTCAATCTAGTAGCATGTGATTTACTGAGAACATTTTGAAGTACGTCGTAAATTAAAATTTACTACTTAACCTACGAAGTCGTATATTTTGACAGTTTCATACATACAAATAAATAACAATTAATAGGTATTTATTGAAAACTATAACAAATGTTGAAAATGTTGTCCTTCAAGATCAATGCACTTTAAAATCCTCCGTTTAAAATTTCTGATAATAGTCTGCAACATTACGGGATTGTTATTAATTTCCATGCATTTTTGTTCCATTCTCTGTAGCATATCATTCAAATTCAATATAGGTGTTCGAAATATGTTATTTTTTAGATAAGGCCACAAAAAGAAGTCGCAAGGTGTTAAATCGCATGAACGTGCAGGCCAGGCAATTTCAGTATTTCGACTAATTATACGCTCATCAAAAAATTCTTTTAAATAATCCAAAGATTCTGCAGTACAGTGACAAGGTGCTCCGTCTTGTTGGAAATATGCATTTTGAATTTCATCATCATGCAACTGATTGACAAATGGTTGTAAAATTTCCGTACGGTACCTTTGAGCAGTTAACGTTCCTTGAAAAAATATTGGTCCAATGATTCGCCCTTGCCTTATCGCTGCCCAAACACCAATTTTCTCTGGATGTAGCGATTCTTCATTAATTACATGTGGATTTTCACTACTCCAAATTCTTGTATTTTGTGAATTTAGGTATCCCGTTTTATAAAACCATGCTTCATCAGTAAAGATGACTGTTTGCGAAAGTTCTCCATTATTGTTCATATTTACAAACCAATTACAAAACTGTGGTCTACGTGGGTAATCAATTTCTAACAATCCTTATACTGCTGTGACACGGTATGGATAAAGTTGCATATCTTTTTTTAATAACTTGTGAGTTGTACCAACAGAAAGGTTTATTTGTTGACTCAAATGTCGAACAGATGTTTGTGGTCCATTTTCCATTATTTCTTCAATTGACAACTTGAAGTGTACGTTTCTTAACTGCTCCGCTGCCTGATTTTCTTAAGAGACTACCAGTTTCAGCAAAAAGTTTTAAAGTTCTATCCAAAGTATTCTTAAATTGTATATAATCTATTACAAAATGTGGAACCTCAACTTGAAATTCTACCATGCAATCTTGAACTGAATAAACCCATAAACCATCAATTTTATTACCACTTCGAAAATAAGTCTGGACTAAAAAAAATTTATGTTCTAAAGCGAAAGCCATTTTAAAACTGAGAAGCAATTTATTTAAACCAGAATCGACGCACGATTATTTTATGCACTAACTGATATTTGTGATTGACATTATCAAATGTCATTTGGATTTACGTTTACGGAACAACAAGCACATACTAATATATTTGCGTCTTATTCTATCAAAATTTCAAAGTAACCTAGATTGACTTTTCAAATGAACACTTGTTATAACCTATGAAGTCTATAAGTGACAGTATGAATATAGTTGTCCCGTTTATAGCAAGCGCCAATTAAGTTGGCGCGAGGAGGGGGTGCGCAGAAGCCGTTTTTAGAAACGTCCATCCCCACTACTCAAGTAATTGTCAGAATACATTTGTCATTAACGTTTGACGGAACATAATGTCTTTGCTAGGGGATTATAAAGTGATACATGCTCAGAGGTTAAAATTATCTGACATTTGATGTAAAACCAAATACAAATCTCCCCACTACTTTTAATCCTGCGCGAACTTACCTCTCCTCGCGCCAACTTAATTGGCGTTTGCTATACGTAACTAAAAAACTCTGATTTTGTGCTCATAAGCAGTGTACTTTTTCAGTATTAATATAAGTAATGTAGTAATGATATTACAATAGTAAACTGCATTTTTTTTTAGTGTAAACACGATACAAACTCATTAATTGCATTTTTAATCTTAAATTTGAAATTAAAGATTTGAATTTGGCGCATTTCACACCGCGCTTCAAATCAAGGTCACATAAATCTGTCTACGATATTCATTCCTAAATATGGGAAGTGTCCTTACTATCTATTACTTATACTATGGTAATGGCAGGTACTGCATTAAATTAATTCATTTCTTTTTAAATACAAGTCTGTCGGAAACACAATAAATTAAAAAAAGAGAACATAAGAAAAATTATGTCAAGTTACACCAGGGAGTGATAATATTTTTTGCTATCTACCAACAACCAAATGTCATTCCCCTTCATTCATCCTTGATTCTAAATATTGTATTGTGTCAAGCGCTTCAATTTTTATATGTATTTCTATGATCGTGTATACAACGGCTTTTACAAATATAATACACTCCAAATACACTAGAGTGCATTGTTACATTCGGAGTAGTTCACAAGTCCCTACTTGGAAGAATTAGTTTATTATTACCAGGGACCGGACACGGATGACTCGTCGCCCACGCGCGAACTAATAAAAATTTGTATTTTTAAAGAGTTTTTAATTGTATGTATTTACATAATTGGAAAACAAACGGGTGGTGATCTATAAAATACGAAATACATTTTTATTTGTTCAGTTTGTAGTTCAAGTTGAGTAAAGGAGTATTAATATTAACTAGCAATACTTTCTCAAGGTTCTCTTCTGTAAAATGTGTTCTCTTTGAATGAAATACATCCTTGTAGATAGAAAACGTCCTTTGTACATCGCAACTGGTTATAGGTGCATACTGGAAATATTCTTTTATTTCAGCGTATTTAGCAGTTAGATTTTAGGATATTGTTTCCATACACAATTGCCGCAATGTTATTAAATCTGGATTTCTATTAAAAGCTGCGTCTAACTCTTGCTGAAGGCCACATCCGAAGTCACTTGGAATATTTTTCAAATTATTAATAGCCACATCTAATGTGGTTAATTCATCATTGAATTTTCAAAATAAGTGATTAGTTTTAGCAACTTTCCAAAGAGTTCCTGAAGAAAGTACAACTGATTTTCTAAATTTGGAATTTGTATTAGTTTCTTGCACTCATAAATACTTCGAGCATCGTCATTTAAACATGCAATGAAATTTTGTAAGCTATCGAAATTCTCTGCATAAAAACTAAAAAACTAGTAGCTTCCAACCATGTTCCCCATCTAGTTATTACTTAAGAGGGAGGCAGTGACAAAGATGGAAGTTTTTCCCTGTAAAGAGCTACTCTCAATGGTGTTTTTCTGAAAACTTTTTTAAAAGCGGATACAAGTCAATCAACTTCCGGAAAGGTGCCTCTGATATATTCACAGATTCTGTGGAGAGCATGTGCTACACAAGTAATATGTAGCATATTACGATATTTCCTTTAATAGTCTGTCTGTTGTTAACATATATGCAACACTGTCACCGAGAAATAAAAGTATTTTTTCTTTGTACCAGTCGTCTGAATGAAGCATTCGATGCGTATTCTCGTAAATGGTTTTAGCTACTGTTTCCACATCAACTGTATTTATAACTGTTGTTGCTATTACATATGCGTTATATGGAATAGTTGGATGTTGTACACCAGCTATAACATTTGCCACACAGCGTTCTAATACGGTATGCGCCAAAATAAACAACACTGAAATTACTGAAGTATATTATTTATTACTTATACTTTATTATGTCTATAGAATACATGTTCAAAATGTGCGCCATGGCGTTGGAGGCACTGCTCATAACGGTTACGCAGATTGTCAAACATATTCGAGAACACAGGTTGCTGCATATTCCTGAAAAAGGAGACGATCTTCTCACGTAAATGATTAACAGTTCTGGGTGGGTCTGCCAGACCTTCCCTTCCGTTGGCACAACACACTGCCAGCACGACGAAATTTCTCAACAATAGAAAGCATAACTTTGTTGGTAGGTGCCTCTTTATGAAATTGATCGCGATATGTTTCCGTCACTAACTTCAAACTCGGTCCACCTTGTTTGCCTTTTCCGTACGATCGAAAATAATGCTCGACGATAAACACTTTTTCCTCAGTCGTGAGACCCATTCTCAACTATAACATCACATAACAACGTTCTTTGCACTACTAAAAACACATAACGCTGCTAGTATCATACGTCAAAAAGCAAACATGCGCATAACAATGGCACGCATTTCAGTGTTGTTTATTTTGGCGCATACCGTATATCGACAGTTTCGTCGGCTCTTATCCATATGTACTGATTTGAAAGATGGCTTTTAATGCGTTTTACTGCTTTCGTGTAGCACTTAGAAACATAATATTTGCGTAAGGTAGATTCATCAGGAACATTTTGACGAGTATATTTTTGGAGAAATGTTTTGAAAGTGGGATTGTTAAGTTTATTTAATGGAATGTTTACCGCCATTACAGTTTCACAGAGTTCTTCGTTAAAATTGTCAGATTACAACGGGTCTAATTTCTGTGTATTTGTTTGGGATGCTAAGTGACGTTTACGTACGATTTATTGGAATTTTTTAACGATATGTTACAGTCACTGCAATAAATTTCGAAAATCACTGGCAATGGACATACAATCAGTTCGACCCTTAATCCAACAATTAAACAGGATCTATTACAAAAATTACGAAGTATGTAATTATCAGTTAAAACAATTAAAAAAAGAAGCTAACTCACCGACTTTATTTATCTTACGAAATATAAACTAATAAATAAAACAAATTATAAAAACTTCTCCCGCTTCTATCTAGGCCCATCAAGAAAGGAATTTAACTCTAAAATTGAAGTAATTGCGTCACAATTCAACGACAACAAGCAAACGAATGGATAGTGCTATTCTATAACTGCGTGTTGTACTTAGCGATGTTATAGACTGTTTATATAGTCCATCGTAATTTCGGCCTCTCGTGTTCGGTCTCTAATGATTACTAACTTTACCAACCTTAATTTTTCCCACATATTTTTATTCATTCAAAACTCCTTTACCTTTTAGTGCAAAATTGAAAAAACACTAGAAAATAATTGTTCCATGATTTTTACTGTACTTAATGTACCTAAATTGAAACCATTTTTACTAATAATTGCTGGGTTATTTTCCAATTATATTTATGCATTTTGTATTCCCTTTGATTTATGTTGTAGACATGAAAAAATTGTCAGTTTTTAATGAAGATACCAAAATTTACTTTCATGCGTTTTTAATATACAATAAATATAAAAAGAACAAAATATGATTCATAAAATATTATATTAGTTCGTGAACTTAAAAAACTCTAATTTTGATTCCGTTAAAGACAGTAGGAAACTATCACAATTTCTTCTAACACTGTTCAGATCAAATATAGAATCATGTGCTGGAATTGAACCCACTCTATTTCCAGTATTAATATTCCACAAACAAACAGTTTGTTGATTCTGGATGTAAGCAGCAACATAGTCATTTTGGTTTGACACAAAACAAGTTCTCGAAAGCATTTTTTGAGTAGTGCTACCACGAAATGTATGGACAATATCACAGTTAATATTATCACCTTGCTTATTTAATCCACACAAAATATGTCTACCATATGAACACCTGGAGTTCGGTCTTGTCGATAAAAATAAATGATCGTTCTCTTTATGATAAGTCATTGAAATGAATGGACCATCAAGGGGCAATGGATATTGCGTTTGCTCTTGCATTCTATTATGATGTGGTGCTTGAAAAACCCATACAGAATTTAGTTTGCACGATACAACTCCTTCAAACGGAATTCCTGAACAGGATGATTTAACTGTTTGCACAGACACTACTGGTGAATAATCACCTTCAATAGATAATACACACACTGGCTGGGATGGTTGTCTCATATCAAATTTCAACACAGATCCTTGCTGTTGCCCAACATACAATATACGATCGTGAGTCATATCCCAACAGCATGACCACAATGGATAATTACTTTCAAAAGTTGTACTGGTTGTATTAGTGTTGACATCAAATATCTTAATTTTTTTATCGATGGAACAACTTAATAACCATGGCTCAGTTTCATGAAATTTAACATCTCGAATCGTTTGAGTGTGTAACATAATTAATGCTGTAGGTTTAAAAGTGTTCAAATTTAAAATTTTAATTCCAAAGCCAGGACATAAATTAATAGGAGACTTCATTGAAATTGCTACTACATCTAAACAGCTTTTAGAATCAAAAACACGACATGAACTATTTTTACCTAAGTCTAAAGTTTTTTCTTTATATAAATAAACTGTCTCTGTTGATGTTGGTAAGCTCCTTGAAGAATATTCATTTTGTACCGGCTTTGTGTACATTGCAGCACTTAATTTCAATTTATACATTTCAACTTCATGTGTTAACGTATGCACTTTGCATATGGCTTTTGATAATTCTATTTGCACTCTGTTCTTTTCTTCAATTGAATTTTCAAGTTTTTGTTTTGCAATTGTTAATTCTGTTGTGTCCATTGCTATAACTTTCCTGGCGTATATATAACGTATATCATGGAGATGTATTTTTTTCTTGCAAGTCGGGCAAGATTTTTTTGATTCTGACTCTAACCACCGCTTTATACAACTATATCCAAATAAATGTCCACATTTTAAAGAACACAATCGATGATCACCACTAGTTGTCCAACAGTCTAAGCAAATTGGACATGTTTGACTGTCTTCATCTTCGATAGGCACTTCAGAAAATCTTCTCTTCTTAGATGGACTTTTACATGAACTAGAATCTTCATTACTTAAAGAAGTAGTGGATTTTTGAGTTAGTTCACTTGAAGTCAAATTTGTAAATTCATGTTGAACATTATGGATTTCATTTTCATCTACATGCGTAGTGTCCGAAGGGGCATTACTTTGAGTTTCTATCAATTCATCAGAAGTGACAGTATTAGTAATTACATACTCCTGTGAACTATTATTGGTGTTATCTGATTGTTCTTCGCGCTCATCAACATCCATAGTTTCACTCTAGAAATATTTGTGGTCAATATAATGACACTATATGAGAAATTACGTTTTATAAGCTATATAGTCGCTATTAATATATAATAGTTATTTAAATTTACTTTTGAATAGTTACTAATGGACAATAAACAATAGGACAATTTGTTTGCATAAGAAAGAAGTTAGTTCGTATTTTAATAAACGTAAAAATAATATAACCTACCATTTTCATAAGATTATTCTAATAACTAAAACATTTTCATAAAGGAATAGAAAAAACATTTTATTTTTATATTAATACTTAATAATGATATAATGTAGATAACCTCTCTGTGCCTCTCTGAACATTAAGTAAATAAAGCGCCCTCTATTTAAATGCAAGCCTCATTAAAATTAGTAAGAATTATGTTGATAAATCAACAGATGAATTATGTATAATTAAGGAATATTTAAGAAGCCTTTTATTTTAAATCTATTTATTATAAACAAAAAGTGCTATAAAACATATAATAAATAAAAATATGAAAAACTTTATTTTTAGTACACATTTCATTAGTATTCATTTACCTACTTGAATTCAGAAAAAGTTTTTGCAAAAGATACTTGATACTTAGGCTTTGTATATTTATTTAACCTATTTTGATACGATCGAATTAATTTATTGCTAAACAATCACCACTGAATGGACAAGTAACAAACAGAACTTTAAATTTTCAAAATGGTAAAAATGTTAAATTAAATCTATATTAAAACATTTACAAACACTGAAATAATCAAAATTTTCTATAATCAAATGAGTTTTAATGCTTTTAGTTTCCTATTTTTATTCCAGCCTCTACAACTATATGTATAAGTATACCTAAATGTCAGCTTTTCATTAGTTGTTTAAAATAACATGAATTATTTAATTGTAACTTCTCTAATATTTGCTTCCAGTCGTGATGCCAATTTTTTTTATAATATATATTTCGAAGACAAATTTGTATTAAAAGCAATTTTGTTCATACATATTCTAGTACATTTTGTAGATTAATATGCAGATCCTAGAATTTTCTACAAATAAATAATACTTGGGTTAAATTTTGTTATTTCACTTATAAATAAAGAAAACATAATACTATAGTAGCTGATATGGTTTTGGTATTTTTATTTACAATTATTCAGCGTAAACAATAGCTTCAAGGTCATGAAAAATAAATCGCGCCCTGGATTTTGTCCTTTTTTGTTTATTCTGTGCAATCACTAGAGAACGGACATTCTTACCACATGACTATATTCTCCGAATACAATAGCTGGGTTGTTCATTTTTATCGGGTGGCCGAGTAAGTCAAACAAATACTTCATTGAATTACGCCGGGATGTACTGAGCGACGTTATACACAATTCCAATTGCCGATTGCGTTTTATGGAATATATTCTTCGAATACAATAGCTGGGTTGTCCATTGTTATCGCAACGACCAGGTGGCCAAGTAAGTCAAACAAATACTTCATTTAATTACGCCGGGATGTACTGAGCTACGTTGTACACAATTCCAATTGCCGATTGCGTTTTATGGAAATTGCATCCGTTCTCTAGCAATCACTGACAAGTTTGATCATAGAAAAAGAATAAACCAAATACAAATCTCCCCACTACTTCTAATCCTGCGCGAACTTACCCCTCCTCGCGCCAACTTAATTGGCGTTTGCTATACTTAATAATAATCTACTGGTAATACTAAATTATCACTGGATACATTAAGTAATATGATAGAAAATTAACAACACATTAAGACACAAGTAAAGCACAGTAAAGAAAAAATAATAAAAGCAAACAAGTAAGCCGAATTTTCTATAATAAAAGAAAAAATGAAATGGATTTTCAGAAAAATACAAATTAAAAGATTAATTATGGTACTTTGTGAAACAGTATGCAATATCACAAGCAGTGGAGGTTTGATTAAAGTAAGAACACAATAGCGAAATGCAAGATCTTAATATACAAGTGTCCCGTATCGTTATATCCATTGATTCCATTGTATATCCATTTTTATTTGTTTCAAAGTTACAGATCTATGAATGTGATTGTCAGATCATGAAAAAAATTTAATCCCAAAGTCAATTAAAACTGATTTTATTTAAAAAAGTTTGATTAATAATATTTTCGAAATGTCCACCTCCTTGTTGAATACAGGCTTGTGCCCGTAAGCCAACAGAAGAAGTACTTATCCGAATTTCATACTTGTTTTGTCGGATTTGCTCGGCAGCCAGGTGAATACGATCCAACAACTCTTCTCTTGTGTTCGAAACTTGCGCGTAGACTAAATTTTTGATGTACCCTCATAAATAAAAGTTAAGGGGATTAAGATCGGGTGATCTGGGTGGCCAGGCAACAGAACCACCTCGACCAATCCATCTTGGATGATTGACGTTAACCCAATTTCGAACAGCAACTTCGAAATGTGGTGGTGCCCCATCCATGTGAAACCATATGTCTCGTCGAACATTCAGTGGGACATCCTTTAAAAGACCTGGCAGTTCGTCAATAAGAAATTGAAGGTAATTGTCTGCATTTAACCTCCCAGGAAGAACGACAGGACCAATCAACAAGTCATCGATTAGGGCCGCCCAAACGTTAATAGAAAATTCATGTTGAAATTTAGATGGGCGTATAGCTTTGGTATTGTCTGATGACCACCTGTGCAGGTTTCTCAGATTTGTAACACCACTTCTCGTGAACGTAGGTTCATCTGTCCAGAGGACTGTTCTGCAGAAATTAAAATGAAGCCGTGACTGTCTTAATATCCAGGTAGAATAAACTAGACGAGCATAGTGGTCTGCCTCAAGCAAACCGTGTCACCTGCGATAGTGATATGGGTATAAGCCCTCATGTTTTAAAATTCGCCAAACTGTCGTTCGTGGCACTCTTAGTTGTCTCGCGACGTAGACTGAGAGTTGGATCCCTTGTAACAATACCTACTGCTTCTTCCTCTAAGTCTGCTGGCAAATTTACTCCTCGGTCGAAAAGATAATCACGCAATCCGCATTCCCGAAATTGTCTGTTTACTTACAGAAACGTTCTGTAATGAGGAATGTGCCTATCGGGAAACCGATGTCGGTATTCAATAACTGTTTGACGTGCACTGCCGTTACAGTAGCCATACACAAAATGCATGTCCGCATACTCTTGAGAAGAAAATCGGTAAGGCATTTTGAATAAAGAAAACGTGTCCACTCACTAATAAGCTGTTGTATGAATTGAAACGTAATGTAATCCTTTATTAAAAAATGCAACGTTAACAGTCATCTGAACATTTGTTTATTGTATGATATTCATGGTTCAGCACTTACGAAATAAGTAAGAACCTTCTTTTTCATAAATCAATTTCCAGTACTCTTTTTTGTAGATCTCCAAGAAATTACTGTATGGACTACGACACGTGTTTCTTTATTTTAGGATAACATTTTATTATGCGACGTTAACAATCACAGGCCTGTTATTGAATCGTGTAACTTTTTTTAAATAAAATCAGTTTGTATTGTCTTTAGGATTACATTTTTTTTTCATGATCTGACAATCACATTCATAGATCTGTAATAACTTTGAAACAAATAAAAATGGATATACAAGTTTTCCGTTTTTGTTACTTGAACTACTTTACACTCCTAAAATTTGAACATAACGATACGGGACAGCTTGTATACCGTGCAATTTGAAAAAGAAAATTGACAATCGCTAGAAATTGAAGATGGCGCTGGAAAAAAGTAAATGTAGCCTCGAACATAGTACCCATAAAACCATTTCATTTGGTACCTATCTCCAGTGACGCGCCGTCCATATGGGCAAGATCGTGCAGCGCACAACGGCTCCAAGGCCTTAAAGGCGCCTACGTCCACTTGTGATAAGTTAAATTTTAAAAATATTACAAACATTTTTTGAAAGTTTACTAAAATTCAATTTTAATAATATTTTTTTGTATGTGAACCTATTGTTTGCCTCAAATAAAAAATACCTACCAGTACTAACAAGTCTAAAGAGTTCGTCATAAATTTCAATGTTGAACTGTGGGAGAGTGGCTGGTAATTTTGGCTCAATACATATAGGGTAAAGGCGCCTATCAGTATTTCGGACGACGGCGCCGAAGATACTTGGCGCGTTCTGCCTATCTCATGAAAATCGAAATATAAATAAGAGAGTTACAGCTTGGGGCGTTTTTTGTGTGACAGCCTGTATATATATATATATATATATATACATATATATATATACATATATATATATATATATATACATTATGTAATATAATTATATAAAATTAACAATTCTGCAGCAGCAGATTTGAAGTATACTGCACAATTGTATGATTTATTAGCTTTGGGGCTAAGTTTTGTAATAGGTTGTCACTCCCGCACTTTCAACAAGAAGTCCTAAAAAAATTTGAGTCTTGTAAATAATCTAATTGAACATATTGTCCATACCAGAAGCTTCCTTTTTACTGCTTGTAGATGGGTTATTCATAGATTTCTGAATGGATATGATTGCTACAAATTTGAATGTATTCATATTTTCTATATACTTTTTATCTTTTATTTATACTTACAAGTTGATGTAAGAGCTCCATAATTAGATGAATTAATTAATACATGATAAATTTAAAGATATTCACATGGCTTTTTACTACTCCTTTGAAGCATATTTTTAGTTTTGAAGTAATAGAAGTTTGTTGTGTTGCATGAGCTATAATCAGATTTATGTATTTTTTTTATAGAATATGGAATTTAAGTTCCAAGTTTATAAAATGACCAATTTAATTACACATAGTTTTCTTTCTACGGTAAACTAACTATAACAAAAAAAAATGTAAAACGTTCGAATTAATAAACACTATACTCTATTTTTAAAGTAGAGAGACGAATTTCTGAACAGACCACTTTGACAGTGAAATCTCATTGGTTGAAAGCAAGGCCAAATTGCTTTCAACCAATGAGATTTCACTGTCAAAGTGGTCTGTTCAGAAATTCGTCTCTCTACTTTAAAAATAGAGTATAAAAATAATAAAAACAAAGTCCATAAAAATGAAAAAAAAGAGACAAAAACTATACCGGGTGCGGCAAGAGTGTGTCGGCGGAGCTTAGCATGAAAACTAATAAAGTTGTAGCAATGAAATTTTACATACACATGTAGTATGCTACAGTACATTTTCTATTTTTATTTATATATTTACAGGATGTTCCAAACTTCCGCAACCACTTTCAATTTTTTTTTTTTAATAGATTGCTATACTTTTTTGTTATTATGATGCTAGCCACCCAAATTATCTTTGCAATGATATATGACAATGTGCACTTACAACTGTTAGTTTTGGTTTTATTGCAAATTTTGTTAAAATCTTGACAGTTAGCCTGAAAATGGGTGCAGTGCCTCACGTAACTCTTTTGTTACCAATTTATGGACTAACACGCTATTATATGTTTTGAGGGTGAACAACGTGACAGCATATAACGGGTGTTCATTTGAAAAGTCAATCTAGTAGCATGTGATTTACTGAGAACATTTTGAAGTATGTCGTAAATTAACATTTACCTACCTTAACCTACGAAGTCGTATATTTTGACATTTTCATACATACAAATAAATAACAAATGTGATTGACATTATCAAATGTCATTTGGATTTACGTTTACGGAACAACAAACACATACCTACTAATATATATGCGTCTTATTCTATCAAAATTTCAAAGTAACCTAGATTGACTTTTCAAATGAACACACGTTACAGGGTGTTAAATATGTCATGCCAAAGTTATCGAAGTTTAAAGGCTGCTTTCTCTTTTCTTTTTAAATTGAACCTATAATTTTTTTATTAGTCAGCAAATTCCTTGTAAAATTGCCGTTAAAATGGTACCAATAACACAGTACATACTTATTTCTAGTATTTTCGAATTTATAACCATTTAATGGGATATACCTATGTTTATGATATTCAATATGTGGTGCATCTAGTAGTTGGTTGGCCATGAAATGATATCAAACAATAGTATATTAAAAAACAAGTTTCATAAGGCACCATTTTGCCGCACGAGATCAGTTTAGAAAACGAGCCGCGATAGCGGCGAATTTTCTAAAGAGCGAGTACGGCAAAAGGCCTTATGAAACGAGTTTTTTATACTATTTTTTCTATTTTGCATTTTTTACATTAATAAATTGGAATTATTTAATTTGCAAGTTCAGAGTTTAATTTTTCTATAAAGCATGCAGTTGGTCACATTGATACTTGCCATTGTCAAATTTAAATCTTGCTATCCGCGAAGTATATTATATTACACATTATTTATTAATTTTCGTTAACATTACTTGATATTTTATTTAAAAATATAAACATGAGTGACATAGAAACTAATATATCTTGTTGTCAATTGCATACAATATAACGGGTGTTCAGAAACATTCGAAGTCAAGTGGGCTCTGAACAAAAAATCGTATATCTTTACTTAAGTATCTGATTTGTAATAATTATTAAATGTCAACTGTTGTCTGTCAAAAATTGTCAGAATCTAATATCGAAGATACTAATTTGTTAACCTATAAAATTGTATTAAGTAAATGTATCAATCTATCTCAGACATGACTTCATATTTTCAAGGACTACTTTGACTTCGAATGTTTCTGAACACCCGTTACGTTGTTTGTGTAGAGTACGAACATATATCATATCTGTCAAATGTACTTAAATTCTTAAAATCAAATGACAGCAATGATATTTATTTCTGTGTTCGAACAACGCCAACATTGAAAAATTAAAAAAAGCGTATCGAAATGAAGCTCATTTCGATACTGTTTTGGGTTTCATAATGAGTTCATTTCGAACGCAAAATAGAAAAAGCAACTTTTACAAACACCTGTGTTTTAATTCTTTATTATTAGTTTTAGAATTACATTTTGTAATTTTTCCATAATAAAACAAAATTAATTTAAAATGTGTTCAAATATATCGGTGATCACGGTGGCCAGCTTATAAAGCTTCCTCTCTCAAACCACCTATTGGTGAATACTCTTATCTAAATATGCTCTTGCAGCAGCACCGTAATGTGCAGGTGCACCATCATGTTGGTACTACAATCTCTTTATGACGTTATCTGGTAGGTCTTCTAACAACAATGGTACATATATTATTTTGTAGGAAATTTATGTAGATTTCACAATTTAAAGTAGTATTAAAAAAGAATGGACCTATAATAGTGTTTCGTATGATGCCTCCCCAGGTGTTAACACTCAATTGTTGGTATAAAATGGGTTGCACAAAATGAGGGTTTCTAGTGTCATAATAATGAGAATTTTTTCTGTTTGTTATTCCACAATTAGCAAATGTTGCTTCATCTGTGAAAAGCACATGATCTAGAAAAGTTAGATCTCGTCGTAATTGGAAAAGTAGCCATTCACAGTAAACAAGTCTCCTTTCAAAATCCGTTTGTAGTAAGCCTTGATGATTTTGAATTTTGTAAGGGTGAAATTTGTTTTTTTTTTAATCCTTCTTACAGCAGTGACTTCTATCCCGTGTTCTTTCGAAATTATCCATGTAGATACGAGCGGATTTTCCACAACGGACTAGACGACTGTCACTTCATTATCTTCTGTAACCATAGTCTTAGTTCTTTCATGTTTGACGTAATTCACTGAACCCGTCCGAAGAAACCTTGTCAACAAATTTTCAAACGTCTTAATATCTGGTGCTCTTCGGTGAGGATACTCCATAGTATATGATCCTGATGCTAAAAGTGGATTTCTATTGCTAGCGCCAAGAACAAATACCATGTCTATTAGCTCCTCTTTCGAAAAATTCATTCTAAAGAAACACAACTATAAACTATTACGGCATATAAATAAAAAATAATGACAACAAAACGATATAACTGACAAGATAACAACTAATAACTAACAAACGGAAATTGATAATTAACTAGCCGAACTTAAATTATAACAATTAAACGCGATTACAGCAAAGAGGAACTACAGGAAAACACTTTATGCGGAAATTTTAAGTAAATATTTGACGTTTGGTTACACAGCAATTTTTGCTTAATATCATTTCATGGCCAACCAACCAACTATTAGATGCAGTACCGCATATTGAATATTATAAACATTGGTATATCCCATTAAAGGGTTATAACTTCGAAAATACTGGAAATAAGTACTATGTTATTGGTACCATTTTAACGGCAATTTTACAAGGAGTTTGCTGACTAATAAAAAGATTATAGGTTCAATTTAAAAAAAAAAAGAGAAAATAGCCTTTAAACTTCGATAACTTTGGCACTACATATTTAACACTCTGTATATGTTGTCGCGTTGTTCACCCTCAAAACATATAACGTGTTAGTCCATAAATTGGTAACAAAAGAGTTGCGTGAGACACTGCACCCATTTTCAGGCTAAGACTTAAAATGTGTTAGACGCTGCAACTGTCAAGATTTTAACAAAATTTGCAATAAAACCAACACTTACAGTTGTAAGTGCACATTGTAATATATCATTGCAAAGATAATTTGGGTGGCTATCATCATAATAATAAGAAAGTATAGCAATCTATTTAAAAAAAAAATTGAAAGTAGTTGCGGAAATTTGGAACACCAGTAAATAAATATATAAATAAAAATAGAAAATGCACTGTAGCATACTACATCTGTACGTAAAATTTCATTGGTACAACTTTATTAGTTTTCATGCTAAGCTCCGCCGACACACTATTGCCGCACCCGGTATAACAACTGTTTAATAAAGGCAACAAAAAGATAATGGAGTCAAAAAATGTCAACGTTGATCATTAAAGCAATCATCCTAATTGCCGGAAATTTAAAGTTTACTATCCATTCTGTCACCTATTGAAAAGTTCGCAAACTTGATATCTTTTATGTTTTAAACACGGCAATTTAAGTGAAATACCCCTGGGTATAAGGTCCCATTTAAGTTGTGTATCTCATAATTTGTGCTTTGATGTACCTATAATTGTTGTTACCGTATTGTGAATTGTTTTTACCTGCTAAAAGCAGAAGTGAATCCCTAATTGAAATACTGGAATGTCAAGATAAAGTTGCAACTGATACAGATGACGCCTTTAGATGATTCCGAATAGTTATTATTTAAGAGTAATTAAGTACGCATATTATTATATACATGAATATGTGCAATACAAAAAGTTTTATTTTCTTTTGTACTTATTTATTTAAATGTTCTAATAATAAACATAAACTAATTAAAATGTTGTAATATTACATGATTTCTTATTTAACGTCCTCTGTTGGATCAAATTTTCTTCGTCTTCAATTAATAGATTTTGAGACGGAAGTTGATCGTACACGTACACTACCTCATCAGAAATGTTTCTCATCCGTAAAATATCGTGCAGAATGAAGTAAAATCAAGTAAAATAGTTATTTTCATAACAAGTGCGGGAAAATAACGATTCCGGAACGAAAGCAGGAGTTACCGAAACGAACATAGCAAGTTTTGGTACCTGCGTGAGATTCGGAATTGCTTTCCCGTAAATGGTATGAACAACGTTTTTCCTACAATCGCAATCTTTCGAAGTGTCGCAGAAAGATACATCCAAAATAAGAAGAAATTGGACATGCAGATTTTTTGTTTAGAATCATCATCTTCTACGGTCAAGAACGATACATTTTCCACTGTTAAAAACGCGCTCTGGTTGGGCTGGGCGGCGTGCTAACAATAAAGGAGATTATTTTTAATAAATAATTGTGATGATGAGCATCAAAGGTCCAGGACGTGTGTAATAATGCTGAAATAAATATATTACAACTTATTAACTAAATAAAACAAAAACGTTGCTCTTAGAGATTTTATTTAATATTGACATAAGAAATTGAGCGTTCATATATTTTAAAGTAATTAAATAAAGTAATACATACAAAGAACGTTGAATTAGTAATTAAAAATCAACATCCAAAAATTATGCGCTGGAAAGAAAGTTAAATTATGCAGTGAATTAAATGTGATTAACATAAAATAACCTCTGCATCGAACACTACAGAGTTACCTTTAGAAACAAAGAACGCGAATGCGGGACGGCGTGTTATATGCTTGTTTATATATGTTTGTCTTACGAAGGGTTGAACACGGAAGAAGAAATTTGTGTAGAATTTGTCGTTTGGGAAAGGTTTTGTTTTATAGCCCTAGGTGGAGAAGGATCGAAGTTGTAGATGTCTAAAATTAAGAACTAATTAAAAGCGCGAGCTAAGAGTTGCGATATCAATGACATAAATATCATTAAAATATCCCTTATGAAGAAAGCTTTTAATGAAATGATATGCGACATGATATAATTATAAAGAACAGTACGTAATTAATTAAATAACTTATGTTTAAAATGAAATGTATTTGTGAGAAATGTAACCGAACGTTAGATACTTGGCGATTGTTCTCAATCAGGTAGATTTCGAAGGGCCGGTTGTAGTACGATAACAAAAGGAACACTTTCTATTTGCAAATACGAAATATACACAGAAAATGTCTAAGTTCGAATTCATATTTTAAATTCGAGATATTATAAGAAATATTATTTAAAATTAAATTAAAATCTTCTTATACCGATAGGACCAGCTCTGAACGGGCCATAACCAGCAATAAGTGGCAACAGCGAATCCCCTCCACGGGCAGTAGCTTAAATTGCCATACATTGCAGTTATGAATTTAGTAAGACTTAAACCGCGCAAGGATATAGTCGTTTGCATATTCGTTCTGTATACGTAATTTGCCCATTTGTTTCAGACATAATAAGGTCGTTATATCTCCAAGTTATTATTATTGTATTCTTAGCTGCTACGGAAAAGTAATTTTAAGTAATAAAAAAACACTAACGTTTTCTAAAAGATAAAAGTAAAAAAAATCAATAATTCTGCAAAATAAATTTAAATTTTAAGAATTGTTGCGCTTTAGAATGCGATTTACTGTACTTCTACTAACACCGATTTCGTCTGCTATTTGCCGGGTACACTTAAGGTCGCCCATTTCAACTAACGAACAAACCCTCACGTCTCTCTCCTCCCGATCGGCAGGTATTAGAGGGATATGAGGCTGTTCGTCAATTTGTTGGCATTTGCGGCAATTTCCGACGACACAGCCATATTTCCTAAACGCATTTACGATCCTTTCAATCGTCGAATGCGAAGGAATAGGCCGATTTACGTACTCTACAGCAAATAAATCAGCGGTTGTTCGAAAGGAATTGCCGGCAAGATACCACAAAACTATTTGTACCTTCTCTGCGGTTGTATACACTGACATGATAGCTACCTTTACGTTTGCACAGCTAAATACGAATGACGGGCAATCTATTGCTCTCGATCATCGGACTTATGTATGCGCACGGGGAGTGGCATCGTACACAAGTTGCCACATCACATTACGTTAAATACGTATATTGTTGCGTATGGCCCGTAGCGGGCTGAACCAATCGGTATATACGAAGTGTAACACCACGATAAGTTTAAGAATATAGTATCGTAATATTTTCGAAAAATAATTATTGGAACCTTTAAAAGACCTTAAAAGAAATTTTTCTATTAAAATTATTTGGGGAAACGTACCGGAAAGATACAATAATCAAATATATTACCCACCTTGTACGTTATGTATATCTATAACATTTGCATAACATATCCAAATATTTGTAATGCCAGTTGCAAACATAAGAACATATGTCATTCGCGTAAAAAATATATTTTGAAAGGTATATTTAAGTACATTTGTCGTCAGTGTAAATAAAAATAATGTTTAATTATACATAAATTCAAAATAGTTATTAATTGCCAAAATGTGGTTAATAATGTATGTTGGTCGCTTAGATAGCCTATAAGACGAGCAACATATTTTATTTAATTGTAGCATTCAAGTACGTTTCCTTCAATGACTTTATTAGAAGAAGTTATTTCTTTTGAGGTCCTTTAGAGATTCCAATAATTATTTCCCAAAAATATTAGGCTGCCATATTCTTAAGTTTAGCCTTAATATATCTTATCTACTATAAGGCGGTGTAAAAACTTTTGATGGATTTTACAAAGAAAAAACCTAAAAATAAAGAAAAACCAATCAAAACATATAATCATTATTATTATCCAATGGCACGTTTTTCTGCCTATAATTATTTGGCGTTACCACATTCACGATTTCAGAATACTCTGACATGATCGCTGTTAAATAATATTCTGTAATTTCTTAAATATTAAAGTGGTAATAAAATGACTCTTTGCAATTAGCGTTGATAAGAGACCTATTAAAGCACTCAATATGAGTGCTTTTATAAATCATTAAAGCATGGAACATTTAGCGGATTTAGTTTTAAGTTGGTCATACTACGTCTATAAGTCTGTAGTCATAGTAATGATTTAAGGTTATGATTAAATTGACAATTAATAAACATTTTATTATACAGTAATATTTACACTACAATAACAAATATTTTATTATGAAGTGAAATTAACGTTCTTTGATTTTAGTTAATTTAAGTCAGCCATAGGCAACTAAATTAAAAAATTAATACTGGTAGCCGTAACTTTGTGGTAATTCATTTTGAAAATAATAAAATAAAATAAAACACTTTGTTATACCACTTTATTCACATGTAATAGTGACCGCGGTTTCGACATACAATGTCATTATCAAACTGCAAAAGTTACAGGCCTACATAGATCTTATAAATGACACAAAAATATATGGGGGTGGTTTATGATGTTATATAAAATTACTACTGTATACTTAACTATTATATACAACATTGGAAAAGAGGTGTATATATAAGATCCAACTGGTCGTTCAAAACAATATCTATTGTGTTGTTTCGGCTTTTAAAAATTTCTACTGACTCTAAAAGATTTAATTTACGACCTTTCTCGGCCAAATGCAATATTTTATGATGACCAAATGTATGCCTTTCTGTAATAAGATGGTTTGCGAATGTTGAATCTGTCTTCTTTAGTTTATATGACCTCCTGTGTTCTTTTACCCGTATAATAAAACTTCGACCAGTCTGACCTATATATACACTTTTACAATCATTACAATATAATTTGTACACTCCTGATTTATTATTGATATCTGTTTTAGGTTTTGCGTTAAAAATGAAATTACTTGTTTTTACATATGGTTTGTAAGCTATAATAATGTTACTATTATTTTTTGAAATTATATTTCCAATTTGCTCGCCTATTTTACCGAAGTAAGTTAACGAGACAAATTGTTTCAAATTAGAACCATCTTTAGGATATATTAAACTAAGGGCCACTTGTAACTGTTTTTTCTTTAGTATACTGTCAGTTACGCTACTTTTATAACTATTGTTTACCGCTATTTGTTATATAGTATGTATTGATTTCACGAACAAAAGATTCATTAGACAAAGGAATATTTAATGCTTTATGTATCATAGAATTAAAAAATGAATGTTTGTGTGTCTTAGGGTGTAGTGAATCTTTGGGAATAATGCAATCAGTGAAAATAGGTTTACGATATATATCAAATTTTAAGCTCTGATCTAATTTGTTTAATTTTAAATCCAGGAAGTTAATACTGTTATTCTCTTCTATTTCTACTGTAAAATTGATATTAGAATGGATTGAATTTATGTTGTTCAGAAATGTTTGTAGTTGTCTACGAGTATCCTTAAAGCAAGCTAGGATGTCGTCTACATACCGATACCAAAATTTAATATGTTTTTTACCTAGTTGTGATGAAAGAATTTTTTCTGTAATATGCAGTAGAAATAGAAGAGAATAACAGTATTCCTGGATTTAAAATTAAACAAATTAGATCAGAGCTTAAAATTTGATATATATCGTAAACCTACTTTCACTGATTGCATTATTCCCAAAGATTCACTACACCCTAAGACACACAAACATTCATTTTTTAATTCTATGATACATAGAGCATTAAATATTCCTTTGTCTAATGAATCGTTTGTTCGTGAAATCAATACTATAAAACAAATAGCGGTAAACAATAGTTATAAAAGTAGCGTAATTGACAGTATACTAAAGAAAAAAAAGTTACAAGTGGCCCTTAGTTTAGTATATCCTAAAGATGGTGCTAATTTCAAACAATTTGTCTCGTTAACTTACTTCGATAAAATAAGCGAGCAAATTGGAAATATAATTTCAAAAAATAATAGTAATATTAGTATAGCTTACAAACCATATGTAAAAACAAGTAATTTAATTTTTAACGCAAAACCTAAAACAGATATCAATAATAAATCAGGAGTGTACAAATTATATTGTAATGATTGTAAAAGTGTATATTTAGGTCAGACTGGTCGAAGTTTTATTATACGGGTAAAAGAACACATGAGGTTATATAAACTAAAGAAGACAGATTCAACATTCGCAAACCATCTTATTACAGAAAGGCATACATTTGGTCATCATAAAATATTGCATTTGGCCGAGAAAGGTCGTAAATTAAATCTTTTAGAGTCACTTGAAATTTTTAAAAGCGGAAACAACACAATAGATGTTGTTCTTAACGACCAGTTGTATCTTATATATACACCTCTTTTCCAATGTTGTATATAATAGTTAAGTATATAGTAGTAATTTTAAATAACATCATAAACCACCCCCATATATTTTTGTGTCATTTATAAGATCTATGTAGGCCTGTAACTTTTGCAGTTTGATAATGACATTGTATGTCGAAACCGCGGTCACTATTACATGTGAATAAAGTGGTATAACAAAGTTATTGTTTTATTTTATTTTATTATTTTAAATTAAAAAAATTGAATTTTATTCTAAACATACGCTGACGTTACCAAGTGTTATAAAATTTCCTTAAATTATCAATTTTTTTCTCATTTACTCTAAAAAAAAATACATTAACAAAGCTAATTTAAAATATGTTTTTTATGCTAATTTGTTTTTTATTATAGTATTATAAAACTGATGTATCTTATTATCTACTATAAGATTGCTTATAGACTTTTGATGGATTTTATAACCTAAAAATAAAAAAGAAATTAATCCAAACAAATAATCATTATTACTGACATTTTAAAATTATTTTAATACTTACTTTTTTATACATTTCTTCTTAGATCAGGCTAACACACGATTTAATATTTTATTAAATCAAAAAGGCTTACTTCTCAAAGAGAAAACTTAAAATTTTAAATTTAAACGAGGAATCACTCACTAGCTCTCGCAGATCACTAATCAAAAATGATAAATGGTATGTGTCTATTGGTAAACTGAGCGGCAAATTTGTTCCATTGTTATTTATTACACTACTTTCTAAAAAGGTTGTTTTATTACAGTGTCAAATTGACTTTCTAAATTAATATTATATAAAATGATATAAAGGCGATATGAAAGCGTAACATTCGCTTTCTTTATTTCAGTAACGCGAATCGCCACGAATATCTAAAGTTTCGTACTATTTTCTTCTTTTTTTGTATTTCATCCCCGCATGATGTTAAAGATTACAAGAAGCCGAAGAATTTATTTCAGTAATGTTGTCGCCGTTATAGGAATATCTGTATTTATACATAAGCATTTTAATTGCTCAAATTAAAATAGTTTGCGCTCCATTTATGTAAAAAGTATAACATAGTCTCGGCGTCAAAAATTTTTGGTTAGACAGACCCCGTAGCAAACGGAAATCTTAATCTTGGACTTAATTTGAAGACCAGTTCAGCTAAAATACACGTGGCCCAAAAGTCACGCTAAAGTTTGAATAATTAATAACTTTGTTATTGTACAAAAAATTTATTCAGTTTTAGCCGTGACGAAATTCATTGTTCGGAAATTTATGTGAACTATATACAATGGCGGGCTTTTCTTGAATGTGTTATGTCTAATTTCTATACAGGTGTGTTGTAAACTGTTAATCGATGAAGGAGATACATGTTGAAACTCCATTTTAACGAATAAAATAAAGCGCAATTGTTTTTTAGTTTCAAAGAAAATATATAATTACACTACGTACGTTTCACCACACTGCACAGTGCGAAATTTAGGAAGTTTAGCGGAACTTTATTCAATTTTTGAAATACGTAAAATACATAAGATTATTTATTATTTTGTTAGGTAAATACCCCGCCTCTAAAACCTCATACTCAGTTTGGGGATTTACCCTGCGAAAGAACCGCAATATGCACCTGAAATTCGCATTACTTATTCAATCACACTTTTTGCCTATAGAAAGCTATTCGATTTGCTAAAGTTAATAGAGTGGTACATAGAAATGGCAAATCAGTAGGCCATGATTTTTTCTTCATGTATTTTATTAGAAAATTGTCAGTTATTGGCATTTAAATAATTGCAAAATCTTTCCTTGCTCGTGTGTGATTTGTTCGTGGAAAAAGTGATTTTTAAGAACTAAGTTAAATTTACATTTTTAACTTTAGTGGAGATTTTAAAAAGTGATACCGCATAATATCAGCTTGAAACTCACAACATTTTAAAGTTTTTTTTCCCTCTGTTGAAAACTCAAAAGATCTGCGATATTTTGCGATCTTCTTTTAAATGAAACATTTTCCAGAATGACTTTGCAAGTTTCATATAACTGTATATTCCAAAAGTGGAAGGAAGATCCGACATCGGATGCCATCATTGGTTTTGTTTTGGAAAAAATAGGCTCACCAATGTTAAGATCTGATGCTGTTTGCAGTTTAAAGGCAACTCTTCGCGCACTGGTTTGTAAAATACGAAAAAGGTGGAGGGAATCCAGTCGAAATTTAGCATCATTTCTGAATAAAAATGCTGTCTGGCTTGAAAATAATGTAAAGTTTTCAAATGCTGTAAGGGATGCATTGCCCAGTGGATCGAGGACCAATGCAGGCAGATCTAAAAAAAGAATTTAGGTATTGTCATCTTAAAGTGCAAAACAGAAAAATGCATCATCTTTTGAAGTCCGGTAGTCAAGACGAGTTAGCCAAAGCAATCGTAACAAAGCTATACCAATCTGTAAAACGAAACTTTGCAGCGATTGTCAAAGAACTGGTATCTGCTTCTCCAGAAAGGGGAATCAAAATCAAAATGGCTCGCATGTCTTCTTCAAACAGCCCACGAAAATTAACTCCGGACCAGGCTCTGGCGCTACTTATTGATGCAAACTTATCGTCAAATCAATACAACATTGTTCGGGATCAAGCAAAACATCACGGTTGCACTTTGTATCCACCTTATTATGTTGTAAAGGAGGCAAAGAGGTTACGCTATCCAAAGGACATAATAATAACTGAAGTTTCAGCTGAAGTATCAGTTCAGTCGCATACCATAGCAAGACTTTGTACAGGGCTAGAAGAGACTCTTAGAACTTTGTCAAACGTTAAATCACTAAATATTATCGTAAAGTAGGGTTGTGATGGGGCGGAACAAGTTAACTATCGACAAAAGTATATGGACAAACATAGCTCTGATGATAGTATGTTTAGTGTATCAATGGTACCAATCCAAATGTGCTCCGTAAATGATAGTGGTGATAATCAGTCACTAATTTGGAAAAACCCTGCTTCTTCTTCCACACGGTACTGTCGCCCCATTAAGTTCGTTTTCACCAAAGAAATAGTCAGTGTAATTACCTCAGAAGTAAACAAAGTGAAAGAACGAATATCTTAACTTACTCCAACCACTATACTTGTAGATGGCAAGCAATTTCAGGTTACAGCAAATATGATCTTTTGTATTATTGACGGTAAAGTATGCAATGCTGTATCATCCTGTGCATCATCACAAACATGCTACTTATGTGGGGCTAAACCTAGTGAAATGAACAACATCTGCGATATACCTCAAAAAAATATAAACGAATTCTTTTTATCCCTTGGACTATCGTCCCTCCATGCATGGATAAGGTTTTTGGAATGTATTTTACTTGATATTAAAGCATGGCAAGCTCGTGGAGCAGAAAATAAAAAAAAAGTTGCAGAGATGAAAAAATACGTCAAACCAAAATTCAAAGAGGAGCTTGGCTTGCTTATAGATATGCCAAAACAGCAGACCGGAAACACAAACGATGGTAATACCGCGAGGAAATTCTTTAGAAATTCCGAAAACTCTGCCGAAATAACTGGCGTTAACTTAGAATTGATCAAACGTTTTCATGTGCTGTTAGAGTGCCTAAATTGTGGTCTTAAAATAGATTCAGAAAAGTTCGGCGAATATGCAAGCGAAACTTTGGAATTGTATTTGAAAGAATATTTCTGGTACTCAATGCCCGTAAGTGTGCATAAAGTCCTTTGTCGTGGAAAGGATATTATAGCCTCTTGCATTCTTCCGATCGGACAATTTTCTGAGGAAGCTCAGGAGGCAAGAAATAAAGACTGCAGAAAATATCGCGAACTTTTTACTAGAAAAACGTCAAGAATTGTCACAAATACGGATTTATTTTATCGACTGCTTATTTCGTCGGATCCGTACATCGCTAGTCTTCGTAAAGCACCCAAAACCAAGCATAGTGAGTTACGCCAAAAGTTTTAGTGTTCTTAGAAAGATTTGCAGGCCCGTGTAATGATTGCGAGTCTTCAGACGATTGCAATGAGTCTAGTTCTAAATAGGTGTTCAAAATTTTGTTATAAAATGTATGGTTTTTTAATTGTTCTATAATAAAAAACCAAATAAACTCAAAAACTTTAAATAAAACATATTAATTTTTTTAAAAAATTTTAAAAACCAACAAATAGAACTGTTTTACTGTTTTGAATAATTAAGTTCCGGTAAACTCAAGAAATTTCGCACCGTGCACTGTGTACTTAGTATAGCAAGCACCAATTAAGTTGGCGTGAGGAGGTGGTGCGCAGAAGCCGTTTTTAAAAACGTCCACCCCCACTACTCAAGTAATTGTCAGAATACATTTGTCATTGACGTTTGACGGAACATAATGTCTTTGCTAGGGGATCATAAAGTGATACACGCTCAGAGGTTAGAATTATCTGACATTTGATGTAAAACCAAATACAAATCTCCCCACTACTTTTAATCCTGCGCGAACTTACCCCTCCTCGCGCCAACGTAATTGGCGTTTGCTATACCTATATATAATAACAACTATGTATATCAATATTGGAGGGTGGGAGAGGAGGCGGTCAATTTTTTAATTTTAAATTGAGTAGGGGCAGTTATTTACGTCTAGCTGGTCATTTAAAATTATCCCTAATCTGTTGAATTTGTTTATTTCTAAACATATTAAGTTTTTTGCTTTTATCTAACAAAGTAGTGTAAAGTTTTAAATTTCCTGTTGAACTTATGGTTGCATTCAAGGCAATGGTTCGAGAAAGTAGAATCTGTCTTCTTGTCCTTATAACTTCTTTCGTGTTCTTTCATTCTTAGATCGAAAGTCCTTCCTGTCTGCCCCACATACCCTTTTTTACAGTCCTCGCAAGTTAACTTATACACGCCTGAGTTTGATTTATAGTCGGTTTTATCTTTGTTGTTTTTTATAGCTTTTTGTAATGAGTTGTTAGTATTAAATGATATAGTTTGTGTGTTGTCTTTCGATAATAATAATTATAATACAGTGAAGGTCCGCAAATCCGGATCAATTAAAGTTGGCTCGATCCGGATTAGCGAAACATCCGGATTACTGGAGCATTATTGAAATTATTAAATAAAACGAGAAATAAGCAAATATGTTTTTATTAGATTCTGTTTCCATAAAAACTAAACAGCACTACAGCTTCTAATACAGGTTTATAAATAACGTAACAAAAATATTGCACTTAAAGTAAAAATTTATTTTAAAAAATCTGATATTTTCGCTTGACGAATCTGCTTCGCTTAAATTGCGCGCTGCAGAATGGTCAGATTATTTAAGTCAACTTCGTTTGCCTCCGCCCATTATATGCAGGTACTGAAACCCCCAATTGTCTCCTCGGACATTCAAATTGATTAAATTTAAAACTAATTTAAATTTAATCAATTTTAATGTCCGTGTACGTCACTTTCTTTTTTTGAATTCTACATTCTTATCTCCAGAAGAAGCAACAAACTCGTTGCGAAATATAGAGATAATAAATAAACGAGTTTTAATTGACAGATCTCTTGCCCGTTTTTAATTTATTTTAATCAATATAGTACGGTTCATAATTTCTTTTAATTCTCGAGCGATTATGCACAGGGCACAGGTGCGGATATCTGTAGAATGTATCCTAGAATGAAGAGATCACTGAGTCTGGGGAAATATGTGACAGTTTTCCAGGTTGAATTATTTACAGTCGTATCCTGCGCCAAGAGGTCAGCTGTGCAAACAGAAAAATTAACATAACGTTTGATAGTCAGGCGACTATTAAGGCCATTATGACCCCAGCTACCAGATAGTAACCAGTGAAACATTGCAAGCAAGTTCTCAACAGATTGGCACAACACAATACATATGTGCAATGATATGGGCGATGAACTAGCGAAGGAGAGCTCAAAGAAGGACGTCATAGGACCAGAACCTGAATGTGGAATCGCTAAGGATTGCGCTAGGAGGGAGATCTGGTTATGGCTAAGAAGAGTACATAAAAAATGGAGGCTAACGGAAGGTGAACTCCACACTAAGACACTACTAGGAGAGCTGGATACTAGGTTTTTAGCCAACCTAATTAGAAGTAACAAAAAAAGAAATTAAAACAATCACTAGCTTTATAACAGGATATTATTCTTTAAAGAAGTATCCTAGTCCTAGTGTAGGAGACCTGAAAAACAAGAGGAACCGACCTCCATGGTTGCCGATCACCACTTCTCTTTATTTGAGGCAGTATGACAGCTGCGCGTTATGTTGATGATGTTCAAACCACTTTACTACCTTATCTAGATGGCCGTTCACATGTCCTTTTTCAGTAAAATAGCGCACGTCCCCATATTGCTCGTCAAACAATGGACTTTCTCCAAGAAGCAGGCGCTAATATTTTGCCGTGGCCAGCTCGTTCGCCGGATTTAAACCCCATTGAACATGTATGGGATATCATGGGGAGAAGACTGTCCAGCTTGCACCATAGACAAGATTAAAATAGAACACCATCATAATGGTACGAAACTTCGGACGAACATCAGCGACGCCATCGGTGGTCACTTGAATTTATTATTAATGCATTTACGTGCAGTGAGCGGGAAATTTAAATATTACATATAGAGTGCTTATAACTAAATATAGCACCTCCCATTTATATTTTGCAGGTAGATATGCAGGTACAGATAAAAATAAACGAATTTATTGTTATCTTACACATCTAACTGCAAATATAATAGGAGTGCATTATCTAAGTTATCAAAAAAATGGTATCAAAGTGATGTTTAAACATTCTGTAAACTTAACTTGTTTTTAAATAATATTTAAATTTTCTGAATATATTTCAGGATGTAATTAATGCAACATGTAATTAAATGAACACAAAAACCGTAAAAACTACAATAAAACACAAAACTACAAAACAACGCAACGTAAACACCAGTAAACACACTTCCTAACATATGACATAACAAATAACAACACCGTTGGTAATGCAGTAACCTATTGTGTATTCGTTAAGTGAGTTTGGTAGTTCAGCGGCGCCATCGGTGGTTACCGTTAATTAAATCTGAACAACCAATCAAAATTTGGCAAATAATCAGCCTATTTAGATTATATACCCTGGTTTGCACCATCCTGCACAGACTCTGGCGCAACGAGGCACTACAAGCAGATATCGACCATCTCATTTTATCGATGCCTAGACGCGTACAAGAGTGTACTCAGCTACGGGGTCGCCAACACATTATTAATTTTTTTTCGTATTACATGTTAATAAAATTTCTTGCAAATGTTATCGTTTTATTTTTTATGTAAAATTATCACATTGCCAAAAAATCAAGTTGAAGAAATTATTCCTTCTGGGTGTAACACTTCTAATGTCACTGAATAATTAATAACAATAAATTAAAAATTCGTGTAACATGAATAAATTTAGTATAAAATTAGAACACTATTTAATAATCAATAGTACGGTATAATTTATAAATAAGAATATACACGTTTAAACGAGCCCGGATCAGCATATAGATCTCCATGGATTTTTGTCTCTGCCAGCGTTATTAATTCTTAAGTTCCTAATTTTTCATTAAGAAGTGACTAGGACTTCAAAATACCACCTTATTTCAACTTGTCGGTTTTGTTAAAATCGCAAAAGTTTAAATGAACCCTCATAACTAGAGCAGACCAATTTCCGTGCGCGCCATGAGCGCCGGTTTCGTAATATATTCGAATATGCGATAGAATAGGGACGCAACATGAGCTTGTTACCGATATAAGTATAGAAGTAGAGACATTTATTCTATCAGAAATAATTAAATATACATTTGGTTTTCTGCTATTAAAGTAATATGCATAAACACACGAAAAATAAGAATAGTACATATTATAGCAGCGTTGTATGTACCTATAAATAAAATGGAAAATGTATGAAATCAGTGATTGTGTGCACGACAGAGGATTTAAAAAAACACTTACCGTTTTAAGCGGCTTTCAAGGATTGACAAACTGGAGAAACTCGATTGTATATTTTCAACATCAGGTGCGTTTCTAAGGTTATTTCTGCAAAACATGTCCGCCGTGAGGAAAAATATGTTTATATTCGGAAAACGAGCGTTCTACATCTAGTGATGTTATATTCGCATAATCAAAATACTTTTTTAGGCAACTTAACGCATCTGTAGACGTTCCCTCACAAATACGTATAAAGGTGTCAAAATCTGCATTTCTGTATAAAACACTTTCAAATTTAATTAGAACACTTTCACTTTTTGCGTCTTCTACAGCACACAGTTGTGCCTGAACATCTTTAACGATTTCTAGTGATTCCTCTAACGACAGCGACGAATTTTCTAATTGTGTTATTGCTTCTTCTAGTCCTAAGTAATTCTCACGAATACTTTGTAAATCCATTTTAATCTGGGCATCTTGAAATTTTTTCTGGCTTGTATTGATAGCTGCACTTTCTTTGGGATCGAATGATAAAACCACGTCCTTAATTTTTTCAAAATGTTCATGATAGTAAAACCCCACCCGTAACCATGTACCCCAACGTGTCAGAATCGGCTGTGGTGGCTCAGAGGTGTGGGGACACAATTCGTGAAATTTCCGAATCCGTTTTGGAGATTTCAGGAATACTGCCTTTGTACTCGATATTAAAGCATCTACCTCTGGATAACATCTACGAACCTGTCCTGCCACAAGGTGTAGAGCATGGAGTTTACAAGTAATATGTAACAAGTTAGGACAATATTTTCTAAGAGACCGGCCTACAGAACACATGGTTGCGGCACCATCGGTCATAAACATTAATACTTGGTCTTTCGAAAGTTTAAATTTTTCCAAAGTATCTAATAGCACCTCTGAAATTTTTTAGGCATTACATTGTTCTAGTCGTCTGGATGCTAATAAAATTGAAGACGTTGGTTGATGTGGTTCCATATTACGCGCCATCACATTAACTACAGACTGTTTTTTGCTGTCAGTTGTTTCGTCCACACATAACCACAGTTTTTTATTTTTCAGTTCGGCTTTGATTTTATTTTCAAACTATTTACGCACCGATCGTAAATTCCTTCGTAACGTTGTCGTGCTCGGTAATGTTTGATTCGCGTATCTATTCCAAAATGAAATAAATGAATCATTACTTAACAAGGTAAACGGCAGTGTACACACAATCATAGTTACACATAGTTCATGTATAAACTGTTGTCGATTAATTTTGTTATTATTGTGCTTCGAACTGCTTACGTGTTCTTTACAATGTGTTTTTGACCAACACATTAGATATGTATTGCACACTAAACATTTAATTTTTGAGCCATCGTATATTAAGTCCGGGAAATCCATAATAAACTTATTCACTTCGTCTGGCAACGGTCGTTTTCTCGATTTATCTGTTGACGACATTTTATTAAGTATGCTTACACTTACATGCAGTCTAAGTAAGTACCAAACACATACCGAATGCTTTTTATTAGTTCTGATGCAATACAATCATCCTCACATCGGCGCACATGGCGCGCACGGAAATTGGTCTGCTCTACTCATAACATTTTGGTTCAATGTTTCGGAAATTTGCTTGTGCTATTCTTAAAACACGGATTTAATATAAATATGGTCTAATTATCTATTTTTTTTTCCAGGATGAATATGCTCCAAAATATTCATTTGGTTATAGAGTCATGGATTATCATACAGGAACTGATTACGGACACGAAGAAACTCGCGAAGGTAAAATTACAAAGGGAAGATACCACGTTCACCTCCCGGACGGTAGAATACAACGGGTCAATTATTGGGCCGATTTGAGCGGATATCACGCTAAAGTAACATATTCGGATCATGCTCGTCATTGAATTATTTCATGTAAATTTCGTACCGAAATATGATATTAATTGTAAAGGGAATGTGCAATATTTTCATGTAGTTTTATTATGTATATAAATTGTTTATAATTTTATATTTTTTTGTTATATATTTTTAATAAAATGTGTTAGTGTTGATGGATTTTTACTTTAACATTTTAAACATTAATAAAGCTGCAATTAGATGAGAAACGAACATATACCGTGTGCACAACGTCGAGCGATCGATGGATATATAAGTAATGACTGGCCAACTGCAAGTGGGAGGGGGTACATACTGCAATGGATTTTTCCTTGGACAAGAAAGGAAAATGATTGAACGATATTAAACTTTTTGTGTAGTACATTGATAAAAATTATCTATTTCATTTTTGATGTTTATTTATTTCAGACGGGGATCGTTATAAATATATTTAATTTTAAGGGATAAATTTTATTAAGTTTGAAATTTTGATCCATCCTCGTATATTTAGGTTGGTCAGATGATTAAAGTTGCCGCTACCCCGGATATCGTATTATTATAAAATGTGTATTTTCTGTATATTTTTGATTTTATAGTTGGTGGGGATGTCCAAGCGGATATTGGAATTTTCATTTTTGGTTAGAGATATCTAGACTTCGACAGTGACCGGGTTAAAGAATAAGATATTCAATTTTATTCTCTGTTTTAGTAAAATCGGGTTGTATTTTGTTTATGCATTTTTTTCAGGTGCATGTAAATGTTATTTCGTTTTTTAGCGAGAGTTTGTGATTATAGTTTGATCTAATAAGTAAGATATCTCTCACGTAGTTTTTGTGTTATCAGTGCATAGATCTATGTAAGTTTGACAAAAATATTTAATTTATATGATTGATACTACGTTTATTTCTATTATTATATTGTATGTATTATTTGTAATAATTTTGATATTTAAAAATCGTATATGAGTATTAGAGAAAATTGTCATGTTTTTTTTTTAGTGGAGTTTTTCTTCAAAAATAATATTCTAGAACGTTTTAAATTCAAGGTTGGATTTTTTTTATTGTGGGTTGACCTTGTCGTGTTATTTTGCGCACGACTAAAATTCATTTTACGCGGGTTTTGAAAACTTTGTTGTTTTTGACATTTGATTGTAGGGGTTAAAGTAGAGGTCAAACTTGACAAATTTCACTAGTATTTATTAGTTTTATTTTTGTTCGAGAGTCACAGGGGGTTTTTCTCTGTGTGCGAGTCATTATTCACAAAGAGTGTTTCCTCCCATTGCTACTGTTAATGTTGCTTTAGCACCCTATACATTCGGTAAAGGGATTTTTTCTTTTTTTTTCTTTGATTAAAAATTATAAATTATTTAAGTGTGACTTTTTATTGACATTTATTGTTTTACTTCCAATATAACCTGGACCAATTCTAAAAAAGAACGATCCGTGAGATGGGAGTTCGTGGATTCTACTAGACTGAACAGCCGGCAACATAAGTTGTAGTGTGAATAAAAATTAATAAGCAATTTAAAAGCAAATTCCACTGCAATACGTTAAACTCCTACAGGGCGTATTTAATTGTGGTGAACCAAGAAAGCGTTATGGTTGTTTATTAATAAATGATGTATCAAAATAAATATTCCAAATTAATAACTAATTGTTTAACAAACTACAAAATTATTTGTAGTATATTATTTATGGTTAATGTACGAATTTGGATATTTTATCCGACTACACCGTTGCTTTTCACACTATTAGTCATATGCCGGCTGTCAACGTCCCTACAATAACGGATACTTTTGTTTATGTCTCTTCGGCCATAATACTTTAAATTTAACATTTAAATTTAAATAAAACGATATAATATAGTTGAAAGTATCATAAAATACAATTCGCCGTAAAGTGCAGAGTTTTTGTTTACTGCATAATAATAATTCTTACCGGCGAAGCATCAGATATTTTCATCGCTAAATATTCTATGATAAGTTTCATCATAGCTTTGTGGCTTGAACTTAAAAAATTCTTATTCAAATGAAAACACATAAATAATATAAAATTATGAAACAAAACCGTAACACTTATTGAAAAAAATTAAAATAAAAAGTATTCTGTAATAGCATAAAATTTCAAAACAATAACGATTCTTGCAAGAATATAAATAAAGTGTTTACCAGTATAAATAAATTGTTTCCTTAAATAAACTACCTATAAAATATTAAATTTAACTAAAATACCTTTGTTGGTAATAAATATTAATTATTAAATAAAAGAACATTCTAAAAAGAAAAACTAATTATTTAGTAAATGCTCAAATAAACCACCCTCTTGAGCCGAGCAGTAACCCAATCGGTTATAAAAATTACGACGGACATTTGTTAGCATTTCTGTACGTACTCTACCTACGGATGACAAGGAGCAACTGAATGACCAGTCGCAAGCTTGTTTTCCGATTCAATATATTCCGCCTTGCTTGAACACTTTGAGCGACTGATAGGAATATTCAATGTGTTAGAGAGAGATTATTTGATTCGTACTTAGATCGTATGTAGAATGTGTTGGATAAAGAAAGGGAACGCCCGTACAGTTAGACAGTAGAACAGACTGAATATACTCTCTCAACCCTAACCACATAAACTCGCTATTCGTCTTACTACATTGTGTAGATCAATCACTCCCGGGCGTTCATACGGTATATTATGTCTGAAAGGGGTCCAGACTGATTTTTCCTGAAGCGATAAACGACTCTATTTATCGGCTGAAAGTTCAAATAGTTACTATGAACATTTATAACATAAAACGTACAAGTCAGTGATGCCAGATTAGGGATTTTTTTTCCTAATTAGAAAAGGTTTTTTTCTAAACGGAGAAGGGGAATTTTTATAACCACTTGGGGAATTCTGACTTCTTCCTCTCTTATTTAACAAATAAATCTATTGCATACGAGATGCTATCCAGAAATTCCCGGAATGTAAAAAAAATAAATTGTTTTTAAACTTATTCACTCTCATCTCCTTCAAAGTATTCTTATTTTGCATGAATACACCGATCCCAGCGACTTGTCCATGACTGGAAGCAGTGCTTGAAATCTTCGCGTGTTAACGTGTTCAATACTACGTGCGATTCTGTCTGGATCACCACAATCTTCTCAAAACGGCGAAGCTTCAGCTTCAATTTCTGAAATAGGAAGAAGTCACAAGGGAGTACGCAGGATGGGGTAGCACTGCCGTCTTCGTTGTGGCTACAAACTGATGTACGACAAATGACGTTTGGGACGTGGGTTAGTGCATTATCGTGGTGTAGGAACCACGAATTGTTGAGCCACTTGGCTGGTCGCTTGTGCCGTTCGACAACGTTACAAATGTTATGGATTGTTCTCACGCACTTTTGCCACATTTTGCGACGTGTTTTCTGTCCGATAGACGGCCGAAACGCTCAACCGACACACGTCCAGTCTTAAAGCGGTTGTACTATTCAAAAATTTGCGTTTGCCCTAAAGCATCTTCACCAAACGCTTGTTTAAACATTTTCAGAGTTTTCGCTGCCGTTTTACTAAGTTTGAAGCAGAATTCAATGCATATTCTCTGCTTTTTCCTTCAGATATTGTAGTGTCGTAGAATAACTCAAACACAACTCGACAAATATAAACACAAAAACTGTTTGTCACCACCTAGCAGTGGCGGCTGGCGCATAAGCGCTGCAGTGCTGCAGAGCTCCCAAAAAATTGGGCGGGCGAACCTGTATTAGTTATAACTAGTTTTCTTTTACATAATTTTTCCGACATTTCTGATGTTTATAAAAGCGTAACATATTGTTGTGAAAATTCTCCCCCTGTATATCAAGAAATTTGCATATTTTTCTACATCACCTGTAGAGGACATCAAACCCTACAATTTGACACCTCAATCATCAAAATCCGATCAGTAGAAACCGAGATATTCGCTTCCGACTCACTAACGCCGGTTATATCGTATATACTATATTATCAAATATACAATAGGCGACCAGTGGAATAACCAACCTAATTCGCGCGATCGCTCACTTGTTCCTTATCTGGTCCACACGAACGTGCTCTGAGCGCTCTTTCCAACACCCGCGCGCACCCCGCTACCCCCGTGACTGTCTAAAACCAATGCATGATTTTATCAGGCAATATTCGCTGCACTCATTCCAGCGCAGAGGTCATATGAATCGGTATAGGTATTTATTATTTTCTTTTCGCGTGTTGTTTACTGTGCGGCGAGTGTAACGTAAAAACAATAATATTGTGCGCGTGCTTGTTTGTTTTTGTGTATTGTTGACAATTTATATAAACTCTGTGTATTATGGAGGTGGTCTTTAATTTAATTAATGTTAAGAGATTCTTTAAATATTCATTCGAAGAAAAGATAAAATTAAAAGCAAGGCCATTAGTAGATATCACTATTGAAAAAAAATGTAAGTAGAGGGAAAAATTATACACGTAAATTTAGTAGCGATATTTATTCAAAAAACGAATGGATTTGTGGATGCAACAAAAAAATGCTTTATATTGTTTTCCCTGTTTACTTTTTGGTGGCGATAAAGCTTGGACGGAAATAGGGGTCACGGATCTAGAGCACTTGAGTTTGAAAATAAAAAGACATGAGAATTCTAAAAGCCATCTTCATAATTGTATGGAATTTGCGTTACTAGGGTCAACTAATATTATGGCTCAACTAAATTCTGCTTATTGGGTAAATATACAGACATAATGAAAAAATTTCCTGAGGACAAACTCACTTCCGCATGCTCCTATTATCCCACCCTTGATAAAGAAAGATTACGAACTGAATTGTCTGTTATTTGCTCAAGAACTGATTGTAGATCTTTAAAAGGCGCACTACCTCTTCTAAAATTTTTAATAAAAAACAATCTGGGAGATACGTTGAAGGAGACTAGAAAATTATTAGAAATTGTAATAACAACTCCCATGACAACATCAGAGGCCGAACGATGCTTTTCAACACTAAATCGAATTAAGACGTTTCTCAGAAATTCAATGACCGAAGATCGTTTAACATCTCTTTCCATGCTATCTATCGAAAAAAAGTTTATCTCCGAAATAGACAATTTTAATGACAAAGTGATAACAAAATTTGCAAATCGAAAAGAACGTAGAATAGATTTAATTTATAAGAAATAATTTGTTAGTAAAGTAGTGCTTAGTGACTCTTATTTTTTTGTGACAATTGACAATCGTTCCAGAAATCCATGACTTCAGTGCGGAAGGCGAAGAAAGCACTATAAGATCGATGGGAGACAACCTTTTACTGCCCGTGCAAGGTAAATTTTTTTGTAAAACTTGCAGAACACCTTAAAATTTTTATCACGAGCCGCCACTGCCACCTAGGAAAGTACCGTTTGACAGACTGACTTAGTATAGACGTAGCTCACACCATCTAACGTTATAGAGCTGTACTACCATCCCTTTGCGCGCCACATTCAAATTTCGGGAATTTCTCGATAGCACCTTGTATATCAATATAAAGTTTTCCGGAATACTTTCCGTCTATATATTAATTTTACCAACGAGATCGACTACTAGCGTCATCTATTGTTGAAGAGAAATTATTTAATATTTTATGGCAATTTTTTTTTTCTCTAAATAGGTAGGTATTAAATTATCGGTTTCGATTATTAGGACACCCTTGAATTTAAGAAGAAGCCTTTCCGCCATTTGTAACTATAGATGGATTTGTAATCGAAAAGCATTAAATTTTGAGGAAACAGGAAAACCGTTACCGGCGTGCCTCTTCCGAAGACTGTCAGCGACGCAAAGCATTTGGTGTGTTTCTCCTCGTACACTGACGAGAACTAGGATAAATTCGAAACACGTGTCTGTACGTAGAAGTAACCGATGCAAAATAAGTTTGCGTTGTGTACATTCAGCTGTACATATACATTTTTGTAATACTGTAGTGATAACTAGAGGAGACCAATTTCCGTGCGCGCCATGAGCGCCGGTATGGGAGTGTAATTCGTAATGTATTAGAATATGCGATAGAATAGGGACGCAAAATGAGCTTGTTACCGATAGAAGTAGAGACATTTATCCTATCAGAAATAATTAAATATACATATATTATAGCAGCGTTGTATGTACTTATAAATAAAATGGAAAATGTATGAAATCAGTGATTGTGTGCACGACAGAGGATTTAAAAAAACACTTACCGTTTTAAGCGTCTTCCAAGGATTGACAAACTGGAGAAACTCTATTGCATATTTTCAACATCAGGTGCGTTTCTAAGGTTATTTCTGAAAAACATGTCCGCCGTAAGGAAAAAATATGTTTATATTCGGAAAACGAGCGTTCTACATCTAATGATGTTATATTCGCATAATCAGAATACTTTTTTAAGTAACTTAACGCATCTGTAGACGTGCCCTCTCACAAATACGTGTTAAGGTGTCAAAATCTGCATTTACGTCAAAAACACTTTCAAATTTAATTAGAACACTTTAACTTTTTGCGTCTTCTACAGCACACAGTTGTGCGTGAAAATCTTTAACGATTTGCAGTGATTCCTCTAACGACAGCGACGAATTTTCTAATTTTGCTGCACTTTCTTTCGGATCGAATGATAAAACCACGTCCTTAATTTTTTCAAAATGCTCATGATATTAAAACCCCGCCCGTAACCATGTACCCCAACGTGTCAGAATGGGCTGTGGTGGCTCAGGGGTATGGGGACACAATTCGTGAAATTTCCGAATACGTTTTGGAGATTTCAGGAATACTGCCTTTGTACTCGATATTAAAGCATGTATAGCAAACGCCAATTAAGTTGGTGCGAGGAGGGGTAAGTTCGCGCAGGATTAAAAGTAGTGGGGAGATTTGTATTGGGATTTACATCAAATGTCAGATAATTCTAACCTCTGAGCGTGTATCACTTTATGATCCCTAGCAAAGACATTATGCTCCGTCAAACGTCAATGACAAATGTATTCTGACAATTACTTGACCAGTGGGGGTGGACGTTTTTAAAAACAGCTTCTGCGCACCCCCTCCTCGCGCCAACGTAATTGGCGCTTGCTATACCTCTGGATAACATCTACGAACCTGTTCTGCCACAAGGTGTATTATCATGGAGCATGGAGTTTACAAGTAATATGTAACAAGTTAGGACAATATTTTCTAAGAGACCGGCCTACAGAACACGGTTGCGGCACCATCGGTCATAAATAAAGACGTCAGACTATGTGCCCGAACAGTAGCGTGATGTGGAGGGATCGAGTAGAGGCGTACGACGATCAATTCAGTTGCCGTTGAGACGTTGTAAGCGATACATTGTTAACACAATCGTGTTGAAAATGTCGGGAGTGCGTAGAAACAATGCATCGACTCGGTTGCAGGCTAACGTAGTAAAGAAATTTTTACATCGGTTTCCCGATTTAATATATGACGGTACCGTAGTGAAATGTTTAGTTTGTGAAACAACTTTATTAACTTGGAAAGCAAGTCAGTGCCAAAGACATATAAATAGTGACAATAATAGTGGACGCAGATCATATAATAAATTTGTATGTGATTTAACAATGATGTTAATTGCGACCAATATACCAATGCAGAAAGTGGAACACCCAATGTTTCGTCAGTTTTGGAAGAAATACAATCCTACGTGGAAATTACCAGCAAGAAGTACGCTACGGAATTACGTACCGTCAGTGCGTGAGAGAATTGTAAATTGTACGAAAAATACGGTAAAAAAAAATTCCTGTGCTTAACAATAGACGAAACTACAGATATTAAAAAACAGTCCATCCTAGCCATTCTAGTACGGACGCTGACTCCGCAAGGACCTTCTCCTCCTTATTTACTAACCTGTAAACGAATGCAAGGGTGTACTGCCAGAGCGATATATGATGTATTAATAGAAACACTACACAGATTTGAGATTTTACCGAAGCAAGTGTTAGTATTAGTTACCGATGCTGCCAAGATTATGTGTTCCACGGCAAACTTACTCAAAACGATTCAACCAAACCTGCTGCATGTCACATGTTTGCTTCACGCTTTACACCTTGTAACAAACACTATACGTACAACTTATCCTGATGTGGATCAACTGATAGGACAAACGAAAGCGGTTTTTCTTAAATCTCCGAAACGGATTCGGCCATTTCATTCGCTGTGTCCCGATATACCCGAGCCGCCGCAACCAATTCTTATACGATGGGGTACTTGGTTAGAAGCAGCATTTTATTATTATAAACATTTTGAAAAAATTAAATCAGTGATTTTACAACTAGATGCCAAAGAAGCAGCTGCAATACGGCTCAGCCAGGTTCAATTTAACAATCCTCAAGTTGCAGCAAATTTAAAAATTATTTACGACAGTTACGTTCCAATACTGGACGCAATAAAAAATTTACAGAACACTGCGCTGTCCTTATCGGACTCATTGAAGATGAAAAAAGTGATTGTGTCCGTGAAAAATTTAACAGTGTATTAGATAAAAATGTAGATTTTACAAAATTAGGGCAACTTTTTACCAATACTGAAGATCCGTTGTACAGATACAAAGAGCGCTTTAACTATGCAAATATAACATCTCTCAACGTCGAACAATCCTTCTCTGTATATAAAAATATATATACGTCGCTACGTACGAACCTTTCCGAGACTAATACAGAAACATATATTATGGTGCAGTTTTTTCATCGCGCACATCCGCATTTTTTTGCAACAATGTAAACATGTTGGGTAGGTTATTTATGTTTTTTCTTAACGTTTTGTATAGGGATTCGATATATTTATTTTTAAGTAAGCGCACTGTTATTCTGCTGAACTCTCCACGCAACGCCACTGCTGGGGCACATAGTCTGCCGTCTTTAGTCATAAACATTAATACTCTTTCGAAAGTTTAAATTTTTCCAAAGTATCTAATAGCACCTCTGAAATTTTTTCGGCATTACATTGTTCTAGTCGTCTGGATGCTAATAAAATTGAAGACGTTATTTGATGTGGTTCCATATTACGCGCCATCACTTTAACTACAGATTGTTTTTTGCTGTCAGTTGTTTCGTCCACATATAACCCCCGTTTTTTATTTTTCAGTTCGGCTTTGATTTTATTTTCAAGCTATTTACGCACCGATGGTAAATTTCTTCGTAACGTTGTCGTGATCGGTAATGTTTGATTGGCGTACTTTCCCCAACTTTCGGACATGGTTAAATAATTTTTTTTCTGAAGTAGTAATTTCAGAGAGAGTCTACACGTCACAAATAAAGCGATGTTTAAAACTAAATAGCCTTGAAAAAATTAAAGTCATTGCACATCTATACAAATAACTCATAAATTTGCGTTTGTGTTCCCAAAATACTATTACAGTTCAGCAATAAGATAACCTTCAATTCCGTGTTTGAATTATCTATTTTTATTGATTAGATTAGCAAACACTTTGAGAAGTTTATTTATTTGAAGTATAAATTGATACTGAACATGTCTCTTGAAAAACTTGCTATTGTATAAATTAACGAATTTTTGTTTTTAATCAAATTAAATGATTTACTTTTATAGGTAACTGGCGGTAATAAAGGTATTGGCCTATAGTTAAAGGGTTATGCGAAAAGTTTGATGGAAAAGTTTATTTAACTTCCCGAGATGCTGGGCGAGGACAAGAAGCGGTTGTGAAATTAAATGAACTTGGATTTAATCCTTCGTATTATGAATTAGATATTGATAACCAAGAGAGTGTAAATAAATTTAAAGAATACATTGCAAAACATTATGGTGGTATTGATATTTTGATAAATAATGCAGGAATTGCATTCAAAGTATATATTTGGTACTGTTTGGTTTTTCTATTTTAATATTAATAAATAATTGCAGATGGATGCTACAGAATCATTTGCTGTACAAGCTGAAGTTACAGTGAATACAAATTATTTCGGAACACTGAGAGTATCCCAGGCATTGATACCTTTGTTAATGCAAGGCTTATAAATCTTTCAAGCTCTTGTGGTCTTTTGTCCAAAATACCTTCAGCAGAATTGAGAAATAAACTTTCTGATCCAAATCTTACAATTGAAAAATTGAGTGATTTAATGAATGAATTTATCAGGTATTTCACATTATTTTTATTACTGTGATGAACCTCTAAATGGAAAATAGCAGGCGCGGCTCGTGATGACGTAGTTGGGAGTGCAAGTACAATGATGCGAGTGCTTCGTGTATTTTCGTGTTTAGCAAACGCCAATTAAGTTGGCGCGAGGAGGAGTAAGTTTGCGCAGGATTAGAAGTAGTGGGGAGATTTGTATTTGGTTTTACATCAAATGTCAGATAATTCTAACCTCTGAGCGTGTATCACTTTATGATCCCTTAGCAAAGACATTATGTTCCGTCAAACGTCAATGACAAAAGTATTCTGACAATTACTTGAGTAGTGGGGGTAGACGTTTTTAAAAACGGCTTCTGTGCACCCCCTCCTCACGCCAACTTAATTGGCGCTTGCTATACTAACTGTAACGTTTTCTTAGTAAACACCGAAAACACACGAGGCACTCGCATCATTGTACTTGCACTCCCAAATACGTCATCACGAGCCGCGCCTGGAAAATAGTATAATTTTTGAAAATTTTATGTTGCAGAAGTGCCAAAGAAGGTACAGATATTTCAAACACTTGGGGTAATTCAACGTATAATGTATCAAAAGTAGGTGTAAGTGCCTTAACTAGGGTACAGCAAAAAATGCTTGATAATGAAACACCATCTCGTAATATTTCTGTGAATTGTTGCCATCCTGGATTTGTTGATACTGATATGACTAGCCACAAAGGGCCTTTGACTATTGAACAAGGTGCAGTTAGTTCTTTATATTTGGCTTTAGAACCGCATAATTTAAAGGGGCAATATGTTTGGAAAGATTCTTCAGTTGTTGATTGGCTAGCTCGTGGTTTACCTGCTCCATTTTAATACTGTTATGGTAAATGAAAAAGTATATTTTTATGTTACACAATGTATAAAATTCTGCTTATGGTAGTGATAATAAATAATAACAATATGGCATTCCACTAAATAGTTATCTAGTTTTAAGAATGATAAAACTCTTCAGTTTGCCAATGTTTCATAAATATTAATTAAATCAATGATATATATGTTTTCGTACTTCCGGGCCTAAAGTGACAACTTCACTCCCTTGTGACAGGTACTATAGTGTCACATTTAATCCCTCCGGGATTAAATATTGACGAAACTCCCGGAACGATTAAATCAAAAACAAACGAATTTAAGGGATATTTTATTGAAAAATATAATTAATTAGAATGGTAATTAACGTTAATATTCAAATTAATATTGTGACAGTTCGTCATATTGACCAGTCTTTCCTGGGTTAATGCAGCAGGTAACTGACGAGTAACAGATAGGTCCTTTTCATATTGAACTGGTGTTTGTTTCGAAGATCCTGCGGAAACAGGAAGCGAGAATGAGGACTGTGGCATAACTATAGTGGACGAATCGGCGACTTGACCAAATATTTTATCTGAAATTTTTTGTTTATTTTTAATAGACGATTCAATATATCCCTCGGCCACGTTGGAGGATTTCCATCCTCCATGTCTCTTCAGCAGGTCTATTGTTGCTCCCGAATCAGCTAACAAAGACGCAGATGTGCGTCTAAAACAATGTCCCGTATAAGACGTCGCATTTTCTAATTTCAAGAAAGCTGCTATTTGCCGTGGAAATGTACCAAACATGTTTTTTCCTACTACTCTCGTAGTACATTCTTTGTTGATGTATTGAACAAAAAATTTTGAATGAGGTGTCCCTGTCTTTCGCAATGCCACATATTTCCGAAATATCGCCACAAAACTGATGGCACTGTTTTCTGAATTTTTGATCACAAAATTTCGGTCAATTTTATTTTTGGTGTTTCTAATCGCAATTAGGAAGGAATCGCCCAAATCTCTCACATCGTCGATTTCTAAATCAACCAACTCTTTTCCACGACAAGCTCCCGCAACGCCCAAAATAAGTGCAACCTACAAAAAAATTGATTTCTTAAAATTTCTGAATATAAACAAATTTCCAAATTTACCTTAAGCATTAAATATTTATCATCCGGAGCCTCCCGTAAGAACTGATCTACCTGCTCAGACGTGAGAATTCTTGACTTCTTTGGCTTAAATCCCTCATTTCTTCTCTTCAAAAAAGCTAATAATTTTGGAAATTTACTTATATCAATATCTTCTCTAATGTTAATAACCGATTTCAGCATTGAGTAATGTGCCCAGAGAGTTGAGGCACAAACCGCTTTTGATTTATCATTGAAGTAGACTAACAGCGCATTTTCAGTAGGTTGTCTCACATTTTTTAAGCGGCACCACTTTTTAAAAGCATCGTACTGCTGCTCGTATAGTTTTCTAGATTTCGGTGGTAACAATTCTTCACCTACTTCGGCTGCTCTTTTATCAATATCAGATACACCTTCTTCACTCATGATACCAATAATTATCAATAACAATGTTTCTTTACAATGACACTAGTAATGACAATGTTTCTAAATTATAATTGTCACAACGCAATGTTACTATGGTAACTTATTTCAAAGACAGTTTATTAAATGAGTTGAAGAGAGAAAAAACTGATTGAAATTATTGAAATAATTAATAAAATCATACCGGAAGTACGAAAAGTATCGTATATACCTTGCGACTGAAGTACATTTAATCCTTCAGGTAAATTATGGCCCTCCCTGCGGTCGGGCCATAAACTTTACCTTCAGGATTAAATGTACTACTTCAGTCCCGCGGTATATAATGTACTATTATGGCTTGATTTTTCAACTTGTAAATAATAATCGATATTTGTGGATGTTTATTTTACAGTTTTTCAGATGTTCAATTTCTATGTTTTTTTGGAGAGGTGATTAATTCAAAATTTTTACAAATTTCTTACCGTTTCATGTGAGCTCAATTTAAAAAAAAATGTTAAAATTTACTCAAATTAAGCCTTCCAGTTATTTATGTTATAACTGATATTTTCTCAACTTTTATCTTTCTGGAATTGAGATCTTCCAAGTTAAACATTAACGATAGTATTACGACAGGCTGCACTTTTTACTTCAAAAAGGTAATTATCTATAAAGAGAAAGCTTACATAATCGTAGCACTACCCACTCCTGAATTTTTTAAATGTTTCATGTGGGAGTCTCCGTGATTTGCACATTCAAAAGCAAAAGAACTGCAGAATGTGCTGTTCGTCATGGTTATCATTTGATAGTTTTGAAATTATTGCGATATACTCGTACTTGTTGAGAAGTGTTACATTTGATTTGTGGCGCGAGAAGTCTCATTGTGGTGTTGGTTTATTTTCTGCTTCATTCGTCAATTTTTTGAAACCGTTGTTAAAAAATTGTTAAAATCAAACACGATAACCTTACTTTTCGAAATGTTCATTGCCAATATTTGCTAATTACAATTATTTAAGAAAATAGGATAAATTGGCTCGCGTTTGAAACAAGAAATGTGAATGATAAAAGCTAACGGAGAACGAACATGTACGACTATGGCAAAACATGTCAAACACCAATTCACAATAACTATAATTCTCAGTGTGGCAAATACAAAACAGAGAAATTTCGAAAATTTGACAGACATCAGCTTCAGGATTAAACGGACACCGATATATATGCTCCACTTTTTTGTAACACCTGTATATATAGATGAAACAACTTTTATAAGGTCCTGAAAAATTAAAAAGATTATCTGAGTCTCTTGTTCCATGGATTTTTTCCTTGTTCAAATGCAACTATAATTGCTTTAAATCTTTCAAATAATTTTCTTATTTTAATTTTTTTATGTATGAATTTAACATTAAATTAATTTAATTTTGACATATTGTATTGTATATTGTATTTACATTTAATATTCTGCTCCAACATGGTTGCGGCACCATCGGTCATAAACATTAATACTTGGTCTTTCGAAAGTTTTAATTTTTCCAAAGTATGTAGTAGCACCTCTGAAATTTTTTCGGCATTACATTGTTCTAGTCGTCTGGATGCTAATAAACTTGAAGACGTTGGTTGATGTGGTTCCATATTACGCGCTATCACATTAACTGCAGATTGTTTTTTTGCTGTCAGTTGTTTCGTCTACACATAACCACAGTTTTTTTATTTTTCAGTTCGGCTTTGATTTTATTTTCAACCTGTTTACGCACCGATGGTAAATTCCTTCGTAACGTTGTCGTGCTCGGTAATGTTTGATTCGCGTATTTATTCCAAAATTAAATAAATGAATCATTACTTAACAAGGTAAACGGCAGTGTACACACAATCATAGTTACACATAGTTCATGTATAAACTGTTGTCGATTAATTTTGTTATTATTGTGCTTCGAACTGCTTACATGTTCTTTACAATGTGTTTTTGACCAACACATTAGATATGTATTGCACACTAAACATTTAATTTTTGAGCCATCGTATATTAAGTCCGGGAAATCCATAATAAACTTATTCACTTCGTCTGACAACAGTCGTTTTCTCGATTTATATATCGACGACATTTTATTACGTATGCTTATACTTACATGCAGTCTAAGCAAGTACCAAACACATACTGAATGCTTTTTATTAGTTCTGATGCAATACAATCATCCTCACATCGGCGCACATGGCGCGCACGGAAATTGGTCTGCTCTAGTGATAACAGTGTTTAATATGAGGTACAGTAAAGTGGATGGTCTGATTTAGAAAGGTATGCATTAACAATTAAACATAATTATTTGTACAGACGTAGAAAAAAATTTGTATGAAACTCGTTAGTAAAGCAACTTCTTTCCACTTGTAGGAATTGCCGCACTCGCCTTCGGCTCGTGCGGTCAAATTTTCCTACTCGTGAAAAAAAGGATTACTTTATTCACTTGTTGCATAAATAACTACTTTATGTTGTTTATCTAGTTTTTATGCCTTTTTTCGGAATTTTATGCCTTATTAACAAAAATTTTTTTTTGTCAAAATTTTATGGCTTTTAAGTGCCTTTTTCTGTTTTTTTTGTGCGTTTTAATACGGTCTTTAGTAATAACTAGAGCTGAGGATGTTTGCGGTACGGCAGGACTGTATGTAGTGCATCCCCACATTTAACTATTTATCTAAATATTCTCTGAAATGATTTGCCGGATCTCATAAATTAATAGAGTGATATTTTAGTATGCACTGGATATTGTTATTATACAAAATCATAATAGCCATTTGTATTTATGGATCATAAATAATAATACGCATGTATTTGTATTTGGTTGTGAATTCAATTTAAACTTAAAACGAATCGTAATATTTTAACGACAAGCCGTCCTTACAATACATGCATTCGAGACAAAGTGTGCAACTCTACGAATAACTTCCATAATTGATCGAAAATGGACATTTTGGAGCTGAAGTAAAGCCCCTATTCTTAGAAAATTTTATTACTGTCGTTAAGAACTATTATTATAAATAAAGACGGCAGACTATGTTCCCGAACACTAAGTAAACTAACTACCTCGGTATATGTATTTATATGATCGTCTCTTTGTTCTTTTCTGCGTTTTTTTTTTATATTTAACAATCAATAAAAACATCCATACATATATGTGTGTTTATTTAGGTTGTCTAACGTAAACGAATTTCAAACGCATGATGTTATTGTTATATATATGTATGCATTAATAAATGCTTTATATTTTCAAAATATTGTACATATTTATAAAATTGTATTTATTAAAATGTTTTGAATTTTTTATTGGCGTTGGCAAAATAAAAAAAAAACGCAGAAAAGAACAAAGAGCTAGTAGGTAGTATATATTTTATATATACTACCTACTTGAACTAGGTTCATTCACCTAGTTCAAGTAGGTAGTATATATAAAATATATGCAAAATATGTGCTGCCAGGCTTTGAAAGGCTGTGTGACAAGATTTTAATAAATCGAGGTTTCTTTTGTTTTCGTAGCTTTTATTGCATTTGGTTATAAAAATAATATAATAAATAGTAATAAACACAGCTTCTAATCTAGTAATATATTATCAGAATGTGTTTTTCTGGATTTTAGTTAAATTTACACCTTGTTTTAGAATATTGTGAATGAACACTTTACAATGGACTACTTACAACATGGAAATTCAATGAAACTAAAACTTCAACACTAATAAAAGGCCTTTGTTGTTTATAATAATAGTTCTTAACGACAGTAATAAAATTTTCTAAGAATAGGGGCTTTACTTCAGCTCCAAAATGTCCATTTTCGATCAATTATGGAAGTTATTCGTAGAGTTGCACACTTTGTCTCGAATGCATGTATTGTAAGGACGGCTTGTCGTTAAAATATTACGATTCGTTTTAAGTTTAAATTGAATTCACAACCAAATACAAATACATGCGTATTATTATTTATGATCCATAAATACAAATGGCTATTATGATTTTGTATAATAACAATATCCAGTGCATACTAAAATATCACTCTATTAATTTATGATATCCGGCAAATCATTTCAGAGAATATTTAGATAAATAGTTAAATGTGGGGATGCACTACATACGGTCCTGCCGTACCGCAAACATCCTCAGCTCTAGTAATAACTCATCGCCTACCAATGTCCTATGTAATTAGCGTTGGTGTAAAGTGGCTGTTTGGGATATACTAAAGTATGAATTATAATTATTATTATTATTATTGAAAAATCGAGTTATAAAATCGGGAATAGGGCACCCTAATATTTTCGAAGAATAATTAATGGGAACTCTAGAGGACCTCGAAAGAAACAACTTTTTCTTATAAAATTATTTTGGCAAACGTACTGTAAAGATACAAATTAATCAAGTACATTATCCACCTTATACGTTATACAATGCTAGGTGTGTATAGCGCCAAAGGAAAAAATGGGTGAAAGGTATATGTGAGTAATGCCTTCATACAAAAATTCGTGATCCAATATTCACGTAGTAACGAGAAAATAATTTTTCTTTATTCGAGTCCGGCTCTGTTGGAGTTAAATTCAGGGCCCGGCATAAGTCAGTTAACCGATTTGAATACCGAATAAAAAGAAAAGAAGAGAGCATACAGAAATATGGTTTATTGTAGTGTTCATTTAGATACAAAAGTAATGAGTTTAAATGTTACATTCTGTCTTCAAACTGCCTACCACCTTCCTCAATGTAGATATGACACCGCTTATTTAGGGTAGACCAGGTTTTTTGAAAGAATTCTGGGTGTGCGGAGAACGTCAAATTCCACTTCAATTCTTGTTTTCAAATGTTCAATATCACGTAATTGGATGGCAAACACTTTATTTTTGAGTATTCCCCACCTGGAAAAATCGCACGGCGTTAAGATTGGTGATCATGCTGGCCACTCGATTTTTCCTCTTCTTCCTATCCACCTGCCGGCTCAGTGCTACCGTTTTAGTACAATTTCGCTCAGTGTAAAAGTTTTAGCACAATTGTACTAAATTTAGTAATTTGTTTTAATGGAAGCACACTAGTACATTTTATGGTAAAAAAAAAACAGCGTTAACTGACTTATGGCGGGCCTAGTATACGGGCTTCTACCTCTAATTCATCAGTAATTCTCTTTACCCACTAATTATATAGTTTTATCGGTATTCGTCGATACCACACACAAATTTAAAGAAAAAATATTATATGTAAATAATTCCATACAAATAATTAAAAAACAGGTATCTAACCCTTTGGGCACGCCATGAACGCGCTACATCAAGCTTTTTGTTTTATGACGAGTTTTGTTTTATTAAAAATATAATAATTTTATTTTAAATGAAGTTTAACGTTCATTTAATTTTAGTTACATTAATTAAATGCTGCGTAGCTTTGTCGACATATTCGACGTAAAAGCACCATAATATTTTGATATGAAAATATCGACATTTTCTATTTTTATAAATGGGAACTGTTATCGTCTAACAATGTCTAGAAATTTCGTAGACTTTTGCAGGTCAATGAATTTGAATTACAGCTGCGTTTCGATAAATATAGAATAAACCAAGATATGGACCGACTTAAACTACATTTTGGCCCTAAAAATTTGGAATTTTTGATGAATTACAAAATTTCTTTTTTGATTTTCAATTAGACATTTATACGTATTCTTCAGATTCGCATAGCTTGGGCAATATTCAGCGATAAGCCTGTATATACCTATACCCGACACAAACACAACATAGCCAAATAATTGTAATGCTGGTCACATACACGAACGGAATATGTCATTTTGGGAGGAAAATATATTTTGATAAAATAGAAATAAAACTACGGTTCTAATCTTCACTTTTAATCTTTAATCGTAACACGACAATTGTTTCGCCAGCACAGTGGCTTCCTCGGGTACTTACATCTAAAGAGTACGTTTACAAACTAAATTAAAAAAAATATATATATATATATATATAAAATCAAGAAGGTTGGTATTATTTTACAATGTTTTTAAAGAAATCTATGAATTTACAAAAGTATTGTCTGTAGTGAGAAAATGTGGCTCGTCTGGTCGGCCCTAACTGTTATATTATGTGACCCAGATGTGCCACATTTTCTCACTACCGACAATACTTGTGTAAATTCATAGATTTCTTTAAAAACATTGTAAAAAATACCAACCTTCTTGATTTTATATATATATTTTTTAATTTAGTTTGTAACGTACTCTTTAGACGTAAGCCCGAGCCACTGTGCTGACGAAACAATTGTCGGGTTACGATTAAAGATTAAAAGTGAATATTAGAACCGTAGGTTTATTTCTATTTTAAATTATGGATCTTCATCAAGTAAATGCCGAATCAATTCAATATTTTGATAAGTATAGTAGGTACATTTGTTGTTAATTTGAATAAAAATGATGTTTGCTTTACGTTGGTATATGTTCAAAATGGATATTAATTACCAAAATTTGGTTAATAATGTGTGTTGGTCACACAGATAACCTATAAGCAAGGTGAGCAATGTATTTTATTTAATTGTAGCAATTCAGTACGTTTCCCCTAATAACCCCCAATATTAGAAATAAGTGTTCCATTTGAGGCTCCAATAATTATTTTTTGAAAGTATTAGGGTGCCATATTCTTAAGTTTAGCCAAAAATCGAAATGTTCTATTGATATTCAGACAGTTGTCACATGTTTAGGTCGCTCCCCAAAGAATAGTAAATTCTTAGAATACGAATAATCTTATTTGGTATAAAAACGAACTGTGTATAGTATATAGATATTAAGCTTTGAAGCATCTCCTCTGGCATCTCCCTAATTAACATAATTTCAATTGGTTACTTTTTTGTAAATATAATAAACTAACTGTATTTACAAATGTATAAAATTAAGGAACAATTTGGGTTGCATAATAAAATAATACATTTAAAATATTGAATAATTTTATTTGGTTGAAACCGACTAGCAATATGAAAATAAATAATCACGTTCATTTATAAAGTTTCTTCCATTTTTTTCTCAAAAAATATAGTAAATCTTATGTACAAAATATATGTATAACTACAGATACAATTAAAACTAAAAATAGGGTATATACATACAAAATAGACTTTGGTACTTCGTTATATATATATAGAGATTCTTTGGACAACAATTTAAATTCTCTTAAACAACAGTATTTATATGTATATACAATATGTTACAAATAACACTTAATTATAAAAAAATTATATATTCGTTATCTACTCATAGATGTCGCCACACATATACGAATGCAATCATAAACAAAAGTTTAGTACTCGATCTTGGGGTAAAAGCGAAATTTTCTGAAACGAATACAAAGTTTAGAATCAAAAGTACAGTAAAGTAAACATGGAAATGTATGAATTTTAAAGAAACAAAATTGACAAATAGTATTGTATTTGGTTAATTAATTATTAATTAAGCTCAAATTATTTGCTTAAAATAATGTAGTAATTCTGATCCTCTTCTGTCGAAATTCATTTTTTGGACTAGAATCACACTTGAGTTAGTAAGCACAAATAGATAAAGCTATATAAAACCAATCTTTGGTAAGTTTATAATGTATTTATATTAGTATTAATGTATTTTTAACAATTTAATGATTAAGGTTAAGCAATGTTTATTCGAAGAGGATTTTTCAGGAAAAAATTTCTAGGAACTGTTGTATAGATTTATTTTAGATTCAAAATAAATAAATTGAATTTTCACGTCTCTTTAAATTTCTTTAATTTATAGGGAGCATTCAAATAGGTTATTATTCCAACTTTACAGTCTAAAGTGTATGTCTGGAAAAGTGATGAAAAGTGGTAATTGGTGTACGATTACAATATTCACGACAGTTATCTCAGTTACAGGTGGTGTTATAAATTACATTATTTAGAAACAGATCATGATGGAGAAATGATTTCCAAGTCTGAACATGTATTTTATAGAATAAAAATTATATGCCTCAGAATTTTTACAAAGAATTGTTTCAGGTGTGATAAATTTGGGCAATGTGTGTTGTTCACATTATAGCTCAGTCATGCTCTCAGTGATAAAAAATTATAAAACATCATGCTTCAATAGTACGGAATTGTTATAAAATAACAAATTTAATTCAAAACATACACCAAGTTTATAGATTAACATCCTAGCACAATAATACCTGTAATGACAGGGGAATATGTTGTTGTCATAGTCGTTGTTTCATAATCATAGGATTCTGTGGTAGACGTTCTTTCTCCTTCTAAAGTAAAAGTAAAGGAAAGTGTAGTAGTTAAATAGCACATGCTTAATTAGTTGTTAAATAAAGAAACTATAATAAAAAGCATGATTTTTGTGATGAAAATGAAAATGGTTTTTGTAAATATATACAGTCGCACGCATGTCTAAAAAATAATGGGATAAATGACCTTAATTCAAAAATTGATTGTGGGAACCATTACTTCATGATAGATAATCATATTTATACACAAATAGGCCTTTTTTATCACTTTATTGTAGCAGTGTGTATAGTACCAAGAGTCTGACGGTCAAAAATTATCAGTCTATTTGTCGGTTGTCAGGGCTTGTAATTTCTTTAAATCATTCTAACATTTCATCAATTTGACATGCACTCAAATAAGTAAATAATAACTTTAAATATTTATTCATATGACTTGCACAGTCGATTATAGCAAAACTCAAATTATAACAAATAATATATTAAGATTTAAACTTCGAAAAGTGCAGAAGTTGTTCTTTAATTCAGAGTTTTTCTTCCTTAAGTTAACTTACCTATAAATAAGCAAAAAAACTAGTCTTTTTATAAAGTAAAAATGGGGCTATAATTCTCAGTGTTTAAAACGTAATCGATTCCATTACTTTTTAGACATGTTCTACATCTTAAGATGTTCTTTATTATAAATTCGTTAATAAATTAAAAGATATTTATCACAAGAAACTTAAATAATATGCATTATCTTCAAAATAAAAAGAAGTTTAATTTTCGTGACGGGATTGTCCCCCAAAACAAAATTATAACCTGTTCACACAAAGGGCCATGGCCGAATTGTCCCTAAATAGCAGGGGGGGGCACCAAAAAGCAGGTGCAGGATTATATATAGAGAGGTTCATTCGAGTAAGATCCCACCGGTGGCTCGTCATAGCGTATACATATATTTCGTCAGTCGCCACCTGACCACCGTTCGGTGTATTATGATGTAACTCATAAAGGGATTTTCGGATTTAATGTACAATGGAAGTATAATAAAGTGTAAAGTATGTGTGTATTCAAGGAAGTTTCACTGCGAAAGACACTTAAATATAGTTTAATGAATAATCGCAAAAAAAGTGGCGAGAGATTTTTGTTTCATTTATGTGTAACTTTTATATTGGTGTAATGTATCGTTTAAGGTAGTAGACAACGAATGATTTTGTTCATTTTGAAAGCACTACGGTAAAGGAACGTTACATAGCCGGAAAAGATTACTAAATTTTCTAGCATCACTCCGTGGACGTATTAGACATATGATTAAATTCGAATTGAAAAATAAGAAACTGTGGTAATCTGTGGACGTAACAACATCGTAAAAAAAAATCGGTCAATGTTATGGTATGTACCAAGGATTGTATAAGAACATAGGATAGCCAGATCCCTATACCCGCAGCGTTGTTCGCGTCGAGCCGTGACTCCGCCTCCTGTGACGTCACAAACGGACCAGTCGCACCGATAAATAGTTGAGGTCTTGGGTTGCTTGAGTTAAAGTAAAATGTTTTAATTTAGTTTTCGCCGTTACCCTTTGTAAATTAGCGACTGAAATGCCGGGACGTCGTTGTGCGGTAGTTGGCTGTAATAACAGTCGTATTTCTACGAAAATTACCAATAGAGAGATCGTTTATCACAACTTTCCAAAGGCGACAAACTTCGTATCCGATACTGTCCGTAAAGAATGGATAAGGCGCTGCAAACGAGCAGATAAGTGGAATCCAAATACTAGCCAAATTTGCTCAATCCACTTTAATGCAAACGATTATGAACGTGATATGCGGAACGAATTATTAGGTAATAAATGTATTTATACGCTATGTCTTCCACAAATGTCCAAAGATATAAAGAAAGTTGCGACAAGAGGGGAAGCATATTTAAAAAGAAAAAAGGAAAATGAAAGGAAAGAAGAAGTAAATAGATTGATTGCCGAACAATCGATAGCTTCATGTTTAGCGGCAAGTGAGCTGTCAACAGCGTCTTCAACAGCAGAATTTAAAACCGATAAGCCTTTAACTGTCCCAGCAGAAAATATATTATCTAAACAATATGCGGAGCTTCGTGAAAGTCACACTAAATTATCTACAGAGATGGAAATTATGAAACGCAAATTGAATTTGCAGAGAAAACAACTTTTATACTATAGAAGAAAGAACAAGCAAGATAAACCTGCACAAAAACAGGAAACGGTAAAAATACTGAGAAAACTCTTAACAGAAAATCAAATTTCTATTCTTCTAAACAAAAAGAAACGCCTTAATTGGACTACTGAAGAGATTGCAGTTGCTTTTACTATTCGTTACCTCAGCAAGAAATAATATATATTTTTGCGAACTAAACTTAATTTTCCGTTGCCAGCGTTGTCATCTTTGAGAAACTGGGCATTAAAAATCAGAATAACGCCGGGAGTTTTAGAAGATGTACTAACTTTTCTAAAGGTAGCAGGAGAAAATATGTCTGCAAGAGAGAAATCTGTAGTCATTTCTTTTGATGAAGTCAAAGTTAAAACCACTTTAGAGTATTGTGTTGGTGAAGATCAGGTGCTAGGTCCTTACAATTTAATGCAAGTCTGTATGGTTAGAAGCTTATTTTCTACTTGGAAACAGCCTATCTATCTAGACTTTGACAAAAAGATGACAAAGGATGTGTTAATGGATCTGATCACCCAATTGCATAAAATATCATATAACTGTGTTGCAATTGTAAGTGATTGCGGAAGCAGTAATGTTGGTCTCTGGAAAGCGTTGTCCGTTGACATAAATAAGACCTATTTCGAGCATCCGCAAACCAAGAAAAATGTTTATGTTTTCGCAGATGCTCCCCATTTACTGAAACTTCTCCGTAATTGGTTTTTGGACACAGGATTTATATTGAGAAGTGCTGGAAAGAAAGAGATAAGAAAAGAACCTTTAGAAAGTTTGATAGAATTAACCAATGCAGAAGTAAACTCCTGTTATAAAATTTCTGAAAAGCATGTTACAGTTGAAAAGAGTAAAAGACAAAATGTAAGACTAGCGGCTGAATTGTTATCACATAAGACCGCCCAGGCATTATTACGATACAAACCAGGCCCTGATAAAAAACTTGTTGAAGATGTCGGAATGTTCATAGACAATATTAATTCTTGGTTTGATATTTTTAATAGCCATGTGAATAGATCTCCTGGCCCTGACCCTATGAAAGCCCCTTTTGGAATTTATTTACAGGACCAAGAACAACACTTAAATAAAGTTAGAGATTTAATATTTGACATGAGAGCTGAAGGAAAAAACACTGCAAATTATTCAGAAAGGAATAATAATTTCTATAGAATCGTTGAAACTACTTTTACGAGATATGAAGACCGAATTTGAAGATGTACATTATATATGTACTCATAAACTTAATCAGGATTGTTTGGAGAATTTTTTCTTCCAGCTTAGATGTCGAGGGCCGAATGAACATCCATCTCCATTGGAAGCCATCAAAAGAATAAGAATGATTATTCTTGGGAAGAATCCTGGTATTTTAGAAGCACAGGTACATAAAATGTGTTTATTAATTCTTTACATATTCCTAGTATTATATAGGTACCTATCTACATAGCTATACTTTTTTTAAAGGTGAACACACAAGAAGCTGTTCCTGAAGAATATATAGTGGCCACAGTTTTGGAACAAGCGAAAGTTTCACTTGAATTACCGGAAGAGAAGTTTGACAGCAATGCAACTCAAAGTAGCAATGGAAGCTCGTTTTCATCATCAGGGATTTCAGAAATATCTGATGCAAAATCACCAGAAACAACGGACGATGCATTTGAGTACATTGCTGGTTTTATAGCGAAGAAATTTAAAAACAGTCATCCCCAACTCGGCGATTATACTTATAAAATAAAAGCCGATCACGCCTACAATTTACCCTCATGGCTACAACAGCTCTCTTTTGGTGGTCTTATTAAGCCCTCAACAGATTTCTTAAGTACCATTAAACAGTGGAACAAATATTTTGAGATATATCATGGCGATAATAAACTGCGGAAAGAAACACTGGTTGTTAAAAGACTAGCTTTAAAAATTAAAAAGCGAGAAAATTTGTGCTTTGTTATTATAAAATTATTTTGTAAATTAAGAACTGTTATCCGTATGAATTATTTAAATACAAAAAGAACCCTTGACAATGCTAAAAAATCGAGTAAACGTAAGCTTTCTACTAGTACACCGTCAGACACTCAACGAACACTAGCTAAAAAAATGCGAAAAACCACTACTTGATTCGTTTTTATTTAATTACTGCGTAATAAAACATTGCTATATACTGACTCTTTTAATTGAAAAATATATATTTTTTGCTTTGTATAGAGAATACATGCTCATCGGCTTACTTTATTTATGTTTATGTACCTAATAAATGTGTTTATTTGAAGTTGGAAAAGTTTTTTTTTTAATTATAAACCAAAGTATAACCTAATGGCAATAAAAACGTGTATTATATTTATAACAGTATACTGACGGATATGTTATTATCAAATGAAATATTATATACCATAATAATAGCACTAATATAACTCGATAATTAATTGTAGTAGCTAAACACATTTTATAAGGTGCTTTACAGTAGTGAACGCGTTCAACCTGGTCCGTTTGTGACGTCATGGCTCCCCACTACGCGGCGAAAATATTGCGGGATCGAGCAATCCTATGTTGTTATACAATCCTTGGGTATGTACAATGGAACCACCTCAATCGTCACCTTTAATTTTACTAGCTTGCAGAAGAGCACACCAACGTACTGCCGAAATAATTTCAGAGTTAGTGGTCAATACATTGGAAAAGTTTGAACTTTCAACAAAGTGTTATTGTTTGTAAGTGTCGCAAACAAGTTCTCTATATGCCGGTCTCTAAAAAAAGATTATGCTAACTCGTTACATATTACGTGTAAAAATCTATGCTTTACATCTGGTGGCAGAGACTATTCGTAGTTGTTATCCAGATATAGATGCATTAATTGCAAGTTTCTCAATTCCCCAAAACGTGTTCGCCAATTTCTGAACCACCACAGCCGATTTTTATACGTTGGAGAACATGGTCACACTGTCATAAATAAATGATAATATTAAGAACGTGGTTTTTAAATTCGATCTCAAAGAAGTTGCAGCTATCAAGGAAAGCCAGTCAAAATTTGGAGAGAGTCAGGCTAAAACAGATTTAAAAACTATTCATAACAATTACATCGGAGTAGTGGAGGCAATCCTTTGGTGTCGTTAGTGGCATCTCTACAAATAGCGCAACATGTTCAGGCACATCTATGCGCGGTAGAAGACGCAAAAAGAATGTTTTTGTTTTAGAAAGGTTTGAAAGTATTTTAGAGAAAAATTCAGATTTTGACACATTAAGACAAACTTGTGAAGGTGTGTTAACAGAACCGTTGTTTTAAAGATTACGAGGGAAGATCAGTAAGTACCCGTGTTTGAAGACAAGTGGCGCTGCTGAGGGAAGTTGGCATTACCGTCGTGTACTACCATCTGTCAGACAACACCATAATAAATTTCAGACTGATTCATAGGTTAGTTTTTATTTGGCAGCCAGTTGTATCACACGTGTTTCGTGTTTCTCGATAAAGTGGAAAAAGAGCAATATCGATCCGTAATTCGCTTTTTATTTTTGGATGGAAAAACATGTGAAGAAATAAAAGAGAAGTTGGATGCTGTCTATGGGGACCCTTCACCATCTATGACAACCGTAAGATATTGGTTCAACGAATTTAAACGTGGTCGTACATCTGTTTTTGATGAGGAGCGCCCAGGCCGTCCGGCAGACGTGGTTACCGAGGAAATCGTTGAAAAGGTCCACGACATGATTCTCGCTGATCGCCGAACGAAAGTGCGCGGAGTAGCAGAGGAGGTAGGCGTGTCGTACGGAACGGCAATTAATATTTTACATGATAAGTTATCGGTGAGAAAGGTGTCGGCCCGATGGGTGCCGCGATTGCTTACGGTGGACAACAAGCGGATACGGTTGTCAATGTCGAAGCAGTGTTTGGACCTCTTTAAGAGAAATTCGCAGGAGTTTTTGCGTCGAGTCGTCACCGTTGATGAAACCTGGATCCATTATTATACGCCAGAGTCCAAGCGACAGTCAAAACAATGGATTTTTCGGGGTGAATCTGCTCCGAAGAAGGCAAAGACGGTCCTATCGGCCGGAAAGGTCATGGTCACGATTTTTTGGGATTCCAACGGAATAATCCTCATGGACTTTTTGCAGAAAGGAAGAACGGTCACGGGGGGGCAGTACTACGGTGAATTATTGGACCGATTAGATATAAAATTGAAGGAGACACGGCCCCATTTGGCTAAGAAAAAAGTGTTGTTTCACCACGATAATGCACCAGCACATTCATCCAGAATTGTCGCGGCAAAGTTGCATGAACTGCACTACGAATTGCTGCCGCACCCACCGTACTCGCCTGACTTGGCTCCCTGCGACTTCTTTCTGTTCCCCAACATGAAAACGTGGCTCGGGGGAAAAAGATTCAGCTCAAACGAGGAGGTTATCGTCGAGACAGAAGCGTATTTTGCAGAGTTTGACAAATCGTATTTTTTGGAGGGGTTAAAGAAATGGCAGAAACGTTGGGAAAAATAAATAAAAAATTTGTGAAAAACTTGCGTCTTCTTTCCTAACACGGGTATTTATTGATCCATCCTCGTATTTTAATTATGCAAATATAACATCAGCACTAATTTTTCCCATATAAGAACATTTTTTCTACGCAACGCGCTCGGTTTGCGGAAATTACTGTGGAACACATCTGATATTGCAAATATTTAACTGATTTTACTCAGTTTATGACTTCACGGAAGACGTTTAAAACGATAAGTGCTTCACCACTCTTTATATAAATTTAAACATTATTTATTTATATAGGTTTGGGTTTTTAACAGTAATAATTTATTACTCTAAACGAGCGAAATGCGCTCAACGTTGTCCGGCGGCGACCGACAAAAAATATATGCAAATATATATTCAAAACTATTTGAGTTTTATTTTAGACACAGCAATAAATTGCCTGAGAGATGAGGAAAATTGATGAATAATTGTGAGTATATTCTAGGGCCGAACTTTTCATATATGTACAAGTATCCCGTATCGTTATGTTCAAATGTTAGGAGTGTAAAGTAGACTTCATTTCAAGTAACAAAAACGCAAAACTTGTATATCCATTTTGTTTCAAAGTTACAGATCTATGAATGTGATTGTCAGATCATGAAAAAAAATGTAATCCTAAAGTCAATACAAACTGATTTTATTTAAAAAGTTATATGATTCAGTAACAGGCCTGTAATTGTTAACGTCGCATAATAAAATGTTATCCTAAAATAAATAAACACCTGTCGTAGTGCATACAGTAATTTCTTGGAGATCTACAAAAAAGAGTACTGGAAATTGATGTATGATAAAGAAGGTTCTTACTTATTTCGTAAATGCTGAACCATGAATATCATACAATAAACAAATATTCATGACTGTTAACGTTGCATTTTTTAATAAAGGATTACATTACGTTTCAGTTCATACAAAGCTTATTAGTGAGTGGATACGTTTTCTTTATTCAAAATGCCTTACCGATTTTCTTCTCAAGAGTATGCGGACATGCATTTTGTGTATGGCTACTGTAAAGGCAGTGCACGTCAAGCAGTTATTGAATACCGACATCGGTTTCCCGATAGGCGCATTCCTCATTACAGAGCGTTTCTGGAAGCGTGATTATCTTTTCGACCGAGGAGTAAATTTGCCAGCAGACCTAGAAGAAGAAGCAGTAGCTATTGTTACAAGGGATCCAACTCTCAGTGTACGTCGAATCGCTAGACAACTAGGAGTGCCACGAACGACTGTTTGGCGTATTTTAAAACGTGAGGGCTTATATCCATATCGCTATCGCAGGGGACACGGTTTGCTTGAGGCAGGCCACTGTGCTCGTCTAGTTTATTCTACCTGGATATTAAAACAATCACGGCTTCATTTTAACTTCTGCAGAATAGTCCTCTGGACAGATGAATCTACGTTCACGAGAAGTGGTGTTACAAATCTGAGAAACCTGCACAGGTGGTCATCTGAAAATCCCAAAGGTAAACGCCCATCTAAATTTCAACATGAATTTTCTGTTAACGTTTGGGCGGCCCTAATCGATGACTTCTTGATTGGTCTTGTTCTTCCTGGGAGGTTAAATGCGGACAATTACCTTCAAATTCCTTATTGACGAACTGCCAGGTCTTTTAGATGTTCGACGAGACATGTGGTTTCACATAGATGGGGCACCACCACATTTCGGAATTGCTGCCCGAAATTAACGTCAATTATTCAAGATGGATTGGTCGAGGTGGTCTTGTTGCATGGCCACCCAGATCACCCGATATCTTAATCCCCTTGACTTTTATGTATGGGGGTACATGAAAAATTTAGTCTACGCGCAAGTTTCGAACACAAGAGAAGAGTTGTTGGATCGTATTCACCTGGCTGCCGAGCAAATCCAACAAAACAAGTATGAAATTCGGATAAGTACTTCTTTTGTTGGCTTACGCGCACAAGCCTGCATTCAACAAGGAGGTGAACATTTCCAAAATATTAATTGAACTTTTTTAAATAAAATCAGTTTTTATTGACTTTAGCATTACATTTTTTTTAATGATCTGACAATCACATTCATAGATCTGTAACTTTGAAACAAATAAAAATGGATATACAAGTTTTGCGTTTTTGTTACGTGAAATGAAGTCTACTTTACACTCCTAAAATTTGAACATAGCAATACGGGACACATAGTATATACATAAATCTAAACAAGGGAATGCTAATGCTAAGAGAATGAGAAAAAATCAGTACTTTTGCTCTGTTTAATGCTTGCTTCTTCTGCCTTTTGAGCTCTTTTATGTATAATTCTTGTATAATCTGCCGGCTGATAGCTCAGGCTCGGTGGTAAGTCACTGGCACATGAAGCCCAGACGATCTGTTACTTTACTTCTCGTTTAAGGCGAATGCGATAGCCAACAATCTTAAGTCGCTTTACAGGCGCGAGCGTAATAATTTGTGGTCTGTCGATGCCCCCTATAATTAGCGTTAACCTGTTGGTATGCGTAAAGGCAGGCAATACATTTATTATTATTCGCAATTTTTAAATAAAATATTTATTTAATCATTAAAAATAATAACGAACACCTTAATATGTATGTAATTATAGAGTCAAATGATGGCTTTTAAAATGTACCTGGTGTGATAAATTTCCTCAATATTCTCTGATAATCCGTGTTAGGAATTGTTAGTTCACATATAAATTCTATCTCCTCCGTTATTTCCGACGGTTCGTATCGAAAACCCTTTGTAACGTTGTAAAAGCCATAAGCGTCTTCCACTTCATCGTCCCCGTAAACTTCGTTCGCGAATATGTCATCCTCCTCATTATCATTACCATTATTGTCCTCTTCGTCGTCCAATACCTCGGTTAAGTTACTGTAAACAAAAATAGCTTATATAGTAAATTATTAAATAACAAATACGCAGTTCGACAATTCACCGATTTTATTGTAAGGAAAAGAGAAAGGCCATCAAGAATATATTTCATGTCATAGAAATGTCCAACCTTCGACTACAACTTGATAGCATTGCAATCTTTGGGCGGTATACATGAAAAGATCTATGAGGTTATTTTGTGTTGATAATAGAATTAGAATACCGTTGTCACGTTAATGACATGGAGCGTTAACATCAAATTACGACGTGCTACCTTAAAATTCCCGGAATGTAAAAAAAAACAATCAATTGTTTTTACAACATATTCTTATTACAAACGGGGGCTCGTGGTGGATATCTGGATCTAGATGGGCCGCGCTAACAATAATAAAATTATTTGGTAGTAAAATAATTAGATGGTGCTGGCGAAGTTCCCTCAAAGGTCCAGGACGTGCGTGATGATTGTTAATTAAAATATATATATAACTTACTTACTAAATAAAACACATGTTGTCCTTAAAGTTTGTATTTATATTTACATAAGAAAGAAATTGAAATTGTTATATTTAAAAGTAATTAAAACAAAAGTAATATGTACACGAGGAGCGGTAATTAAGTAACTGAAAATTAACACAAAATACTCTGAAAACGAACGTTAAATTGCGTAGTAAATTAAATGTTAATTAATTAGGATTAATATAATATAATCTCAGTATCGGACAATACCGAGTTACCTGTGAGTGGCGGCGACGGGGTCTGAAGATATACTCGGACAAGTATATGTAGAGCGATGTTCGGCCGGAGGAATAAGAAATTAATTAGGTAAATTAATATGAATTCGCTTAAAAGAATAATATATATAGAACAATGCAGTTTACCTTAGAAGCGAAGAGACACCGGACGGCGTGGCATCGTGAACTTGGACAGCACGATGAGCGATGTGTAACCTTCGAAGGTACTAAAGAGAAGATCGGACTGATAGTTTTGTATCGAAAAGAACACTGGTTTTGAAAACGGTCTGTTTTATGATCTATCGAAGGGAGGGGTCGATAACTTGAATTCTAATTAAATAAGAAGCGCGACCTGAAGATGTGAGCTATCGATGGCATAAATATTATTAAGATAACGCTTGTGACATAAGCTTCCTAATGATATGAAACACCACATATAAAGGAAGATGTATAATTGAATTAAAACAATCTAAAAAAAAAGAAATGTAAATAGAAAGTAAGTAAAATGAGTCAGGTAGAAAAGTAAGGGTCTCGGTCAAGAATATAACAAAAGAGAAATACTTTCTCTTTGTACACGAATACACAGAAAATGTCTTAAGTTAAAATATTATTTTAAATCGAGATATTCAAAGAAGAAATATATTTAAAAATAGATAAAATATTCTATATGCTAAGCGTAACAATATTCACTACCACCCCTTCAAAGTATTCTGCTTTCGCATGAATACACCGATCCCAGCGATTTATCCTGACTGGAAGCAGTGCTGGAAGTCTTCGCGTGTCAACGTGTTCAATACTGCCTGCGATTTGGTCTTGATTTCCTCAAACGTCTCAAAAAGGTGCCCCTTGAGCTTCAGTTTCAACTACGGAAACAGGAAGAAGTCACAAGGGGGTCTACGTTGCGCAGGCGTAGCGATGGCGTCTGAAGATGATCAAAATCAAAACGAAATCCGCACAATAGTCTGGGAGCTTATATTTATGGTGTATGCCATTAGTCAGTGTAGACGGATGTGGGTGACTATAATAAAAGATGGTACGTAACGCCACTCCGGTTTGCTTACGGAAGCTCAGTCTGAAAACGGAGAAAAGGGATTGCGCGATCTTAGGTGCACGCACATACAGGCTACAAAAATACAAACGCTAAATACAAAAATTAAATGGCAAAATGCTGCACAGGATATTTGCGACCTGAAAATATACGCTAAAACTCCAACTTGCTAAAGAGAAAGAAAAAAACAGGTAAATAAAAGGCTCGACAACGGTTAACTCGTGTATTAACAAATTTAAATCATGAGAATCAAACAAAATTCTGTTCAAAATAATAAAAGCAAAGAAACATGCACCCTGTATGTTGTCACACTGTATATATGACAATATGAAATTTGCACCATTAAAAAAAAGAGTGATTATAAATGAAGGAAAACAAGCTTACAATATGAGTACAAAAATAATAAATTTGCAAAAGTATAATGAATTACTATGCAAAAAGGAATTATAAAGACATCAAGTCTAGAATACAGGTGTCACATAAATTAGTCTTTTCTATGGTACAAAAAAAAACTTTACCACGACATAGTAATATTTACGAATATAGTTTGCCACACGTGTACTTCAAATTATTTTTAAATCAATAAATTTGATATCGTAATAAATGCACACACACATGCACGACTTACAGACAGTTTTTTTTTTTGCTTAACCGAGTGCAGATGCTTCCCACAAAAAAGTTACAGACAAGAAAAATTCTCACGTTCAAAATAAATTTAGAATATTCTTATAGATTGTAAAATTATAAAAGCGCTAAAAAGAATTAGAAAATTTTACGTTGAAATTTTAATATTTAACATCAAAGCATATAGAGTTGAGTTGAAATTGGATATAGATTTACAATTAACTACAAATATAAATATGTATATCCAAATATAATATTAACTTTAGAAAATTAGTTTTTCACTTTATAATCTCTATAAAGAACTATTTTTAACGAATATTAATAATAAATAACACAATAAGCAACTACTAACACACGCAATTGACCAGCACTGACAGAAATACTGATCAGTAGAGCAGACCAATTTCCGTGCGCGCCATGTGCGCCGATGTGAGGATGATTGTATTGCATCAGAGCTAATAAAAAGCATTCAGTATGTGTTTGGTACTTGCTTAGACTGCATTTATGTGTAAGCATACGTAATAAAATGTCGTCGACACATAAATCGAGAAACCGACCGTTGTCAGACGAAGTGAATAAGTTTATTATGGATTTCCCGGACTTAATATACGATGGCTCAAAAATTAAATGTTTAGTGTGCAATACATATCTAATGTGTTGGTCAAAAACACATTGTAAAGAACACGAAAGCAGTTCGAAGCACAATAATAACAAAATTAATCGACAACAATTTATACATGAACTATGTGTAACTATGATTGTGTGTACACTGCCGTTTACCTTGTTAAGTAATGATTCATTTATTTTATTTTGGAATAAATACGCGAATCAAACATTACCGAGCACGACAACGTTACGAAGGAATTTACCATCGGTGCGTAAATAGCTTGAAAATAAAATCAAAGCCGAAATGAAAAATAAAAAACTGTGGTTATGTGTGGACGAAACAACTGACAGCAAAAAACAATCTGTAGTTAATGTGATGGCGCGTAATATGGAACCACATCAACCAACGTCTTCAATTTTATTAGCATCCAGACGACTAGAACAATGTAATGCCTAAAAAATTTCAGAGGTGCCATTAGATACTTTGGAAAAATTTAAACTTTCGAAAGACCAAGTATTAATGTTTATGACCGATGGTGCCGCAACCATGTGTTCTGTAGGCCGGTCTCTTAGAAAATATTGTCCTAACTTGTTACATATTACTTGTAAACTCCATGCTCCATGATAATACACCTTGTGGCAGAACAGGTTAGTAGATGTTATACAGAGGTAGATGCTTTAATATCAAGTACAAAGGCAGTATTCCTGAAATCTCCAAAACGTATTCGGAAATTTCACGAATTGTGTCCCCATACCCCTGAGCCACCACAGCCGATTCTGACACGTTGGGGTACATGGTTACGGGCGGGGTTTTACTATCATGAACATTTTGAAAAAATTAAGGACGTGGTTTTATCATTTGATCCGAAAGAAAGTGCACCTATCAATACAAGCCAGAAAAATTTCAAGATGCCCAGATTAAAATGGATTTACAAAGTATTCGTGAGAATTACTTGGGACTAGAAGAAGCAATAAAAAAATTAGAAAATTCGTCGCTGTCGTTAGAGGAGTCACTGCAAATCGTTAAAGATGTTCACGCACAACTGTGTGCTGTAGAAGACGCAAAAAGTGAAAGTGTTCTAATTAAATTTGAAAGTGTTTTAGACAGAAATGCAAATTTTGACACCTTGACACGTATTTGTGAGGGCACGTCTACATATACGTTAAGTTGCTTAAAAAAGTATTTTGATTATGCGAATATTACATCACTAGATGTAGAACGCTCGTTTTCTGAATGTAAACATATTTTTTCCTCACGGCGGACATGTTTTTCAGAAATAACCTTAGAAACGCACCTGATGTTGAAAATATACAATCGAGTTTCTCCAGTTTGTCAATCCTTGGAAGACGCTTAAAACGGTAAGTGTTTTTTTTAATCCTCTGTCCTGCACACAATCACTGATTTCATACATTTTCCATTTTATTTATAAGTACAGACAACGCTGCTACAATATGTACTATTCTTATTTTTCGTGTGTTTATGCATATTACTTTAATAGCAGAAAACCAAATGTATATTCAATTATTTTTGATAGAATAAATGTCTCTACTTCTATACTTATATCGGTAACAAGCTCATGTTGCGTCCATATTCTATCGCATATTCTAATATATTACAAATTACCCTCCCATACCGGTGCTCATGGCGCGCACGGAAATTGGTCTACTCTACTGATCAATGTTGAGTATTGATAGCAAAAAGAAAACTTGACAGAACAAAATAAACTTAATTTTGCCTGGATAAAAGCGGCCTCTATTTTAGCCAATAAGAAGCTCTTATTTTAAGCCTTATCTTTTCCAACGGTTAAATGCCACATAGAGGCAATTTTTTTTATTTAACGCCCGATATATTCTGTAATTTTAGTAATAAAGGTTATATAAATAAATAAGTTAAACAAAAACTATTTTTTTTGTGCTTTTATGCCCGCGCGGGCATAAAGTATACTATTATGTAGTTGGTATCTAAACAATAAACACACAATAACGAACTAGTATGACATAAAATATTTTTTCTATTTTGCGTTCGAAATGAACTCATTATGAAACCTAAAATAGTATCGAAATGAGCTTCATTTTGATACGCTTTCTTTCATTTTTCAATGTTGGCGTTGTTCGAATACAGAAATAAATATCATTGCTGTCAGTTGATTTTAATAATTTATGTACATTTGACAGATATGATGTATGTCCATATTTTACATAAACAACGTATGTTGTATACAATGGACAACAACATATATATATATATATATATATATATATATATATATATTTCTATGTCAATCATGTTTATATTTTTAAATGAAATATCAAGTAATGTTAACGAAAATTAATAAATAATATGTAATATAATATACTTCGCGGATAGCAAGATTTAAATTTGACAGTGTCAAGTATAAATGTGACCAACTGCATGCTTTATATAAAAATTAAACTCTGAACTTTCAAATTAAATAATTCCAATTTAAGCAATTTATTAATGTAAAAAACGCAAATATAGAAAATAGAAAAACTCTATCGCGGCTCGTTTTCTAAACTGATCTCGTGCGGCAAAATGGTGCCTTATGAAACTTGTTTTTTAATATACCGCGATATCATAAAGTTTCTGGGTCAACGGTGGCCATGGGGTGAAAAACGTCTGTCTTAATTTATATAATCCTTTTGAGAAAAATCTGATAAAATTTTCAGGTTATGTGTCATACTGACGTTAAGATTAATATATTGACAAATTTTAACGTCAGCATGACACTTAACCTGAAAATTTTATCAGATTTTTCTCAAAAGGATGATATAAATTAAGACAGACGTTTTTCACCCCATGGCCACCGTTGACCCAGAAACTTTATGATATCGCGGTACTATTTGATGATGTTAATAAAATAAAATAATATTCTCTTACACATTATTTGAATACACAGTCAGAGTTGGCTTTGGAAACATATCGAAGGCCGAACACAGGAGCCTGGAGGTGTTTTCAAAATTCTCGAAGTAGAACACTTTTGGTGGCTCTGTAAAACAATTAAACATATAATAAATAGGAAGAAAATGCAACAGATATTAGTAATTAATCATTAAGTATTTCAATGTTGACTGACTACTTAACATTAAGTATGGGGCACCCTAAAATAGGCGTAGCGATCATTCTTTAGTATTTATTCGTAATATATGAACTGGCGGACAAAAAAAACTGTCCGACGCATTTTAACGTTTGACAACATTTTAGGTAACAAAATTAACACGTTGTGAATCAGTTTTTAAGTTTTGAAGGTTATTGAGATGCAAAATGTCAATGTATATCTTAATATAGGTATATTATCTCCCATATGCATCTATTTAAATATTTTATTTATAACCTATTCGTATTCCATTTTTGAGAGATCGATAACCCATTTTACAACGCAAACAAATGAGTTGGACAATTTTTTTGTCCGTCAGTTTACTATCGAATTAAAAAAAAGTGGTACAGTAGTGAAACTATATGTAAAGTCAATTTGCTAAGGTACTTAAGATCGTATTAATGTACAAAAGTCATTTTTGACACTTACACCTACCTGTATATTAACGTATGCTATTTGACACTTGTAGGTTATTTGAATATTTAAATTTGACGCCTACATATATACCCACATTCACACAGTCTAATTTAAACCGATTAAAATATGATTGCACCACTTTTTTTTTAATTCGATAGTACACGTAAGCACACATAAATCTAATATAAACCATTTTTGAATTTTTGTTTTGTTGTAATTTATTCTAGTAACGGCAAAATGACATTTGTCACTTTTTCATATCCAAAATGGCAAGAAAACTGACTCCGGCAGACAAAGTACAAATTTTGTTAAATTTGAAAAGTCGCACCATATTAAACAAGTCGCAGACGAATTTCATTTGAACAAATATACAGTACTACAAGTTAAAAAAAGATGTGAAAATGAAGGCAGTATATGTCGCAAACGAGGAACTGGTCTTAAAAGAATATCAACTTATGCAGAAGATAACAATTTGTTTGAATATTTGAGAGAAAATGAAAGGAATGATAAAGCAAATTCATAGATCTCGTATAAGATTTACTAATAGGGAACAACTATGGGAATCTATTGAAAATACCTGGGAAAACATTGTTGAAAAACCTAATTTTTTAAGAAGTGTCATTGATTCTGTATCTAGAAGGTTAAGGGTAATAATTGATGCAAATGGCGGATCAATTAAGTATTAGTTTATTTGTGTTTTCTAAGTTGTATTAAAAAATTACTTGATTTGGTTTGTCTATCAAAAAAAGATTGATAAACACTAAGCAATATTAGAAAATTTTGACAAGTTAGGTTATACTATAACGAGCCATCGAAAAAATTCATAATTGGAGTAGACTGTGAAATTGGGTTGGTACTTTAACCACTTCCACATAATGACATTGACATTATTTGACATTGAAACTACAAGTTTGTGTCAAATTTTTCAAAACTCTTATTAAGAAAATTAAATTTATTTAAAAAATGGTATTCAACATAGAACAAAAAGCAAAAATTATCGAATGTTACTTCCGTTCAGGTGTGAAAGTAAATGGCGAGTGGCAGTATTCAATTACGGAATGCATGGATGATTTTAGTGAAGAACATCCTGAATTAGTGTTTGACTACAATGATTTTTACAATGTTTTGACAAATTGTGTAAAGTTATTCAGAGAGACTGGTAGCGTCGGTCGAAAAACTGGAAGTGGACGGCCATCTAAACGTACAGCTGATAATATTGAAGGCCTTCAGCATATTATTGATGAAAATCCAAAAACATCCATTTCAGTAGTGACCCAACAAACAAATTTATCTTATGGTACGTGCCAAATCATTCTTAAAAAAGTCTTACATTGTTATCCATGCAAGCTGCAATGTTTTCATGAACTTTATCCAGTGGATTATTTAAGACGAGTGGAATTTTGTCAATGGTTTCAAAATAATCTACACAATCAGGATATCCTTAACACAGTTTTTTTCACGGATGAGGCCTGGTTTTATCTTTCTGGATATGTTAATTCACAGAATATGAGGTGTTGGTCCTCCGAAAATCCTCATTTTTTTGTTGAAAAAACATTGCATCCCCAAAAAGTTTGTGTTTGGGTTGGAATATGTCGAAGAAGATTGGTGGGTCCCATTTTTTTTTGAAGGTACACTTACTGCTGCACGATATCGCAATGAGATACACGGCTCATTCATAAATCAACTGGATTATGAGGAATTGCAAAATGGGTATTTCCAACAAGATGGTGCAACAGCGCATACGACCAGAGAAACACTTCAATATCTCAGCGAATTTTTTGATAACAGAATAATAAGCAGGAACACTGAAATCCCATATCCAACTAGGTCTTGCGATTTAAACATATGTGATTTTTTCGTATGGTCATACATAAAAAATTCGGCGATTTATTCAACGCCAATTCATAATCTGGAACAACTGAGAATTCGCATAACAGAAAAGTGTGAAGAGATCAACAACTCACCGCAAATGCTGCATAAAGTTTTTGCTGGATTGCGGAGAAGAGTTGGTTTGTGTTTAGATGTAAATGGACAACATTTTCAACAACTTCTGTAGCTATATGTAAAGTTTGATTATGATTTCGATATTAAATAAATTATTTGTTTTCTTTTTTGTTGTAGTATCATTTCAATGCCATAACTTTTTTTTACAATGAAACAAAATGAAACTGTCAAGCATCAAGTAATGTGTCATTATGTGGAAGTGGCTAAAGTACCAACCCAATTTCACAGTCTACTCCAATTATGAATTTTTTCGATGGCTCGTTATTTATGTGAGCTTAACTGTACATTAGGCAAATTATAATCCAACAAATTGAATATACAGGCTGTTTCTAGAGAACTGCAACAAATTTCAAAGGGCGATTGCTTGAGTCACTGAGCTAAAACAACATACACGTTTCCAATATCGTAGAGATTTTTAGTTTACAAGAAGTTATAGTTTTTAAAAATTAAACAAAAGGATGCGGATGTGCCTTACTTGTGCCTAGAAATGGATATGAAAAGAAGGTAAAAGAGGCAGTCGCAATTGCAGAGGCTCTAAAATATGTAAAAAAATATAATATTGGGAATGCAACGATTATGTCAGACTCCAAAAGCGTACTGGAATCTTTACACAAGAAAACTCATCAAAAAAAAAAAGTAACCCCATAATATTGAACATCATCGAACGCTTGAGATATCTGGAGAAAAAACATGTAAAAATCCGTTTCTATTGGATCAAAGGACATTCAGGTATAGAGCCTAATGAGGCTGTGGATCGTTTAGCAAAGGAGGCTATAAATAGTAATAACTTAAAGACGGCAGACTATGTGCCCACACTGTTAAATTTAATAATACACATAAGGTGTATTAGATAAAAATGTAGATTTTACAAAATTAGGGCAACTTTTTACCAATACTGAAGATCCATTGTACAGATACAAAGAGCACTTTAACTATGCAAATATAACATCTCTCAACGTCGAACAATACTTCTCAGTATATAAACATATATATATATTAAATTTATTATATTATATTAAATTTGACAGTGTGGGCACATAGTCTGCCGTCTTTAGTAATAACATACTGACGGAAAAAGTACCATCTAATGGTCTTATTTTTCATCTAAAAACCAAAATACTAAAAGATGATTGGCAAGCATATTGGAAGCATTCGTATACGAATAGAACGACACACTACGCAAAAATACACCCAAATGTCCGAGAATCCGAGAATGGCATAAGGAACATAGGGTATCAAGGATATACCGCACTACCGTCGCTCGATTAAAATTTAACCATTTCCCGCACATTTACACAAACTTAAAATTATCGAATCAGCTGCTTGTACATGTGGCACTAATACAGCCGATATGAACCATTTAATCTTCGAATGCCCTAAGCACAATAACTTTCGAGGTGAATTTATTGGCAGACTTGTTAATACGGGAGTGGTCATGCCTACTAGTATTACGTGTGTCCTAATGTATAATACTAAGCATGTTTACGATCCATTGATGGATTACATTCTTAAATCTAGGATTAGGATCTAAAATCAAAACCTATCCTTCCTCGTTTGCCTTTGTGGGAAACCTATTTTCCGATGGCCGTTTTTTAATGTGTCTAAAGTCGTCTGATAGGCCCCAGACGTGAAACATGTTTATTCCTACGTTTCCCTTCCCGATTTGCGTGAATTTTATCTTATTATAGATTCTGTAAACATTTATTAATGTGGCAATATGGGCAAAGATACCGAATGCCAAAAAAAAATTAAACAAAAAAAAGTAGGTTTTGATTTGATTAGAATTGATGTTAGATCGTATGATGATTGATTTTGACGACATTGGTTTTTTTTTCTTATATTTAACAGAGTTCATTTACAAGTTATTATAAAAGATATAAAAGCATTATTTACTAAGAGCAATATTAAAAAAATTTGACAAAACGAATTTTGCCGAACGTATAAATATTTGAGGTATTTCTAATTATTTCACAGTAGAATATAGCTTCGCCCGGTAGGCCGAAGAGGTGCAATTATAAATATAATAAATAATGTATATAATTAGTTACTATTTTAGTTTGAGTGTGTTGTTGATGTAGACTAACGTGAACATGTGGTGTAGTATTGTATCATTAGTAAGCCTTCCATTGTTGATTCAGTCAAACTCCTACGACAATGTGAAAATTTGTTCATGTATTTGGAAAATGAGTGTTCTACGCCTAAGTAATTTTCGCGAATTTAAAAAAGTCCTTCGCATCACTTTCACAATGTTGGTTTTCACTTAAAGACTCTTGTTACAGGTGTATATATAAGAATGTTTTAATTAATTTTAAATTATATTTCTTCAAATATTTCGAATTTAAAATATTAATTCAAACTTAGACATTTTCTGCATACATTCGTTGCAAAAGAGGAAGCCTTTCTTTTGTTATCATTCTGGTCAGTTGACCCTTCCAAGAAATCTACCTGATTGAACGGGCAATTCACATTCAACGTTCTTTTCGAATTTTCTACAATTATACATTTTATTTTTAAAACTTAGTTATTTAATCAATAACGAACTCTTCTTTATAATTATATCGTGTCGCATATAATTTGAAAGCTAGTCTTACAATGAATATTTTAATGATATTTCATCGATATCGCAGCTTGTCAGCTTGCGCTTTAAATTAATTCATAATTCTAGACATCACCCACTTCAATATGACCCCTCTCCACTTTGGGCTAGAACACCAAAAGCCTTTTCCAGCCACCAGTGTTCTCTTACACCAAACCCATCCTTCTCCTTCTTCTTTTTCTAACTCTTGTAAGATACACACCGCGATAACTTGACACATGCTGTGTTACATGTTCGTAACGGCTTAATTATTTTTCGCAAATTAGGGTTGATTCTTTACCATTTTGTTCTTTTAATTTTGAAACTACCTGTAGATATCCTTTGTTCCGTTTGTGGCTCCCTCCACTTTGATTGTCGTGCGTGATATATTTGTCGCGCAGATGTAAAATCGACACCGATACAGATCAGTCGTGCCTACCGTCAATCGAATTTTCTCTCACTTCACCACGAGAGCTTGAGTAAAGGGCTTTAATTATCGCTTTATTTAGAGTATCCATATTGTTCCGAGCCCTCCTGTATTTAGGGATATAATCACGCTCCACGTACTTTTTATTGGAAGTACCCTATTTACCTGTTAAGGGATATTACGGTAGGAGAGGGGATCGTTTCCTATTACCGACATCTAAGTTTTGTGTCATAAAAAAAAACCACTGATTATTCTGGCATGTAATTCCGAAGTTAATTTATTTCTTTTAATTTTTATTCGTTTGCACCCTTAAATAAGTGTTTTTTCTTTCCATGGGCTTCTGAAGCTCCCACAGTTTTTTTACGGCCTGTCGACAATCTATACAATCGATACCTGGCTATTTCAACCAAAGTATCCAGCGGAAATTAGGACCGCCCACATCTGAAGATTTAGATACGTTTTGGCTTGCTCGTCGAAATGAATATGGAAATTTAGTCGCAGAAGAATTGAAAATATTAATCCCTTTCGCTATGTCTTATCTCTGTGAAAAGGGATTTTCGTCTATGGTTGCGCTAAAAACTAAATACAGGAATCGTCCCTTATCACTCGAAAACAATTTGCTTTTGGTGTTTCTAACGTAGATCCACGTATGGTGGACTGTTAAATGAAAATTTGTAAGTAAAATGTTTATAATAAATGATGTTTTCTCATAAATTGATTTTTTATTATTGATATAATTGTTTACGCTATTTTAATATCACCGCGACCCCCAGGTTGAGAAACGATGCACTACAGCACAGAAATCTGGATTCTTATTTATATTTATGCCAAATCTTTCTAAATGGTTGTATACCTAATATGTGACATGTGACGCTGAATATGTTTACCAGAGCAGGCCTTGTGTTCTATTTCGATGATGCACAGAACTCACGTGACTTATGCAATCGGATTGGTTCCAGCACATTGTCGCATACTTTACACATTACAAATTCACCAATAAACTTTTTCACTAGGTACGCATTTAACGGTGTTCTGGGCTTTCGCACGTGCGACATACATTATTATTAAATTAAGACGTTCCAACTAACACAGCAGAGCGTTTAACATACGTACACCTCGATAACTCAATATCAACTACGGACGTGGGAAGTACGTTGCTGATCTTCCACTACAGTTCGGCGACCATCCACTGACCTCGTTTTAGCGTTATCGAACCCTTATGTGAAAACTCGTTGGTAGTCTTTGATTGATTAGTTCATGTTTTTGTTTGTTAAAAAATTAATAAATTTGGGGATCAATTAGAACGCTACAAAAATATGAATCAACTTGATATGTCGTCCCATACACAAATCGTACGGTATTACTTAGTTGCCACAGAAATATTTATAGGAAATTTCAAATTAATTTTTTTATGTATGACAATAAATAAGAAATATGAGATAATACGGCAGACTATGTGCCCGAACAGTAGCGTGATGTGGAGGGATCGAGTAGAGGCGTACGACGATCAATTCAGTTGCCGTTGAGACGTTGTAAGCGATACCTTGTTAACACAATCGTGTTGAAAATGTCGGGAGTGCGTAGAAACAATGCATCTACTCGGTTGCATGCTAACGTAGTAAAGAAATTTTTACATCGGTTTCCCGATTTAATATATGACGGTACCGTAGTGAAATGTTTAGTTTGTGAAACAACTTTATTAACTTGGAAAGCAAGTCAGTGCCAAAGACATATAAATAGTGACAAACATAAATCGAATAATAGTGGACGCAGATCATATAATAAATTTGTGTGTGATTTAACAATGATGTTAATTGCGACCAATATACCAATGCAGAAAGTGGAACACCCAATGTTTCGTCAGTTTTGGAAGAAATACAATCCTACGTGGAAATTACCAGCAAGAAGGACGCTACGGGATTACGTACCGTCAGTGCGTGAGAGAATTGTAAATTGTACGAAAAATACGGTAAAAAAAAATTCATGTGGTTAACAATAGACGAAACTACAGATATTAAAAAACAGTCCATCCTAGCCATTCTAGTACGGACGCTGACTCCGCAAGGACCTTCTCCTCCTTATTTACTAACCTGTAAACGAATGCAAGAGTGTACTGCCAGAGCGATATATGATGTATTAATAGAAACACTACACAAATTTGAGATCTTACCGAAGCAAGTGTTAATGTTAGTTACCGATGCTGACAAGGTTATGTGTTCCACGGCAAACTTACTCAAAACGATTCAACCAAACCTGCTGCATGTCACATGTTTGCTTCACGCTTTACACCTTGTAACAAACACTATACGTACAACTTATCCTGATGTGGATCAACTGATAGGACAAACGAAAGCGGTTCTTCTTAAATCTCCGAAACGGATTCGGCTATTTCATTCGCTGTGTCCTGATATACCCGAGCCGCCGCAACCAATTCTTATACGATGGGGTACTTGGTTAGAAGCAGCATTTTATTATAAACATTTTGAAAAAATTAAATCAGTGATTTTAGAACTAGATGCCAAAGAAGCAGCTGCAATACGGCTTAGCCAGGTTCAATTTAACAATCCTCAAGTTGCAGCAAATTTAAAAATTATTTACGACAGTTACGTTCTAATACTGGACGCAATAAAAAAAATACAGAACACTGCGCTGTCCTTAACGGACTCATTAGCAATTATTGACCACGTAAAACTAGTGCTGCATATCCTTGAAGATGAAAAAAGTGATTGTGTCCGTGAAAAATTTAACAGTGTATTAGATAAAAATGTAGATTTTACCAAATTAGGGCAACCTTTTACAATACTGAATATCCGTTGTACAGATACAAAGAGCGCTTTAACTATGCAAATATAACATCTCTCAACGTCGAACAATCCTTCTCTGTATATAAACATATATATACGTCGCTACGTACGAACCTTTCAGAGACTAATACAGAAACATATATTATGGTGCAGTTTTTTCATCGCGCACATCCGCATTTTTTTGCAACAATGTAAACATGTTGGGTAAGTTATTTATGTTTTTTCTTAACGTTTTGTATAGGGATTCGATATATTTATTTTTAAGTAAGCGCACTGTTATTCTGCTAAACTCTCCACGCAACGCCACTGCTGGGGCACATAGTCTGCCGTCTTTAGATATGACTAATATATTTACCTGCAAACTACAGTTTAAACTTGACATAATTTAAAACATGGTTAAATTGTATCAGATGCCGGCGATACTGACTATATTATAGTTACTTACCATAAATAACCATTGTTTTAGATTCGCTCGCTTCAACTTCATAATTTGCCACTTTGCATTTGTATTCTCCCGACAGGTCTGTTGTTATATTAATAATTTTCAAAGCCCTGTGTTTGTGATTTTCGTCATTCGAGGCGACATGTTTTAAATCTAAACGGTCTTTCAGTATACCCAGTGGTGTGGGTGCCTTCCCTGGAAACCACTGGTATACCATTTCTTTGTCTTTAAAGAACCATTGTACCACTAAACCTTCGGTGTCGCTTATTGTGTCTACTTCATATTTGCAGTCCAGAGTAACTGTATCTAATTTGCCGTGTTGCAGTTGAGCAGGTACATCTAAATTTAGTATTCTTATTCCTGCCAAAGCTAAAACAATAAGAAACACGTCAATAGCTTATGAGATAGAAAAAAAATCTTTATTAAATTAGTCTTTGATATTGTTATTTTTGTTTGACAAAAATCTATAAGTAACAATTTATGACGCTAAGAAATAAGTAATTAAACTTCTAGTTTAAAAAATTCTTTTATTGTAAATCACTACAATATTGTTTCGCCATACAATGGCTTCATCAGGTGGATAAATATTATCATTAACATCCTGAATATCCAACAAAAATCTAAAACCCTTTCCTTAGTTTACCCAAAATGAAAACACAAGATAATTAATTCCTACAATTCAATCACTTACTTAGGAAAAATTTCGGAAAAAATTGGTACTTTCATTAAAAAAGTTAATAACGAACATATATCATTTAAAACAGACAATACTATACAGAACATTATCAAAAATAACAAAGATAAAATAGACAAAGAATCAAACTCGGGTGTATATAAGTTAACATGCGAAGATTGCAATAAGGTATACATAGGACAAACGGGGAGGACATTCAAAATTAGGATGAAAGAACACGAGAGAAGCCATAAAGAAAAGAAAACAGATTCAACTTTTGCAAATCATTGTTTAGAAATTAATCATAGATTTAATATAGATTTCAAAATTTTACACATTCAAGGAAAAAGTCAAAAACTTAACCTGGTAGAAAACTTAGAAATTAATAGATACAATAGTTTAGGATTAGCTTTAAATGACCAACTAGATTTAAACAACTCCCCTCTACTAAATTTAAGATTGTAAAAAAAATTTTTCCACCACCATTCCCCAATAATTTTCACATAAATATTCAAACTTACATTGTACATATTCAGTATTCATCCTCCTGATGAAGCCATTGTATGGCGAAACAATATTGTAGTGATTTACAATAAAAGAATTTTTGAAACTAGAAGTTTAATTACTTATTTCTTGGAGTTATAATGAAGTTTCAACAAGTATCTCCTTCGTCAATTAACTATTTAACAATTTATGAATTACTTTAAAATAAATTGTATGTCTAGTAAAGATTATATACTTTGATAATGTTATAAACCTGTAGTGTGACGTGGGCAAGAGCCACGCACTTAAATTTTGAAAACATTCTCAGAATTTTAGAGATAAACTTATAGCTTTTCTAAATAAAAAATACATTTAGACATTACAAAAAAATCATATCAAAATCTCTATTCTATAAATATTTTCAAGCACGTTTCTAAGAGCTGTAAAATTTCGGTCTTTGTGACAATGTTCGTGTTTCTACGTTCAAGTTGTAAAGTGATTAAATCTATTACCTCATGGGGTGGGATACTAGTGAACAGATTCGAGACATCAAAAGAAATGAGTTTACATTTGTTTGGTAATTCCAAGTTTGAAATGTTGTTAATTAATTCATTGGAATTTTTAACGGAGAACTTAGATTTGAATTTAGTGTGTGTAAGAATTAAATCTATTAAGTGTTTAGACACATTTCTACAAGGTGCTTTTACGTACGATACTACTGGTCGTATATATATATACGATCAGTAGTATCGTAATAAAGTCTGTTCAGTGAACAGCAAATTAAATGCAAAAGTGTCTAAAAGTGCGCTCTGCTATTTCCAGGAGCAAGCGCTTCTTCTAAGAGGTAACAATTCTTATAAATATGTTAATGTTACTATTCACTTTTACAATAGTTACAGATAAATGTATTGAAACCTTCGTAACTAGTGCATTCATCATGAAACTATTGCCTACAATATGAGCACTGAATTAATCAATCTTTGGAGGGTCTGAATAGGGTTCATTGCAAGCTGGACAGACACCTGCATCTTCAATTAAGTTTTCTATATGAAGGGTACAGGGGAAGAAAGATGAATGTCACAAAATGTAACTTTTGAGAAAAACGACTTTAGAGATTTGAAGACTCCACACATGTATTGAATTACATTATTTCTGCTTCAAACACGTATACATATATAAGCTACCTTTTGCATAAAAATTTCACTCCATTTTCTTTGCACAGGCGTAAATAAAAAATATATAAAGGGGCAGGTACAATATATCGGGAAAGAAGAGGGATGAATATCATATGGCGTACCACCCAAAAAAGGAAAGTATTATAAAAAAAAACAAAACACATTTATTTAAGAACATAAAACACAATACAGAAACAGTAAATTCACAAAACCAAACACTTAGTCATCATTCCCATCCTTAGATACACCACGGCTGTAAGGTAAGTTCTCGTAATATGCGTTAGCACCAGCATCTTCGCAAAAACGCTTAAGCTGTTGAAGGTTTTGATACTTTTTAACGGATATAGGAAGTCTGTCGTTGTATTTTAAATTAAGCAGTTCAAACTGACCAGGACGAAATCCACAGAAGTTTTCCGGTTTGTGTTTGGGAGGAACAACGACAAAAGAGGTGCAAGGTATCTTCCTCTGTGTTGAATCATTCTAGGTGTACCTACAGATACGGTCAATTCTTTGATCGGTCTACTTTCAAACGGACACTTTATATGGTATATGGTCTTCGCAATTTATTACCTGAAATAAACTAGGCTTCGGTGTTGCTGAGGCAATTTGTTCGTTCCAGCCAGAAGGGAGTTCCACAACTGCTTTTTGATTGATTAGGGCCATGTTACGATCACATTCCATGTAGCTGTGACCTCGGATTGGAAATGTCATTTTATTGTCTTTTAAACGTTTGGTTGCATGTACAACGTAATGTGTCAGGCGAAATATTGTATAGTTTTTGTTTTGACCGCAACATGAATCGCAGAAAATTTCTAATTGTTCTACATCATCGTCCAAGTGGTTACAAATAAAATCAAATAGCATAGATGCCACTTTATCGAATCTCTTTTTTCCAGCTGTTTCTGTATAAGTATAAAACAGGGACTCTCCGGTAGACAGAACGTGAATATTGAAAGGGTAGAAGGACAACTGTGTCTTATAATACACATCATTAGTGCTTATATTCGGCACTGGAAAATTCTTCTGGAAGTCCATAGCAATAGCTTCATTTTTGTGATTTTTTTGAGACTCTAGACGAGCGGTTCGTTTACGCTTATAAAATTCATCTGCCGTAAGAGATGCAGTTTGTGTTCCCTGCCCAAACGAGCAACAGCATCTTTTCGTAAGGGATCAGGATGGACGTTTGTGCTTTATATTCATCACAGGAGCTGCATGTATCCCCTCTGGGATATATAAAGCTAGTATTAAATTTGGTAACAAAAGTAGGTCGGTAAGTTTCATAAGAAACTTATTTATTAAGGTAGCCTCTATAAACATTCTGTGCATCTCCTTGACATTCAATTCTTCTGGTAAATAGAGTCTTTCTGATTCACGAAGACTGCAATGAGCTTTCCTTCCTTTAAAGCAGTGTTTTTCAACCTGTGGGTTGCGACCCCCTGGGGGGTCGCGAAGCCTCTGTAGGGGGGTCGCGAGAGGTCGAGAGAACTCAGTAAAAAAATCAATAAATTTTGAAAAGGTAGATATAAAAAAAAAGTTAACAAAAAGATACTCGTTATGTTATTTATACAAACACATAAATAAAAAATAAAATCTTCGAGTACTCGTTCATTTTAATGTGAAGGTTGCGCTTGAGTTTGTTCAATCAATTTCCTCCATCGTGGATCCGTTTTTGCAACTTTAAGTATTAAATCGTTTTCCAAATTTAAGCGATTTCTTAGTTTACTTTTTATTTGGGCCATTGATGAAAATGCCAACTCGCACAAGTACGAGGTAGAAAATGGAATCAAACACTTCAAAGCCTCGGTTGTTAATTCCGGGTATTCTGTTTTTCTTTTTAACCAAAAGGTATCCAAATTTTCAGACTTGAATTCCAAGTGTAACATACCATCGGCAGATAATTCCAGCAGATTCTCTTTGAGCTTAGTTGATAAATTTGCCTCATTTATAGCTGCATTTAAAAACGGATTTAAGATCCATCTTTGCCCAGTGTTATCCGATATCTCTTGCACTGAGAAGTAATGACACAATTCTTTCTTCAAATTATCTAACACCATTTTCATACCAGATATATATGAGTTGATGTTTATCTCGCTTCCGACTTCTTCAATGAAAGACTGTGTCGACGAAAATGAATCAAAGTTGTTTTGATTTATAGATGATGACCACAATTCAATTTTTTTTATAAAGCCATGGAGTTTGTCTTTTGCTGTAATGGCATTTTCATCCCGCCCTTGAAGACTTTTATTCAAGTTATTTAAATGCTCAAATAAGTCAGAAAGAAAAGCCAATTTCAAAAGGAATTCCGGGTCAGAAATGAATTCAGAGTAATGTGACTTGGCTTGTTGTAAATATACTAATAGTTCAGCGCGAGGTTCCATAACTCTGGTTAGTACTTTGCCTTTTGATAACCACCTAACTTCTGTATGGTAAAGCAAATTGCGGTGTAGTGCCCCCATATCTTCACAAATGATTAGAAACAATCGAATCTGCAACGCTTTTCCTTTAATAGAATTTACAATGTTAATAATAATATTTAGAACTTGACTGTATTCTTGTGGCAAAGTTTTGGCTGCAAGAGCTTGGCGATGGAGAAAGCAATGCATCCAACAAGCGTATGGCATCTGTTCTTTCAGTCTAGCAATAAATCTACTCTTCGCACCAGTCATGGCTTTTGCTCCGTCACTACAAATAGCAATGCATTTTTGTGCCCAATCGATATTCATATCTTGCGTAGCTTCAAGGAACGTGTCATGCAAGCACTGACCTGTAGTATTTGTGGGTAGTGCCTTGCAAAATAGTATTTCTTTCATTAATATTTCATTGGATTCAAAACGCACAAAAGCTACAAACTGCGCACAACCCGCAATATCCGTTGATTCATCAAATTGCAAGGACACAAAAGAACTTTTCTTAATTTTTTATATGACTTGATCACGAACGTCAGTCAATATTGCTTATCCTGCGTTGAATGGTATTGTCAGAGAGAGGTATACTTTTGAGCTTTTCGACCTCTTGCTTGCCAAACATAATCTCCGCTATATCTAAAGCCGGTGGTAAAATCAAATTTTCGGCAATACTGTGAGGTTTTCCTGCTTTAGCCACACGAAAAGCTACTCGATAACTAGCGAGCAAGGCTTTCTCATTTAGGTTGAACATTTGTCCTATAGCAGTTTTTTGATGTTCAAGAGCTTTTTTAATTTTCGCTCAAAAAATTCCACGGGTTTATTTTTTTCATTAGGATGTTTTCTGTTTAGGTGGCGTACCAACTTCGATGGCTTCATGCTTTCTCTTGACAAAGTTTCAAAGCAAATTACGCACTGCGGTTTATTCTCAATCACAGTCAACCCAAATTTCAAATAATTGTCGTCATAAAGACGTTTTTTCTTTATTCCACTACTGCCGCTAGACTTAGACGTTGATGGTTCTGATGATCTTTTCAGGAATTTATCCATTTTCAATTATAACAAACAAAATAAATACGTAAAACAAGTGATTCGCGCTCTTCAAACAACAAAACAGCAGACGACACGACCACTTGCTTCGCGGTCTTGCACTCAACAGCCGTGGCCGCGGTCGACCGCCCTATTTATAGGCCAGCGCATTCTAGCGAGAATCATCTCGAAGCGTAACGAAACGTTTCGAAACTTGTGGACCTTTAGCGCGGGCCGTGGAGCGCGCGGGGGACTACCAGCGCCATCCGTTGGTAACACTCGGAACCTGTACTAGTTCCGAGTGTTACCAACAGATGGCGCTGGGATGGCGCTGGGAGTCTCGGCCCTAACAATATGTTTGTATTTGTTTGTTAGTTATCAATTGGCCACGTATTCGATTTAAAATTATATGTTTTACGTACTTAATTGTATATTTATATCCGAATCCTAATAACGCAAACGCCTAAAATTTTTGTATGGATTAAATATTTTTAACATACATGAAAAAAAAGGGTCGGGGGTCGGGAAATATTTTTTGATACTATGGGGGTCGTGTCATGAAAAGGGTTGAAAAACACTGCTTTAAAGGATTTAATAAGTTCGTACACTACATTTTTTGTATCCTCTTCAAGTTTAGGACGGTGGTTAGAATGTCGACCACGTTTGTCTGGTTCTACGTGTCCAACAGTGACTAAGTGACGCTGGATATTCTGAAGACGTTTCGCAAATATGCCGTGTAAAGCAAGCATTGCTTTACACGGATGATGTGTTTGCAGGTGACACCTGAATCTTTCAATACGGAAGCTTTCTTAAATATTTTAAATAAACAATATCCTTCAATATGTTTTACGCACGAATTAGAAAAAGATAAAGCTTTACCCCTTTTTAGATTTAATAATTTCATTATCAGACAATACTTTTCAATTTGACATCCACAGAAAAGAAACACATACAGACAATTACATTCATAAACATTCGTACGCTTTTCACAAATATAAAGAGAGCAGTTTTTATTTTTTAATCAACAGATCAACAAATAACAAATGTGTTTGACATTATCAAATGTCATTTGGATTTACGTTTACGGAACAACAAACACATACTAATATATATATGCGTCTTATTCTATCAAAATTTCAAAGTAACCTAAATTGACTTTTCAATGTAACACACGTTACATGAAAAAACACAAAAATTATCTTCTATATAATAATATTTCACCCCTCAATAATAAACTGTTAGCATGTATACCGACATCATCAAATACTTAAGACACCTTGTAGACAGGTACTAAGTTCGTCATTCACATTAATATTTTATATTGTAATCCCTAATCCTTTTGCCGTTGGTCCAACCCGATGCCCCCTTTGATTCATAGATATTTGGTATTTCCCCACGAACTCATTCTCAGAAATTGTAATAGTTTTAAGATTCATTGTAATTTTTCATTAATTTGTTTTCACCCTACCTCTAACTTTCTGTATATGATGTATTTTCATATTATATATTGTCTCGTAGATATTATGTTTAAACAGTATTACAGATGATGTGTGCAGAGCACACGAAATGTACATTTAGTTTATTAAAACTACTTTTGTGAAAAAAGTGTTTTGTTTTACTTCGTTAGATTCAAGTATAGCAAGCGCCAATTAAGTTGCCGTGAGGAGGAGGTGCGCAGAAGCCGTTTTTAAAAACGTCCACCCCCACTACTCAAGTAATTGTCAGAATACATTTGTTATTGACGTTTGACGGAACATAATGTCTTTGCTAGGGGATCAAAAAGTGATACACGCTCAGAAGTGAGAATTATCTGACATTTGATGTAAAACCAAATACAAATCTCCCCACTACTTTTAATCCTGCGCGAACTTACCCCTCCTCGCGACAACTTAATTGGCGTTTGCTATACATATAAAAAAATTATAATAGTAATAGTAATAATAATAATAACAGAATAACAATAAAGATAATATACATTCTAAAACAAAAAAAATATATAAATTCAATACAAAAAGAAATAGAAAGACTGAGGTCCTCATCCTCAACGCGCCCCTAACGTCGGCTCCAGTAAATATGTTGAAGTATATTGCCTCGGCATTCTTCACCATGTGCGCAATGGAGCCTTCCAAAATATGTTCGTATTTGGTGTCCGATGGGCAAATGTGAAACATTGCCAGGAGGCAATACGCGGAACACAAAGGCCAACGCCAAAAAGCAAATCCGGACAGTCAATTCGACCACATATTAGTTGATACAAAAAACCTGCGCTATGCAGTTTCCTGCGATCAGACAGTGACTGAACGCCATGCGGCTTCAGCTAAAAAGAATAGTCCATTCCACGATCCGGATAGATGCCAGATATTTTGAAACTCGGATACTTCAAAAACCGACGCTAAATTCTGTCTACAGCAACATTCTGGGTATCGTAAAATGGATACCAAACGACAGATACGTACAGTTCACCGATTTTGATATGGCCGGTTAGAAGTACCGCCCTCGAGATGCGCACGAAATTCATAGGTAGGGGAACCTCTGGCATCCCTTATTATCCCTTACTAAGCCCCAATGTACGACTCGCACAAAAGAGTTTGCATTTCATTTTTCCGAATACTGTCTCTATCTAACACTGACCTTACTTGACGCACGTAGCAATTCTCCCACCGGCCACATCAAAATCGGTGAGCTTGTACTCAAGTTTATTTACAACGAACACAAAATATAACGTTTTGAGCAGATTGACGATATTGAAAAATTTGGTAGTTCGTAGGATATAACCTAAAATTTTACTCGCTGAAAGGCACATGTTTTGCACGTGCAAATTTAAGCAGGGATCGAATACTATCCCAAGATCCCTCACAGAAGCAACTCTAGAAAGTATATGACCGTTCATAGAATAGGAAGAACGAATAGGTGTTAATTTCCTAGTAAAAGACATGACAAAGCATTTACTTGTATTCAACGTCAAGTGATTGACACTAGAACAATTAAAAATAAATCAATACCTTCCTGCAAACGTTAAACATCAGCTTCACTCGATACTACATTGAAAAATGTTAATATCATCAGCATAACCCAAGGCATTAGAAGGCAAACTTACAAGTAAATCATTTATAAACAGTAAGAATAATAAAGGCCCTAGATTGGAGCCTTGGGGAATCCCGGATGTAGATATAAAAGCATCAGTAACGATTATAGAAAACGTAATTAATTCTATTGTTTAAATAGGACTCCATAAGAATGAGAAGACAAGGGGAGAAACCAAAAGAAGAAAGTTTATTTAGAAGTATTACATGATCGAATAAATGCAATCAACCTGACCCTGACAATTAATAGTTTCGCTAACATATTGGGTGAAGCTTGCCAGATTGGTTACAAAGATAATAATCAAGAAAATAGATACTGTCTAAAATACAAGAAGCCAGAAAGAAAGAAGATTGACAGAAAAACAGAGCCATCTATTAACCACCGAAATAAGGTCAGACAAATACCAATTTAAATAGCGATCAATAAAAGCGAAAACGGTTTTATAATTTTGTAATTATTATTAATATAGTTTCCAGAATAACCTGCAAAGTCATAAATGTCAGATTATAAACACCAAAGAAAATTCAATAATAAATAATCAATCAATAATAAAGCCTCACTGCGATATCTGTTACAGCAGCATCGCAGTTGAGAGCACCGACGACGATACATCGTCATACGAACTCGGAAGCAATGGCCGGAAGATATATCACCACTACTATTACGAACTTAGCTCTTAAACCCAGCTTTAAAAGAAGATGCACTCCGCAGCAACCACAGGACGCGGAAACCATCATAAGCCAAACCACGGAGGAAGAAGATATTCAAAATCTTCTACAAAAACAACCGCAGATATTCATCGTAGACCCCGACGAGCCGACGGTAAAAATAGAAATATTAGAATCGCCCAAAGAAGAAGCAAGCCCGGTAAACCCGCCCAACATCAACCCGGAATACAATTTCACCGTCGAACTACAAAACTTTTTCACAAATCCGAAGAAAACGTCAAAAAAACAAAAAGCCGAACACGAAAGTACACCTATCGTAACAAGGAACTCATACAGCGTCCTCGAAAAAACTAACGCCGAGGAAAAGATGGAAGAAGGAACCGAACTCACTCCACAACCGTCAACTTCATACAACAGCACTCCCAGAGTAAGTGATAAGACATACACTACACAAAACACAAAAACTGAATAATAATAATTATCACGGAAAATTAAAATAAATAATTATCACGGAAAAAGACAAATGGGCACACATACGCCACATACTGAAAACAAACAACATTAACCCTGAAGAAAACAAACTAGTGAAACAAGGCATACACATTGAACCGAAAACTGACAATGACTACTGTACACTTAAACAAATACTCGACAAAGAACACATACAATACTATACATTTCAACTAAGAAGCGAAAAGACACTAAAGGTAGTTATGCGTTGCATTCCTACCTTGATCACAGACACTGACATCACCGACGACTTGACTGACCAAGGTTACCCGACATTAAAAATTAAAAGAATGAACGGTAAACACGGCATACCTGCACCACTGGCACTAATAGAATTAACGAGACAGTACAAGTCAATTTACAACTTACGCGACTGCTGCGGACTTGCAATCAAAATAGAACCCTTAAATAAACGGACAGACATAATACAATGTCACAAATGCCAGACTTTCGGACATCACCAAAAAAACTGCAATATAAATTACAAATGCATGAAATGCGGCGACGAACACTCGACACACTTATGTACCAAGACTAAAACAACCCCACCAAAGTGTGCAAACTGCGGTGGTCCTCACCTATCCACATTCATCAACTGTCCTAACAATCCAAACAACCCAGCAAACAAAACCACACCCAAACCTAAATACATACCAGCACCACCCCCAACAACTAATCCCTGGACTCAAAGACAAAACAAAACAACACCTAACACAGTTGACGAATTAGCACTTGCCTTAGGCAATATGCTAATAACACTACACTCGACAAACGCAACAAAAGAACAGATACAATACTTCATAACGCAAACACAGACAATAACAACACTCTACAACAGTAAACATTAAATACACACATAACTGAAACGCAAAAAAATGTGATGATGACCAGTAAACGAACACATATGACTTAAACGCAAAAAAACGACTAACACACAGACTGCACACACACAACACAGGACCGCACAAAAAAACACAACAACACACGATTAATTATTATTAATCAGACTCAAACACATCACAACCCTGGGAGATACGAAACAACGGAGTGGAAATGGAGGCAACTTCGATCATAAATCAAAATTCAACGATTCATACACAATAAATTTTCATAAGAGCAGTTCCTTGTTCAACGAAGTTTTTCGTGAATCCACAAATCCGCTTTTAATTAACATATTCCTAAACAAGGGCGGATTTACGGGGGGGGGGGAATAGGGTAATTACCCCCCCCCCATGAATTCAAATTTTACACTAGCAAAAACGTAATTAGTTAAAGAAAAACATAACCGTACTTAGTTAAAAAATAAAAATTATATACGCATAGGTACATACAACCAAATGCTTTTTGCCGCGTCTCGATGACAGGTACACATTCGGGATTCGGGTCGTTCGGTCTTGCCTTACGCGGGTGAGGAAATCTCGTACCTCGTACTGAACAGTCTTACAAAGGTATGCCGAAAAGAGACAATTTTTTAAATAAATAATTTACGACATCTCCGGCGTAGAATACAGAGAATGATCAACTTCCTAGACATTTGGAAACCAGATGACGTTTATTGCATTCTGGGCTCCTTTTCAACAATCAGCAGAGCGAGAATTTTTTTACGGTGTTGTGCGGTGTAATAAATGCTAATGTAGGTATTACTTATTCCTTGCAACTTTCGGTCACTTGCAGGGGCAGGGATTAGGGATTTAAAAATACAATCATTCTCTAATAAAAATGAAAATAACTTTTATGAAATATGAAACGCAAAACTGGCTACAAAGCTTTCGAATGGGACCCGGGCAACGTAGGCCCCTCGGCGAGCCGGGCCCGCCGAGATGCGGGGTCTGCGGGGGTGTTTGTTACACCACTGCAACACCCGTCCGCCGTTTGCCCGCATGCAACGTGTTGCATGTTGATAGCCTGGCTGGTTAGACAGTAGACTAGTTAAGACGTTAAGACTCGTTGCTTGTTAGATAATGAGCCTGTGTGTTGATTAATCTGTAAGCTAAAATCAAATCAAGAGAAAGGTAAGAGCAAAAATTATATCATGTAAACCGGCACAATATTCATATTTGCATTTTTTTATAAACTAAAACTCATAATATTTTTTATTTCGCAGCAATGAGTAAACGGCGGTAAAACTTGTTGGATTTTAATTTTATAAATAAAAAAGCTAAGGCCGATAAAGATGAAGGTACTCCAATTCAAGAAGATATGAAAATATCAAAGTTAAATACGAGTGATCGGAGTGATAATCCAACTTGTAGCAAATTTTTAGAGGATGGCATTAATACAAATAATAATAATAATACCATTATTTGTAACTCCAAAAAAATGGTGTAGATATTGGCGCCTATTCTCAATTGGAAGAATTAAGCGATACCGAAAAGGTTGCCATATTAAAAAGTAAAAATATTATAGAACATTTTGAATATCCTTTTAGCATTCATAATAAAAAGGGAAAGGATGTAAAAAGTTATTTATCTAGAAAACATTTTGAAACTTTTCAATGGCTGACGCACTCCCATAGTCGAAAAGGATTATTTTGTAAATTTTGTGTTTTGTTTGCTAAACCTGGAGGTCTTTACAAGCAAAGTCAGTTAAACAAACTAGTAAAGACACCACTTGATAAATATTCAAAACTATTGGGAAAAGATGGAGATTTAGTTTGTCACCTAAATTTTCGATACCACCAAGAAGCAGTCGAACGTGCTAATTTCTTTCTAGAAAAAATGGCTAACCCAGAGTCATCAATTGAAAACTTGTTAGACGAGGATAGGAAAAGACAAGTGTTAGAAAATCGCAAAAGATTAATACCAATTATTGAAGGTATAATATTGCTAGGACGACAAAACATCGCATTTAGGTCGCACCGGGACGATGGATTTAATTTTGAGGCCATTAATTCCAATAAGAATATCGAAGGAGAACGAAATATAGTTATTTCTGAAAAGTCACCTGTTAATTATGGAAACTTTAAGGCCATTTTAGAATACAGAGCAAATGGAGATCCAGTTCTAAAGGAGCATCTAACAACATCTTCTGCACGATCTACTTACATCAGCAAAACAATTCAAAACCAGTTTATCTCCATAATTGGCCAAGAAATATCAGATGTCATCATCAAACGCGTAAATGAGGTACGGTTTTACAGTGTTATATTTGACGAGACCACTGACATATCTAATAAAAGCCAAATGTCATTGTTTATTAGGTACGTCTTTTCTGGTGAAATACGTAATGATTTTTTAAGTTTTATTGACTGCTATAAAGAAAATTATGAAACTGAAGATTTACAAATATTGGAACCCACCTTATCCGGTACAGTTTTAGCGACTACAGTTTTTCATACATTACAACGGTACTCACTTAATTTAGACAACTGCATTGGTATTGGAACCGATGGTTGTAATGTCATGTTAGGGGAACAAAAGGGTGCTGTAAAAGAACTAAAAAATTATCTTAAAAACGCAATTAAGTCCCCTTGTTACAACCACGCGCTGAACTTGTCTATTTCAAAAACTAGTAAAGTTCAAAGTGTTAGAAATTGTATTGGCACAATGAAAGAGATTATCTCATTTTTTAACATGTCACCGAAGAGATGTGTTGTTTTAAAAAAACTGGGAATTTAAACTTGATTAAACTTTGTGAGACAAGATGGGTTGAAAGGCACAAGTCCATATTTCGATTTTGTGAGTTCTTAGAATTAATAGTTAATGCATTAGATGTCATTTCAAACTGGCAGGATACAGAATCGTCTAGCAAAGCAAATATTTTGAAAAATTCGATATTAACAACTAATTTCATTGTAACAGTTTTCTCCCTGTCTGAAATTTTGTCTTTTACAATTAATTTAAGTAAAATATTACAGAGCACTAGTATTAATAGGGCCACAGCTACCGATATGATAAATCAGGTCATACAAACATTAAAAAATAAAAGAAATAATGTAGATAAAGACTTTTCTGAATTATTTAAAAACATTTCTAAATTCCACGAAAAATTAGGTATAGATGTAATTAAACCTAGAATAACAGGCAGACAAATAAATCGACCAAATGTAGTAACAAAAAATTGCGAGGCATATTACCGAATTAACACATACATTCCAATATTAGAATATATTATCGAAGATTTAGAATCCCGCTTTGATAATGACCTTATGAACATTTTAAACTTAAATATTGTTTAAAAAGGTATATAACCCCTTACCACAATTATTAGTCGTATCCTAAATACGTATTTCGACAACTAAGTTGTCATCATCAGTAGGTAAAAACTACTAATTAAAAGTCACACATGGGGCACAGTAAAGTAAAATAAACGCTTCCGCACAACTACTATACACTGCAACCCTGTAAAGACTAAATTTAACATGCCAATCTCAAACTACGAGACAAACACTTGCCTCTTAAGGAAAGGTTTTAAACATGTGTTAAGTTATCGAACAAAGGAACGGCAGAAATTCTTCTCTAAAGAAGGCGCCTACTAAAAACGATTTTTAAAGCTAACGATGACCTACTATTAAACTAAATGAACCACCTTATATTTTCACAAAACACTAGTATATTTAACTATATGAATATTTCATGTGCATTGTACACATCAGTAGTTATATTTAAACGTATTATTTCGAGTACAGGTATAATGACAAATCTATATTGGGTAGGGGTGTAAATTTTTTTTTTTTTTTTCCATTACAAATGGTTAAAAAGTACGGTCGTATATTGTAAAAGCCGAACTCTCATATCTCATATCTCATGGTCATATCTCATGGTCGTATATTGTAAAAGCCGAACTCTTTACAATATACGACCATACTTTTTAACCATTTGTAATGGAAAATTTTTACACCCCTACCAAATATAGATTTGTCATTATACCTGTACTCGAAATAATACGTTTAAATATAACTACTGATGTGTACAATGCACATGAAATATTCATATAGTTAAATATACTAGTGTTTTGTGAAAATATAAGGTGGTTCATTTAGTTTAATAGTAGGTCATCGTAGCTTTAAAAATCGTTTTTAGTAGGCGCCTTCTTTAGAGAAGAATTTCTGCCGTTCCTTTGTTCGATAACTTAACACATGTTTAAAACCTTTCCTTAAGAGGCAAGTGTTTGTCTCGTAGTTTGAGATTGGCATGTTAAATTTAGTCTTTACAGGGTTGCAGTGTATAGTAGTTGTGCGGAAGCGTTTATTTTACTTTACTGTGCCCCATGTGTGACTTTTAATTAGTAGTTTTTACCTACTGATGATGACAACTTAGTTGTCGAAATACGTATTTAGGATACGACTAATAATTGTGGTAAGGGGTTATATACCTTTTTAAATTATTATTTAACCACAGTCTCCATTGAAAGAATTTTTTAAATATTGTCTTTCCTACTGTTATTTCTAAATTAAGTCCTAGTGAAATATGTGAATCCCTAGACAAAGTAATATTATTTATAAAACCATTCTTTATAAACGATTCCTTGTTTGAGTTGAAACTAAAAGCCGAATTCGAAATATGGGAAAATAGATTTACCGATCTTGAAAAAACTGAATCCCCTCATTCCCCTCAGTCTCTATAAAAATCTTGCAATGAGGTATTTTTTCCATCCATAAAAATTATTCTACAAATTCTACTCACCTTTCCTGTTTCCGTTGCTTCAGCGGAAAGATCGTTTTCTGTTTTAAAAAAATTAAAAACGTGGTTGAGGAGTAATATGACCGAGGAACGATTGTGCGGTTTAGCTATTATGCATATGCATAGGGATGTTCCAATTAATATAAACAATGTTATTGACACGTTCGCGAGAATTAAAAGGCGAGTTAAAGATTTTGTTATTTAATAAGTCTTAATTGTATCATAATAATTTTTATTAATATTTTGTGCTGTGAATGTTACTTTTTATATTTGTTGTGTTATTATTTTTTTATTATATTTATGTTACTTTGTCTGTTATTTTATTTTCAAGACGTTTATATTTTAGTTTTTGAATGTTCAAATTGAAGATGTATAATAAAGATATACTTTTTCAGTTCACTTATGGATGTTTTATTAAACGCTTCTATTTGATATTTCATTCAAGGAAAAGCGTACCTATCTAAATGCATAGGTAATTGACAATATCTTTTAAACATGTGGTTCCCCATGTTGAAAAGCTAAATCCGCCCTTGTTCCTAAATCAAAGTTTTGAAAATTTAAAACACCTGAGGTAAAAAATTAAGAAGAAGGATACGTCCACCTTTCCGGAAAGAAGTTACATTTGATATAACATTTATTGTAATTGAAAAATTTTATTTCTGCAAAATAAAGATATATAGTTAAAAGAATGTGTAGCATAATTAATAAAGAAAAAGAACACTCATAATAGTATATTTGACCACAGGAGTCGAATGTGTGCCAACTGGAAAAAGCATGGAAAATGTTATAATATAAAAACATGTTCCTAATTTTATTTAATAAAATTCAGGGTAATGTATAATTCACATAGTACCTAATTTTTCTTATAGTGCATTATATCATTTCAAACATTTTGTTCATAATTTTTACGCAAGTTCTTGCTACACATTATTTTTTTAAAAATATTTATATTATTAACATTACTATTATATAATTTAGAAATATTCTCGAGTAGAGATGGCCTGAACGCTGTTCTATTTTTAAACAGGAAGACCTTCAAAATTTATTTGCGAATAACGTGCGCTTGTATAACAAAATGGTATTCCTAGCCTAAGCGGCACGGCGCTTCAAATTTCGTTAAAAATAATTAAATGTTTAATTGCACGTTACGGATAAACATTATATATAACATTTACGTATACGTTTTATACAAATGCACGCACGATCAGCTAATTTTAAAATGAAAAGTATCAGATATTAGACCTGCGTTTACGGTAATGTTGTTCTGTCTACCGATTTTTCTGTCGATCTATCGAATTTCGTTGATATCTACTGATCTACCAAAGAAGTATTGAATTCTGCCGGATTTTTATATTTTTTCTAAAGTAAATATAAAAAATGGTTTATTTTATAACTATTTTACGTCGATTTGTAATGCGTCTTACGGAATAAATTACTCGATGCACATACGAAATAATATGTATTAACTAGAGACCGGACGCATCAGGACGAGATTATAATGGACCATATAAATAGTCTATAACATCGCTAAGTACATGATGCAGTTATTGAATAGCACTATTCATTCGGTTAACCGCACATCTATTTTTTGTCGTTGAATTGTGACGCAATTACTTCAATTTTACAGTTAAATTCCTTTCTTTATGGGCGTAGATAGAAGCGTGAGGAGTTTTTATAATTTATTTTATTTATTAGATTATATTTCATAAGATAAATAAAGTACGGTGAGTTGGTTTTTTTTTTCATCGTTTCAACTGCTAATTACATACTTCGTAATTTTTGAAATAGATTCTGTTTAATATCGTTCTATCGAATCTACTTCTTCCAATTATTTTGACGTAAGTGTCCAGTGAATTTCGTCAAGTTTCAATAACTTACGCATACATTTTTAGTTTTCATTTATTTATTTAGAATATTGTTTAAGTTACTTTTTCAGATATGATATGGAACAACGTCGAGAATGGCATTGTGAAACAATGGCGAGTTGGATTAAGGGTCATACTGATTGTATGACCATTGCCAGTGATTCCGAAATTTATTGCAAAGTCTGTAAAATATCGTTAAAAAATCCAAGAAATCGCACGTAAAACGTCACTTAACATCGCAAACACATACACAGAAACTAGACCCGTTGAAATCTGACAATTTTAACGAAGAACTCTGTGAAACTTTAATGGCGGGAAATATTCCATTAAGTAAACTTAACAATCCTACCTTCAAAACATTTCTCCAAAATATACTGGTCGAAATGATCCTGTTGAATCCACCTTAGGCGAATATTATGTTTCTAAGTCAGTGGCGGCTCTTTAATGAGAGCAAGTGAGCAATTGCACCTCCTGGAATTATGAAACAAAACAAACCAAGCGGCGACTAACTGTGAAAGTATTTATTTATTATATATATTATTTATTCATAGTTATTGACGAGGAACGTGGCACGCTAACAACGTACATATACCGATCGTCGTCACAGATATACTAAGCAATGCCCAACTCTTGCTCTGTTAAGGCATTAACATTACATTGATGGTGGGGAGAACTGTATTTTGCCGTACTTCAATGTCGTATAATACATAGCGTTGGAGCAACTAAACCATACTGCTCTCGGGCGTTATTACAATGAATACGCTTTTTTACAGAACAACGCGTTTTCGCGGTTAACGTATAATGAAAAAATCACAGTAAAAAATCTTAAACGGCCGATGCCTCAATTATGTTTAGAAAATAAACAATCTGTTAAAGGTAAAGACGTTATAAGAAAATTCAAAATGAATATTTATCAGAAAAATGACTGGATTTGTGGGTGTGAAATTAAAAATAATTTGTTTTGTTTTCCGTGTCTTTTGTTTGGAGGTGAACCGTCTTGGTCAAAGAACGGAATAAGAGACTTAATTCATCTTAGTGCTAAAATTATTAAACATGATAATTCCGAAGGGCATTTGAAAAATATATTTAGTCTAAGAATGTTAGGAAAAAATAACATTCAGAATGTTTTAGATTCATCATATAGAAAAGCAATTCAACAACACAATGAAAAGGTAACAAAAAATAGGCATGTGTTAAATTTAATAATAAATTGCATTAGATTTTGTGGCGCGTTTGAACTGGCACTTCGGGGTCATGATGAACAGCAAACGTCGAATAACAAGGGCATTTTTCGGGAATTGATAAATTTTCCGGCAGAATTGGATAAATCGCTCAGAGATCACATCGAATCAGCACCGGTTTTTAAGGGATTATTAAAAACGATACAGAATGAGCTGCTTGATGCAATGTTGAACGTGTATCATGAACAAGTTGCCAGTGAAATTAAAGCAACCGACTTCATATCTGTGATAGCTGATGAAACCACAGATGTGTCCAATCAGTTTCAGTTGGTGGTTGTTTTAAGATATATTGTGAACGCGAGACCGGTCGAAAGATTTTGGAAATTTCTTCTGCCTAGTGGACATGATGCTAATTCTTTATCTGTCTTCATCCTTAACGAAATTAGTTTGCTTGTTGATGACCCAGAAAAACTGATTGCACAGAGCTATGATGGGGCAGCAGTCATGAGTGGTGCTATTAACGGCGTGCAAAGACATGTCCAAGACCTGTATCCAAGGGCTAATTTTGTACATTGTTATGCACATCAGACAAATCTAATTATGTCACATGCTACATCGAGCAGTAGTAATTGCAGAATTTTTTTTGCCAATCTGACGGGATTATGTAGGTACATTTTTCTCCACTTCACCACAACGAGCTGCAAGATTGGAAGAATTCCTTCAGAGAAAAAACTTACCTCGTTCTTCAAAAATAAGATGGAACTTCAATTCTATGACAGTGAATACAATATATGAGCATCGAGAAGAAATAATTGAAGCTCTAGAACAAATCGAGGGAGAAGCTAGTTTACAAACTACCATTCATCAAGCTAGTGCCAATTTGCGAATTTTAGAGGAGGAAAATTTTATCTATTGGTTAACTTTCTTTCATAAAATTATGCCACATGTGGACATATTGTTTAATCAATTACAAAATGTCAATACAGATGCATTAAAAATCAAGAATAATTTATAATTTAATTAATTAATAATTTTGAACGCGCTATTGGAAAAATTCGAACCGAAATCGCTGACACAGATAATCAGTTGGTTAAACAAAATGACCCAGAACTGACTCCTCGACCATCAAAGCGCCGAAGAGTAACTGATGGTAGCCAAAGAAGGAGGGAAACTATTGAAGTGTGCGATATTATTTTGCTAGAAATAAAAGCTAGATTTCGGTATACAGGGCACTTAATATTAGCAAACTAAAGAAGCAGTAAAATTTTATCCATGCCTCAATGAAAGCAGACTACGAACTGAATTAAGCGTTCTATATTCTACAGAAGAATTTAGGCAAAATATAGAAGTCGGTGCTGTAGGTCTGCTAGGTCTTCTGCTGGATGGATTAAGCGACACCTTTAATGAAGTTGTTACGCTTTTAAAAATTGTCATTACAATCCCAATGACAACGTCCGAAGCGGAACGCCAGTTTTCACGGCTGAAGAGAATAAAAACTTTCCTAGAAATATAATGAAAGAAGAGAGATTAAATGCCCTTACTATGTTATCTTGTGAAAAAGAATGTATAAATGATTTCCCAAACTTTAATAAAAAAGTGATATAACTGTTCTGCAAGTCAAATACACGTAAAATGGACTTCGTTTATCGTCAGATGTAATTAAACTGTGTAGTGTAATATTTGCTATTCCCTCGAAACAAACTCTACAATGAACAGTACCTGTCTGGAACAGTACTTCGGTGAAATTTATTTAAAGGATTGGGTAAGCGTTTTTGTATTACACTTTTTAATTTTGAAATTATGTACTCCCTATGTGAACCACCCCGAGCCGCCACTGTTCTAAGTGCTACACGAAAGCAGTAGAACGCATTAGAAGCCATCTTTCAAATCAGTACCTCCGGATAAGTGCCGACGAAACTGTCGATATATTAGGACGCTGTGTGGTAAATGTTGTAGCTGGTGTACCACATCCAACTATTATATATAACGCATATGTAATCGCAACAAAAGTTATAAATACAGTTGATGCGGAAACAGTAGCTAAAACCATTTACGAGAATATGCACCAAATGCTTCATTAGGATGACAGGTACAAAGAAAAAATACTTTTATTTGTCAGTGACAGTGCTGCATATATGTTAAAAACAGGCAGACTATTAAAGGAAACATATCCTAATATGCTTCATATTACTTGTGTAGCACATGCTCTCCACATAATCTGTGAATATATCAGAGACCTTTCCGGATATTGATAGATTTGTACCCGCTTTTACTTACTTAACCTATTGTCCAACAGAAAATATGATAGCTGATGTACTAACTAAAACCTTATCGAAGATTAAACATGTTAATTTTGTAAAACAACTAAAACTTGAATAATTCTGAAAAATAATTGAAACTTAAATAATATTGTAAAGCAACATCCACATTGAGGAGGAGTATTAAATATTATATAGTAAGCTTAGCAATGTGTATGGTGATATAGTTGTCATATTTGATTAATGTCATAGATATAAAAAATATATTTATTATTCTTGTTAAAGCATTCAACATATCAACAACTTATTATAATAAACTTTTATTGTTCAACAACTAAAGAATAGTCTTATCATTCAATAGTAATTGCGTCACAATTCAACGACAAAAAACAGATGTGCGCTTAACCGAATCAATAGTGCTATTCTATAACTGCGTGTTGTACTTAGCGATGCTATTGACTATTTATATGGTCCATCGTAATTTCGGCCTCTCCTGTCCGGTCCCTAGTAATAATGCAGTTTCTATGTCCTTGTGGTCAAGGAAACGATATTATTTTTATTAATACTTGTTTCTACTACTAAATATGATAACTTAGTTGTCGAAATGCAACATTAAGTCATTGTGGCAATTTTATTTTTATTTTTTATTAAATTTTAAAGAGTTAATCACAGTCTCATCTAATTTAATTAGATAATTCTTAGTTTCCAAAAAAAAATATTCAGGAACGTATTCATAATGTCGAATTTCCCCCTAACCCGAAAACATATACAAATTGCTGCTCATTTCAAAGTTTTTAGAGCGAATATGTAAAAACATTTTCATAAATTCATTTCTCCAAATCGTTTTTTAAATAAAGACTGCACTTTTACACTGACAATAGAAAGAAGAAGGTAATTATCATAGTTAATAGTGAAAAATGAGTACATTACCCTATCGTGTGTCAAGCTCTACTAATCTAAACAAGTTCGTTTTAGATTATATTAAGTTACCGTATTAAGTAACATAATATGATAAAGACTGTAGTAGTAAAATAATTGTAAAGTGGGGTCGTAATGTTTCCACTCATCAAAATTGGAATAATTATCTATTAGAACTTTTATTTCAATATAATTTCTATTACATGCTTTCTAGATGTACTTATTGTTAGATATATTAGACGTAAACAAATGTTTAGTAGTTCCTACTTGGACTTAATGTACTTTTCAGAATAATATTTTTTTTGTCGTTTCATTCTAACTGCTATTATTCTGCGCATTTGTATCGCATGCTTGGAGGATTTACATGCAAGGTATTATTAGTGATGTTGCAAAACTAACGATTCGTATTGGTGGTCAGCGAATGGAAAATATAGAAAGTTCTTTAAGATGTCCGCCAAAGACGTAATGTAAAAAAAATATATTAATTCGTGGATGTTGAATTTTTATTTAAAATCAAGACGTTTAGAATAAGACGTGAATCTTTTCATTGTCTTTTTAATCTTAAATGATATTGATTACTTCTTTAATTATACAATATACTTACTAGGTTTTCAATATTTATTATAGGGACCGAATTTTAATTTAATTATTTAATATTAATAATAATAATATTTATTCAATAGGATATAATTAAAGCTGTATTATATGCGTATATATATTTCCAAAATTCGATGAAAATATGCAGAACTTTTATTAAAATTTGCAAAAATATGTAAAGTTTAAGTGATAGTTACACAACTACGGGTTGGCCATTTAAGGTTGCGGTTTTTGAAGTCATATTAAACATACAAAACATTAATTTAAAAAAATGATTTATTTGTGCAATTAAACAACAAGATCTGCGGTTTAATAAATCAGGTTTTCGAAGTGAGAGCCTCGAGCAACGATAACATTTCGCAGCCTCTTCTCAAATTCTCCACAAACTGCCTGAAGTGTGGCGTACGGTATCGCTTCTATTCGCTGCCGTATTGCCATTTCAAGGTCATCCAGGGTGTCCCATCGCAATATACCGTATCTTTTAATGATCCCCACAGGTAGAAATCGCAAGGATTGAGGTCTGGACTATATGGTGGCCATGTTATCCCTCCGCCTGTAAACTGTTGAGCGTCAAGACCAATGATTCTGCTACCGAAATGTTCTTCAAGAATGTTGAAAACTTCTTCCGTTCGATGCGGACGAGCCCCGTCTTGCATAAACCATGCATTCTCCACAATATTTAATCCATGCGCCACGGGAATAAAAGACTCATTAAGCATTTCACAATATTTTTACGAAGTAACGGTTCCATTGACAATCACGGGACCGATAATTTCTGCCGACGAGATAGCACACCATACAGTCAACCGTCGAGGGTGAAGAGGACGAACAATTGCTAGATGTGGATTTTCTGTCCCCCAATGTCTCCAATTTTGCTTATTCACATAACCGGATAAATCGAAATGTGACTCATCCGACCACCACACTCGTTCCAATGACATGCTGCCATTTTCAATGCGTTCGATGATTTCGTTCGCAAAATTGTAGCGTCGCTCCATATCAAACGTTCCCAACGGCTGATCGATCTGGATTTTGTATGCTTTCATCTTTAGATCTTGCTTTAGGATCCACCTTAGTGTTGTACGGGGTATTTCAAGTTCTTGAGATGCTCTTGAGGTCGACGTTGAAGGTTGAGCTGTAAAGTGCTCCCGTACTCGTTCTATGGTTTCCGGTACCCGGATGGTCTTTTGACGTTCTCTAACAGTTGATATTTCGTCTGCCGCAGATGCTGTTGCTTCAAATTTCACTACAATCCTAAGATATTGTCGGATTAGTAGACATGGAAACACGATAACGAATACGTTGTTACTTTTCTAAATTTATCTTTTTTTCCTTACCTTTTTATAGTGTTTTCCGTTGGTGCGTTATTTCTCCCGAATAGAGTACGCAAGTGTCTTGCCGTAGCTGCAAAAGATTCCCTATTTCTATAATAATATTTTATTAATTCCACACGCACTTCCGTTGGATACGACGCCATCTTGAAAACTGACAAGGCAATTTTTTCATATATTTATTGTAAACCGCGCTTGGCCCTCTAGTGTAAAAAATATATATTATATTAATTTCTATATATACAAGGGAATAGCGCGATTTTTAAAACCGCAACATTAAATGGCCAACCCGTTAAATTATTGTCAACATATTAAATAATGTCAATATAAATTTAGAAATACCACAAATTTGCCTAATAGCTTTAGAAATTAGGGGATTTTAACAAATATTACGCAGTAATCACTTATTCCTGATTAAGTGAAACGACAATAATTGTAATAACCTTCTAGTGATTGGTACCCTATGTTAAGAACTGAGGGATGTACAACTTTGGATAAGTCTTATTTTATTTCATATTCTAATTAAGTGTCTGGCGTGATCTTGAATGTTTAGTTTATAAATTGTTTTTTGTTAAAAAAGTCAAGTTGTTTATTTTCCACAGAGTTGTTCGCTTGTAAACATGTCAGTTCGGTTACGGAAACAGTAGCTACAATTATTGCTTGAGGATGGAAGGAGTCAAATTTACGTAGCTAACAGGTACGGGATCTCGAAGCACTGTATAGCGGCTTCACACACGATTCTCGGAGACTGGGTTGTACACCCGGCGACCTGGAACAGGTCTCCAAAGACAACAGACTCCAACATACTACGGTTTTCCAGGCCGAATTGTTTGCAGTCGCAGCCTGCGCCGAGGAAATTCGGGAAGCCGGCTGCGCAAACAAAAAAATCAACATAATGACTGATAGTCAGGCGGCTATTAAAGCCATTATGAACCCATCTACCAGGCCCAAACTGGTAGAAATATTGTAAACAGGTCCTCAATAAACTGGCACAAGACAATACAGTGTCGCTGATATGGGTGCCAGGACATGAGGGAATTAAAGGCAATTGAGCCGACAAACCGGCCAAAGAAGGTACTAATAGGAACTTCATAGGACCAGAACCTGTATGTGGAATCAGTAAGGATTCCGCAAAAAGGGAGATCCGGTTATGGCTAGAAAAAGAACATCAAAATAAATGGAGGTTAACGGAAGGTCAACTCCATACCAAAACACTACTAAGGGAGCTGGACGGAAAGTTTTCAGACAACCTAATTCGTAGGACACAAGAGGACACAAGACTAACAGAGTGGAACTGAGAGATCTATTGGGCTCAAGTGCCTGAACGTGCTGGCGTCCAACCCAAAACAGAAGAAGAAGAAGAAGGTCTCCAAAGAAGGATTACCGTTTAATACGACCATTTCGTTGTCCTAAGAAGTTTCAGAACTCGTCATGGAACCGCTATCAGCCTCAGAAACCAGCTGCAAGAGGTATGCAATGTTAATGCAAGCGAAAGGACCATTAGAAGGAGGTTAGAATAAGCAAATCTGACTGCACAGAGACCGGCTACAAGACCAGAGCTTAGCAGTCAACACCAAGTTGCCTGGTTACAATTTGCAAGGGAACATCAAAATTGGAGGGACGAATCACGATTTAGTTTTAGGGGCCCAGATGGACGTGGTAGAGTGTGGTGATGATCGGGAGAGCGTTATGTACCGTGTGCGTTTAGTGAAAGGGTCAGTTTTCATAGAGGTTCAGTCATGGTGTGGGCCGGAATATCTACAGAAGCACGAATCGATTTGTGCGTTATTCCCAGAGGTTGTCCTTTATGCACAATTTATAGGATAACTTACTTCTGAGACACTACCGTAATAAAGTTGACATTCCTCGAATGGCCAGTCCAGATTTAATCTTATCGAGCATATCTGGGATATGCTCAGTAGAAGAGTTCGCAATCATGTACCTGCTCCTACCACCCTTGATGAACTTCGGCAGGTTCGTCAGCAAGAATGGGAAAATATCCCATAAAACAATATACTACAGCTCATTGAAGGAATGCCTAGAAGAATAATGTCTGTTATACAGGCTCGTGGTGGTAACTCACAATATTAAGTCAGTCTTTTAAGGCTTATGCAAGATTATTGTAAGTTTATTGTTTATATTGTGACTTTATAAGTGACTCTGCACAATTTAATTACACAGTAGTCCAGTAATTGAATCATTTTAAACCTAAATCCATAACGTTTCCAGCTGTACAGAGACTTATTCATTCTATACAAAGAGTGACCGTTTTTTGTGCTCTGTGTTTTTTGAGTGTATATCAATCTGTTCTCGTATTTTGAGCAAATCAAAAGCAGCGAAACTTATTAAAATATGGCACACTATTTTGATACAAATACTGAGTCTTAAATTCCAGTATTTATCTAAATATTTTATATAAGGTTTGCTTTTTCCATGAAATACTTATTTTAGGGCAAAAACATTTTATTTTTCGACACAATCCCTTTAGAAGTCTGTACACTTAGCCCTGCGAGTTTCCAATTTTTTCAAACCATCCATAAAGTAATTTTTCGACAACTCTGTAAAATATGCATTTGTCTCGGATATCACCTCTTAATTTGTCCGAAATCTCTTTCCACTTAGCCATTTTTTTAAATTTGGAAATAAAAAAAAATCACCGGGAGCCAAATCTAGCAAATATGGCGAATGAGCCAGCCATTTGTAACGCAATTCGACAAATTCTGTTGTAGCAACAGCGGACGAATAAGAAGGTGCATTATGGTGATGGAACAACACCTATTTCTTCAACAATTACGGCCATTTTTTCATCAGTTCTGCATCACAACGTGCCAGCAGATTAGCATAATATTACCCAATTATCGTTTATTCCTTTTTTAAATAATGAATAAAGATAACACCTTTGGAATCTCAAAAAGGCAGTAACCATGACCTTATCGGTCGAGAAAACGGTTTTTGTTTTCAATGGGGCCCGTTCCTCGGGAGAGGAATTTTCTCGATTGTATTTTCATTTCTGGAGTATAATGATGTATCCAAGTTTCATCTACTGTGATATATCGACGGAAGAATTCGCTTGGATTACGTTTGAAGACGTTCTAATATTTGGATTCGAGCGCGCATTTGATCAGCATTAAGCAAACGCGGTATTCATCTCGCGGATAGCTTTTTTATATTTAAATGTAAATACAAAATATTGCATACCTGTTGAGTTGAAATGTCTATTTCATTAGCTATCTCACGTAGGTATTTTCATTCGACGGTCGGTACTTATAAGGGCATGAACTTTATTAACCATTTCTGGAGTAGTTACAGTAAATGACCGTGCGGGACATTCTGAATTATCCGTGGTAATATGAACATTTTTATAAGCAGAAAACTACTTACAAATCATTCGATGGGACGGAGCACATTTACGGAAATATTTACGTAACTTTTCCTCAGTTCTTGTAATGGTTTTACACGTAAAAAACAATGTTTAATAAACGTTCGGAATTTCCTTTTTCTACATATTTACACAACAACGAAAACAGTTTTCTTTAAATGAGTATAAAACACAAACTATTTAACAGATTTCTTTGAAATTTTGACAGTAGAATTAGAAACATAGCGGAAGTTAGTAACATAATCATCCTAGCGAAAGTGTTGCCAATCTTTGAATAATCACTCTTTTGTCAAACCGTTAACCCATAAGCTTGCTAATGGTAAAGGTTAATTTAAATTTTATTTTTATTCGTCTTGGAATTAAATCAAGCAGTATTTCAAGAATTTAGTCAAAATACATGCATGACAGTGTACACCGCGCAGCATATAAAATCTGTACATCTTTTATGAGAATAAAATCAGGTTTTTTTTAGCATAAACGGGACAAATATATTCATACTGTCACTTATAGACTTCATAGGTTATACATACATTGTTGATACCTATAACTCAAGGATTGTATAAGAACATAGGATAGCCAGATCCCTATACCGGCAGTGTTGTTCGCATCGAGCCGTGACTCCGCCTCGTGTGACGTCACAAACGGACCAGTCGCACCGATAAATAGTTGAGGTCTTGGGTTGCTTGAGTTAAAGTAAAGTGTTTTAATTTAGTTTTCGCCGATACCCTTTGTAAATTAGCGACTGAAATGCCGGGACGTCGTTGTGCGGTAGTTGGCTGTAATAACAGTCGTATTTCTACGAAAATTACCAATAGAGAAATCGTTTATCACAACTTTCCAAAGGCGACAAACTTCGTATCCGATACTGTCCGTAAAGAATGGATAAGGCGCTGCAAACGAGCAGATAAGTGGAATCCAAATACTAGCCAAATTTGCTCAATCCACTTTAATGCAAACGATTATGAACGTGATATGCGGAACGAATTATTAGGTAATAAATAATAAATGTATTTATACGTTATGAGATAAATTATTCTAATACATAGTAATTATTGCTAGGGTTACCTGTACGAAAACAGCTTAAATACACTGCTGTGCCTAGTGTAAATCTTCCACAAATGTCCAAAGATATAAAGAAAGTTGCGACAAGAGGGGAAGCATATTTAAAAAGAAAAAAGGAAAATGAAAGGAAAGAAGAAGTAAATAGATTGATTGCCGAACAATCGATAGCTTCATGTTTAGCGGCAAGTGAGCTGTCAACAGCGTCTTCAACAGCAGAATTTAAAACCGATAAGCCTTTAACTGTGCCAGCAGAAAATATATTATCTAAACAATATGCGGAGCTTCGTGAAAGTCACACTAAATTATCTACAGATATGGAAATTATGAAACGCAAATTGAATTTGCAGAGAAAACAACTTTTATACTATAGAAGAAAGAACAAGCAAGATAAACCTGCACAAAAACAGGAAACGGTAAAAATACTGAGAAAACTCTTAACAGAAAATCAAATTTCTATTCTTCTAAACAAAAAGAAACGCGTTAATTGGACTACTGAAGAGATTGCAGTTGCTTTTACTATTCGTTACCTCAGCAAGAAATGCTATATATTTTTGCGAACTAAACTTAATTTTCCGTTGCCAGCGTTGTCATCTTTGAGAAAGTGGGCATCAAAAATCAGAATAACGCCGGGAGTTTTAGAAGATGTACTAACTTTTCTAAAGGTAGCAGGAGAAAATATGTCTGCAAGAGAGAAAACTGTAGTAATTTCTTTTGATGAAGTCAAAGTTAAAACCACTTTAGAGTATTGTGTTGGTGAAGATCAGGTGCTAGGTCCTTACAATTTAATGCAAGTCTGTATGGTTAGAAGCTTATTTTCTACTTGGAAACAGCCTATCTATCTAGACTTTGACAAAAAGATGACAAAGGATGTGTTAATGGATCTGATCACCCAATTGCATAAAATATCATATAACTGTGTTGCAATTGTAAGTGATTGCGGAAGCAGTAATGTTGGTCTCTGGAAAGCGTTGTCTGTTGACATAAATAAGACCTATTTCGAGCATCCGCAAACCAAGAAAATTGTTTATGTTTTCGCAGATGCTCCCCATTTACTGAAACTTCTCCGTAATTGGTTTTTGGACACAGGATTTATATTGAGAAGTGCTGGAAACAAAGAGATAAGAAAAGAACCTTTAGAAAATTTGATAGAATTAACCAATGTAGAAGTAAATTCCTGTTATAAAATTTCTGAAAAGCATATTACAGTTGAAAAGAGTAAAAGACAAAATGTAAGACTAGCGGCTGAATTGTTATCACATAAGACCGCCCAGGCATTATTACGATACAAACCAGGCCCTGATAAAAAACTTGCTGAAGATGTCGGAATGTTCATAGACAATATTAATTCTTGGTTTGATATTTTTAATAGCCATGTGAATAGATCTCCTGGCCCTGACCCTATGAAAGCCCCTTTTGGAATTTATTTACAGGACCAAGAACAACACTTAAATAAAGTTAGAGATTTAATATTTGACATGAGAGCTGAAGGAAAAAACACTTTGCAAATTTTTCAGAAAGGAATAATAATTTCTATAGAATCGTTGAAACTACTTTTACGAGATATGAAGACCGAAGATGTACATTATACATGTACTCATAAACTTAATCAGGATTGTTTGGAGAATTTTTTCTTCCAGCTTAGATGTCGAGTGCCGAATGAACATCCATCTCCATTGGAATGATTATTCTTGGGAAGAATCCTGGTATTTTAGAAGCACAGGTACATAAAATGTGTTTATTAATTCTTTACATATTCCTAGTATTATATAGGTACCTATCTACATAGCTATACTTTTTTTAAAGGTGAACACACAAGAAGCTGTTCCTGAAGAATATATAGTGGCCACAGTTTTGGAACAAGCGAAAGTTTCACTTGAATTACCGGAAGAGAAGTTTGACAGCAATGCAACTCAAAGTAGCAATGGAAGCTCGTTTTCATCATCAGGGATTTTAGAAATATCTGATGCAAAATCACCAGAAACAACGGACGATGCATTTGAGTACATTGCTGGTTTTATAGCGAAGAAATTTAAAAACAGTCATCCCCAACTCGGCGATTATACTTATAAAATTAAAGCCGATCACGCCTACAATTTACCCTCATGGGTACAACAGCTCTCTTTTGGTGGTCTTATTAAGCCCTCAACAGATTTCTTAAGTACCATTAAACAGTGGAACAAATATTTTGAGATATATCATGGCGATAATAAACTGCGGAAAGAAACACTGGTTGTTAAAAGACTAGCTTTAAAAATTAAAAAGCGAGAAAATATGTGCTTTGTTATTATAAAATTATTTTGTAAATTAAGAACTGTTATCCGTATGAATTATTTAAATACAAAAAGAACCCTTGACAATGCTAAAAAATCGAGTAAACGTAAGCTTTCTACTAGTACACCGTCAGACACTCAACGAACACTAGCTAAAAAAATGCGAAAAAACACTACTTGATTCGTTTTTATTTAATTACTGCGTAATAAAACATTGCTATATACATACTGACTCTTTTAATTGAAAAATATATATTTTTTGCTTTGTATAGAGAATACATGCTCATCGGCTTTCTTTATTTATGTTTATGTACCTAATAAATGTGTTTATTTGAAGTTGGAAAAGTTTTTTTTTAAATTATAAACCAAAGTATAACCTTATGGCAATAAAAACGTGTATTATATTTATAACAGTACACTGACGGATATGTTATTATCAAATGAAATATATACCATAATAATAGCACTAATATAACTCGATAATTAATTGTTGTAGTAGCTAAACACATTTTATAAGGTGCTTTACAGTAGTGAACGCGTTCAACCTGGTCCGCTTGTGACGTCAAGGCTCCCCACTACGCGGCGAAAATATTGCGGGATCGAGCAATCCTATGTTCTTATACAATTCTTGCCTATAACTTACGTTCAATTTGACAAGTCAAATAAGACAGACTTATCAAATTTGATAAGGCTGGCTTACATTGATAATAAAATGGAGTTTTTGCTTAGCTAGGATCTCCAAAGAAAGACTTTTTAAACGACCCTAGTTCATTTGAGTACGAACCGTCAACTAAATTATTGGTTAGAAATATAAAATTTTACGAATATGAAAATTTAAAAATGCGGGCATCACTTAAACAGGGGCCTCCGAATTTATCAATTTTCATATGCCGAAAAAGATATATTTTATTTTTATTGACAATAGTACAAATATTGATGCGAGACAGGCCAAACACCCAATTGTCTCATAATCATTACTTGTACTAGATACAGTGTGATTGTAAATGTCTGAAGAGAGTTCAAATTCACCGCCATAGTTTTTAGTGTAATTCAAATTTTGACGTTGGCAATTCTGTGGTACATCTAACAAAATCGCAGTGACGTTCGTTCATATATTTGTTTGGTTCTCGTATTTTCATATTATTTCCCTACTTGTATTTTCGGTATTTCTTTTGCATTTACATAAAAAAACTGTTCTTATCAGAACTATTATTCTATATTTTCCGCTATTTAGGTAAGTTTAATAGAAACCTCTAATCAATACAATTAAAATGATTGCTTTTATTTTTTAAGTATTGAAGCAGCATTCTAAAAGCACATTACCGTAGTGGGACTCTTAGAGAAGACGGTGAATGGTCATATTCATTGCAATCTTGCCTGAATCAATTTCGGGAAAATTATCCTAACCATATTGTTTCATATAAAATGTTTGCGCAACATAAAGATAGGGTTATTCGCCGCTTTGAAACTAAAAATTGTATTTGTAAGGGTAAATCTAGTGGTCGACCAACAGTCTTGACAGAAGATGTTGTTGATGATGTTAGACAACGGATTGTGGCAAGCCCAAATAAATCTATTCGAAAATTGGCTGCACAAACAGGGAAATGCATTTAATTAACGTTATTTTCATTACTAATTTTATTTATTCATTTAAGGTCTGTCATATAATACCACTAGAAAAGTTTTAGTAAAAAATTTGCATATGCATCCCTACAGAGTAACTGTTATGCAACAATTGTTCAATATTGACTATTATAACTTTTATAAATCAATTACACGATGATGAATTGCAAACAGGATATTTTCAACAAGATGGAGCTCCACCTCATGTAGCTCATGATACGTTAGAATTTTTACATCAGTATTTCGATGATAGATTAATTAGTAAGGATCGTTGGCCACCACGTTCACCTGACCTAACACCTTTAGATTTTTATCTGTTTGGTTATTTGAAAACAAAAGTTTTTGAAAATAGACCTCATTCTATAGAAGAACTGCAAGCAGCAATTGTTAATGAAGTTGACAATATAGATGAACAAGGACTCCACCGCATATTCTGAAATGTTAAGAAGAGAATTAATTTATGCCTGGATGCTAATGGTGGACATCTTGAACATTTATTGTAGTGCTTTAGTTTTTTCTGAGTTAGGTTAACCATTTATAATATAACAATACTATTAAGCCACAATTCTCAAACTTCACAAGATTACTGAAAAATGCTATTATATGGTTTTCTGTAAATGACTCGTAGATAATTTTATATTTAGATTTTCTTTCTAACTTACTTGTCAAATAAATGTAATAGATACTGTCGTGAGCAAAAAAAACGGGACAGTGTCAAAATCGTTATATCAATTTCCTTGATTTTTTAGCGTTGTAATTTTAACATTTGATTAACTTTCAAACTCTACGTCAAATTATATATCATAGTTGATAATTCAAAATTGAAAATGCCTTATCTTTCGGAAACTGATAAAGCTAGACTTGTTACTAGTTTAAAAAATGGGAAATCATTAAGAAGTGTATCGGTTCAATTTAATATTGGTAAAAGTTCAGCCACAAGAATATATAAAAAAAATGGAGGGAAGAGGATAATTTAAATCGGAAAATAATTTCCGAACGTAACAAAATTTCGAATACGCAGCAAGACGAAACATTAGTTACTGAGATTAGGCACAACCCTTTCAAAACAGTAAAGGAAGCTATAAGAACAACACAATTTCCTGTCTCATCTTGTAACACAATGGTTACAAGAGAATGAAATTTAAACTTGAAATATCCAGCCCTACAGTCCTTATCTAAATCCCATTGAAAATGTATGGGGATTAATGAGATAGAGCTTCTACCCAGGAATAATTTTGGGAGATTATTCATAATGCTTGGCATCAAATTTCTATAAATTTTGTACAAAATATTGTCGCTTCAATGTCTACAAGATTAGATGCAGTTAATAATAACGGTGGAATGACGAAATACCAATTATTTTAATGTAATAATTATTTTAATTTAATAAATAATCTTTATCTATCGTTTTTAGTAATTTTTATTTACATTTATTTTAAGAATGTTTAATAAATGTCAATAAGACACACATTTTTGACAATTCGTGACTTACTATTATGAGTAAAGATAGCCACTTAAGTAGTCACAATTTAAACCAACGCAGAAACAGTGTCCCGTTTTTTTTGCTCACGACAGTATATTGTATCTCTGGAACTAACTTAATATATTTTATGTTACAAATTGTGTTTTTGATTATATTTACCTTAATTATTAATGTGATATACATTGATCTGTTTGAATAATGTAATGCATTAATTGCTAATAATAGTTACTATCGAACTTTATATTATTATCTATAGTGAGAATATTATTAATTTTGAATGAATTTAGTAGTAATAGCAATATTTAAAACACAAAGTAATTTATTATTTAATAGTGAACCCTCTAATGCGAAACGCCACTGAAGAAAAATAATAGAAGCAATTTTTAAGCAGATACTAAGTGTGACCAACATTTAAAAACAAAATGTTGGCGCTAAATTCAAACTATCCTCAATCATTTACAATCGCACTGTATGTTAGTGTACGGGTTTTATATGTGCAGTGTACACGCGCCTAGATATTAAATTACCTAAGCGTGTATGGATTCCTACACGGAAATTTTATACGAAATCAATCCTAGCAGTTACCAACACGAATATTTATCTAGGCTTATGATAAACGACGAAATTTACTTAAAAAAAAAGCGGTGGAATTAATTTTTTCGATGCTTATCGTCGTGTCAAGTATCAGAAATACATTAACACATTTCCTTGCTAAAATTAAAACGAAAAAAAGATGCCACACACTAGAGTGTCATTCACATTTGCCAAAAATATGTGCGTATCTAATTCACTGTGGAAAAAAGATTAGAAAAATCGCGTTGGTCCGTGGAATAGCACATTGATTCTTTGCTCTGCGGTACATGTGTTTGAGTGTATATTTTCCTTATGATGTAAGAACAGTCGGTGTCTCTCGCATTATTAAAAATAGAGACCAATACTCATTCCTCAAATTAGATTTTTGTTTTGCAAAATCCTGGACGATCGCCAGGTATGTCACTTATAAAATACTCCATATGCGAATTTTTGCATACTCTGTTTTGTGTAACATATAATATATTGACCCATATTTTGCAACGTAAACTTTTATAAACACGTGCATATTTAATGATAAAAAAGTATATATACTCGCGATACTTGCAGGACTTTACGGCCAGCGTTAACTATAAAATCTTATAGCTTTTGTTCTGCATCCGGTCGACTTAGACATTTGGCAGATTCGCAGGCAGAATTTACGAATCGTTTACGCTTATCAGTTATTTATGAAATATACAGGGTGTCCAGAAACTCTCCGGACAAACGAAGACCGGAGTTTCCTCAGATAATTTTAAGACAATTAAACCCAAATTCACCTAGTCCGAAAATGCTTCCTAAGGGAGCTAGAGTTCTTTGAAGATGGCGCCTTGTATTTATTTTTTTTAAATTCCTCCAGAACGCTTCTATTTAGAAAAACAAAAACTGGTATGCTTATTTATCCTCCAGAGATGAATCGATTCCATCAATTGCGAATTTCTAGTACCGGTCATAGGCGTCCGTTTTGGGTAGGTCAACGGTTATTTTTAGGCATAACTTTTTTGTCTTTAACTTTTAAGCATTTGTGACACTAGATTATTAAATTTTCAGGTATTCCAGTACTAAAATGTACTGGAGTACAGAGTTTAAGTCGGTAGGATACACCGTTTTCTAGAAAAATCGATTTGTAAATTTTTCGTTTTTTCTTCATTAAAGTTCAATTTTTTATTTTTTGTAATAGTTAGCTCTGAACTGCCAACAGAAGTAAAACCTACGTTTTTCATTGTCAAATTGTTGTCAGTTCGCGAAGTTTATCTTTTAATTTTTTACTTTGTGTTATTCAAACACAACGATTTCAATTTAAAAAAAATGTTTTTTACTAATGAGGAATACGCCGATATGCATTTAGTTTATGGCGAAATGAGGTGTAACGCTCGAGCGGCGCAACGTAGATGCGCTGAAAAATTTCCCAATCGTCAGCATCCCACTCACTCAACATTTACAGCTCTTCATCAACGATTAAGAGAAACAGGTTCAGTGGTCCCAAAAAATAATGAAACAGGGAGACATAATGATGTAATAGCAGAACATAAAGATGTTATTTTAATGGAAGTTGAGGTAAATCCAGAAATTAGCGTTCGAAGACTATCTGCCATGTACCCCACAATTTCAAAATCTTCCGTAGGAAATATCTTACACAAAGAAAATTTATATCCTTTTCATTTTACAAAGGTGCAAGCACTGCTAGAAGGAGATTTTCCTGCTCGCGTAGAATTCGCTAGATGGTTACAAAATTAGAAAAATCAAGATGAAGATTTCTTCAGGAACATTTTGTTTGGTGACGAAGCTACATTCTCAAAAAATGGAATTTTTAATGTACATAATGCACATTATTATTCGTACGTTGGTGACAATCCCCACGTTGTTCAAGAATTTAAGCATCAGCATAGGTTTAGCATAAACGTTTGGATAGGAGTAGTTGACGATTATCTACTTGGACCTGTGGAATTACCTGCTCGTTTAAATGGTGCTGATTATTTACATTTCCTGCAAAATATTTTACCTGATTTGTTAGATGAGGTGCGTTTAAATATTCGGCAAAACTTATGGTTTCTACAGGACGGTTGTCCGGCCCACTTTAGCAGGAATGTACGAGACTTTCTAGATAATAACTACGAAGACCATTGGATTGGAAGAGGCGGTCCAGTTGCTTGGCCAGCAAGGTCGCCGGATTTGAATCCTTGCAATTATTGTGTTTGGGGATACATAAAAGCATTTGTTTATTCCGTTCCGATACAAAATCGCGCACAACTCTGGCTAAGGATACAAGATGCTTGCAACGAATTTAGAAATAACTTTGGAATTTTTGCAAGAATTCGGCGTTCTCTAAGCAAAAGGGTAAACTTATGCATAGAGACTAATGGTCATCACATCGAGCAACTTTTGTAACAATCTACCTTTGATACTTGTTCTTTTTTTGTTAGTTTCGTTCCATTGTAATAAATAATTTGTTTTTAATTTATTAAATTAATTTTCATCCATGCCTTGATAGTCCAAACCAACTTCGTCGCTAAAAATAAGTAGGTACATAATAAATTGAACTTCAATGAAGAAAAAACGAAAAATTTACAAATCGATTTTTCTAGAAAACGGTGTATTCTACCGACTTAAAGTGAGAGTACATTTTAGTACTGGAATACCTGAAAATTTAATAATCTAGTGTCACAAATGCTTAAAAGTTAAAGACAAAAAAGTTATGCCTTAAAATAACCGTTGACCTACCCAAAACGGACGCCTATGACCGGTACTAGAAATTCGCAATTGATGGAATCGATTCATCTCTGAAGGATAAATAAGCATACCAGTTTTTGTTTTTCTAAATAGAAGCGTTCTGGAGGAATTTAAAAAAAAATAAATACAAGGCGCCATCTTCAAAGAACTCTAGCTCCCTTAGGAAGCATTTTCGGACTAGGTGAATTTGGGTTTAATTGTCTTAAAATTATCAGAGGAATCTCCGGTCTTCGTTTGTCAGGAGAGTTTCTGGACACTCTGTATACAGGTGTTTTATAAAAAACTAGTGATGGGCATAATCGAATGATTTCAGTAATCAAGTACTTGGTACACGAGTTCTTTTAATAATCGAATGATCATGCGCGAATGTTACATTGAATTGCAGCGATGCACATACCGCGGCCCGCATACGGCCCACTGTCGATATTTATGCGGCCCGCCAACGAATTTTAAAAATTGTTCGAAAAACTACAAAAGTAGGTAAAAATCCATTCAAATCAATATTTCTTAACTTTTTATTTTATTCTAACTTTTGTAATTGTTAGTAAGATATGTATCTTTAAGTACCTGCTACTATCTTGTTCAGGTTTACTACGTAGGACAGGTATGCTCCTCATATTGTTACGAGACTAGAAATCTGTCGAACCAACTAGATTACTCAAAGATTCGCAAAACACGTCGGTATTATCCCCGAACAATGTGGTAGGTTCTCGATGTTAGGTAACTTGAATAAATACAACGCATCGTCCGCTATCGGGGCAGTTAAGTTTTAACTACGGACAAGCGAACGTTATATTGTTTGAATTGTAATCTGTGAAGATTAAATATTTCGTCGTTCGAACTTGGCATCTACCTACGTAATAATATAATATCAATTTTGATATGGATAAACCAGGCCCCAGTAAAACACGTAGTCGTAAGGCTGAAGATGAAAATCGGCAGTTTCAAGATATTTGGACCGAAAAATACTTTTTTATTTCATCGCATAACAAAAGTGTCTGTTTAATATGCAAGAGTAGTGTTTCTGTTCCGAAGGAATATAATATGAAAAGGCATTATGAAACCCAGCATCATACTTTGGCGTTCCCTTTTTCATCAATGGCAATTTAACTTCGGCTCTGTATTTGCAGTTATTGCAAAATGAAATAATACCTGCTTGTGCTACGCTCTATCCTCATGAAAACAATGAACACCTGCCCAATGACAGTATCTGGTTCCAGCAAGATGGCGCCCCACCACATGATGGTGTAAATGTTCGTCAATATCTGGACAACGTTTTTCCCCAGATGGATTGGAAGACGAGGAACCATTGAATGGCCAGCCCGTTCGCCAGATTTAAGTCCTTTAGATTTTTTTCTTTGGGGATACGTAAAAAACAAAGTTTACAAAGATAAGCCAGATAACGTCGAAGATTTACAAATCCGAATTACCAGAATGATACAAGAAATTCCCCGAGATTTTTTACAGAACTCTGTTCGGGGTTTTGTAAATCGATTGGGTCATTGTCAAATTACTAATGGACGACAATTTGAACACTTACTTTAATTTACTTTGTTATTAATTTGTTTAATTTTTCTTGTAAAAAAGTTATTAAAATTAATTTTAAAAAAACAAAAATATTATTGTAAAGAGAAAAAAATTCGCTATCGAATGGTAGAGTAAAATTTACTAGTTCCCATTTAAAAAAACTGCGCGACAGGCGTAACTAAAAAACAATTGAAGAAAAAAAAAATTCAAATATTCTCAAATGTAGATCAAAATATCCTAACAAACTTTTATATTGAACATAATTCCCTAAAATGAATATTAACGACAATAAATCGCCGTCTCCATACTTTTAACTAACCCTGTATAATAAACATTAAATTTGTCTATTTTATTTTCAATTTGTCTCGTTTAGAAAGATACACAGCAATATGTTATAGAAAACTACTAAAGTAGTGAAACAGCTAATGAAATGTTACATTTTGTGGTTTTTCTTAAATAAAAGGACTGGAAGTAAATCATCTATAATTATTTATCTCATGAAAGCTATTTTGCATTTTAGGATTTCTGTTGCCCGACTTAAATAAATTTTATTATGATATCGTACCGTGTATTCGAAACCTTTTTGTATCTAAGTTGAACTTCAATTTTTTTCTCACTCTTCATTAAAAAAACACATGAAAATCACCTGTCATTACGTTTTAACATCGAAGATGCAGAATTGGTCTACCATATCAATGAAAGTTCTTCCGCCCCGTGCATTAATACAAATACGAGAAAAAGTAGTGTCAAAAATGAGTCACACCGGAATAGAAAAGGAAAAACGCCAGTCAAGATAAATTTGAACTTATTTTAATGTGCAGAAGCAGAGCTACCTTCAACAATGCCACTCCATATGTCACGGTATATCCTGTTCCAGATATTAAATTTCCGGTAACTATCACGGGTGCCACGGTTTGCTGCCACAAATAACAACATTGATTGTGCAGGAACCTGCCACCCTCTAGCGATTTTTTCGTTATTATTCCGTTGCAATATCTCCCATATCTAACGTGGATATGCATGTTACTAATGCGCAAAAAATGTTGTCTGTAAGCGACCATTGACTCAATTATATGAAGGCTGAGGGTTCTTTATCGTATACATTACGCCAATATTTTTATGAAAGAAAATTTTTATAATGCGTTTATTAAGATTACATGCCAGTTTTAATCTCTCTTATAATTTGTTTTGATTCCACTACGCATCTATACGCATGGACGTGAAATTATTGTTTACAAATTCTCTGCGATACCTATTAAGTAGGCTTTTATAAGAGTCATTCCCGATTTCTTCACCTTTAAATATCTGGCGGATAAAGTTTTCTTCTAAATAACTATAAAAGAAGCATATAAATGTGTTTCTTCACTTCTAGATAGACTTTATCTATGAGATACATTTGTTTTGAGATACAAGTTCTTGATTAATATAATACTTTGGATATTTCGTTGGGTTCGCATGTTCCTAGTTTAAGAAAGGTTAGGTGTGTGTTTTTATTTTTGATTGATCTGTCATTAATAGACCGTTGAAATCAGTGTTGATTAGTATGTGTTAATATATTTATGCATTCTGATAAAATGATTTGTTCACAATTCACAATAGACCTATTAATGCTATATATATATATATATATATATATATATATATATATTTTATATTTAGTGTTTATAAGAATTTTATTTTTCTTATTTATTTTATCGGCCGTGTCTTAATGTTAAATAATATATAATATTATATATATATATATATATATATATATATATATATATATATATATATATATATATATAAATATAATATTTTCGTGACCTTGGTATGATAAGGTAAACTTAATAAGTCGGCGATTGAAGGTCTGGTTCATTACTTCAAAGTATATATATTTAAAACAACCCTACATGTTTCGGCAATGATGCCTTTGTCAAGGGAATAAAAAATATAAATGACAGAATATAAATGTCAAATAATTGAGTTGCTATGATTTAAATTATTCAAAGATACATTCCAATAATAATAATAAGTCATGCCTTAGTATTCCAAAAAATAGATGGCAAGGTGTGAACATATGTGTTGTTCGCTGCCAGCAGCTTGTGTTTCTTTCTGGGTATGAACCTGTGTGTTGGTTGCTGCTGGCAGCTTGCGTCTCTCTCTGGGTGTGTGATTTTGTATTTGTGTGACCGCGTAAGTGTAGGGTTTTGTATGTTAGTGCTCGTGCGTGTGTTTAGTGACCGGTCGCGTTAATTTAGAGAGATCGGATAACCAGCCGTTGCGTAGGGCCGCCAACCCTCTCCCGGCAACTTCTTTACTTTTCCGAGCAGTACTTCGACGGTCCGACCCCCGCCCCAACGAGGCAAGGCGCAGACCAGCGAAGCGCACCCTGCACGGGGTTGCTCATCGCCAACCGAGGGAACACTCTTAGTGGCTACCTCAGTCGACGACGGTAACACTTTGTGCCATCTTAACGATTTCCGCAAAAGCGGGGGCAATGCACACACGTCGAACGTGTGTGTGCTGTTAAGAGCAGCCTAGCCAGGTTGCCGCCCAGGACCGGTCCTAGTGGTGTGTGCTTTGCGCGGCGCCGTGATTTGCGCCGCGTAGCTTGATTCCTCACTCCTGCTGGAAAGGCGGAATGGCACCTGACTGCCTATTGGGCAGACCCCCCCTAGAGTTTGGTAGCGCATATGCTAGGCTACAACCCAGTAGAGGACCACATCAGCACAAAACAGAAAACAGGGAAAAGCAAGACATGAGTTATTATTACGTATGCGCCCGTGGGGCGACTTAAGATGCAAAGTTGTCGGCATTCGCTCAAAACGAGAAGGAAAACCACGAAAACCTGCTCGGACAACTAGACAGGAATCAAAATACGGAACAGTCAGCATGATAAGCAAAAGTATATAATATTTAAATGTAATTGATATTTAAATAACATAAGGTATATAACAAAAAAATATATTATGATGGTAAATTGTAGATCGTTACAAAATTAAGTTATAGTATATACTGCTTAAATTTTTTATATCATTTCTGTTGTTAATTGAATTTTTTTCCTGTTTAATACTAATCATTTCTTTAATTTGTCTTTTCATTGTGTGTTGTTCTTTATCAATTATCTGTGTGTTCTCAAAATCGAAATGGTGATCGCGTTGTAGTTTGTGTGTAGACAAAGCAGTTTTGTCTGTTCTAGAGTATTTGTGGGCTTGTATTCTTTTGTATAAATATTGTTTCGTTTGGCCTATGTAGTAACTATCGCAATCGCGACATGGTATTTTATATATGACATGTGTTTCTCGATTTTTTTCTATTTTAGGTTTAAGTTTTGAAAATAAATGTTTATTAGTATTACTCAGTTTATATGTTGTAGCTATATCATATTTTTTTAAAGTGTATTTAATTTTTTCCGATAGTTGTGGAACATATGGAATCGTGATATATGTTGTGTCATTGTTCAAATTTTTATTGGTGTCTGCAGTGTTGTATATTTGGTGTACTCTTTTTTTAATAGTTTTGTCTATAAGTTGTGGTGGATAATTATTATCAGTTAAGATTGTTTTAATTTTTTTGATGTTATCTTTTCTGTATTGAGTATGTGATAGTTTTACTGCCCTATCAGTCAGATTATTTATAATCATTTTATTGAATACTGTAGGAGCATTTGAGTGGTAATTCATATATCGAAAAGAAGCTGTGGGTTTATTATACCAATTTGTATAAATAGTACCCTGTCTATCATAGCTCAAAGAAATATCAAGAAAATTAATACTGTTATTAAATTCTTCTTCAATAGTGAATTTTAATTTGTTGTGAAAATTGTTGAATTTATTTAAGAGATAGTTTATTTTGTTGGTCCGAATACATATTATGATATCATCAACATATCTTTTGAAAAAAATGGGGTGGAAGTCTAATGAATTGATAACGTTTTGTTCTAAATGTTCCATTACTAGATTTGCAATAGGAGCAGCTAAAGGAGAGCCTATGGCAATACCAAATGTTTGACTATAAAAAGAATTTTTGTATTGAAAATATGTGTTATTGAGACAGAAGTGTGTACCTCTAATAAACTCGTTTTTATTTAGTGATGTGTGTGGACTAATTTCATCCCATTTGGATTCTATTATGTTTATAGCTAGATCTGTAGGAATGTTAGTATATAAAGATTCTACATCAAGAGATATAATTTTGTGATTAGTTGGTACTTTTTGTTTCTTGATGAAATTTTGAAATTGCCACGAGTCTTTGGTATGATATTCAGTTTTATTTAGTGATGTGTGTGGACTAATTTCATCCCATTTGGATTCTATTATGTTTATAGCTAGATCTGTAGGAATGTTAGTATATAAAGATTCTACATCAAGAGATATAATTTTGTGATTAGTTGGTACTTTTTGTTTCTTGATGAAATTTTGAAATTGCCACGAGTCTTTGGTATGATATTCAGTTTTTCCTAACATCTTAGATATGCTATCACCTAGGAATTTTGCTATATTATAAGTAGGGGCTTGTATGTTAGATACAATTGGTCTTAAAGGGATATTATTTTTGTGAATTTTAGGTAAACCATATATTGAAGGAGGGTGGGAATTAAAAATGCGAAGTTTGTTTTTAGTGTTGAAATCTATTAGGTTTAGTCTATGCCATTTATTTATTAAGTTATTATTTTCTTTTTGAGTTTTTTCTGTTGTATTATTTCTTTCTTTTTTATAGGTGAATTTATCGTCTAATAGTTTTTCTATTTTTTGTTCATATTCCTCTTTAAGAATGATCACTGTTTTATTTTATTTATCTGCTGTTGCTATTATAATATGAGGGTTGTCTTGGATAAATCTTTTTGTTTCTTTAATGAATTTATTCATATATAGATTTGATATATGTTTTTCATTCTGTTTGTCTTGTGGTAAATTTTGTATTCCTGTTTCAATGTTAGCTATATAGTCATTAATGGGTATTTTATTAGGTGGCATATTAAATTTGGGTCCTAGGCTAAGTATGTATTTAAAATTATCGGGAATATTTATATTGGTTAAATTGATAATCCAGTTATTGTTAATTTTGTAATTTATCTCTAAGTGTTGTTTCTTCATTAGTTTATCTACTTTGTTTTTTAATTTATTTTTGTTTGTTAGGAAATGATTATTGTAAATTTTAGATTCTACTTTTTCGAAGCTATTTAAAAGTTGAGGAGATAATTTCTGTATGATAATATTTTTCAAGTTTGAAATAATTTGATTGAATGTATTTATGTTTCAAATGGTTTGGGATATTATAATGTTTAAAATTTGTAGATAACAGGAATTCATAATTTTTTGAAATTTAGTTTTCAATTTTGAAATAGTGAAATGAAATCTGTCAAGTTTTTTCATTTTTATAAATGTAGGTGTTATTTGTAACGATCTGCATCTTACCAAAAAGTTTCTTCTATTGATCTGGTTTGCCAGCTTTTTCCTAATTTTCATATATTCCTTGAGTATTTTCTGGTTTTCATCGTTTATATAATTGTATATTTCATGATGTAATTGTTCCATTTGGTTAGCACTACACGCCTTGTGCTAAGTATAAAAATATAATATTTTCGTGACCTTGGTATGATAAGGTAAACTTAATAAGTCGGCGATTAAAGGTCTGGTTCAATTAACAACAGAAATGATATAAAAAATTTAAGCAGTATATACTATAACTTAATTTTGTAACGATCTACAATTTACAATCATAATATATTTTTTTGTTATATACCTTATGTTATTTAAATATCAATTACATTTAAATATCATATACTTTTGCTTATCATGCTGACTGTTCCGTATTTTGATTCCTGTCTAGTTGTCCGAGCAGGTTTTCGTGGTTTTCCTTCTCGTTTTGAGCGAATGCCGACAACTTTGCATCTTAAGTCGCTCCACGGGCGCATACGTAATAATAACTCATGTCTTGCTTTTCCCTGTTTTCTGTTTTGTGCTGATGTGGTCTTCTACTGGGTTGTAGCCTAGCATATGCGCTACCAAACTCTAGGGGGGTCTGCCCAATAGGCAGTCAGGTGCCATTCCGCCTTTCCAGCAGGAGTGAGGAACCAAGCTGCGCGGCGCAAATCACGGCGCCGCGCAATGCACACACCACTAGGACCGGTCCTGGGCGGCAACCTGGCTAGGCTGCTGTTAACAGCACACACACGTTCGACGTGTGTGCATTGCCCCCGCTTTTGCGGAAATCGTTAAGATGGCACAAAGTGTGATCGTCGTCGACTGAGGTAGCCACTAAGAGTGTTCCCTCGGTTGGCGATGAGCAACCCCGTGCAGGGTGCGCTTCGCTGGTCTGCGCCTTGCCTCGTTGGGGCGGGGGTCAGGCCGTCGAAGTACTGCTTGGAAAAGTAAAGAAGTTGCCGGGAAAGGGTTGGCGGCCCTACGCAACGGCTGGTTATCCGATCTCTCTAAATTTACGCGACCGGTCACTAAACACACGCACGAGCGCACTAACATACAAAACCCTACACTTACGCGGTCACACAAATACAAAATCACACACCCAGAGAGAGACGCAAGCTGCCAGCAGTAACCAACACACAGGTTCATACCCAGAAAGAGACACAAGCTGCTGGCAGCGAACAACACATATGTTCACACCTTGCTATCTATTTTTTGGAATACTAAGGCATGACTTATTATTATTATTGGAATGTATCTTTGAATAATCTAAACCATAGCAACTCAATTATTTGACATTTATATTCTCTCATTTATATCTTTTATTCCCTTGACAAAGGCATCATTGCCGAAACATGTAGGGTTGTTTTAAATATATATACTTTGAAGTAATGAACCAGACCTTTAATCGCCGACTTATTAAGTTTACCTTATATATATATATATATATATATATATATATATATATATATATATATTGATATATAGTTGTTCGTCGTCTCTATTTTGCTTACCTAATTGTAGAGATGTTAATATAATAGTGTAATTAAATATACGAAGATGATAGATATAAGATAGAAATCCACCCACCTTCGATTATGTTTATTTATATCTATAAAAGTTAGATATCGCTCTAAGTAGTGCTTGAGCGAATCGATTTACAATAAATTTATTTTAATTTATCGTAGTCAATTTGGCGCCAGATTATAGACCAAAAGTGCTATAATCAAATTCGTTAATTACCTGCGGCTGTGTGCGGAAGCTAGAGATCTTATTTCAGAGAGCCGGTCCTTCTGTATAATCATATGTGTTTTAAATACGTATATCAAGGCTTATTTAATAACAGAAACGATGTTGATTCAAAAGTATGAATATTTAATTAAAGGATTCAGAATTAACAATAACAAACAAGATATTAATATGGAATAAAGCATAAATAAAAGTTTGGATTCGATATGAATGTCTAACAGGCTTAAAAGTTTACATAAACAGTATTTATCATTATCTTGTAGCAAACAAAATCAGCTGTTTTTACTATGCGCAGAACACATACATAAACGTTATATTAAAACCAAATGTAGTATTAAATATATGTAAAATTAACGTATAAATGAGTTTTACATAAAATTAAGTGAATTGTGATAATTATATGCTTGGTTTAAGTATAAAATTATAGGAACGACCATTCAATAGCAAGGTAAGGTTATGTAATTGATCTTTTTAAGCTAAATATAAATTAAATTGTATAAATTGTAAAGTTGGGTTATGGATATAAAATATAAATTTTCATTAGGTATTTACTTGTCTTCCTGTGGTATGGTACGTGATGTTCAACGGTGCTCTAGGATTCGTATCGGATAGGGATAGATCCCAATTTTTTTCGGTTTTTCTTCTGATAAATCCTCGATGTTGCAGGTTTTTATTTGAAGATCGTTAAAAAAAACACTTTCTACAAATAACTATAGTGTTTTCAGGTGAGTAAATGTTGAATATACCATTTAAATTTTAATATTAGTTTTCGGAGAATTTTTGAGCGTGCTTTCTATATCGTCGTTAATTTTTTTTCTTCCAGGGATTCTCTTTTCTTTGTTCGTATGTTTTCATTAATCTCGTCTTCTGTACGGATTATTTATACAAATAGGTTGTTTTTATATCCGAAATTACGTTATACAGTAGGAAAAATTACATTATTAATTATGAATATCTTAAGTTATGTTTTTAAATGTTTATTAATGTCATATGGCTGTAGTACATAATAAGTGATTTTCGCGGTAAAACTAATTCAAATTCAGCTTAAATACGGGTCGGTAAAATAGGTTTCCATATGTCATTAATTCTTATCAAACAAGTTAATTATCTTCGGTTTTACAAATAATTTAATGAATTTTGAAAGTAAAATGACCTACATAAATACAATAAAAATTATTACAAAGAATTTTTCTAATAAAAAACGCGGTATTAACTTATCTAATAATTTACATTGCATGTGCATGGTCCGGTTCCTTTTATTTATTTAACAACTAATTTCTAAGTAATTTATTTTTATTTCTTCCAGTTCCTTACCTTGGGAACCACCACAATATATACATATATATATATATATATATATATATAGGTATATATATATATATAGGTATATATATATATATATATATATATATATATATTATGTAATCGCATACACGTTGGGCGACAAAAATATTACCCCGAAACGCTCACACATTGAGCAACAAAAATACTATGAACTACACCTGACGGTTAGCCAAAAATATTTTTAAAGTGCAAACAAATTCATTCAAAAACTCAGGGTCTGGGATTCTTTTTAATTCGAAATTGTCGGTTACTATACTATGAAAAATCTATATTTAAATGTATATATTTAAATGTATCAAATTTATTAACCTTTTATCTTTCAGTTTTTATCATTGACCAATTAATAGATATGAAATATTTATTATTACTAATATACTATTCTAACAAAAACTTCCTTAAAACTATTAAAAACCTGTCGACCTCGTCAATGTCCTATTTGGCAATTTGATTTCTGTCAAAATAAAATCTTGTGATTTCTTTCTTTTTTAATTATTAGAACTTCCTATTATATTATACACTTCTCATCACAATATTCTTTTATCTTGAAACTTCTCTAATTATCCTTCGTTTGTTTCTTCCTTATTTAATTCAATTTCCCCGTTTGTTTCTTATGTGTTTTTATTAACCTTTATAAACTTGATTTGTATTTCCTTGTCACAACTTTCATAAACGTCGTTTACATCTTCTTTATTAACTTTAATACTCATCGTTTATCTCTTCTTTGTTTAACTTTTATATATCCTTTCTCTCACAGTAATGTTTAACACATTTTTATTTTTTATTTCATTATATACAATAAAACTTGCAAGATAATACCTTTTTATCAGCTCTTCTGTCTATTCTTCTGCAAATTTTTCTATGCTATCCTCAATCAATAATAATACTCTCTTTTTTTTCATTTACTAAAACTACCGACTATTTATAATATATCAAAACAATTTTGTTAATACTTTAATTAATACATTTGACAATGTCACATCTTTCAATAATTTTTTCCGATATTTAAAATATTTCATACTCATTATTAACATCTAAAACCTCTTTTCAATAATGATTTTATAACAATATATATATATATATATACATATATATATATATATATATATATATATATATATATGTATATATATAATTATTTCCTGACCTTTGTATGTTATAGTAGATTGAATTAGTCGGCGATTTAAGGTCTGTTTTACTTTAATATGTATATATTTAAAATAATCTTACATGTTTCGGCATATAATGCCTTTGTCAAAGAAATTTAAAATATAAATGACTGCATATTAATGTCATATTTATATATCTGTAGTTGTTATGGATAAAATTAAAATATTCAAAGATACATTCAAGTTTAATAATAATAATTCATGCCTCAGCACTCTCAACAGTTAGTCGTCAATTCAAGCCATGAGTTATTATGTCAGTGCCCGTGGAGCGACTTAAGATGTTAAACTGTCGGCATTCGCCTTGAATGAGAAGGAAAACCACGAAAACCTACTCGGACAGCCTAGTTAGGGATTTAAATAACATATGATAGAAATTTACATAATAACAAAATATATTCATGATGGTAAAATCGCCGACTAATTGAATCTACTATATATATATACATACATATACATGCATATTATAATAATATATGCGATGTAAGAAAAGGAAACACAATAAGAACAGATAAACTCAATTTAATAAACATCAACTTAAATAATACAAATAATAAAATGTTACAATTAGAATTTCCCCCCCCCCCCCTATAACATTCTTGGGTGCATGTGTACTCAAGTACAGACAAACAATGGTTAGAATGATGATAGAAAATAAGCTTATTCAGTTTGTAAATAAATTTAAAACACGAACAGAGGTAAGTAGATATAATATATATGTTTCCAAACAATTGTCAATATAAATAATTCCCTTTAGGTGGATTGAAAGAATTGAAAATAATGATCAATGCAAATCGATATGATTTAACCTAAAAATGGAATCTGTTCTCTATATTAATGATATCTTAGTCTCTGGGCAAATTAAGGTAAGTCAAGTCTTAATTATCAATCAATATGTTATTGAAAAATACTAGCTCAGTAATTCTACATTTAAATATTCAAATAGGTGATATTTTATTTAGTGAAGCTGTACTATTTACGACTAATAATAATAATACAAAAAAATGCTTTATTTATAGGGTAAATTCTACCTTAACTATGAGCACTGAAAAACTCGTAACAGAAAGTTCCCAGGTTTTGGGTATAGAGACCATCGGGCGGTATTCGGAACTGGATACAGGTATAGATCATCCGATTAAGTGGCAGGTAATGGAATGTTCAGCACAGTTTTCTGGATGGTTTATATATAATAAAATTAAATTAAGGATTAGAAGGATTATTGTACAGGATACTGGCTCGATACTTGTCTGATGAGGGTTATCAATACTTGTAAATGCACTTAGTATTCGAAGAGAAAATTATAAGTCCCACGTAATATAAATTTTTAAATGATAATGTACTTCATTTTTCAGCTTCTAAATGCGAAATTTTATACTAAGAAAATCGCCTTTTAAATCTTGAAATCGCTTAATTATATGAAAAGCGACGCTTCACCATTTTTGGTTGTTGATTAATTAATTTTCATTCCTCTTTTTTTTCGTTACCTACGAAACCACGTTACCTATTTTAGCACGATGACTACCTGGAAAAATTGCCGCCGAAAAGCAAAAGGCGTGGCCAATTTGAATTGTTGGTTTGAATTTCTAGATAAAAGAAAATTTAAAGAAATTGTAGGTATTTAAATATCCAAAATAATAAACAATAAGTTAGAAGATAAATTTACATATTAAAATTGTAAATTACTACATAATAGATAACCCTACTTATGTTATTCCAAAATAGATGTCGCGATCAGACATAATTTAAATATAATAAGATATAGATTCAAATTTAAATTTGAAATATTAACAAAAAAATTGTTCATATTCACATAAATAATAAACTGAAGACAGAACCAGCTTAATATATATATATATAAAATAATTAAATGAATAATTAATTAAAACGTGTAAGCGGTCTGTCAAATAAAAACTCATTCACTTAACTCTCTATATTTCGCAACCATTGGTTGCTTCTTCAGGAGATACTACAAGATTAACAAGACCAACAATATATTAATGCTTATAACAATAAAAAAATGCTTACGAATAAAGAGTTAAAAATTAGCAGTGACGTAACTATAAACATGTTAAAATGGATTACCTTATACAGGCTGTCCCGTAAAAAACGCCAACATTCATAATTCCGTTATTTATTGTCCGGTTTTATTTAAACAAAAAGTAAATTTAATAGCATCAAAAACACTATAAGATAGCAGTGTTTTATTTGTTTTCAATTGTTTTCATTAATGTCAAACGACAGTCAAGTTTTTTATTTCAAATGGCAACATATATATTTTTGGCTATATTCGGATTGGTTTTTTTTTTCTGAATTCAACGATGTATAACATGTTTATTTTTGATAAACGTTTATTGCAAAAAAAAAACTTTATAAATTTCATCTTTGTCTTCCATTATTTATAAATATTCGAATGTGTCATGAAACATTGGAAATGTAAGTATTATAAATATTATTATAAGAAACAAAACACTTTACAATAAATGTTGAAATTGCCCGCCACCTTGTTCAACACATATCGCACATCTCCTAATTACTCCAAAGGTCGCATTTAAAAGACAAGCGGCAGGTACTTCTTGACAAGTGTTAATAATTCTTTGTCTTAAAATGTCAACATTTTCTGGAGTTGTTAAATAAACTCGATCTTGTAGATAAGCCCACAACCAAAAATCGAGGGGCGTAAGATCCGGTGAACACGCAGGCCACTCGATAGGACCGGATGTTCCTATCCACCTATTTCCAAATTGGGTGTTCAACAAATCAGTATTTACTCTGGCGTTGTGCGCGGGAGCCCCATCTTGTTGAAAAAATATTCTATTTAAATTTGCCAAAGGTAATTCATCTAAAAAGTTTTGGAGATTTTCGTGTAATAATGTAGTATTTTTCTTGATTTAAGCAACCATCTATGAAAAATGATTAATTAATAATTAATTGATCACCTAAAATGCCACACCAAACATTTACGTTGAAACGTCTTTGAAAATTATTTTCAATTACAAATCTCGGATTGTCTGCACTCCACTGTCGATGTATGTTTCTATTAAAAATACCGTTGTTGCTAAAAGTGCATTCATCAGACCAAATTATCCTTCTGTAAAAATTCGGGTCTTGTTTAAATAAAAACGACAAAACTGGATTCTTCGGCCAGGATCATTTTGTTCTAATGCATGAACTTTTCGAGCTATGTACGGTTTAAGTTTGTGTTTTCTTAAAATACCATGAACTGTAGTTTTTGATACCCCAATATTATGTGCAATTTTGCGAATCGAAGTTCGTGAATTTTGCTGTACTGCAAGAAGAACATCTAATTCCTTATCTTCGGAGAATTTCCGTTTTTGTGTTTTTGGTTTGGTAAATGATCCATAATTTCTTAAATTCTTTTCAATTCTCTGAAATATTTTCGAACCTGGAACTTCTCTGTCCGGAAAACGAGCACTGTACCGACGAACTGCTTGAAGGCGATTTTTATTACATTCAAAGAACACTTGTAACATGTCCGTTAATTCATTGTTATTCATTTTTAACGAAAATACGCTTTTTGTTGCGGCAAAATGTTCAAACAGGATAATACAGAAAACTTAATAAAGTCAAACTGACACTTAAGACTTATGACATTGACATAATGCTAGTGGACTGGGCCAAGTCTACTATAATGAAAGATGAAATTTATAAAGTTTTTTTTTTATTTTTTATTATTAGGAGATGTGCGAAATGTGTTAAACAGGTGGCGGGCAATTTCAACATTTATTGTAAAGTGTCTTGTTTCTTATAATAATATTTATAATACTTACATTTCAAATGTTTCATGACACATTTGAATATTTATAAATAATGGAAGACAAAGATGAAATTTATAAAGTTTTTTTTTGCAATAAACGTTTATCAAAAATAAACATGTTATACATCGTTGAATTCAGAAAAAAAAAACCAATCCGAATATAGCCAAAAATATATATGTTGCCATTTAAAATAAAAAACTTGACTGTCGTTTGACATTAATGAAAACAATTGAAATTGATTGAAAATTGATGCTATTAAATTTACTTTTTGTTTAAATAAAACCGGACAATAAATAACGGAATTATGAATGTTGGCGTTTTTTACGGGACAGTCTGTGTCTGTATTAAAACTTTAAATTGACTAGAATTGGTTTCACGTAAACCTTTTAAAAACTTAAAAACATATGCATGTTAATGACAAAATAAGAATTTACATATAAAATAGTTTTATTTTACTGTAGTAGGTTACTGAATTTTTAATATCTTTGTCTGCTAAATTTGCACATTAATAGTTAATTTTATTTTTCATTTCGTAAAAAGCTAAAACCAAAGTAGGTCACGTTATAAATTTAACAACTTTATATAGTTCAGAAACACTAGAGAAGAGGCATTTAAAATATTCAGAAGTATAAGCTGCAGGATATATAAAAGATTTCTAGGTTAATTGACGTACACCATAGCTAGTACATAGAAGTTTTTTGTCTGCAATCCTCAAGCTGTTGTATAGAATATACAAAATGCATTTAGTGGAAATAGAAAAATTTTAATTTCAATATATAAATTTTAATCTTGTTTTTAGCACTGAGTTGAGGAAAACCTTATTGCATGAATAATTTGTTGTAAGTCTGTAGGCGCGAATAGGCAAGATTAGCTTATTTTAAAGTTTCTTTTAATATGGGTAACGTTATTGAGTAACACATGTAGACTATAAATGTCGATTTTCCGTAGTTTTAAGTAATCGTTACTATTTGTTACCCAAATCGTGAGTAATCGTTGAATCTATTCATTACTTTGATTACTTCGATCATTTTGATTACATTTATTACTTTGATACTTGGATTATTTTAATTATTTTGATTACTTTGACATTTTTATTCATATACATATTGCAGTGAATTGTGATGTTGATTGCTTATTTGAATTTAGTTCACAATACACAGTAGCTTGCCCTGCTATACTCAGTCTGATACGCCTTCCTGGAGCTCTTCAATCTTCAGAGTTTACCCTCATGAGTACGTGGAATAAAATTAACACAATAGGTATTAGGAAAACAAACAAAAATTTCCCCCGCAAATTCTTTTACTCCCAAAAAAATAAAAAGAAAAAAAAATCGACTTTATAAAGTATAACGTCGAACTGAAACATATACAATGAAACAGAAGGTGAGAAAAACTTTGATACTAAATGAAAGTAGAAGCGAAAAAACTCACCAAAATGACCGCGAGCAAAATTCAAATTAAATATTTAGAACAACTGTCAGACTTATAAATTACATTAACCCAAATATTTAAAACGTAAAAACAGAAAATTATCTGTAATGCGCACGCAGCTACATTTAATTCATGCGTACATTGAACATGAAACAAATACAAGTTTCCCACCAATTTCTAAACCTTCTAGAATATTACTTAAAAAAAAACTTCAAAAGAAAATCTGGCAATTTTCTTAATATTCATATAATTATATCAATTTTATAAACCTAAAATTACTGAATTTACTGAGCTCTTCTATATAATTGAATTATTTCTAAAGACATAAATATATTAAGAGAAATATACATACATTAATTAATGTAATTATCACTTCACTAAAAATGAGAGATTTTTTTCAGATAGATCTTATAAATTAAAAATTACAAGTTTAAAGACTCGTAATACCTCGAGAATTAGTCTAAATACATCAATATCACCACACAAAAACACAAACCGAATTTATCCAAAATCTCACTGAATAAAAGAAGTTTATTCAGTGATAAACAGCATAACAGCCCTACCTACAATAAATCAAAAGAGCTACAATATGCAAATACTATAACTTCCAAAGTGGCGGGAACTGCAAACATCACACAGACCCGAACGACCTACAGATGTGGACAAAAATACACATTATAATAAATTTTTACATAAAATATCAAATCTTTATAATTATCTTTCTGGAAAAAATGTACATAAATATATCGTCTTTTATAGTTTCTTTTAATTTCTTTCTTCGGGGAAAAATCCACGGCAATATGTATTTAGTTTACATAACGTTCGCCGGCATTCATCTTACTGGCTTTATTATATCAGTAATCAGTGTTATTTGCCTCGCAGAATTAATAATGGTATGCGTGGCTGCTTTTCACTAAATTTGCGGAAATATTAAAACAAACTGCATAAATTTTATCAAATTGTATTATAATATAGCGCAATATGATGCGCGATAAAATACTAAAAAAGTATAGGCAAACAAGAAGACAAACTTTAATACATTACAGTAGAGTCTCAGCCGATTCTGGAACCTCCTCGGAGTAACCTTGACCTTGAAGTAGGCTCGGTCAAAGTCACTCCGAAGAGGTTCTAGAATCGGCTGAGGCAGGGAGAGGTTACAACACTAAGGTCACTGAGGTCGCAACGCCAAGGTCAACTAGGAGGATATGACCCTGAAATGACCTTGGCTCCGCCCTTGAAATGGCATTGATCTTGAAACGGCCTTGACCCAGAAATATCCTTGATCATGAAACGACCTCGACCTTGAAACGATCTTGACCAGAGAGTGGCCTTGACACGACCGCGATCTTGTTAACCTTGAAATAACATTGACTTTGGCCCTAACCTTAAAATAATATAGAAACGACCTTTACCTTGAGATGGATCTGCCTGCAGTCAAGGTCAAAGTCGATAAAAATAAACCTTAGCCTTAAGAAGGTATTGAGGTGGGGATTCCACCGCTAATATATTAATAGCGGAGGATCTATATTTCTCATTCTAAGTTACAACAGTTACATGCATAAGAGAATATGTGTTATCTGTTAAGATCGTTTTACTTTTATTGATAAGAGAACAACACAGAATGAAAAGGGAAATTAAAGAAATTATTAATATTAAACAAGAAAAAAATTCAATTAACATCAGGAGTGACATAAAAGATCTAAGCAGTATATACTATAACTTAATAATGTAACGGTCTGCAATTTACCATCATATTGTACATATTTGAATATATATCTTGTATTATATAAATATCTATCGCACTGCTTATCTTGTTGGCAGTCCTGATTTCAACCCGGGTCTGGCCTGTCCGAGTAGGTTTTCGTGGTTTCTTCTTCTCGTTCTAGACGAATGCCGACAGATTAACATCTTAAGTCGCTCCACAGGCGCAAGTGTAATAATAATTTATGACTTACCAATCTCTGTAATTGACGTCAAGCTGTTGGGAATGTTAGGTCATGAATGATTATTATTTGAATTGAATGTAGAATGTATTTATGAATATATATTTCTCACCATGACAACATCACTTCAATAACTTTGACATTAATATACTGTCATTTACAATTTTTCGATAAAGATAATATTTACCGAAACATGTAAGAGATTATTTTGAATATATACATACTAAAGTAAAATAAACTTTAAATCGCAGAATATATAAATCAACTATAATATACAAATGTTGAGAAATATTTATCTTTATATACATACATATATATATATATATATATATATATATATATATATAAGGTAAACTTAATTAGTCGGCGATTAAAGGTCTGGTTATTACTTCAAAGTGTATATATTTAAAATAATCCTACATGTTTCGGCAATGATGCCTTTGTCAAGGATATAAAAAATATAAATGACAGAATATAAATGTCATTATACATTTATATTCTGTCATTTATATTTTTTATATCCGTTTTATATATACCGTGACAAAGGCATCATTGCCGAAACATGTAGGATTATTTTAAATATATACACTTTGAAGTAATAACCAGACCTTTAATCGCCGACTAGTTAAGTTTACCTTATCATACCAAGGTCACGAAAATACTATATTTATATATATATATATATATATATATATATATATATATGAAAGGGTTTTTTTGGGGAATCCAGCAAAATTAAACTCTATTAATTAAGTCAGTTCTTTATTCTTTAGCCCAATATTTCGCACCGAAATTCGAGTGCTTCATCAGGGGATCACTTTAAGAGTAGATAGATATTAATTTATTACTTAGTAACAATTGGATGGACGCTCATTATGGAAGATGTAATATGTACGAATTACATGCTATTGGTCAGATATAATTTCATAAGATTTATAGGGTAAAGATTATAGCCAAACGAACCTAATTTATTTAGAAACATATCGGGATTGATAGGGTCAAATGCACTTAGAAAGTTAAAGTGCAAATTACGTTGACATAATTATATAATTGATTTTTATTGATTGAATAAATTATTTCGTTTATTAATTAATTCTTATTTACGTTCTTCTTCTAATTTTGGGTTGGACGCCAGCACGTCCAGGCACTTAGCACAGTGCTCTTTGTAACACTCTTATTCACTGAAATAAGTAATTAAACTTCTAGTTTCAAAAATTCTTTTATTGTAAATTCACTACAATATTGTTTCGCCATACAATGGCTTCATCAGGTGGATGAAATACTGAATATGTACAATACAAGTTTGAATATTTATGTATGCAAAAATTATTGAGAAAAATGGTGGTGGAACAATTTTATAATCCTAAATTTAGTAGAGGGGAGTTGTTTAAATCTAGTTGGTCATTTAAAGCCAATCCTAAACTGTTGTATCTATTAATTTCGAAGAAAAGTTTTTTACTTTTATCTTGAATGTGTAAAATTTTGAAATCTATATTAAATATAAGAGAAAACAGATTCAAATTTCGCAAGTCATTGTATAGATATCAATCATAGCTTTAATATAGATTTAGAAAACTTAGAAATTAATAGATACAATAGTTTAGGATTAGCTTTAAATGACCAACTAGATTTAAACAACTCCCCTCTACTAAATTTAAGATTGTAAAATTGTTTCACCACAATTTTTTTCAATAATTTTTACATACATAAATATTCAAACTTGTATTGTACATATTCAGTATTTCATCCACCTGATGATATGGCGAAACAATATTGTAGTGAATTTACAATAAAAGAATTTTTAAAACGAGAAGTTTAACTACTTATTTCTTAGCGTTATAATGAAGTTTCAACAAGTATCTCGTTCGTCAATTAACTCTTATTCACATTATATAAAATCGACAGTTGCAATTACGTAATATTATTTTTAAAACATTTATAACTCCTACAGTCTAATTAAGGTATTAAATAGAAATAATAATTCATCTAATAAAATTAAAATTTATGCTAGCTTATCTGTCTTATTTAATCTACAAGTATCCGTGAAGAATACACCTCCGGCACGAGCGATCTATCCAATTGTAACATATGGATTGTTCGCCGGATACGCACGAGGTATTTCCGCCGGCACGTGCTGATCTGTGACGCGCGCGCCAAGACTAAGAAACCCCAGGTCTTCTTTTCGAACTTTCGCTGTTCTTTGCATAGGTGTTGTTATACGTACGACCAATCCCTGCTAAGGGCTCGGCCGGTCGAAGCAACAGATGCCCCTTGTATTCGTAACGTTCATGTTCGACGGACCGTGATGAGACACAACCGGAAAATAATTCATACGTAAACGCGCAACATATGCATGTGTGTAACGAACCCATTGCTTGCATTTATTTAGATATAGTACATTATAGATTATATAGGATGAATAATTTTTCAAATTCATTTTTGAAATTTTATTTGCATAAATAGACAGATGGAATAAATATATATCGGTGTCTTTGAAATAAAAAGACAACGTATTAAAAATGAAAAGATGTAATTATATAGAATTTAAATCCTAAATATTTTCTCAAAATTCCCTTTCATAAGAGAGAAGATATTTAATAAATTTTCGTTACGTCACTGTGCGACATACTATATTATAAAAAACGTCAACAAAGTTGACGCACGTTTGATACAATTTACATTCACGTCTTCGATTAATGATAGATTGTTACCAAATAGGACGTTAAATGCCCGTAGAGCACACATCTTATATGTTCTTTTAATACATAGTCTTTAAAAATCCACACGAAAGTATAAATTTTTAACAGCTGACTTTCGAACCGTTATCATACAAAACTTATGTAACAAGTGTTCATGTGAAAAGTCAATCTAGTAGCATGTGATTTACTGAGAACATTTTGAAGTATGTCGTAAATTAAAATTTACTACTTAACCTACGAAGTCGTATATTTTGACAGTTTCATACATACAAATATTGAAAACTATAATTGAAAACTTATTGAAAACTATAACAAATGTTGAAAATGTTGTCCTTCAAGATCAATGCACTTTAAAATCCTCCGTTCAAAATTTCTGATGATATTCTGCAACATTACTGGATTGTTATTAATTTCCATGCATTCCTGTTCGATTCTCTGTAGCATATCATTCAAATTCAATATAGGTGTTCGAAATATGTTATTTTTTAGATAAGGCCACAAAAAGAAGTCGCAAGGTGTTAAATCGCATGAACGTGCAGGCCAGGCAATTTCAGTATTTCGACTAATTATACGCTCATCAAAAAATTCTCTTAAATAATCCAAAGATTCTGCAGTACAGTGACAAGGTGCTCCGTCTTGTTGGAAATATGCATTTTGAAGTTCATCATCATGCAACTGATTGACAAATGGTTGTAAAATTTCCGTACGCTATCTTTGAGCAGTTAACGTTCCCTGAAAAAATATTGGTCCAATGATTCGCCTTTGGCTTATCGATGCCCAAACACCAATTTTCTCTGGATGTAGCGATTCTTCATTAATTACATATGGATTTTCACTACTCCAAACTCTTGTATTTTGTGAATTTAGGTATCCCGTTTTATAAAACTATGCTTCATCAGTAAAGATGACTCTTTGCGAAAGTTCTCCATTATTGTTCATATTTACAAACCAATTACAAAACTGTAGTCTACGTGGGTAATCAATTTCTAACAATTCTTGTACTGCTGTGACACGGTATGGATAAAGTTGCATATCTTTTTTTAATAACTTGTGAGTTGTACCAACAGAAAGGTTTATTTGTTGACTCAAATGTAGAACAGATGTTTGTGGTTCATTTTCTATTATTTCTTCAACACGATTGATAACTTGAGGTGTACGTTTCTTAACTGCTCCGCTGCCTGATTTTCTTAAGAGACTACCAGTTTCAGAAAAAAGTTTTAAAGTTCTATCCAAAGTATTCTTAAATTTTATATAATCTATTTCAAAATGTGGAAACTAAACTTGAAATTCTACCATGCAATCTTGAACTGAATAAACCCATAAACCATCAATTTTATTACCACTTCGAAAATACGCCTGGACTAAAAAAATTTTATGTTCTAAAGTGAAAGTCATTTTAAAACTGAGAAGCAATTTATTTAAACCAGAATCGACGCACGATTATTTTATGCACTAACTGATATTTGTGATTGACATTAGCAAAATGTCATTTGGATTTACGTTTACGGAACAACAAACACATACTAATATATTTGCGTCTTATTCTATCAAAATTTCAAAGTTACCTAGATTGACTTTTCAAATGAACACTTGTTATAATGTTACCTTCTAGCGTTTTTATAAACATAATTATGCAGCGTGTAAATTCAATAATTCTGAATACATATTAATACTTTATATTATTTTATATTACGAGAACAGTATTATCTATGGTGTTTGAATAACATAAATAACATAAATAATAATGATACTCTAGACAAATGGTTCTTTTCGGATAAGGCTTGGTTCTATCCTTCAAGATATTTAAACAAGCAAAATATGAGAATTTGGTCTGCAGAAAACCCTCATGAATTTGTGGAAACTACGCTACATCCACAAAAAAATAGGCGTCTGGCTAGCAGTTTCAATAAGACGACACCAGTGCAGCTTAATACAGCCAGTGATTCACTGTCGCAGTCTAATAAATTTATTTGACCTTCGACAGTCTTGCTTGGGAGTATGCTTAATACGGTATCCAGAACTACATCGATGACTGTCTGCGAAGGGCCACCACCTGTAGAATATAGCGCCTGTTTCTTTTGTGCAGCATATTTTCTGCTACGATGTTTTAAATTTTCATATTTTGCACTCAGCTGTTCAAGGGTATGTGTTGTTAACGGATGGGAAATGTTGAACTCCTCTGTAATGTTTTTCCATGTACGAGCCTGTAAATTGAATCATCAGCGATTAAATGATAAAAGACGAATTACGGAAGAATTACCTTCTCTTGATTAGTCACTGCATTTGTTTGTTTATTTTCTAGAATGTCTATATAATTGACCACCAGTGACAAGAGATCTATAGCCTCTTGTTCACTAAAATTTTTTCCACGACCTTTCTTATTATTCATGTTAACACTAAATATTGTTTCACAAAAATAATCTTGAAGAATCTGGAGACTGACGCGTGTTGCGTGTTTGGTATTAAAAGCAGCAACACAAACAAAAGCAAATATAGCCACAGACTGTTTAAATGTGCTAAAATCGTTCATTTGTTCTAAAAGTAATGCCAACCTTCCTAAATTTCATAATACGGAACCCCTAATTTAAGTGACACTTAATTTACATGTCATTTAACTAAAACTTCTTTTAATAACAGTTGATAATACCGGTCGCAAGAGTTATAACCACCAAATGGCTTCAATATTTACAGCAGCTTTTTGTCAGACAGCAACGGTACAACGCGCAGCTTGAAATCTTCAAGACCACTGGCATATGCCCTTATAATCCCCACGTTTTTACAGATGTTGATTTCCTGGCTAGTACTGTGACAGAGCAAGAGGAGCCCATCGAATCCTCTACCGAACCAACTGACGAATCTGTACACCAATTTATTGTGACCAATCAAGACCTGGAGCGCCACTTGAATATGCTGCTGAAACACTTGGAGTATCCATTCAACCATGTCCTATGACTGAACGAAAGTTAATAAAATCAACTGTCAAACCTGAACCCAAAAAGTCTCTCAGGCTCAACATAAAGGGAACAACCCTTGTATGCAGTAAAATAAAACGCCAGACCACTTTGTTGCTTTTAAAGATAAAACATCTTTATACACTTATTGTTTCGAACTGTGACTGAATTTATTACCGTAACTTAAACGGAAATAATTTTATCGCTATTAGATTAATCAAATTTTAAAGGACTTACATTGACGAACAATTAATACATTTAATCAAATTTCTAATAATATATAATATCCTGTCTAAATTTGTTTTCAAATTGACTTTGCCTTTAAAATTATTTATGGTAAGTTTATTCGCCAGTGACTTATTAAGTTATCACCCTAATTTAAATCATATTTAGGGTGCGTTGTTGTATTCGTTCCAGTCAGTTCTTTAAGTTCAATGCTTTCCCGTAACGTTTGTTTATTACAGGTGCAAAATTAACCGCCGTTCGAAGAATTACTGGATTAATAAACGGAACCCGTTCTAAAAACGCCATTATAAAAGTTTGAGTTTCAGGAACACTTTAATTAATTAATTTAATTTTTTTATTCTTTTTGAAGAAAGTGTTAAATATTGTTGTTCCGATCCTTTTTTCTAATATTTAAGAATCAAAATATGCGTTCGAAGATTAACTGAATTAATATATCGTCACAAATACAAGAAATTTAATAATAATAGATAATAATAACAATAATAATAATAATATTCTTTTTGAATTTGCTAGTCGCAAATAGATATTTTTATATTACCTAACTGCGCAAAGTATAGGTTTTTCGAGTTTGAGAATGTTGAATTTCTGTCGAGAAGGTCGAGACAAAAAATACATTCGATTGAGTTTTCGAATGCTGCTAACATAAACAACGTTTTTTCTCCAATTGTAGTAATTTAAAACTGTAGATTAATATAAATTTTTAAAAAAATGTCACCTACATAATTACAGCGGCTACGGCAATTGGGCTGAATTGTCTTTGTTACGAGTGTAAATAAAAAAGTGCCCAGAAATTTGTAAAAGTCGGTTAAAGTTCGATTGCGAAATTTGGGTCCCAATGAAATCCATTGACGCAAGCGATAACCTAGAGGTGGATGAAATTGCAAATCAAGCAATTTCTTGCATTTTGTCTGTCAAATCGAGACTCCAATATGGAAAAAGTTTTCACAATGAAAAGGTTTTTTTAACGGTGAAAAAAACTTTTTTTAACAGTTAAAAAATGACACACTGGCATACTGAGATTCGTTAAAAAAAGTTACTTTTTTTGACAATAGGAGAAAAATAACTATTTTCTCCAAACGTAAAAAAAAGTGACGTTTTTTTCATTAATCTCAATATGCTCAGTGTGTCATTTTTAACCGTTAAAAAAAGATTTTTTTCCAATTTTATAGCAAACGCCAATTAAGTTGGCGCGAGGAGGGGGTGCGCAGAAGCCGTTTTTAAAAACGTCCACCCCCACTACTCAAGTAATTGTCAGAATACATTTGTCATTGACGTTTGACGGAACATATTTTGTAATGTCTTTGCTAGGGGATCATACACGCTCAAAGGTTAGAATTATCTGACATTTGATGTAAAACCAAATACAAATCTCCCCACTACTTCTAATCCTGCGCGAACTTACCCCTTCTCGCGCCAACTTAATTGGCGTTTGCTATACTTATTAAAATGATCATTACATATATTGAATTTCATTATTAAAACAACATTTTAATCATAAAGGTGAATAAAATTAATAAAAACAGTGTATAAAATGTTTCTAGCAACACTTTATTCACACTGCTATTGACAACACGAATAAAGAAAAACAAATAAAATCAATTGCTCAAAAAATGTCCACGTCAAGATAAATTTTGACAGATGTAAATTCAAATGAAAGGCCTGGAACTTCCACTGCACTTGACCCTGACGAAAGTAGAGTCAACTTAGCTTGCACTGTACTTGACTCTAACGAAAATAGAGTCAACTTTCCTGGTTTAAGAATTCATCAAATTATTAATAGTACAATCAATATTCATGTAAATAAATTACCTAATCAATAAATCTTTTTGAAACTTTTGCAAAATTGGAGAAAATCTTGTATGATACACGTGAATAAGCAAATTTTATCCACTCAAAAACATTATCGCACTCGGCTTGCACCTCGTGCGCTAAACAATTTTTTCGTGGATAAATTAACTCCTATATAAAAATGTCCATTTGCGGGTGACATTTTTGTCACTTTGACAGCGATAAAAACCTACATAGCTTTTTATCACCGATAAAAATGCTTCTTCCTCCGATAAAAATGCTTCTTCCTGTTACATATCTAGTAGCCCTGCATCACTTAATTTATTTTGGCAGCTGACAGGTAATAACTATTAAGTATCGTTGAACGTAAAATGTACGAGTCGGTTTGGGGAAATTTCAACAAATATCAAAATATCAATACCGCAATACACAAGAAATACAAAATCGTCAATATGGAGACAATTTAAAAAGTTTTATTCATGTCGTTAATTTATCTTGCCAAAAAACACTCGAGCTTTTCTTTCAATCGGATAAATTTCTTTTTAACTCAATATTTTTCCAATCAATAATTTCGCTCGAAAAACTTACATTAGAAAAAATCGCTCGACCTTTCGGTCTCGCGATTTTTTCATGTAAGTTTTTCTCGTCAAATTACTGATTGGCAAAATAATTTCGTTACAAAGAGAAATTTATCCGATAAAAAAAAAAGCTCTTGTGTTTTTACTTATGATAAAATTTGTACTTTATTCACTTATACCATAAATAGCTATTTTTCACTGTGAAATTTTAATGTGTAATTTACACTCGTAACTAATGCAACTCAGCGCAATTGCCGTAGCTGCCGTAATTATGTAGGTGACATTTTATTTTATTTGTATTAATCTGCAATTTTAAATTACTACAATTACGTGTGCAAAGCAGTTTTTGAGTTTTCGAAGTCAACATTCTCAAACTCAAAAAACCTATGCTTTGCACACTTAATATAAAAATAACTATTTTGTATAGAGAACGCGAAAACTTTTTGTTTAAGAATGGATGTGTGTTCAAGAATGGAAGTTGTTTATAAAATATAAATTCGAGAACGCAAAAGCATTTCGCATTCGAGATATTAACAATATTTTTTCGAAAATTGCAATAAAATAAGACAATTGCGTTATGCACAACAATTTAATTTATATTTGAAATCGTTTGAACTGTGTTTGAATCAAAACGGTTTAGGCGCGGTGACTATTATAACTACATCAACCTAATAACAATAAATATTAGTTTCAGAATAATTGAAACATACATGAGTAGGTAAACCCCACCAGTTTTGTATAATACAAAGGTATTTTTAATAATATTAAAATATTATTAAAAATCTGGTGTGAAGAACGCAAATACAGGTTCACTATTAATATTTTTGTGAACGTGTCCGAACATATCCCTCCCCAGAGACGTAGATACGTATTTCGCCTTTCTACAGGCTCATCGGTACGCCCCTGCTGGAGAAAGGATATCTTTAGACACATTCACAAAAAAGATCCAGGACGGGGCGAGGTACTTCGGCTGTCTGACAACAGGCAGCGCTGAATTTACTTCTACGCCCGGTCTGGATAATTTCTGTGATGTGGCGATGTGGTTCTTTTTTGTGAATGTGTCTGAAGATATCCTTTCTCCAGCAGGGGCGTACCGATGAGCCTGTAGAAAGGCGAAATACGTATCTACGTCTCTGGGGAGGGATATGTTCGGACACGTTCACAAAAATATTAATAGTGAACCTGTATTTGTGTTTTTCACACCAGATTTTTAATAATATTTTATATTATTAAAAATATTAGGTTTAAAAAAGTAGTTCCAGAATTATAACAAGTGTTCATTTGAAAAGTCAATCTAGTAGCATGTGATTTACTGAGAACATTTTGAAGTATGTCGTAAATTAAAATTTACTACTTAACCTACGGAGTCGTATATTTTGACAGTTTCATACATACAAATAAATAACAAATAATAGGTATTTATTGAAAACTATAACAAATGTTGAAAATGTTGTACCTCAAGATCAATGCACTTTAAAATCCTCCGTTCAAAGTTTCTGATGATATTCTGCAACATTACTGGATTGTTATTAATTTCCATGCATTTCTGTTCGATTCTCTGTAGCATATCATTCAAATTCAATATAGGTGTTCGAAATATGTTATTTTTTAGATAAGGCCACAAAAAGAAGTCGCAAGGTGTTAAATCGCATGAACGTGCAGGCCAGGCAATATCAGTATTTCGACTAATTATACACTCACCAAAAAATTCTCTTAAATAATCCAAAGATTCTGCAGTACAGTGACAAGGTGCTCCGTCTTGTTGGAAATATGCATTTTGAAGTTCATCATCATGAAAAGTCAATCTAGTAGCATGTGATTTACTGAGAACATTTTGAAGTATGTCGTAAATTAAAATTTACTACTTAACCTACGAAGTCGTATATTTTGACAGTTTCATACATACAAATATTGAAAACTATAATTGAAAACTTATTGAAAACTATAACAAATGTTGAAAATGTTGTCCTTCAAGATCAATGCACTTTAAAATCCTCCGTTCAAAATTTCTGATGATATTCTGCAACATTACTGGATTGTTATTAATTTCCATGCATTCCTGTTCGATTCTCTGTAGCATATCATTCAAATTCAATATAGGTGTTCGAAATATGTTATTTTTTAGATAAGGCCACAAAAAGAAGTCGCAAGGTGTTAAATCGCATGAACGTGCAGGCCAGGCAATTTCAGTATTTCGACTAATTATACGCTCATCAAAAAATTCTCTTAAATAATCCAAAGATTCTGCAGTACAGTGACAAGGTGCTCCGTCTTGTTGGAAATATGCATTTTGAAGTTCATCATCATGCAACTGATTGACAAATGGTTGTAAAATTTCCGTACGCTATCTTTGAGCAGTTAACGTTCCCTGAAAAAATATTGGTCCAATGATTCGCCTTTGGCTTATCGCTGCCCAAACACCAATTTTCTCTGGATGTAGCGATTCTTCATTAATTACATGTGGATTTTCACTACTCCAAATTCTTGTATTTTGTGAATTTAGGTATCCCGTTTTATAAAACCATGCTTCGTCAGTAAAGATGACTTTGCGAAAGTTCTCCATTATTGTTCATATTTACAAACCAATTACAAGACTGTAGTCTACGTGGGTAATCAATTTCTAACAATTCTTGTACTGCTGTGACACGTTATGGATAAAGTTGCATATCTTTTTTTAATAACTTGTTAGTTGTGCCAACAGAAAGGTTTATTTGTTGACTCAAATGTCGAACAGATGTTTGTGGTTCATTTTCCATTATTTCTTCAACACGATTGACAACTTGAGGTGTACGTTTCTTAACTGCTCCGCTGCCTGATTTTCTTAAGAGGCTACCAGTTTCAGAAAAAAGTTTTAAAGTTCTATCCAAAGTATTCTTAAATTGTATATAATCTATTACAAAATGTGGAAACTCAACTTGAAATTCTACCATGCAATCTTGAACTGATTAAACCCATAGACCATCAATTTTATTACCACTTCGAAAATAAGCCTGGACTAAAAAAAATTTATGTTCTAAAGTGAGAGCCATTTTAAAACTGAGAAGCAATTTATTTAAACCAGAATCGACGCACGATTATTTTATGCACTAACTGATATTTGTGATTGACATTATCAAATGTCATTTGGATTTAAGTTTACGGAACAACAAACACATACTAATATATTTGCGTCTTATTCTATCAAAATTTCAAAGTAACCTAGATTGACTTTTCAAATGAACACTTGTTATATTGTAATTCATATTCTAAGAGTGTTTAATTCAAAATAAGCTCGGAAAGTGAAGACGAGCATTTACCAGGGGAAGTATTGGAAGCGACACAAAGTTCTGTTTCACAATTAATCCTCAAAAAATTATAAATAAGTTACGAAAAAATGACAAATTATTTTGACATTTGTTTTATGTTCTAGAACTAAAAAGACTTTTTCTTTTTCTAGAACGTAAAAGTATTTCGCAGCTAGGTGACAAAAAATGGTCACTTTGTCAACTGAAAATTTAACGAAAATGTCACTTTTAATGACAATTTCCGAAAAATGTAATTTCGCGGTTATCTACGTGTTCGCGAAATCTCATTTTGAACGCATCTCATTTTGAATAAATAAATCATTATTATAGTAACAAGAATAATTTATATTTCAATGTTGTGCACACGTATAGCAAGCGCCAATTAAGTTGGCGCGAGGAGGGGGTGCGCAGAAGCCGTTTTTAAAAACATCCACCTCCATTACTCGAGTAATTGTCAGAATACATTTGTAATTGACGTTTGACGGAACATAATGTCTTTGCTAGGGGATCATAAAGTGATACACGCCCAGAGGTTAGAATTATCTGACATTTGATGTAAAACCAAATACAAATCTCCCCACTACTTCTAATCCTGCGCGAACTTACCCCTCCTCGCGCCAACTTAACTGGCGTTTGCTATAATTGTGTTGCATTTTATGTGATTAGGTTTGAACATGTTGCAACTTGTTTAGAGAGAGTGAAATTCGCATGCGCACCTTATACGAGAATAGCAGATAAGAGTTGCGTCAGTACCGCCGCAAAAAAGGTGCTTTATTCCTTTTTTTTTAACTTATTCGCGTAGTGACACGTTCAATTTGTTGAACAATTGTTATTTTTGAAAAGTGAAAACAAGAAAGACACGTAGATCCAGAACAAGTACTAAAGCTGTTGCTTTAAAAAATTATGGACGAAGTTTGCGTTACAGTTTCGAGAAACACGAGAGTAAACAAGAAGGTCTGGACAAGGTAGACAAAGAGTAACAAATCACATCTAAGATAGGTTTCTTCGAATGCAGGTGTCACGTGATCGCACGGTGATAGCATCTGCTCTTGTGCAAAGCTTGAATGGCGTCCATAACAATATAGTATATGCAGTTCGCAGATGCTTAAATGAATGTGGGTTGAGATCCCGAAGCCTGCTCGTCACAAAGTGAACCATTTGGTGGAGGTGGCGTAATGATATGGGCAAGCGTTTCGTTGACTGCTAATACAAAGCTAATGGGACAATTACTACCGACCGATGCATTCAACAATGTTTAAAGGAATATATAATGCCTTATGCGCCATTTGTTGGCGAAAAGTTTCGTTTAATGCAAGATAATGCCCGTCCATACATTGCAAGGGTCACGTGGGCTTATGTAGAAGATGTTGACAATGCGTCGTTGCCATGGCCATGACTTGAATCCCATGGAACATGTTGGGACGACGTTTTCCCCACAATCATGCGGAGCTTCCGACGTTGGGCAGGTTAGAAGAAGCTTTAACTGCGGAATGGAACCAAATTACTCAAGAGGATTATGTAGATTCTGCCTCGATATGATTATATTATTATATATATTATTATATATTATTTAGTTGTAATCCACGTACCACTAGAAGTTTTATGAATGTGGAATTATGATTATGCCTATCTGTAAGGCATAATTTCATAAGCAAAAGGTCATTGACAAAAATGGCCAATACATTACCAAATAAAAATATTTCGTCCCATGTAAAAGCAGTCTTTTATTTTTTGAAAATAATCCTCAAATCCCTAACTTTGAAAACTGTACCAAGTGTTAATATTAACAAACGGCTTTTGCCTAGAAATTTCACTTCAAATACATCGTTCCACATATTTCATTTACAGAACGAATAAGCAAACATATCTATAATATGTATTAATATGGTATTAAATAACATTAAAAAAAACATCGCGTTTAGAAATTAATTGCTAAATAATTAAACAAACAGTTCGAAATTTTCACGGCTTACTTCAGGAACGAATTTTCTATACATCATAATTTCATAATAAACATAGCATTGTAAAGATAATATAATTCGCACTAAGCCAATATTGAAATGTTGGCTCAGTCACTCACGGACGTCCGAGATGCTAATTTAAAATACAGGAAATTCCTAAATTAATATGACATTTTCCATATATAAAGCAACATTTAAACAAACATACGAGCTGCACAATTCAATATTACATTCGCGAACACTCCTACGAGTTTTAAATTTTGTAATAGCTGAATTTTAGCTGAAAATAACATTAAACGAAATAAAACTGTACAATAAGTAACGTGAAATTTCTTCATTACGCTACTTGGCAACATAAACGAATTTAAAATTCTATTTAAAAGGCTGATAAAATCGAACGGATATAAATATCCTAAAAATAAAAGGATATACAGCGTGCGCTGGAAATCGAAAAACACTGGCAGTAAAAAGTTTTTGCTTGAACATACAATTTTTTCGTTTCAGAAAGGCATGTTTTTCATTATTGTTTTTTTGTGTTTTGTAACATTATGTCGTCGATGTTTTGTAATACAGTAGCATATTTTGCTTTATCGTTTATACATTCATTAAAAGGTTAATACTGTAAACCGTTACTTTGTGATATTCCATAATGAACTAAATAAAACACGTTTGATATTATTACTTTGTTATTATTATAGTGATATAACAAAATAATACATGTTTTCTTTAGTGCATTTATTAAATTCTTCCTAAGTATTTGTTGATGATAGATATACTATTCTTTTGTAATATTTTAATTTCAGACATTTTTTATTGTTAAATATAAGTAAATTTAGGATATAGAAATCAAACATAAACATTTCCAATTTTATAAATATTTAACGTTCATTTTCAAATTTAAACCACTGTATAATATATTTTTATTACTGCATACAAGTTATAAAAACTTTCTTTAAGTTCTAAGAATTCTTTACATTTATTATCTATACTCACGCACAAAAATATTGCATATTTATATAAATCTTTTATTTATATATTTTTTATAACATTTATGCACTTTGTTTTTGCTAAATGTATTATTTTGAAGTGTTCTACGTAAATTAGTACAGTTTTTCTTACATATGATAGCGTTCGAACAGATTAGTGGATGATTGAATAAAAAAATTTAAAAATGGTGATTTTAGTTAGAACATTTATACAAAAAAGGGATATTTATCAATTCGTTTTTGCCGTATTACGCAGTTGTTATATAATGAAACAGATATGCAAAATACATATCCGTCACTGTAAACATGGACAAACACCTCGTATTTTTAGCATTTATTTCTGTTCAATACATATGTTTCAGCCATCTAGGCCTCATCGGTTGAACTAGTGAAGCAATGTGTATACAAATTAATACAGATCTGTTAAACAACGGATCTATATCTGTATCTACATTTACGCTAAAATCGTCTCCAAGCTATATCCAGTTTCGTTCTATCAGGCGACACCAATTTAATCAGTGACATCTGACGGAAGAAAGCGTTCGTCCGTCTTCCGTTCTTTCTTTCTTCCGTCAGATGTCACTGATTAAATTGGTGTCGCCTGATAGAACGAAACTGGTTATAGCTTGGAGACGATTTTAGCGTAAATGTAGATACAGATACAGATCCGTTGTTTAACAGATCTGTATTAATTTGTATACACATTGCTTCACTAGTTCAACCGATGATGCCTAGATGGCTGAAACATATGTATTGAACAGAAGTAAATGCTAAAAATACGAGGTGTTTGTCCATGTTTACAGTGACGGATATGTATTTTGCATATCTGTTTCATTATATAACAACTGCGTAATACGGCAAAAACGTATTGATAAATATCCCTTTTTTTATATTTACCGCCATCTGGCGCGTGTTAATGGACAGCACCAATATACGTATTTTTCCGCTTTTTTTCGTAATAGCCTTGCTATTCGAGCGGAAGATCACCTTTTCTGGCCTAGTCGCTTTCTTCCGTCAGATGTCACTGATTAAATTGGTGTCGCCTGATAGAACGAAACTGGTTATAGCTTGGAGATGATTTTAGCGTAAATGTAGATACAGATACAGATCCGTTGTTTAACAGATCTGTATTAATTTGTATACACATTGCTTCACTAGTTCAACCGATGAGGCCTAGATGGCTGAAACATATGTATTGAACAGAAGTAAATGCTAAAAATACGAGGTGTTTGTCCATGTTTACAGTGACGGATATGTATTTTGCATATCTGTTTCATTATATAGAACATTTAATTAAAAAGTGCGACAATAACGACAACATAATTTCTTTTTTAGGTCACATGAAGATGAATTAGTAATGGCTATTACCTCCCCTAACTCTAATTACAGCTTGCATTCTTCTGGGCATGCTTCGCAGAAGATCTTTAATGGTTTCTTGCGAAATTCTATTCCATTCTTCGTGAGCTGCATTTCGTAATGTTTCAATTGAATTAGGGACTGGATTTCGAGCTCGTATACGGCGTTTGAGAATGTCCCATAGGTGCTTAATCGGGTTTAAGTCGGTACTTAATGGAGGCCAATCTAATGACGCAATCCCGACTTGCTCAAAGTGCTGGAGCACTATACCGGCTACATGTGGCCGGGCATTATCCTGCATCAATTGTGCAATATCTTTTTAGAGTAACAATTTTAACAGCCTCTAATTCATTTAGATGTGGCATTTTACTAACAAAACACTCAGAATTAACGCACAATGCACTAGAAACGTCACTCTGATAATGTAAAACAAATGATAATCATTCTGACTCACCAACGCACACTACCAAATATTGCCCTAATTGTAAAATATTGCTAACTCACCTATAATTATACAAATCTAGCATTTTTGTATATCCACGTGTGTTATAACAATACTAATATACGTAGAACACTTCAAAATAATACACTTACCAAAAAAAAAAAGATTTTTAAAAATATGCAATATTTTTGTCCGTGTGTATAGCATTATTAATAATCGGCATCTTTTGCCAAATTTATTTATTGCTTTGTACATCAGAGCGTTTATATATTACTAAGGGTTATCAGTGAACGTCTTTAAAGACGACACTTAATATACCGCCCATTGTTAAATACGTATAATAGGCTCACGATTCCTAAATATATTCAGTGACATTCAAAGTGTTACACCCAGAAGGAATAATTTGTTCAACCTGTTTTTTTGACAATGTGATAGTTTTACATCAAAAATGAAACGATAATATTTGCAAGAAATTTTATTAACATGTAATGCGAAAAAAAATGTGTTTGGCGTCCCCGTAGCTGAGTACACTCCTGTACACGTCTAGACATCGACAAAATGAGATGGTCGATACTTGTGGTACCTCGTTCCAAGCAACTTGAGTTTCGTGAATTAACTGCGTCAGAATCTGTGGAGGATGATCCAAAGTGGACAGTCTCCTCCCCATAATATCCCATACATGTTCAATGGGGTTTAAATTTAAAACGGTCTCGTAGAGCTAGTTGTCTGAAGCGCCTATCTTGACGCTTTGTGGTACGCCTCGGTTGACCAGTTGGCCTTCTTCGTGTTCCTCTACCTTCTTCTGTCCACACACGACACACACGCATTACCGTCATTGCAGTACAATTAACACGGCGGCCAATTTCGCGATAGGACAAACCAACATCTCGATAGGCAACAATTCCACCTCTATCAAAGTCACTAACACGGTGATAATTTTGACCCCTTCGAACTCTAGGCATTTTGTTACGCTTAACACTCGTAGACGGACGCGCAATAACTAAGCATTTCTGTACTAGTCAGCTCGCATAAACAGGTTTCTTCACAAAAAACTAAGAGATAAATATTTTTTGACAAAAAATAATAAAAGATAAAGATATTCTTTAAATATAGTCATTCTGATGCCTAAGTTGAACAAATTATTCCTTCTGGGTAAAACACTTCTAATGGCACTAAGTACATGTATATACCTACCATACAAATCCATTAGTGAATAAAGGATTTAATTTGGATATTCATTGTTAAGATCTCCTTTCTTAGATATAATAAAAATCCGGAAATGTATACTTAGGTTTATGACACATACTAATACTCAATTAGTACCTAATGACATTTTATTATTTATTAGTTAAGATTAGATCTTTAAGACATTATCGTAAAACTTGAGTATTGTTGCTTGTAGGTATAATTTCCTAGTATTAAATAACACACAAACTTCTCCGTTATGACGTCAAACAATACATTTGTCAACCAAAACGCTTTTAATCTGTAATAGTGTAGGGGTGGTGGAATTTTTATCTACTTGTAAAACAATACAGGATAGTTAAGAATTATTCAGTCTCATACCAGCAACAAGAGACTCGAAGTATGAATTCAAACACGGCATCAACATAATAATCATATTTTAACAAGAGACACCAGTCTCAACAACAGTTTTATGTTAGTATAAGTCGTTGTAGATTAAAAATAAATGTATACAGGGTGTAACAGGACGAGCTTACGTTAGCCGTATCTCAGCAACTAAGCAAGTTCCATATTTGTAAATTTGCAGAGTTATTTTGGGCAACTTTTAGAAAATATTAGTACATATTTTCTATTTCCGGTTTCGCCGGAAGCACAATCAACTTCATTTTTTTTAATAGATGACACAATTTTTTTTCAAACAATTGAATTCAGCAACAAATTTGGCGTATAGATCATTTATTTCGACTGGTGTAAACATTACCGTTTTATAGCTAACTTGTTTTTTATGTAAATTTTATCAAATGCATCGTAGTACTTAGTGACGTATTTCTTCGGTATGCAGAAGAGTTGATGAATGATTATTGGAAGTTAGACAGCTACTAAGATGGGCTATTGAAAATTATTTTCACTTGTGTGCAAATACTATACAGGGTGTTAGTATTTACCGACTTAATATATTAAATTTCAAACACTAATTACTTCGTAATTTTAACTGGAACACCCTGTATATTTTTGTCGCAAACGGTAGAAAATTAAATTCTTCATCAAATGATATTACATTTCCCTATACCTAAAATGAATATTTAAGGAGCTATTCGCAAATTATGTGAATGTATTCAGAAACTTCGTGTGAGCGCTAAAGGTGGCTATGATAATTCGTCACAGTTTTAGCGTAATGTCTAACAGTTCGATAGCGTGTTAATAAAGAAATAAAAAACAAATATATTTTTCGAGTAAATAAGAAACAGAATAGTAAAATTTATTTTGTAACCAAGATATCATTAAAGAAATATATGTTAAGAATGAATAAATAAGGTATTAAAAAGTAATAAATTATTTCAAATTTTGTTCAAAATTAGCCCCATTCAGTTCCAAACATTTATTAATTCGTTTTAGCACTTGATTACTAGTGACCTTTTGTATTTGCGCTTCTGTTAATGAATTTAGTGCTCCTCGTATTCTTTCTTTTGTTTCCTCTGCAGTTGTCACCGGAGTACTGTAAACTTTGTCCTTAACATAGCCCCATAGGAAAAAATCCATAGGGGTCAAGTCTGGTGAACGTGGAGGCCACAAGTATGGACCTGCGTTTGCAATAAACTTTCCGTCAAATAACCTCTCCAAGAATAAGTGTATGTACATCTCTTGTGCTGTGAGCCGGTGCACCATCCATTTGATACCAAGCAGTATTTGATGCGATAATAGGCAGTGTATCAAGTTCTTCTTCCACAATATTGCGCAATATATCTAAAAATCTTTCGCCATTTAAATTTTCGTTATAAAAATGTAGACAAAGTATGCGATTATCTTTTATTGCGCAAAAAACATTAAATTGCCAACTTTCCTGATATCCCCTTTCTCTCGTTACATGGGGATTTTCGGCTGCCCAAAAATGACTGTTATGTTTATTAAAGAGGCAATTTTTGGTAAATTTAGCTTCGTCTGTCCAAATGATTTTCTTCGTAAAATTTTCGTCGTCCTGACAAGCTATGGTGAAGAATTCACAAAAAATGACCCTATTTAAGAAATCCTGCGGATATAAGTGCTGTACCTGCTGGTATGAAAATGGTCTCCATTTATGTCTTTTTAATACCCTTTGAATGGACATTGTTGAAATTTCCAAAGTTGTCGCTGCTTCTCGAAGAGATGCAGTGGGGTTGGTATAGAAATATCCCATAACACCAATTTCAACTACTTCGTCATCAATTATTATTTTTTTTTAAATTTTGGCCTAAACTGTCCATGTTCTAAACAATTTTTAACTAACCGTCGCACTACATCTTTAGATGGAATTGGTCTGTCCGGATACCTTTGTCGAAATAAAGCACATGTTCGACTTAAAATTTTTCCGGACTCTCCATAAATCAACAATAAATTCAGGTAATCCTGATTTGTCAATCCTAAACGTGACATTTTCGTATACGCCGCAAGCACAATCTTCCGGCGAAACCGGAAATAGAAAATATGTACTAATATTTTCTAAAAGTTTGCCCCCATGCCCAAAATAACACTGCAAATTTACAAATATGGAACTTGCTTAGTTGCTGAGATACGGCTAACGTAAGCTCGTCCTGTTACACCCTGTATAGTGTAAATAAATATATTTAGATAACAGTACATTTATTCATTTCTTTATTCATATTTTTTTTGTACCTCTAACGCGAAGAAAAATATCAAGAATTAACCCTGTTTGTAAATTTGTAGTAGGCTGCGCTTAAAGTTTAGATTTCAGTAGAGTATCTTAAAAAATGTGACCCATCAACATGTCTGACTGTGCAAAAATTCAAATCTGTATTCCTTCAAATAACGAAAATATGGGGGTGCCTTTATCTTAAATGCGATGCACGGTATATGTTTGCAATTATAACCTACTAAACTCGACTAAACTATCGAAAAAGAATTATAATTATTCTATTATTAATATTAAAGATAGGTTTATAGTATATAAATAGAATACAGATAAACATAAAGATCCAATTATTTGCATTTTCCTTCGCAAGTTTTTAAAATAAATTAAAAAAATATATTGAAATGCGACATGTATTAAATTATGTTTTAGTAAATCTTAAATAGAAATTAATTTCAAAGCTACTGGAAATATGAAAATATCAGTTTACAATTATTACACAGAAACGTTTGCTTTTTTTAATACCTTGAATTCTGGGAAATTGTTCGTTAACTATTAAAAGTCTGAAAATATGTTTGCAATTATAACCTAGAAACGATCGAAGGTAGAATTTCGCTAAAGAATTTAGTACCGAAGACTACGATAATGTAAACAGTTTACAAAATAATTAGTGAAAGACTATGGTAAATAAAAAGTCGGTCCGATGTATCTATACACACTAAACCATCGAAAAAGAATTATAATTATTCTCTTATTAATAACAAAGATAGGTTAACAGCATATGAATAGAATATGTACAGATAAACATAATGGTCCAATTTTTCCATCTTCCTTCGCAAATTTGAAAATAATTTATATTGAAATGCGACGTGTATTAAATTATGTTTTAGTAAATCTTAAATTTTGAATAGAAATAGATTTAAAAGCTACTGGAAATACGAAAATATAGTTTCCAATTATAACCTAGAAACGATCGAAGATAGAATTTCGCTAAAGAATTTAGTTCCACAGACTAATTAAAGATAATCTAAACAATTTACAAAATAATTAGGGAAAGACTGTGATAATAAAAACTCGGCTGGATAATAAAAATAGGTTTAAAGTATATAAATAGAATACAGATAAACATAAAAGTGCAATTGTTTGTACATCTTCCTACGCAAATTTCCAAATATGTAAATTTGAAATGTGACTTGTATTATTTTATGGTTTAGTTAATCTTTAAATTTTGAACAGAAATTGATTTCAAAGCTACTAGAAATTTGAAAATATCAGTTTCCAATTATTACCTAGAAATGTTTGCTTTTCTTTTAAATATTTTGAATTCTGGGAAACAGTTCGATAACTGTTAAAAGTCTGAAAATATGTGTTTGCAATTATAACAATTATAACCTAGAAACGATCGAATATAGAAATTCGCTAAAAAATTTAGTTCCAAAAACTAATTAAAGATAATCTAAACAATTTAAAAAATACATCGAATAAGAATTATGCTATAATTAATTATAAAGATAAGTTCGCAGTACAGAAATAGAATACATATAAACATAAAAATATAATAGTTTGTATCTTCCTACGCAAATTTCTAAATAATTTTGAAAATATAGTGCTTAATAGACCAACGTAAAATTTAAATAGACGGTTACGTATTCATTTTTCTTTCAAAATTATACAAAACTTCATAAATCATTTAATATAAAAAACTAAATAAAAACAAAGAAAAAAAATAAAACATACCATAAGAACATAGTGTAAGAATGCCTAAAAGTCGCAATGTATCCATAATATTTAAAAATTAATATACGATAACACACAAAAACACTATTAACAAATGAATTAAAATAGTTCGTACAGAAATTCGTTTTAAAACGGATGGCGCGCAATTATGCCGTTGGCCCAACTGCACGGAAAGCACAAAACACACTGATGTTATTTTAGTGCTTTAACCACTATGCCTGTCCGTGCTTAACCAAGCAAATACAGAGCATATATAACATGACGTCCGATCTTTTATAACGCACGTATCGCCAATGCCATTACTTACCGTCATTCTTCGTATTTACTGAAATGTAAGGTGATAAAGGTGAATCATTATAAGTCTATGTGAAATCGGTGGTGTGTCGTCGTTTTAACATATTCTTCGAAGAACGAGTAGGGCGACTTATGAAAAGAATCGTATTCTTCTAACAAGAAATATGTAATTCGAATGTTGAATTTGAATAACGTGTAATTAAAATACAAAGCGTGTATTCAGGAATGTACGAGAGCGGATTCTAATATCTACGTAGCCATGAAAAAATTAAGTGAAAATAGCTTTTGTTGTCAAATAACTGCGACATTTGGATTTATATAGGCTAAGTTTAGGTTCAAATCCAGAGAGTTTTGCTGTCTTTACAGAGCTTTATTTATCCAAAGGAAGTGAATTTCATTTAGAACATAGAAGAATGATAAAATACTTTATCATAGAAGGACATGAACCCAAAAATATTCATCAGAGGATGACTAACGTGTATAAGAAAGATGCGCCCGCATACTTTACGAGGAAAGATCGGAAAGTTTCTAGAACGAGACACGCAACACCACTTTTCAGGGTAATATGACATTTGTATACTGTCATTTATATTTTATATCCTTGATAAAGGCATCATTGCCGAAACATGTAGGGTTGTTTTAAATATATAAACTTTAAAGTAAAGCCAGCCCTTAAATCGCCAACTGATTGAATTTACCATATATATATATATATATATATATATATATATATATATATAAATATAATAACTTCGTGACCTTGGTATGATATGGTAAACCTAATCAGTAGGCGATTAAAGGTCTGTATATTACTTCAATATATTTTGTATTCTCTTGAAAAAGGCGTATACAGCCGAAACATGTAGAGTTTTTTAAATACATATATTTTGAAGTAATATACAGACCTTTAATCGCCTACTGATTAGGTTTACCATATATATATATATATATATATATATATATGAACTTCATGTGTATGAGAATTAATAATTATTAAATCTCATTTTACATGCGATTATCGCTATAATTTGTTGCATTTAATTCTACAATCCGGCAAATCACTTTTGCCCTAGATTGTAGACGCAACAAGCCGCGACATCAACTGTACAAGTTGTCAGTACAAATGAAAAATTTTGTGAAAAACTTATCTGCGCGGAATGTGCATATATCGATATTTCACTGTTTTTTACAGATCATCAGTGCACCTTACCGAAGACAGACATGATATTCACTTCTATACTACGTGTATATATACGAACTGTAATGAACTTCATGTGTATGAGAATTAATAATTATTAAATCTCATTTTACATGCGATTATCGCTATAATTTGTTGCATTTAATTCTACAATCCGGCAAATCACTTTTGCCCTAGATTGTAGACGCAACAAGCCGCGACATCAACTGTACAAGTTGTCAGTACAAATGAAACATTTTGTGAAAAACTTATCTGCGCGGAATGTGCATATATCGATATTTCACTGTTTTTTACAGATCATCAGTGCACCTTACCGAAGACAGACATGATATTCACTTCTATACTACGTGTTTATATACGAACTGTAATGAACTTCATGTGTATGAGAATTAATAATTATTAAATCTCATTTTACATGCGATTATCGCTATAATTTGTTGCATTTAATTCTACAATCCGGCAAATCACTTTTGCCCTAGATTGTAGACGCAACAAGCCGCGACATCAACTGTACAAGTTGTCAGTACAAATGAAAAATTTTGTGAAAAACTTATCTGCGCGGAATGTGCATATATCGATATTTCACTGTTTTTTACAGATCAGTGAAATATCGATATATGCACATTCTGCGCAGATAAGTTTTTCACAAAATTTTTCATTTGTACTGACAACTTGTACAGTTGATGTCGCGGCTTGTTGCGTCTACAATCTAGGGCAAAAGTGATTTGCCGGATTGTAGAATTAAATGCAACAAATTATAGCGATAATCGCATGTAAAATGAGATTTAATAATTATTAATTCTCATACACATGAAGTTCATTACAGTTCGTATATATACACGTAGTATAGAAGTGAATATCATGTCTGTCTTCGGTAAGGTGCACTGATGATCTGTAAAAAACAGTGAAATATCGATATATGCACATTCCGCGCAGATAAGTTTTTCACAAAATTTTTCATTTGTACTGACAACTTGTACAGTTGATGTCGCGGCTTGTTGCGTCTACAATCTAGGGCAAAAGTGATTTGCCGGATTGTAGAATTAAATGCAACAAATTATAGCGATAATCGCATGTAAAATGAGATTTAATAATTATTAATTCTCATACACATGAAGTTCATTACAGTTCGTATATATACACGTAGTATAGAAGTGAATATCATGTCTGTCTTCGGTAAGGTGCACTGATGATCTGTAAAAAACAGTGAAATATCGATATATGCACATTCCGCGCAGATAAGTTTTTCACAAAATTTTTCATTTGTACTGACAACTTGTACAGTTGATGTCGCGGCTTGTTGCGTCTACAATCTAGGGCAAAAGTGATTTGCCGGATTGTAGAATTAAATGCAACAAATTATAGAGATAATCGCATGTAAAATGAGATTTAATAATTATTAATTCTCATACACATGAAGTTCATTACAGTTCGTATATATACACGTAGTATAGAAGTGAATATCATGTCTGTCTTCGGTAAGGTGCACTGATGATCTGCAAAAAACAGTGTAATATCGATATATGCACATTCCGCGCAGATAAGTTTTTCACAAAATTTTTCATTTGTACTGACAACTTGTACAGTTGATGTCGCGGCTTGTTGAGTCTACAATCTAGGGCAAAGGTGATTTGCCGGATTGTAGAATTAAATGCAACAAATTATAGCGATAATCGCATGTAAAATGAGATTTAATAATTATTAATTCTCATACACATGAAGTTCATTACAGTTCGTATATATACACGTAGTATAGAAGTGAATATCATGTCTGTCTTCGGTAAGGTGCACTGATGATCTGTAAAAAACAGTGAAATATCGATATATGCACATTCCGCGCAGATAAGTTTTTCACAAAATTTTTCATTTTTCATATATATATATATATATATATATATATATATATATATATATATATACAGGCTGATTCACTTTCGGCCCTCACCATGGGGATCTCTCTTATTATTGGAGATAGAGTATAGGTTTAAATTTGGCAAAGTTGTTAAATTTTTTGTTTGTTATAAATCCGTAAAGAAAATAGACCTGTGACAAATGACCTTCGTTATTTAAAAAAAAAACGCGAAAACCCCATTTTCTTCCTTTACCTGTAGCAATGACATTTGGCCTTGTAGAGAAAATATAAAAACACATCCTTGTGGCCATTTCTAAACCTCTATCCAGTGGTGTACTCTAAATTTTTATACGACGTTTTGTTTCTTTCTGGCCATCATCAACTATCTAATTTCTTATAGGCGCCATATTGGATTTAGACATCTTCAGAAAGTTTTTTTTCTGATTTCAACCATGTACCACATGCTGACTATAGTTTTTGACATTAGGTTTTATTTGAAAGAATAAAATTATAAGATTAAATAAGGTAGCCTTTGGAATTTCAATCTGTCAAATATTTCATTTATTGTTCATTAATAATACAAAAATGTCATACACTAACGAAGAGAAACGAGATATGATAAGTATTTTTTATTCTTCGAAACGAAATTCATCAGTAGCGAGTACAAGATAACAAAAACATTAATAAAAATACATAGAAAAGTAAACAATAAACAATTACAGTAAATGTTCAATTATCTGGCCATCTTCGGTAATGCACAATTGGGCACGCCTTCTGGCATTTTGTACTGCCCTTTGTATAGTTCTTCTAGGAACTGCATCGAAGGCATTCTGAAGTCTGTCTCGTAATTCTTCAATGTTTTGTAGCGCATCTAATTTATAAATATTATTTTTAACATATCCCCATTAAAAAAAATCTAGCGGACTTAAATCAGGTGATCTCGCAGGCCATTCAACAACTCCCCTATTTCCAATCCAACGGTTTGCAAACTCTTGATTTAAGAAATTTCTAACAACAGCTGCATTGTGTGCTGGTGCGCCATCTTGTTGCCACCATAAATATTGTAATTGATTTAATGGGATATTGTCGTCAAGATAGTCAGATACCTATGTACGTAAAATGTTTAAATATCTTTCTCCATTTAAATGTTCTTCATACATAACTGGTCCTAAGAGACGATTTGCCAAAATACCCATCCAAACGTTTATTCCAAAACGATGTTGTGGTCTTTTAGCCCTGTTTTGTCGGGGATTTTGTACTGCCCAATAGTGCTCCGTATTTCTGTTGAACATTCCAGAATTTGTAAATTTTGTTACATCTGACCAGATTTTGCTTAAAAAATTTTCGTCATTTTCTCATTTTCTATCCTTCCCATTAACCAATTACAATATTCTAGCCTTCTCAAATTATCTCCAGGCAGTAAAGAGTGACTAACATGGATCCTGTATAGTTTAAACCTACCTTTATGTAAAGTTTTCCAAACTCTGGACTGGCACAAATTTAATTCTGACGCTACTTCGCGTGAGAAATTGACGTTTTTGACGTATTAAGCTGCGCGGCTAATCTTCGAGTGCTTATTGAAGGAGTATCACCTACAGTATCCAAAATATTTTCCTCCAATTGCACCGTACGTACTGTTCTTCTCACACCAGCATCAGTACTTTTTTTCGCAAAACTTCCTAAAACATTAAAGAAAGTCAATAATGTTACCTTATTAACTGGAATCGCCCACCAGTCTCTCTTAGACGTTGGTCAAGTCGCTGAAATGTTTTCTGATTTGGAGTATTGCGATTAGGATATCTTTCTTCATACAACCTTCTAGCTTCCAATGCATTGCAAGATGCAAGACCGTACATAAGATGCATATCTGCATACTCACTAAATGTGTATCCCATTATCAAATTAAATTTACCAAGATATTCAAAATTCAATAAATTAGTATCGAAGTAAAGGATCAACGTGTTAACAATATGAAAGAATACAAGATTTAAAATTTACACGTCAATGCAAGATATTTATTAATTCGTGGGTACCATAGTAACGTTTGTAAAAACAATGCGTTTTTAAGTACTGAAAACAGTTTTATTTCAAACTTTTGTATCACACTTTGTTGCAGACAAAAAAAAATAAAAAACATGGTTCTTTTTAATAGAAATAAAACATTAATTCTTTTTTTTTTTCCTCGAAAACGGTTCATTTTATCGACAATGAACAAGAGTACCTTTTCTTTACCTTAATGTTCAAGGTATCCAAATTTGTTTTTCTTAACTCCTTATCATACAGGGTGTTAAAAATGTAAGCATTAAAATGTACAACCTAGTCCGCCCCTGGTAAACTAAACAAGCTAATTTAAATTTAAGGGCAGTATTTTAAGAGGTCCTTACAACTGTTTATCATATTAAATTTTCATTAAATTATAATAAGTAGTTTAAAAGTTATTCAAGAAAAATTGATTTCCAGTGGCGTCCTTTAGGAGGCCGTATCTCCGTAGGGAGGGCCGCTAGGAAAAAAATTATGGCAACTTGTCATCTTATTTTTTAATGTTCTATCTGAATCCGAGAGATTTCCCACATTTTCCCGGACACATTGTATATATATATATATATATATATCTATATATATATATATCTTAGGGCAATCATCACAGTATTAATAATTGTTACTAAGTGAAAATTAAACAATTGTGATTCATATTTAATTTTACAATGGATATTCATCAAGTTAAAGCTACATCAGTTAATAACAAACTAAAACTTTATGAGTGGGTAACTCACTTTAGGACATGCTCAGAACTAATTTATTTTCGTGTCGAGAAGCGTTTTAAGGGGGAAAACGCGTTCCAGAGTTACAACAATTTTCCGTTTGTAACATGCATCTCAGTACTAAAAATATATTGATTAGATTAGTACTATACCGTGTGTCCCAATTTCGATGCTCACCATTGGTATCTCGGTTATTAGAAGATATAGAACAACGGTTAAATGGGGAATGTTTTGCAGAATTCAATACTCGCGGCAAATCTCATTTCAAATTTGATCTAACTTTTTAAATATTTAAAATATTTTGAAAAATCAAAAATTTGCCGATTTCGTTATTCCTTAATAACTCGATAACGCTTAGTCTGACCTCTTTTAAAGTTTTACATTGTTCAGACACTTTTTTAAAACAAATTATTTGATACAAACAGAAACCCCCGATTGTCATTTGTTTTTAAGTTATTACCACTATCTTTTGTTTTCCATATGGCGGCCATATTGGATTTTGGGTTTGTAAGGTAGTCCTCAAAATGTGCTTTTCAACGATGTATAACATGCCTGAAAAATTTTTGTTTATAAGGAAAATATTAATAAAAACGTTAATTAATCTTTAATATGAAATTAGTAGGCTGAAAAATTAAACACCAATGTCAAATGAAAGTGAAAAGATATTCTAAGTATAGCAAACGCCAATTAAGTTGGCGCAAGGAGGGGTAAGTTCACGCAGGATTAAAAGTAGTGGGAAGATTTGTATTTGGTTTTACATCAAATGTCAGATAAGTCTAACCTCTGAGCGTGTATCACTAGCAAAGACATTGTGTTCCGTCAAACGTCAATGACAAATGTATTCTGACAATGAAACAAAACGATAACCTGTCAAAGTACAATTAGTGCTGCAGAGATAAGTTAATTAAAACTACTTGTAGTTAGTGATAAGTAATTATTGTCAAGTATTAAGATTTATAAGTATTGATAATGGCACGTACATATTCAAACGAAGAAAAAGTTGATATGTTGGAAGTGTATTTCGAAGCAAATAGAAACACTAAAAATGCGTGCACGAGTTATGCAGAGCGTTTTCCAGAAAGACAACAGCCACACAGGACAATTTTTAGAAGACTAGTTAGCAAATTAAAAAACTTTGGAAGCTTCGAACAAAAACGAGCTAACTATGAAGTTAATGATGCTGATACACGTCTAAATAATATTTTGCAGAACGTTAGGAACAATTCCAGCACATCAGTTCGTCGTGTGACACGAGAAACAGGGATTTCAAAATCTACTGTTCACAGAACCTAGACGAAAAACAAGTATCACCCTTACAAACCAACAATTGTACAAGGTTTAAGTGATAATGACAATCTCCGATGATTACAGTTTAGCAGGTGGTACCTTCAAAAATGTGAATATGACGCTAATTTTCCTAGGAAAATACTATGGACAGATGAAACACGATTTACCAATTGTGGAGTGTTCAATAGGAATAACTATCATCATTGGTCTACTGAAAATCCACATTTGGTAAATCAAAGAAGATTTCAAGTTCGATTTGGTTTTAATGTCTGGTGCGGTTTAATTGGTATGACATTTTCTTTACATTTTTTTTGTTTTTTAAACTCTTTTTTTCGTTTTAGATAATCAGTTAATAGGTCCTTTCATCTTTGATTACAATTTAACTGGTAACAGATATTTGGAGCTACTAACAAACGAGATAATGCCTGCTTTGAGGCAAATTATTAATCCCGAGAACATGCAAAACATCTGGTTCCAGCAAGATGGTTGCCCGGCCCATAACACTCGTAACGTGCAACATTTTTTGAGAGAAAACTTTAATGAGAGAGTGATTTCAAATAATGGACCCGTGCAATGGCCTGCGAGATCACCCGACCTTACCCCGCTTGACTTTTATTTATGGGGTACCACTAAAAACGAAGTATTTGATTTTGAACCGCCAGAAACTCGGGAAATTTTAGAACAAAGAGTACTAGATGTGCTACGATCAGTAAACGGAAACACGCTACGTAGAGTTTGTAACTCTACTCGAACAAGGTGTCAAAATTGTGTGGAACAGAATGGTCGTCATATTGAACAATTTCTTAAAGTGAATGTGAACTTTAAGTTCTGTATCTTTACTTTTTATTTCTATAATTTTTTTATCGTTTCGTTTGTTTACAGTATTACTTAGAATATCTTTTCACTTTCATTTGACATTGGTGTTTAATTTTTCAGCCTACTAATTTCATATTAAAGATTAATTTACGTTTTTATTAATATTTTCCTTATAAATAAAAATTTTTCAGGCATGTTATACATCGTTGAAAAGCACATTTTGAGGACTACCTAACAAACCCAAAATCCAATATGGCCGCCATATGAAAAACAAAAGATAGTGGTAATAACTTAAAAACAAATGACAATCGGGGGTTTCTGTTTGTATCTAATAATTTGTTTTAAAAAAGTGTCTGAACAATGTAAAACTTTAAAAGAGGTCAGACTAAGCGTTATCGAGTTATTAAGGAATAACGAAATCGGCAAATTTTTGATTTTTCAAAATATTTTAAATATTTAAAAAGTTAGATCAAATTTGAAATGAGATTTACCGCGAGTATTGAATTCTGCAAAACATTCCCCATTTAACCGTTGTTCTATATCTTCTAAGAGCCGAGATACCAATGGTGAGCATCAAAATTGGGACACACGGTATATGAGAGTATTTGGTTTTCGATACGGTATGACATATATGAAACTTGTCCTATATTCTAATTTGAAATTGAAAAGTTGACCCCAATATGCCCGTTTACATTGCATACTTGCATACATATTTTATATTTGAATTCATTTATTTTTATCTAAACAAATTATGTATGTATTTGCACCATTTTAATGCTGTTCCTTAATATATTAAAATTTTACAATATTTTTGGAGCACGACAGGGTGGAAGTTTAATTTTTAAATTACTATCTGCAGAATGTTTTAAGTATCTCATAGAGAATTAAAGACCTAATACTTTGATATACCGGGTGTCAATGATATGACTGCCATAGCTTAAGGATGTGTTACTGAAACAATTTCAAGTTAAAGATCCTTAATAAACATGTGCCCAAAACTCTTTCGTAACTAAGCTCCAAGCATTTTTAGTTTTAGATAATCCTGGTAATGTAGGTATTTTGTACAGCTGCAAAAAATATCATTGAAAATAATTCAAAAAGAAATCGCTTTATTGAATTGGTTCAAAATGTCCACCCAATTGCTATACAGGGTATTCTACGAGAGCCGTTCGTTAGAAGTTTTCGTGGTTAGAAAAAACTTAGAATTCTGAAATTTTGGGTTCCAGGGTTATTCAAGATTCTCTTTCATTTTAAAATATTTTCAAGATCATACTACTTCCGGTTATAGCGGAAGTCGCCATTAACTTCTTTATTTTAAATGGAACACCCGGTATATTATTTCATTTTTGGATTCCTGAGAAAATTTCATAGTGGGTTTTCATAGGTTTCCCTATACTTATTTTCAATTTTTTCTTAGATATCTTGTTTTTTTTGAAAATTTTGACAGTTGTAGCCCTGTTTTGAGCATTGCGCCCTTTAACCAATTTCGATTGGTGGAAAGCGCTTCTGGGGTAGACGGAAGCACAGGAATGATACTTTCGAATGCCATATTGACAACTGATTTATCGCATACAGGGTATCCAAAATTTAATTACCAAATTACATCATTTTAAAAGTTGAAAAAGTTCGTTTTTTCAAATGGGACACCCTGCATTTTATTGGATGGTCGCATGCAGAATTTGATTCTGCATCGATTTGCTATAACATTCCCTATACCTATTTCCAGTGGTTTTCTTGTTAATCCATATTTTTTATTTTAATGTGTTTTTTTGGCAGAAACCGAAACATCGCTTGCCTTTCGTAGCCAAATAATCAAAAAAAAAGCTTACCTATTTTATGTAAATAAAATCCATTCTCCTATTTTTCATGCTGGAAATGACGTCTATTACTTTGTTGTCCAAATCCGGGATAAACTGGATGAACTTATTTTTTATTGATAGGACCGCCTCGATCTTCTGACATTGTGCTTCTCAGAAAAGTTTTAATGCGTTTGAGGGTGGAAAAACATCGTTCACATTCTGCTGTCGACATGGGCGTTGTACAAATAATATCCAATAGTTTGTATGTTTCCGTCAAAACCTTTTTTAGGTTGTTGTCTGTTATGAACACTAAAAGTGGAAAAACACCACCTACGTCACACATGTCATCGCGCTCATAAATTACTGAAAGTTCACTTTTCAATTTTATACTGTCAAACATAGGATAAGATTTAACAGTTTCATCAAAATTTTTTTATGAAAATGAATGACTATAAGTTTTAAAATTTTGAGAAACAAATAATTTTGCTTTACTTAAGTGATCTCTAAAATCAAATCGGTCGCTAATTTGGCTTAAAATAGTGTCATATACTTCCTTTGCAATAACAGCTCTGTTATCTCCAGCTGTGGTTTTTTTGTCTTTTCGTTGCAGGTTCTTCAGTACTGCGTTCTTGATTGTCATTGTCAGTAGAATTTCTTAAATTTCTAATGTGAATAATTTGCTGTTGGAATTGTTCAATTGCCTTTTGCAGTTGCGCACTGTCAATCCCGCGCATTTGAGTCTGATTATAATATTTCAACATGTGGCATGATGAAATGAAATATTTTCAACAAGTAGAGAAATTCCGGGCAATTCAAATGTTTCAATAAACCACTTGCTTCACTAATAGTAACAGAATCCATCCCATCTTCGTCAATAATTTTGTCTAAACATTCTTTGAAAGAATCCTGGTGTTCAAATAATGTGTTCACAGATCGACTATTGAAAATCCAACATGTAGAAGCAGCGCGTGGTAATCTATGTTTGACTATTTCATCAAGAATTATCGTTGGTTTTGGCGATCGACAAAAAAACTTGAAAATGACTGCAAATTTGCAAAGAAAATTTTTACATTTTTATTGCACTGTGCCGCTCATTCAATAATTGCATTAAATTGATACGCGTAACAGTGAATATAATATGCATGTGGAAATGTTCTTTTGATAATAGCTTGGACACCATTTGTCTTACCAATCATCACGGACGCCCCATCGTAACTTTGAGCGATTAGTTTATTGTCTAACTGTTCACGTATGTCCACTTTGCCTAGAACACTAAAATCCACGCATGCATTCATGTGAGAAACGGAATTTTCGTGTTTCTTTGCCCTGTCTGCGACATGCTTTAAATTATTCAGCCCTCGTTTATTCCACGCACTAACCTCTTTCTTAAAAATTAAGCAGATTAAACAAAATAGTTTATTTGTTTCGCAAATCCACTCATATTTTTCAGATATATTTTTATTGAAGGGATAGCCCTTCTTTCTTAATTAAAAGTTTTTCCTCAAATGATAGCGGGCTTTTTTTAAAGATTTTGCGCACTATGCAAAATGAAAACATGAAACTATGAAAACAATGCAATCACAATAAACACAAGACGTTAAGTGGAGTCGAGCGAGTTTGTGCCCCAAAAACGATGTATAAAAGCATATGGCGAAGATAAGCGGAACTGGCGATCCATATTCGAAATAGGTACATCTGAAGTCGTGCCCCGAAATATAGTTTTGAGCGTTTATGCGCTGGTGCGGAAAGAAACTTTGATACCATCGTTATAAAAATACATAAAAATAATAAAATACAATAATGCACTGAATTACATGCGAATTGCTTTCTGTTTTTATCTTGGTGGTTGGGTGGGCACGTGCCCTTGTGCCTTGTAGTACCAGCCGCCACTGACGTTTTCTACATCTGTTGATCCATCACATTGAATATTATCAAATTCACTTGCTGTGGCGGAAGGATACATTGAAGATTCTGTGACCAATAAGATAAAAGGTAACAGAATAATTTGAAACATACATGAGTGGGTGAAAACCTCACCAGTTTTTTATAATACTAAAATATTTTTAATAATATAAAATATTATTAAAAAAATCTAGTGTGAAGAACACAAATACAAGTTTAATATTAATATTTTTGTGAGCGTAACCCTCTTCAGAGACGCAGCTACGTATTTAATCTTTCTACAGATTCCTCAGCACGCCCCTGCTGAAGAAGGAGACCCTCACAAAAAGAACGACTTCGCTATTTCACAAAAATTATTAAGACCGAGCGTAGAAGTACATTCAGTGTTGCATATTAGCAAAACGACTGAAGCACTCGCTCAGTCTACATAGCAAATGCAGAACTAACGAAGTGTTTCCAAAGATGGCACTGGCGTATCTCTATAAAATTGTATTTTTCGTGCCTTGTATTTGTGTCTTTCACACTAGATTTTTTTAAGAATATTTTATATTATTAAAAATACTATTCTATTAATAAGATAAAAATTGCGAAAAAGATTGTAAATAGTAATATGCTCTTCGCTGCGTGCTTCAGTGAACCTCAAGATAGTGTCAATTTTAAAAATGAATTTTCGAATATGAGTACTGATTCTTTTGAGCCTATACCTTCCAGCAGTAAACAAATTGTAAGGAGTTATTTGAAAGTTTGTAGCCAATTACATCAAAACGAGACAGCAAATCCTACCGTCTCCATAAAGAATTGTTCAATTTATATTATTATTATAAAGACGGCAGACTATGTGCCCGAACACTAAGTAAACTAACTGCCTCGGTATACGTATTTATATGATCGTCTCTTTGTTCTTTTCTGCGTTTTTTTTTATATTTAACAATCAATAAAAACATCCATACATATATGTGTGTTTATTTAGGTTGTCTAACGTAAACGAATTTCAAACGCATGATGTTATTGTTATATATATATGTATGCATTAATAAATGCTTTATATTTTCAAAATATTGTATTTATAAAATTGTATTTATTAAAATGTTTTGAATTTTTTATTGGCGTTGGCAAAATAAAAAAGAAAACGCAGAAAGGAACAAAGAGACGATCATATAAATACGTATACCGAGGCAGTTAGTTTACTTAGTGTTCGGGCACATAGTCTGCCGTCTTTAATTATTAATATAAAATTGTAAGTGGAAAAATTATGTAATTTGGTGTTGTCTGGAGTGTTCTAGTTTATCTGTTTAATACTTTACATTATTAAATAACGTGTGTTCACTTGAAAAGTCAATCTAGTAGCATGTGATTTACTGAGAACATTTTGAAGTATGTCGTAAATTAAAATTTACTACTAAACCTACGAAGTCGTATATTTTGACAGTTTCATACATACAAATAAATAACAAATAATAGGTATTTATTGAAAACTATAACAAATGTTGAAAATGTTGTCCTTCAAGATCAATGCACTTTAAAATCCTCCGTTCAAAATTTCTGATTATATTCTGCAACATTACTGGATTGTTATTAATTTCCATGCATTTCTGTTCAATTCTCTGTAGCATATCATTCAAATTCAATATAGTTGTTCGAAATATGTTATTTTTTAGATAAGGCCACAAAAAGAAGGCGCAAGGTGTTAAATCGCATGAACGTGCAGGCCAGGCAATTTCAGTATTTCGACTAATTATACGCTCATCAAAAAATTCTCTTAAATAATCCAAAGATTCTGTAGTACAGTGACAAGGTGCTCCGTCTTGTTGGAAATATGCATTTTGAAGTTCATCATCATGCAACTGATTGACAAATGGTTGTAAAATTTCCGTACGGTACCTTTGAGCAGTTAACGTTCCCTGAAAAATATTGGTCGAATGATTCGCCTTTGGCTTATCGCTGCCCAAACACCAATTTTCTCTGAATGTAGCGATTCTTCATTAATTACATGTGGATTTTCACTATTCCAAATTCTTGTATTTTGTGAATTTAGGTATCCCGTTTTATAAAACCATGCTTCCTCAGTAAAGATGACTCTTTGCGAAAGTTCTCCATTATTGTTCATATTTACAAACCAATTACAAAACTGTAGTCTACGTGGGTAATCAATTTCTAACAATTCTTGTGCTGCTGTGACACGGTATGGATAAAGTTGCATATCCTTTTTTTAATAACTTGTGAGTTGTACCAACAGAAAGGTTTATCTGTTGACTCAAATGTCGAACAGATGTTTGTGGTTCATTTTTCATTATTTCTTCAACACGATTGACAACTTGAGGTGTACGTTTCTTAACTGCTCCGCTGCCTGATTTTCTTAAGAGACTACCAGTTTCAGAAAAAAGTTTTAAAGTTCTATCCAAAGTATTCTTAAATTGTATATAATAATCTATTACAAAATGTGGAAACTCAACTTGAAATTCTACCATGCAATCTTGAACTGAATAAACCCATAAACCATCAATTTTATTACCACTTCGAAAATAAGCATGGACTAAAAAAATTTTATGTTCTAAAGTGAAAGCCATTTTAAATCTGAGAAGCAATTTATTTAAACCAGAATCGACGCACGATTATTTTATGCACTAACTGATATTTGTGATTGACATTATCAAATGTCATTTGGATTTACGTTTACGGAACAACAAACACATACAAATATATTTGCGTCTTATTCTATCAAAATTTCAAAGTAACCTAGATTGACTTTTCAAATGAACACTTGTTACACATTATTATACGTAATACATCTGTTTTTATTAATATATAATGTTTTTATTTATTATAAAAGGTGAAAATCTAATTTATCGCCCTTTATCAACAGATCTATCTCAAACCTATCCTGGTACGAATTTCAATACCCTTCGACGGATAAGCAATAAATGCCGGCAAAATTAGCCTATTTCCTAATCATCGCTTGTAATGCGGTTAACAAAACAAGTAGGTACTTTACGTGCTACGAAGCGTTCACTAATTATCTAAATAAAACATTTTCCTATTTCCTATCGAGAGTGACAATGTAGCTGTCGACGTGCGTACATGGCATTTTACCTCATGTCGTGCTAAGAATATGTGAATTTGTATATATTTTGTTATCGTCATACAATTTCGAAACGCTCCGTATATATTTAATAAAGTGAAATGTTCTCGGAAGTGGAATTTAACCATATAGGCACGACAAGTATTGTTCTAATTCTAATTAATTTATATTAAATGCATGTTAACAGGATAGAAGATATTTCAAGAAACTAAGGGATGAAGGTCGTAACGGCTGAAAGAGAAAATAAACACTGAATAATTAAAACCTTGGAGATATTACAAAAATAATATTCACATTACAAGACACTTACAGATATCTTATTAAGTTATTATATTTTATAACTTTCTGTTCAAATTAATATTATAGTTTACATAATATATAAAAACTTTCTTCATTATAGTAGGCTGTTTCTTTAAGTAATAATTAATCAAAGATTGGTGCACATGCGAAGCTTCAAAAAACTTCAAATTCTGACAGTTGCCATACATAAATTCAAATTATAAACGCTTATATTTTTATTACTCAAAGTTGCTGTAGAACCGGCTAAAAATTAGAAAATGGAGATTGGGTTTATTCCACTAATTCTAATCTGTCAGTTACTTCCGCACAACTGCAAAAACATGTTCAAGCTTGTGTTATTAAATTTGGTGAAACAGGGACAATAACTAGTAAACCTGGCGGTGGAGCACCTAGAATACGAACAGCAAATTGCATAGAGGATATTCGACGTCGAATTGACAACTCAGACAAAAAATCAATCGCAAAACTATCACAAGTTCATTTGTCAGTTGGAACATGTCATATTATTTTAAAAAATGACATACAAGTTGTTTCCATATAAAATTCAAGCAGTTTCGGAACTCAAATAGATAGATTTTGTTACGAGAACACAGTATTGTCTATGGTTTTTGAATAATATAAATTATAATGACATTCTCGACAAATGCTTCTTTTCGGATGCGGCTTGGCTCCATCTTTAAGACAATGCACATTCACCCCTAATTGTAATACTGGCAAATGAAATAAATAGTAAATACAAACAATACAATTGTTACAGGTACTGAATTACCGAGTACGTATATAACAATGAACAGCAAGTGGGTTAGAGATAACGAACAGTATTCGAAGAATACAATAAATGCAATAAACCGAAATCTCTAAACCTAATCGTAAAAGGACGAATACATTGTAACCGTCAATATAATAAATACAATAAATGAAATATAACAATAAAACTTATGCTATTATATAGGTCTACATCTGCAAATGAATGAATTTACAAGAATGTTTATACATGTACTGAGTGAGTAAAGAGTTTTATGACCGTAGGAAACAAGACAATCCATAAGTGACCACTTACGATAATTAACAAATTAGATATTTGGGAAACTCAGACCTTTCTATATACTTTACATTTATAAATAGTATAAAATTAAAATTAAAGAAAAATTTAGGCATGTGTCAAGCTTCTACTCTATAGTCTCTCCGCATTTAGATTATTTCTCTTCAATATTATTTAATCTAAACAAGAATGAAACGCAACAGCTACAAAAAAAAATTCATAACAGAGCAAAGAGAATTATTTTAAAATGTAAATAGGTATACTCCAACATCAGTAATGTTGAGTATCTTGAATTTATTAAATGTATGTCAGAGAATACTATTCAAAAGGTTAATATTTATATATAAACTCAGAAACTATATTCTACCGCAATATTTGACAGATAATATATTATTAATTAGGAATGTTCATAACTAAAGGCCGAATTATATGCAGTTTGCATAAATTTGCATATTTGCATAATATATGGATTTTGGATATTGTTTGCATATTTTGTAATAATTCGGCATTTTTGCAAATTTTAAGAATCTGAGTTTTATTTATTTACTAAATCAAATTTATTATAGGCATTACTAAAAATATGTCGTGGATGTAACAAACAAACTGAAATTAAACAGCCTTCTTTAAATTAAAAAAAAACATTTCATTAAGCCTCTTCCCGTTACTTTTCCGAAAAGCATCTCCAAGAATTTATTAATGCTCTTCCCATCTTTTCGAAGTGTAAACTTGTGAGCTGTGAGTTGTGATATATAATAGCAAAAATGTCGAAAATAGCGACTGTGCCAGGATGGATTGCACCTTATTCAGAATTGCGTATGGGTAGAGAAAAAGTGTTTTGCGTAGCATGCTGCAAGATTGTGAGTAAAATTTTAAGTTTATTTCCTCTTATTAATTAAGTTTTTAATTATTCCTTTATCTTTTACTAACATTTATTTTATAAGAAAACAACCGATGATGTAATATATTTTTTGCACATTACAAGTGAGAGAAAGTTCCAAGTCGACCAACATGCAAAACTAACAAAGATGAAATTGGCGAAGAAGAGTCAGCAAACATTACCGCAATGTTTGCCATCAACTTCCAAAAAATCGGAACAAGAACAATTTAATGAAGATATGTGTCAAATGTTTGTGTCGGCAGATATTCCACTACATAAATTTACTATAGTACTCGCGCTGTGGAGAATTTTTACATAGACACGTATAGAAGAGCACAGACAACTAGAAATGTTTTGGTAAGTAGTTTTAGAATATACAATAATTTACCATATGAAATAAAAAATAGTGAGAATATTAATATATTTAAGCGATTATTAATTAAGTATATAGGAACACAAAATGTGATTAGTTAATAGCAAATTTATATAAACATATGTTTTTGTAAAAAGCAAATTACTTAATAAATATATTAATTATTATGATTATTTTGTCTCTGGAGTATATGTACACTTCTATTCACATATAATGGCTATTATTCACACGGGTGATTTGCGCCACTCGCTTCGCTCGCGACGCAAACTTCACCCTGGTGACTAACAGCCATCACTATATGCTCGTTGCATAATACACTCTTAGTACGACCAGTAGTATCGTACGTAAAAGCACCTTGTAGAAATGTGTCCAAACACTTAATAGATTTAATTCTTACACACACTAAATTCAAATCTAAGTTCTCCGTTAAAAATTCCCAGGAATTAATTAACAACATTTCAAACTTGCAATTACCAAACAAATGTAAACTCATTTCTTTTGATGTCTCGAATTTGTTCACTAGTATCCCACCACAGGAGGTAATAGATTTAATTACTTTACAACTAGAACGTAGAAACACGAACATTGTCACAAAGACCGAAATTTTACAGCTCTTAGAAACGTGCTTGGAACAAAATTATTTTCAATTTAAAAAGAAATTTTATAAACAAACAGATGGTCTAGCAATGGGAAACACACTAAGCCCCTTATTAGCGGAAATTTTCATGAATAATTTAGAAACTATAATTCATACACATCCCTTGTTTGGTAATTGTGTATATTCGTTTAGGTATGTTCATGACATATTAATTTGCTTTAACGGTTCAGATGGACAATTAAAAACTTTACATAATTATATCAACACTATTCACCCCAAAATAAATTTTACTGTAGAAACAGAAATAAATAAAAGCATTAATTTTCTAGATTTAACCATATCACACAAAACTAATAAACACGAGTTCGCTATATACCATAAACCAACACATACAGATACCACAATACACGCTAATTCTTTTCATCCTATAACACACAAATTATCCGCATACCAATCAATGGTATATAGATTAATTCATGTACCTGTGAGTAAAAGTAATTTCGACCTTGAACTAAATAGAATATACACAATAGCATTAAACAATGGTTACTCTATAAATATTGTCAATAACATCCTAACTAGCCAACAAAAATCTAAAACCCTTTCCTTAGTTTATCCAACATTAAAATACAAGATAATTAATTCCTATAATTCAATCACTTACTTAGGAAAAATTTCGGAAAAAATTGGTACTTTCATTAAAAAACTTAATAACGAACATATATAATTTAAAACAGACAATACTATACAGAACATTATTAAAAACAACAAAGATAAATAGACAAAGAATCAAACTCTGGTGTATATAAGTTAACATGCGAAGATTGTAATAAGGTATACATAGGACAAACGGGGAGGACATTCAAAATTAGGATGAAAGAACACGAGAGAAGCCATAAAGAAAAGAAAACAGATTCAACTTTCGCAAGTCATTGTATAGATATCAATCATAGATTTAATATAGATATCAAAATTTTACACATTCAAGAAAAAAGTAAAAAAACTGAACCTGTTAGAAAACTTAGAAATTAGTAGATACAATAGTTTAGGATTAGCTTTAAATGACCAACTAGATTTAAACAACTCCCCTCTACTAAATTTAAGATTGTAAAAATTTTTCCACCACCATTTCCCCAATAATTTTCACATAAATATTCAAACTTGTATTGTACATATTCAGTATTTCATCCACCTGATGAAGCCATTGTATGGCGAAACAATATTGTAGTGGTATTTACAATAAAAGAATTTTTGAAACTAGAAGTTTAATTACTTATTTCTTAGCGTTAATACACTATTGTTTAGTAGGTATACTTTTCTTCATTAAGTGGGTTGCTTTTATTATGTGCTGTGGGTATTTTACGATTATTTATTACATCTCATTATAATAAGGTAAACTATTTTATTTTTTTTATTAATTTTTTTTATATTGTACATTATGTTCAAAATTTATAATACTGTACAATGAATTGTCTATTTTTTATATATTACGTTGTTGTCCTGTAAAATGGTTCTGCTGTTGGACAATAAAGTTATTTTTATTATTATCTTCTTCGAGTCACAAATCGGAGCAGATTCTTTATAAAATTTATGTAACTTTTCTTCAGTTTCTTTAATGGGTTTTCCACGTCAGAAATATCTAATTAACACAAGAAATTGCTTTTTCTCCGTATTAACACAAAAAACAATAAATTCCATATAAAAATTTCATATAAATACTTTAACGATTGTAAAAACTTATCTATTTGACAGATTTGGGCGAAATTTAGACAGATAAACATGTCGAAAATTTTGCCAACTTTTGTAAAGTCAGTTTCCTATAAAATCACCTTTATATAAAGGAGAAATGTTAAATAACTTCGAAGTGACTGGTATGAGGGAGGTATAAAAAAAAATATGCCATTCTAAGCAAAAATACTTCAATTTTATTTTCGAAATAACAATATTAACAACACAGTAAAGTAATTAATTTTATTTCGGCACTTTTAACAAATCCTTAGATACTTAAATTATTTAGTTCGTGATATATGTTCACTAGGGCATTAAAATTTTCAGGATTACTTTCAAAATTCTCTATTAAAACCTGCAATTAATAATTCTGTAGTTAAATAATGGTATAATTTTAAAAATAAATACCTTAATACTCTTGTCAATATCTTTTTTAATTTCGTACATTTCCTGACTAAATTCCTTCAGGAAATATTTCTTCAAGTGAAACAATTCCTCAGTGTTTCCATGTAAAACTAAGCTATTCAAGCTCGTATCCAATTCAACACTAATGGAATTTCCAAAACCAGATGTTGTCTTGGCGATAGCTGTGTATTCACTTTTAGAAAATGAAGATTCACGTCTTGGATCCCAATTGTGATAAGAATTCTTTATTAGAACTTTTAAGAAATTTTCAAAATCCGTGTGATAAGAGAGTTTACATTTGATTATTGGCAATTTCCAAGTTGACGATTTGAAACCGTATAATTTCGATAGACTAATGAGTTTAAAATAGAAACTATTTTTTATTTTAAGATCTGAATATAGGTGCAAATGATAGGAAATATCTATTGGAATGGAGGCGATTTTTAAACATGGCCAAACACCTTTATCCGGCCAACCTATCTCCACTTCAACTAGAACTTCCTCAATCGTATTCTCGAAAGGTATCACTAAACAAATTGGATTTATTGCTTTCTTATTGATATTCACACATTTATTAACGCGACATCTCGCATTTTTTAGGGAAACACAAATTAACCAATTCTTATGTATTACTCGCTCTTGGAAAGATTTCGATACAAATATCTCGATAAGATAATATTTATTGCCTGTATACGTGGATAATTTATCGATTTCAAATTGGGAAATTTTATCAGATAATTGATCGTTGATATCGAAAATTGAATTAAATACTTTGACCAGAACTCTAAATATTTTCTCCTTAACCAGGTCCTTCTTTAACGTCAGTCCAGTTGCGATAATTTTATTATCTAAAACATCGATTTGCTTCTTGAGTTCGTTACGTTTTCGATGTTCGTCTTGTATTTTTTGTATTATATTTTCATATTTTTGTAATTGTAAGGATGTTAAATGTTCCATATTCTTTTGGAGATAAATCCATGAGATACTTTAACTTATACTTGCTTTCCGAGTCTGAAAAAATTAAGATAATTTAATTACTTATAGTCTATTCACGATTACAAACGAGGTACGTCATAACTAAAAGCCGCGAGGCCTACGAGAAAGACCGGCCTAGGCGCGTATTCGAGAAACAGTGGTCACGTGACCATCTTAGTCCCATAACTTCACCGCGCTAGATTTGAATGTACTATATGTGCAAACGTTTGGTGTAATAAATCGATTTCTGTTTTAAATTTTTCTTATTTAATTACTTAGTACGAAATATAGCATACAACAGCAAAGTATTTATGTAGATAATAGTGTTTTTTTTGTACATTGAACAAGAAAGTATCAAGATATTTTACTGCAATGAATGGTTTGGGTCTTAATAAAATTATCACATAGTCATTGTAAATAATTTTTAATGTATAAACAATTACAAACAACAATATATGTAATATATAGAGAACGGACGCAATTTCCATAAAACGCAATCGGCAATTGGAATTGTGTATAACGTCGCTGAGTACATCCCGGCGTAATTCAATTAAGTATTTGTTTGACTTACTCGGACACCTGGGCTCGCAGCGATAACAATGGACAAGCCAGCTACTGTATTCGTAGAATATAGTGCTTTTTAAAGTGTTTTCATGAGCGTAGATAGAAGCGGGGGTTTTATAATGTATTTCATTTATTAGTTTATATTTCGTAAGATAAATAAAGTGCTGTGAGTTAGTTTCTTGTTTTCGTAGATCTAACTGTTATTTACATCGTAATTTTTGTGATAGATTCTGTTTAATGATTGAATCTACTTCTCCCATATTATTTCGACGTAAGTGTGCATTGAATTTCGTTCAGTTTCAATAACTTACGCACACATTTTTAGTTTTCATTTATTTAGATCTAGAGCATTGTTTAAGTTACTTTTTCAAACATGATATGGAAGAATGTCGAGAACGGCATTGTAAAACAATGGCGAGTTGGATTGACGGTCATACTGATTGTATGTCCATTGTCAGTGATTCCGAAATTTCTTACAAAATCCGTAAAATATCGTCAAAAATTCGTCACTTAGGATCGCAAACACATCTGAACTCTGTAAAACTTTTATGGCGGCTAATATTCCATTAAATAAACTTAGCAATCCCACTTTAAAAATATTTCTTCAAAAATATACTGGTCGAAATGTTCCTGATGAATCAACTTTACGCAAATATTATGTTTCTAGGTGCTATACGAGAACAGTAGAACGCATTAGAAGCCATCTTTTAAATCAATACATATGGATAAGCGCCGACGAAACGGTGAATATGTTAGGACGCTGTGTGGTAAATGTTGTAGCTGGTGTACTATATCCAACTATTCCCTATAACTCATATGTAATAGCAACAAGTGTTATAAATAGAGTTGATGCGGATACAGTTGCTGAAACCATTAAGGAGAATATGCAAAAAATGCTTCATTCGGGCGCCACGTATAAAGAAAAAATACTTTTATTTGTCAGTGATAGTGCTGCGTATATGTTAAAAACAGGCAGACTATTGAAGAAAACATATTCTAATATGCTGCATATTACTTGTGTAGCATATGCTCTCCACAGAATCTGTGAATATATCAGAGACACTTTTCCGGAAGTTGATAGACTTGTATCAACTTTTAAAAAAGTTTTCAGAAAAGCACCATTGAGAGTAGCTCTTTTCAGGGAAAAATTTCCATCTCTGTCACTGCCTTCCACTCCAGTAATAACTAGATGGGGAACATGGCTGGAAGCTACTAGTTATTATGCTGAGAATTTCGATTCTCTAAAACATTTCGTAACACTGCTAAAGGAGGATGCTAGCAGTATTGGTGAGTGCAAGGAGCTCACACAAATCCCAAATTTAAAAAATCAGTTGTACTTTCCTCACGAACACTTTGGAAAATTGCCAAAACTAATCACTTATTTTGAAAATCGAAATCTCAAATTAAATGACGGATTAACCACATTAGATGTGGCTGTTAATAATTTGAAAAGTATTCCAAGTGACTTCGGATGTGGCCTTCGGCAAAAGTTTGAAGCAATTCTTAATAGAAATCCAGATTTAATTACATTGCAGCAATTATGTATGGAGACAATTCCACAAAATCTAACGGCTAAATATGAAGAAATAAAAGAATATTTCCAGTATGCACCTATAACCAGTTGCGATGTAGAAAGGACGTTTTCTATTTATAAGGATGTACTTAATTCAAAGAGAACAAAATTGACAGAAGAAAACCTTGAGAAACTATTGCTAGCCAATATTAATACTCCTTTACTCAACTTGAACGACAAATTGAACAAATAAAAATATTCCAATTATAGAAATAAAATTAAAAACTTTATAAATACAACTTTTCAACAAATAAATATGTATTTCGTAATTTTATAGATCACCACCCGTTCGTTTTCCAATTATATAAATAAAATTAAATATTTTAGAAATACAGCCTTTCGCCAGTACTGCACTGAGTGGTAAGCGTGTCCGTTCTCTAGTAATATATATATAAATTAACAGAAAAATAGTCATAAGATTAATAAAAGTAAAGGTATATAAGCAAATATAAATAGCTTGCTACCTACGCGATCAAAAATAGTAGCGCACGCTAACAACAAGGCTGACGCTTGATGTTCAGCGAATACCTCTCTCTCTCGGGCTGACCCACCCGAAGGTGGACGCTCCACAGAAATGCCCCTACCGACTAGCTCGTAAGAAAGGAGAGCGTGTGGAATCAAAAGATCGCTCGATGGTAAATAAAGGCGCCACCGCATAAAAGTCCACGGCAGGCGCACCCCGTATACACGGCTGCGGGTGGAACTTAGGTGGCCTCAGTCGCAAAAGAGAGAAGTATTCCCCCCACACCTTGTTGCTGCCAAAAACGTGAAACTGTGATCTCTCTAGCACCCGCAGGGAAGGAAATCAAACACGCAAATCCAAACAACAAATATCTTTAATAACTAAACAAATCAACAATAACAAACGCTTCCTCAGGTCCAAACAATATACAAAAATAACAAATCAGGAAACTAACATCAGTATCAAATAAAGTTCAAAAGGTGTACGTATCTTACAACTTGGTAAAGAAAGCTAAGTATAAAATTAACAAAAGTATAAAATTAAAGAAAGGTAAAGCTAACTCAAAATTATAATACAAACGAGGATAAGCCTCTCTGTATGTAGTGACAAAATAATTAAAGTAATAATAATGGCTAGAACAAAATTAAATACCCTCAAAATAATTAAACACCGGGTATATAAATTTATAGTATAAATAAAATTATAATAAAATACCTTTCAGAGATAACGCTATATGAAAATGACAATGAGCAAATGTGCACGCAAGTTATTCAAGCACAGCTCTTAATGTGAAAGCATCACCCTGTATTACATGTTAATAATTAATGCACAAGAAAACTATACGTCAAATTAACAAAGAAAAGGAATTCGATAGAACGGTAGCGAGAATTCTTACAGTAGTTCTTTACAAAAAACGTTTACAAAAAAGTAATCACTGAAATAAAATTGACGTAATCACAAGTTATACAGAAGCTCCACTGATGGTACGAGCCTCATGATTATAATAAAGTCAATTGAAATGGTTGCTAGATTCATAAACAACTTTCTAGGTAAAGAAATTTAAATGAGTATAGCCTAATTATATTTTACCTTTCTAAGTAAATTTAGGGGGTGAAGCCCTTAATTTGACTAAACAAGTGATAGGTTCACAGCAAAAATATAGCAGAGAAAGGAGAAGCCCCTCTCTGAAATTTACTAGAAATAATTAAAAAAAGATTACAGTATCACCCTAATGATGATTAAAAAGTTAGAATTTAATTTGTCTCCATACAAAAAAAAATAACTCCTTAAAGACACCAAAATATTCTAATGCACACTTAGCTGGCACCAAAGTTACGGAGATTCGTTCCCCTGGAGTCTGTCCTCCTGGTTAGAACATCAATTAGACGGTATGTAAGAGATTAAACCACCATTCAGGAAACTTGGTCCCAAGATGGCCTTCGATCACCACGTGGAAAATTAATCTTGACAGAATTTGTTCAAAATTGCCAAATCATGCTATTCCAACTGAATAAACACATATTCCAAATATACCAATTAACCCAAATAAACCAAATATACCAAATAAATCCTAAGAAGAAAATACGAAATAAGTAAAACTCAAAATAGTAAAAATATTTCTTACCGCAAAATAAGCTCCTTCGAATAAAAGAGACACGTTAGCGTATCGATGTCTAAGGAAGAAGTAATCGAAGAAAACCGCGTGTTTCACACAATGGCCGACATACGTCATCCAGAATATTCGGAAATATTAATGAAAGAAAACAAAGCTCAAAATCTCCCAACGATTAAAGTACGCCTAAAGAGTTCGACCGAGCACACTTCGATAATAAGCTAATTATCAGAAAACGGTAATTATCAAAATTTAAGATAATTAAACATTCGAAGCAGAACTCTGTAATTGAAGGAAACCAAAATTCCGAACAGAGGGCGCTCTAACGAAAGAGTTAACAAATAACAAACTGAACGGTAATTCAAGACCAAAGAAACTGCGTCAAGACGATCTTACAATTCAAAACACGAATTTCCACAAAGCAAAATTAGGTACCGGAGTACATGATTCGAGATAAACGAAAAACACTGCCAGAATGATTTAAGCGGCAAAATGAATGTTTAAAGAAGTGTACTGCGTCAAATATAGCAACTTCAAAAATATCGGGAACTAACCAGATGGCGTCCGCAAACAAAGAACCAAAATTATATAACGGAAAATATAGGGTCGGTCAAAATAATCGAACCCGAAATTAGAATTAGGAAGAATTTAACTTTTGAAAAGCTTAAACGACATGATAATTAATAAACTAAAAATATAAAATAGAGTAATTTGTAACAATTGAAAAATAAGCGGATCACGATGACTTGAAGAGCCTAGAACAAGAGTAAAAGGAATAAGAATTCACCAGCAAAACGCAGAGTGATTTTCCATACTTAACAAGCTCATTGTCTTATACTAAATATATTTTAAGCTTTCAGTTTTTTTATTTTTCATATATTTCATCCAGATGTAAATTTACAATTAATTCATGGTCTTTCAAAAAACTTACATTACTTTTTAAGTATTCAAGAGGTGTATTTGTGCTACAAATACACCTCTTTTCATTTCGATTAATTAAAATCCATTCATTTGAGGTATTCTTAGAATTATAATAAAACGTTATAATATCTTCTATTGCGCGAATTTCTCTCGCTTGTTGATATTTCTGAAAAGACTCAAGACTGTCTTTTACAGCGGTTTCCATATTTTCCTCTTCTACATTACATAACCTTCTTGAAGTAGAAGGAGCTGTACTTAAATAGTGCGGCAGGTTTGGAAATATTGAAGGTACTACATTGTTTTTCAATTTAGGTATTTTTCTTGGATATTCCTTACGTTCTCCACCAACAATACACACATCTGTTCTAATAATGTCACATTCTGCAAAATGTTTGATGCATATAAAAGGATTTTTTACGGTAGTAAAATCAGTTGGTATTTTTCTTAGCCAGGTTTTTCTCAAAACTTCATCTTTAGGAAGTGCAAATGTTGTGACATACTCTGTTTCATTTCTGTAATTTGATCTACATCCTTTTACACTGCAATGTCTAGGCATGATCTGAAAACAAAACAATGTAAAATTAATAATAAGCAGGCATTTTAAAAACACAGAAGTGGATGCAAATTAATATTACTTACTATATAATACTATATTTATGTATTCTCAATGTTCTTTAAATGCACTTATAACTTATAAATAACCTGTAAACTTGAACTGCACTGAATCACACAACAATCCGTAGGACCGTAGGCAAGGAATTATGGGACTAAGATGGTCACGTGATTTTTGTGCGCCTAGGCCTGTATTTCTCGTAGGCCTCGTAAAAGCCGAATTATATGCAGTTTGCATAAATTTGCATAATATATGCATTTTGTAAATTATTTGCATATTTTGTAGTAATTCAGCATTTTTGCATATTTTAAGTATCCGGGTTTTATTTATTTACTAAATCAAATTTATTATAGGCATTATTAGAAATATGTCGTGGATGTAACAAACAAACAAAAATTAAGCAGCCCTCTTTAAATTCAAAATAGCATTTTATTAAGCGTCTTCCCGTTACTTTTCCGATAAGCGTCTCCAAGAATTTATTAATGCTCTTCCGATACATCCAGGCTGAGACAAAATTCCAGTAAAAGCTAATACCTTAAAACTTCCAAATAAATACAAAAATACATTTTACCAGATAATTCGGAGTATATTTCCATATTCGAAAGTAATTTTATTTTAAACGTCATTTTACGTTGGCTTTTCGAAGTGTAAACTTGCGAGTTGTGATATATAATAGCAAAAATGCCGAAAATAGCGACTGTGGCTGGATGGATTGCACCTTATTCAGAATTGCGTATGGATGGAGAAAAAGTGTTTCGCGTAGCATGCTGCAAGATTGTAAGTAAAATTTTAAGTTTATTTCCTCTTATTAATTAATTAATTAAGTTTTTAATTATTCCTTTATCTTTTACTGTTACGCTTAGCATATAGAATATTTTAATTTATTTTTAAATAATATATTCGTCTTTAAATATCGCGATTTTATAATATTTTAACTTAAGAGACATTTTTCTGTATATTCGTTTACAAAGAGAAATCATTTCTCTTTTGTTATATCCTGACCGACGAGACCCTTAGTTTTCTACCTGACCTAACGTTACTGTGGAATTTCTTTCTATTTACATTTCATTTTAGATTGTTTTAATTCAATTATATATCCCTATGGTGTTTCATATCATTAGGAAGCTTATGTCACAAGCGTTATTTTAATAATATTTATGCCATCGATAGAACACCTCTTCAGGTCCCGCTTCTTAATTAATTATAATTCAAGATATCGACCCCTCTCTTCGACAGGTCATAAAACATACCGTTTTCAAAACCAGTGTCTATCGACGCAAAGCTATCAGTCGATCTTTTCTTTAGAACCTTCGTTAGTTAAACAACTCCTCGTGCTGTTCAAGTACACAATGCAACTCACCACGCCGTCCGGCCTCTTTCGCTTCTAAGGCCAAACATCGCTCTACATATACTTGACCAAGGTATATCTTCTTTTTTTTTATAGTTGCGGTTAATACCGCAACTATCAAAAAAAAAAGAAAAGGTCGCAAAAGAGAAAAAACTCAAGTTTCGGGCGACGTGGATTGCCCCACTTACCCATCCTGCATCCTTACCCATCCTGCCCATCCTTACCCATCCTGCACTTACCAACTGCTACGGTGCTAATGCACCGTAACAATATATAATCAAAAATTCAAAACTAGTACGTATTGCTATGGCTTTTTCCCCGCAACATTTAGTGAATATTTTTGAAAAATATTATTTTTGTAGTGTACTATTTTCTATAACAGTGTTTGATTTATTGTATGTATGAACACTGATTTTATTTTGAGTTGTTTTTGATTTCTGTGGTAGTTTGTCGTTCCGCCACGATATTATTTAGACACGTTTTGAACTCAAAGTAAGAGAGTTGTGTATTGGGAGATAAAATCTTTTTTATCTTTCATTTCAATTAAATTCGGTTTTTGTTTTTGAATTCATTGTGTTCGTGATTGCTTTTCTCATTAACGAATTTATACGAGTGTGTATACATCGTATTTTGAATTTATTACTCTCTTATTTGCACGTGTTCTCCTATGTTATATGAGATAAAAAACCTACGTAAGTTTTATTTCACATTTATAATATTATTTCTTTATTGTATGCAGTTATTCTATTTTCATTGTATGAATTTAGATATACTTTTATGGTATTTAAGATTTAGATGCAAAGATACTTTTTTGTTTCTAGTAATTTTTTTTAACGTTAAATTCTAGAACGTTTGATTTTCAAGGTTGGTTTTTATATCTGTGGTATCGCGCAGGTCTTAGATATTTCGGGTTTGACAGATTGTTTTCTGTTTACATTTTGAGTTTGTTATTCTGGGGAGATAGAGAAAAATATCTTTGGAATTTATTAGTTCTTATTCTTGCTCGCGAGTCATAAGAGGATGTTTAAATTTGATTAGCTGTCACCCCCAGCAAATTAAGTTTACCTGTATGTGTTATTGTAAAACACAGGTCTTTATATTTCATAAAGATTCATTTTTTTATTTTTTTTTTTATAAACTTTAATTTGGAAACTGTGACTTTATTATTACCTTTGTGTGAATTATTGATTTTGGCGCCCAGTATTTTTGTAGAAGAGAAGTACCACTTTTTGAATTGGAAACCCTGAGAGGAAAGCTGTTTTATAAAAGAAAAGTAACCGATTGAGCATTAAAGTTGGACAGTGTTGTGGTGAATAGTGGTTCAGTCAACTACGAACTTACTATTCATAGCAGTATGTAACCAAAACACCAAAGAGCGAGTACGATTGCGTAATAGTTCTAGAACTGTTCAGAATTGCGAATCAAAAGAAACCTATAGTGTACAAAGCGGAACATCACTGGAGTACGTGGACAGAACGAGGTCCTGCTAATGCCCGATGCAATAAGAACAAATCTAGTTGGTTCGACCGAAGCCTTTTCGAAGACTGGTTTATGTCAATGACATTATCGTATACGAAAAACTGTGGTAATTACATCAATAAATGGTTTTTCATACTTGAATAGTCGAAGGGATGTTGTTTACTAAGCGCTTTAGCCATATGTTTACGAAGGTGATTCGCCGTGAGAGAGTTTTTATAAAGCTGGCAACAACAATTTATTTCAAAAGCCTGTTATTAAAATTTCGTCTAAATCTGCCAAGCAAATAAGTTAATTAAACATTACTTTTTATGTGAAAAAACCGTTAAAAACCAGTAAAGAAACTGAAGAAAAATTATGATGGACCTGCTCTCCTTTCCATGGAATGATTCGTTCAAAATATGCATAATCACATTTACAGTAACTACTGCTGAAAAAAGTAATGTAAATACCATTGTAAAGAAGGATCGCGGAATAAAAACTTGTGAGATACGTAATGCCGTAAACATCTGAACCCAACGGTTGCACAATATTTTGCATTAACGTTAATATGAAAAAATTACCCGCAAAACGAGTGTCGCATTTGCTTATTCTTCAGAAAATACGAACCCGTGTAATAATTTCAAATGATTACATGGGTAAGTTCGAACGAAATCCAAGACAATTTTTTTCGTCGACATGTCACCTTAGATGAAACTCTGATACATCAATATAATACAGAGACAGAAATTCAGTGTTATTTGGTTACAACTTTTAGTATTTTAAAAAATCCGTTTTATATTGTTTGATTGTATATTTATCCTATAATTTTTTATAATTATTTTGTGATATGGAACGGACATTTTATTTTTAAAGACGTTTTAACATCTAAAAGGACTAATTTAACACGGGAACACCTTGAACAAATTTTAGTTGTTCATAGTAATGTTTTACACTTTCAATGTTTCACAGAAAATACATAGTTTTGAGTTTTGTTCTTTGTAAATTATTTTTATTCAAAATTCGAAACGCAATTGGGCCATTCCATGAAAAATGAGCCTGATAAGAAAAAAAATATTTTTAAAATATACTTATTTTACTTATAGTTTCATTAACTAAACATATTAAAGTTCAATATTCAAAAAAAAAAGAATTGGAATTTTTTTTCCATGAGAAATTTCAACTTGAAGTTAACCTTAATTTCTTTCATTTGGGTTGGCATTACTTTTTAAAGATAAACAAAAATTGTGGTTGTCATTGTTGGTATATTATTAAAGTGAAGAAAAATGTTAAATAGTTATGTTATTTCTATTTTATTTTTATTATTGAATGGGATGCTGTTTCAGTGCCCCACCCGTGAAAGCAAAAGGTACAAAAGTTTATTTTGTGATAAAACTAATTTATAGGTTATGTTTGTTTTATTGTGGGAGTATGTATTAGAGTATAATATACCTATCAATAATAAAAATGCAGTTAATTAATGTAAAAACCATGAAATTTTAATAATTCTTTTTCTGTCCCACCCGTGACAGTTTTCAACTTGTTTTATTAGGTTGGTAACTGTTGTAGCTTGGGTTAGTGATTTCAGCATGTAATTTCAGCTCTCTGACGTAGCAGACAGGACCTAATGTAAAACGAGTCAGAAGGAACATTTTTTATGAATTTACTGAAAATGTAGATGTGTTTGAAAGTGGTTGATTGGCCCAGAGATGAACTAAAAGAAAATATTTTGTTTAATAGATTCTTAATTTTAGTACAACATTATACTTTGTAGGCTATGGTAGATAGTAAGTATAGTAATAGCAATAGGTTTTTTGTAATTATTCAATTTTTAACAACCTTAATTGTATTTTAAATCGAGTGTACGCCAAACGCGTCCCACCCGTGACATTTCATTGTCGCACCCGTGACAGCATTTTTTCCTTAATTTTGTATCATTAAATAAACTAAATATCTGATTGCATAGTTGTAACCAATAAACATTGATTTAAACAGATATGCTGAGTTTATCATTGATTCACCTCCCAACTCACAGAGTTTTTCCATAAACCAAACTTAGCTCCATGTCCTTTTTTTGTCCCACCCGTGACAATACTTTAACATTTAATAAAATTGTCAAAATAGCTATAAAAATAATTTAAAAATTAGTAAAATGTTCAGTATCTTATTAAGAACATAGTTTAAATTTTGGTTGTTAATTTTTATGTATATTTACGTTCTTACAAATGTGTGAATACCAAAAAACATGGTCCAAGTGTCCCACCCGTGACAATGGAATGGCCCAATTCGCTTGTCAGCATTACTTTTGTTTCAGCAGTAGTTGCTGCCGGTTACCAAACCGTTTATTACATTCGCTCTGTTGCGCATTGACAGATACATATTAACTGCATATGTAGGAATGTGCCACTTATGCAGGTATCCACACGTATCAAATTCGAAACAAACGTATTGCGAATACAAGGCGGACGCCTATGGACTATGAATCCATCAATCGCTCGAGTCCGCTCTCTGATCATAAGTTACAATTTATTAGACATTAGTCAATTTTTTGTCCGAAACATAAAGGCATTTTGAATAACCGCTATGTATTTTTGGCTTTTAATGTTATATTTTCGCATACAGAAAATACTGAAATCAGTTTATTCGTTCGAGAGATAGTGGACAGTAGTTTAATTACTCATAATGTCGAATTTTTAAAAGATTTACTGAACTAAATGTGTTAAAAACAAATATCAAACAAAGATTTATGACAGTTTCAGAAAAACAAAACATCTATTTCTATTTTATAGTAACGTAAAGACTGTAATATATCACATCAGTGGCGGCTGGCGCATAAGCGCTGCAGTGCTGCAGAGCTCCCAAAAAATTGGGCGGGCGAACCTGTATTAGTTATAACTAGTTTTCTTTTACATAATTTTTCCGACATTTCTGATGTTTATAAAAGCGTAACATATTGTTGTGAAAATTCTCCCCCTGTATATCAAAAAAATTGCATATTTTTCTACATCATCCTGTAGAGGACATCAAACCCTACAATTTGACACCTCAATCATCAAAATCCGATCAGTAGAAGCCGAGATATTCGCTTCCGAAATTCCAACACTTAACGCCGGTTATATACCTATAGTATATTATCAAATAATATACAATAGGCGACCAGTGGAATAACCAACCTAATTCGCGCGATCGCTCACTTGCTCCTTATCTGGTCCACACGTACGTGCGCTCAGAGCTCTTTCAAACACCCGCGCGCACCCCGCTACCCCCGCGGTTGTCCTAAACCAATGCGTGATTTTACCAGGCATGTTCGCTGCATTTACACCAGCGCCGAGGGCGATATGATTCGGTATCTAAACTAATATTATAAAGAGGAAACATTTGTGTTTTTGTATGTATGTTTGTAATGCTTTCACACAAAAACTACTGGACCGATTTCAAAAATTCTTTCACCATTAGAAAGCTGCATTTTCACTGAGTGACATAGGCTATATTACATTTTCAAAAAAAAAGATATCCCCAATAAAAATGCATTAATGTAACCCAAGGTGTGAAAAAATTAGTCACAAAAAATCTGCCATCGCGTACGCTGCGGAAACTATTGTTGATAGAACAAAAAAATGTTCTACAGTATTATAGAACGTATTAATATCTACAAAAAAGAAGCCGCGAAACCATATGTCCAACTACTGTAGTTATGCCACTATAACTACTTTTTTACATTTTAAAAGTTAATAAAAGTGCCGACAATAATCAAACCATATTATCCATACCTCTGTATTATTTCTTATCCTATTAAATGATATTTTATTAAAGGCCATTTCAATACCAGTAAAATACTTTTTAAATGATTAAAATCGGACATTCCATTCAAAAGATATAACGAATTTAAAAATGTCAATCTAAAGAAAATAATGTTATAATATAATGTAGTAGTATTGCGATGGCCATATTCATTTTGTTTGTAATAAATTGACAATCGAAAAATTATAACTGGAATAAGAATAGTATTGGCAGAAGGAATTTAATAACAAGTTCAATGAGAATGAAAAGTAATAGGAAACAGGCACAGAGAAGCTGTTATAGAAAGAAGTTAAACATAAAGTGATATAAAATCCAAAAATTAAGGATCACAAGAAAGGAAGATTAAATATTTAAGAGAATACACTCACTATTGTATTTATTCAAGGTAGGATCGAAGAAAAGACAACATATACGATACAAATTTTATTAAAAGAATTTAAATAACACTGAGATATTTGAAAGATGACGTTTTTGAAGTAATTTCGACAATGTGTCAAAAGCCAAGTGACAGGAACATTATTAAAATAGCGGGTTACATTGTTTATAAGTTATGTTAAATTAGTAAATGGACTAAACAGATTTAATAAGCGATGAGCCACCACCAGAAAAACGCAAACGTCCAAATAACAGCAGATTTAATCATCGAATTTCGGCTTTAGAGGTGTGTGATGTTATTCTAAATTGTGCAAAAGATCGATTTCATTTTAAAGAGCATCTAGTAGTGGCATCACTTTTTTTTCGGAATGCTTTGGAGAGTATTGCAGTAAATTTCCTGAGGACAAACTCACTTCCGCATGCTCCTATTATCCCACCCTTGATAAAGAAAGATTACGAACTAAATTGTCTGTTATTTACTCAAGAACTGATTGTAGATCTTTAAAAGGCGCACTACCTCTTCTAAAATTTTTAATAAAAAACAATCTGGGAGATACGTTGAAGGAGACTAGAAAATTATTAGAAATTGTAATAACAACTCCCATGACAACATCAGAGGCCGAACGATGCTTTTCAACACTAAATCGAATTAAGACGTTTCTCAGAAATTCAATGACCGAAGATCGTTTAACATCTCTTTCCATGCTATCTATCGAAAAAGTTTATCTCCGAAATAGACAATTTTAATGACAAAGTGATAACAAAATTTGCAAATCGAAAAGAACGTAGAATAGATTTAATTTATAAGAAATAATTTGTTAGTAAAGTAGTGCTTAGTGACTCTTATTTTTTTGTGTGACAATTGACAATCGTTCCAAAAATACATTACTTCAGTGCGGAAGGCGAAGAAAGCACGATAACATCGATGAGAGACAACCTCTTACTGCCCGTGCAAGGTAAATTTTTTTGTAAAACTTGCAGAACACCTTAAAATTTTTAGCACGAGCCGCCACTGTACCACATTTTTTTTCAATTCTATTATATTTCTTGGAAGAATAATCCAATTCAAAACAAAACTAAGGAATTTGATTTATACCTGAAATAATATGCGTTCAATCTTTGAAAATTACGTTTCGTTTAGTTGTTTTAGATTTCATCTATTATGTTTAAATTTGGTTTTATAAGTATCGTAAATAAATAGAAAAGGATAAATAGAAGTTAGGAAAAGATAGGGGCATGATGTAAATTGATTTTGAAATAAACTCTATAGGTCGGAAATAGAATTATTTATATTTAAAAACTGTTTATTATACTTGATATTATAGTTCCAATAAACTAAATTTTAATAATTTATCTCGTTTTTTTTTGTACAATGTAAACTACTTAATGTTAAACAAACAAGCAAAAAATTTAAGTAAATGTTAGCATAAAGTTTTTAATAATTTGTATATCATTAGAAGAACAACTAATGCACAACTTAAAGTTAAAATATATAGATATATCAATCTGACGCACTTCAACGAACATAAACATTTTTATATTGCTATTCTAGTTTTAAATAAAATTATGAAAGCAACCTACCTAAAGAAGAGCAGATATTAAAAGAATAACTTCATATGAAAACACAAAAAAATACATTATTATAAACAAAAATAATATTTAACACATTCACAAATTAAAGGTTATGTTTATTGTTTTCATTGTTTGGTTACTGCGACTGCTGCCATCCTTTGTGAATAACGTAAACTAAAGATAAAGGAAACTGCTTGAAACTAGGAGATCAATAGTTTCTTTTTAATAATCTTTTATATACAGAGGGCACAAGTAGTTTACCTAAAAATGTTAGAAAATGTTTAAAAACATTTATAATCAGCTGAATCAACGATCTGACAAAGTATATACATTTGCTCATAAATGGTGAATATAATAAAAAATTCATATTAAGTGATTTAGCAGCTATCTTTTTTGTTAAGTATTCAATATTTTGGAAGATATTCTTTTAAAAAACCATTAATTTTAAGTCAGATAATAAAATTATTTTTGTCACTATTTCTTAAATATTTTTGTTTTTCATAAGGGCATTACGATTATTGTTGAAACAATAGGGTATATTAAATAAAAACAATATTTAGACCAGTTTGTACAAAAAAAAAATAAATTTATTACTAGCTTATTACTAAACACTAATATCTTAATTTAAACATAGCTTTAAAAGGTTTCGGTCCTGCCGTTACCCCGGGATTAAAATCTAAAGAAGGTGGATCGCAACCAGGCGGTACTGAAAATGTGAAATTTTGTAGTAGACCAGAAATAAACAGGAACAGGTTCGCTTTCGCCAAACTTTCACCCATACATCTTCGCTTCCCCAAACCAAATGGAATAAAATTATCCGGGAGGTTTACGAGTTTACCATCTTTAATGAACCGATCTGGGCGAAATTCATGGGAATCGTCCCCACGAAAATCGTCACCATGACAAAGTCCATAGAAATTCGGTATGACCATTGTATCCTATACAAGAAATATATATATAAGAGTTAAGTATTTCTGCATATTAATTGATGAAGCAATTACCTTTGGAATAAAATAACCGCATAGCGTTGTGTCTTTAAGTGCTCTGTGTGGGACGCCTAAGCATTTTCCAATGAACATTCTTATGGATTCGTATACAATTCCTTCCATGTAAGGCATTCTAAAACATATGTTAATAAACTATTATAAAATAAAGAAATACGTAAACTTAGAGTATAAATCATAAACTTTTTGGAAAAAAATTGTTTTATTTGTAAACGCATTCCTCTTGTAACTTATTATTAGAGATCGGACACGAGAGGCCGATGACTCATCGCCCACGGACGTACTATTGAAAATTTATATTTTTAAGGAGTTTTTAATTTTATTTATGTAATTGGAAGACAAGCGGGTGGTGATCAATAAAATAAGAAATAAATTTTTATTTATTCATTTTGTAGTTAAAGTTGAGTAAAGGAGTATTAATATTAACTAGCAATATTTTCTCAAGGTTCTCTTCTGTAAAATTTGTTCTTTTTGAATGAAATACATCCTTGTAGATAGAAAACGTTCTTTCTACATCACAACTGGTTATAGGTGCATACTGGAAATCAGGCGCGGCTCGTGATGACGTATTTGGGAGTACAAGTACAATGATGCGAGTGCTTCGTGTATTCTCGTGTACTAACTGTAGCGTTTTCTTAGTAAACACCGAAAACACACGAGGCACTCGCATCATTGTACTTGCACACCCAAATACGTCATCACGAGCCGCTCCTGCTGGAAATATTCTTTTATTTCAACGTATTTAGCAGTTACATTTTGTGGCATTGTCCCCATACACAATTGCCGGAATGTTATTAAATCTGGATTTCTATTAAAAACTGCGTCTAACTCTTGCCGAATTCCATATCTGAAATCACTTGGAATATTTTTCAATTTATTAATAGCCACATCTAATGTTGTTAATCCATCATTTAATTTGAGATTTTGATTTTCAAAATAAGTGATTAGTTTTGGCCAATTTCCAAAATGTTCCTGGAGAAAGTAGAACTGATTTTTTAAATTTAGAATTTGTATTAGTTCCTTGTACTCAGAAATACTTCGAGCATCGTCATTTAAACATGTAACGAAATTTTGTAAACTATCGAAATTCTCTGCATACAAACTAGTAGCTTCCAACCATGTTCCCCATCTAGTTATTACTGGAGAGGGAGGCAGTGACAAAGATGGAAGTTTTTCCCTGTAAAGAGCTACTCTTAATGGTGCTTTTCTGAAAACTTTTTTGAAAGCGTATACAAGTCTATCAACTTGCAAAAAGGTGTCTCTGATATATTCACAGATTCTGTGGAGAGCATGTGCTACACAAGTAATATGCAGCATATTAGGATATGTTTCCTTTAATAGTTTGCCTGTTTTTAACATATATGCAGCACTGTCACTGACAAATAAAAATATTTTTTCTTTGCACCTGTCGTCCGAATGAAGCATTTGGTGCATATTCTAGTAAATGATTTTAGCTACTGATTTCGCATTGTAACTCGCAACCGTATTTATAACTTTTGTTGCTATTACATATGCGTTATATGAAATAGCTGGGTGTAGTGCACCAGCTATAACATTTACGACAGTTTCGTCGGCACTTATCCATAGGTACTGATTTGAAAGATGGCTTCTAATGCGTTCTACTGCTTTCGTGTAGCACTTAGAAACATAGTATTTGCGTAAGGTGAATTCATTAGGAACATTTCGACCAGTATATTTTTGGAGAAATGTTTTGAAGGTGGGATTTTAAGTTTATTTAATGGAATATTTGAACCCACTAAAGTTTCACAAAGTTCTTAGTTAAAATTGTTAATTTTTTAACGATATTTTATAGACTTTGCAATAAATCTATCTAATTAAGTAAGTATTAAGTAAGTATATAATTAACTGAAAAAAGGAAACTAACTCACCGTATACCAACAAAGTTTAAGTATATCAATACGTTAAGCACGTATTACGCATTTATTACAAATGAAACAGACATGCAAATATACACGTCTGCAACTGTACACAGTATTTTCCAACATTTACTTCTGCCTAAGACACGTGTTTCTGTCATTTACTGTCAGACTTCATCAGTTAGGCTATTTAAGTAAAGCTTAAAGAATCGCCTCACAAGGTATAGCAAATCTTGTCTTATCAGGTGGCACCATCTTAATCTTAATCAAGGGACATCTGACGGACAAAAGAAACTATGCCGAAAGTGACCCATGGCAAAAAGTCTGAGTTGGGGGATCTGGTAAACATGCTGGACAAGGAAGTAACTGGAAATGTAATTCAAAGAATTTTCGTGAATTGAAACTTACGAAATGCGAACATGTCGTTATTCTGAAGAAAAAACACTCGTTTCTTCTTTAAGTGGGGCTTTTTATGAAGTATTGTATCGTGGAGCTGATTTAAAAGGTATTCGATTGTTACCGTTTTACCTTTCTGAATATAATCTATAAAAATCTCACCGCCATTCCAAAAGACAGTAACCTTATACAGGGTTTTTCAAGTAACCCTTTCGTTAGAAGTTTTCTATGTCAGTGTTGTTCAACCCTTTTCATGACACGACCCTCATAGTATCAAAAAATATTTCCCGACCCCCGACCCTTTTTTTTCATGTATGTTAAAAATATTTAATCCATACAAAAATTTTAGGCGTTTACGTTATTAGAATTCGGATATAAATAATTAAGTACGTAAAACATATAATTTTAAATCGAATACATGGCCAATTGATAACTAACAAACAAATACAAACATATTGTTAGGGCCGAGACTCCCAGCGCCATCTGTTGGTAACACTCGGAACTAGTACAGGTTCCGAGTGTTACCAACGGATGGCGCTGGTAGTCCCCCGCGCGCTCCACGGCTCGCGCTAAAGGTCCACAAGTTTCGTTACGCTTCGAGCTGATTCTCGCTAGAATGCGCTGGCCTATAAACAGGGCGGTCGACCGCGGCCACGGCAGTTGAGTGCAAGACCGCGAAGCAAGTGGTCGTGTCGTCTGCTGTTTTGTTGTTTGAAGAGCGCAAATCACTTGTTTTACGTATTTATTCGAGTTGTTTGTTATAATTGAAAATGGATAAATTCCTGAAAAGATCATCAGAACCATCAACGTCTAAGTCTAGCGGCACTAGTGGAATAAAGAAAAAACGTCTTCATGACGACAATTATTTGAAATTTGGGTTTACTGTGATTGAGAATAAACCGCAGTGCGTAATTTGCTTTGAAACTTTGTCAAGAGAAAGCATGAAGCCATCGAAGTTCGTACGCCACCTAAACAGAAAACATCCTAATGAAAAAAATAAACCCGTGGAATTTTTTGAGCGAAAATTAAAAGCTCTTGAACATAAAAAAAACTGCTATAGGACAAATGTCCAACCTAAATGAGAAAGCGTTGCTCGCTAGTTATCGAGTAGCTTTTCGTGTGGCTAAAGCAGGAAAACCTCACAGTATTGCCGAAAATTTGATTTTACCAGCGGCTTTAGATATAGCAGAGATTATGTTTGGCAAGCAAGAGGTCGAAAAGCTCAAAAGTATACCTCTCTCTGACAATACCATTCAACGCAGGATAAGCAATATGGCGACTGACGTTCGTGATCAAGTCATAGAAAAAATTAAGAAAAGTTCTTTTATGTCCTTGCAATTTGATGAATCAACGGATATTGCGGGTTGTGCGCAGTTTGTAGCTTTTGTGCGTTTTGAATCCAATAAAATATTATTATTAATGTAAGAAATACTATTTTGCAAGGCACTACCCAAAAATACTACAGGTCAGTGCTTGCATGACAGGTTCCTTGAAGTTACGCAAGATATGAATATCGATTGGGCACAAAAATGCATTGCTATTTGTAGTGACGGAGCAAAAGCTATGACTGGTGCGAAGAGTGGATTTATTGCTAGACTGAAAGAACAGATGCCAAACGCTTGTTGGAGGCATTGCTTTCTCCATCGCCAAGCTCTTGCAGCTAAAACTTTGCCACAAGAATACAGTCAAGTTCTAAATATTATTATTAACGTTGTAAATTCTATTAAAGGAAAAGCGTTGCAGACTCGATTGTTTCTAATCATTTGTGAAGATATGGGGGCACTACACCGCAATTTGCTTTACCATACAGAAGTTAGGTGGTTATCAAAAGGCAAAGTACTGACCAGAGTTATGGAACTTCGCGCTGAACTATTAGTATATTTACAACAAGCCAAGTCACATTACTCTGAATTCATTTCTGACCCGGAATTCATTTTGAAATTGGCTTTTCTTTCTGACTTATTTGAGCATTTAAATAACTTGAATAAAGTCTTCAAGGACAGGATGAAAATGTCATTACAGCAAAAGACAAACTCCATGGCTTTATAAAAAAAATTGAATTGTGATCATCATCTATAAATCAAAACAACTTTGATTCATTTTCGTCGATACAGTCTTTCATTGAAGAAGTCGGAAGTGATATAAACATCAACTCATATATATCTGGTATGAAAATGGTGTTAGATAATTTGAAGAAAGAATTGTGTCATTACTTCTCAGTGCAAGAGATATCGGATAACACTGGGCAAATATGGATCTTAAATCCGTTTTTAAATGCAGCTATAAATTAGGCAAATTTATCAACTAAGCTCAAAGAAAATCTGCTGGAATTATCTGCCGATGGGATGTTACACTTGGAATTCAAGTCTGAAAATTTGGATACCTTTTGGTTAAAAAGAAAAACAGAATACCCGGAATTAACAACCGAGGCTTTGAAGTGTTTGATTCCATTTTCTACCTCGTACTTGTGGGAGTTGGCATTTTCGTCAATGGCCCAAATAAAAAGTAAACTAAGAAATCGCTTAAATTTGGAAAACGATTTAATATTTAAAGTTGCAAAAACGGATCCACGATGGGAGAAATTGATTGAACAAACTCAAGCGCAACCTTCACATTAAAATGAACGAGTACTCGAAGATTTTATTTTTTGTTAATGTGTTTGTATAAATAACATAACGAGTATCATTTTGTTAACTTTTTTTTTAATATATCTACCTTTTTAAAATTTATTGATTTTTTTACGACCTCTCGCGACCTCTCGCGACCCCCTACAGAGGCTTCGCGACCCCCTAGGGGGTCGCGACCCACAGGTTGAAAAACACTGTTCTATGTTAACGCCTTAGGACACTTTTGAAAATTTGTGGCACCTAATAACGTTGATACTCGGTGTATTAAAATAAATATTTACACTCATGAATTGTTTACACTCATTTGAAACAGATCAATGAGGGGCGGTTTCATAATAAACTTTGAAAATACTTTAAATAAAAAATGAAGAAATTTTAATAGTTTTAGTGATGAAAGGAGATGGTAACGTGACCAATTTATAATTGAAAAGTTTGTCTCCATTTTATAGTGAGAAGTGAAACACACTTGGTTAAAGCGCGGGACAAAGAGGTTGAATGTTTTTCGGGACCTGTATCCTCTTCAGTTACTGTTAAATGTCGAGGGAGTGATAATCAATACACTATACGCACACAACAAAAAAAATAACATACCTTGGTCTGTCGTGTAAAGATGGTAATCGTTGCCTTCCAACTACAGCATCAATTTCTTCCTGGGCTTTCTTCTGTATATCTGGATTCAACAGTAAATAAGTAAAACCAAAACCAAACGATTTTGTAGTCGTCTCAGACCCAGCCATGAACAAATCTAAACAAACAGATAATAACTGTTCGTTACTAAACGTGTCCGGTTTGTCTTCTTCATTTAACATTTGTAAATAAATGTCAATGAGATCTCGAGGTTTTCCGGGCACGAAAGTCTTCCTGTGATTTTCCACCTCTTCAATGATGAATTTCCAAAGCGGTTCGTGTGACTTCATATATAAATTATATCCAGAATAATTCGGGGCGATGAATCTCAATATGGGAAATTGACTGAAGAGAGCTCCTACCATGTCCGCGTTTTTAAATAATTCATTTAAATTCGCTTGCAATTTATTGACTACCTTATCTTCTGGATTGTATCTAACTCCTGCCAACATCATCCAGATAGTATTCAAGATATGAATTCCACCTACTTTATCCATTTGTACGATACCGTAACCCTTTTCCTTAGATATTTTATTCTTGAAGTGATCTATCATCAGTTGAGCTTCGTCTTCTACCATAGTCGACATATTTCTTCGTCCAAATCCGAATTCTCTAAGATGCCTCACGATAAATTTCCTTTGGATGTGCCATAAGTCTTTATCCGTCATCATGATACCTTGCCTTGAGCCAAATGTGCGAACTTCAAAAAATAATCCTATAGGTCTTCCATCTAAGTCTTCCGAATGCAGGAATTCCCGTATGGCTTCGTAGCTGCAAGTCACAACTATTTTATCGACTCCTATTTTCAAACCGAGAACTGAACCGTATTTCTTCGATAATTCATAGGTCATTACAGGCAGACCGCCCTTTTGCTTTCGAACGTTGAACAGACTTAAAGCACTTCCAAATATGGGTAGCCATTTTGGACCTGGTGGATAATTCTTTGGTTTTTTCGTATCCCAATATGCTAGAAGACTTAATAAGAGGATGAACAGGACCAGGGCAAACCACATATCTGTAAAAATGAAAAATAACTATTTTTTGCAGTCTACAGAGTATCAAAATAATGATGACTTGTTTTATAAGTAGATATACTATAAGGCTTCTAGCCGATAATCCCATGTATTTTCTTATGAAGGTTCATTTTGCATTTTTTGTTGTGAGTTTTGCTGGGGGAAGGTAAGAAGGGGTGAAATTGTAATTTTATGTTGGGTGGTGAGTTTTACATAGGGGTGAGTTTGGTGATCGGAGACTCATGATGGTTTGAAGTGCCAGGACTCTGCAAGGGCACGCCAGGAATCTGCAAGGGTTGCCAGTGGTCGGCAAGGGGTGCCAGAGGCCTGCAAGAGGGCTCGCAGGAGGGGGTCCTGCGATTGTCGAAAATAACGTCAAAATGGTTCTGTCAGGAGTTGCGAGATACCGCCTCTACTTAGAGATGACTCATGATCGATTATAGTTTCACACGCGGCCACCGCGAGAACTGAGAGGGTGCTGTGTCATATATTATGCATAACGAATTTTACATGTAAAATAATAAAGACTATCATGTGATTATTATTATACAATTAAATTATACTTGTAGTAATATATAGCAGAGGATATGGGATATATGCATTAGAGTCATTCAGTCAGTGTTAGTTGTTGAGTTAACATGCAATATGTTCGGCAATTTAAACCGGCTGGGAGGATATTCAATTCGCTTTTCAAGAGCTCATACGAACGGGTGTTATTATTAATCTACATCAGAGGCTCCCAAACTTTTTTTTCTCATAGACCACTTTGAAAGTTTTGCTGGTTCCGGTGGACCCTCTGCAGCTACATTTCTACCATATTCCCAAAACTCGACAAAAAATGTGAAGATTAGATCTAACTATGGAAATTTGCGTTGCGGCTGAGTTATTGGTTAATTAATTAATTGATTGTGCTGTGAGTGAATGTCAAAAAAGTAAAGTTAGCCAATCAAAAAAGTGATTCCATCCAACTTTACTCCTTTGACATCTACTCACAGCACAAGAAACCAATAAATTCTCACATATTTTATTTAGAAAACTCCCCATTCGGAGTAGTAAAAATAAAAAGAAAAATAGTATATTTCCTTGTGTTGTATTTATTCAAATATGTAATTTTTACACTATTAATTATTATTGTTATCATATTACATTGTAATATGATAACAGTCGTAAATGTCGTAATATAATTAAAATTAAATATTAATAACGTAACGTAACTTCTACAATGACAATCACAAAATAGTCATAATTTTAGTGGGAGGGATGTACTTGATGGATTGACAGCAAATTATCAATATTTGGCTTCAGTTTTGTTAGGAATAACCGCAAATCTCCCCGTTCTGTGGTATTCAATCTGCTCCTTTTTTTTGTTAAAAGGTTTGTAACGACACTAAAACTTTTCTCGACAAGATATGACGAGGAAACGCTATCAAAAGCTTTCTTGCAATTCCCCACAGTCCAGGATATTTTTCGGGTATTTCTGCTGCAGCCAAAATGTTTGATACCCTCTTCAGTTCCTCATTAGTGCTAAGCTCGAGTAGCTCCTCTTGTAATATCACATTCTCCACTTCCGTTTCATCAAGTGGATTTATGATCCATGATGGTATTTCCATCGTCAGAATATCTTCAAATCTGATTTTAAAGTCATCATGCAGGGCAATTAAATGTTGAACGTATGTGTGAATATCCTCATCAAGGCATTCTACCTGTGACAAGTTTGAAAACTGGGAAAATTCGCGCCGACTAATATTTTGCTTCATAAATTTTAATTTTCCAAGAAAAGCTGAAATTACACCCTTTGTTTTTATTAAATTGGGGCTGCCCCTTGTAATTGTAAGTTAATGTCATTAAATTTTTTGAACAAATCTATCAAATACGCGATGTCTGCTTTCAAATTGATCAGGTTTTCTTTTAAATCTGGATATTTACTTTCCAGAAACTCTAAAACTGATTCAAAAAGTGAGAAAAATCTTGTTAAACATGAACCTTTCGACAACCAGCGTACTTCAGTATGTAAGAGCAATCGTTGGAAGTCTTCATCATTTTCATCGCACAATTGTGCAAATAAACGCGTATTCAATGATTGCTTCTTATTTTGTTGACTGCATTAATCACAAATTGAAGCGATTGGTGCAATTTAGCACTAAATTTTTTCTCTACTAGGTGTTGTCGGTGGATGACACAGTGAATTGCAGTTACCTCTGGTATAATTCTTTTAAGATGGCTTATAAACCCACGACATCGCCCGGCCATGGCAGGAGCTCCATCTGTTGCCACCGAAATAACGTTTGTGAATGGAATCTATTTTTCCTTTAAAAAAATCACTCAGGACATTAAATATTGATTCACCTTTAGTGTCCGTCTTGAAAGTTTTCGCGAATAGTAGCTCTTCATGAATTTCTTCGTCCATAACAAATCGAACATATGCCAATAATAATGCTTCATTACCAGGTAAAGTTGCCCCGTCCAGTTGAATAGAAAAATGAGTTGTTTGCAGATAATTACACAAGAAACTTTCAATATCAGAGCTCATTTCGTCAATACGTCTTTGTACAGTGTTGTTACTCAAAGGAATTCCTTTGAGTATGTCAAATGGAGATTTGTGCAGAACAGTTTTTAAAACCTCTTCAACAGCGGGTAAAATTAACTGTTCTCCAATGGTGTGCGATTTTCCAGATTTCGCTATAAGTAATGAGTAATTGTAAGATGCCCGCAAGCCATCATCGTTACTTTCCGACGTTGAAGCGAACATACTATGCACGGTGGGTCACTTTTCATATTTTTCCTTCAATATTTGAAAATATTTCAAATCTTTACTTATTTTATCAGGATGACGCCTTCTTAGATGATCTTCGAGCTTCGATGGTTTCATAGAGTCATTGCTCAAAACTTTGTTGCATAAAAGGCATATGGGCAATCGCTTGTCTGCCTTTGATGGAAGAAAACCAAATTTTAAATAATCAACACTGTACTGTCGACATTTCTTCTTAGATTCAGTAATGTTTCGTATCAGTTACCTACCTGTAAAAAAAAAATTTGTTGTAGTAATCTTAAGGCGGTCTTACTTAACAGGATATGGCTATTTTAACAGGATTAATTGATTATTGCAATGAAATAAACAAAGTACCAGCGGCAAACTGATTCTAATTATTAAAAGCAATAAATCGCTAAGATCAATAATTGAGTTTTATGAAAACGGCTGAACCGATTTTAATGTAATGTAAAACATTTTTTCATTATTATATTTTGATATATTTCTGTAAATTCGATAGAAAATACTTGTAAATAATATTTTGATATCAAAACTTCGCGATTTTAATTATTTATTTATTACTTTGATGCACGTTACGAGTATGTAGTATATAAAAACACGTTCAATTTATGAAAATATATTTAATTATTATTAGTGAACCACCACACAGTCGGGTAATAAAAAAATTACTAATAAAGTAGGGACAAGAAGTTCAACCTTTCTCGGCTTTCTGTTCTTTTATGGAAGTGTCTAATAATGGCTCTATTCAGTATTTAATTTTTAATACGTACCTACTACACGTAAACATTACAAATATACTTATTACAACATAAATATATCTCCTATCGCAGGTGGGTTGGAAGATATTTCTTTTAGGAATAAGCCTCACCTATCGTACCTACGTATTTTTTTGTAATTTGTCCATTTTTTGTTTACTTACGTGTACAATAAATTGTAAAATAAATAGATAAATAATAAATAAAAGAAAAGTATGTATAACAAATAGGCAGGTAAGTACTTACTTTTCCGACAGTGGCAAACACTAACATCGATTCACTTTACTTTACTTTTCTTTTCGAAATTCTGGAAACAAATGAGTAACGTTTATCCGTGGCATTCGTATTTATATTGGTAAAGAATCAAACAAGTTCATGCAAGATTGCAAGCACACACACCACAAGTCGTACTTCATCCCTTTGCACGTCTGAACAAGTATTGCGGACGGCGGCAGCGGCAGCGCTTTGCAAGTCTCGACACGTTGTACTGAATATGGAATATGCAAGTTTTTACAAGTAACAGTCTCTGAGCTTCTTAAAATATTATCTGCCTACATTGATAGGTGAACTCAAGCCAACATTTTAGTTCTTCACTATCGAAACCAGATAAATTTTCGTGGACCCCCGCTTACGAATTGTGAACCCCCATTTTTTTGTCACGCCAACGTAGACCCCCGTCGAGTCTCCCGTGGACCCTTGGGGGTCCACCTGGACCACTTTGGGAATCAATGATCTACATCATATTGACTCGAAATTGTTCATGGAAGATGCTGGTGCCTTATTTCGCAGAAGAATCTTAAATGTATTGAAGAAGGAGAAAATCATCAAGGTGAATACAATGTTTTGTGGGGAATTTACAAAGCAACAGCCTGAAGGGGAAATTAATCAAAATAAATATCTTAATACTAAAAATATTGCAATTTACCGAGGCAGAGAAAAATTTTAGAAGTCAGTAAAGCTGTTTCAAATTATTTAAATATCTTAACTCATGATTAATTACAGGACATAATGTTGAAAAATCAACATAAACATGCACAAAACATTATTCTGCTTAGATAAACCATTTAGAAGGTATGCAATACAAACGCTAATGGTGTTTTTATTACCAGTTTGTTTCCAAGAAGTAGTCCAATCATCCGACTCTAAAATTATTTATTATATATATAGTAAATTCAATTTATTGGCGATTTAAATCGCCAACAAATTGAATTTACCATAACATACAAAGGTCACGAAATAATTATCTATATATATATATATATATATATATATATATATATATATATGGGTCAAACAGCAACCGAATTCCAGCTCCTACAATGAGAAATACTGATAAACAACACATAGAAAAACATTGCATAAAGATTAAATTGGCGGACGTAATTTGTGACATTAGTATCGAAATGTAAATAAATTAATATGACGTTAACTTTAAAAATTTATAATTAACTTATTTTTATTTCTTAACTTACTTTCTAGAATGGGGACAGTAACAAAGCAGTTATGTACTGAGATATTTATTGAAAAATCCAAATACTTATTATATTGCTATATAATAGAGAAATTGCAATATGACTGTATAATTGGAATTGACAACATTAAAGGACAAGATGATCCTAGATTTTGAACAGGGTATAATAAATATTGATAATAATAAAGTTATAATTGAGAAACAGTTATCTGACGAAGAGATTAAAAGATATAATTTATATAAGAAAGATGTGTTAATGAAGGAAATTAATAATATATTATTAGTAAATGTACCGTGCTATAGTAGAGATAAGGATTGGAATAATGGAACAGATGGAAATATAAATGAATTAATTAATAATAATACTGGAATGGAGAAAATGAATGATTTGCAAGGAACGATAAATAGTTACGAGAGTGGAGATGAAGTCGAGATTAAAATAGAGAATCAGACAACAAAGATAGTTAAGAATTTAGAAGATATAAAAGAATTAATATATGATTTAAAAATACCTTATTCTACAGTCATACCAGATTTGATAGCAATTTTATATAACAACATAACTTTAATAAATAACGATGCCGTGTTCGCTAAAGGATATCAACATCCAATTAATATTGATAATGATGATCCCCTGATTAGTAAGAATTATCCTATCCCATATCATTACCAACAAAGAGTTAGACTTGAACTAGAACATTTAGAACAAACAGGAATCTGAGAAAAGTCTAACACATATTTTATAAACCCCATAGTCATTGTTCAAAAGAAAGATTTATCATTACGGATTTGCTTAGATGCAAGAGCATTGAACAAAAGAATTAAACCCGAGTTTGAAATGCCTCAAAACATTGATGTCTTATTAACTAAGTGTGGAAACAAGCGGATTTATAGCAAGTTGGATCTCAAAAATACATTTTGGCTTATTAACTTAGAACCCGAATCAAAAAAGTACTGTGGTTTCCTAGTAAATGGTATTGTCTACTAATTTCGAGTGTGTCCGTTTGGTTTGAAAACTTCACCAGCCGCCCTTATTAGATTTTTACACAAAATATTAGACAGATACGACGAATTTGCCTTACATTATTTGGATGATATTATCATATTTTCTGAAAGCATAGAACAACATCTACAACACTTGAACATTATCCTAAGTACATTAACATCACAAGGTATGAAATTGAACCTATCAAAATGCCAATTTTTCAGACATGAAATAAATTACCTAAGTTATATTATAAATCAAGAAAATATCTTATTAGATCCTACACGCCTTGATGAAATAAAGAACTATTCTAGACCAAAGAACTTAAAAACTTTACGAGGTTTCTTAGGTGTATTAAATTATTATCGTAAGTTTATTTCCAACTATACTGAGAAAACGATACCTTTATTAGATCTTCTTAAGAAAGGTAAGAAATGGACTTGGACTCCAGAATGTGAGAATTGTTTTATACATTTGAAAGAAAATTTTGTAGAAAATTACAACTACATCATCCAGACTTCTCATTACCCTTTATAGTCAGAACAGATGCATCACATCAAACAATCGCAGCAGAGCTCATACAATTAAAAGATAGCATCGAAACACCTATATATTTTATCTCTAGAACACTCAAAGCTTATGAGACCAGATACACGATATCTGAGAAAGAAATGTTAGCTATTGTCTTCGCTTTAACCAAATTAAGATACTATTTTATAGGTAAAACCTTTACGCTTGAAACAGATCACAAAGCATTGATTAATATCATGAGCTGCAAACTGAATAACAGCCGAATATATAGATAGACGCTGCTTATACAACAATATAAATTCACTATAGTCTACAAACCAGGAAAAGACATGATAACCGCTGATGCACTGGCAAGACAGGACGGGGATGTGAAAAGACAGAACATATGTATAAATCTAGTCCAACTACAAAAACAAGGTATATTTTCGAGAAACAAACTTTTACTCATACAATCAGGACCGGAATTCAATGAAATACACCATCACTTGAAAGACGTAGGAACATTCAAAGGCATGTCAATCAAAGATAATTTAATAACAAAACAGATAGGTAATAACACAGTGTATGTAACCAATGAAATTCATACTAGGAAAATAATCAACTACATCCATCTAGCATATACACACATTGGAGCAAGGAAATGTGGGTTATTATTCAGGGAAGCTTTCTACAGCATTAATGATGAAAGAATTATAAAAAGCGTTATTAAACATTGTCGAACTTGCGAACTTGCCAAAGATAAAAATTTTACTAACACTAACATCAGCCATAATATAATAACATACGACAAACTTGAACTTATATCTATAGATTTCCTATCTAATCTAATACCGAGCACAAAAGGATATAAAAACATCTTAGTGATTTGCGATATATTTTCAAAATTTATTAAACTTATTCCGACTCAAAAGTGCAACACTAATACTGTATTACAAGCTTTAACAGAATATTTTACTCAATATGGCAAACCCTTGGCAATTTTGTCTGATCACGCAACCTATTTTACAAACGACAGATAGAAAAACTTTTTACATTCCCATAACATCCAAACTTTTTATACATCCATACGATATCCACAGGGCAATCCAACCGAACGGTACATCAGAGAAACTTTGAAATATTTACGAATTCTATTGAATGAAAATCACAATAGATGGGCAAAATATCTTTCCCAGATCGAATTTACTATCAACAATACACCCAGTACAGTTCATAATCATTGTCCTATTACTATTTTTACTGGACAACCACCACAAAGACCATGGACAGATCCAGAAGCTATTAATATTAATGAACGTTTGTTAGAGGTGAGAGAAAAATTAATTGCTAAGAAAATAAAATGGGAAAATAAGAAAAACACAGTTAATAAGAAGTACAAAACTTACAATATTGAAGATAGAGTAATAGTTCAAAACTTAAGGGTAACTAATCTTAAAAACAAATAATGGGTAAACTATTAAAACCATACCAAGGTCCATATGAAATAAGGCGAATACTAGGTAACAACACGTATGAACTTATGGAAGAAGAAACTGGTTATATAAAAGGTAGATATCATATTACTATGTTGCAAGATTACTTAGAAGGATAATAAATTATGTTAAAATTATATATACAGTCGTTACGATTTTAACGATATTCTAATTGGTATGTTACAGCTCGAACAAATAATTAATAATACAAAGTATAATACTCATCAATAAAAATATTAAACTAATTTAAAATAATTAACTAACATGAAAGGAAAACTAGACAAATAGATAACTCAATTAAAAATACTATAAAATATAGATTACTAAACAATTAAAAAGAAAAATAAAGCTAATAATTTATACAATGCCAATCAATATAGAAAATAACTATAAATAAATAAATATGTAATTAATATAAAACCTATACACAAAGTGAAATGAAAATTGAAACAAATTTTGTAAAGGAAAGAGATGAATTAAATTTTAAAGACAATGAATGATCAATATACTTGAAGTTTAGTGTTATGAAAAAAGGAAAGAGAATCACATATTGATTCACAATTTTATATACTTAAGTTAACTTGTTATTTAAAAAAAATAAATTATTTGACACATGATATAAGGAAGGTACTACAGGTTGATATTCTTAATTTCATTCTTCTTAACAGGGAAAAGAAATATCTTCAATTTTTGATTTTCTTTTCACGGGGATAATGTTGTGGGTCAAACAGCACCCGAATTCCACAATGAGAAATACAGTTAAACAATATATAAAACACATTGTATAAGGATTAAATTGGCGGACGTAATTTGTGAAATTAGTATCGAAATGTAAATAAATTAATATGACGATCACTTTAAAAATTTCTAATTAACTTATTTTTATTTCTTAACTTACTTTCTTTATTTAAATTTTTTTATTTCATAATTCAAATTATACGCGAGAAATTACAGATATCTAATTTATCTACATCGAGATTTTGTATCGATACTAGTTAACCACGCCCACTGATTTAAAATATAACGAACCCGCGAAAGCGATATTTTCTATGCGAATTGTGACTTAACCTTATATTGAAAAGTACATTATAAGTATTTGAAAATAATTCTACAAATTTTACGATCATGTTAAAACTAAAATATTATGTATATTCATATGTTAATTGATGTGGAAAAAGTAAAAACTTCGAGGCTTTTTGACAATAATTAAAATAGGCTGTGGAATAAAAAAGTCCGAGAACGGCGTCTGATATAGAAATTTTACAAAAAATGGCCGTATTTTTCGAACATCTTAAAGTTTAAATTATTTATTAAATTAAAAACCAAGTATATCATACCAAATTTTCGCTCATTCGAAACATAAATAATTGGCCCAACTTTTGATAAACAAATTTGGAGATTATCACGTCGAAAACAACCATTATCAAGCAAAACATCTTTTGGAATTGCAACCCCGTCAAATAGGCAGAACCTGATCCATCGTTCGCTGCAAACGCCGCTACCAGAAATAGGAGAAGCCGTACTCTGGTTATCCTGATCACATCGTATCCAGCCTGCATCACAACTAAATACATCGGAAAACAGGTTCACATCCTATGTTATTCTATAAATAAAACTTTAAAGTCAATATTTTTCTTTATAAAATTACTCAAAACAACTTGATATTTACATAAAAGCTCCTGAATTTTTACGATTTAATACTTCAATTACAATCTTACAATTAAAACAAACATATTTCTTTAAGATAAAATAGTACTCACCTGTATTGTGTTTAATTTAAGTACAATTTAATATTTGATTATATTAATTTCACATTACCTAACCTTATTGTTGTTCAGAACACATCTGCACCATTCATTAATTCTAGTTATTGTCGCATATCACGTAACATTCAATTTCTGTTACAGTTTTCTTATTTTTTTACATCAATAAATTTTTATTTTTTTATTTACTTAATCTTTTATTTGTTACTGTTTAATTGTTGAGTTTTGCATAATAGATATACTAATTACATTATTCTTAAAGGGGTAATACGCACACACCGACGAAGATCCAGGGATATAACATATTTGATTTATTTACTCTTGCTCTACGACTACTAGTTGGTTATAAAGAAAGTACACAGATAGCGTTGAACTAACTTAGAACTATTTAAATTTATGGCGCCCAATTTTTGAATTCAATTTCATCAACTTTTACTTATACTCATTATTAAAGATTATTATTCTCTTTAGTTCACGTTGATCATCAGCTTCTCTTCATTTGACGAACCAACGTGGGGCCTATTTAATATACCAGCTTCACTGTATTTTATCATTTGGCTTTGTATTTATTACCAGCTCCACAGTCATCTCTTCAATATATATATATATATAATTGAAAAGAAAATAATCGACCGTGATATGTTATCAAAAATTAATTAAAATTCGGGTAAGCGGTCAATTAAAAACTCCTTCATTAAATTACCCTATATTTCGCGACAGACTTTGTCGCTTCTTCTGGGGTAACTACAAGATTAATGAGAAAAATAACAAAAAATAAATAAGAGTATATATATATATATATATATATATATATATATATACTACTATATATAGGAATGCACAACATAAATATTTTTGTTATAGAATTTCACTAATTATAGTATTTATTAAGTTAACCTTTTTAATTATTTCCATTTGATATTTATATTTAATAAGAAAGACAAGTACAAGTTTTGCAAGCAATCTATTGTAATTATTTAGCTATTTATGTAAAGAAATGTCACACTGTATATTAAATTTGTAACCCTCTAAAATAATTTATTTCGATATTAACTTTTCTATATTTCAATTTTCAATTTTATTAAAATTTATTTCAAATATTTATAACCGTTTGAAACTATGTTCATGACGTACACGCGAATATCTACGAAAAGAAGATCGCGATAAAAAGTTTTGCATTCGGGGGTTACACGACAATAGCCAGGGCGAGTAGACACGTTCGTGGACCCTAATAAATTTATATTGGTGCGGAAGTAATCATTGTGCGAGAATTAAAGTAGTGCTAAAATATAGATATAATATATCTACGAATTTTAAAAGGTTCGGTGAAATAATATCTCTTCTAGAAGGCAAGATATTCCGACTTAAGGAAAAATCTTCTATCGACACCGAACAAAGATACAATATCATTCCGAAGATAAATTCGTTCAAAGAGATTCATCCCATTCAGTAAATTGGGCTGTTTGCAGTTTGGCGGGAAAAAGGTGACTTGTACCCGGCAATTTCTCTCTGTTCCCGCGCGATTGGAAAACAACCAACCAGGAGGCGGAAACCTAAACCAATAGAACTGCAGCGTGGGAAAAAAAGCGCCAATCAATTACAGCAGAATGTTTGGAAGGTATTTGAAAAAAAGAAAATATCACATTGAATTTTAAACTCCGCTATTAAAGCAGGTAGAAAACAATTTCGAAATAGGATATCCTTTAATTCACCAAACACATCAGAAAATAATAAAGCTATCATTATTAAATTATTATATTGTAAACAAAGATTGCGTATTCAATATTGGTATAACCATAAAAACGGTTACACATATGACGTGTTGACATAACTTACTTGTTCTTTTGTTTATGCATTTCCTCGTCATTTATCTAAAAGGTATTGTAGTATAATTGTGCTTCCCATTTGATATTATTTCTACTGTTTAATGTTTTATGTATGGGCATTTAATTGTTGTTGTTGTGAATTCTGATAGGTAGTTGTTTTTTTATTAAACCATGATTTAATTTAGCAGCTTCGTGTTTGATTTCTCTCTGAACCACACTCTGTTTGACAATAACTAAACATATTAAATACCTTGTTCCGTACACCTGAGACGTCAGTAAAAAAGACCGGTAATTACCAAGTAAGAATATAATAGAGACTGTATGTGACATAAGACACGAGAACCCCCCTGCAGAAGATAGCTAGACCGGAGCACAAAAATATAATATAAGTTTATACACGAACCCTGAGTTATATCTATTTCACGAACCCTTAAACGTTTTAATTTATCAACTAATTATATTGTTAGAGCGGTTTGCATATAATTTACATCCACAATATGCGCTTCTCGTATATTTTTCTAAATTTCCATCTATCTAATCATCATTACTATTATTTATTCTTTTATTATTAATTATTACTACAGTAGACGCGCGATAGTGTGAACATCGGGTAACGGAAATTCGGGATAACGTGAACAATCATTTTCATAACACTGATGGCCGTATAACGTGAACAAACCGACATTCGATAACGGAAACACATATTTTATGCGACGATATTTCCCCGGGCTGTGTTCGAGTTATATACTGTGATGCGGCTGTACTTTCCCGTATTCTATGACGCTAGTTTTCGGACACATAACTGCGTTTATTGCATACACAGTACAGTTGTTATCCGACCGCACCAGGAAGAGTTTGAAGTCGAATTGAATTTCATGATGCCACCGAAAAAACCAACGTGCTTGACTCTCCATCAAAAGACGCTTATAATTCAAGAGTTAAAAAAAGGTGTAAGTTTGACAAATTTATCAAAAAAATATAATGTAGCGAAATCCACGGTGTGTAAGATAAAAAAACAAAGAAGAAGCAATTTTACGTGCAGTGACCGATACGTATACAGGACCAGATAAAAGAAGAACTTTTTAAGGAATCTAAACATTCAGAAATGGAGAAAAAGTTATACAAATGGTTTTTGAATAAAAGAAAAAAAAGTCAGTGGGGGGTGGGGGGTGGATATGATAAAGGAAAAGGCGAAAGCGTTACATTTTGAAATCAATGATAATATAAATGAAGAATTTAGTGCCAGTGATGGTTGGCTACAACGCTTTAAGAAAAGGTTTGGAATTCGATATTTAAAAATTACGTGAGAGAAACTTTATCCCAACCAGAACTAGTAGAGCCGCTTAAAGTGCAGTTAAAAGAAAAAAATTCAACAACTGGGAATTAGACTGGATCAGCTGTATAATGCTGATGAAACAGCATTGTGCTGGAAGCTTCTACCAGAGAAGACATTTGTTTCATTTCAAGAAAAGACAGCTCCTGGCAGGAAACTAGAAAAACAGCGATTAACATTTCTGGCTTGTACTAATGCTAGTGGAAATCATAAAGTCGAGCCTTTAGTAATTGGCAAAGCCAAAAATCTAAGCATTTAGAAATTTTTCACTTCTTGTAGACTACAACAATTCTAAATCGGCTTGGATGACAGAGTCAATTTTTAAGACTTGGTTCCACCATTCTTTTGTTCCTCAGGTACGTTTCGCATGTAAACTTAATTTATTAAACAGTGAGTTCTACTGGTAGGTTACATGTTTTCTAAAATAAAAGGTCTTCCAATAAAAGCATTACTTCTCTTGGATAATGCTCCGTCGCAACCCCCAGAGGATGAATTGCAGAGCAAAGATGGGCAAATCATAAAAATGTACCTTCCGCCAAATGTAACAGCCCTTATCCAACTGGATCACAACGTGATCAGGCTCACCAAATTATACTACAGAAGTAGCCTTCTTCGAAACATTATTGGAAATGGTTCTGATATAGGAACATTAATGGATCTCACACTAAAGGATGCGGTTACTAATTTGATGTCTGCATGGAACCGATTAGATCCTGCAATAATTGCCAAATGTTGGAACAAACTTTTAGATTTCAGTGATCAAGACGAAGAGGATGATTTGCCACTTGCCGAATTACTGCGAAAATGGAGAGAAAGCCAAGCTAGAGCAATAACTGAATCACGTGATATGTTAAACATGTTATTACCGCAAGTATGTAATTCGTGAATATCATAACTTTCAGTATCTACATGTAATGTTATTTCTAGGTTGAATTTACTGACACAGATATAATTAATTTGGAATGAAGTGGATACACAAGTGGAAGGTACTAATGAAGATGAAAATGAAAATCTAACTGAGGAAACTGAAAAAAACTCAAAAAAGACGGTTACCCTAGACAGTGCAATAAATGCTTTGAACATCTCAATTCAATGGGCAGAAGAAAGTGGAGTTGATTGTAACCACATTCAATCATTAAAAGACCTGAGAGAAATTGCTGTATCGCAAAAAGTTAAACAACATAGAAAGCAAACCAAAACATCGGATTTTTTTTTAAAAGCATATTTATTTATTATTAAATGTAAATATATTGAATAAATGGTCATAAGTCGTAATAAACAAGTATTTATATATGTAACATATTATTTGTACAGGCTCATCATTAGAGAACGGACGCAATTTCCATAAAACGCAGTCGGCAATTGGAATTGTGTATAACGTCGCTCATGTACTGAGCGACGTTATACACAATTCGGCGTAATTCAATGAAGTATTTGTTTGACTTACTCGGACACCTGGTCTCGCCGCGATAACAATGGACAAGCCAGCTATTGTATTCCGAGAATATAGTGCTTTTTAAAGTGTTTTCATGAGCGTAGATAGAAGCGGGGTTTTTATAATGTATTTTATTTATTAGTTTATATTTCGTAAGATAAATAAAGTGCTGTGAGTAAGTTTCTTGTTTTCATAGTTTTAACTGTTAATTACATCGTAATTTTTGTGATAGATCCTGTTTAATATCGTTTGATTGAATCTATTTCTACCAATTATTTCGACGTAAGAGTGTGCACTGAATTTCGTTCAGTTTCAATAACTTACGCACACATTTTTAGTTTCCATTTATTTAGATCTAGAGAATTGTTACTTTTTCAGACATGATATGGAAGAATGTCGAGAACGGCATTGTAAAACAATGGCGAGTTGGATTGACGGTCATACTGATTGTATGTCCATTGTCAGTGATTCCGAAATTTATTACAAAATCCGTAAAATATTGTCAAAAATTCGTCACTTAGGATCGCAAACACATCTGAACTCTGTAAAACTTTTATGGCGGCTAATATTCCATTAAATAAACTTAGCAATCCCACTTTAAAAATATTTCTTCAAAAATATACTGGTCGAAATGTTCCTGATGAATCAACTTTACGCAAATATTATGTTTCTAGGTGCTATACGAGAACAGTAGAACGCATTAGAAGCCATCTTTTAAATCAATACATATGGATAAGCGCCGACGAAACGGTGGATATGTTAGGACGCTGTGTGGTAAATGTTGTAGCTGGTGTACTATATCCAACTATTCCCTATAACTCATATGTAATAGCAACAAGTGTTATAAATAGAGTTGATGCGGAAACAGTTGCTGAAACCATTAAGGAGAATATGCAAAAAATGCTTCATTCGGACGCCACGTACAAAGAAAAAATACTTTTATTTGTCAGTGATAGTGCTGCGTATATGTTAAAAACAGGCAGACTATTGAAGAAAACATATCCTAATATGCTGCATATTACTTGTGTAGCACATGCTCTCCACAGAATCTGTGAATATATCAGAGACATTTTTCCGGAAGTTAATAGACTTGTATCAGCTTTTAAAAAAGTTTTCAGAAAAGCACCATTGAGGGTAGCTCTTTTCAGGGAAAAATTTCCATCTCTGTCACTGCCTCCCACTCCAGTAATAACTAGATGGGAACATGGCTGGAAGCTACTAGTTATTATGCTGAGAATTTCGATAGTCTAAAACATTTCGTAACACTGCTAAAGGAGGATGCTAGAAGTATTGGTGAGTGCAAGGAGCTCACACAAATCCCAAATTTAAAAAATCAGTTGTACTTTCTTCACGAACACTTTGGAAAATTGCCAAAACTAATCACTTATTTTAAAAATCGAAATCTCAAATTAAATGACGGATTAACCGCATTAGATGTGGCTGTTAATAATTTGAAAAGTATTCCAAGTGACTTCGGATGTGGCCTTCGGCAAAAGTTTGAAGCAATTCTTAATAGAAATCCAGATTTAATTACATTGCAGCAATTATGTATGGAGACAATTCCACAAAATCTAACGGCTAAATATGAAGAAATAAAAGAATATTTCCAGTATGCACCTATAACCAGTTGCGATGTAGAAAGGACGTTTTCTATTTATAAGGATGTACTTAATTCAAAGAGAACAAAATTGACAGAAGAAAACCTTGAGAAACTATTGCTAGTCAATATTAATACTCCTTTAGTCAACTTGAACGACAAAATGAACAAATAAAAATGTTCCAATTATAGAAATAAAATTAAAAACTTTATAAATATAACTTTTGAACAAATAATAATATTAATAATAATAATATGTATTTCGTAATTTTATAGATCACCACCCGTTCGTTTTCCAATTATATAAATAAAATTAAATATTTTAGAAATACAGCCTTTCGCCAGTACTGCACTGGGTGGTAAGCGTGTCCGTTCTCTACTCATCATATCTTTTAAGCATCAAATTACCCTCTCGTTAACGCGAACAATTCGTTAGGGTGAACACTGTGTGTTTTATTTTGTTCACGGTACCGAGCGTCTACTGTACTTGGACGTCAGAAGGGGTTTATTATAATACCTATAAAATATTGCTTTATTCTTTGACCAAATCTATGACTGTATTGAAACCATTCGAAAACTTGAGAAATGTCGTTAAAAACGTTACACGTTTTCCAATTTTTTGCGCAATTAAATATACTAGGTCTACACGTCTATATATAATTACTATAATTAGTTATGACATTCACTTTTATTAGATCATAATAGTTCTTTTTTTAACATTCGCATTGGAGTTATTCTTCAATGCAATTATTCTTTTATTTTGTATGATTTTCTATAAACGTAACAGAAGGTGTTACATAAAATTCACGAAGAGAAAGCAGACATTAAGGGCAATCTATGTTTTTCCTCGATATAAAGACGCATGTCTCGTCTTAACTTCCGAGATACGGAGAAAGTTGCAATCGGTCTTTACTTACATAATTCTAAACATCGCAATTTTTCCCGTAGACGACGATTTCGACTTGTGAGATAATAATTTGCTTTATGCGAGTAGGTCGAAGCTATTTACTAAGCAAACCCACAAAATAAGTTATTATATAATTATATTATTCATCAGCAAATACGTATACCTATACATATATGTTTGCATAAATATAATTAACGTTGATTTTACTTTCCACAAAAAAAAGAAATTAGATTTAAAATACTTATTAACACACTTATAGTAATTGTATCTATACAAGTGTTATTTGACTGGACGACAAGTGGCTTTTTAATGAAATATTTTTAGGGTAAAGAAACATATTTTATTTTTCAACATAATTCCCGTCCAATTACGAGGGGTCGTTTTTATATTCCCGGACTAGGCATGAAAAAAAAAGTTTCGAACAGCAATAAAAATTTATTTTTCAATATAGCCCCCTGGCTTTTGTATACAAGTATTACATCGTTTTAGTAACATCTTTAGTCCATTATAAAAGAATTACTTTGATTTGTCTACAAAATACATTTCAACAGCCGCTATAAATTCGTCATCGTCCATAAATTTTGCTCCCCTTAGAGTTCTTTTGAGATTAGGAAACAAAAAATAGTCGCAAGGAGCGAGATCTGGACTATAAGGTGGATCTATTCCTGTGAAGCCACATTCGGCAACGGCAGCTTTTGCAAGACTTGATTTGTGGACTGGTGCATTATCGTGAAGCAACAGGACGCCTTGCGTCAGTTTTCCGTGCTTTTTCGCTTTATTAATCTTGCGTAATATATTCCTGTTACCGTACTACCCTTGCGTAGATAATCAATCATTAGTATTCCCTGACAATCCCAAAAAATCGTTGCCATTATTTTGTTTGTATTGTAGTTGCAATAACAAAATTAAAGGCCTCCTATTGCATGAATCTGTTTCTATCGTGAATAAAATAAAAGATAAAATTTGTAAATTAAATGGACTAACTAATATTAAAGATAAGTTTTGTTCAGTTATAGAACAAAATTTAGGCTTTAAAAAATTAAATGAAATTGATTTGGAACCACATTTTATCAGCAAATTTAAATTTGCTCCTATAACGTCTTGCAACGTTGAAAGAGTATTTTCGGCTTATAAATATATTTAAAATTTTAAGTAATTAGACAATATCTAACAGTTGACAACTTACACAAGGTTTTTCACGTAACTCGTTCGTTAGAAGTTTTCTGTTAACGCCTCAGCACACCTTTGAAAATTTGTGACATGTATCTTGATACTTGAAATTTAACCAACCCAACTCAACCCAAACTAACAAACTGCCAAAGAACCAAACTAGCAAACTACCAAACTGCCAAAAAACCAAACTAGCAAACTACCAAACTGCCAAACAACCAAACTGCCAAACCGCCTAACTACCAAACTAGCAAACTGCCAAACAACCGAACTAACAAACTGCCAAACTACCAAAGACAGTTTGGTAGTTTGTTAGTTTGGCAGTTTGCTAGTTTGGTTCTTTGGCAGTTTGCTAGCTTGGCAGTTTGCTAGTTTGGCAGTTTGATAGCTTGGCAGTTTGCTTGTTTGACAGTTTGATAGCTTGTCCGTTAGCTAGGTTGGTTCTTTGGCAGTTAGCTGTTTGGCAGTTTTCTGGTTTGGTAGTTTGGCAGTTTGACACTTTGACAGTTTACTAGTTTGGTCCTTTGGCAGTTTGGTAGTTTGGCAGTTTGTTAGTTCTGGTGTTTGGCAGTTTGCTTGTTTGGTAGTTTGACAGTTTGCTAGTTTGACAGTTTATTAGTTTGGCAGTTTGCTAGTTTTGTTCTTTGGCAGTTTCCTAGTTTGGTAGTTTGACAGTTTGGTTGTTTGCTAGTTTGGCAGTTTGCTAGTTTGGCAGTTTGCTACTTTGGCAATTTGCTAGTTTGGCAATTTGCTAGTTTGGCAGTTTGCAGTTTTCTATCAAAATTTCAAAGTAACCTAGATTGACTTTTCAAATGAACACTTGTTATAACGGGTGTTTATTTGAAAAGTCAATCTAGTAGCATGTGATTTACTGCGAACATTTTGAAGTACGCCGTAAATTAAAATTTACAACTTAACGCTAAGAAATAAGTAATTAAACTTCTAGTTTCAAAAATTCTTTTATTGTAAATACCACTACAATATTGTTTCGCCATACAATGGCTTCATCAGGTGGATGAAATACTGAATATGTACAATACAAGTTTGAATATTTATGTAAAAATTATTGGGGAAATGGTGGTGGAAAAATTTTTACAATCTTAAATTTAGTAGAGGGGAGTTGTTTAAATCTAGTTGGTCATTTAAAGCTAATCCTAAACTATTGTATCTATTAATTTCTAAGTTTTCTAACAGGTTAAGTTTTTTACTTTTTTCTTGAATGTGTAAAATTTTGAAATCTATATTATTTTTGAAACTAGAAGTTTAATTACTTATTTCATAGCGTTATAATGAAGTTTCAACAAGTATCTCCTTCATCAATTAACTATTTACTACTTAGTAGGGCCGGTTTATTCACCTTCCAGTAAAGTATCAAGTAACGCTACTTGTAAGATAAAGCCTTACTTGCCAGATTAAGTGTTTATTCACCGTCAAGTAAGATTTAACCGCCCAGTAAAATTACTTACTTGGGAGAAAATTTACTTGCTGCTCATCTACCCTATAAAGTGTCAAGTAAGACTAATATCATGCTGTTTGTGAACTGTCATGTATAAAATTAAGTTATTGACAAGTAAAATTGATTTATTTGAAGACATTGACGATATTTTAGACAACGATTTTGCCAATATTAATAATTTAGTGAATCGATATCGAATAGAAGACAATTTTAATAAATTTGATGATGACGAATTTGTTCGTTTGTATTGTTTATTACATACTGTGTGTGTGGTAAATAAAGTATTATGTATTATTAAAGTATATGTTCTAAACAAAAATTTCATCTTTATTTCACATGTAGTCACAGTAAATTATAATATGATGCTAGACATAAAAGATATATTAAAAAAAAACTCTGTACAAAATAAATATAATAATAAAACAACCAATATTAATACAGAGTATATATACATATATTTATTTACTTGTATTGAAAATACAAAAAGAGGTTGAATAACAATTTTTTTGATACTTCTGACCACGCATCCTCCTTTTGTTTCCATGTTGTACTGTTAGTCTTTTTGCATTTGATGACATTCTTGTACTTTAAAACTAGATCAACTAAAATTCTTAATTCCTCGATAGAAAAATTTGCCGATCTAACCCGTTCCTTACTTTCCATTTTCTATGAAATTAAACAAGTTTTGACAATAAAATGCGAACTGTAGCCTGGGATTAGGTCATAATTTAGGTAATAATATAACATACCTTTTTATATTAAAATATGTATTTTATATTAATAATGTTTATGAAAAAAGTAAAAATGGACAACACGTTATAACACACAACAAATGCTTGAGATTTAAGGTTATATTAGATGCACTCATTTGTCATGCCGGCAAATAGAATTTAAAATTACCGAAAGCTGTACATCCTTCTCTATACCATGTGTTAGTGGTATGTTACATCTTTCTCTATTTTCCCCTAACCATACAACTGTTGTAAAAACATCTAGTTCTTTCCCCAAAACCCAAAAATAGTAAATGTGCCAAGTAAATTTAATTGTCAAGTAACTAACAGGTACTTTACTGGAAGGTGAATAAACCGGGCCTTAGCCTACAAAGTCGTATATTTTGACAGTTTCGTACATACAAATAAATAACAAATGTGATTGACATTATCAAATGTCATTTGGATTTCCGTTTACGGAACAACAAACACATACTAATATATATATGCGTCTTATTCTATCAAAACTTCAAAGTAACCTAGAATGACTTTTCAAATGAACACACGTTATAATGACAAGGAAATTCATAATACTAATTGTTTTATAAAAAGACTTACTTACACAAATAAACTTAAGCCAAAATCTTAATAAGACGTGTCCCGTTTTATTTGTCGAGAATTGTAGTTAGTTATAAATAAAAGACAAGTGTTAGTTACTAGTCTTTTGGAAACACGTTGTATAACCTATCATCAACGAAATAGATTTTTGAGCCACAAAAAAAAATAAATACTAAAACCATGTAATAAAAAACATCATTAAAACCAAATAATGTCAACAGAAAATTCTTCCTACATTAAAATTTGGAAAGTCGAAATAATTGAAACTGAAACAAACTACAACAAAAGATGAATAAAAGAAATGTTTAACATTAAAAATACATCTAAATGCAGTAAATCATATTGCGAAAAGATATTGGAGACTTTAATACAAAACAATCATATTCAGTAATAAATATAATTATATAATTATAAATATAATGCTAATTTTTAGATTTGTGTTTTTTCGGGCGTCTCGGTTTTAATTGTTTTTAATTATTCATTAAAAAACTGTTAAAGAACAGTACATATGGTTCAATGTATTCACTATATTTTTGGGTGTTTACAATAGTATATTAAAAAACAAGTTTCATAAGGCACCATTTTGCCGCACGAGATCAGTTTAGAAAACGAGCCGCGATAGCGGCGAGTTTTCTAAAGAGCGAGTGCGGCAAAAGGCCTTATGAAACGAGTTTTTTATACTATTTTTTCTATTTTGCGTTTTTTACATTAATAAATTGCTTAAATTGGAATTATTTAATTTGAAAGTTCAGAGTTTAATTTTTATATAAAGCATGCAGTTGGTCACATTGATACTTGGCATTTTCAAATTTAAATCTTGCTATCCGCAAAGTATATTATATTACATAATATTTATTAATTTTCGTTAACATTACTTGATATTTCATTTAAAAATATAAACATGAGTGACATAGAAACATATATATGTTGTTGTCAATTGTATACAACATACGTTGTTTGTGTAAAATACGGACATATATCATATCTGTCAAATGTACATAAATTCTTAAAATCAAATGACAGCAATGATATTTATTTCTGTATTCGAACAACGCCAACATTGAAAAATGAAAAAAAGCGTATCGAAATGAAGCTCATTTCGATACTGTTTTGGGTTTCATAATGAGTTCATTTCGAACGCAAAATAGAAAATAGTATATTAAAAAACGAGTTTCATAAGGCACCATTTTGCCGCACGAGATCAGTTTAGAAAACGAGCCGCTTGCGGCGAGTTTTCTAAAGAGGGAGTGCGGCAAAAGGCCTTATGAAACGAGTTTTTTATACTATTTTTTCTATTTTGCGTTTTTTACATTAATAAATTGCTTAAATTGGAATTATTTAATTTGAAAGTTCAGAGTTTAATTTTTATATAAAGCATGCAGTTGGTCACATTGATACTTGACATTTTCCAATTTAAATCTTGCTATCCTCGAAGTATATTATATTACATATTATTTACTAATTTTCGTTAACATTACTTGATACTTCATTTAAAAATATAAACATGAGGGACATAGAAACATATATATGTTGTTGTCAATTGTATACAACATACGATGTTTGTATAAAATACGGATATATATCATATCTGTCAAATGTACATAAATTCTTAAAATCAAATGACAGCAATGAAATTTATTTCTGTATTCGAACAACGCCAACATTGAAAAATGAAAAAAAGCGTATCGAAATGAAGCTCATTTCGATACTGTTTTGGGTTTCATAATGAGTTCATTTCGAACGCAAAATAGAAAAAATATTTTTTCTATTTTGCTTGGCGAATTTTAAAACGTGAGGGCTTATATCCATATCACTATCGCAGGGGACACGGTTTGCTTGAGGCAGACCACTATGCTCGTCTAGTTTATTCTACCTGGATATTAAGACAGTCACGGCTTCATTTTAATTTCTGCAGAACAGTTCTCTGAACAGATGAATCTACGTTCACGAGATGTGCACCTGCACAGGTGCTCATCAGAAAATTCCATAGCTATACGCCCATCTAAATTTCAACATGAATTTTATATTAACGTTTGGACGGCCCTAATCGATGACCTGTTGATTGGTCCTGTCGTTCTTCCTATGAGGTTAAATGCGGACAATTACCTTCAATTTCTTATTGACGAACTGCCAGGTCTTTTAGAGGATGACCCACTGAATGTTCGACGAGACATGTGGTTTCACATGGATGGGGCACCACCACATTTCGGAATTGCTGTCCAGAATTGGGTTAACGTCAATTATCCAAGATGGATTGGTCGAGGTGGTCCTATTGCATGGCCACTCAGATCACCCGATCTTAATCCCCTTGACTTTTATTTATGGGGGTACATGAAAAATTTAGTCTACGCGCAAGTTTCGAACACAAGAGAAGAGTTGTTGGATCGACAAATCCGACATAACAAGTATGAAATTCGGATAAGTACTTCTTCTGTTGGCTTACGGACACAAGCCTGCATTCAACAAGGAGGTGGACATTTTGAGAATATTATTAATTGAACTTTTTTAAATAAAATCAGTTTTTATTGACTTTAGGATTACGTTTTTTTTTCATGATCTGGCAATCACATTCATAGATCTGTAACTTTGAAACAAATAAAAATTGATATACAAGTTTTGCGTTTTTGTTACTTGAAATGAAGTCTACTTTACACTCCTAAAATTTGAACATAATGATACGAGACACCTTGTATAATGCCCTAAGAGAAACACAAATCCAAGAATTAGCAATTGTCAATCAAACGATCAAAAAAAAAATTATAAAATAATTAAATAAATTTTTAAAAAACTGCTCACGTTCAATTTTCTGATACACAATTTTAGGCAAAACGTAAAAATATATGTAAAAAAGACATTTTAATAGTCATTCAAATAAAAATAACAATGCAGTAAAGAAATCTTGTTACTGTTTTAGGGGACAATAGACAGAGTACCTCTTAATTTTTTTAAGAATGTGTCATTATTAAAACTAATGACAGATAAAGTACATCTACTATACAAATGTGTACCACAGTTTAACTTCAAAAGAAGAAAACAAGATTTTAGGCACAAATTTAAGATGAAACGAAATTCTGTACGTATAAACAATATTAACTCTTGTAAATTAAACGAACCGTCATAGAAAAGAGTTTATATTTGCTTTTTTTATTTTTAATTATTTAAAAAGTAAATTCGAAGGCGTAAAGAATGAAAACATAAACAAACAAAGACTAAAGGAAAAGGGAAATTAAATGTGCTATTATATCATTAATAACTACTAACTAATTAATAGCTAATTATTGTTATTATTATTAATTAATTCCATATACTAATACGACAATCAAAAAGTATTTATGAATTTTTAAAATTTTTGGTTTAAAAATATAATTAATAAATAATACTATACCTAGTAATTAATGTTATCCACACAACCACAATATTCCAAAAATATTTTCACCACTCCTCGCTTACGATTCACCCTGTGCTTTCTATATATAAATTTAAAAACATATAAAGCACACTTTTTGCGAATTCATATTCATATACAATATCCCCCACTATAAGCTTTATGTAATTTAACTTCTTATTCGAGGCGACTTTAAACAACAAAACACGCGTCCGTTATGTTACGTTACTTCAACTCATTCTCTAACAATGATTAACAGAAAATTTCGATTTCATTATCAATATATTGTACGACATTTCTCTTCCAAGGAGGTCGTTGATTTTTAAATAAAAACAACGTAAGAAGGAATTTAGGTATGAGGAGTAGCAGCAAAGGAAAAGATAAATTCCAGGGACTGAAACCATGAAAAAAATGGGTTCAGGTTCGGGTTCGGGTTAATCAAAATAAAAAGTTCAGGTTCGGGCTCGGTTCAGGGTTCGGGTTCAAAGTTTAAAAAAAACTATATGTGTTTTATTAGTAGAAAATTTATTTTTCACAGAAATTTTCGTTTAATTTTACAATTAATATATTTTTCAAGTTTTCTTCTTTCAAGGGTGAAAAGGCCCTCTCGACGCTTACTTGCGTAGCAGGTACTGCGAATATAATCTGAGCCGCTTGATACAATAATGGCGTTTCCGTTTTATGTTGCTCCCAAAATAGTAAAATGTTTTTTTCTTTTCCCAGTCTTGGATATTTTTCGTATATGTATATCAAATTCATTTTTACCTAAATTATCAATCGAAGCGGTGACATTTACATTTGAAGAATTTGATTTATAAAACCTTTCCTTCTTTTTTAGAACTTGTTCGAGCATATCTTCATCGTCATCTGAAGAAAAAGATATTGATTCTCTCACAAAATTCTCTTTTTCTCTTTCCATTTGTAAATTTTTCAAAATTTTTATTGTTTTCAAAATATGTTTTTTAGTATTTTCAACATCTTCGGGACTTAGAATGACCTTAAATCTGCTATCTAGATATACTGCTGCAATCAAAAGTGAATTGTTAATAAAGTTGTCTTCTCTTTTTATAATATTTAAATATAATTCTTTTGAAAATGATTTTGTTTTGTCATCTTTTGTTAGCTCCAATTTAAAAGTAAGCCAGATTCTATAAAAATCGCCTAAATTCATCTGTTCTTCTTGTAGTTTCAGCGTTATTTTTTTAACAGGTGCAAGAGCTTCTATGAATTCTTCACAAATATTCCAAGTACTATCACTATCATAGTTAATTCAGCATCCAGCAATTCCGAACAAAAACTTCTGTATTCCAATAAGGCTTGAACCATGTCATAACTGGAATTCCATCTAGTTTGACAGTCTAGTACGACTTTTTTCAAGTTTAGCTTCTTAGCTAAAGAAGAAATATTTGGTGTTCGCAATTTTTTGCAAATGGCTCTGCATTGATCAAGAATTTTCTTAAAAGGAGGACTAGATATTGTGTCGAGCACTGCCAACTGTAAACTATGAGCAACACATCTGAAACGAATAATATTTGGGTGTGAATGTGCTAATGTTTCTGCTCCTTCCAGTTCAATATAAGAAAGCGCATTTGCTTCAGCTGCATCAAATTCATCTTCCATGTCAAAGTTTTCATACTCGTCTTTTAATAATTCAGCAGCTTTGATCATATTTTTTCCGTTATCTGAATATATGAATATATTGAATAAACTTTCTGCAGTTTTATGTCGTAACAATCAAGAACGCTGATGATAAGATTTTTTATGTAGGCTCCTGTCTAACGATTTTGCGCCTCATGCATGTCCAAAGTTCGTAGTTTTATTTTTCCGTCAAAAATATATTGAATATTTATCCATACAATACATCTACCAAGACGAGCAGCAGAATCAATTTTAATTGAAATAATTTTGTTTGATATTTCCAATTTAATTTTGTTTTTTATTTCCGTTGCTTTGTTGTTAACAAGATCACTTATATTATGACTATTTACTGATACTTTTAGTGCATTCATAATCGGATCGATTATTTCTTTCATGCCAGAATCTTCGAAGATTGTGAAAGGACGGCCATTAACGGTTACTAATTTTACGCATGAATCAATGAAACTTTGTTTGCAGGTTTTTATCTTGATAATATTTAAATACTGTTATTTTCCTCCGCTCTTGCTCTTTTATTGGTGATCTGACTCAATTTAGATGTTGACGATTCATTTTGAGTTTTCTTGAATAGTTCAGGATGCTTCCGTTGTATATGCCGCCCAAGATTTGCCGTATGTTTACCTTTCATTTCATATTTGCATTCTGAGCATATAGATACATCTTTTCCTGCATCATAAACAAATAAATTTTTCGTAAATTTCGTAGACATCTCTGGGTTAGAAAAATCAAAAAATTTATATAAATTTTTAAATTTGAATGTGAGCACTCACTTTACTAAAAACAATTTAAGAGTTGATTTTAACAACCCACGTTTACTTTAAGAAAGTTAAAATATACTAATACACGGTTTGCCTCGCTACTATTTGCATTGGTTACAAGAAAATGTTTGCCTACTGATTTGTTTAACACAAATATTATGTTTGTACATAGCTCAAACAGAAAAAGGGGATTTCCCATTTTAGTCTAGTTTGTGTGAAGGTTACTGGACTGGTTACTTGTTCGCTACAAATAGTCGTTATTTTATTTTTATTTTGTTTTTAATTTTTTTTTGCATGCAAGAAATGTAATGCTTTTTATTATATTCTTCTATTAAATATTTCTCTATTTTTTTATATTTTTGAACCCGAACCTTGCTGAATTTTTGGGTTCAACGGGTGCGGGTTCAAAGTCTTTATAAACAGCGAACCTCAACCCGTTTGGGCTTAGGTTCGGGTTCGGTTTCAGTTCCTGATAAATTCATATCTATTCTGAGACATTCTAAGGTCCTTCTTGTAGCACTTTTAGAACCTTGCTGGCTTTTTAATTCTGAAAAAACTACTTTCAATTTCGTTCAAATAGAATCCTATGTTTTTCTTATATTCTTCATTCTAAAAAAGAATTGGATGGTATGTACGAGGGACAGTCGGAAAATTTCGGGAAAACTATGACCGAAACATTTAATACGTTAATAAACGGCTTTATTGTTTTTCGAAATATTCACCATTAAATTCGATGTACTTTTTCATTCGTTCAAACCAATCATTGAAATCCGAAATAGGTGAAGGCTGTGGCTTGGAATCTGAAACAGACAGAAACAAGAAAAATTCTTAACCACAAAAAATATTAATAAATTCTATGTGCGTATTTCGGCAACTAAGTTGCCATCTTCAGTAGCGACAGATTTTTTTTGTTAAGAATAATATTGAACGCGAGAAAATAAACGAATACTTAAGGTTGGCAACTTTGTGCATGTCTCAGAGCTGCTTTCAATTTGAAGGAAACTTCTATGAACACCAGCATGGCAACTGCTTGTCTTCATTTATAGTGGACTTGTTTAGGAGTCACTGTCGCAAGGCGATATTCACACAACAGTTTATTGTTACCATCTACTAAATTTGTGTACCTATATAACGGTGTTGCGTTGGAAATTATAGAAACATTGCCTCGGCTTTGTTTAAATGACAATTTGCATTCATTAATTTATAGTCATGGGATAGACAATATGTTGTATAGATTTTGATACATTTAATTGTCCAAACCACTCAGACCTGAAAAGAAAATTATTAAATGTAATGATTAGATTAATAATTTATAATTGGATCAAATCAATAAATAGAGTTTTGAGTGGGCCTGATACCACATTTAAAGCTAATGAAAAGCATGATCCAATAAAAAAATTAGCTGTATTTAAGTCATAATGAAATATACAGGCTGATTCATTTTCGGCCCTCACCATGGGGATCTCTCTTATTATTGGAGATAGAGTATAGGTTTAAATTTGGCAAAGTTGTTAAATTTTGTGTTTGTTATAAATCCGTAAAGAAAATAGACCTGTGACAAATGATCTTCGTTATTTAAAAAAAAAACGCGAAAACCCCATTTTCTTCTTTCAACTGTAGCACCGACATTTGGCCTTGTAGAGAAAAAATAAAAACACATCCTTGTGGCCATTTCTAAACCTCTATCCAGTGGTGTACTCTAAATTTTTATACGACGTTTCGTTTGTTTCTGGCCATCATCAAATATCTAATTTCTTATAAGCGCCATATCGGATTTAGACATCTTCAGAAAGAGTTTTTTTTTCTGATTTCAACCATGTACCACATGCTGACTAAAGTTTTTGACATTAGGTTGTATTTGAAAGAATAAATTATAAGATTAAATAAGATAGCCTTTGGAATTTCAATCTGTCAAACATTTCATTTATTGTTCATTAATAATACAAAAATGTCATACACTAACGAAGAGAAACGAGATATGATAAGTATTTTTTATTGTTCGAAACGAAATTCAACAGTAGCGAGTACAAGATAACAAAAACATTAATAAAAATACATAGAAAAGTAAACAATAAACAATTACAGTAAATGTTCAATTATCTGGCCATCTTCGGAAATGCAGAATTTGGCAAGCCTTCTGGCATTTTGTACTGCCCTTTGTATAGTTCTTCTAGGAACTGCATCGAAGGCATTCTGAAGTCTGTCTCGTAATTCTTCAATGTTTTGTGGCGCATCTACTTTATAAATATTATTTTTAACATATCCCCATAAAAAAAAATCTAGCGGACTTAAATCAGGTGATCTCGCAGGCCATTCAACAACTCCCCTATTTCCAATCCAACGGTTTGCAAACTCTTGATTTAAGAAATTTCTAACACCAGCTGCATTATAAAGTCACTAGATACATATAAAGTACCGCAATCCATAAGGCCAAAGAGTGCGAGAGAGAAAGCGCTACTTTTGCCCAAACATGGCCGCCAAACGTCAAATCACTTGTCGTTGCATCGTTGCATCTAAACCCACCGTTGGCAACATAAAGTGTAATTATGCCTGGTTGTTGTATTATCAATTGCAAAAACAGTGTCGCCAAAGGTTTCCGTTTATTTGCATTTCCCAGTGGTGAAAGGAATGCAGACAGAAGAAAAGTGTGGTTATGTGACGTGACATTAATCAAGACAATGTGCCGGTAAATGCGAAGATTTGTGAGGTGAGTACATATGTAAAAGCAGATCACTTGTTATAACACTTAGTTACTTATGTAAGGTGCATTTTTCTGATTCCCAATTTGAACAATCAAGAGCAGATGACATGAAAAAACTAACTCCAAATGCACACCCTGATCTGGTTGTCAACCACAAAAGGCGAAAATGCGTGCTTTAGTAAACCAACAATAATAAATAATGAAAACAGTGCTTGCTTGTTTTAATTAATTGCCTTACTATCTGCGGTTTAATTATTAACGCATGTTCATACAGTTGCGTTCTTTTAAGAATACAGTACTAAATTGATTTTTTATTTATACTTTATTTATCTAGTGACTTTACTGCATTGTGTGCTGGTGCGCCATCTTGTTGCCACCATAAATATTGTAATTGATTTAATGGGATATTGTCGTCAAGATAGTCAGATACGTATGTACGTAAAATGTTTAAATATCTTTCTCCATTTAAATGTTCTTCATACATAACTGGTCCTAAGAGACGATTTGCCAAAATACCCATTCCAAACATTTATTCCAAAACAATGTTGTGGTCTTCTAGCCCTGTTTTGTCGGGGATTTTGTACTGTCCAATAGTGCTCCGTATTTTTGTTGAACATTCCAGAATTTGTAAATTTTGTTTCATCTGACCAGATGATTTTGCTTAAAAAATTTTCGTCATTTTCTATCCTTCCCATTAACCAATTACAATATTCTAGCCTTCTCAAATTATCTCCAGGCAGTAAAGAGTGACTAACATGGATCCTGTATGGTTTAAACCTACTTTTATGTAAAGTTTTCCAAACTCTGGACTGGCACAAATTTAATTCTGACGCTACTTCGCGTGTAGAAATTGATGGATTATTATTTATCTATAAAAATACAAGATTAACATGGAATTTGAAAACACGCTTTTAATTTACCATTTGTAAAATATCTTGTCGATTTTCATTTAAATTCCTCTTGTCTTGACCATTACGCGGCTTAGTAAACGATCCATTCTCGACCAAATTTCTGTCGAGATCTAGAAAAATGGTACGATGAGGCTGTTGTCGTTCTGGATATAATTGTAGATATCTTGTACTCGCTACTGTAGAATTTCGGTTCGAAGAATAAAAAATACTTATCATATCTCGTTTCTCTTCGTTAGGGTATGACATTTTTGTATTATTAATGAACAATAAATAATAGCAAAATACACCTACACACACAACACTCACTCAGACACACACACGCGCGCACGCACACAAAGACAGAGAGGGTGGGAGAAATGTTTGACAGATTGAAATTCTATGGCTACCTTATTTAATCTTATAATTTATTCTTTCAAATAAAACCTAATGTCAAAAACTTTAGTCAGCATGTGGTACATGGTTGAAATCAGAAAAAAAAACTCTTTCTGAAGATGTCTGAATCCAATATGGCGCCTATAAGAAATTAGATAGTTGATGATGGCCAGAAAGAAACGAAACGTCGTATAAAAATTTAGAGTACACCACTGGATAGAGGTTTAGAAATGGCCACAAGGATGTGTTTTTATTTTTTCTCTACAAGGCCAAATGTCGATGCTACAGGTAATAGAAGAAAATGGGGTTTTCGCGTTTTTTTATTAAATAACGAAGGTCATTTGTCACAGGTCTATTTTCTTTACGGATTTATAACAAACACAAAATTTAACAACTTTGCCAAATTTAAACCTACATTCTATCTCCAATAATAAGAGAGATCCCCATGGTGAGGGCCGAAAATGAATCAGCCTGTATATGTAATTGTTTACGAGTTTCTTTTGAATTTAATAGATATATAGTCAGAACAGTAAATAAATTTATAATTATTATTAACGCTAAGAAATAAGTAATTAAACTTCTAGTTTTATTGTAAATATACTACAATATTGTTTCGCCATACAATGGCTTCATCAGGTGGATGAAATACTGATTATTATTATTATTAATACAAAAGGAATAATTTAAATAAGTCAGTCTAAATAGATATTAACCTCCTCACCCAAATGCAGATTTTATTAAATTGAACAACAAATTCTTGTAGTTTGGCCAATAGTACTATACTTCCTCGATAGTTGGCGCACAAAATTTATATCCAAAAATTTAACAATAAGTGTCGGCTCTTTTAGCGTATTCTGTGGTCTACTCGTCCACCGCCAGATTTCTCTACATTGCAAAACAATATGCTTGTTTGCCATGCAACATATTTGCAGGTTATGTCAGAGATAACGTGTGTTGGTTATGTTGATATGTAGTTGCCCGAGATTTTGAAATATTTAATAAAATACAATCATGAAGAATAAATCTACTAGGCATAAAGATGAAAACACATTTAAGGTACTAGTACAAAATATATTACATATTTTTCTATAATTAACACGTTCATTTTTAGTTTCAACCGTTTTCAGAAAGAATAGCAAATTTAGATATAAATGTTTTTCATCGTATAGGGCATGAATATGAAACACAAAGTGAAGAAGAACAGGGATGTGTCTTTCATCAAACTATTGAAAAGTGGAATGTTCTTAATTTAACTGAAAGTTATGGAAACTTCAAGAAAGAAGTCAAGCCTAATAATAATATTACGTTAGCACAATTAATTTATAATAAAGATAATGTAGTAGAAATATTATTGAAACATTTAAAATTCAAGAACATATTATGTCTGCAGCCTCTTTTAGAGTATGTAATTTATATTTTATAATCTATAGTTTATTTTAAATTTCTAAAATATTTTAGGTTGACTGTAGCCTTAGCTCAAGATCTTCAAAATGATTTTTACCAATATTATCCAGAGTTTTTAAATGTTTTAATAGAATTATTGAATACAAGAGATGCTGACCAATTAGAATGGACTTTTACTTGTTTAGCTTATCTATTCAAGCTTTTGTGGAGAACTTTAGTTAAAGATATTAATAATGTGTTCACTATATTACTACCACTATTATCAGATACAAAACCAGAATATATTAATAACTTTGCTGCTGAAAGTTTTGCCTTCGTTGCAAGAAAAGTAAAGGATCGCAAAGCATTTATGTTGTTGGTTTTGAAGATTGTAAAAGATAATAAGGATGTAAGTTGCATTACTTACATACTAATTTTCTTTATGTAAATACTTGACAAACTGTGTTTTAGGGCATTTCCGGATCTGGTAGATTATTTTTTGAAGTCATAAATGGAGTGAATGGACAATTTCATAGTTGTTCTGAAACCTGGCTGACACTTTATTTCGAACTGTTGAAAGACCATAAAATTTCCGGTATTTTATTTCAAATATTAGGAGATGTTATACAGCATGTTGTAAACAATATATATCCTAAAAATTCTGAAATATTTTGGAAAATAATTATCAATCACTTACATACAATATTGGAATATAGGATAGAATTGAATGAAGATGAATACTTAAATTATATTTTGGAATGTGTCGGACAAGCTGTTGAATATAGAGGTGGCTATTTTCTAGCTTATCCAAATGAAATTATTAAAGAATTGTTACAACTATTTTCAATAATTAATTTACCATATGGAATTTTGAAGTCCGCTATGAAAATTGTAGTTTTACTATTATTATCGAAAAATATTAAATTGCAACAAGAACAAGCATCGTCATTGACAAGATGTGTATTAAAAGTTGAATCTAAAGATATATTTCTATTTTTTGTAGAAAATACTTTTAAATATGCATCATTTGAGGCATTAATACTCCCGTCTTTTTTAAAATTTTGTGTTAAATATGAATTGGATACATCATGTTTAAGAACGTTAGCAAAATTACTAGTAACGAAAGCACCTTTTTGTAAAAGTGGCATAGACATGGAAAAATGGAAAAAGTATTCATTGAATTTCAATTCCACATCTGATAATGGCTTGGAAGAAAGAATTTTATTACAACATACCAAAATAAATAAAGAAAATTTGCATTATACCCAAGACAATTATATTTATTCAATAATTTGTTTACCACATACATTTTATGGAAATGAAGTGCAAAATATTTTATATGAAAATATTGAGGTACTATGTGACATGATTAGAGAAGGAAATAATATAAAGAAAAACTTGTTTCTTTTATTGATTACGTTCGAATGTATTACACACATCATGAACAGAGATAAATTAATTGCTTTTAAAGATAAGTTTATGGAATTGATATTACCATTGTCTGCAAACATAAAGTACATAAGTGCATTGAAAGTTCTTGATATGTTTTTCGTGGCCACAAAAGAAGAATCTGTAAATATGGATAATTTAATGTTGATTCATAGAAGCTTGGAACGGAATTTTAATTCTCCATATCACGAGGTAAGATATTTTTTCTGTGTATAAATGTGCACACACTCAATATGTAAAATACTAGCTTGCTTTTGGTGTTGCATTGTGTATAAAGTATAATTTATAACAAAAAGTTAGAGGGTACGGCATTTGTTACTCTTAGCCGAAGAGTATGTAAATTGTTGAGTTATGTTACAGACAACAATTTATTAAAAAATACTATTTAAAAACAAAATAAATGGTTTTGTAGGGCAGAGTTTTTTCAAATGAATAATTTAAAAGTTATGAAATATAAAAATTAAGAAATAAGAAAAATATGTTTATCAAACTCAAATACTTCTAATGTTTCTCATTTTATATATTTGCCACAAATAGCTTTGGTATTTTATAATATAATCTATTAATTGTTACTATTTTTTTTTTAGATCCGTCTGTATACTACTCATATTTATTCACTATTTGATGCCATATTGGAACAAGAAATCCCAAATCCAACAGAAGAATGGAATCTATTTTCACTGTGTTACAAGACACAATGCATAGAATCCCACGTTCACACGTATAGAGAGCAACTTATCCACCTCGATAAACTTAATTTTGACAGACCGCAGATATCGATGTGCAAAACAACTGATTTTAAAATGGTACCCTTACGTTTCCTATGCGGTACTTTGTACGTGAATTTTAAATTGTTGTGGGAGCCAGTCATTAAAATTATATCATCCCATGCCTGTGGATTAGATATGAATGGTTTTTGGGAGGTGTTCGTTGAAGAATTGAAAACAGTCGTTCACAATATAATGAACAAGAATGATGAAGTAGACGAAGAGACTTCAGAATTTGATAGTGAATTTCTCAATAATTTATATACTAACATATATGCAATTAGTGTTAAACCTGATTTTAATAATTATCGTTCATTGCTTTGGAAAGCATTATGTTTATTTCCGGAAATTGCAGAAGCCAAAACAAGAGATGTTTCAGTATTTCTACTTAATTTTGTCGAGTAAGTTTATGTACTGTATTAAAGTTACTTGTTTATTAGTTATATTCTACAGAAAAATCTATTATTAAATTTTTCTAGTGACGAATATCTGATATCCAATCCAGAAAATGCCTTGACTTGGAATATCAAACAAAATGATTTAGTCGATCCAAATACTATAGTAGAGGATGACATTAATGAAGTTAGTAAAGAAGAAGTTGACACTCCAAGTGCCAAACATGGAGCAAAGCGTAATGTTAGGTACATAACTTATTAAGTCTTTATTACATATCAGAAGTGACATATAACCAGAAGTGACACGGCAAATCTGATATTATTTTTAGAATCCTTGAATGTTTTTACAAAGGTATACCCAATTTTATTTAACCCTGCAGGCGACGCGCCGGATTTTTTAACACCATTAGACGCATGGAGCACAATTGTAATCCATTAATGTTTTAATACTAAAATTGATATTACCACAAGTATATTGCACAAAATTTATTAAAACAGTAATTATCTATATAAAAAACAATATTTACATTAAAAAACATGTTTGTGTTTATAATTAAACGACCTTTTAGTAATTGTCAAAACAAAATGATTATGCTGGACATTTAAACTAAACATTAAACAAGGAACAAAATCAATGAACTAAAATGACTAAAGCTTAGCTATGTTTTTCTAACAATCTTCATTTGACACAATGGAATGTTGTTCTTCATCTACGCAGTTCATGCAAATTAGTTTCAAATGTGCTGGACAGGTCCACCGATTACAGTTACTGCAAGATTTTCTCGTGGTTTTGTTTCTCGCTCTTCCACACAAATAGCAACGTCCAGTGGTTGAGTTACGATTTTCTATTTCTTCTGAAAATTTCGTTACTGATTTTTAGTAAAATCCTATGCGTTGCCTTATTTGGGGTGATATGTGGGGGTTTTGGAACCGTTTGAACATGACAGGTCTTATTAGATGGAACGCTACGTCCTGCAAAAATTTTCTTCTTGTGATTTTTGTTGATACATTATTAAGTTTATAAATACCATAAGCATTTACAGCAGAAATATTTAAAAGATCAAAAAATACTGTAAGAGGCCAACGACGAGAATTCCTGGACACGTCATATTGAGTGCAGAGCTGATCTACTAAATCAACACCAAATTTAGTTCCATTATAATCAGTAATTAATTCCGGCTTCCGCTGCTCTCCAGTATTCTCATCAATAGCCATGTCGTGATGCATTGTTGATAAAGCCAGTACAACTTTATTCTTTTTTGGGCAATGCGAGACCAAAGTGCATTTTCCCTGGTAAAACCCAAATAAAGAACTATTTAATTCTCTGCTTTTTCCGACTACAAATTCTGGCGGCAGTTGGGTCTTATTTTTACGAATCGTCCCTATAATAGTCAGCTTTTTTTCTAGTAATTCCATGGCTAATGGAACGCTTGTAAAATAATTGTCAGTTGTAATATTTCTACCCGTGCCTTCAATATGTTTCACCATTCCTTTGACCACATGCGCACCAGTCCACTCAACTTTGTATTGTCCCCCGGGCTGCCTACCACAATATATTTCCATATTATGTGTGTAGGCATTCTTTGTGTCAACTAGTGCGAAAATCTTTATCCCATACTTTGCAGGTTTACTGGGTATGTATTGTCTAAAAGGGCATTTGCTCCTAAATGCAACTAGTTGCTCATCTACTGTCAAATACTGAGATGGTGAATAGTTTCTCTGAAAATTCTGGATAAACATTTCGAAAAAGTCTCTTATGGGAGCTAATTTGTCCAATTCTTTTCTTTGATTTCTAGTTTTAATATTATCAAATCTAATACATTTCATTAGAAAACGAAAGCGAGATACAGACATTGTCAGATATATTGCTTCAACACCTGTGCCCTTACTGTTGTCCCACATCTGCAAAATATTTAGGCGTCCAGATTTTAAAACTCCTGCAAGATATAGAATACCTATTAGTGCTTTAACTTCCTCATTATCTGTTACTTTACAATCTCTAAGACGCGCGTATTTGATTCTAATATTATTGATATACACGTTGGTAGACTGTTTTATTGTATCTATTATTTTATCGTCTAAAAACAGTTGTAGGCGTTCAAATTCTCTTTTGGCATTTTTTGCTTCGTTTTTTGGTCCAGGTAATCGTAGGACAATATTAGCGGCCCGTGTTTTTGAGTTAAGAGGAGGACACACCGTTTTCCACTTGGTAATAGTATCCTTGCCTACGTAGTATGCAACTGGAGTCTCATTTTCCGTTACTTCGGAATCGTCGTCTGAATCTAGTTCTTGCTGTGAAGAAGAATCGTACTCTGAGCACAAGTCCTCAGCATCTGTAGCTTCGTCAGATGCTTCACTTTCCTCTGGCCATTCAATCAGCATCTTCAACAGAAAGATCTTCCTGATCTTCAACTTCCTTCAACCATTGTAGTGCCACCGACTCAAACTTTGGATCGTCAACTCTTATTCTTTTTCTTTCAGACATTATCAATCCTAATAAATACATAAAAATAACTCTACAGCCAGATTTCAATAAAATAAACTTACCAAAACTATAACGTAGTATCAAAAATAATAGTCACGCTATTCGACGCGTGGAGCACAATAGTGACAAAATCGACTTCAAGAACACAACTGTACACAGAGAGAAGCGGTAACGTGCTGAAATAAAAAAGCAGATGTTGCTATCACTATTGTAAAAGTAGTGGTAGAAATCGTTTTCGTGGAGCACATATGTATATCCGCGCGTCGACTGCAGGGTTAAAAAGAATGAACCGTTGCAGAGATGCTTATGGGGTTCCATACTTTTTACTAACACTATACCTATTGTCTTATTATGGGTATCGCTTTACTGTTGGACAATAAATGTTGCTACAGTTGAACCTCGATTATCAGGGTTGCTCGGGACTGGGCTCATTACGGAAAATCGAAAATCCCTGTTATAAGAGGTTAATATATAAACATTTATAAATCTTATTATTTTTATTTATTTCTATTGATTTTTGACAAGAACATGTGAATTTGCATTTATATATAAACATACAGAGTGTAAATGAAATATTCCGACCTACGCTAATATATAATAGATACGTAAGACAGCAATTTAAATCTAAAAAATTTCTATTCTATCGAAACTTTAATCTTCTCGGAAATTTAGGAACACAAACTTTTCAAATACGGTCCTGTATTCAGATTGAATCCAAATAAATAGAAATTATATGTTTATATGTTGTCGCTTCAACAAACAAATAAGCATTTATTTGTTCAAATTCACCGAGAAATCCTTTTCGCATTTCAATAATATAGAAAATCTTTGTGTGAAAAGTTTTGTAAACATGTACTTATTCATTTCCTTATGCAACAGCTGTTCTGTTGTTATTTATAAGTAGATCAATGGCCTGATCTTTGTAATAGCTCGACAAAAATACAATATCGAGTTTCTTTAAAAATTTTAAACCGTATAAAAGTTTTATGGTGATATAAAATTTGCAATTTAGTTGTCTTAATATTAAATTCACGCCGAGAAATAATAAATTACATTTGTAATTTTAATTAAATGTTTATGTTTTTTCTGTGTTCTTTTACCTCTTTTACCTTTTTTTTAATGATATTTTATTTGTCATAAAAAGGGCAGATTTGTGTGAAACAAGTGGAATTCTTAAAGGAGATGTTCAATGTGGCTGCCATTTGCGTAAATACCAGTGGCGGCTCTTGAGTTATGAAAGAGGGTGGGCACAAAAAAAACTTACCTATTTTTTAAGTTTTAAAGCGTTTGAGGGTGGGAAAACATCGTTCGCATTCTGCTGTCGACATTGGGCGTTGTACAAATAATATCCAACAGTTTGTATGTTTCCGTCAAAACATTTTTCAGGTTGTTGTCTGTTATGAACACTAAAAGTGGCAAAACACCACCTACGTCACACATGTCATTGCGCTCATAAATTACTGAAAGTTCACTTTTCAATTTTACACTGTCTAACATAGGATAGGATTTCACAGTTTCATCAATTTTTTTTTTGTGGAAATGAATGACTAAGTTTAAAAATTTTCAGAATCAAATAATTTTACTGCACTTAAGTGATTCCTAAAATCAAATCGGTCGCTAATTTGGCTTAAAATAGTGTCACATACTTTCTTTGCAATAGCAGCTCTGTTATCTCCAGCTGTCATTTTTTGTCTTTTCCTTGCAGGTTCTTCATTATTGTCTAAACATTCTTTGAAAGAATTCTGGTGTTCAAATTATGTGTTCACAGTTCGACTTTTGAAAATCCAGCGTGTAGGAGCAGCGCCTGGTAATCTACGTTTCACAATTTCATCAAGAATTACCGTTCGTTTTGGCGATCGAGAAAAAAACTTGAAAATGAAGAAAATTTTTACATTTCTCTTGCACTGTGCCGCTCGTTCAATAATTAAATTAAATTGATGCGCGTAACAGTGAATATAATGTGCATGTGGAAATGTTCTTTTGATAATAGCTTGGACACCATTTATCTTGCCACCCATCACGAACGCTCCATCGTAACTTTGAGCGATTAGTTTATTGTTATCAGACCCAGAAGGAGAATTTAAAATAGTTTGCAATTCATTCATCAATGTTTTTGCTAATACATCAGCATTATGTCCACCCGGCTTAAAAAAAGACCAAAAGCGTTCAAAAATTTGTCGTTTAAACACGTATCGAATAATAACAACCATTTGCTGATTATTAGAGGTGTCTATTGTTTCATCGGCTTCCAAAGCAATGAAATTTGCAGATTTAATTTCTTTTAATATTTCCTGCTTGTAAATTTGCCACATTGCATCTAGTAATTCGTTCTGAATAGTTTTTGAGGCGCCTTTAAACACTTGTGAACCTTTCGTATGTATTGTAAGCACAGCGTCTAATTCAGCTGCAAAATTGATTCAGCCTACATAAATACTTGGATTTTCCGACGTCAATGTCTCATCAAGGCCTCGTAACGCCAATTCAAAAGCTCCGCAAAATTTTGTACACATACTTAATCGGCGCAAAATATGACAATTTTTTTCCACACCTTCGTTGTACTTAATTTTATGTCGCAAATAGGCAAGCATTGTTAACTGTTCACGTATGTCCACTTTGCTTAGAACGCTAAAATCCACGCATGCATTCATTTGAGAAGCGGAACTTTCGTGTTTCTTTGCCCTGTCTGCGATATGTTTTAAATCATTCAACCCTTGTTTATTCCACGCACTAACCTCTTTCTTAAAAATTAAGCAGATAAAACAAAATAGTTTATTTGCTAGTGAACATCCGCAAATCCACTCATATTTTTCATATATATATTTATTGAATATTCTATTATAAGTTCGAGTTTTACTTGTGGAAGTGTAGTTTGTTTTAAGATCAGGGATAGGCCTTCCTTTCTTCTTAATTAAAAGTTTTTTCACAAATGATAGCGGGTTTTTTAAAACGTTTTGCTCACAGTTCAGTTCCATCATTCAAGCCTTTGAAATCATACACGTGCGATACGCGCCGAAAACAATACAGTCACAACGCATACAAGACGTTAACTGGAGTCGAGCTATTTTGTTCCCCAAACCGCGGGCATAAGCGCATATGGCATTAAGCGGAGCCGGCGGATCCATACTTGGAATAGGTACTTCTGAAATCGTGCCCCGGAACATAGTTTTGAGCGTCTATGCGCTGTAGAGCGTTTCACGCCCATGATGAAGTACAGGCCATATGGAGATAGCGTACATAGTTGCCAAGTCGCGAACTCATTCCTACCAACATACCTATATTGCTGTTTTAATCAGGCCTGCTGTCAATAGTATTGTATTGACATAACCTTAATTGTATTTATAATGAACAAAATTTTAAAATTATTATTCTTAGTTTGCATCTGTTTATAATATATTCGATGCCAAGAAAAAGTAAATAAGAGTGAAATATCATTCTAGTTAATGTATATGAAAAGTAAATCATTATATTAACAAACTACTTAATATTGTATGTTTATGTTATAATTTGGTTTAACCAACACACCATTTGTATACTCAAGGTTTGTTTTGAATTAAAACAATTATTTTATATATATTGGTTTCCTTTATTATAAAAAATAGTTTGATTTGTCTATAAGAATACAAGCAATAATCATAAAAAGTTTTTTTGTGTAGACCATAAACATACAAAAAATACTGCAATATAGATATATTTAACCAATAACATAAAAATATCAACATCTTAAAAACCTAATTTTTTATTTCAATTAAAACTTGACTGCTGTAGTAACATTAGTTATAGGTTTGTTCCGAGAAGAATCCCTATTATTTTTAGTGAATCGGAATTTAAATCTGTTTTACAGCCATCATCGTGTACTATAATACTGCCTACCAATTGGCTAAAAGAGATGCAAACTGTCAGAGATTCGTCCTTGGAACAGACCTACAATCCACTGGATGTTGAAGCAGCATTCGAATAGCCGACAGGGTCAGTTAATAAATCGTCTTCCATATCATCAGTTGAACCTGAGTCTCCCACATGGATGATAAACTCCCCAACATCATCTTGCAATCCATCGACAATCCACATTTCTTCTTCAATTTTTTTTTACATGCTGAATATAATTCTTCCAATTGTCAGCTGTCACATTACTATAGGCACTCGTAATTAATGGTGCCATATCTTTTACTTTGAACGTAGTGTTGTGCATCTTTATGTGATTTTTCACTTGCGCCCAAACCATCTATTGGTTTCAGCTCACAATGTTAAGGTGGTAAACGTAGAACTTCTCGGCCTGCATCTTTCGCCAACAAATCAAGCTTATATTTGTCATATTGATATTTTACTTGTGATACATTAAACAACAAATCTCTTTTTAACATATTATCTTCAACGGATATATTTTTTTCAGTCAGCCAGTCAATTATATTTTCTTTTCTCCATGCATTTGTAGGTATCTTCTCAACCTTTCTACTGTGGTACGATGCATTGTCTAGAACAATTACTGCATTTTCAGGAGTATTTGGCAATAAATGCTCAATGAATCACTTTTCAAACGTATCTGCATCCATCTCATTATGTGCATCAGCTGTATTTTTCTTGCATAGAAATGTTAATTCGGCACCAGGAAGTAAGCCATTTTCATTTCCAGCATGTACTAATGCAAAGCGAGGACCAAGACTACTCGGAGATTTTAATCCTGTACTCAGTCCTCGAACAAATGCTTCTCGAGTACTTTTTATTGTAGTATCTTGCCAGACTTTACTTACTGTGTATCCTACATTAACCCACGACTCATCTGTGTAAACTATACACCTACCTGGAACAAATATTATTATAGGTATATGCTTTTATATAAAGAACAAAGAAACTTTACCTTCATTTCGAAATGTCTTGATATCTCGCAGATACTTGTGTCTCCATCTTATAATATCATCTCGTTCAATGAGTATGCTTTTCCGTTTTACAGTTTCAAATTCAAAACCAATATCTTTCAAAAGTCTATATAATGTTGATCGTGTAAAAGTAGGGAGATCATTGTCATTGTTGATGGTAGCAAGAACTGTATTCACAGTGGGTGGTATGTTTTGCATGAAAAATCTATGAACTTGTTGTCGTACAAGTGCATGTATATTTTCATCATAACGGTGTAGACGAGCATTTACTTGTACCCCTTTTCTCTTCTGCTTGTTTTTTTTTGACTCAACAGCGGCCCTTTTTCTTGTTCCTTTCTCATGTTGTATATGCTGTGTACTGAACAATGTAGTGCTTCACTTGCTTCAGCAGCAGCAGTAACAGTCATAGGTTTTTTAAGAAAATGATTAAAAACATTTAGTATCATCTGCTTTTCTCTTCGACTAAAACATTCACCCCTTCGTGATTTTTTCTCTCCAGGCTTCATTACTGAAGTTTAGAATCTGTAACGGTAATGTTTTTATTTACGAGCACATTTCCTTCACATTCCAACTTACCACAAACTTTTGTAAACAACAACGGGAGAATATAATAAAGAGAGAGAGAATATAATATATAATAATAAGAATATAAGGTATATAATATAATAACGCTATAACAATATAACAAGAACGAATAACAACAAATAATATTTAATAAAAATACGGAAAGGAACAATCTGACACTTGACAAGATAACAAAGTGAACAAACTACTGTACTGTAGCGGTCTGGTTATCTGTACGAATTAAAAATCCCCAATAAAAATTAATATAAACTTTCGACATAGCGAGCGGTGGAAAAGGAAAGCGCGATGCAATTTCTTAAAGAAAATAAAAGAGGGGATGCTCCATAAGAGCCCATACATCATCGTGGGCGTGAAACGCTCTATAGTTAAATTTGGTCCCTTTTAGGTTTAGTTTGCAATACAACTCCAGAAAGAACTTTTCCTGCTATTTTTGTCGATTTGGTCTTTGATGTCTTTGATGGTCATTTACACAAAAATACGTGATGAGAAATCAAATTTCACTCACAGAATTAATGGAGATGAAATTTGATACGTAACTTATTACATAAAAATAAAAAATGTGAATCTCCGAAAGTATCCCTACATACATTATACGAAAAAAAATAAACACATGCATAACGTGGCTTCAAAAACTTTCCTCATTAGAGACGGGCATGCTCATTCGAAATTATGAGTTTGTGACAGATTACGTTCACTGTCACCAATCATTTTCCAAAAGGATGGTCGTCTCTAATGTGTCAAGTCTTTGAAGGCACGTGTTACATGTGCTTTACGGATAATAGAGGTAAATCACGGTTAATAGAGGTATAAAATCAACCGCTCAGCATCCCGGTTAACAGATATTCCCGGTTGATAAAGGTCCGAATAATCGAGGTTCAACTGTATTATTTTTATTATTACTACATTTTACTACTTACAATGATTGTACACATTACATTGTAACAATTAAGTCAGTTTTTTATAAAACTTTATCAATAGATACATACAGGATGTATCATGAGATTTTCCTCTGGTTTATGGAGGTGGTTTCTTGGTGTTATGTGGAGCAAAAAATGTAAATACAATAATGAGATGACGTTTATAATTGAGGAGTTACTGCAATATGCAGAAAACAGAAAAATAAACTTTTATTGTAAGAGAGCACTAACAAAAATGGAAATTATAGTTAGAATACAAATAATTGTTTAATTTTGTATGTAAATGTTCAAAATTTCCTTCCTGCATCTTAAGGCAAAGATCTGCACGGGTGTTAACGGCGCGTGTAGCATTTTGTAACTTCACGCGTTCGTGACTTATTATCGCGGCAGCATCGAGAATGCGTTGAATAAACTCTTCTCGTGTTTGCACCCTACCCTGGTACACGATGTTTTTCATCCACCCCCAGATGCATTAATCTTGGGGTGTTAAATCTGGGGATCTGGCAGGCCAGTTGATTGGGCTTCCGCGACCAATCCATCGATGGGAGAATTGCTGATTCAGATGAGCTGTTACTCCATGGTAGAAGTGTGCAGGCGCCCCGTCATGTTGGACGTACATTTGGCGTCTTATTTCTAGAGGAACATCTTCAAGAAGCTGCGGTAACTCTTCTTGTAAAAAGTGATCGTACATCGCACCAGTTAAATTTCCCGGTAGAACGAACGGCCCTATCAATTGGCCACATACAGCACCACACCAGACATTGACACTGAATAAACAAAGTGTTTCTTGCGCAAACATGTCTAGCGCACCATCACTATGAAGAGTCTAGGAAATTTGTTATAACTCCTTAATTATGGATGACATTCCATTATTGTATTTACATTTTTTTGCTCCACATAACACCAGGAATCACCTCCATAAACCGGGGGAAAACCTCACGATACACCCTGTATAAGATTGGGTATAGATTTTGTTATCATTCTACTTAATTATATATTTTTCCCCATTTCAGAACGTTAATCCAACACCTCCAAGTATTTTCAAAAATACGCAGCGCCATGTCCATGTACAGGGAACCCGAATTACGTAAACTCTATTTCGATTTGCTGTCTCACAAAAATTCCGAAGTGCAAAAGGTGGCCCTGGACTGCATCATGACTTACCGCTTTAAATACATAACACCATACAAAGAGCACCTTTACAGTTTGATAGATGACAAAAATTTTAAAAACGAATTGGTGGCTTTCAAAATCGACGAAGAATCAGCCATGATCCAGGAGGAACACAGAAACGAACTCATACCAGTGATTATGAAAATAGTCTTCAGCAAAATGATGTCGAAAACGGGATTGAGAACCGGGGGTAAATCATCTGGTCAATTCCGGCGAAACATCATCTTCCGATTTTTGGCCGGATGTCGCAGAAATGAGATGTTGAATTTTATGCACATGGTGTTCAAATATTATAACAAATACGTCCAAGATGATCCTGTTATTATGGTTAAGCATGTTGTTTCCAGTGTGGATTTGGAGAAATTCATTCCACCAAAACGATTACAGAGCACATTGAATTTGATCAATGTGATTTTGGAACAATTCGGTGCGCTAATGGGGGATGAACTCATAAACTATTTACTGAAGATAATGTTGGTAATAGGAGCATTTATCAAAGCTGGTTTTGAAGAACAGAGTACGTTGCACGTCGGATATATGAATTTGTTTCGTAATTTAAGAACATTATCCACCAAAATAATTGATAGAATCTTCACTTTGTTTGAAAATTATCCGTGGACATCTCAAGAAATTAACGCCATTTACGATGTGTTTATTTGGCCTTACTTAAAAAAATTGCCGGTAGATGGCATTCATAGCCCTACAGCTTTATTAAAACTTCTAATTACTTGGGGAAGTAATCCACGATACTTCAGTCTGTTAGTTAAGCACTATGATGGTGATACTGAATATTATCCTCTGTCAAGTGCTGTATTACTCCTATTAAATGATAAATCCAATATATCAGTTTGTAATTTAATAATGGAAATGTTGGAGAAACTGCTAACGTTACAGCCTAGCGAGGAAGACTTGCAATTAATAATTCCAGTTAACAACGAGTTAGCTATTCGCGATGAATTAAAAGAGAAGCTAAAAAGCAAAGAAGCCTTTAATTACGGTAGCTGTATTTTACTTCCGCATGCGAGCAGTGTTTTGGAAAAAATTAAGAGAAAATTGGATAACAAATCGAAAAATGTCAATCAACGTGAATTGTTCATATTATCGAGGATATCAGAATTGGTTTGGGAGTCCGAGATTAGTGATAGTTTGTTACAGTTATTGTTACCAATTGTTGTGAAAAGATGTGTCCAAGATGCTAGTGAAGAAGTTATTTTGCAATTGATGACGACATTGTATAACTTGTTGGTAAACGTTGACCAACCTGAGAAACATTTAAAACAAATTTCGCCGTTGTTTAGTGAGGTAAGTTCTTGTAAAATTAGGCTAAATTAGTTCTTGTAAAAAATTAGAAGCATAGTTTTAGAAAGGGTCTTTATAACTAGGAATAATTGTATTTAACACTAATTTTGAAATTACTTCGGCAGTACATTGTTCTACTCTTCTGGAAGCTAGTAAAATTGAAGATGACGATTGATTTGTTTCCATTGTACGTACCATTACGTTAACATTTTTTTTTACGATCTGTTGTTTCGTCCACACATAACCGCAGTTTCTTATTTTTCAATTCGTATTTAATTCTATACTCAGAATGAACAAAATAATTCATTGGATATTGAAGTAAACGATAGATTACACAAAATCATTGTTACACAAAACGAAATAAAAATTTTTGTTGTTAGGTGTTCGCTCTTATAAGATCTAGGTGTTTTCAGAGTCGATCGCGTGCCCCGTTAAGATACTGTATTGAGCTAAAGATGACGTTGTTTTCTTTTTTCGGCTGCGTTTCTGTGTTCATCTCTCTTAACGTTTGTTCGCTTAGTAGTTTGTCCTAGATGAATAGGCGTTGATCTTACACCAATGATAAATAGCATACAGATCCAAATAAGTATTAACCGGTGCATTCATATTAAATAGTTCATTGACGAAGGAGATACTTGTTGAAACTTCATTATAACGCTAAGAAATAAGTAATTAAATTCTTTTATTGTAAATACCACTACAATATTGTTTCGCCATACAATGGCTTCATCAGGTGGATGAAATACTGAATATATACAATACAATACAATCAATGGTATATAGATTAATTCATGTACCTATGAGCAAAAGTAATTTCGACCTTAAACTAAATAGAATATACACAATAGCATTAAACAATGGTTACTCTATAAATATTGTCAATAACATCCTAAATAGCCAACAAAAATCTAAAACCGTTTCCTTAGTTTATCCAAAATTAAAATACAAGATAATTAATTCCCATAATTCAATCACTTACTTAGGAAAAATTTCGGAAAAAATTGGTACTTTTATTAAAAAACTTAATAACGAACATATATCATTTAAAACAGACAATACTATACAGAACATTATTAAAAACAACAAAGATAAAATAGACAAAGAATTAAACTCTGGTGTATATAAGTTAACATGCGAAGATTGATCGCCTGATCGATCGCCAATTAGTACACTAGGAGACTGAATAGGACAGTAATACGTAATACTTTTAAAAAGTTTGAATATGCGCACCAAAGCAAACAAAAACTTTACCAAGCAGTAATTTTTGTTCTGGCCTGGACAGCCGTCACTGAATAATTCCAAATCATCTTTTGGATCATCCATGTTTTTATATAATGTAGTAACAAAGACGTGACATTGTTCTATCCTTTCTTCGTAGCCGTTTCATCATATACAAACATGGTAGAATCATTTGATGTCAAATCATGCACCCCAAAAAGTAATACCATAACTGGCTTGCATAAAATACTTTGTTTGTCATAATATGGTGCAATGGCAGGCTCTCCATATAATCGAAGCTAATGTATGTGATACGTCTCTGCTGTGCTCTCTGTTTGGACTGCCTTTTCTGATCTCGTAAAATTTCTCAGTTTTAGCTTGATCAAGTGCTCTTTCACAGTTTCTAGTTTTTTTGTTCATCCATGTTTGCAGGCATTTAGAGCTGAACTAAGCCGATCACAAATTGTACACGTATCTGACCGTGGTGACCTGAAACAAAACTTTTCATCGAAGACTGTAGTACAGTTTATATGGAATGTTAAACAGAAATTTTTCCAGGAACAGGTGGTGCATAACGCTCACGGATAGACTTTCTGGTAGATATAAACGATGAGGATTCTCCTTGCACGCGAGTAATGTGATTGACGTGCTGCTTTAAATGATTGAATGTGGCAGATTACTTAATCAAGTATTGGATCTAGAGTTTTGTTAAACCTATTTGAGTGCTTGCCTCTCCTGTCACAAGGTGTTGATCCTCTAGTTAGTAAATGGTTCTGAATTCTTCTCATTCTGGATCGCGTAATACCAAACATGCTTAAGAAAGCCTTGGCACACACTATTCGTTGTGCTGCATTCACTGAATCGTCGGAATCCACATCTTCCTCTTCATTTATTTTTAGCCTGGGCCTACGACGAATAGGAATAGTAAACGAAAGTATACTAGCCAGGTGCGCGTCCTTTTCGTTCTTCGACGTCATTGAATTGAACTGATTTAGTAAATTATCACGATGATTTTCTGATATGTTTGTGAAACATAGAAAACGAGAACATCTTAAAGACACTTCTTATTCAATACACAAATTGGTTAATTTGTACTTGCAGTCTGGACCGGTCTTCTGAGCGGCTACCCGTTTTCGGATATGATTTATATTGTAAAGTATTTGCTTTTTCGGGTTTTTGAATAAAACTAACGGTAACGTAGATACACACTATATTAATAATAAAAACGAATAACAATATAAAAACTAATTATTAACAATAAGCACATTTATGTATTTGTATTTATGTAAGTTCACTCGGCGGTAATTCGGTATCGAATGAATCATAAATCCCTTTCTCGACGGCTTATAGAGGGTGTCCAGAAACTCTCCTGACAAACGAAGACCGGAGATTCCTCTGATAATTTTAAGACAATTAAACCCAAATTCACCTAGTCCGAAAATGCTACCTAAGGGAGCTAGAGTTCTTTGAAGATGGCGCCTTGTATTTATTTTTTTTAAAATTCCTCCAGAACGCTTCTATTTAGAAAAACAAAAACTGGTATGCTTATTTATCCTCCAGAGATGAATCGATTCCATCAATTGCGAATTTCTAGTGCCGGTCATAGGCGTCCGTTTTGGGTAGGTCAACGGTTATTTTAAGGCATAACTTTTTTGTCTTTAACTTTTAAGCATTTGTGACACTAGATTATTAAATTTTCAGGTATTCCAGTACTAAAATGTACTCTTACTTTAAGTCGGTAGGATTCACCGTTTTCTAGAAAAATCGATTTGTAAATTTTTCGTTTTTGAAGATGGCGCCTTGTATTTATTTTTTTTTAAAATTCCTCCAGAACGCTTCTATTTAGAAAAACAAAAACTGGTATGCTTATTTATCCTCCAGAGATGAATCGATTCCATCAATTGCGAATTTCTAGTGCCGGTCATAGGCGTCCGTTTTGGGTAGGTCAACGGTTATTTTAAGGCATAACTTTTTTGTCTTTAACTTTTAAGCATTTGTGACACTAGATTATTAAATTTTCAGGTATTCCAGTACTAAAATGTACTCTTACTTTAAGTCGGTAGGATTCACCGTTTTCTAGAAAAATCGATTTGTAAATTTTTCGTTTTTGAAGATGGCGCCTTGTATTTATTTTTTTTAAAATTCCTCCAGAACGCTTCTATTTAGAAAAACAAAAACTGGTATGCTTATTTATCCTCCAGAGATGAATCGATTCCATCAATTGCGAATTTCTAGTGCCGGTCATAGGCGTCCGTTTTGGGTAGGTCAACGGTTATTTTAAGGCATAACTTTTTTGTCTTTAACTTTTAAGCATTTGTGACACTAGATTATTAAATTTTCAGGTATTCCAGTACTAAAATGTACTCTTACTTTAAGTCGGTAGGATTCACCGTTTTCTAGAAAAATCGATTTGTAAATTTTTCGTTTTTGAAGATGGCGCCTTGTATTTATTTTTTTTTTAAAATTCCTCCAGAACGCTTCTATTTAGAAAAACAAAAACTGGTATGCTTATTTATCCTCCAGAGATGAATCGATTCCATCAATTGCGAATTTCTAGTGCCGGTCATAGGCGTCCGTTTTGGGTAGGTCAACGGTTATTTTAAGGCATAACTTTTTTGTCTTTAACTTTTAAGCATTTGTGACACTAGATTATTAAATTTTCAGGTATTCCAGTACTAAAATGTACTCTTACTTTAAGTCGGTAGGATTCACCGTTTTCTAGAAAAATCGATTTGTAAATTTTTCGTTTTTGAAGATGGCGCCTTGTATTTATTTTTTTTTTAAAATTCCTCCAGAACGCTTCTATTTAGAAAAACAAAAACTGGTATGCTTATTTATCCTCCAGAGATGAATCGATTCCATCAATTGCGAATTTCTAGTGCCGGTCATAGGCGTCCGTTTTGGGTAGGTCAACGGTTATTTTAAGGCATAACTTTTTTGTCTTTAACTTTTAAGCATTTGTGACACTAGATTATTAAATTTTCAGGTATTCCAGTACTAAAATGTACTCTTACTTTAAGTCGGTAGGATTCACCGTTTTCTAGAAAAATCGATTTGTAAATTTTTCGTTTTTGAAGATGGCGCCTTGTATTTATTTTTTTTAAAATTCCTCCAGAACGCTTCTATTTAGAAAAACAAAAACTGGTATGCTTATTTATCCTCCAGAGATGAATCGATTCCATCAATTGCGAATTTCTAGTGCCGGTCATAGGCGTCCGTTTTGGGTAGGTCAACGGTTATTTTAAGGCATAACTTTTTTGTCTTTAACTTTTAAGCATTTGTGACACTAGATTATTAAATTTTCAGGTATTCCAGTACTAAAATGTACTCTTACTTTAAGTCGGTAGGATTCACCGTTTTCTAGAAAAATCGATTTGTAAATTTTTCGTTTTTGAAGATGGCGCCTTGTATTTATTTTTTTTAAAATTCCTCCAGAACGCTTCTATTTAGAAAAACAAAAACTGGTATGCTTATTTATCCTCCAGAGATGAATCGATTCCATCAATTGCGAATTTCTAGTGCCGGTCATAGGCGTCCGTTTTGGGTAGGTCAACGGTTATTTTAAGGCATAACTTTTTTGTCTTTAACTTTTAAGCATTTGTGACACTAGATTATTAAATTTTCAGGTATTCCAGTACTAAAATGTACTCTTACTTTAAGTCGGTAGGATTCACCGTTTTCTAGAAAAATCGATTTGTAAATTTTTCGTTTTTGAAGATGGCGCCTTGTATTTATTTTTTTTAAAATTCCTCCAGAACGCTTCTATTTAGAAAAACAAAAACTGGTATGCTTATTTATCCTCCAGAGATGAATCGATTCCATCAATTGCGAATTTCTAGTGCCGGTCATAGGCGTCCGTTTTGGGTAGGTCAACGGTTATTTTAAGGCATAACTTTTTTGTCTTTAACTTTTAAGCATTTGTGACACTAGATTATTAAATTTTCAGGTATTCCAGTACTAAAATGTACTCTTACTTTAAGTCGGTAGGATTCACCGTTTTCTAGAAAAATCGATTTGTAAATTTTTCGTTTTTGAAGATGGCGCCTTGTATTTATTTTTTTTTTAAAATTCCTCCAGAACGCTTCTATTTAGAAAAACAAAAACTGGTATGCTTATTTATCCTCCAGAGATGAATCGATTCCATCAATTGCGAATTTCTAGTGCCGGTCATAGGCGTCCGTTTTGGGTAGGTCAACGGTTATTTTAAGGCATAACTTTTTTGTCTTTAACTTTTAAGCATTTGTGACACTAGATTATTAAATTTTCAGGTATTCCAGTACTAAAATGTACTCTTACTTTAAGTCGGTAGGATTCACCGTTTTCTAGAAAAATCGATTTGTAAATTTTTCGTTTTTGAAGATGGCGCCTTGTATTTATTTTTTTTAAAATTCCTCCAGAACGCTTCTATTTAGAAAAACAAAAACTGGTATGCTTATTTATCCTCCAGAGATGAATCGATTCCATCAATTGCGAATTTCTAGTGCCGGTCATAGGCGTCCGTTTTGGGTAGGTCAACGGTTATTTTAAGGCATAACTTTTTTGTCTTTAACTTTTAAGCATTTGTGACACTAGATTATTAAATTTTCAGGTATTCCAGTACTAAAATGTACTCTTACTTTAAGTCGGTAGGATTCACCGTTTTCTAGAAAAATCGATTTGTAAATTTTTCGTTTTTGAAGATGGCGCCTTGTATTTATTTTTTTTAAAATTCCTCCAGAACGCTTCTATTTAGAAAAACAAAAACTGGTATGCTTATTTATCCTCCAGAGATGAATCGATTCCATCAATTGCGAATTTCTAGTGCCGGTCATAGGCGTCCGTTTTGGGTAGGTCAACGGTTATTTTAAGGCATAACTTTTTTGTCTTTAACTTTTAAGCATTTGTGACACTAGATTATTAAATTTTCAGGTATTCCAGTACTAAAATGTACTCTTACTTTAAGTCGGTAGGATTCACCGTTTTCTAGAAAAATCGATTTGTAAATTTTTCGTTTTTGAAGATGGCGCCTTGTATTTATTTTTTTTAAAATTCCTCCAGAACGCTTCTATTTAGAAAAACAAAAACTGGTATGCTTATTTATCCTCCAGAGATGAATCGATTCCATCAATTGCGAATTTCTAGTGCCGGTCATAGGCGTCCGTTTTGGGTAGGTCAACGGTTATTTTAAGGCATAACTTTTTTGTCTTTAACTTTTAAGCATTTGTGACACTAGATTATTAAATTTTCAGGTATTCCAGTACTAAAATGTACTCTTACTTTAAGTCGGTAGGATTCACCGTTTTCTAGAAAAATCGATTTGTAAATTTTTCGTTTTTCTTCATTAAAGTTCAATTTATTATGTATCTACTTATTTTTAGCGACGAAGTTGGCTTGGACTATCAAGGCATGGATGAAAATTAATTTAATAAATTAAAAACAAATTATTTATTACAATGGAACGAAACTAACAAAAAAAGAACAAGTATCAAAGGTAGATTGTTACAAAAGTTGCTCGATGTGATGACCATTAGTCTCTATGCATAAGGTTACCCTTTTGCTTAGAGAACGCCGAATTCTTGCAAAAATTCCAAAGTTATTTCTAAATTCGTTGCAAGCATCTTGTATCCTTAGCCAGAGTTGTGCGCGATTTTGTATCGGAACGGAATAAACAAATGCTTTTATGTATCCCCAAACACAATAATCGCAAGGATTCAAATCCGGCGACCTTGCTGGCCAAGCAACTGGACCGCCTCTTCCAATCCAATGGTCTTCGTAGTTATTATCTAGAAAGTCTCGTACATTCCTGCTAAAGTGGGCCGGACAGCCGTCCTGTAGAAACCATAAGCTTTGCCGAATATTTAAACGCACCTCATCTAACAAATCAGGTAAAATATTTTGCAGGAAATGTAAGTAATCAGCACCATTTAAACGAGCAGGTAATTCCACAGGTCCAAGTAGATAATCGTCAACTACTCCTATCCAGACGTTTATGCTAAACCTATGCTGATGCTTAAATTCTTGAACAACGTGGGGATTGTCACCAACGTACGAATAATAATGTGCATTATGTACATTAAAAATTCCATTTTTTGAGAATGTAGCTTCGTCACCAAACAAAATGTTCCTGAAGAAATCTTCATCTTGATTTTTCTGATTTTGTAACCATCTAGCGAATTCTACGCGAGCAGGAAAATCTCCTTCTAGCAGTGCTTGCACCTTTGTAAAATGAAAAGGATATAAATTTTCTTTGTGTAAGATATTTCCTACGGAAGATTTTGAAATTGTGGGGTACATGGCAGATAGTCTTCGAACGCTAATTTCTGGATTTTCCTCAACTTCCATTAAAATAACATCTTCATGTTCTGCTGTTACATCATTATGTCTCCCTGTTTCATTATTTTTTGGGACCACTGAACCTGTTTCTCTTAATCTTTGATGAAGAGCTGTAAATGTTGAGTGAGTGGGATGCTGACGATTGGGAAATTTTTCAGCGTATCTACGTTACACCTCATTTCGCCATAAACTAAATGCATATCGGCGTATTCCTCATTAGTAAAAACCATTTTTTTTTAAATTGAAATCGTGTTTGAATAACACAAAGTAAAAAATGAAAAGATAAACTTCGCGAACTGACAACAATTTGACAATGAAAAACGTAGGTTTTACTTCTGTTGGCAGTTCAGAGCTAACTATTGCAAAAAATAAAAAATTGAACTTTAATGAAGAAAAAACGAAAAATTTACAAATCGATTTTTATAGAAAACGGTGTATCCTACCGACTTAAAGTAAGAGTACCTTTTAGTACTAGAATACCTGAAAATTTAATAATTTAGTGTCACAAATGCTTAAAAGTTAAAGACAAAAAAGTTATGCCTTAAAATAACCGTTGACCTACCCAAAACGGACGCCTATGACCGGTACTAGAAATTCGCAATTGATGGAATCGATTCATCTCTGGAGGATAAATAAGCATACCAGTTTTTGTTTTTCTAAATAGAAGCGTTCTGGAGGAATTTAAAAAAAAATAAATACAAGGCGCCATCTTCAAAGAACTCTAGCTCCCTTAGGAAGCATTTTCGGACTAGGTGAATTTGGGTTTAATTGTCTTAAAATTATCTGAGGAAACTCCGGTCTTCGTTTGTCAGGAGAGTTTCTGGACACCCTGTATATCGTTGTTGAATCTCTCTCGAATTTTCTATTCTCGTTCTTCCTCTTTCTACATCTATCGAGAAGCCGCTGGAGGTATGATACGTGACGTATCGTTGAATGAGTAATCACATTGCCCCCTTCTTAAAAATGATTCGTCCCGAAACATGTCATGCTTTGGTTCCCTCGAACGATGGCGAAATCGACAGGTAGGGCCTTTGTTACATTGTGACATCATATCGAAATAACAGTCCACGGTCTTATCTTGCCTGGGTGTACAGGAATATTCAAGCCGGTAACTTCATACCAGAATTTCCATACCAATATGTTGGAATATCACTTCTAACATGCTCTTTACAATTCTCCAGTCCATGCGGTCCTATCCACAACCCAATTTTGGAACTGCTAATTTCAAAATGTCTTGTTGTAACATTTGTTTACGTAAGTGGACCAGGGCCTCCCATAAGGCACGATAGGTTGGCTTCAGGCTTCACAGTTCTTTCGTGACCAAATAAAATATGGGCTGTTCTTCATTTGTTATTTGGAGACTCTTCCAAATTGCTGGTCCCTGCTGCCTTAATTTTTCGATTCAAATCTCTCTTTAAATTCTCTGGCCATTCGCAGATCTCGGGCTACGCAATGAGCAAGCGCGTAGTCTGACGGCACCGTAAACAAATCTTGCTGTTTCTCGATGCTTACCCCAAATCGAGCTTTTCTCGAACCAGAATACTCTTCCATAAAGTCTTCGAAGGTTAGTTCCTGGTATTGGTTATCCAATCGGCGTAAGTCAGCGGTTTCGTCATTATTGTCTTCAGAGTATGAGGCTAGTCGATTAAAATGTACGACTCTTGGCTTAACTCGCCGGTAATTCGGTATCGAATGCATCATAAATCCCTTTCTCGACGGCTTAGATATCGTTGTTGAATCTCTCTCGAGTTTTCTATTCTCGTTCTTTCTCTTTCTACATCTATCGAGAAGCCGCTGGAGGTATGATACGTGACGTATCGTTGAATGAGTCATCACAATATGTTGCTCGATCTTAATTTTTTATTCTTTATTTGTAACTCTCTCTTTACTAGTTTCTCCTCATTGCGTTTTCGCTGTCTGTGCCTTATTGTTTTCATCACAAAACATGCTGTCCCGATTATCCACCATTTTTACCGTCACTGCTATCGAACATCAATGCACTTGTCAAACGTTTAATGTGATTTCTGGCAAAAATAACCTTTGTCTGTGAGAATGAACGTTTTTGCTGGAAATACCATTCTGAATCATCACTTCGGATTTCCTCGGAGTTACATAAGACTGCGTAAACCTCAAAACTGGCATTTTGGAACTAAGGCTGTTTTTGTAAAAAACCCTTCAATTTCTTAATGAATGAGTTGAATGAAAAACTATCTTACATGTATTGTTCTTTTTCAGGTAATTTACCCATCTTCCAGAAAAGTGTTATGCCAACTTTTGAGGGTGATATCAAAAAATAATACATCTCAATATGCTTTCCAAGAAGAAATAATGATAAATATAAACGCTTGGGATTCGAAATGGATCGATCAACCTGATTTCCAAACACGAGGCGATACATTTAAAAGAATCCAGATTCTGATTGCTGAAAATAAAATCAATCTAGAACTCGGAATTTTGCTCATCCACGATTGTTTCTATTTATTGAAAAGTGAAAAAGATTTGGCCCTGAAAGAAAACGCCTCTCACTGTCTTAAAACCTTATCCCCCTACTTAGTGAAAAATTATCCAAAATTATCCGATCGAAGTTATATTTTGGACGAAACTCTTCTGCGCACGATAAGAAATGGTTTAAAAAATAGAAATGCCGATGTTAGAAACGAATCTATTTCGCTTCTGGGTTATTTATCGCGTGAATGTTCAGACTCCCATGTTGTATTGAGAGATTTAAACAAATTAACGAATAGTCAAGATTTGGAGGTGGATTTCTTCGAGAATCTAACCCATTTGCAAGTTCACAGACATGGAAGAGCCTTATTGAAATTTTCTAATATTTATAAACAAGAAACAACGTTACCCAACACAAGATCTTTAACTCAATTTGTGTTACCATTGACTACATATTATTTGTGCAATGACAAATATACAAATAAGAATAGTGTGATCGATGCAGCGATTGAAGCGGTTGGAACAATCTCTAGATTACTTCCCTGGCATCAATACGAGGGATTGTTAAAATACTACTTGAGCAAATTACGACAGAAAGTCGATTATCAAAAGCAATTGGTTAAGTTGATCGTAGCGATATTGGATTCTTTTCATTTCGACCTAAGTAAAGGACATGTAGACGTGCTCAGAAAAGAATCTGGAAACCAAGTTTCCGAAACGGTACAATCTACTCAAGAAATTGGCAGTGAATCGGTTGAAAACACCGTGAATCAGGATACTGATGAAAATAAATCAAAATCTGCCGAGGATGAAGTGAAAGATGAAGAAGTTGAGGTCGAAGAAATTTTGGATAATTTAGAAAAGATTGGAGAAGAAGATGGTGATGATGATAATGATGAAGATAAAGATAAAAATCAGTTGATTATCACGGTAAAAGCTTATGAAAAAGTAACCGTTTTGTGCAAATCCGCATCTACACGCGTTAGTCAAAGTATACAGGTAAGTACTGAATTTTTTAACGTTAATTTTTATATTTTTTGGAAAATACGAGAAATCTCGTGTCTCAGCATGTATGTAAGCAAGAAAACTTGTAATACGAAGAAGGTTCAATAATTAGTAAGTCTAGTCAAGAAAACAAAGTTTTTGTCAATTTCACGTGTTCTCCTTGTAAGTCATTAGTAGAGACCGGTCGCATCAATCCGAAATTACGATGGACGATATAAATAGTATAATATCGCTAAGTACAACACGCAGTTAATGCATTTTTTGTCGTTGAATTGTGACGCAATTACTTCAATATTACAGTTACATTCCTTTCTTCATGGGCGTAGGAGTTTTTATAATTTATTTTATATTTCGTAAGATAAAGTACGGTGAGTTAGTTTACTTTTTTAATTTTAACTGTTAATTGGAAAACAAACGAAATACGAAATACATTTTTATTTGTTCATTTTGTAGTTTAAGTTGAGTAAAGGAGTATTAATATTAACTAGCAATACTTTTTCAAGGTTCTCTTCCGTAAAATTTGTTGTCTTTGAATGAAATACATCCTTGTAGATACAAAACGTCCTTTCTACATCGCAACTGGTTACAGGTGCATACTGGAAATATTCTTTTATTTCAGCGTATTTAGCAGTTAGATTTTGGCGCATTGCCCCCGTACACAATTGCCGCAATGTTATTAAATCTGGATATCTATTAAAAACTGCGTCTAACTCTTGCCGAAAGCCACATCCGAAGACAGTTTGAATATTTTTCAAATTATTAACCCTAGAATATGGGACTGTGTTTGCCAAACGTAATTACGGGACTATCGTAAATTTTACAACTCAATAAAAGAAAACAAAATTGCCTTATCAAACTTTATTTTAAAAAAATACAAAAAAAAGATAACGTTCTTCATTATCAGAACAAACGTTTAAAATTATAAAACCAACATATTTTATTATTTTTCACAACATACGGTGCAAATATCTCCTCGGTGTTCGCCGCAAATTGGATTTTTGCACTCCATACAATAATTAGTGGTCATGCGCCTTTTTTTGCTAGGACAGTAGAAACAGGTCTTCCTCTTCTTGTCTTGGGGTGTGTTCACAACGTTTTCTTTTGATATACCGAGGATTTGAGCTATGCCTTGCCGAAGATATCGACGTAAAGTTTTGCTGTTATATCTATACTGCATCCATGGTTTGGCAAGGCAAAGAATTAAATCAATCATGTATTGATATCTTGAAATAGGTTTTTCGCCTTTTTTTAACGTATTAAAAGTGTAAATAACATAAGAGTTTATGCTGGCCATATTTATCATTCCATACAATACACATAATGGCCATCTCTGTGTTTTTCTGCTCGAACTCATATTTGAACACATTTGGTCAAAGGTGTCCACACCTGATTTGGTCTCATTATAGTTATGAATTATTGTTGGCTTACCGGTTTCTTCTACGATCTCTGCCTTCTCATGCATAGTTGAAAGTAGCAAAACTAATTTGTTTTTCTTTGGCATGTAAGATAATAATGTCTTTTGTTGATCGAAAGAAAACATTGACGTATTTGCGTTTCGACTATTTCCATCCAAGAACTCCTTGGGTATCTCTATTTTATTTTTGCGTATAGTTCCTATCATCGTTAATTTGTAAGGATTTTGTAGCAACTGGTCAGCAAGGGAAACCGAGGTGAACCAATTGCCCATGGTAACGTTGCGATTTGTACCATGAATTGTTTTCGTTAACTCTTTTACATAAAATTCGGCTAGAGGCAAACCATTTCTCTCTGTTTTTTTTCCCAAGTTAGGACTTGCGTCTGACATATACTTGGTGGCGGAATCGCATACCATAACAATTTTTATCCCATACTTCGCGGGCTTGTTAGGAATATACATCCTAAAAGGACAGCGTCCTCGGAATGCCAAAAGCTTTTCATCAATGGTGACGTATGAAGTTGGAGTATATGAATTTCTACATGTGTCAATAAAAATTTCCCAAATTTCTCGAATGTGTGTAAAAGGATCATTTACTTTTCTCTCTTCTCTTGTTTCTCTATTATCGCATCTAATACAGTTCAGCAGATACAAAAAACGATCACAATTCATACATGATCTATAAAACGTGCCGGAAATAGTGCTATCAAACATATGCCTTGCTGACAAATGATTATCTTTTTTTGCGGCAGAAAGGATTAAAACACCAAACAAGGCTTTCAGTTCGTCTTTTGTCGTTGGGGAAATATTCTGGTTGCCGCTGTATTTTTGGGCCTGTCTGGCGATTTCTGCATTTGTATGTTGCAAAATAATATCAAATATATTGTCAGGAAAAAAATGTAAAAAATATTCATCCAGGTTAGAACAATCTTTTGCAGCCCCTTTAGGACCAGCTATAAAATGTATAATGTTCCTAGCAGCCGTTCTTTTGGATTGTTGAGGCAGCTCAGATTTGTGACCATTCTTGCCATTTAAGCGTTTGTTTTTCAAGTTGATTACATATTTTGAACGTGTACGTACTTGTAATAAAGGAATATCATCTTCATCTAAACTAGGTTCTATTTCTTCTTCAGATTGAATTGGGCTAAAGCTTTGTTGGATGAGACAAACAGCCGAATTATTATCTTCATCAACCTCACTGTCGGAGGCAGATGATTCAACCTCCAAAATGTCCTCTTCAATGTCACTACCATCACTGTCGTCCAATGATTCTGGATCACTCTCTTCTCCATTCATGACACGTGCCGCTTCCTCCTCCAGTTGCTTCTCGGTCAAAAACTTTCGATTTGACATCTTAATGAAAAAATCACTATATTTACTATAATGTATTTAAATAATAATAATGAAGAAATATCTTACCTCAAATTTCTATTACTAAAACAATTAAATTCGGTACGAAAAATAAGAACCAGTTTAATTTATAAAATGACGTAAATACGGTACTTTCGGCAAATTTACGAACCTATCGCCGAAAAATCGCTTTAGGGTCGGAAACCAGAACGACCACACACCACACTGTCTAGCTAAATACTAGACTAGAAGGTACTCACTAAGGCAATTCGATGCATTGACCGCAAATAAGCGAAAAAGTACGATGTCTTACGAGCATCGTAAAATTTACGAATGACCCGTAATCTAGGGTTAATAGCCACATATAATGTGGTTAATCCATCATTTAATTTGAGATTTTGATTTTCAAAATAAGTGTTTGGTTTTGGCAAATTTCCAAAGTGTTCCTGAAGAAAGTACAACTGATTTTTTAAATTTGGAATTTGTATTAGTTCCTGGCACTCATAATTACAGTAATACCCCGCTTTACGCGACCCCGTTATGTTAACGCAAATTTCAAATTTCGCATTAAAATGCCTCGTATTACGCGAATTGCTTACTTAAGAATATGTATGTATGTACATAATGTAGTCATTGACTTTCCTTTGGTCGCGGGAATGCTCGCTTTCTCTGACTATTCTTATTGAAGAATTGGGGATTCCCTATCCTACGACTTTGTTCTATGGGGATTCCCTCGTTTGTTTCGTTTGTTCCATATGTTTATCTCGGCTGGCAGTCGTGTTTTAACGTTTGGTGGAGATACATAATTTAACGCTACGTTAAAAATGCCGCCTATGAAGAAAAAAAAGCGTAAAAGTGTAACTTTGGAATTGAAGATGAAGGTGTTAAGAAGAATGGAAAATGGAGGCAAAGCAACAATTGTTGGCAGAGATTTTAGACTCTCAGAATCGACTGTGAGAACGATTTTAAAAAATCGGGAAAAAAATAAACTTTCCAGCGAAAGTTCAACACCTAGAAGTGCAACAAAACTTTCTCGTTCGAGATCCTCTATCCTAGAAAGAATGGAGAAGTTGCTGGCAGTCTGAATCGAAGATTTAAATAAGAAGAACACCCCACTGAGTCAAGATCTCATATGCACAAAAGCAAAATCTTTGTATGAGATGCTAAAGACAGAAGAAGGTGAAGGGAGTTCCACTCCGACTTTTGCTGCCAGCAGAGGCTGGTTTCATCGGTTCAAGCAGCGTTCCAATTTTCACAATATCCATATAACAGGTGAGGCCGCCAGCGCGGACACTCAAGCTGCAGTTGAGTTTCCAGACAAGTTTCAAGAGTTCGTAGCACGAGAAAAAATTCCTGCTTGTCTCATCTTCAATGTTGATGAGACCGGGCTTTACTGGAAAAAATGCCATCTTGAACATTCATTTCTAAAGAGGAACGTCAAGCCAGCACTTCTGCTGAAACCTTTACTGGTGTACCATTCAGAAACACCCATGTAATGCGAGGTACAGACAAGACAAGCCTACCAGTTGTGTGGCGGTCCAACAGAGAGGCGTGGGTTACACGGGAAGTTTTTCAAGATTGGTATTCTAAGAGTTTTTGCCCGTCAGTCAAATCCTACTGTAACAGAAATGGGCTTGAACGTAAAATTATATTACTCTTAGATAATGCCCCAGGACATCCAACCTCACTTAATACGCCGAGAGACTTAAAAGTGTACGTGTAGTTCCTTCCACCAAACACTACGTTAATATTACAACCTATGGACCAGGGAGCAATAGCAAACTTCAAAACTTATTACCATCGCCGCACTTTTAGCCAACTAATTCATGAAATTGACGGGGAAGGAAGACAGTCTATGCGAGAGTGGTGGAAGTCGTACAACATCATGAAGGCTATTCACAACATAGACGAGGCTTGGAACGAAGTTAAAAAGAGTTGTATGAACGGGGTGTGGCGTAATCTTTGGCCAGATGTAGTGGACGCACCTAGAGGAATTGTTCAGATGCAGAGACAAGTGCTTGAAGACATTGCTGCAATGATTGAGGGGTCTGAACTTGAAGATGTCGCGGTAGAAGATCTCGAACAACTTGTAGCAACGCACGACGAACCTTTCAGCAATGAAAAACTGATCGAGTTACAGAATTAATCCCATCAAGGATGAGGAAGAACAAATAGAAGAGAGAGTTTTATCTTCAAGCGGAATACAAAATGCTCTATCAAAAATTTATTCAGGTTCGGACATATTGCAGAGCATAGACAGTGATGATGACCGTGTTTTGACCGTGTGTCAAACAATTAGAAATAGCGTTGGGTGTTATGAACGTATTTTACAAGAACGTAAAAGAAACGCTACAGAAAAGACAATAGATGTATTTTTCCGTAAAAAAAAAACATTGTAATACTGCATAAAGTGTTCTTGAATTAAAGTGATTGATTCAAATGATTTGTATTTTTTTGTATTAACTTTTGACTATGTTTAATCGTAAACCCCGATATACGCGAATTTCACTTAACACGATTTTTTGCGGAACGTAACCCTCGCGTAAAGCGAGGTATTACTGTACTTCAAGAATCGTCATTTAAACATCTAACAAAATTTTGTAAACATCGAAATTTTCTGCATAAAAACTAGTAGCTTCCAACCATGTTCCCCATCTAGTTATTAGTGGAGAGGGAGACAGTGACAAAGATGGATGTTTTTCCCTGTGAAGATCTATTCTCAATGGTGCTTTTCTGAAAACTTTCAAAAGCGGATACAAGTTTATCAACTGTCGGAAAGGTGTCTGATATATTCACTGATTCCGTGGAGAGCATATGCTACACAAGTAATATGCAACATATTAGGATATGTTTCCTTTAATAGTCTGCCTGTTTTTAATATATATGCAGTACTGTCACTGACAAATAAAAGTATTTTTTCTTAATTTTCTTAAAATATTCTCGTAAATGGTTTTAGCTACTGTTTCCGCAGCAACTGTATTTATAACTTTTGTTGCTATTACATATGGGTTATACGGAATAAATAGATGTAGAACACCAGCAAGAATATTTACCACACAGCGTCCTAATATATTGACAATTTCGTCGGCACTTATCCATAGGTACTGATTTGAAAAATGGCTTCTAATGCGTTCTACTGCTTTCGTGTAGCACTTAGAAACATAATATTTGCGTAAGGTGGATTCATTTCGCAGTATATTTTTGGAGAAATGTTTTGAAGGTGAGATTATTAAGTTTATTTAATGGAATATTAGCAGCCATTAAAATTTCCCAGAGTTCTTCGTTGAAATTATCACATTCCAACGGGTCTAATTTTAGTGTATGTGTTTGCGATGCTAAGTGACGTTTTACGTGTGATTTCTTGGAATTTTTTAACGATATTTTACAGACTTTGCAATAAATTTCGGAATCACTGGCGATGGACATACAATCAGTTTGATCCTTAATCCAACTCGCCATTGTTTCACGATGCCATTTTCGACGTTGTTCCATATCATATCTGAAAAAGTACCTTAAACAATGTTCTAGATCTAAATAAATAAAAATTAAAAGTGCATGCGTAAGTTATTGAAACTTACCGAAATTCACCGGCCACATACGTCAAAATAATTGGGAGAAGTAGATTCGATGAAACGTTATTAAACAAGATCTATTACAAAAATTACGAAGTATGTAATTAACAGTTAAAACAATTAAAAAAAGAAATTAACTCACCGTACTTTATTTATCTTACAAAATATAAACTAATAAATAAAATAAATTATAAAAACTCACGCTTCTATCTACGCCCATGAAGAAAGGAATTTAACTGTAATATTGAAGTAATTGCGTCATAATTCAACGACAAAAAAGCAGATGTGCGGTTAGTCGAATGAATAGTGCTATTCAATAACTGCGTGTTGTACTTAGCGATGTTAGAAACTAACGAGTGATCATTAAAATTTTCGCTCAAGTAAGCCATGTACACAAAAAGTATGTCCTAACTTAAGTTATTAGAGGAGATCTGTCATTATAATTTCAAACGTCATGATTGTTAAAAAATAATTTGAAATGCTGACTTTTATATTAAATATATTTATAATTTTTATACAAAGTAATAGAATATTATAAAAAATGTGTAAAATGTTGACCATTCTCCACCAAGCATAATCGCACTCTATTTCGTAGAGCATTGAAAACATTGATCAGTATTTGCGGTGAGTTAATGATTAGTTCACATTTTTCTATAATTTTATGTCTTAACTCTTGTAGATTATTAATTGGTGTTTCATAAATAATATTCTTTATATATGGCCACACAAAAAAAATCCATGACTGTTAAATCACACGATCGTGGTGGGTATGGAATCGCTGTATTTATACTTATTATCCTATCGCCATAAAATTGTTGCAAAAACTGAATATTTTCAAGTGTAACGTGAGATGTAGCCCCATCCTGTTGAAAATATCCGACCTGGAGTTCATCATTAGTCAATTGATTAGTAAAAACACTGAGAATTTCGTTACGATATTTCTCCGATGTTATCGTGCCCTCAAAGAATATTGGTCCTATTAATCGGTGACGACTCATACCTACCCATACGCCTATTTTTTCTGGATGTAGAGGAACTTCTCTGTAGAAATGAGGAATTTCACTGGACCACATACGCATATTTTGCGAACTAACATAACCTTTCAAATAAAACCAAGCTTCATCGGTGAAAAAAGTATGATTTAAAATATTGTCTGTCATTGTTTGAATAAACCATTGGCAAAATTGTGTTCTTTTTTCATAATCCGTAGGTAATAGATTTTGTACAGAAGTTAATTTATGTGGACACATGTGCAAGTCCTTTTTTAAAATTTTTTGACATATTCCATACGAAAGCCCTACTTGTTGCGAAACTCTGCGAATAGATGTTTGAGGAGATTCGTTAATAATTTGTCTGACATTTTCAATTACGCCGCGACTTCTCTTGAGAGGAGGACCGCTTCCTTTTTTCCTTAAAATACTGCCTGTTTGACGAAAAAGATTTACACAATGCATTAGCGTATCACGGAAAGTTTTATAGCTAGGAACAGTATTTGGATATCTCTCTTCAAACTCCGCAAGGCAATTTTCTATTGAATGCTGCCAAATACCATCAATTTTTTTTTTATCACGTTTTTTTATCACGTTTTATGCATATCATTAAAGGCCATTACTTTTTCTTTTGATGAAACTTTAAAATATATATTTGACACTGACAGATGTTTGAAATAACATCTTAATGACTAAAGCTACGACATAATTTTTATATACACGGCCAGCTACGAGTGAAAATTTTAATGATCGCTCGTTATTTATATGGTCCATCGTAATTTCGGCCTGATGCGGCCGGTCTCTACTCATTGCATAGTATTCCGATATTTAAGTCTTTTCACTTCTACAGCAAAGAAAGCTTTGTTAAACTGTTCGAAATGTGGAAGGGTACATGGGGAGAAAGATGAATGTCACAAAATGTAACTTTTGAGAAAAACGACTAGAGATTTTACATTCATCTTTTTTTCCCTGCATAGTAGATCTCTATAGTGCTATAACTTGTTACCCTCAACCTTTTTATTCTATATGTGGAATTCATCGAGAAGTAACGGCTTTCAACTATATTATTACGTAGTTATCTTGAAATGGTGATATTTGGACATTCATCTTTCTTCCCCTGTACCCTTCATGTGTTACCTTTAGTGATTACCTCCTCATTCGATTCAAATCTCTTAATACCAAGCCAAGTTTTCCGGTTGGGAAAAAAAGGAAAAATTCTGATGGGATAAATCTGGTTGGATGAGAAACCAGATGTTAAGGAAGCAGTTCGAGAATTTTTGTCATTTAACAATCATGCCAGTCATAAATAGTGACACTTAAAAGTGTATTTTTTTTGTAATTTCCTTAAAAAATTAAATATTGCAAGCAGAGCGCGTTATCGATGATTACTGATTACTAGAGAACGGACATTCTTACCACATGACTAAGTTCTCAGAATACAATAGTCGTTGTCCATTGTTAACGCTGGTGGCCGAGAAAATCAAACACAAATACTTCATTGTATTACGCCGGGATGTTCTCGGCGAAGTTTATAAACATTTCGAGATGTCGAAATACAATACAATAGGTGTGTTGTCATTGTAATCGCAGCGAACCAGATGGCCGGAAAGACTAACAAATACTTCATTGAATTACGCCGAGTCATGTGGTAAGAATGTCCGTTCTCTACTGATTACATTCGGGAACAGACGCAACGTCGGAGTGGAAGGGGCTTGGGTTGCACGCGCATGTATTATATTGGAAGTTATTTCAAAATAATACAACCCCTTTGTATTTGGTTTTACATCAAATGTCAGATAATTCTAACCTCTGAGCGTATATCACTTTATGATCCCCTAGCAAATATACATTATGTTCCGTCAAACGTCAATGACAAATGTATTCTGACAATTACTTGAGTAGTGGGGGTAGACGTTTTTAAAAACGTTTTCTGCGCTCCCCCTCCTCGCGCCAACTTAATTGGCGTTTGCTATATTTTATAAAACAAATAAATCTTTATTTACGGGATTTATGCACTTGTCCAAATAAAATTAACGATGACAATTTCGAAAGCAAAAATTAGATTAATGAGCGAATTCGAAATACACATATATGTTGAGTATTAGATTTTAAAAACTCAAAAAAGGTATGAAATCCTTTACCACAATTAATAATCGTATCCTAAATACGTATGTCGACAACTAAGTTGTCATCATCAGTAGGTAAAACCACTAATCAAAGTATTGAACATGAGGCATAGTAAAGTTAACACACAACTTTACACGGCGTCCACGTATACACTGAATTTAAAACAAATTAACACAAACTAAAATTACGTCAACTTACCCCTCTTAAGAAAACGGCAAAAACATATATTTATTCTCACGCTCTCAACTTTTTCTACCTCTTTTCTAAGAATGAAAAAAGACAACTGTATGGGATAGGACCGTTGTCCGAGTTAAAAGTATTAATTTTGTTTTTAACGATATGAATGCTTTCGTATGCATCGATATCTCTGGAGTTGTTGATATTTTTGATAAGTTTTAACCCTTTTACCGTAACGTTATGATCCGTGTCCAATACATGGTTTGCGACGCTCGATTTTTCTGGTCTATTAAATTTAATATGTGATATGTGTTCTTTAAAACAGGTTATTATTGAGCGTTTCGTTTGACCTATATATTTCAAATTACAATCGCCGCAATTAATTTCGAATATATATGATTTCAAATTTAAATTAACTTTATCTTTGGTATTACCTAGGGGACTTTTGATGGTTTCTTCGGACCGAAAAGCAACTTGGAGAGCTTGTTCTCTAACAACTTTATTTATGTTTGTCGTGGTTGGATAGTATGGTAAACACATGTACTTTTTCTCCTGGTTACGTTAGGATATTAAACTTGTGGATTCGCGAATTGTCTTTTTTTTAAATTCATTTTTCTAATTCATTTATTAATTATTTCTATGTCAAAGCCATTATACCTCGCGATGTTTTTAATGAAATCTAGTTCTATTTCGTATATCTCTTTTATTAACGGAAAATTTACTAACCGATTGACTAAGAAATTAAAAGAAGATGCATTATGTTGAAAACTATGATTTGAATTCGCGGTGATGAATCTATTGACATTGGTTTCTTTCCGAAAAATATCGATTTCTATTTTATGCTTATTTCTAATTACTAGTGTATCTAAAGATGGTATCCTATCATTGTTTTCCTTTTCCAGCGTGAATTTAATAGTCGGAAATTTAGCTGTTTAACGAACATATCCAATTCACATTTACGTGTATCAAAAATCGCGAAAATGTCATCTACGTACCTGATCCAGACTCTCGGAAAATATTTAGCGTTATTTTTAAAATTCTACTTCAAATTGACATAGTTGTGCCTTGTTTCTGTTCATAAAATTTTTCTCCTACTTGGAAACAATTTTTCATAGCTAATTTATTTATGAGTCAATAATTAATAAATTAATTATAAAAACGAATTTAAAAAAGACAATCCGCGAGTCCACAAGTTTGATATCTCAACGTAACCAGGAGAAAAAGTACATACATGTGTTTACCATACCAACCAATCATATATATACAGGTTCGGAAAGACAACACTTATAATCGGAACGTAAACCTATGTATAAAAAAACGGCGTAGTTGCCAATATCGCTAGACCCCCACCACATACGCATACAGTCTTTCGATATACAAACCATAAGTATGACTAGAGTGCGGCAGTACAATCTAGGACGTATCCAGAGTGTGTATTCGCTGCTGTCAATAATATCGTTCGCGTTCATCCTTTCAATTATATCTTTCCATTTAAAGTTTATTATAATTTTACCAGTTTGTTCATTATTGTTTTCATTTATAAATTCTTATGCTAGTTTATTCGAACACTTACTTTAATTTCAATTTTTCCTTATGAATTTTTTTTATTAGGTTTTCCTAGAAGAATCTTTTTGTTTTATTTTACTTTTAGAAACATCTTTTGATTTGCATTATAAGAATGCTTTTTGTTTGCGTTTTAGTATTCTATTTGAGAACATTGTTTTTTACGTATACTATTGATTGTTGTAAGAAGTTTATTTAGTTGGAAAATAAGTTTTAATTTAATTTTATTTATTTATTTGATGTAATTTATTCAATTTTTATATTAAAAATTCCAAATATGTTAGTAGTTAGTACATTGTTATGTTTTATTTTAAATGATGTTTCTTCCGCGAGAACGTACCGTTAAATGCCGAGCGGGGCGTTGTGAATGCAAATGACGCAGGCGCACAATTCTTGTAGCATGAGCTGTACGATATGGCAACGTGCTCCTAGAATTCTCCTGTTATACATGGAAAACCGCATTAAAGATGACCCCTTACCATACCTGTATATATATATATATATAACATTTGATAAATTATTGGAGTTTTTCGGCTTTATTTATATGAAATATTTACAAATATTAAATTAGAATGTATGTAATTGCAGAGTAAGTGGGGATGTAAACATTGCATTTCTATATGGCTTGAACCTGGGTCTATTGTGGCCTAGTGGTTAAGGCGGCAGCCCGGATAGCTGTAGACTTGGGTTCGAGTCCCAACGTAGACCATATTTTTCAAATAAAAAATTTCGTATGATTTGCTTTGTAATTTGTAGACAGCAATGTTTACATCCCCACTTACTCTGCAATTACATACATTCTAATTTAATATTTGTAAATATTTCATATAAATAAAGCCGAAAAACTCCAATAATTTATCAAATGTTATATTTAATGAACGGCTAAGAAATTATCTAAACACTCATAGCTATGGAGTAATAATTAGCATTTTCAAACATTCAAATCTGACATCTGCTCTCAAAATACTGACATCTACTTTCAGTAACTCACATCTAATTTCAAAATAGGCATCTGCTTTCTAATCTGACGTTTGCTTTCATAACTGACACCTGCTTTCAAAACAGACATCTGCTTTTAATAACTGACATTTGCTTTCACTAACTGACATCTGCTATCAAAACTGACATGAGCTTTCAAAACTGACTTCTGCTTTCAGCTTGACATCTACATTCAATAACTGACATCTGATTCATTGACACTGTTACTTTATAATGCATTTCTATATGGCTTGAACCTGGGTCTATTGTAGCCTAGTGGTTAAGGCGGCAGCCCGGATAGCTGTAGACTTGGGTTCGAGTCCCAACGTAGACCATATTTTTCAAATAAAAAATTTCGTATTAAGGAGTAAGGAGTTTTATACCTTTTTTTTGAGTTTTTACGTAACCACAGTCACCAAAGAAAAACTTTTCATTAGATTTTAAATAATGCTCATTTAATCGGTCGGAGAATAAAAAAAAATTATGGTTTTATTTAAACGAGAATTTTAGGCATTTTATTTATGAAATTTACTCGGCTATTTTTTTGTCCATTCTTCGTCGGTCTCTTGATACTATACTTGGATAATTTGTACTCGCTTTTATCGTCTTTTTTAATTCTATTACAGGGTTATACGTCATGTAAATTGATGCGTTCTTTCTAATATTTTTTTTTTAAATTAGATGTGCACATTGACGGTTTCTTTCTAATATTCTTTTACAAAATTATATAAAGTGTAAAATTTTCCCTCTATACCTTTTTTAATACTTTTAACTAATAAATGCGCGTGTAGCCCCTTGCACACCGACGCTGCATCTGCTCCCGAATATGCATCCTTAATGATATAATGATGCATATATTTTTAGACCGTTCTATTACCTCAACTGCACAAAGCATTAGCGCAAATGACACAACACGACAGTAGCCATAAAGTGAATAGAAAGAAAATAAGTGTAGAAAGAGAAGAAGAAGATTTATTGAGAGTGCCTATTTCTTTGGCTCTTGTAAAGTTGCTACAAAAACTACCTAAAGAAATTCTTGATGCTAATTTACCAAGGTAAGTAAATAAAAGAAATAATATATAATCATGAGAGGAATAAAAATTATAAAATATTTCCGTCCGATCTTGGTAATAACTTAAGTTAAATCCCTTAATAGGTTCCTCAACAGTTGCTTAAAACATGTTTTATGTGCTATTTTTTTGTGGTGTCTGTATAGCGACCAAATATCTTAAGCTAAAAGCTTGTCAAAATCTCAGGACCGCTAGAGTGTATAAAGTGGAGCTTTGCTATTACACTTCCTCGTGTAAGAGGGTAGATTTGACATTCACTTCCTCAACATTTAAGGATAACTGAAGAGGATGCCGATCCCGAAAATTTGGCAAAGTTGTTAAATTTTGTGTTTGTTATGAAACCGAAGAGAAAACGGACGTGTGTCAATTGACGATTTTTTTAAAAAACGGGAGGGGTATTTCACAAATTTCGTATTTCATTGTAGCACTAGCTTAAACTAAATACGGAAATCTACTTATTAATTTCTGTGCTTCGTGGTAGAACGGTCTCTTTATAGCTTTCGACATTATTGATTTATTATTTTTTTCTTTACACGAAATAACTATACTGTATAAGTGTTTAACCATTAGTGAATCATATGTAGACAAGCACTTAGGTCGGCCACATCTTCTAAAACCGCGCGTTATTTAGAAAAATGTTTTCCGTTCGAATTACACCTACGCGTATTCGCAAATACGTCTATAAACTAACTTCACACGATAACTGTTCCGAATTCATGTACTACATACATATACGAAGCGTGCTATACCGTAGTCGACAAATTTTAATTTCTGTTTGCGTATATAGTGTATGCTTGATATATCCAACGATGCCAGCTTTCAAACAGTGGAGGGAGAAGCAGAGTGGTGGGCACACATACATTTAACATGCCATATTTCCTAACAAACACTTACCGGGTGTACAACACTTATTTCTTTACGTGCGTATATTAATAGTATATATAATCGATTTTTACATGCATGTTTTTACAACTCAAGAAAAGACACAAATCATAAAATGGTATTATGCCGGTAGACACCTCAATGTACCTGTACATACCCGATATCCACAAAAATTAAATGTATGGGCTGATATTTTAAATAATTCAATTGTCGGTTCTTTCTATAGGGACATATCAGTAATGTCCGCCAAGAATTTTATTATAGGTTGGCATACTGCCAAGAACAATGTGGTGGATTACTTGAACCTTTAATTTAGAATATTTATTTTTTATTATTATCGCAGAAGAGTTAATTTATTTATTTTTTTACATAATTTAGAATTAATATTTCACTTCATTTTATTTATACGCGAAAAATATAAACTTTGTTGTACATCCTCACAAAAGTAATACACCATGAAATAAATATTTTTCTGTTAATATTCGTGGCGAATTTTATATGTATTTCTAAGATGCGTTGTACAACCCTCTGAGGCAATAGACTTACTGACTAAGCTATAATCTGCCTCAACCTTATCGTACCTCACTTAATCTACTTGCATACATTCATTGGCAACCTCGTTATATTGTGATGTCACCCGGTCCCGGAGGTCACATCGATGCTTTGACACCGGAGGTTCACCAACATAATAAATGATAGACGGGACAACGGTTAAATAACAATATATAATTTAATAACGACATAACAACGATTAACAATAGCAGATATTACATTGTATCAAGAGCCACTAGTCTAGCAGGTATACTAATACGCTCGCTCGGACTATGTCTCTGTCTGACTCTGTCTTGAGATCTCGCAGGGTCTCATTATATATTCGAGCGTGTCCCCCTTTAGCCTAGTGACCTGGTGATAAGATAAACAAGGTGGTGAAAGATCGTAACACACCGAGGTCGTGTTTGACGAAAGATCATAACACACCGAGGTCGTGTTTGGAAAGATCGAAACACACCGAGGTCGTGTTTGACGAAAGAGATGCGTTTGCAATACAATGCAATATCTGGTTTAGTTACCGCAATATGTATTTCTTTACTTTTCTCTGTCGCGCTCTTTTCCTCTTCTACTTTCGTGCCAGAAATTAAAATTTGTCGATTACGATATGTATATAGCTTGTAAAGTGAGTCTCCCGATTCTCTCGCTTGTCCACGCCTCTGTGAGCCGACCGAGAATGCCTGTTTTTAATCATATGTTAAAAAATAAAATTTAACTTACCTTACAACTTACAACGCCTTTCATTCATAGCTAGGTAGATAATATAAAAATCTTCCCTCGTAAATTCTACGTTTAGTTAAGGTAATTTATAAACTAACAAACTGTATTCAATTACTGATTGAAAAGTCTATGAGAATTGAAAAAAATACTTTTTTCTATTTTGCGTTCGAAATGAACTCATTATGAAACCAAAAACAGTATCGAAATGAGCTCTATTTCGATACACTTTTTTTTTCATTTTTCAATGTTGGCGTTGTTCGAATACAGAAATAAATATCATTGCTGTCATATGATTTTAAGAATTTATGTACATTTGACAGATATGATATATGTTCGTATTTTACACAAACAACGTATGTTGTATACAATTGACAACAACATATATATGTTTCTATGTCACTCATGTTTATATTTTTAAATGAAATATCAAGTAATGTTAACGAAAATTAATAAATAATATGTAATATAATATACTTCGCGGATTGCAAGATTTAAATTTGAAAATGTCAAGTATCAATGTGACCAACTGCATGCTTTATATAAAAATTAAACTCTGAACTTTCAAATTAAATAATTCCAATTTAAGTAATTTATTAATGTAAAAAACGCAAAATAGAAAAAATAGTATAAAAAACTCGTTTCATAAGGCCTTTTGCCGCACTCGCTCTTTAGAAAACTCGCCGCAAGCGGCTCGTTTTCTAAACTGATCTCGTGCGGCAAAATGGTGCCTTATGAAACTTGTTTTTTAATATACTATATTTCAATCTATTTACATAAATTTATAATTGTATAATAATATCCCATCTGCTTAAACTATTACGTTGTCATTTATATTTGCAGGATATTTATGAAATTATGCACTTTTCTGAAATCTTATCTAGAGAGCGTACGTCGAATCACAAGAGAAACGCTACAAAAAATAATGACTGCATTAGGACCGTCGTATTTGAATTTATTGTTAGACGAAATGGTTCCATTACTCACGAGAGGTTTTCAAGTGCACGTACTGGTTTATACTATACATGCCGTTCTTGTTACTTTAAAGGAATCGTTTCAACCGAAGGATATCGACATTGTTTTAAATACTGTGATAAAGGTAAGAATACATTATAGCGTATATTACCGGGTCCGTCTCATAAGTTTTTGTGCAGATAATTATTCAAAAAATATTTATTCTTTCAACAGATATAATACTTTATGTAGTAAAAAGTTTAGTTCTCTTCGTTAATTTACAACGATACGATATAGCAAAACGCACCAAGCAATCCACTTTCGCCTTGTGTCGATGTATAAAATTTACGGTGAAGTTTATAGGTTATATTTATATCTAAATTGACCAAATTTTCTAAAGGCAAATTAAGTACATGTTCATGAAAGAAAATAAGTATTAAACTAATGTATTTTGTGACTTTAAGTAAATAAAACTGCATACTATTGTATTTAAGTTTACTATTTTAACAACCAAATACCGCCAACCGACTGTCAAATGATTCGGCAGTAACATATGAACGATTTTTCACGATCGCCAACATCTTCTGTTAATATCCTTCATAAAACAAATTGAAATGACGCCAAAATTATAATTTTTAATTAATATTATTCATCGAAATAATCCTACAATTACTATTAGATACAATAAGTATATTCCAGAATAATAAAATTATAGATTTAGTAATATCTAAGAAACTATATTATGAAACTGAGTCATTGTTTTTGGTTGATGACGAAAGTAGATTACTTGGTGCGTTTTGCTATAGTTTGTTTTTCTAAGAAGTCTATCTATTTTTGTATGTTGTTACATTTATTTTTTTTAAGTTTTTACCGCCCTGTAGGTAAGAATTATATTAAATTTAATTCATTATGTTCGTTATTTTCTTTGTGATCCCGGTTGTACCATCTAGCGAGATTGTGTTGATTGAATTTTACATCCCTGCGGGAGGTGTGCTTTTACGGGATTCTTTTGTTAGACGTGCGAGAGTTAGGTTTGTTTCTTGGTGCTCCGTAAAGCAAGATAAAAAGTCACGCTATATCCTAATTTTTATGGTAATTTTTCGCTGTCAAGCGGTTTTAAAAGGATGTGTGTGGTAGCTACAAGAAAATCCACTATCGTTAGTGAATTTGGGCGTCTTATTGCGAATCAATTGATAATTCGACTTTCTTTGTTCGGCAACGAGATATATATATATATATATATATATATATATATATATATATATAAATCCGCGATTTATTTGTGAAAGACATCTACATGTCGACATTTGCATATTCCGGGCGGATATGTCTTTCACAAATTTTTAATTTTCATATATGTATATATATACAAAGTGTCCCGTATCGTTATGTTCAAATTTTAGGAGTGTAAAGTAGACTTCATTTCAAGTAACAAAAACGCAAAACTTGTATATCCATTTTTATTTGTTTCCAAGTTACAGATCTATGAATGTGATTGTCAGATCATGAACAAAAATGTAGTCCTAAAGTCAATAAAAACTGATTTTATTTAAAAAAGTTCAATTAATAATATTTTCGAAATGTTCACCTCCTTGTTGAATGCAGGCTTGTGCCCGTAAGCCAACAGAAGAAGTACTTATCCGAATTTCATACTTGTTTTGTCGGATTTGCTCGGCAGCCAGGTGAATACTATCCAATAACTCTTCTTTTGTGTTCGAAACTTGCGCGCAGACTAAATTTTTCATGTACCTCCATAAATAAAAGTCAAGGGGATTAAGATCGGGTGATCTTTACTATTGCTTAACATAATGTGTGTAATTTTATTGTAAGGTTCCGCTACAGATCTGACGCTACAGATGTAGAACTAAAATTTTGATTCTTAGGTATTAGGTAGTTGATAATCGCTTGATTAACTAAATTGTCATATTTTGGGTGCATTCTGCAGTTTAATTCAATTTATTTTTATTTTATTCTTGGAACAATTTGCTGATTCAATACAATTTTATGTAAAATTTTTGTATTATGGCGATATTTTAATGTAATAATATGCCAAGAGTTCACTTTTTAAAATTATCACACTATTTTAACTTAAATTTGTAAATTTCTGGATCAGGTATTATTATTATTTGCGGCTTAAGAGACACTTTGTTAGTATTTGTTTATTTTTTATTGTCCGTATTTGAATTAACTATTTTCGTTTCCTTATTTTGTATTTAGGTACCTCTTTCTCCTTAGTATAGCTTCGTACAGCTCGCCGTTTTGTTTCATTTTTAATAGTCTATAAGCGCATGTGCCTAAGAACGCGTAACACTTTTCTTAGTTCTTAGGCATACACAATAAATAGAGACTCCCTTTTAAATTGTGCGTTACGACTACCGATCTCGTCTTTTTTCCGAACATCTTCATTACGTTCTTTATGTTATAGTCGGCCGCACTTCTTGAACTGCAGTGGCAGGACAAATATTTTATAAATATCTTTTGAATTCATGTTCTGTATAATTACATTTTTCCATTATTCATACGTAGTTTTTTTCTTTGAAAGACACCCGGTATATGTGTTGCACCATAACCTTTACCTGTAAATACATTTTTTTTCAGTTATGTAAGGCAGATTTATTTGGAATTTTAGCTGAGGAAAAAGAAGTAAACAAAATCATTAGTAAAGTATCAGAAGCTAAATCGACAAAGAGCGTCGACACTTTCCATATTCTGGGACAGTACATTACAGAGAAATGTATGATGGATCTAATTCTACCAATCAAAGAAATTCTATCGACATCTCAGTCGTTTAAAATAGTAAATAAAGCCCAAGAATGTCTGAGGCATATCGCTTTAGGTCTAGTCGATAATGCTTTTCTATCTGTCGGTTCGTTATTGACATTTAGTTTCGGTATATCGAGCGAAAGTATTCCAGAATTGTTCGCGATAAATCAAACAGTTCTAACTGTAAAAGAACGGGAGAAATTGGAAAGGCAAAAACAAGATTGCTTCATTATTCCTAAAGAACCGGTCTACAGATCGGGGCATAGGATTTCTAACGCGAAATCTTCCAATAAAGCAAACGCTCACATCATGGTCGAATTCGGTTTAAGACTTTGTCATTTACTGTTGAAAAGGGAGAAAATTCACGATGATGAATTTAGACCATTCCTCGATCCTTTTGTGCCTATTTTTAAGAATTGTTTGACTTCTAAGAATATTAAGGTAATTTGCTTTTTCTTGTACACGGGTTGTAATCAAGAAATACCTGGACGAGTATCATGACACTGTTAAGGTTTTTATGATTAGAGGAGTTTTTATGTAAGAATATTTTTGAAATTTTAGTAGTGATGTACCGGGTCCTAAAAATGCCGGGTACCGGGTATTGGGTATTGAGAAAGAAAAAAAAACGTACCCGGTCAGGTAACCGGGTACTCGGACGTTATGTGAAAGTGATGAAAAGGCTGCGTATGTAAACAAAACCGGGAAATCCCCTGAGTTTACACTGGAGCTGACGCTGTTTTGTATATAATATACTCTCAGTTCGCATTTAATTTCAGTTGCATATGGGTCGAATTACAATTTTTTATTTTTTACGTATGTACGTACCCTTTCAATAATGAGTTCAGTTTGGAGTTATTTTAAAGTGTTTTCTGAAGACGAAACAAAAGCAGTTTGCAGTTTATGTAATGCAGTTTTATCCAGAGGTGGCACAAATACAAAATCCTACGGAACGTCAACGTTATTGAAACATTTACGTTTAGATGAGTTTAGTGATGGTGACCATTGTTAATGTTAAGAAAAAGAAATTAGACGATCCGACACGATCGATCGATGGTAATCCCAAATATAGTTGCTTTAGAGCGCTTTCTCTGTAAAAAACTACACGACGAAGGAACAGTAACCATGAAAAAAGAAATGCTAAAATCTTAAAAGGCTCGATTTGAAAATGTGGAAAAAATAAGTTGTATGTAATAGCTACGGTATTAGACCCCGTTACAAACTAAAATTTTTAAAATCCGATACACAAGTTATTGCTAAAAATTGGATTATAGAACAAATGAAAAGTATTTCTCCGATAAGTATTGATAAAATCAATGACAATAAACAAAGAGAACCTGCAGAACATGGAAAAAATAATCATGATAAAAATGAAGATGTGTGGGCTTGCATAGATGAAATTTTATTTGAAAATAAATCCATTGAAGAAGAATCCTGTACTGTGGGAAATTCAACCGATAATATTCAACTTTTAAACCCGTTGGTTTGGTGGGCAAAAAATGCAAATATTTATCCAACACTATCAAAATTGGCTACAATACCTAGCAGCGCCTCCTAGCAGCATGTGAAAAAATGTTCAGCGAAGCGGGTATTATTTACGAAGAGAGAAGAAATAGACTTCTTCCGCGAAACGCAGAGAAATTTTTATTTCTGCATTATAATCTCCCATTATTGAGATTTAATTATTAAATTTAATTTTTTGTTTTATATTTTTTAATAAAATGTCTAGTTAAAATAAATTTGGTTTAATTTATTTTCATTCACTTATTATCATATCTTCTTTTAAATTTCAGATAAGGAACCCATTACCCGGCAATATTTGCTGGATCCGGGTAATTTGCGGGTACTGATAATTTTGCCGGGTACCCGGTACATCACTACTTCCAAGCAAAGCTTTCAACATTTACTGCAAGATTTTCTTTCAAAAAGTCAATACAAATTACATTTAATTGTTTAACGTGTATGCGTTGATTTTCTACGAGGGCTTTTTATTATGTTATCAACCTAGCCATTAAATAAAAAAAGATAGGTAGAGTAAAATTACTTTCGGATGAGACTGAAGATGCGCGAGCGATGACGTTACAAAAATACTGAACACCTTAAAAACATTGAGCAGTCTTGACAATATAGGCGGCAGTTTTAAATTTAAATAATATTTAGTTATATTAAACCATAATAATTATGTTTTGTTGTCGATTTTAAATAAACTTATTACTTCGCGAAGAATAAAATAATTATTAAATCAATATTATTGGTATTATGTAACAAATTTTTTATAAATTGTATTTTACAATGAAATATTTCTTTTTATAGTGCTTTCACATTTCAGTCTTTGTATTTACAAATTATTATTATATTAATCCATATTTTGTAATATGGTTTTCATTAACCTTAATTTTGTTTTTTCTCATTATAATTTTACTCCTAACCAAAATCTCACTTTAGAGACATTAAAAGAAGATAAATACACAAGCATGTGCCTAGAAAAATTTTTGTATTTATTAAAACAAATATACATACATACAATGTACCGCGATATCATAAAGTTTCTGGGTCAACGGTGGCCATGGGGTGAAAAACGTCTGTCTTAATTTATATCATCCTTTTGAGAAAAATCTGATAAAATTTTCAGGTTAAGTGTCATGCTGACGTTAAAATTTGTCAATATATTAATCTTAATGTCAGTATGACACATAACCTGAAAATTTTATCAGATTTTTCTCAAAAGGATGATATAAATTAAGACAGACGTTTTTCACCCCATGGCCACCGTTGACCCAGAAACTTTATGATATCGCGGTATAATCAAATATTTATTTTGGCTGATGACAAAATTAATATAATATATTTTGAAACATTTAAAATCTTCAGTCTTCATCACTTGAAAAATCGTAGAAATCATCTTCAGAGTCACTATCGACAATAATAAATTCTTCACAAAAATCATCCATTATGTGCTCCTTCATAATGTAATCTTTTTCTACACCTTCCACATGTCGACAACTTTCTGACCATTCCTCTACCTTGATGTTTGAAAATTCCTCTCTCGCCAATTTTTCAACATCATTTATATGAAATGTAACATTTCTTGATGCAACCCGATTCTTTACAATGCCCCAGATTTTTTCAATCGGGTTTAGTTCTGGGTAGTATGGTGGCAATCTCAGGACGGTGTGTCCTTTTTTTGCAAATATACCATCTATGCTGTATTGTATATGTTTTGGCTTGTGAAGTTTTACTTAATTGTACAACTCCCGTTTAGTACAATTTGCATCGTAAGTTATGCCCCTTTCTTACTGGCTGATGTTGGATGTTTATATGACATAACATTATGGTAGCTGGCATTATCCGCAACAATCACAGAATTATCAGGCAAATTAGGAATTAAAGATGTTTCTAACCATTTTTTATAATTTATGAAGTTCATGTCGTCATGGTAGTCGCCACTTTTTTGACCTGATTTGAAAATTAATAACGCATCATTAACAAAACCCTCTGCAGAACCAGCATGAACAATTATTAAACGCTTCCCTTTTGAAATTGGACACTTTAATCCTTCATTAGATTGATCGACCCATCCAAAAGGAGATGTATGCCCTGCATATGTAAGTTTCATCTAAAAATTACTTATGTACTTAAAATATGTACTAAATAGATTTTCTAAATGCTTTTTATACCTGTATATATTATTGGACGTCCTTGGGTACGATAATTTGTTATTTTGCGGATGTAAGAACACCTCAGCTCTCTTATGTCAAACCGCTGCATTAAAATCTTACGGTTATCAGTAGTTTTTTTTCCATCTAGCAAATAAAAAGTTTAGAGTGATATTACTAAAAATAATAAAAAAAAGTACCTGAATCCTATTCGCAGCAATAATTTCCTAAAAGATGATAGCCCTCCTGCAAAACCGATTCCTTCATCATCGTGAATTTTATTATAAACGGCTTTTATTGTGGGTCTTCTCTTTTCAGTCACATGAAAATTATGTATAATTCTGCGAATAATTTCTTCCCCACAGTTATCGACAGTAGATTTTGGTGGTTTTATTTTTGTCGATGAGAATGAATTTACTTTTCTTGTTTCAACAGCATGACCTTCTTTAATTATTCGACCTACAGTGCTCCTAGAAATACCTGTTGCTTCTGCAACTGTATCTAGCATAGCAGCTGACCTATAAATGATGAACAACATAAATTATAATTTTGAATTTGATTTAAAAAAAGTAATATTATTACAGGTTAAATATTATGTATCCACCTAATTTGTAAATATATTTACCTGTCACACCTTGTTTTTTAAAATAGTTATATACATTAAAAATTATTTCACGAGATTGTTCAAGAATAACTTTTCTCTTTTTCGAACAAGGGCTCACTTCCTCCAGGACAGAGTTTGTTGCCATATCAGACATTTTACCCTGTGTAAATAAATACAACTAAATTTTCAGGAATTTTATGATAAGTATATTTCTACTTACAAGAGGATTCATTCTTACTCTTGAATAGCTTTGAAAAAAATTTAATTAATAGATAAAACACAACAATAATATTACAAATAGGAAAACTCTCAATGTACGTACAACACCACTACGAAACACACCGATCAAATACCTGGTACCGACTGACAAATAATCGATAAACGTTTGTGGCTCGTATAGTACACGGATTTATACTACTAGCTGTTTCTCTCATTTATGAGGTGGCCCTCTTTCTAATTACTAAAATGTGTTTCTGCGCCAGTCTCATCCGAAAATGATTTTACTCTATCTATTATGGATAACGACCGTAAAAGCCTCAACCACATCACAACCTATCATATGAACAGCCCTTTTATTTTTCCTTCAAAATTTATTCCATATTTTGTGTAATTATTCCATACCTTTAGAAAAAATTATTTTGGCAATCCTACACAATATCGCATAATAACTTCTTTGCATGACTTTATAAGAAAAAGGTAAAACGCTTCCCTCTGAGATCCTTTTTTAAGTTTTTCAATGAAAGGAAGTGTGAAGGATCTAGTTAGAGCTATAAAGTGGATGCCTTAACTCTTTGAACTCGTGAATTATCTACTGGACTTTGTTAGCCTTACGAACCAAATTTGTAGTGTGCCAACAGGTTTTTTTTTGTAGAGAAGGAATCGTTTATAGGCATTAAGTACAAGTTGTTCCCTTTTCTAGTAATATGGCACTCTTCTTCGGAGTATGCACATCCAATATACTCACTAAACTACTAAGTCTCTCTTCATTTTTAGTCGCTTCTGGTACCGTGTTAGCATTACTTCAAGGATAATGTATAGAATCCACGGTTGGCTCTTGGTGGAACATAATGAATAATTTACTAAAGAAAACACTCGGTATATTTGTTTCACAAAGTATATTTATTAAATCTCTAACATATGTTTCGACTTTTCAGTCATTATCAAAGAGTTTTTAAACTAAAATAAAAAGTACACTTCTACCACTATTTATGAGTTTTTAAAAGACTTTATTACGGCATCAATAGTAGGGGTGTTGAAAAAATCCAGCTGTGTATTTGTGACATGTCTATTAAGATTTATGGCTTTTTTAATTTCTAATATTTCGAGGGAGTCAAGTCTTTTTCCTTTATTACAAGTATGTAAAAGTTTAAAATTATTGGTATTGAACAAATGTGTATTTTCAATGCAATGTTCCGCGAATTCTTTATGGTAATATGAATACGGGATTCGCGGAACATTGCATTGAAAATACACATTTGTTCAATACCAATAATTTTAAACTTTTACATACTTGTAATAAAGGAAAAAGACTTGACTTCCTCGAAATATTAGAAATTAAAAAAGCCATAAATCTTAATAGACATCTCACAAATACACAGCTGGATTTTTTCAACGCCCCTACTATTGATGCCGTAATAAAGTCTTTTAAAAATTCATAAATAGTGGTAGAAGTGTACTTTTTATTTTAGTTTAAAAGCTCTTTGATAATGACTGAAAAGTCGAAACATATTGCTATGAATAGTGGGTTTACTTGTTGGGGTAGACCACTGTTCATCCACAATATGTCCGAACTAGCTCAGTTACGTTTTCTTCTTAATTTAGACTTCTTGATCCTGGTCTCTCTCTCTCTCTCTCTCGAGTGAGAAAGTGGAAAAAATTAAAACAGTCAATAAAGGAAAGTCACACTTGTAATTTAATATTTTATTTAAAAAAAAAAAAATCTTTTTACAAAGTGTAAAGAGGGTTAATGCGTCATTATACAAAAGCATAGAGTAAAAAAATTGTGTGATACAAGACACGCACACAATTAAAAAAAACTCATTGACACGCGAGCAAAAATTTAAATTCTAATAGATTGTTTAGAAAACTTTCAAATTCAAGAATCTAAATAATTAACCCCCAATTCAAAAACGTACATAGACCAATTATCAAACACGCGTAAATAACTTTCACTCGGGCGCACTAACACAAACATAAAATCTCCCTCCAAAACCTGACTTTCAAAACGTTCTAGAACAACGTGACAAAAAACTCCCTCATAAAAATATGATAGTTTTCTTTCCCATCTATATTTTACGCTAATATAACAATAAATCAAAAATACAAATTGGCACAATTATAAATGAATTACAAAGAAAATTTTAATATAAATATACTATGAAAAATTACTTACGTTAACGTAAAATTTTTCACACACAAAAAACTTAATGCGAGCGATATCAAGTGAATTTCAAATATTCATAAATATACGAGATAAAACAACACTCGTAATTAAACGAAAACGAAATTTAAATACACATCAAAGCACAAAATACAGAATAAACCGAATTTATAAAAATATATAAATAAAAAAGGAAGTTTTTTATTTCTTCGACCATTTCACTTGCAATACAAAATATCTCTGTGAGGCCGGAAAAATAAAATCAGACATCAGGTACATATAATACAAAATAATCCCCCTAGTCGATCTACTTCCTGTTCAATATAACTTCGTTACACAATATAAATATATAATGTACAGACGCGGTCAACAAAACAAGCCCTAATAAATATTTAAACAAAATTCAAAATATTAACAAATATAAATCTGTAAACAAGTTTAACATAATAAATAATTATTTTTAAAATGTTCTTCGGGGAAAAATTCACGACAATATGTTAGAGATTTAATAAATATATTTTGTGAAACAAATATACCGAGTGTTTTCTTTAGTAAATTATTACTTCAAGGAGTTTAGATTGACATCGGTAGATAGTTACTTCGTTCGTTATCTGATATATTCAGGATATTTGCTATTTTATCCTATTCCCTTTCTTCTCCAGCACTATTCCGATTATGTTAACAGATCTTATTTTAGTTTTTTGGCCTTTGGTATTCACCTTAAAATGACTACATTTACAATTCGTTGTTGGCCTTTCCCTATTCTGTGTGGGTATGTGTTAGTTAAAGATACCGTGGCCACGTAATGCCTGTGTCATATATTGGTCAACCTCACTCACGTTTGCTTCCAATCTAGCTCCTTAGATTTGGAATCAGTTTACGGGCCCAGCCCTCATTTCCAGTAGTGGGCCATTCATCTTTCCATTTCTAGTTTTGTTTTCAAGAATACGGACATTTTTTCCTTCAATAATAGTTTGTAAATTTTTAATTTTATTCCCAACTTTTCCCTCTCTCATTTCTTGGCATACCATCCTTCCGCATCCCACAAAACTATTGCTTGTTGCTAACTTTTTTTTCTAGACAATTGTATGTTGAGTTTTTATGATGGTGAGCTCTTATGAATCTATTGCATGGTTTCCTGTCTCGTATGAGGATCCTACCTAATTTGACACGGCCAAATTTACTTGAAAACATTCTTTTCTAAACTCGTTTTGATAAGCTGATTGCAATCTATAAATCTACTGTGTAGAGATATTTATACCCAAATCGTCATGTAAAATTCAGGATATTTCCTGCTTTGTATATTCAGACTTTATTGGCGACAGGGAGCTTTAAAGACAGATATCGCAGTACTAAATTTTCAGTTTTCGCATTATTTCTTTCGTTTGAGTTTCGATAAGTCGTCTGGAATTTAAGTCATCGTTAATTGATTCTCTACTCCATTGAAAGAGTTTACCAAAATTTAATTTGAAAATACCTGCAGCTTTCCTATATACCGCAATCATATCTATGGCAAAGGACTTTGTTTTGTCAGTGGTTTGAACATACTGTGATATTTCACCTTAATTTTACTCATTTTATGAACAATTAAAGCTTCCTAAATCTCTATAAAAAGCACAAATTAAACACAATTTGCAACTATTAAAAATTGTAAATGCGATAGCAATATTTATTAGTTAATTTAATATGGACATTCAATCGTAGCTTAGATAGATAACATAAAATCGCGCCGTCGTAAGTAGGAAAGACAAATACACTCTTAAGAAAACATCAAACTTTTTATAGAACTTGAATGTTCCAATTAGTTTAGTTATAAAGTTTTCACTTTAAGATTAACATCCCAATAATTTACTTCAAAATAATAGAAGTTGAAGCTATAATTTTTTCCAGAAATTATTTTTTAATGCAAAGTTACTGTTAGTTACATTTAATTTACAAGTTGACATATTGTGAAATGCTCGCAGTCTAGGTATTTTTTGGTTGAATCTCGTAAGTTTGTCATACATAAATAACTGAAAATATTTTCTAGTTGAGTGCTATTACATTACAATGCCTGGGATGGATTTTTAAATACGATTTGCCTTCGTTAAAAGAGAATATTGCCGAAATTGCGAAATTGATGTTCGAAATTTTGCACAAGTATGGAGCCGCTGGATTGAGCAAAGGAGATAATTTCGACCTGGTGGTTGCTGCATTCAAGGTAGGGCTTTTCTGTTTTATTAAAATTATATTGCCACTCTATAATTTTCGGTCGAAACGTTATATGAATTAAAAAAGGGAAGGCATACCATCTCTTATACAGGTGAGTCGTGAAGAATCGACCAAACTGTAGGAGTGTATTCTACAGGTGAAAGTAATGTAAAAAATCTCAAATGTTGCTATACGATTTTTATTTGTTTTCGAGTTATAGCGTAATTAAAAATAAACAAAATTTCATACATTGAAGTTTTTGTATTTTATTGGTATTATCGTTCTTTATAATATATTTTCAAAAATACCGGCATTCATTTCAAAATATTTTTTACATCGTCTACCAAGGGCGCTGGTTGCGTTCCTGATTGCGTCAGGTTGATGTTTGATATTGTCAGCAGCATTCATAATCCGTTGAATTAGTGCTTCACGAGTGTCCACTTTTACTTGATACACTTCATTTTTTAACCAGCCCCATAAACAATAATCGAGTGGCGTGAGGTCTGGAGACCTAGGAGGCCAACCAATGTGACTACCACGTCCAATCCAACTCCCTGGAAACCTTTCAGCCAAATGTTGCCTGACTGCACGAGCGTAATGTGCAGGCGCTCCATCGTGCTGGTAGAAGATTTGAATTCTGATGTTTATGGGAACATCCTCTAGCAGTCCATGCCGTTCATTTTCTAAAAAATGTAAATAGGTGTCTCCCGTGAGGGGATTCTCAAAAATGTAAGGACCAATTAAAAAACCATCGATCATACCACACCACACGTTTACCGAAAATTTATGTTGAAAGTTACTTTCGACTGTTGCGTGTGGATTTTCGTCTGACCATACATGCTGGTTATGACAATTATTAATACCGTCACGGGTGAATGTCGCTTCATCCGTAAACAGTATACGCGATACAAAACGAGGATTATCATTTATCCATCTACAAATTTCCATACGTCTACGATTATCATCTCGTCGTAGGTGCTGTACTCTGTGTACATGGTACGGACGTAAGCCATGCTCGTGGAGTGTTTTTATCACCCTTGTTTGTGGAATGCCCAATTCAAAACTAATTCTCCGTGAGCTGGTAGTTGCGTCTTCTTCTACTACATCCAGAATATCTTCTACTTCTTGTAATTGTTGTCGACTGCCTCGTTCAGATATTATGTTTACACTGGGAAGCTTTCCGGTCGCGCACAATGTGTTGAATACACTAATAAATACAGTTTTATTAGGATGTCTGTGATGTGGAAACCGTTGACGATATTCATTAGCAGCAGCTGTAGCATTCCTATCACAAAATCCATAAACAAACACCATATTAGCATATTCTAAATTAGAATAAGTGTGTGGCATTTTAGTTTGTTACACTATAGTCGTACAAACGTCAAGTCAATGTCACAATACCCGAACACAATGTTATAATTTACTCCAAGGTATAGCGAACATTTTTTATGATGGCAGCGCCCTCACTATATCAACGATGAACTAGAGGTAGTGACATTAGACGCATTAGGCATACAAACCACTCTACACTATTTCTCGACTGCTTTCAATGTCACTACCGCTAGTTCGGAAAACCACGAACAGGTAGCGCTTCAGCTAGGAAGACTTCCCTATAATGAATTGTTACCGGGGTTTCACTGTTTTTACGAATACATACATAAACATAGTATACTATATCTACATTTTTAATTACGCTATAACTCGAAAACAAATAAAAATCGGATAGCAACATTTGAGTTTTTTTACATTACTTTCACCAGTAGAATGCACTCCTTGAGTTTGGTCGATTCCTCACGACTCACCCTGTATATCTGATAGATAAGATACATTCGAATTTCTTCTTCTCGAAGATACAAACCGGTTGTACATGTAAATCTGTATACCAAACGTGAAAATAATTTTTTTGTTAAAGTCTGGCTTATTTAACGTATTTAAACATTAGCTGTTTTCTGTACTACAAAGGTATTTAAAAATAGTACATTGTGTATCTGGTAGTAAAAGCGATACATTCCCGGACGACAATGTAAATTGTTGGCCGAGGCGTTAAGCCGAGGCCAACAAGCATTGGAGTCCGGGAATGTGCTTCTACTACAAGGTACACATACTATTTTTTATGAAATCGGAATCAACATTATTTTAAATTAAAGAATTTTTATAAATGCATAACATATTTGTATTACCATCTAATTGCCTATGAAATCGTTTCCGTGACGGTGACGTTTCAGTGACAGTTGTTGTGGAAAAAGTCAGAGATTCATTACTTATTATTTCGCTTTAATACCTACTTAAAAATTTTAAATGGGCAATGCTGATGATGTCCTGATGTGCGGGACACCACCGTAATTAGTAAAAGCTGCTGAAAATGTTTTATTTACTGTCTAAAATGTATATTAAAAAACACCGGTACGGGAAAGCTACTGACTTTCCCCCCTGCCTAGGACGGAAAAAATCTTCCCGGACTTTTTTCTGACAGTTGCGTAGCAACGGACTAAAATACTGGAAAAGCTTACTTTGGGAACTGAAATTGCGCCGAGGAAGTAGACAATCTTGACCGATTTCAGAAAAAAACTATATTTTGATGAAGTAATTACCTATTTGCTCAATTTATAGGTTAAGTTTGACCCACCTGGTAAATATTTAAAATGCCAGTTTACTATTGGGCACCTCATTGTAGTCACAATAACGTTAGCTATCGATGTAATTTCTTTAGATTTCCCAAAAATACTAAATTACATAGAAAATTACTAACCTTGTTAGCATTTTGTTGTAAGTTAAATATATCGGGTGTCCTTGAAATAGAAAGACAGCGTGGAAAATGGAAAGATGCAATTATATAGAATATATACCCAAAATATTTTCCCACAATTCCCTCACAGCGAAAAAAATAATTACAGATATTAAAAAAAAATTGTCACGCCACTGTGCGATTTACTATATTATAAAAGACGATATCTTAAAGTTGACCCACAATAACAAAAAGAGTAGATTTGCTATTATCCATTTCACTTTTCGTTTAGTTGTCGATCGTTATGTACAATTTACATTTATGTCTTCGGTTAAAGATAGATCGCTATCAAATAGGACGTTAAATGCCTGTACAGTACACATCTTACATCTTCTTTTAATACATTTTCATTTTAAACATTAATCGAACCCTTAGCATACAATGTTATCTTTTAGTTTATATAAACATTGCATTCAATAGTGGTATCTTTTGATAGATATTCTAAATCCAGTATATTGGATGCTTCTCGTACCAAAAAAAAACATTTAGGTAATACAGTTTAAATTTTTTAATAGTTCACGTGAATGCATAAACATCTGAATTTTGCACGTGGTTATTGACCTAAGCATACAACAATGTAATAGTTTTTATAATATCGACAGCTGTTACGTATGTGGTTTGTAACTGCAGAGGCGTCACGTAATACAATTTTCCGGGGGGGGGGGATTAATTTTGGGGTTCGTGTCGTAATTAACTCACAATATTTTGGGTATATAGTCTATAAAATTTAGCAGAAATGAAAAATTTGTGAAAATCATATCCACTCGGAATGTACAGATACCGGTATTTCATAGTTTTTACTAATCATCAGAACACATCCGAAACTAGACATGCCTTTCATTTCTATACTGCGTGTATATATACGAATTATGAAAAAACGCAATGTAAATGAGAATTATTAACATTTCTATGCTTTTTCTATAAATTTCTATACTGCGTGTATATATACGAATTATGAAAAAACGCAATGTAAATGAGAATTAATAACATTTTTCATTTGCCCCGACAACCTGGACGGTTAACGCCGCGACGTGTTGTATCTGCATTCTTAGGCAAATTTGATTTTGTCATTTGTAAAAATTAATACAACAAATTATAGCGGCAATTGCATCTAATGTGGGAATTTAATAGTTGTTAATTGTCATTTACATTGCGTTTTTCATAATTCGTATATATACACGCAGTATAGAAATGAAAGTCATGTCTATTTTCGGATAATGTGTACTGATGATTAGTAAAAACTATCAAATACCGGTATCTGCACATTACGAATGGATATGACTTTCACACATTTTTCATTTACCCGGACAACCTTATATATATATATATATATATCAAAAATTAATTAAAATTCGGGTAAGCGGTCAATTAAAAAACTCCTTTATTAAATTACCCTATATTTCGCGACAGACTTTGTCGCTTCTTCTGGGGTAACTACAAGATTAATGAGATTAGTTACCCCAGAAGAAGCGACAAAGTCTGTCGCGAAATATAGGGTAATTTAATAAAGGAGTTTTTTAATTGACCGCTTACCCGAATTTTAATTAATTTTTGATAATATATCACGGTCGATATCTTTTCAATTTATATATATATATATATATATATATATATATATATATATATAGTAAACCTAATCAGTAGGCGATTAAAGGTCTGTATATTACTTCAAAATATATGTATTTAAAAAACTCTACATGTTTCGGCAGTGTACGCCTTTATCAAGAGAATACAAAATATGAATGACAGGATATAAATGTCAAGTAATTAAGTTGCTATGGTTTAAATTATTCAAAGATACATTCTAGTAATAATAATAAATCATGCCTTAGTATTCCAAAAAATAGATAACAAGGTGTGAACATATGTGTTGTTCGCTGCTAGCAATTTGTGTCTCCTTCTGGGTATGAACTTGTGTGTTGGTTGCTGCTGGCAGCTTGCGTCTCTCTATGGGTGTGTGGTTTTGTGTGAGAGCGTAAGTGTAGGGTTTTGTATGTCGGTGCGTTCGTGCGTGTGTTTAGTGACCGGTCGCATGAATTTAGAGAGGTCGGATAACCAGCCGTTGCGTAGGGCCGCCAACCCGACGTGTGTGCTATGCCCCCGCTTCGGCGGAAAACGTTAAGATGGCACAAGTGTGACCATCGTCGACCGAGGTAGCCACTAAGAGTGTTCCCTTGGTTAGCGATGAGCAACCCCGTACAGGGTGCGCTTCGCCTGTCTGCGCCTTGCCTCGTTGGGGCGGGGGTCAGGCCGTCGAAGTACTGCACGGAATTAAAGAAGTTGTCGGGAAAGGGTTGGCGGCCCTACGCAACGGCTGGTTATCCGACCTCTCTAAATTCATGCGACCGGTCACTAAACATACGCACGAACGCACCGACATACAAAACCCTACACTTACGCTCTCACACAAAACCACACACCCATAGAGAGACGCAAGCTGCCAGCAGCAACCAACACACAAGTTCATACCCAGAAGGAGACACAAATTGCTAGCAGCGAACAACACATATGTTCACACCTTGTTATCTATTTTTTGGAATACTAAGGCATGATTTATTATTATTACTAGAATGTATCTTTGAATAATTTAAACCATAGCAACTTAATTACTTGACATTTATATCCTGTCATTCATATTTTGTATTCTCTTGATAAAGGCGTACACTGCCGAAACATGTAGAGTTTTTTAAATACATATATTTTGAAGTAATATACAGACCTTTAATCGCCTACTGATTAGGTTTACCATATTATACCAAGGTCACGAAGTTATTATATTATTATATATATATATATATATATATATATATATATATATATATATATATATATATATATATAAGATAATTATTTCGTGACCTTTGTATATTATGGTAAACCAGACCTTAAATCGCCAACAAATTGAATTTGCTATATATATATCTGCGGTTATAAAAGTTTAATAGCAATACACCGTCTTTCCATAGATAAATGTATTGTATTGAATGAAGTAAGCAATGTTATCATTACATTATTTAATTTCACAAATCACAATTTAATACATTTGGTAAAAGTTTATATAATACAATTCTTTCAAAATCTCTAAGTTACGTAGCCATTCTTCGTCTCTTTCAATAACAAAGACTTCAGTCTCATTTGGTGTCCATACAATAAAAAAAAGTGTTGAAAAGCAATAATTTCTTTCTTATCTAAATCAATAGATATCTGTAAAAGAATATGAATAGAAAAGTTAACAAAAAAACATTTTCTTTTCACACTTTCGCATTATACAATTGCATCATGCTTGCATGCACTTGACCCTTCAACAATGCAGAAGTAACATCATAGATGAAGGTCAGTTTTTTATCATGACAATTTCAGGTTATGTGACTTTTATTGAATCTTAAGAAAATACAAGCAATCTTGAAAATTTTGCGGAAAAAATGCGACAGAATTTTGAACTGTAACCTACCGTTTTTAGTACCACTTGAGCAGAGAATTACAAAAATATCTCTTAAATCTACGGAAATTTCACAATTTTATAATATTTAAAGCAGGGATGCACAGACTTATAGGGAACAGGGGCTACTCGGGAAAATTATAAGCCAAAGACGGGCCACTACAAAGAATACTTATTAACACAAATATTTTTATTTTTAAATAGTATGAATTACTACAAATGATAAAAATAAAAGAACATTCAAAAATGTTTGTTGTAATTATGTAATCGTAATGTAATCTAATCATTACAATGTAATATTTCATGTTTTATTATTTTGATGCATGACATTGCATTGACCTAACAATTTTGTTTATATTTGGCTCCACATTACTTGTCGCCACACGTAAAATAGCTTCCAGATTTTCATTTTCCAGACGGTTTCGATTTTTTGTTTTGTTAAGTTTCATCACTGAAAACGTTTGCTCACAAATATACGTCGATCCAAATTAGCTTGCGCATTTCAATGCATTTATTCGCAACTCTTTATAAGCGATTTTGTCAACGCAACGGTAAAAGTTGAGTAAATTACCTTCATTAAACTTGTTTCGTAAATTATCATCTTTTGCATGTCTATCAATTACAGCTGCATTGATTCCGGTGCATTTTCGGGTTAAATGTTCAAAGGATTGCTGAAAATGTCTAATAGAGGTTTAACTTTTTTGAAGTCTAGAAAACGATCATGAAAAGCTTGTATTAAAATATCAATTTTTTCAACATAAGCAAAATTGACGTCAGTTTTATTTTAATTTCTCCATAATTTTTTTGTAGTTCGGAAAATGGCTGAAATTGGCTGAATTGATTTGTTTCCTGAAAAGACTCAATTTGCATTGAAAGGACGAAACATGAGAGTATAACTGCGAAATCAAGTGATCTTTGCCTTGGAGTCGCGTATTTAAGACATTTAAGTGATTTGTGATGTCTACAAGAAACGCTAGTCACACAGCCAATCAGGGTTGTCGAGTTCGGAGACGTCTTTTTCTTTTCCGCCAGAAATATTTTGATTTCTTAAATCAAGTTAAGAAACCGCTCTAGTGACAACCCACGACTTAGGCACCTTACTTCATCAGTGTAAAACAGGAGATCACCATATTCGCTTTCAATATCCTCGAGAAATTGTGTGAATTGTCGGTGATTAAGACCTCGTGATCCCAATAATTTTGAACAGAGGGCCTCTTGATGTATAATGCAATGAAGCTGCATTAATTCCTTGGTATCTATGTTTTTAGTTTGTAAATACTCTTTTAACATAGTTATTACCCCAGATTTACTTCCAACCATTGAAGGTGCTACGTCAGTCATAATTCCAGATAATTTCGTTAAATCCAAATCCATTATAGAACATTTTTCCAGAAAAGCTTTGAGCATGTCACTCCCCTTGGTTTGAACTCATACCAATCAGTTCTTCACTCACTTCAAAATTTTGCGTTACACCTCGTAAAAATATTAAGAGTTGAGCAGTGGAACTTATATCTGTAGATTCGTCGAATGCTATAGAAAAATACTCAAAAATTTTCGATTTCGTAGCTAATTGCTCTTCTATATTAGCTGCTAATGTGGTAAGTCTTCTTTGAACAGTCATCCGATTTAGTTGAATTTTCTCAAACCTCTTTGTATCTTTGGACACATTTTTTTTGCGGCGATATCTAAACACTGCTTAACAAACTCACCATCTTTAAAAGGCCGACAAGTTTTCGCTATTATTCGAGATATTTCAAAGCTAACTCCAGTAGCTGTTTCAGCATCTTGAATTGGTTTTGTAAACATAGTTTGCTTGCCTATTAGTTTCTTTTGTAAAGTGGAAATTTTTTGCGTTCGATTTTCTCCCGTTAATTTGGTAAAAGTATGATGCTAGGTTTCATAATGCCTTTTCACATTATATCCCTTCGGAATAGAAACACTACTCTTGCATATTAAACAGACACTTTTGTTATGCGATGAAATAAAAAAGTATTTTTCGGTCCAAATATCTTGAAACTGTCGATTTTCATCTTGAACCTTACGACTACATTTTTTACTGGGGCCTGTTTTATGAATATCCAAATTGGTATTATATTGCTACGTAGGTAGATGCCAAGTTCGAACGACGAAATATTTATTCTTCACATTTTACAATTCAAACAATATAAGGTTCGCTTGTCCGTAGTTAAAACTTAACTGCCCCGATAGCGGTCGATGCGTTGTATTTATACGAGTTACCTAACATCAAGAACCTACCACATTGTTCGGGGATAATACCGAAGTGTTTCACGAATCTTCGAGTAATCTAGTTGGTTCGACAGATTTCTAGTGTCGTAACAATATGAGGAGCATACCTGTCCTACGTAGTAAACCTGAACAAGAAAGTAGTAGGTACTTAAAGATACATATCTTACTAACAATTACAAAAGTTAAAATAAAATAAAAAGTTAAGAAATATTGATTTGAATGGATTTTTACCTACTTTAGTAGTTTTTCGAACAATTTTTATAAAATTCGTTCGCGGTCCGCATAAATATCGACAGTGGGCCGTACGCGGGCCGCGGTATGTGCATCGCTGATTTAAAGCAACCAGAAATTGCAAGAAATTTACTTTATGTTTTATGAAAAATATTTTAATAATTTGCTTTCTCAACTATCAAAAAATTACACCTGTACACCGACATCTATTGTCTACGAAACCAGCGAGTATTTTAATTCTTTCGTTTAAAATCGGTTTGATACGTGACTGTGTCGTGATCACTATCTGTTCGGTGAACAGACCATAATTTTTCATCAAGTTTTTGTACATTTCGGTTTAAAAGTTATTGCCAACTTTAGCATCATCAAGCAATGTCAATGTGAAATTCATCACTGTTGTAGGCGATCTCGTTTTCATAGATCTAGTAACATAGTTATAATAAATCTAAAAAGGTAAATAAAATGAAATCTAATTTGTATGCTTGATATAAAATGAAATGATACGTTTGATATAACCTACTAAACAGGTTAGTAGAGTAAAAGTTACTATTTTATTGGTTGTCATTAATTAAATAATTTCGTTGTCGGGATTTCTTTCCACGAATTCATCAACGCACTCCTGTACCGAATATTTCCATTCTTCATCCACCCGTTGTCTGTTACGGAAATATGACTATAATAAAGGTTTCCTGTTTAATGGAAAATGGCACTTCGAAAGATAACCTATCAAAGGGACAGACAATGAACGAGAGAAAGCAAAAATTATATCGAAAAACTAATTAAACTTGAGGAAATACAAGCAACGCACAGTGCGAAATTTAGGAAGTTTAGCGGAACTTTATTCAATTTTTGAAATACGTAAAATGCATAAGATTATTTATTATTTTGTTAGGTAAATACCCCGCCTCTAAAGCCTCATACTCAGTTTGGGGATTTGCCCTGCGAAAGAACCGCAAAATGCACCTGAAATTGGTGGTACATAGAAGTGGCAAATTAGTAGGCTATGATTTTTTCTTCATGCATTTTATTAGAAAATTGTCATTTAAGTAATTGCATAATCTTTCCTTGCTTGTGTGTGATTTGTTCGTGGGAAAAGTGATTTTTAAGAAGTAAGTTAAATTTACATTTTTAACTTTAGTGGAGATTTTAAAAAGTGATACCACATAATACCAGCTTGAAACGCACGACATTTTAAAGTTTTTTTTCCCTCTGTTGAAAACTCAAAAGATCTTCTGCTCAAATGACTTTGCAAGTTTCATATAAGTGTATATTCCAAAAGTGGAAGGAAGAACCGACATCGGATGCCATCATTGGTTTTGTTTTGGAAAAAATAGGCTCACCAATGTTAAGATCTGATGCTCTTTGCAGTTTAAAGGCAACTCTTCGCGCACTGGTTTGTAAAATACGAAAAAGGTGGAGGGAATCCAGTCGAAATTTAGCATCATTTCTGAATAAAAATGCTGTCTGGCTTGAAAATAATGTAAAGTTTTCAAATGCTGTAAGGGATGCATTGCCCAGTGGATCGAGGACCAATGCAGGCAGACCTAAAAAAGAATTTAGGTATTGTCATCCTAAAGTGCAAAACAGAAAAGTGCATCATCTTTTGAAGTCCGGTAGTCAAGACGAGTTAGCCAAAGCAACCGTAACAAAGCTATACCAATCTGGAAAACGAAACTCTGCAGCGATTGTCAAGGAACTGGCATCTGCTTCTCCAGAAAGGGGAAGCAAAATCAAAATGGCTCGCATGTCTTCTTCATACAGCCCACGAAAATTAACTCCGGACCAGGCTCTGGCGCTACTTATTGATGCAAACGTATCGTCAAATCAATACAACATTGTTCGGGATCAAGCAAAACATCACGGTTGCACTTTGTATCCACCTTATTATGTTGTAAAGGAGGCAAAGAGGTTATGCTATCCAAAGGACATAATAATAACTGAAGTTTGAGCTGAAGTATCAGTTCAGTCGCTTATAAATCATACCATAGCAAGACTTTGTACAGGGCTAGAAGAGACTCTTAGAACTTTGTCAAACGTTAAAGCACTAAATATTATCGTAAAGTGGGGTTGTGATCGGGCGGAACAAGTTAACTATCGACAAAAGTATATGGACAAACATAGCTCTGATGATAGTATGTTTAGTGTATCAATGGTACCAATCCAAATGTGCTCCGTAAATGATAATGGTGATAATCAGTCACTAATTTGGAAAAACCCTGCTTCTTCTTCCACGCGGTATTGTCGCCCCATTAAGTTCGTTTTTACCAAAGAAACAGTCAGTGTAATTACCTCAGAAGTAAACAAAGTGAAAGAACAAATATCTCAACTTACTCCAACCACTATACTTGTAGATGGCAAGCAATTTCAGGTTACAGCAAATATGATCTTTTGTATGATTGACGGTAAAGTATGCAATGCTGTATCATCCTGTGCATCATCACAAACATGCTACTTATGTGGGGCTAAACCTAGTGAAATGAACAACATCTGCGATATACCTCAAAAAAATATAAACCAATCCTTTTTATCCCTTGGACTATCGCCCCTCCATGCATGGATAAGGTTTTTGGAATGTATTTTACATATATCGTACAAACTTGATATTAAAGCATGGCAAGCTCGTGGAGCAGAAAATTAAAAAAAAGTTGCAGAGAAGGAAAAATACATTCAACAAAAATTCAAAGAGGAGCTTGGCTTGCTTATATACAGTCCTTCTCAAAAGTCCCCTTCCCCCCTCTTATCTTTGGAACGATTATACATACACAAGTGAAATTTGGGAACTGAATATTATAGGTTATAAACTTCCCTACTAGTGATGATAGATGACGAAATCGTCATAGATGACGTCACAAGGCCATTGTGACCAATAATTTTAAATGGAACGCTACAGCAAGCGACACCTCTTTTAAAAGGTATCGAAAAAACCTATTCAATGATACTAATTTTGTTTGTGTTTGAGGCAGTTTTAATGGCTCATTAGTAAACATGAAAATTTAAATTCCATTCAGTATAATATTAAATACAGATTTAAGAAACAGTATGTACTTGCTCGAAGTGACCTCCATTTACTTCCTGACAGTAAAATATCCTATTTTTAAACTCTTCTCGTACTTCTTCAAATGTGTCTGCGGAAACAGCCTCACATTCTGCAACAATACGTTGTTTTAAAACGTCAATATTGTCAAGTTAATACTAAAATTCCAAATTCAAGCTCCGCCTATGGTTAGTTGTCAAATAATCTGACGTTTTTGTTAGTCTCCAATATTCGACGTTTTTGTAATTGTCCAAGTTTTTGTACATTTAATAATTTGTGTATTGTTGATCGAACGTCTCACTGTTTTTACAGCTTATGGTACTTTTAATATTTTTGTACATTTTAATGATTTGTTAAACTGTTGTGAGTCGAAAGTTTAAGTGCTTCAAGAAGCGAAATGGTACGTGCTTTAGGTGATAAAGTAGCAGCGGTCCTAATTGTTGGTGAAACTAGACAAAATATTCATGCAGCAGAACGCATTTTTAATGAGAGGTTTCCCGATCGCCCCATTTCGAGGACTTATTTAAGGGAGCTTCTTCGTAAGTTTGAAACAAAGGGTAGTATTAATGATGCGAAACGATCTGGCAGACCACAAATTTCTGATAAGAAAAAAATTGATATACTGGCAGAAGTAAGAGTTAATCCTACTTCTTCAACAACTCAAGTTGCATCTACCTGTGAAGTTAGTCGAAGTACAGTACACAGGGTGTACTGTACACACAAAATTCATCCATACAAATTAAAAATGGTTCATCAACTCTCAGACGACGACCCAGACCGAAGACTAGAATTTTGTGAAAATATGGAAACTAAAATTAACCAACAGCCAGACTACGTCAAAACAATTTGTTTTAGTGACGAAAGTACTTTCTATCTAAATGGAAATGTAAATACACAGAATGTGAGGTATTGGAGTGACGCAAATCCTCACCTGTTTCGTGAAACACATACCCAATTTCCCCAGAAGGTGAATGTTTGGGCAGGTATCCTGGGAAACCACATCGTTGGGCCTCTTTTTTTAAATACTAATTTAACTGGTGAGGTTTATCTGGACATGTTGCAAAACGCAATAGAACCGTTAATCCTTGAAATTTTGGAAGATAATCCAGATGAATTCGGCAATTTGGAAATAACATTCCAACAGGATGGTGCTCCTCCACACTATTACGGTGCAGTAAGACGGTATTTGCATGAGGAGTATCCTGGTAGATGGATTGGACGACGAGGTTCAACGGAATGGCCACCTCGATCACCGGACCTCACACCTTTGGATTTTTTTCTGTGGGGGTACCTTAAATCGAAGGTTTACGCCACTGAACTTGACAATATTGACGTTTTAAAACAACGTATTGTTGCAGAATGTGAGGCTGTTTCCGCAGACACATTTGAAGAAGTACGAGAAGAGTTTAAAAATAGGATATTTTACTGTCAGGAAGTAAATGGAGGTCACTTCGAGCAATTTCTTTAAGTACATACTGTTTCTTAAATCTGTATTTAATATCATACTGAATGGAATTTAAATTTTCATGTTTACTAATGAGCCATTAAAACTGCCTCAAACACAAACAAAATTAATATCATTGAATAGGTTTTTCGATACCTTTTAAAAGAGGTGTCGCTTGTCGTAGCGTTCCAATTAAAATTATTGGTCACAATGGCCTTGTGACGTCATCTATGACGATTTCGTCATCTATCATCACTAGTAGGGAAGTTTATAACCTATAATATTCAGTTTCCAAATTTCACTTGTGTATGTATAATCGTTCCAAAGATAAGAGGGGGGGGGGGACTTTTGAGAAGCACTGTATATGCCAAAACAGCAGACCGGAAACACAAACGATGGTAATACCGCGAGGAAATTCTTTAGAAATGCCGAAAAGTCTGCCGAAATAACTGGCGTTAACTTAGATTTGATCAAACGTTTTCATGTGCTGTTAGAGTGCCTAAATTGTGGTCTTAAAATTGATTCAGAAAAGTTCGGCGAATATGCAAGAGAAACTTTGGAATGTATTTGAAAGAATATTTCTGGTACTCAATGCCCGTAAGTGTGCATAAAGTCCTTTGTCATGGAAAGGATATTATAGCCTCTTGCATTCTTCCGATCGGACAATTTTCTGAAGAAGCACAGGAGGCAAGAAACGAAGACTGCAGAAAATATCGCGAACTTTTTACTAGAAAATCGTCAAGAATTGACACAAATACGGATTTATTTTATCGACTGCTTATTTCGTCGGATCCGTACATCGCTAGTCTTCGTAAAGCGCCCAAAACCAAGCATAGTGAAGTTACGCCAGAAGTTTTAGTGTTGTTAGAAAGATTTGAAGGCCCGTGTAATGATTGCGAGTCTTCAGACGATTGCAATGAGTCTAGTTCTGAATAGGTGTTCAAAATGTTGTTATAAAATGTATGTTTTTTTTATTGTTCTATAATAAAAACAGAAATAAACTCAAAAACTTTAAATAGAACATTAAATTTTGCAAAAAATAGATTGCATGTCGATGCGATAATTCACATCAAGCTTTGATACAAAATAATACAAATCTGTATAAAAACAAATATGTATCTGTATATGCATGGACACACAGTACGTATTTACCAGCTTTTGCTTCAACTACCAGACGAATGCGTTTCTGTGTAACCACTTTGTCAATGATAGATTTACGAAGCAAAAGACTGTAGTACACTTGCGGTCATGTAGTAAGTTTTGTCCTATCCGAAGACAACAGATAACCTCTTGCCATCTGACGGACAAAACCGACCACGCCGGTGCAAAGTGTTCTTCTCGAATAGCAAAGCTATTACTGATAAAGAAGAAAAATACGCATATTACTGTGAGTCCATTAACTCGTCGCCAGGTGGCGTAGTATAGCAAAAAATAGATTGCATGTCGATGCGATAATTCACATCAAGCTTTGATACAAAATAATACAAATCTGTATAAAAACAAATTTGTATCTGTACATGCATTATTATACATATCTGTATATATATTATTTTGTATCAAAGCTTGATGTGAATTATCGCATCGACATGCAATCTATTTTTTGCTATACTACGCCACCTGGCGACGAGTTAATGGACTCACAGTAATATGCGTATTTTTCTTCTTTATCAGTAATAGCTTTGCTATTCGAGAAGAATACTTTGCACCGGCGTGGTCGGTTTTGTCCGTCAGATGGCAAGAGGTTATCTGTTGTCTTCGGATAGGACAAAACTTACTACATGACCGCAAGTGTACTACAGTCTTTTGCTTCGTAAATCTATCATTGACAAAGTGGTTACACAGAAACGCATGCGTCTGGTAGTTGAAGCAAAAGCTGGTAAATACGTACTGTGTGTCCATGCATATACAGATACAAATTTGTTTTTATACAGATTTGTATTATTTTATATTAAATTTTAATAAAAATTTAAAAAACCAACAAATAGAACTGTTTTACTGTTTTGAATAATTAAGTTCCGGTAAACTCAAGAAATTTCGCACTGTGCAACGGGCTGAACGGACGTCAATGAATGAAAAAATAATCAAATTCTTACAAATCTGCCTACTTTTCTAAATTGCTAACTTCACTTAAAGAATTGGAAGTCAATTTTGAAATCAAGTATTAAGTAAAAAATTTTTGTATGATAATCTTTTTCGATTGCACTCATGAGTAACAGTTTTTATAATTCACCAACGTGTCTTCTTTGTAATCAATAGTTAATAGTATAACTTTTTATTTTATGATTATGAATAGAAATTTTGTAGTTTTCTCAATAAATTCATTAATATCATACTTTATACTTTACGTGGCAACTGGTTAAGATGAAGAAGAGAGGAACAAATAACTACATTCAGTATCTCAAAATATGATTTAATATAATTTATTAATAAATTGAAAATGACTTGTCTAATTTACTTTGTGCATTGTTTTTACTAGAAGTTAAGTACGTGTCGTATTAATTGTAAACAGAATAATGCGCGCGAACTTTGTACACACACGTCACCAATTATAATGACTAACATCATACACAGCGCACTGTATACATGCAGTATGTATAAATACCAGCTCCGCGCCACATTCTGTACACAAACTATTAGAATGGCGGGCGCGACGCAACAACTCGTCAATCCGGTGAAACCGAAAACAGCCAAATCGATATACGAATTCAGTGCGCGAAATATCAACGGTGATCCGGTGTCTCTAGAGAAATATAAAGATCACGTTTGCATAATCGTGAATGTCGCATCGCAATGCGGATACGCGACAAATCATTACGACGAATTAGTGCAATTATACGATCAGTTCGCCGACAGTAAGGGATTAAGGATTCTCGCTTTCCCATGCAACCAGTTCGGTAATCAGGAGTCCGGCGACGCGCAGGCTATTTGCAGTTTCGTCGCTAAGAAAAATGTCAAATTCGACATGTTTGAAAAGATCAACGTGAACGGAAGTGACGCTCATCCACTGTGGACCTATTTGAAATATAAAAAAGGCGGTACTTTGGGCGACTTCATAAAGTGGAATTTCACGAAGTTTATTGTTGATAAAAATGGTCAACCGGTTGAACGTCAGGGACCCGGTACGAGCCCTAAACAATTGATAACCTTACTGGAGAAGTATTGGTGAAATTATCGAATGTTCTTTTTCTAGAATTTACATGTTGTATGTTCTTATGTATGTTTGTAATATTTTAATATTTTATTATAATTAGTTTCATTATATTTATTATCATTTATTGTGCGATAAATCAAATAAAGTTAATTATGTTCTCATTTAATGAAGTAAATATATTATCGAATGCGTTTTTATTAAATGAAAAGAAGTTTGAAGTGGATTGTTTATTTACTCCTTATCAGAATCTACAATAAAAAGAATATTGGATTATTTATTTGTATTTTTTTCACGTTTACGTAATGGAATTGGAATTAATTTTAATTATGCGTGAACCGGCATCAAACCAACAGCGATAAATTAACAAGTTCGATTTGTATATCTTTGATTAGGAAATAAGACAGAAATTTACAAATATTTGAGCTGTTACAAAGTGCATATTAATCATTGAAGATAAACATTAACCACTTTTGGAAGTTCACGACATCATGTGCACTTCAAGAATTCTTTTATCGTCTCCAGGATTAGTATAGTAACTTTCAATTTTTTAAATTTTAAAATTTTTTAAAAATAAAATTTTATGAAATATATAGTGTGGTGATAAAGTTTGGAACAAAATTAATAAAAGCGTTCTGTTTTTAAGAATATTCCTCGGACAGGTTAATTTTTGGTTTTTTAAAATGCCGCCTTTTGGGGATTTTTTTTTTAATGACATCATTCGTTGCACAATGACGGCATCATAATTTTTTTTAAATGACAACCTTCACTTTTTTTCTATTTTTGTTAAACCTTCTTTCTGTTTAAACAACGGTGATGTAAAAGTATTGGTACTCTACGTAACAATTTTTTTTTGAATAAGTGATACATTTACTTCCAAACTTCAATGGTTATAATTAGGGAGCGGACACGAGAGGCCGATGACTCATTATTAGATTATAAAAAACAAATTCAAAAATATTCGATATTTTTGTCCGTGAGTTTATATTGCTTATTACTAGGGACCGGACAAGAGAGGCCAGTGACTCATCGCCTACGGGTCTACTATTGAAAATTTGTATTTTTTATTTATATAATTGGTGATCTATAAAATACGAAATACATTTTTATTTGTTCATTTTGTAGTTCAAATTGAGTAAAGGAGTATTAATATTAACTAGCAATACTTTCTCAAGGTTCTCTCCTGTAAAATTTGTTCTCTTTGAATGAAATACATCCTTGTAGATAGAAAACGTCCTTTCTACATCGCAATGGTTACAGGTGCTTACTGGAAATATTCTTTTATTTCAGCGTATTTAGCAGTTAGATTTTGAGGTATTGTCCCCATACACAATTGCCGCAATGTTATTAAATCTGGATTTCTATTAAAAACTGCATCTAACTTTTGCTGAAGGCCACATCCAAAATCACTTGGAATATTTTTCAAATTATTAATAGCCACTTCTAATGGAGTTAATTCATCATTTAAATTTTGAGATTTTATTTTTTAAAATAAGTGGTTAGTTTTGGCAAATTTGCAAAGTGTTCCTGAAGAAAGTACAACTAATTTTTTAAATTTTGAATTTGTATTAGTTCCTTGCAAGCATATACAAGTGTACAAGAAACGTGGTGTGAGCGTGTAATAGGCAATCAGAAGAGTTTGAAACAAGGGAAGGATTGCGGCCAGAAGGAGTACTTAGTCCTATACTATTTAATATAATATTTGATGACGTACTGAAAGATATTAAAAAAAACAACACAAAAAAGATACAAATAGGATATAGAAATATGGGGCTGGTGGAGGTAGCGGAGAACGCGTTTGCTGATGACTTGGTGGTATACGCAAATACCGAAAAGGACCTGCAAACAAACTTGGTAATTTGGGAAACAGCACTGAAAAAGAGAAACATGAAAATTAACGCAGACAAAACTAAAGTGATGGCGATAGGGAAAAACCATAAACAGTTAACAATTAAAGTAGGAGGAAAGGACATCGAACAAGTTGAAACATTTAAATACTTAGGAGTAAACATTCATAGAGAAGGGAAAGAAGACACAGAGATTAATGGCAGAATTGAAAGCACGACAAAGTTGTACTATACACTCAACAACACTTTTATCAGAAATAGAGAAATTTCAACGAAGACAAAAATGACTGTGTTTAAAGCCGTATATAGACCAATACTAACATATGGGTGTGAAAGCTGGATACTAAATAACAAAACAAAATCCAAAATACAAGCGATGGAGATGAGGTATTTAAGAGCAGTCAAGGGAGTAACACGCAGGGACAGAATAAGAAATGAAGTGATAAGGCAAGATCTGAATACGGAACCGATCCTCGAAGGTATAGAGAGGCAGAAATTGAAATGGTTCGGACACGTTGTTCGTATGGAAGAAACAAGGCAGACAAAGAGAGTATGGAAGGCTAGGACAATACAGAAGAGGAAGAGAGGTAGACCAAGGAATACATGGGACAATACAGTGGCGGAAAACCTGCAAAAACGTGGAATGACATGGAGAGAAGCAGAAGTTGTAGCAAAGAATAAGAAGGAATGGGAAAAATTCATATATAATAAAAAATAGAATTAAGTTTCATAGTGAAAATTAAGTGATACCTTGACACCCGTAGGGTAATTTCAAGGTTTATTGATTATAATAATAATAATAATTAGTTCCTTGCACAAATTTTGTAAACTATCGAAATTCTCTGCATCAAAACTAGTAGCTTCCAACCATGTTCCCCATCTAGTTATTACTGGAGAGGGAGGCAGTGACAAAGATGGCAGTTTTTCCCTGTACAGAGCTACTCTCAATGGTGCTTTTCTGAAAACTTTTTTAAAAGCGGATACAAGTCGGCACACAAAAAATAGATATGCAGTTAACCGAATGAATAGTTCTATTCAACAACCGCGTGACGTACTTACAGATGTTTCAGACTATTTATATCGTTCGTCGTAATGATGTCCATTTCAGCCCGATGTGTCCGGTCTCTATTCATCACTCACCGAGGCACGACCATGACGATATTCTACAAACCAATTGTAAACTGTCTTCTCTGATGGTGCTTCCTTACCAAAAGTTCACCGAAGCGATATAATGCATCGTGCATCAAAAATGTGGGGGTTGCAAATTTAGTGAATACTAATACTTTTTACAGTAGGTAAACAAGGTAGGTCACTAAGTATGCTTTATTAAAAGTTATTTTTGCTAAGATACATATAAAGAATAAAAAAGGCTTTTAAAACTCACTGATTCTGATCCTGATTTTATTGAAGCAGAAAATCCTTGCGACGATCTTTCGCAGTAGCAAATTTATCTATAACCCTTTGATTAAAATCTGGAATACTTTAGATAAAATCCTTTTCTTGAGAAAGCATCGCCAATGCAGAAAGTCTTTCTTGTGCCATGCTGTTTCTTAAGAAAGTTTTTATTCTCTTCAAAGTAGAAAAACACCGCTCCGCTTCAGCTGATGACATCGGAATTGTAATTAGAATTTTTAAAAGTTTTAATGTTTCACTAAAAGTCGCACTTAGTCCACTTTGTGAAATGATGTCATAAAGAGGAAGCAAACCCGAGATTGATTTAAATTCTTCCGTTTCATAAATTACGCTTAGTTCAGTACGGAATTTCCGTTCATCAAAGTATGGGTAAGACTTAATCGTTTCCTGAAAGACATTTTCAGGAAAATGGAGGCTGTATTGATTAAATTTATCAGAGTAAAATAGAGACGTATAGAGGCTTGACAAATAATAATATCACAAACTTCCTTTGCTTCTCGTGTATATTCGTTTCCATCGATCTTACGTCTTTTTGAAGTTAATGAGCCGGGCCCACTGTCACTTGTATCCAAAGTGTTCGTTATATTATTTCTGATTTGAGCTAACTGAGTTTCAAATGATAATATATATTTATTGGCCATAAGGGGATCAATTTCTCTAGTTTGAAATTTTGCATATAATATATCTACTTGAGGCATTATCTTGTAAAATAGATTTAACCAGAAAATAAAACTCTTATTAGTAAGAAGCGTAATATAACCTGAAGCTTGATTGATAGTAGTGATATTTACAGTTTTACTTTCATTCAAAATTCTTCGCATTGTTTCTATAATTTCTTCTCTGTGTTCAAACACAGTGGCGACAATTCTGGAATTAAAATTCCATCTGGTTGGGGCCGAACGAGGCAGCCGCTTTTTAACTGTTTCGTCCAATATTGCAACTCTTTGAGAACTATTTGAAAAAAAGGTACAAATTCCTTGTAAATTTGCAAAGAATATACGGACATTAGTGTTGGCAGAGACAGCATTCAACATAACTAAATTTAACTGATGCGCGTAGCAGTGCACGTAAGCAGCGTATTTATAAGTTTGTTTAATACGTGCCTGTACCGCATTATGCGATCCGCCCATGACGGCTGCCCCATCATATGTCTGGGCAATCAATTTTCTTTCGTTATCTTTAATGTGTGTTTCTAGTTCTGCAAGAATGATTGTAGATAACGTTTTCGCGTCATGATCTGACGGCGCTAAAAAATTCCCGAATCGTTCAACAGGCTTACCTTTAGTTATATACCTAAATACCACGGCCATTTGATATTTATTTGATACGTCTGTAGTTTCGTCAACTATTACAGATAAATAATCCGCTTCTTTTATTTCTTTAGAGATTTCTTCTTGACACACACTGAACATTGTTTGTAAAACTTCATTTTGGATAGTTTTAGAAGTATACTTGAAAACAGTAGCTTTTTCTAAATGGTCTTTTAAAGCAACGTCCAATTCAGCACTAAAATTTATTAAACCACGAAAAACACCCGGGTTAGAGGACGAAATTGATTCATCGTGTCCTCTCAGCGCAAGTTCAAAAGCTCCACAAAAACGTACACAATGAATTATAATGTTCAGTACATATTGATTGTACTTAACTTTCTCGTTGTGCAATGCTATATTTCTTCGATATGCACTATCCATCTGAGCAGCAATATCCACATTCCCAAAAAGCGATAATTGGACTACATTTTTCATATGGCTTTGTGATATACTGTGTTTTTTAATTCGATCGCTTGAATGATTTAAATCAGTTAAACCCATTTTCGTCCATAATTCTTCACCTTCAAATAGTAAGCAAGGAAAGCAGAATAATGCATTTTTTATACTACAACCGCAAATCCACAAATGTTTATTATAAATATCCTTATTAAATAGTCTATTAAAAGTTCGCGTCTTACTGCAAATCGTTTGTTTCAGATTTAAATTCGGAACAGGTCTGCCCAACCGCTTTATTTCAATTTTTTCGGCATACGTTCTTTTATAGAACGGATCCACTATTAAACTCTGCACTGAATTCATTATTATTTAAAAATAAAGAGCATAAACACTTTTAAACACACAAATACAACCTTTTTATTCGCTTTTATACCGTTGCACCGTAAGCAAGAAATACGTCTAACGTTTTGGTTGCACTGCGGCTGCAACACTATTGTCGTTTATGGAGATATACCCGAAAGACGTTCGACAAAGTTCGTTAGCCGTATAGGGATATTTACGTTCGTGGATTGCAATGAATCTGCAAACCAAGTGTGTTTTTCTCTCATTCATTTAACGTATTCATATCCAATTAGATATACCTATTATAAGTAATTTATAATAGTTCATTTATTCTGTGAGGTAGTACAAATTTTTAATTTATAATTTAAAAAATGTAGAATTACGCTTTTTCTCATTAAATTAAATCTATTAGTTTTGGTGGTTGCGCAAACTTGCAAACCATAGCAGAAACCGCCACTGTACAATAGTATATTAAAAAACAAGTTTCATAAGGCACCATTTTGCCGCACGAGATCAGTTTAGAAAACGAGCCGCGATAGCGGCGAGTTTTCTAAAGAGCGAGTGCGGCAAAAGGCTTTATGAAACAAGTTTTTTATACTATTTTTTCTATTTTGCATTTTTTACATTAATAAATTGGAATTATTTAATTTGGAAGTTCAGAGTTAAATTTTTATATAAAGCATGCAGTTGGTCACATTGATACTTGATATTGTCAAATTTAAATCTTGCTATCCGCGAAGTATATTATATTACATATTATTTATTAATGTTCGTTAACATTACTTGATATTTTATTTAAAAATATAAACATGAGTAACTTAGAAACTAATATATCTTGTTGTCAATTGTATACAATATACGTTGTTTGTGTAGAGTACGAACATATATCATATCTGTCAAATGTACTTAAATTCTTAAAATCAAATGACAGCAATGATATTTATTTCTGTATTCGAACAACGCCAACATTGAAAAATGAAAAAAAGCGTATCGAAATGAAGCTCATTTCGATACTGTTTTGGGTTTCATAATGAGTTCATTTCAAACGCAAAATAGAAAACGGTAATTTAATAATACAAAATATTATTAAAAATATTATTCTTCACCCTAGATTTTTAATAATATTTTATATTATTAAAAATAACTTTGTATTAAATAAAATTTCACTTCAAGTTCAAGTTATAATTTTATTAAAATTCACTACTTTCGTTTCGCTCTATTAGAGCTACATCAGCTGATGATAATTGTAAATGTATTTACAATTATAATGACCTGATCAAGCTCTAATAGAGTGAAACGCCATAATGAATTAACGACTTAATAAATTGAGAAAAAATTTCTTCGAAATATTGCTTCCATCTAATGAAAACGCAAATTTAAGAACTTTTTTGAAAAAAACAAAAAAAAATGAACATCTGCTAAATATTTTTGTCTATATTGTTATCATTTCTTATCAGAGATAAAACAGAGTAGTATAAAAAATTTCATTGAAATTGGTCGACTCATTCTGATCGAATTTTTTTGAAAATCTGTATATATAATTATTGTTCCATATATTTACATTTTTTTCAATTATAACATGAAAATATTTTTCCTTTATATTATAGATCGTTTACAAAACAATATATATATATATTATTAATCTTTTTAACATCTATAAATTAGAAAAAATATTTAAAATATAAACTGTGGAAAAGCGCCATCTTGCGGAGAATTCGACGGTATCGTTTTGGTCAACATATTCGATTTTGTAATTAACCTATATTTAAGAGGTACGAGGTATATTGTAAATAATATATATATGTATATGTAATGATGTTACATACGTGAACTTCTTATAAAATAATCACATTTGAATATAGAATGTAGTTCGATATATAGTCATATATACGTTCCTTTATTATATTTATTTAAAATGATAACCTAACGAAAATCAAATATATAATTTTTTTATGAATAAGTACAAATAACCAATAACAAAATATTAATTATACCTAACACAAATTCACATACGAGTGCTGCTACTGCTGGTACTAAACTCCTTTTTTTATATTTTAAATCTACTAGAATATTGTTTCGCCGTACAATGGCTTAATCAGGTGGATGAGAAACTGAATATTTATAATTAGAGCAGACCAATTTCCGTGCGCGCCATGACCGCCGGTATGGGAGTGTAATTCGTAATACGAGGGCCATCCGGAAAGTGGTACCCGTTTGTGCAATAAAGACACAGGAGTAAATATTAACAAATATACACATATTTATTGGAAAGAGCATACTTTACACTACTTCTCCACATAATCACCAAGCAAATTGAGGCATTTGTCATAACGTGTGACGAGTTTTTGTATTCCAGCGTCATAGTCCTCCGCAGCCAGCGCATTGAGATACGTAGTCACGCCTCGTTTAAGTTCTTCATCGCTGTCAAATCTTTTTCCCGCCAGAAAGTCTTTAAGCTTCGTAAAGAGATGAAAATCCGAAGGGGCCAAGTCCGGGCTATACGGTGGATGGTCGAAGTTTCCCACTTGAATTGCTGCAAAAGTTGTTGTGTTATCGCAGCTGCATGAGGCCTGGCATTGTCATGAAGGAGAATGACGACTGTAGACAATATACCTCGCCGTCGATTTTGTATTGCCCGCCGTAATTTCCTTAATGTTTCATAATACGCATTAGCATTAATTGTGTCTCCACGGGCCATAAAATCAATAAGCAGTACACCTCGTCGATCCCAGAAAACGGTTGCCATGAGTTTCCTGGTGGACAGAACTGTCTTGAATTTTTTTGGTTTGGTTGGTGAATGAGCGTGATGCCACTCCATTGACTGTCGTTTACTCTCAGGTGATGCATAACAAACCCATGTTTCGTCCCCAGTAATAATGCGAGTCAGGAAAGAGTCTCCTTCATCGGAATAACGTCCCAGAAACGTCAGTGCTGCAGCCATACGCTTGGTTTTGTGCTCATCTGTAAGCATGCGAGGGACCCACCTTGCACAGATTTTTGAATAATGCAGATGGTCTTTGACAATTTCATGAGCAATTGTTCGAGACACATTAGGAAAATGTTCACAGAGTTCATCAATTGTGATGCGCCGATCGTTCCTCACGCATTCGTCTACTGAGCTCAGCATTTGGTCTGTAATGACAGATGGTCTCCCTGAACGCTCCACGTCGTGTGTATTCCCTCTCCCAAGGTTGAAGTTGCGACACCAGCACCGAACAGACGACTCGTCCATCACATTGGCTCCATACACCTCCTTTAATTGGCGATGAATATCACAAGGTCGAACGTTTCGTGCTTTAAGAAATTTAATCACGGCCCTAAATTCACAACTGGCGGGGTTCTCGATTTGTTTAAACATTATAAACGATCGCAGACACAACACAGGCAATGCTAGCGTCACGCAACCTCGCACAGAGCAGGCAGACAAGCCACTGACGCGGCCTGACCTTGCCCAGCGGCTACCCGAGTCGTCAGCGCTTCATGTGGCGCTAACGGGTACTATTTTCCGGATGGCCCTCGTATATTAGAATATGCGATAGAATAGGGACGCAACGTGAGCTTGTTACCGATATAAGTATAGAAGTAGAGACATTTATTCTATCAGAAATAATTAAATATACATTTGGTTTTCTGCTATTAAAGTAATATGCATAAACACACGAAAAACAAGAATAGTACTTATTAAAGCAGCGTTGTATGTACTTATAAATAAAATGGAAAATGTATGAAATCAGTGATTGTGTGCACGACAGAGGATTTAAAAAAACACTTACCGTTTTAAGCTTCTTCCAAGGATTGACAAACTGGAGAAACTCGATTGTATATTTTCAACATCAGGTGCGTTTCTAAGGTTATTTCTGAAAAACATATCCGCCGTGAGGAAAAAATATGTTTATATTCGGAAAACGAGCGTTCTACATCTAGTGATGTTATATTCGCATGATCAAAATACTTTGTTAAGCAACTTAACGCATCTGTAGACATGCCTTCACAAATACGTGTTAAGATGTCAAAATCTGCATTTCTGTCTAAAACACTTTCAAATTTAATTAGAACACTTTCACTTTTTGCGTCTTCTACAGCACACAGTTGTGCGTGAACATCTTTACCGATTTGCAGTGATTCCTCTTACGACAGCGACGAATGATCTAATTTTGTTATTGCTTCTTCTAGTCTCAAGTAATTCTCACGAATACTTTGTAAATCCATTTTAATCTGGGCATCTTGAAATTTTTTCTGGCTTGTATTGATAACTGCACTTTCTTTCGGATCGAATGATAAAACCACGTCCTTAATTTTTTCAAAATGTTCACGATAGTAAAACCCCGCCCGTAACCATGTACCCCAACGTGTCAGAATCGGCTGTGGTGGCTCAGGGGTATGGGGACACAATTCGTGAAATTTCCGAATACGTTTTGGATATTTCAGGAATACTGCCTTTGTACTCGATATTAAAGCATCTACCTCTGGATAACATCTACGAACCTTTTCTGCCACAAGGTGCATTATCATGGAGCATGGAGTTTACAAGTAATATGTAACAAGTTAGGACAATATTTTCTAAGAGACCGGCCTACAGAACACATGGTTGCGGCACCATCGGTCATAAACATTAATACTTGGTCTTTCGAAAGTTTAAATTTTTCCAAAGTATCTAATAGCACCTTTGAAATTTTTTCGGCATTACATTGTTCTAGTCGTCTGGATGCTAATAAAATTGAAGACGTTGGTTGATGTGGTTCCATATTACGCGCCATCACATTAACTACATATTGTTTTTTGCTGTAAGTTGTTTCGCCCACACATAACCACAATTTTTTATTTTTAGTTCGGCTTTGATTTTAGTTTCAACCTGTTTACGCACCGATGGTAAATTCCTTCGTAACGTTGTCGTGCTCGGTAATGTTTGATTCGCGTATTTATTCCAAAATGAAATAAATGAATCATTACTTAACAAGGTAGTCTACACACAATCATAGTTACACATAGTTCATGAATAAACTGTTGTCGATTAATTTTGTTATTATTGTGCTTCGAACTGCTTACGTGTTCTTTACAATGTGTTTTTGACCAACGCATTAGATATGTATTGCACACTAAACATTTAATTTTTGAGCCGTCGTATATTAAGTCTGGGAAATCCATAATAAACTTATTCACTTCGTCTGACAACGGTCGTTTTCTCGATTTATGTGTCGACGACATTTTATTACGTACGCTTACACTTACATGTAGTCTGAGCAAGTACCAAACACATACTGAATGCTTTTTATTAGTTCTGATGCAATACAATCATCCTCACATCGGCGCACATGGCGCGCCCGGAAATTGGTCTGCTCTATTTATAATACAAATTTGAATATTTATGTACAAATTATTGGGAAAAATTGGTGGAAATGTTTTTACAATCTTAAATTTAGTAGAGGGGAGTTGTTTAACACTAATTGGTCATTTAAAGGGAATCGTAAATTATTATTTTCTAACAAGTTAAGTTTTTGCTTTTATCTTGATTATGTAAAATTTTGAAATCTGCATTAAATCTATGATTAATTTCTAAACAATGATTTGGGAAAGTTGAATCTGTTTTCTTTTCTTTATGGCTTGTCTCGTGTTCTTTCATCCTAATTTTGAATGTCCTCCCCGTTTGTCCTATGTATACCTTATTACAATCTTCACATGTTAACTTATATACACCAGAGCTTGATTCTTTGTCTATTTTATCTTTGTTGTTTTTAATAATGTTCTGCATAGTATTGTCTGGTTTAAATGATATTCAGGGTGTTCCCTGAGATAACCGACAAACTTAAACAATATATTCTAGAGGTGATTCTGAACAAAAAAGTTCATAAAGACTTTAGCTTTTTTTTTGTTCTTTAGATTTCAACAAAATTAGAAAACTGTTTTAGTAATGTATTTAATCATGAAATTACATAACAAACTAATAAACTAATATTATAACAATTGCTCGAAATGTTCGCTTCTTCTTTCTAAACATGTTGCCAGTCTTTGGGCCGTATTTTGTTTCCAATTAATATCTGTAAGTTCATTTCGTAAGGAATCTACACCTGCAACTATTCTTTCGATCAATTCTTCTCGCGTGTTTGGCTTACCGTTATAATAAACACGATTTTTTAGACAACTCCAAAAGAAAAAGTCCAATGGCGATAGGTTAGGAGAACACGCAGGCCATAATACAACTATCCACCGCTCAGGCAAATTTTGATAGAAAGTCAATAACTTGCCTACTAAAATGCGGTGGAGCGCTGTCATGTTGATAAAACATGCCGACGCTCGCTCATGATACATATTTGTCATTTTATGACTGGCAACATGTTTAAAAAGAAGAGACGAACATTTCGAGCAACTGTTATAATATTAGTTTATTAGTTTGTTATGTAATTTCATGATTAAATACATTACTGAAACAATTTTCTTCTTTTGTTGAAATCTAAAGAACAAAAAGAAATTAAGCTAAGGTGCACATGAACTTTTTGATTGTGTAAGTTTGTCGGTTACCTCAGGGAACACCCTGTATGATCGTTATTAAGTTTTTTTAAATGAAAGTACCAATTTTTTCCGAAATTTGTCCTAACTTCGAACTCCTACTTTCTTGTATAAACCATAGAATGGATGATGAACCAGTGCATCATCCATCAACTCGTATTTAGGCTTTTTCAAGGTGCAACGCGTCAGACTACTTTTTCCTGTTTATATTTATGTACAAAAACTCTCTATGGATTTTCTGTTTCTGCGCCAGTCATCCACAGTTGTTTTACCGATTTTAGACTCGCTACAAATACTTTGGACCGATTCACCTTTATCTATACGCTCTAGAGCTTCTAGTCTTTGTTCCATTGTCACAAATGTACGTTCTTGTTTAGCATTCATTCTCCAAATCACAACCCAACGCAGTGTACAAAACAAACGACATCGAAAAATATGTATGTATAGTTTATTTCAAATTATAAGAATATAACTTTGAACGGCTCTAATGCTTTTATTTCACCACCTGCGGCAATAACTACCTGGCCGCTCAATACGATGATCTTTTACGCAAACAAACTGCTGAGCTCCGTAATGAGAAAATTTAAGTAAATTGTAATTACTGCAATTTGGATGAAATAAAATTTAATAATAATATAAGTGCCAACAGTTGTAAATTTGAATATATAGTTATTATAGATAGTTAAATAGTCATTAAATTACAATTTAGATGAAATAAGTGCTTATATTTATTAAACAAAATTTAAGTAAATATAGTTAGGAGAGTTGGTATATATTACATCTAATATTGAGTCTTTTTATCATTTATTGTTAATCTTTACTGCTGTATACATATTTGATTTTTCTCTCTTTACTTAACGAACATGTGGCGACCTTTTGCTGAAAGTGTTAGTGATTATGATGTGGATAGTGATAATACTGTTGGAGCACGACAGAGAAAGCATATATCAGAAGATGCAAAACAGATAATTTTCAATGTCTATCATACCTTGATGGAAGAAAATAACGAACTACAAACCCAGAACATTCAACGAACCGAGGTGCCTTTTGGAACAATATATAAAATAATTAAGAATAACGCAGGGCCTCAAAAGCAAACAAGTGACAAAGGAGCACCGAGAAAAATTGAAGAGTATGAAATTGATACTATTAGGCAGCAAGTATACTCCTTCTACAGAGGAAATGTTGTATCTACACTTGACTGCTTACATAAAAGAATCAGTGACGAGCCTATAAATATTCAGTGTTCTAAAGCAACCTTGTGGCGGACGCTAAAGAACGCTGGTTTTAAGTTTGGCACTATAGACAAACGTCGCAGAATTATGGAATGCCCGAGGTTACAGAAACTTCGATATGAATACTTAACGGCAATTAGAAGGTATAGACAGGAAGGATGATTAATATGTTATTTAGACGAGACGTGGTATGACACCCATAAGACACAATTTGCAAAGGTTGGGTGGATAGTTCAAGTATGTGTCAGTTTGGACACGCCGGTTTCGAGAGGGAAGAGAATAATCATTCTTCATGCTGGGTCAGAGAAGGGATGGATCGGACAGCCGCTATTATCTGTTAAAAACGTTAAATCCTCAAGTTTAGATTACCATGAAGATATGACCTCATCTTTATTTGAAGAATGGTTTTGTGACACTTTGCTGCCAAATTTACCAAAAGATAGTGTGATAGTGATGGACAACGCTCCGTATCATTCTCGACAACAAACCAAAATTCCTACAAAATGCAATAATAAGAAAGATATTAAAACATTTTTAGAAGCAAATGATTTATATTTTGAGGATCATTAGACAAAAAAACAATTAATAGAGGTGATGAAGACAAAAGAATATTTAAAGGATTATTATGTGGATAACAGAGCCAAAGAAGCAGGAGATACAATTTTGCGTTTACCACCATACCATTGCATTTTCAATCCCATTGAATTTTTATGGGCCCAACTGAAAAATACCATAAGACGAACAAATCAAACACCGAAATTTAGTGAAAGCAGTGTAACACACATAAAAAATGCTATGGAACATATAACGGCTGTAAATTGGAAAAATGCTGTTAAACACGCAATAGCCAAAGAGGACGAATATATGCGCATGTACAAAATAGTAGCACATTTGATTATAAATTTGTAATACGATTCAGACACAGACACCGATTTGGAAGACGACTCAATTACAGATGATTTATGAAATGCGGTGACAGATAAAAATTTTATTGTGTATTACAAATAAATTAGCTTTATATATCTATATGTATCCACTACACATGTTGCCACACGATTTGTAATTTTTTCTTTGTATATAAACCCAATGTACAGATATTTTTTATTATATACTTGAAATTAACAGCGTTTTATTATTATTAGAGAACGGACGCAATTTCCATAAAACGCAATCGGCAATTGGAATTGTGTATAACGTCGCTCAGTACATCCCGGCGTAATTCAATGAAGTATTTGTTTGACTTACTCGGACACCTGGTCTCGCCGCGATAACAATGGACAAGCCAGCTATTGTATTCCGAGAATATAGTGCTTTTTAAAGTGTTTTCATGAGCGTAGATAGAAGTGGGGTTTTTATAATGTATGTATTTTATTTATTAGTTTATATTTCGTAAGATAAATAAAGTGCTGTAAGTAAGTTTCTTGTTTTCATAGTTTTAACTGTTAATTACATCGTAATTTTTGTGACAGATCCTGTTTAATATCGTTTGATTGAATCTATTTCCACCAATTATTTCGACGTAAGAGTGTGCATTGAATTTCGTTCAGTTTCAATAACTTACGCACACATTTTTAGTTTTCATTTATTTAGATCTAGAGCATTGTTTAAGTTACTTTTTCAGACATGATATGGAAGAATGTCGAGAACGGCATTCTAAAACAATGGCGAGTTGGATTAACGGTCATACTGATTGTATGTCCATTGTCAGTGATTCCGAAATTTATAACAAAATCCGTAAAATATCGTCAAAAATTCGTCACTTAGGATCGCAAACACATCTGAACTCTGTAAAACTTTTATGGCGGCGAATATTCCATTAAATAAACTTAGCAACCCCACTTTAAAAATATTTCTTCAAAAATATACTGGTCGGAATGTTCCTGATGAATCAACTTACGCAAATATTATGTTTCTAGGTGCTATACGAGAACAGTAGAATGCATTAGAAGCCATCTTTTAAATCAATACATATGGATAAGCGCCGACGAAACGGTTGATATGTTAGGACGCTGTGTGGTAAATGTTGTAGCTGATGTACTACATCCAACTATTCCCTATAACTCATATGTAATAGCAGCAAGTGTTATAAATAGAGTTGATACGGAAACAGTTGCTGAAACCATTAAGGAGAATATGCAAAAAATGCTTCATTCGGACGCCACGTACAAAGAAAAAATACTTTTATTTGTCAGTGATAGTGCTGCGTATATGTTAAAAACAGGCAGACTATTGAAGAAAACATATCCTAATATGCGGCATATTACTTGTGTAGCAGCACATGCTCTCCACAGAATCTGTGAATATATCAGAGACACTTTTCCGGAAGTTGATAGACTTGTATCAGCTTTTAAAAAAGTTTTCAGAAAAGCACCATTGAGAGTAGCTCTTTTCAGCGAAAAATTTCCATCTCTGTCACTGCCTCCCACTCCAGTAATAACTAGATGGGGAACATGGCTGGAAGCTACTAGTTATTATGCTGAGAATTTCGATAGTCTAAAACATTTCGTAACACTGCTAAAGGAGGATGCTAGAAGTGAGTGCAAGGAGCTCACACAAATCCCAAATTTAAAAAATCAGTTGTACTTTCTTCACGAACATTTTGGAAAGGTGCCAAAACTAATCACTTATTTTGAAAATCGAAATCTCAAATTAAATGACGGATTAACCACATTAGATGTGGCTGTTAATAATTTGAAAAGTATTCCAAGTGACTTTGGATGTGGCCTTCGGCAAAAGTTTGAAGCAATTCTTAATCGAAATCCAGATTTAATTACATTGCAGCAATTATGTATGGAGACAATTCCACAAAATCTAACGGCTAAATATGAAGAAATAAAAGAATATTTCCAGTATGCACCTATAACCAGTTGCGATGTAGAAAGGACGTTTTCTATTTATAAGGATGTACTTAATTCAAAGAGAACAAAATTGACAGAAGAAACCCTTGAGAAACTATTGCTAGTCAATATTAATACTCCTTTACTCAACTTGAACGACAAAATGAACAAATAAAAATGTTCTAATTATAGAAATAAAATTAAAAACTTTAAAAATACAACTTTTCAACAAATACATATGTCAAAAATAAATAAAACACACATAAGATGTTTAGATTTACACTTTATATACACTTAATAAAGTGTAAATCTAAAACATCTTATCTGTGTTTTATTTATTTGTGATATGGATTTACATCAAGCAAAGGTCGAAACAATCAAAGAAATACATATATATTTCGTAATTTTATAGATCACCACCCGTTTGTTTTCCAATTATATAAATAAAATTAAAAACTTTATAAATACAACTTTTCAACAAATAAATATGTATTTCGTAATTTTATAGATCACCACCCGTTCGTTTTCCAATTATGTATATAAATAAAATTAAATATTTTAGAAATACAGCCTTTCGCCAGTACTGCACTGGGTGGTAAGCGTGTCCGGTCTCTAATTATTATATTATAGGGCCCTAATTTATAGTCAATACGACCCCTAGATTTATACGTTGCAAATAGGTAAACCATATCCGTTCAATAAGGAGACCAGGTATAATAATTATCATCACAGAAGGTGGATAAAAGCATTAGAGCCGTTCAAAGTTATATTCTTATAATTTTAAATAAACTATACGTATATGAATATGTGTGCGAATTTGAAGCTAAATATCTACTTTTAACTACGCCAATCTTTATATGATTATTGCCGTCACAAAAATCTCTACAATATATTAAAATTTATTTTAAATAAACTGTAGAATTTACTTTCTTTTCTTCTTCATTTATATTTCTTCTCCTTTGAAAACTGTAACTATTATATGTGATGTAATACTGGATTCACGTGATTCTAGGAAATATTAAAATCACATCGATCTATCGATATAATAGTATCTTAAGAAGAATTGCGGAATTATACGCTCTCTGTGAACGAAACAAAAATAACATTTATAATAATTCAAACAGTATTTCTTTAAAAATTGCAATCTAAAAAATAAAGTTACAAAAGTTTAAAGGTCGCAGTATGTCATTATATAAACAAATATAAACGGTGTCGCCGAATTTGTTGCTTTTATAGTGATAAGATGTGAACAACAATCACATTTAAATCAAATATGTTGACACAATAAGATGCTCATAGAATTATTAATGAAAAGGCGTTCAAATTAGATTTAATTAAAGTGCCTACATACAAAAATTGTTGGGGAATCGCTCAAGATCTGGTTTGCGTGGAATTTTGTTACGCTGTAACAACGCAACTCTGCATACAGTGGCAAAAACAATAAATTTATTACACACATCCGCAGTACAACTGCTCACGCATCCGTCATAGTGTTTAGATCCATATGTTATCACTTATCACATCACTACTAAATCCGTTTAACGCGAGTGTAAGGCCTATTATAATTAGCTATGAGTTTATAAGACGGTCCCAGGCAGATAAACGGAATATTCTTAGGCAATTATACTTCAGTAAAAATCAGGGGAATATTGCGTTAAATTTGCAATAAATTATTACTTTTATATACGAGGAAATATCATAAAATAACCAGGCTGGTGCGGCAGTACAAAAATGAAACATTTATTTAGAAAACTATCCTTGAAAGTACTCTCCATACTGTAAAAGACACTTGTCCCATCGTTTTGTCCAGTTGTCATAAACATCTGAGAAACCATTTTTTTGAGAGTCTAGATAGTATACCCATCATCGCGTTGTTGAGCTTACAACTTCAAATCATCTAGAATTATGTGTTGAGAACTTGCGAAATATTGAAATAACGAAATAAAACAAAGCACTTTTTCACAAAAATAGTTTTAATAAACTAAATGTACATTTCGTGTGCTCTGCACACATCATCAGTAGTATTGTTTAAATATAATATCTACGCGACAATATATACTGTGAAAATACACACACATATATATATATATATATATATATATATATATATATATATATACAGAAAAATTAGAGGTAGGGTGGAAACAAATTAATGAAAAATTACTATGAATCTTAAAACTAATACAATTTCTGAGAATGAGTTCATGGGGAAATACCAAATACGTCGGACCTCATTACCAAATTAAATGATGTAAATATAGAGTCAAGTGATAAACTTATTTCCTTTGATGTATTGTCCCTGTTTCCAAGTGTTCCGATAGATACTACTTTAATTATGGTTAAAGACTTTCTAGAATTCAATTCGATCTCTTCCGATTTAACAAACGAATACATAAAACTAACAACACTTTGCATGGATCAAAACACTTTCTCTTTCAACTATAACTTCTATAAACAAACACATGGCACAGCTATGGGCAATCCTCTATCACCTTTCTTAGCATACCTATTTTTGGATAACCTTGAAAACAAAGTCAAAGCTAATTGTGGCATTCTTCCTAAGTTTTGGGCAAGATATGTAGATGATGTGTTTGCAGTGATGCCCGAATATTTCAATACGGAGGCTTTCTTAAATATTTTAAGTAAACAATATCCTTCAATACGTTTCACGCACGAATTAGAAAAAGATAAAACTTTACCCTTTTTATCCATATATTTAATTTCTTTCAAGTTTTTTTCTTTTTTTCTCGAACCTCAGTGCTCGCTTTTTTTTTTAAGGAAAAGTACGAGACTCGCTCTCTACACTCCGTCGTTAGTTGCCGATCTTAAAACGTGGTTACGTTCTCTCTCCACCGATATTTATCGATGTAGCCTTACTGTAATTGGTATAATTACGGCCCCGTGAGGGATTTAATTGATATTTATATCGGAATTATTCGCTTATGCGATATCTCACTTAGAGGATTTTAAGTGATGGGATAAGAAAATATATACGTAAATACACGTAAACAGCACTTAATTAATTTCACCGCCATCCAACGATTTCTTCGGTATGTATCTGGGCTTTCTTTGTTTTTTTCCTTCCACTTATTTCGTTGTTTATTCCTTTATTTAGATGGTGTAACCGACGGGCGATGAATAACGCAAAATCACCTGAATATTCCCGCATGTGACGCTTTCTCGGAAGGGAGAAGGAACACAATAGCCGTTCTACCCGACAGATAAGCTTTCGTTTGTTATTTTATTTCTTTTTGTCATTCGCCGTTCTCTTATTTTATTATTTATATATTATTATTGCAATTAACTAATAGACCGATTTAATAAATTCCCAGGTGTTTTTTCAAATGAAATAAGCTGTGTTGGCCGACCTGTTTTTTTTGGGTCATTTCTCATACTTTTCTTCGTTCGCTTCACGAATAGATGTAAAACTTTTCAATATTAACTAGCTTTTATTCATGTATATTATTTGAATACTTTAGTTATATACTTTACATATTTTTGCCAACTTATTTGAATTTAAAACTTCCTAGCTTAAGATCGATTTATTTCAATAAATTGTTGAAATTGTAAAATACATTGTGAACCATCAAGAAAGAAAGGAATACGTATTTGTTTTTTTTTTAGGGCGAACTAAGGCCATCAGCCGCATTGTAATTAATTCTATATATCGATTTATTTTAAGTACATCTCCCATTGTTCCTAATTATTTTTTTTACTTTTGACGGGCCTTCAGCCGCATAATATAAATTCAATATATCCATTTAATTTTTCGTTAATATATATTATACATGGTTTCTAAGTAAATTCATAACTTAGTCATAAGTTCACCATTTCAAGATTTATAAATTTTTTCCATCACATATACTGAGTGTGACAATAAATAGGATTTGTTTGGTTGGAAACAGCGTAGTTTTTTTTTGTCTCTCGATCCTCGAGAGTGGAACGAGTCTCGGTTGCGGAACCGGCCTTCTACCCCCCACGCTACTTGCCTTTTTTTATATAATATTTTCGTCAATGTTTCCGAGTTTGCGACGTCCAGCGGCATAAATTCGGTGGCGCCCTTGACCACCATTTTTGGTTGATTTACTTACCTCTGGGTCTCCCCACCCCTGGGCTGAGGCAGCCTCAGAAGCCGGGTGGGCCGTTGGACGTTGGCAAGAACGGGCAGGGGGCGGTTTCAGTCGCCCGAGACCGGATCTGCTCCGGGGCGCATTTAGAAATTTTCCTTTTTTTTTTAAGCGCGACGTATTGCTCGTAACATATCAGACAATACTTTTCAATTTGACATCCACAGAAAAGAAACACATACAGACAATTACATTCATAAACACTCGTACAGTTTTCACAAATATAAAGAGAGCAGTTGTTATTTTTTAATCAACAGATTACTGTCAATCCCTCTATCTCCTATGAATTTTAAGAAAGAATTAGACTACATAGTTAAAGTTGCAGAATCTTGTCCAAAATTATACATCGGGCAAACCAGAAGAAAAGTTCAAACACGATACAAAGAACACATGGTTCATGTTAAATTACACAACATAGAAAAGTCAGCATTAGCTTTACATCATACAGATACAGGTCACAACTTCAATTTAGAAAATATTAGTTTAGTTCAAAAAAGCAGTAATAGAAATTTAGATATGTGGGAAGCCGTATACATGAAAAAACACAAAAATTATCATCTAAATAATGATATTTCACCCCTCAATAATAAACTGTTAGCATATATACCGACATCATTAAATACTTAAGACATCTTATAAACAGGCACTAAATTCTTTATTCACATTAATATTATATATTGTAATCCCTAATCCTTTTGCCGTTAGTCCAACCCGATGCCCCCTCTTGTTTAATAGATATTTGGTATTTCCCCATGAACTCATTCTTAGAAATCGTATTAGTTTTAAGATTTATTGTAATTTTTCATTAATTTGTTTTCACTCTACCTCTAATTTTTCTGTATATGATGTATTTTCATATTATATATTGTCTCGTAGATATTATGTTTAAACAGTATGTGTGCAGAGCACACGAAATGTACATTTAGTTTATTAAAACTATTTTTGTGAAAAAAAGTGTTTTGTTTTATTTCGTTATTCAAATCATCTTCTATTATGGGACGCCTATGAAATCAAAATATTCAGAATGTGTATTAATAATAAATATAGTGTAATAACTAAAGCAGGTCATCTATTTACAAACATAATTATGACATCTTTCACCATATTAGTTTAGGTTTTGTAACCAGGTCACTAGGTTAGTAGTAGCAACAGATAATATATACACTAGAGACTGAGAAGTCGGAGGAGGTCAGATTCAGTCTGGTGTATCATATTGTAATGTAGTTGTTATTGTTGTTATTAATTAAATGTTGCTACTTAATCATTTTCGTGCATATCATTTATCCTACTGTTAAACCCAGTTTCTAAATGGAACTGCCTCGGTTCGATGTTACCATCAGGACCAGGCGACATTACATATCCTGGCAGGATCGCCATGTAATGTCACCTAGTCCTGGTGGTAACATCGTGACTGCTTCTCAGTCTCTAGTTTATATATTATCTGTTGCTACTACTAACCTAGTGACGTGGTTACAAAACCTAAACTAATATGGTGAAAGACGTGCTAATTAGGAAGATCGTGTTGAATAAGTAGCACATTGAATGTTTGTAAATAGATGACCTGCATTAGTTATCACAATAGGTCTTTCACGATAACAGACGAGTTACGTGATAAATAGATACTTCGGGCCAAGTAACGCTTAAATTACAATAATACCTAATCATCCTAGTAATTCTCTTGATGAAGTGTCTATTTTATGTTACCAGAACTGGGCATGGTGGCCGGCTTGGATTCTGTCAAATGTCATTCGAATTAGTTGTTTAAAACGAATTCATATTTATTTATAAAAACAGTAAGTTTCAAGAAATTTATTATTTATATATATTTAGATTTTATTTGTATTTTTTGTAAACTATAAAACAAAATTATAATAAAATAAATTAAAGTATATTAATAGGAGTTGTAAATATTTTGAAATGCCATAAACCTAACTTCATAGATTATTTACTAACAAGTGACTGAAACCAATGTAGATTTGTCAACTCTGTTTTGTACCTTCATTTGAAAAGTCAATCTAGGTTACTTTGAAATTTTGATAGAATAAGACGCAAATATATTAGTATGTGTTTGTTGTTCCGTAAACGTAAATCCAAATGACATGTGATAATGTCAATCACAAATATCAGTTAGTGCATAAAATAATCGTGCGTCGATTCTGGTTTAAATAAATTGCTTCTCAGTTTTAAAATGGCTTTCACTTTAGAACATAATTTTTTTTTAGTCCAGGCTTATTTTCGAAGTGATAATAAAATTGAGGGTTTATGGGTTTATTCAGTTCAAGATTGCATGGTAGAATTTCAAGTTGAGTTTCCACATTTTGTAATAGATTATATACAATTTAAGAATACTTTGGATAGAACTTTAAAACTTTTTTCTGAAACTGGTAGTCTCTTAAGAAAATCAGGCAGCGGAGCAATTAAGAAACGTACACCTCAAGTTGTCAATCGTGTTGAAGAAATAATGGAAAATGAACCACAAACATCTGTTCGACATTTGAGTCAACAAATAAACCTTTCTGTTGGTACAACTCACAAGTTATTAAAAAAAGATATGCAACTTTATCCATACCGTGTCACAGCAGTACAAGAATTGTTAGAAATTGATTACCCACGTAGACTACAGTTTTGTAGTTGGTTTGTAAATATGAACAATAATGGAGAACTTTCGCAAAGAGTCATCTTTACTGATGAAGCATGGTTTTATAAAACGGGATACCTAAATTCACAAAATACAAAAATTTGGAGTAGTGAAAATCCACATTTAATTAATGAAGAATCGCTACATCCAGAGAAAATTGGTGTTTGTGCAGCGATAAGCCAAAGGCGAATCATTGGACCAATATTTTTTCAGGGAACGTTAACTGCTCAAAGGTACCGTACGGAAATTTTACAACCATTTGTCAATCAGTTGCATGATGATGAACTTCAAAATGCATATTTCCAACAAGACGGAGCACCTTGTCACTGAACTGCAGAATCTTTGGATTATTTAAGAGAATTCTTTGATGAGCGTATAATTAGTCGAAATACTGAAATTGCCTGGCCTACACGTGCATGCGATTTAACACCTTGCGACTTCTTTTTGTGGCCTTATCTAAAAAATAACATATTTCGAACACCTATATTGAATTTGAATGATATGCTACAGAAAATCTAACAGAAATGCATGGAAATTAATAACAATCCAGTAATGTTGCAAAATATCATCAGAAATTTTGAACGGAGGATTTTAAAGTGCATTGATCTTGAAGGACCACATTTTCAACATTTGTTATAGTTTTCAATAAATACTTATTATTTGTTATTTATTTGTATGTATGAAACTGTCAAAATATACGACTTCGTAGGTTAAGTAGTAAATTTTAATTTACGACATACTTCAAAATGTTCTCAGTAAATCACATGCTACTAGATTGACTTTTCAAATGAACACTTGTTATTTATCACGTGACTCGTCTTTTATCGTGAAAGACCTATACCTCTATTGAAGTTATACACATACACATGCGCTGCAGCGTATGTTTACATACGTAAGAACTGTCGATGTTATAAAAACTATATTATGTTTTGTTGAGATCAATAACCTCAATAAAAATCAGCTATTTATACATTTAAATGAATTATTAAAATTAAAAAAAAATTGTATTATGTGAATGTCTTTTGTTACGAGAAGCAACCAATATAAAATACGATGGATATAAAAAAGACAGCTATTGCAAACAAACGCTGCAATGCTTATGTTTATAAAAACGCTAGAAGATCATTTATAAAGACGATGTATTAAGAGAACATGTATGGTGTGTGCTCTACGGACATTTAACGTCCTATTTGATAACAATCTATCTTTAATCGAAGACGTAAATGTAAATCGTATCGATCGACAACTGAACGAAAGTTAAAGCGAGATCTACAATAACAAAACTATTCTTTTTTGTTATTGTCCGTCAACTTTAAGATATCATCTCCGATACTTTTTATAATATATAGTCGGTTGAACAGTGGCGTGACAAAATTTTTTTAAATATTAACTAGAAAGCAAAAGTATTCGGCCACTTAACAGCCTTAACCCATTAGTGGACAAAGTTATTTTTTCTGGAAATTTTATTATTTTGTTCAATATTCATGATGATATGACATTAAAAATGCTATAAATAAGCTGGGTTTCTAAATCCATTTGAGAATTTGCAAAATGTAGGCCTCCCCTTATAGGGGACGCCGTCCTCTCTGACATTAGTTTTTAATATAATTGGATCTCTATTATGTTGGGTCAATGTTAAATTAATTATATGAAACTTGCAAGGTAAGATAAATAACTTGTACACTTACAAGAAAATTCTTACTGTTTATTAAGAAATTATCGAAGATTACAGCAAACATTTTATTTCAAGTGAAAATCTTTGGAACATTGTTTCGGATGCAAGGCAATATTACATTTCTCTCATATAAACTGACTTTTCTTTCCACAATGTTTACATCTTCGGTCGGTATTATTGTATATAATCATGTGTCCAGTATTGTCAAACCTTACATCAGTGAGTGGATTGGAGACACGTCCCTGGTGTGGTTTTGAACCAAAAGATTTCAAGAGTGTCAACGCTATATATCGGCGAAATGCTAATAAAGACTGTGCATTATTTCCATCTGACTTCAGCCGTTTCATCAAAAGCCATCCATTGACAACTGAAACGTCTAATAAGTACACTACTAACGGCCAGTACCACTTCCTTTGCCGTATTCTAGTTTTATAAACAGCTACCAAACCATCCAACTTATCAACGCCGCCCATTCCTTTATTGTATCCAGCCACGATTTTTGGCTGTGGGAGATTTTTTCTACATTTGGAAACTCTATCCCAACGAGTAACATTTCCAATTGAATTGTCCTCAAAATTTGAAGCTATGGACACCACCTTGTTGGCCTTCCATTGCACTAAAAGTGTAGAGTGTTGATTAGCATAAAACTTGTAGCTGCCTCTACTTTCTTTGTTCCAACTTTTTTTACTTGGAACAGAACACTGTTCAAGTCTATTCTCGCGAATAGTTCCTGTAGCGCAATATTCTTGTGCAGATAGGTGAGCTAGCAATGGTAAACTCGTAAAATAATTGTCGAAATATATTTTGTAGCCTTGATTTTTAGGCACCTCAGTTTACTGAAGTAAAGCCAAAACAATATCACCACCAACTCCAAAACATTTTTCAAGACTGCTATTCTTTTCTGTGTATATATCGAAACCCACCATATACCCTTCATTAGTACATAAAGCCCAATTTTTAAATCCGAAGCGTATAGGTTTCCCACGGATATATTGCTTAGCGCAATGTTTCCTGTAATAAGGAACCATACTTTCATCGATTGAAAGATGTTCCTGCAAACCTCCATGTTGTCTGAAATTTTTGGCAAGTTTATCAATGAGCGGCCTGATTTTGTATAACCGGTCTTCCTGCACGAGTGTAGCGTTGTCACTGAAGTGAATATGTTTCAATATTTTTTCGAATCTTTTCAATCGCATGCTATCTTGCACAATTTTCGGTACATCGTCTTCATTAGACCAATAAATTCTTCTGTTCGGATATTTTCCATATCCCGAAAATAAAAGAATTCCCAAAAATACCTGTAACTCATCTGTAGACAAGTCTAAACTGGTATTCTTTTGCAATGCATATTTGTTAGATTGCTCTACTATAGTGCTTAACAGCTCCATGTCATAGAAAAGCTTGAAATAGTCCAATGGAGTTTTGGCATTTCTGCTGTCAGTAGATGGCTGCTCCGGATCACATTCTCTGCGTGTTCCATCTGCTATTACTGTGGGATTCTTTTTCCATTTAGATTTCTCATATAATTGCTCACCTTCATCGTCTGTTTGAAGAATGATATATTTTCAGTAATAAACTAGTTTGTATATTAGTTTGTCGTTACCTTTCATGCTCCTCCTCAGCTCTGCTAATCTCATCAAATCTTCTGCTTCGTACTCGTCGTCATCGTCATCATGCACCAGTTCACAGGGCTGACTAAGAATCCGTAGAGGTAAGTGATTCACATTTCCTACATGGTCATCATCTGACTCATCACTATCAACATCTGTCTCATTAGAATTGTCGGGAGGGAGAATAAATACATCAGGCGAGTTGATATCATCATCCTCTATAATGTCCATGACTTGCGCGAGAGTCAACCTGTAAACGTGTAAGACATCAAGTTACAATGAGCGACGTCCCCTATAAGGGACATCACATGTTTTCAAGTGTTTTGGAAAACACATACATTCTAACACTGATTTACACAGCCAGGTCTATTTAGTACAGTAATTTTTAAGACATCAATATGAAACAATCAGCACTAGCAGGCCAGTCTTATATAAAATAAGTAAATACTTACCCGTTATTCCGTGTGGAGTAGAGTGCAGGATCCATTTTGAATTTGAAGACACACTGTCACCTTTCTAGCACAAACTGCAAATGAAGTTTGTTGACCTCGGTTGTGATAGTGGTACTACAGTGCACAAGTCCGTATATACCCCCTCCCAATAAAATAAATACAACAAACAACGCCGTCCCTTTAAACGGACGCTGTCCACTAATGGGTTAATTTTAAAAGAATAAATAGCATACAAAATAATACAAATCTGTATAAAAACAAATTTGTATCTGTATATGCATGGACACACAGTACGTATTTACCAGCTTTTGCTTCAACTACCAGACGCATGCGTTTCTGTGTAACCACTTTGTCAATGATAGATTTACGAAGCAAAAGACTGTAGTACACTTGCGGTCATGTAGTAAGTTTTGTCCTATCCGAAGACAACAGATAACCTCTTGCCATCTGACGGACAAAACCGACCACGCCGGTGCAAAGTGTTCTTCTCGAATAGCGAAGCTATTACTGATAAAGAAGAAAAATACGCATATTACTGTGAGTCCATTAACTCGTCGCCAGGTGGCGTAGTATAGCAAAAAATAGATTGCATGTCGATGCGATAATTCACATCAAGCTTTGATACAAAATAATACAAATCTGTATAAAAACAAATTTGTATCTGTATATGCATGGACACACAGTACGTATTTACCAGCTTTTGCTTCAACTACCAGACGCATGCGTTTCTGTGTAACCACTTTGTCAATGATAGATTTACGAAGCAAAAGACTGTAGTACACTTGCGGTCATGTAGTAAGTTTTGTTCTATCCGAAGACAACAGATAACCTCTTGCCATCTGACGGACAAAACCGACCACGCCGGTGCAAAGTGTTCTTCTCGAATAGCGAAGCTATTACTGATAAAGAAGAAAAATACGCATACTACTGTGAGTCCATTAACTCGTCGCCAGGTGGCGTAGTATAGCAAAAAATAGATTGCATGTTGATGCGATAATTCACATCAAGCTTTGATACAAAATAATACAAATCTGTATAAAAACAAATTTGTATCTGTATATGCATGGACACACAGTACGTATTTACCAGCTTTTGCTTCAACTACCAGACGCATGCGTTTCTGTGTAACCACTTTGTCAATGATAGATTTACGAAGCAAAAGACTGTAGTACACTTGCGGTCATGTAGTAAGTTTTGTCCTATCCGAAGACAACAGATAACCTCTTGCCATCTGACGGACAAAACCGACCACGCCGGTGCAAAGTGTTCTTCTCGAATAGCGAAGCTATTACTGATAAATAGGACAAAACTTACTACATGACCGCAAGTGTACTTCAGTCTTTTGCTTCGTAAATCTATCATTGACAAAGTGGTTACACAGAAACGCATGCGTCTGGTAGTTGAACCAAAAGCTGGTAAATACGTACTGTGTGTCCATGCATATACAGATACAAATTTGTTTTTATACAGATTTGTATTATTTTGTATCAAAGCTTGATGTGAATTATCGCATCGACATGCAATCTATTTTTTGCAATAAATAGCATGCTTTTTTGCATTTGTGAAGTAGCGCTTCTATCGTTTCTAACTCCTTTTAATACTGTTAGAAGCAAACTTGACAGATACTAGTAAACAATTTGCAAATGTCACGCGCAAAGCGGTCTTGAAACAATACATTGTTTGAAGCTGCAAATAATCCCACATACGGCACTATTAATAAAAGAAAGCTGATGATCACTTGGTAGTTAATGACAATTTCTTTATAATAAAATTAATTAAGCAAGTTTTGTATTTTTATTTTTTTTGTCGCTTATATTTTGGATTTATATTCTATATAATTAGATATTTTTAGTACGTTGGTCTTTTTATTTCAAGAACACCTGGTATAATAAACTAAAAATCTTCTATATTTTTAGGCAATGACTGTACTAGTAAGAGACGTAAAATACTTCATCGTAGAGCCGGATCAGTTGAAAATTCTGTTACTTTACGTGGAACAAGACTTATACGACCATGACCGTCAAGCGACAGCATTTGGCCTATTAAAATCGATTCTAACCAGGAAATTAATCACTCCAGAATTATACGATATCATGACAAAAGTGGCTGAAATGAGTATCACGTCGGAGTTGCCCCACGTGCGGCTCCAATCGAGATTGGTTTCGCATCAGTTCCTTATGGATTATCCGTTGGGAAAACGCCTGGACAAGCACGTCACTTTCTACATGGCCCAATTGAAATACGAAACACAAACTGGAAGAGAATCCGCTATAGAAATGATGCAAACGTTGATAAATTCTTTTCCTATGGTAAGTTTTATTTAACAATTTATTTGTTTGCGTTAATTCATTTTATTTTCTTCATAGAAAGTGTTGAAGGAATATAGTGGAACGTTTTTGGTAACGTTGGGTGCTAGGTTAGTAAACGATGCGGAACCGACTTGCAGAAAAATGGTCGCCGATTGCATTAATTCTATGTTAAGTAGGATGACGAAATCAGATAGAGATCCCTTATTTAACATAATGAAAGTGTGGTTAAGTGAAGAAAATGTAAGTATGTATGTGTACATAGTAGTGTACAAAATAACAGTAACAAATATACAAAAGTCCACAATATTACTTATACCACAGTTTAGAGATATAGCAGTTCGGATAGTCGTATATAGAATATTCAGCCAAAATTGGCATGCGCGTAGTCCTTAAATTAGAACTACTATCGCGCAGCTTCTAGTAAAAATTGGTAAATATGTCTAGTTAACCTAACCACGTGCGAACTAACATTGTTGTCTCATGAAATAAATGCTCTCAACATATACTACGCTAATTATTCGAATTTTTTACTGAAAAAAACAATTCGCCCTGATGCAGGATTCGAACCTACGTCCATTGGTTTGCCGGACCACGCTTTTGCCATTAAGCTATTAAGGGACTGAAGTTCGAATCGTCGGGAAGTCTTAAATTGCATTAAGAAACAGATATTAATATTGTGCCCGTAGTTGACAAATTTGTGCAAATCAATTGCATTGTTATCTCATGTTTAAATTTTTAATATAGTGAAGTGGGTTTTGTATTTTTATATATTACTATAGAGCGTTTCACGCCCATGATGAAGTACAGGCCATATGGAGATAGCGTGCATAGTTGCCAAGTCGCGAACTCATTCCTACCAACATACCTATATTGCTGTTAATCAGGCCTGCTGTCAATAGTATTGTATTGACATAATCTTAATTGTATTTATAATGAACAAAATTTTAAAATTATTATTCTTAGTTTGCATTTGTTTATAATATTGTGATGACTCATCCTACAACACGCGTCATATTAGTCTCGTGTTATCTAGATTATTCTCCATGCATATGAACGACGATATATAAGCCGCGTCGAAGAAGGGATGGACATTCATTCAATACCCAAGTCTCGCGAAGTAAACATAAATATAGTTACATAAATATAAAATACATAAATGTACTTATTGTTGTTAATAGTTAGTTTTATATTGTTATACGTTTTAATATTAATGTAGTGTGTGTGTCTAAAGTTATTGTTAGTTTTATTTAAGAACCCGAAAAGACAAACATTACAGTGGTATTCAGGTGTGGACTAATTAATAAATAATAAACTAAGTAGACAATTAAGTGTTAATTAAGTATTCGTTTAAATAAATATACAGTGCGGTAAGACGTTATTTTAAATATCGTGATGGCCAACAGAATGAAACTGACCGAATTAAAAGTGTCCGAGTTAAATCGAGAATTAGAAGAGAGGGATGAGGATACAACTGGCAAAAAGTCGATCCTCCAGCAACGGCTTCGCAATGTGTTGATCCAAGAAGGCGAGGATCCAGAGAATTATGTCTTTCAAGTTCCAGGCGGAGATGCTGACGTGAATTCGCTGTTTATGAAACTAGAACAAATGGAGCAGAAGAATCTGGAAACTTCTGGAAACTTAGCGAAAACTCTAGAACAAATGGAACAGAAGAATCTGGATAGTTCGAAAAATATGGAACAACGAATAATAGATTCACAAACTAAAATGGAGCAGAAAAGCCTGGAAACTTCTGGAAATTTAGCAAAAACTCTAGAACAAATGGAACAGAAGAATCTGGATAGTGCGAAAAATATGGAACAACGATTAATAGAGAATGCGCAAATTCAAATGCAACAAATGGAGCAGAAGAACCTGGAAACTTCTGGAAACTTAGCAAAAACTCTAGAACAAATGGAACAGAAGAATCTGGATAGTGCGAAAAATATGGAACAACGATTAATAGAGAATGCGCAAATTCAAATGCAACAAATGGAGCAGAAATTACTAGAAAATTCTAGAAACTTCGAAAAATGTCTGGAACAAGTGGAAAAAGTTCTAGAACAGCGATTAGCGGAAAAATCAGAAGCGTTAAAAGAAGAGGTTTTCATAGCTGTAGAAGAGAAAATTGGAGAACATTCTAGACTTTTAGAGGCAATAATGATTGAGATGAAATTACCCGCTACCATGGGTCATTCTGATCCCAAGCAGGTCAACAAAGAAGTCATACCGCGGCCCATCGAAATAAAAGAAGAACTTGTGGCTATTTCAAAGACCAGAATCAAGCCACCAACCTTTGATGGAAAGACGTCATGGGCAACTTACCTGACGCAATTCGAAGCGGCCGCAGAAGCAAGCGCATGGTCTTCTGCCGAGAAAGCGACTGCTTTAGTCATAGCATTAAGGGGTGATGCTAGTGATATTTTGCAGACATTGCCTCCTGAGGAACGTAAAGACTATTCTCAACTCATTAAACGCTTGGAGATGAGATATGGCAATGCGCATTTGGAGCAAGTATACCATACCCAACTGAAGAATCGATCACAGAAGAAAGGCGAGAATCTTTAGGAATTTGAGGCAGATATTGCTCGTCTAGTTCGACTTGCATATCCGATGGCGCCAGATAATTTCATGGAACACCTAGCAGTCCAGACGTTCATAGATGGTCTCCGGGATATTGATACGCAACAAGCATTAAGGTTGACAAGACCGAAAACCTTAATCGATGCTTTGGCGCCCGCGCTTGAGTTTGAGACTGCTAAACAAGCCTCTCGGAACAATGCTCGTGGCTGTTCTGTCGACGAACAGGAAAATGAGGAGTTCATGGAGCAGGTGGTTAGTCAAGTCCTAAATCAGATCAAATCAAATAAAAGTGCGCGGCCATGCGGGAATTGTAGAAGAAACGGTCATATCCAGAATAAATGTGATAAAAGGACCAAGAAAGAATCCGCTGAGAATCCGAAAGTCCCAAGGACTGCCCAAATCGCATCCTTGCAAAATCAAACCAATGGCCTGTATGTGGATGCTATTATGGAAAGAAGAACCTATGCTTGCTTGCTAGATACTGGATCGACGAAAACCATTGTACGACCCGATTTAATATCCAGGAATAAAGAATTTCTTTCTAGCAAATGGAGACTAAGGACAGCTACTGGAGAAGCAGCTTCTGTGGAAGGTGAAGTAGATGTCAATTTTGTCATAGGACCAACATCAATCCGACATCGTGTTCTCGTAGCCGACATAGAAGAACAGATAATCTTGGGATTAGACATCATGAACACCTACGGCTTCCAATTAAACATGAAAGAAGGCACTTTAAAAGTAAATAATGAGGAATTGTTTCTTCATGGGAAAAATTGTGGGAGTGTACAAGTAATTACAGCAGAAAATGTTCTGGATGCAAGAAGTGAGACATTTTTGACGGCGTGTACGGAAGGTGATTATTTGGACGGAAACGTTGCAATGTTGGAACCAAAGGCTGATGATGACGTGGTGGGTCGAGGAATAGTAGTTGCCAAAATACTGGTTAAGACTCAGAAGACTGTACCGATAAGGGTAATGAATGTGAACCATTACCCTGTTTCATTGAAGAAGGGTACTATTTTGGGGTGGTGTTCACCAGTGTCGGCCATCGTTCATCATATAGAGGCGAAGAAGAATGGATTCGTGCAGGTTTCTGAGAAATTGTCCAAGATAATCGACTCCGCCTGTCAAGGATTGAGCAACAAGGAACGAAGTCAAGTTAAGGACCTAATCAAACATTATGAAGACGTCTTTGAAACTGAAGCTGGTACGAAAGGAAGAACCAATATTGTAATGCACAAAATAAATACCGGCGATGCAAGTCCAATTCGACAAGGACCAAGAAGGTTACCACTGGCAAAACGTGAGGAAGCCAAGCAAATTATACAAAATATGGAAGGCCAAGGAGTAATTGAACCATCGAATAGTCCATGGGCTTCACCAGTGGTCCTTGTCAGGAAGAAGGATGGATCTACTAGATTCTGTGTGGACTATCGTCGTTTAAATAGTGTGACCAAAAAGGACAGCTATCCTCTCCCAAGAATAGACGATACGCTAGACACCTTGGCAGGAGCAAAATGGTTCTCCACTCTCGACTTAAAGAGCGGTTATTGGCAAGTGGGAATGGATCCCAATGACAAAGAGAAGACTGCCTTCAGTTTAGGTACAGGTCTCTGGCAATTTACAGTCATGCCATTTGGACTGTGTAACGCCCCAGCTACTTTTGAGCGACTCATGGACACTGTACTGAGGGGACTGTCCTGGAACACCTGCCTGGTATATCTCGATGATGTGATTGTGGTAGGGAAGACCTTTGAAGATCACATGAAAAATTTGGAAGTAGTATTCCAGAGGTTGAGAGATGCCAACCTGAGATTAAGTCCAAAGAAGTGTCAACTCTTCCGGAAGGAGGTAAATTACCTTGGACATGTGGTTACCAGAAAAGGAGTTGCTGTGGATCCCGAAAAAGTAAAAGCTGTGGAAAAATGGCCGGTACCCAAAGACAAACATCAGCTAAGAAGCTTTTTTGGGTTATGCACATATTATCGACGCTTCGTTTCTGGATTCTCCAACATTGCAAAACCACTTACGCGCCTAACAGAAAATCGAGCATTCATTTGGAACAACGAATGCCAAGCGGCCTTTGAGTTGTTAAAAGGTACGTTGATCAGTGCACCTGTTTTAAACTATCCACTGCCATCTGGGAGGTTTGTTTTGGATACGGATGCCAGTAACGTCGGGATTGGTGGCGTGCTCTCTCAAATCCAAGATGGACAAGAAAAGGTCATTGGATACTTCAGCAAGACCCTGTCCAAACCGGAGAGGAACTACTGCGTAACTAGGAGAGAACTATTGGCAGTAGTTAAGACCATTGAGCACTTTTACAAGTACCTGTATGGGCAGAAGTTCCTGATCCGCACTGATCATGCCGCCTTAACCGTTGACTTGCGCCGATTGGATAGCCAATACCATGAACTAACCTTCGAAGACTTTATGCAAGAGTATTCTGGTTCGAGAAAAGCTCGATTTGGGGTAACCATCGAGAAACAGCAGGATTTGTTCACGGTGCCGCCAGACTACGCGCTTGCTCATTGCGTAGCCCGAGATCTACGAATGGCCAAGGGAATTGCCTGGGAATTTAAAGAGAGATTTGGCAGTATCGAAAAGCTAAGGCAGCAGGGACCAGCAATTGGGAAGAGTCTCCAAATAATAAATGAAGGACAGTCCATATTTTATTTGGTCACGAAAGAACTGTCGAGCCTAAAGCCAACCTATCGAGCCTTATGGGAGGCGCTGACCCACTTACGCGAACAAATGTTACAGCAAGACATTCTGAAATTAGCAGTTCCAAAATTGGGTTGTGGATTGGACCGCCTGGACTGGAGAATTGTAAGGAGCATGTTGGAAGTAATCTTCCGACATACTGGTATGGAAATTCTGGTATGCAGTTACCAGCTTGAATATTCCTGTCCATCCAGGCAAGATAAGACCGTGGACTGTTATTTCGATATGACGTCGCAATGTAACAAAGGCCCTACCTGTCGATTTCGCCATCGGTTGAGGAACCAAAACTTGACATGTTTCGGGACGAAACTTCATTCTTAAGAAGAGGGCAATGTGATGACTCATCCTACAACACGCGTCATATTAGTCTCGTGTTATCTAGATTATTCTCCATGCATATGAACGACGATATATAAGCCGCGTCGAAGAAGGGATGGACATTCATTCAATACCCAAGTCTCGCGAAGTAAACATAAATATAGTTACATAAATATAAAATACATAAATGTACTTATTGTTGTTAATAGTTAGTTTTATATTGTTATACGTTTTAATATTAATATAGTGTGTGTGTTTAAAGTTATTGTTAGTTTTATTTAAGAACCCGAAAAGACAAACATTACAATATATTCGATGCCAAGAAAAAGTAAATAAGAGTGAAATATTATTCTAGTTAATGTATACGAAAAGTAAATAATTATATTAACAAACTACTTAAAATTGTATGTTTAAGTTCTAATTTAGTTTAACCAAAACACCATTTGTATACTCAAGGTTTGTTTTGAATTAAAACAATTATTTTATATATATTGGTTTCCTTTATTATAAAAAATAGTTTGATTTGTCTATTAGAATACAAGCAATAATCATAAAAAGTTTTTTTGTGTAGACCATAAACATACAAAAAATACTGCAATATAGATATATTTAACCAATAACATAAAAATATCAACATCTTAAAAACCTTATTTTTTTAATTCAATTAAAACTGGACTGCTGTAGTAACATTAGTTATAGGTTTGTTCCGAGAAGAATTCCTATTATTTTTAGTGAATCGGAATTTAAATCTGTTTTACAGCCATCATCGGGTACTATAATACTGCCTACTAATTGGCTAAAAGATATGCAAACTGTCAGATTCGTTCTTGGAGCAGACCTACAATCCACTGGATGTTGAAGCAGCATTCGAATAGCCGGCAGGGTCAGTTAATAAATCGTCTTCCATGTCATCAGTTGAACCAGAGTCTCCCACATGGATGATAAACTCCTCAACATCATCTTGCAATCCATCGACAATCCACATTTCTTCTTCAATTTTTTTTACATGCGGAATATAATTCTTCCAATTGTCAGCTGTCACATTACTATAGGCACTCGTAATTAATGGTGTCATATCTTTTACTTTGAACGTAGTGTTGTGCATCTTTATGTGATTTTTCACTTGGGCCCAAACCATCTCTACTGCATTCAGCTCACAATGGTAAGGCGGTAAACGTAGAACTTCTCGGCCTGCATCTTTCGCCAACATATCAAGCTTATATTTGTCATATTGACATTTTACTTGTGATACACTAAACAACAAATCTCTTTTTAACATATTATCTTCAACGGATATATTTTTTTCAGTCAGCCAGTCAATTATATTTTCTTTTCTCCATGCATTTGTAGGTATCTTCTCAACCTTTCTGCTGTGGTACGATGCATTGTCTAGAACAATTACAGCATTTTCAGGAGTATTTGGCAATAAATGCTCAATGAACACTTTTCAAACGTATCTGCATCCATCTCATTATGTACATCAGCTGTATTTTTCTTGCATAGAAATGTTAATTCGGCACCAGGAAGTAAGCCATTTTCATTGCCAGCATGTACTATTGCAAAGCGAGCACCAAGACCACTCGAAGATTTTAATCCTGTACTCAATCCTCGAACAAATGCTTCTCGAGTACTTTTTATTGTAGTATCTTGCCAGACTTTACTTACTGTGTGTCCTACATTAACCCACGACTCATCTGTGTAAACTATACACCTACCTGGAACATATTATTATAGGTATATGCTTTAATATAAAGAACAAAGAAACTTTACCTTCATTTCGAAATGTCTTGATATCTCGCAGATACTTGTGTCTCCATCTTATAATATCATCTCGTTCAATGAGTATGCTTTTCCGTTTTACAGTTTTAAATTCAAAACCAATATCTTTCAAAAGTCTATATAATGTTGATCATGTAAAAGTAGGGAGATCATTGTCATTGTTGATGGTAGCAAGAACTGTATTCACAGTGGGTGGTATCTTTTGCATGAAAAATCTATGAACTTGTTGTCGTACAAGTGCGTGTATATTTTCATCATAACGGTGTAGACGAGCATTTACTTGTACCCCTTTTCTCTTCTGCTTGTTTTTTTTTTGAACTCAACAACGGCCCTTTTCTTGTTCCTTTCTCATGTTGCATATGCTGTGTACTGAACAATGTAGTGCTTCACTTGCTTCAGCAGCAGTAACAGTCATAGGTTTTTTAAGAAAATGATTAAAACATTTAGTATCATCTGCTTTTCTCTTCGACTAAAACATTTACCCCTTCGTGATTTTTTCTCTCCAGGCTCCATTACTGAAGTTTAGAATCTGTAACGGTAATGTTTTTATTTACGAGCACATTTCCTACACATTTCAACTTACCACAAACTTTTGTAAACAACAACGCGAGAATATAATAAAGAGAGAGAGAATATAATATATAATAATAAGAATATAAGGTATATAATATAATAACACTATAACAATATAACAAGAACGAAGAACAACAAATAATATTTAATAAAAATACGGAAAGGAACAATTTGACACTTGACAAGATAACAAAGTGAACAAACTACTGTACTGTAGCAGTCTGGTTATGTGTACGAAATATGAAAATTAATATAAATTTTCGACATAGCGAGCGGTGGAAAAGGATAGTGCGATGCAATTTCTTAAAGAAAATAAAAGAGGGGAATGCTCGATAAGAGCCCATACTTCATCGTGGGCGTGAAACGCTCTATAAATTTATAATTTTGTTAATCTGGAGTATGTTACATGTATGTATATAATAGTAATTGTAGGACCATTTCGTTGAGAAATTATAAATTTGGCGTCATTTCGACTAGTTTTATTAAGGATATTGACATTAGATGTTGGCGATCAAGAAAAATCGGTTACAAACTATTAATAGTAATAATATTTTTTTAAATTATGAGCAATTTTAGATAATGAAGAATCATTGAACGAGATTATTTCTTCAAATATACACAAGTGTATAATAATTGTTTTAAGTCTTCTGTATTAAGAAAAAATTGAATAATAAAAATACTAAGTTTGATTTTTTATTTCGTTAAATTTTAGTTCGTTAAATAGTGAACTTAAAAATATAGTTTTATTTATTTATCGTCACACAATACATTAGTTTGTTAATTACTTCTTCAATGAGAATGTATAGCAAACGCCAATTAAGTTGGCGCGAGGAGGGGTAAGTTCGCGCAGGATTAGAAGTAGTGGGGAGATTTCTATTTGGTTTTACATCAAATGTCAGATAATTCTAACCTCTGAGCGTGTATGATCCCCTAGCAAAGACATTACAAAATATGTGCTGTCAAACGTCAATGACAAATGTATTCTGACAATTACTTGAGTAGTGGGGGTGGATGTTTTTAAAAACGGCTTCTGCGCACCCCCTCCTCGCGCCAACTTAATTGGCGTTTGCTATACTTAATTTCTCTTTATAAAATTTGGCCAATTTTGATAAAACTTTAGATGAAAGCGGTATATTTAAAAATTTTTGCTAATGAATTTATATATCGCGCTATAAAGTCGGCGTGTGGACCGCAGTGGACCAAGACACCGATATTAGCTAACAAATTTTATTGATGAATACGTTAAGTGTCTTAACTACTATATCTCTAAAGTGTGCTTATACTGTAATTAAGGATCTTTACAGGAAAATATACAATAATGTTATTTTCTTCATTGATTACAATAATCAAGTAATTTGTATATAAACAAACTAAAATATATATCGTACAAACGAGTGTCTCCTATAGTAGTCGGTAATATGCGGATATAGAGGGACGCGATCGAGGTAGCACTTACGGCTAGCGCTAGCTGACACTGGTTGGCGAGTGAAACACATTAATCGCAGAACCACATTTTGTTGTAATTCTATTTATTGTTTGCAGTTAATCTAGAATATTCTTTTGTTAACGGATGCTTGTTTCTCTTTTCGGCATATTTATTATTTTCGTTGATACAGATTTTATATCTAGGAGATATCTCAAGAAAAGCAATTTAGTTCTAAATGTCATCATCTTGGTCGGTCAATTTGATAAATTACGCGTTCATTCAAAACGTTACACGTCGCGACGCCAGGGTAGATGCGACTTTTCACGAATTTTTCATTATCCTAACAAGCAAGGTGGCGTCGCGACGTGTTGCGTTTCTACTGATACAAACTGAGTTTGTTACAATCTAGAAATTAACGCAGCACATTGGGTGACATATGCATGTAAAGTGAGATTTAATACTCATTAGTTCTCAATTGCAGTAAGTTCATTATACTAACTAACTATATACAGGCTGTCACACAAAAAACGCCCCACGCTGTAACTCTGTTATTTATATTTCGATTTTCATGAGATAGGTATCAAATGAAATGGGTTGATGAGTACTATGTTTGGGGCTACATTTACTTTTTCCCACCGCCATCTTCAATTCCTAGCGATTATCAATTTTTTTTTTCAAATTGCACGGTATATATTTTTTTGCATAATTGAATAGAGATTTTTTCCTGAATTCATTCCTATCCTCTGTCGTGCACACGACAGGATTTAAAAAAACACTTACCGTTTTAAGCGTCTTCCAAGGATTGACAAACTGGAGAAACTCGATTGTATATTTTCAACATCAGGTGCGTTTCTAATGTTATTTCTGAAAAACATGTCCGCCGTGAGGAAAAAATATGGATATATTCGGAAAACGAGCGTTCTACATCTAGTAATGTTATATTCGCATAATCAAAATACTTTTTTAAGCAACTTAACGCATCTGTAGACGTGCCCTCACAAATACGTGTTAAGGTGTCAAAATCTGCATTTCTGTCTAAAACACTTTCAAATTTAATTAGAACTCTTTCACTTTTTACGTCTTCTACAGCACGCAGTTGTGCGTGAACATCTTTAACGATTTGCAGTGATTCCTCTAACGGCAGCGACGAATTTTCTAATTTTGTTATTGCTTCTTCTAGTCCCAAGTAATTCTCACGAATACTTTGTAAATCCATGTTAATCTGGGCATCTTGAAATTTTTTCTGGCTTGTATTGATAGCTGCACTTTCTTTCGGATCGAATGATAAAACCACGTCCTTAATTTTTTCAAAATGTTCATGATAGTAAAACCCCGCCCGTAACCATGTACCCCAACGTGTCAGAATCGGCTGTGGTGGCTCAGGGGTATGGGGACACAATTCGTGAAATTTCCGAATCCGTTTTGGAGATTTCAGGAATACTGCCTTTGTACTCGATATTACACAGGTTGAGAAAGAAGAAGAAGAAGACTCGATATTAAAGCATCTACCTCTGGATAACATCTACGAACCTGTTCTGCCACAAGGTGTAGAGCATGGAGTTTACAAGTAATATGTAACAAGTTAGGACAATATTTTCTAAGAGACCGGCCTACAGAATACATGGTTGTGGCACCATCGGTCATAACTAAAGACGGCAGACTATGTGCCAGACAGACAAGAATCATTTCACCATGTGTACTAAATATTGTTTTGGATACTATAATATAAATATGTTTTGAAGGTGCATCTGTTATTGCCAATAATACCACTTTTTCTTTAGAATAAATGTTTCGTTCATTGTTAGAAATACAAAATAATGTTTTTTTTTTTTATTTTGATTTAGAACTGTAAAATATATGTTCAAATTCTGTTATCTCTTTGATAAATGCATGTATGGTAATATTTAGGAAACTAAATATAAACTATAACTATAACTACTAAATATATGTTTTTCTGCTCCGATATGTAAACAAAGCGAGAGGAATGAAAAATAATATTTAGTACAGATGGTGAAATGATTCTTTTCACCATGCACCGGGCACATAGTCTGCCGTCTTTAGTCATAACATTAATACTTGGTCTATCGAAAGTTTAAATTTTTCCAAAGTATCTAATTGCAACTCTGAAATTTTTTCGGCATTACATTGTTCTAGTCGTCTGGATGCTAATAAAATTGAAGACGTTTGTTGATGTGGTTCCATATTACGCGCCGTCACATTAACTACAGATTGTTTTTTTTGTCAGTTGTTTCGTCTACACATAAGCACAGTTTTTTATTTTTCAGTTCGGCTTTGATTTTATTTTCAACCTGTTTACGCACCGATGGTAAATTTCTTCGTAACGTTGTCGTGCTCGGTAATGTTTGATCCGCGTATTTATTCCAAAATGAAATAAATGAATCATTACTTAACAAGGTAAACGGCAGTGTACACACAATCATAGTTACACATAGTTCATGTATAAACTGTTGTCGATTAATTTTGTTATTATTGTGCTTCGAACTGCTTACGTGTTCTTTACAATGTGTTTTTGACCAACACATTAGATATGTATTGCACACTAAACATTTAATTTTTGAGCCATCGTATATTAAGTCCGGGAAATCCATAATAAACTTATTCACTTCGTCTGACAACGTTTTCTAGATTTATGTGTCGACAACATTTTATTACGTATGCTTACACTTACATGCAGTCTAAGCAAGTACCAAACACATACTGAATGTCTTTTATTAGTTCTGATGCAATACAATCATCCTCACGTCGGCGCACATGGCGCGCACGGAAATTGGTCTGCTCTAATTATAAATGACATTAATTATGTGCTACTATTATATCTAATTTTTCCATGCGATTACAGAAAATTTGATACGATTTCTGGTTAATAAGCACTGCCACGTATTTTTTGCGTCTATTGCTTCTCTGTCGTCTAAGTTTGTATTGAGCGATCTTTCGAACCACGCTTGGAAACGCTGATTTTGTTGTCATCGGGTGACTATAGCAAAACACTTTTAATACAATGTTTGCCACATTTTTACTCAAGGTTGCCTATTTATTTTAAGCAAGGCATTATCTTCTCAAACATTATAAATTTATCTTTTGTTGGCTTTGAAACATTTTGTTTGATGCATTATTTTGTCGACAGGTCCTCCACAAGAGATTGGCAGCGCAACTATGCGGCATTCTGGTAACTGTGGAAAAGACCTCCTTCGAAACACGAATCCCCAGTCTCATACCTTTAATAAAGCTCCAATTCGGACTTGCAACCGATGATACGCCCGGAAAATTTGTTAAATTGAAAAGAGAAGACGAAACGAAATCAGAAGAATCGGAAAGGAAGCAAGACCACCATCTATTTCAAGTATTACAGTTGCTACTCAAAATTTCAGCTCAATGTCCAATGTTCTTAAAGCAAGTCGACGATATAGAAGAAATTTCTAAAGCCGTCCAGTTGTTACTGATTTATCCTCATGAATGGGTTAGGTTGGCTGCTGCTCAATTTTTAGGTTTCGTTCTGTCCTCCCTGGATATTAAAAAACTACAAGAATGCGTAATATATAATAAAATCGAGCGTGGTTATTTACATACCGATCCAGTTAATGATATCAAATCTTTAGCTTTGGATTTATGCGATCAACTTCAACCAAACAGTGTTAAAAGTGATTTGGCCGAGCAGGTCGTCAAAAATGTAGTTTTTATCGCGAGAGCACTGGAAAACGTTCCTAATAACGCCCAAAATAAAATAAATCTATTTTGGCTAGCCAAACGCATGAGAAAAATAGTCAACTCAGAGATTGTCGAAGCCCCAAAAAGTATAATTCTGAGAACGGAAGTGTTTAAGTGGATAGCCGGTGTGGTTACAGCTTTAGAATTGAAAAACTTGGAGGGAATCTTGCACCATCTCTTCGCACCTTTAGTACGCGAAATGATTACCATTGAAGAAAGTGAAGCGCCTATAAGGCAACTTTCAAAAGAAGTAGCGACCGTTATAAAGAGAAAAATTGGAATGGAAAAATACACCCATGTCTTAGCTGAATTACAACAGCATTTGTCGGTTAGAAGGGCCGAAAGGAAACGTTCTAGGAACCAGTTGGCTGTTACCGATCCAGAAGTATTCGCGAAAAAGAAAATTAAACACCACGAAAAGAAGAAAGAGGCTAAAAAGAGAAAAATTAGTGAAAGAAAAGGTTCCGTTAAAAAATTTAAAAGGAGAAAAGTTGTCGATCTAGATAGTACTGAAATTATGTGATTTATATTTTAATAATTGTATTTTGTTAAGTATAGATTAGAGCAAAGTTTACGTTTTGGCAAATAAATAAAATATTTTTTAATGATATATTTATTATTTTTAATAGAGTTATTTTTATATTCAGTGCGCAAAGCATAGGTTTTTTGAGTTTGAGAATGTTGAGTTTTTTATCAAGATCGAAGGTCAAGACAAAAAATACATTCGAAAACTGAAAAGCTGCTTCGCACACGTAACATAAACACATTTTTTCTCCAATTGTTTAAAACTGTAGATATATACCGTGTGTACAATTTCGATGCTCACCATTGGTATCTCGGTTATTAGAAGATATAGAACAACGGTTAAATGGGGAATGTTTTGCAGAATTCAATACTCGCGGCAAATCTCATTTCAAATTTGACCTAACTTTTTAAATTTTTAAAATATTTTGAAAAATCAAAAATTTGCCGATTTTGTTATTCCTCAATAACTCGATAACGCTTAGTCTGACCTCTTTTAAAGTTTTACATTGTTCAGACACTTTTTTAAAACAAATTATTTGATACAAACAGAAACTCCCGATTGTCATTTGTTTTTAAGTTATTACCACTATCTTTTGTTTTTCATATGGCGGCCATATTGGATTTTGGGTTTGTTAGGTAGTCCTCAAAATGTGCTTTTCAACGATGTATAACATGCCTGAAAAATTTTTATTTATAAGGAAAATATTAATAAAAACGTAAATTAATCTTTAATATGAAATTAGTAGGCTGAAAAATTAAACACCAATGTCAAATGAAAGTGAAAAGATATTCTAAGTAATACTGTAAACAAATGAAACGATAAAAAAATTATAGAAATAAAAAGTAAAGATACAGAACTTAAAGTTCACATTCACTTTAAGAAATTGTTCAATATGACGACCATTCTGTTCCACACAATTTTGACACCTTGTTCGAGTAGAGTTACAAACTCTACGTAGCGTGTTTCCGTTTACTGATCGTAGCACATCTAGTAACTCTTTGTTCTAAAATTTCCCGAATTTCTGGCGGTTCAAAATCAAATACTTCGTTTTTAGTGGTACCCCATAAATAAAAGTCAAGCGGGGTAAGGTCGGGTGATCTCGCAGGCCATTGCACGGGTCCATTATTTGAAATCACTCTCTCATTAAAGTTTTCTCTCAAAAAATGTTGCACGTTACGAGTGTTATGGGCCGGGCAACCATCTTGCTGGAACCAGATGTTTTGCATGTTCTCGGGATTAATAATTTGCCTCAAAGCAGGCATTATCTCGTTTGTTAGTAGCTCCAAATATCTGTTACCAGTTAAATTGTAATCAAAGATGAAAGGACCTATTAACTGATTATCTAAAACGAAAAAAAGAGTTTAAAAAACAAAAAAAATGTAAACAAAATGTCATACCAATTAAACCGCACCAGACATTAAAACCAAATCGAACTTGAAATCTTCTTTGATTTACCAAATGTGGATTTTCAGTAGACCAATGATGATAGTTATTCCTATTGAACACTCCACAATTGGTAAATCGTGTTTCATCTGTCCATACTATTTTACTAGGAAAATTAGCGTCATATTCACATTTTTGAAGGTACCACCTGCTAAACTGTAATCGTCGGAGATTGTCATTATCACTTAAACCTTGTACAATTGTTGGTTTGTAAGGGTGATACTTGTTTTTCGTCAAGGTTCTGTGAACAGTAGATTTTGAAATCCCTGTTTCTCGTGTCACACGACGAACTGATGTGCTGGGATTGTTCCTAACGTTCTGCAAAATATTATTTAGACGTGTATCAGCATCATTAACTTCATAGTTAGCTCGTTTTTGTTTGAAGCTTCCAAAGTTTTTTAATTTGCTAACTAGTCTTCTAAAAATTGTCCTGTGTGGCTGTTGTCTTTCTGGAAAACGCTCTGCATAACTCGTGCACGCATTTTTAGTGTTTCTATTTGCTTTGAAATACACTTCCAACATATCAACTTTTCCTTCGTTTGAATATGTATGTGCCATTATCAATACTTATAAATCTTAATACTTGACAATAATTTCTTATCACTAACTACAAGTAGTTTTAATTAACTTATCTCTGCAGCACTAATTGTACTTTGACGGGTTATCGTTTTGTTTCATTGTCAGAATACATTTGTCATTGACGTTTGACGGAACATAATGTCTTTGCTAGTGATACACGCTCAGAGGTTAGAATTATCTGACATTTGTTGTAAAACCAAATACAAATCTCCCCACTACTTTTAATCCTGCGCGAACTTACCCCTCCTCGCGCCAACTTAATTAGCGTTTGCTATACTTAAATATCTTTTCACTTTCATTTGACATTGGTGTTTAATTTTTCAGCCTACTAATTTCATATTAAAGATTAATTTACGTTTTTATTAATATTTTCCTTATAAATAAAAATTTTTCAGGCATGTTATACATCGTTGAAAAGCACATTGTGAGGACTACCTAACAAACCCAAAATCCAATATGGCCGCCATATGGAAAACAAAAGATAGTGGTAATAACTTAAAAACAAATGACAATCGGGGGTTTCTGTTTGTATCAAATAATTTGTTTTAAAAAAGTGTCTCAACAATGTAAAACTTTAAAAGAGGTCAGACTAAGCGTTATCGAGTTATTGAGGAATAATGAAATCGGCAAATTTTTGATTTTTCAAAATATTTTAAAAATTTAAAAAGTTAGATCAAATTTGAAATGAGATTTGCCGCGAGTATTGAATTCTGCAAAACATTCCCCATTTAACCGTTGTTCTATATCTTCTAATAACCGAGATACCAATGGTGAGCATCGAAATTGGGCACACGGTATATAGGGTGTGTAGAAATTAGCGGATAATGTACACGTGGCGTCTTTCCTTTTGTTATTTTTCAAAATATTTCTTATAAATAAACTTCTAACGGTTGATAATAACTTTACACGAGGTCGCCAAAGTTTCGACTTTTTTTTATTGCTTTTCGGGATCTTTGCTCAGAAGTTCAAAGTTTGGAATTTTTATTACCAAAAACGCAATTTTCCGTTATTGTATTGCTGTAAACAGTAAATTATTATAATTTTAAACGTTTATTCATAATTATCATTCTAATAAATTAAATAATTGAAGAAATATGTTAATTTTTTACAATTTTTTCTACAAAAAAAATTAAATAAAAAAAAATATATAAAAATGGCTGAGAATAGTCTAATAAGTCCGTGCAGATTATCCACCAATATATACACACCCTTTATAAAGGTATACATACATATAGAGGAGAAGGTGCAAATATGGAATATGTATGTATTATGGAATACTGTCTTTTTTCCTATAGTAAATACAGACATCTAACGAAACGTATATAAACTAACAGAAAAAATCGAGCATTAAGATGCTAGTTTGTCGTCAACCTCTTAAAAACAAATATAAATAAATGTTAAAATATAAAACTAAACTTACAAAACACACCCCAAAAAACTGATGTCATAAAGAAATTGAAACCAACAACAACTACAATTCAAATGATACAAGGACTGGTTAATAAAACTTGGCAGGTAAAATTAACAGCCAACACCGACTATATTGCAGTAGATTATACTTAGTCCATTAGTATCCGACTTATAATTTACGCTATTAGTGTATGGACTAAGTATAATCTACTGCAATATACTCTGTGTTGGCGGTTAATTTTACCTGCCAAGTTTTATTAACCAGTCTTTGTATCATTTGATTTGTAGTTGTTGTTGGTTTAAATTTTTTTATGACATCAGTTTTTTGGTGTGTGTTTTGTAAGTTTAGTTTTATATTTTAACATTTATTTATATTTGTTTTTAAGAGGTTGACGACAAACTAGCAACATATTGATTTGATGTTTTAAATTTGACGAATTTTAACATGTTTAGTGCCGTTATTTGCTAAATTTTAACTCTTAATTGTAAGTATTTAGTTATTGTTATATTGTTTAATATATTGTGGTTTTGTTAAACATGTAGACACTCCTGATGAAGTAACCAATGCGTTATGAAATATAGAGTGGAATAAAGGAGTTTTATTTTTACTTGACAGACCGCTCACCCGTTAATGAATTTTTACTTATACAGTACGGTCGATAATACTTAATAGTCTATATATATATAGGGTTTATCTACGGCTATCGCCGCCTCTCCGTCCTCTGTTCGCTGTATATTACTGTAAATTATTTATATCATATTATCTTTTTACACTCGCTTATTCACTTATGTATTATTTTAAACTGAAATCTAAAATATAATATCATTATCTATTCCAGTGGCGGCTCATGCTAAAAATTTTAAGGTGTTCTGCAAGTTTTACAAAAAAATTTACCTTGCACGGGCAGTAAGAGGTTGTCTCCCATCGATCTTATCGTGCTTTCTTCGCCTTCCGCACTGAAGTAATGAATTTCTGGAACGATTGTCAATTGTCACACGAAAAAATAAGAGTCACTAAGCACTACTTTACTAACAAATTATTTCTTATAAATTAAATCTATTCTACGTTCTTTTCGATTTGCAAATTTTGTTATCACTTTGTCATTAAAATTGTCTATTTCGGAGATAAACTTTTTTTCGATAGATAGCATGGAAAGAGATGTTAAACGATCTTCGGTCATTGAATTTCTGAGAAACGTCTTAATTCGATTTAGTGTTGAAAAGCATCGTTCGGCCTCTGATGTTGTCATGGGAGTTGTTATTACAATTTCTAATAATTTTCTAGTCTCCTTCAACGTATCTCCCAGATTGTTTTTTATTAAAAATTTTAGAAGAGGTAGTGCGCCTTTTAAAGATCTACAATCAGTTCTTGAGTAAATAACAGATAATTCAGTTCGTAATCTTTCTTTATCAAGGGAGGGATAATAAGAGCATGCGGAAGTGAGTTTGTCCTCAGGAAATTTACTGCAATACTCTCCAAAGCATTCCGAAAAAAAAAGTGATGCCACTACTAGATGCTCTTTAAAATGAAATCGATCTTTTGCACAATTTAGAATAACATCACACACCTCTAAAGCCGAAATTCGATGATTAAATCTGCTGTTATTTGGACGTTTGCGTTTTCCTGGTGGTGGCTCATCGCTTATTAAATCTGATACTTCACTTATGATGTTGTCAATATTATTTCGAACTTGGCCTATACTGCGTTCAAAATTTTCGATAGCGTCTTTAACTAGAGTGGGTTCAATTTTTCTTTGCTGCAATTGATTAAACAGGATATCTACATGGGGCATTACATGATGGAAAAAAGTCAGCCAAAAATTGAAGATCGGATCATTTAATGTACGGCGAATAGAGGCGGCTGCACTACAGACTGTGTTGTTGGAGAATTGTTCTTCTATTTCTTCCATACACTCAATGAGAGAGGCCCTATTTTCGTACACAACATTAATGGTCCTGATATTAAAATTCCAACGGGTTGTAGCGCCGTGGGGGATCCTTCTGTTTACAATCTTGTTTAACACTTCTACTCGTTGGGGTGAATTATTAAAAAAGCAGGGAATGTCTTGTAGATTTCCAAAAAATACACGTACTTGCGAATTTGCAGAAGCAGCTTTAGATATAATTAAATTTAATTGATGGGCATAGCAATGTACATAGTGCGCAAAAGGGTACTTTTTTTTAATCAATGCTTGAACGCCTGCGTGTTGTCCGCTCATCACCGCTGCTCCATCATAACTCTGTGCAATCAGTTTGTTAGGTGAATTTTGAATTAAAGCATCTATGACACTTAAAATTGTTTTGCTAAGTGTTTCTGCATCACATTTTTCAGGAATGACGTAGTTCCAAAAACGTTCAATTGGCTCACCATCACGAACATATCTAAAAATAACTACCATTTGAGTTTTTGCAGCAACATCCGTTGTTTCGTCCGCCATGATCGCCAAAAACGGAGAATTATTAATTTCCTCAATTATTTGTTCTTGGCAGACTTCAAGTATGCACTGTAACAGATCATTCTGTATTTCTTTGGAAGTGCCTTTAAATACCGAACAATTTTTTAGGTGCTCACTTAGAGTTGCATCTAATTCAGCCGAAAAATTAATAAGTCCACGAAATATCCCCGGATTCTCGGAAGTATCGCTCTCATCATGTCCCCGAAGGGCCAATTCAAAAGCTCCACAAAATTTTATACAATTAATAATTTTTGATAAAATATAACGATTCTTTGACACATTTTCATTATGTCTCTGTATATTTACCCAATAAGCAGAATCTAGTTGAGCCATAATATTAGTTGACCCTAGTAACGCAAATTCCATACAGTTATGAAGATGGCTTTTAGAATTCTCATGTCTTTTTATTTTCAAACTCAAGTGCTCTAGATCCGTGACCCCTATTTCCGTCCAAGCTTTATCGCCACCAAAAAGTAAACAGGGAAAACAATACAAAGCATTTTTTTTTGTTGCATCCACAAATCCAATCGTTTTTTGAATAAATATCGCTACTAAATTTACGTGTATAACTTTTCCCTCTACTTACACCAGTTTTTTCAATAGTGATATCTACTAATGGCCTACCATTTGCTTTTAATTTTAGCTTTTCTTCGAATGAATATTTAAAGAATCTCTTCACATTAATTAAATTAAATATCCATAATACACAGAGTTTATATAAATTGTCAACAAAAAACACAAACAAGCACGCGCACTCTAATATTGTTTTTACGTAAAACTCGCCGCACAGTAAAAAAACACGCGAAAATATTTAATACCTATACCAAATCACACGACAGCGCTGGAGCGAATGCAGCACAGATGCCTTATAAAATCACCCATTGGTTTTAGACATGCGCGGGGGTAGCGCGGTGCGCGCGGTTGTTGGAAAGAGCTCTGAGCGCCCGTACGTGTGGACCAGATAAGGAACAAGTGAGCGATCGCGCGAATTAGGTTGGTTATTCCACTGGTCGCCCAGGTCGCCTATTGCATATTATTTGATAATACATATACTACATATACATAACCGGCGTTAGTGTTGGAATTTCGGAAGCGTATATCTCGGCTTCTACTGATCGGATTTTGATGATCGAGGTGTCAAATTATAGGGTTTGATGTCCTCTACAGGATGATGTAGAAAAATATGCAAATTTTTTGATATACAGGGGGAGAATTTTCACAACAATATCGCTTTTATAAACATCAGAAATGTCGGAAAAATTATGTAAAAGAAAACTAGTTATAACTAATACAGGTTCACCCGCCCAATTTTTTGGGAGCACTGCAGCGCTTATGCGCCAGCCGCCACTGATCTATTCTATGTTTGAGGTAGATATGTACTGACTGGTAGAGTGTACAACTTGTATTTTTTTACTTCTGTTGTGTTAATGAGGTTAAGGTTATGTTAGGAAAAGTATCTACATCTGTAATGTTTATTCAGTGCAATTGCAATTCAATTAATTTAAAATAGTTAGTGTTAGAGACATAGTGAAGTGTCACAATATGTCTTCTGCTGTAACTTCTGATTGTTTGGCAATATTTTAAGAAAGTGGACACAAGAAATGTATCCTGCAATTTATGTGGGAAAATGATAAAACCATATGCCCAATTACATGTAAAAAACAAAACTAATAATAAAAGGATGGAAAAGAAAATTCAAATAATATGTCAGTATCATCAATTTTAAATTCTAGCTACAGTAGCTATACTGACAAGAATAAGTATTTAGATGATGTGGTAATATTTTCTTTGCAATATTATTTTGATATATCTACTAATTTTGCAATGAATTGGCAAATATGTATTATAAACTGTATGAAAATTTCAGATTAATCACAAAGAGGATAATCAAAGTTCACATACTGTTTCTGTGTGTTTTAAAGAAGGTTCTGCACCACCGAAGCTAAAATACTTATTTTTTAAATAAAGCCGATATATCGAAATATCGATATTTTTTTGATATATCGAGATCCGATATTGATACATTTAAAAATATCGGTACATCGAAAATCCGATATTTTACAAAATATCAACCGCCCTAGTTAACGATATCTGTCAAAAATGACAAGAGTCTTATATTGCAACAGTGAGTAAGCAGGCGTCATCATTTCGCCATGAATTTTTAATGAACTTTCAACATTTTTGTGCATATTTATGCGCATATTTTTGGGTTTTCCACCTGCATATTTGGGTTTCCCTAATCATAATATTATATGATTGACATGAATGAAGGGGGTAACCTGAATTGCGGTCAAGATAATCCCTACCTCTAATCCGATGCATGAATTGCGGTCCAAGAATATTTAATAAATGAAACTTATTAATTTATCGCACGAATTGCGGTCAAAGAAAATATAAATACTTACTTACGAAAATGACTTCTTATTATGATACATTAGGTAAAATGAAAATGGGAAAATATTTTTATAGAATATTTATTCAAATTTGAGTTTAAAAATTAATGTAACTACAAATGAAATTATACAAAATAAAATTATATAAATATATATTCCTAGAATTTTATTTTATAAAAATAATACCTTATACAATGTTGCTGAATTTATATGCTACACATTTTATAAAGTTGTACCTGCTAATTTCTTTTGTACGATATTGCATTATTTTTGATTCGAGAAACTTTTGTTTATTTATAATATCACGTCGTATGTATCGTCACCTGTAACAATTACATGTTTGATAAGTATAATTATTTTAAACATTTCCTTTTTATTAATTAATTTTCGTTACTCACCAACATTGACTCAGATGAAATCTGCAACCAATTATTCTCACATTTGGAAAGCATTCTAACGAACTTCTATGAATAGCTTGCTCGAAGTCCATCACTATATTTTTTGGATTAAAGATAAATCCCATTTCCATGCTTTTTTCGGTTAACAGTAATTAGGATAAATATCTATTAACCGCAATTCAAGCAAGGGAGTACAATCCCTTTTTAATGACTTGGATTATTCATGTACTGTAACCGCAATTCGTGTGCGCCCGAATGAAGAAAGTTATACGCAGTATTACAAATAAAAATATAATTAATAATAATTTATAGCAAAATAGGATTACCTAAACGTACCTCATATCTACATGTAACATTGTGTGTTTTTAACGTTTACAATGAAATTTAAATATTACAGAAAATAACAAACGGTTTAGCGATAATTGGTAGGTATGTTATAATCTGTACATTCCAATAGTTTTTCTTGCATATATACAAGTAATATTTAATGAATATTGTCAATGTTAACCACGACATTTAGCTTTGACGGCATGCGCTTACCACTTGTATTAGTTTTTGTAATATCAACGGTCGAATGTGCACGTATTTTGGGCATATTTGCATTACCATTTTATAGTCATTTTAAATTAGGCGAGACTCTATTTAAGGAATTGGTTGATAGAGGCCATGAAGTTACAGTAATTAGTTCTTTTCCGCGAAAGGAACCAATACAAAATTATAGGGATGTGGCGATCAAGGATATGAATGAAGTTATGGAAAGTAGTAAGTGAATTTGATTAAATTGATGGCTGTCTCTTGTTTTGTAAAAGTTAAAACAATTCTTACCATAATATAGCTTTAAATCCTTGATATGTATGTCGCCAACTACATTACTTTATTACTTGAGATGGCAGTAAAGCATATTCCGCTGCGACCTTTCTAGATCTATTGTGGTCGTTATGTCTCGTGAGAGAACTTCCTCTTGCCCTGCTGTTTTAATTAAGTTTAGCAGTTTCGAGAGTGATTCTTTTAAATATAATTTCATTATAGGATATTGATCTCCCATCAGGAGAAACCGTGTTCTTGTCAAACTTTCGCATTGGCACAATACCGTAGTTTTGAGATATATTAGACGATATTTTCAGATTTTTGCGCAATCTTTTATTCCGAAAATTCGAATAAAATCAAAGTTGGGATGCTAATGGCAGTTTGTTTTTGGATTCATATGTCATGTTCTTTTACCTAAAATTAAAAATAACCCTAAATTAATAAACAAATTGGCGTTCAATATAACCCGCAGTTTGGGGATATACTCGTACATGTGTTTACGGTCTTGTGATTTTATTTTCAAGGGGTGATTAAATATCTTAAAATAAGGTTATTAACGTAAAAATATCTTAACAAAAATTGCATAATAAGAGGTATTACTGTTAATTATTTTTTTATTTTTAAGGGGTGATTAATAGTAACACATATATACGTAAGTGTTCAGTGATTTTAGTTAAGTTTCAATAACTTACGCATACATTTTTAATTTTCATTTATTTAGATCTCTTCTTCTGTTTTGGGTTGGACGCCAGCACGTCCAGGCACTTGAGAGCACACAGTTCTTAGTACTATCCCCAATAGATCTCTCAGTTCCACTCTGTTAGTCTTGTGTCCTTGATAAAAGCCACTATCCTCCTCAGGGGAAGTTTGAGTACACTCGTAGGATCCAATAGATCTCTTATCGAAATATTTCTGTCTGAGTCCTTTCAGTTCATCACACGTGCATATTACATGAAGGTTAGTTTCCTCCTGCTTTTCACATCTCCTACACCAGGACTCGCCAACCAAGCCCATACTGTACAGATGCTTCCTTAAAGGACAATGTCCGGTTATTAAGCCGATCATTACTTTAATTTCTTTTTTGTTACTACGAATTAAGTTGCCTGAAAACCTTCCGTCCAGCTCCCTTAGTAGTGTTTTAGTATGGAGTTGACCTTCCGTTAACCTCCATTTCTTTTTATGTTCTTTTTCTAGCCATAACCAGATCTCCCTTTTAGCGGAATTCTTAGCGATTCCACATACAGGTCCTGGTCCTATGAAGTTCCTATTTATACCTTCTTTGGCCAGTTCATCTCATTGCTTGTAATTCCCTCATGTCCTGGCACCAATATCAGCGACACAGTATTGTCTTGTGCCAGTTTATTGAGGACTTGTTTACAATATTTCACCAGTTTAGACCTGCTAGATGGATTCATAATGGCTTTAATAGCTGGCTGACTATCAGTCATTATGTTGATTTTTTGGCGCAGCCGGCTTCCCGAATTTCCTCGGCGCAAACTGCGACTGCAAACAATTCGGCCTTTAGATCTAGAACATTGTTTAAGTTACTTTTTCAGATATGATATGGAACAACGTCGAGAATGGCATCGTGAAACAATAGCGAGTTCGATTTAAGGGTCAAACTGATTGTATGTCCATTGCCAATGATTCCGAAATCTATTCCAAACTCTGTAAAATATCGTTAAAAAAATTCAAGAAATCGCACATAAAACATCACTTAGTTAGCATCGTAAAAACATCCACAGAAATTAGACCCGTTGGAATCAGAAAATTTTAACGAAGAACTCTGTGAAACTTTAATGGCGACAAATATTCCATTAAATAAACTTAACAAACCCACCTTCAAAAGATTTCTCCAAAAATATACTGGTCGAAATGTTCCTGATGAATCCACCTTACGCAAATAGTATGTTTCTAAGTGCTACCCGAAAACAGTAGAATGCATTAGAAGTCATCTTTCAAATCAGTACCTATGGATAAGTGCTGACGAAACTGTCGATATATTAGGCCGCTGTGTGGTAAATGTTGTAGCTGGTGTACTACATCCAAGTATTCCATACAACGCATATGTAATAGCAACAAGTTATAAATACAGTTGATGCGGAAACAGCTAAAACCATTTACGAAACCATTTACATGAACGAAATCATATTCTCGTAAATGGGTTTAGCTACTATTTCATATAATGCATATGGAATAGTAACTAAAGTTATAAATACAGTTAATGCGGGAAACAGTAGACTAGAATATGCACCAAAGGCTTAATTCGGATGGCAGGTACAAAGAAAAAATACTTTTATTTGTCAGTGACAGTGTTGCATATATGTTAAAAACGGGCAGACTATTAAAGGAAACATATCCTAATATGATGCATATTACTTGTGTAGCACATGCTCTCCACTGAATCTGTGAATATATCAGAGACATCTTTCCGGAAGTTGATAGACTTGTATCCACTTTTAAAAAAGTTTTCAGGAAAGTACCAATGAGAGTAATTCTTTACAGGGAAAAATTGCCATCTTTGTCGCTGCCTCCCTCTCCAGTAATAACTAGATGGGGAACATGGTTGGAAGCTACTAGTTTTTATGCAGAGAACTTAGATAGTTTACAAAATTTCGTTACATGTTTAAATGACAATGCTCGAAGTATTTCTGAGTGCAAGGAACTAATACAAATTCCAAATTTAAAAAATCAGTTGTACTTTCTTCAGGAACACTTTGGAAATTTGCCAAAACTAATCACTTATTTTGAAAATCAAATTCTCAAATTAAATGATGGATTAACCACATTAGATGTGGCTATTAATAATTTGTAAAATATTCCAAGTGACTTCGGTTGTGACCTTCGGCAAAAGTTAGATGCAGTTTTTAATAGAAATCCATATTTAATAACATTGCGGCAATTGTGTGTGGGGACGTGCGTCAAAATCTAACTGCTAAATACGCTGAAATAAAAAAATATTTCCAGTATGCACCTAGTGCGGAAAGGACGTTTTCTGTCTACAAGGATGTATTTCAGTCAAACAGAACAAATTTTACAGGAGAGAACCTTGAGAAAGTATTGCTAGTTAGTGTTAATACTCCTTTACTCAACTTGAACTACAAAATGAACAAATAAAAATGTACAAACTTCGTATTTTATCGACCACCACCCGTTTGTTTCCCAATTATATATATAAAATTAAAAACTCTTTTAAAATACAAATTTTCAATAGTAAGCCCGTGGGCGATGAGTCATCGACCCTAATTATAAGATGGCAACTATAAAAAAGTCAATAATGAAGCAATTAATTGCTTCGGCTGTTTACAGAAACTTTTCGGCATTATATCCAAATGACGCAACGATATAATAAACAATGTAGTTTTAAAAGGAACTGTTTTTAAACAATGAAGATCAACGGGAAAAATGTACACAAAACTAGGCATATTTGACAAATATGTTAAATTTGAACGCCGCAAGTAACTATTACCCTGTTAAAAATATATACAAGAAACATTATTGAAACGGAAATTATGTGTTTATTTGCCATTAATGTCTATATTATCATCAATTTATTCATTTTGTATTTGCATTAATGAAATAAAACCTTTCAAATATAATTTAACAAACTAACTTTTTTAGTTTCTGTAATACAGTTACATCATAAACATAAACGTCATCAGTGACGTACATTTGGACTTAACGCGTTTCTTCTTTATATATATATATATATATATATATATATTATATATATATATATTATATATATATATATATACAGGGCTAGTTAAAAGTATGGAGACGGCGATTTATTGTCGTTAATATTCATTTTAGGGAATTATGTTCATTATAAAAGTTTGTTAGGATATTTTGATCTACATTTGAGAATATTTAAATTTTTTTTTTCTTCAATTGTTTTTTAGTTACGCCTGTCCGCGCAGTTTTTTTTAAATGGGAACTAGTAAATTTTACTCTACCATTCGATAGAGAATTTTTTTCTCTTTACAATAATATTTTTGTTTTTTTTTAAATTCATTTTAATAACTTTTTTATAAGAAAAGGCCGGTTCATGTATTTAACAGATGTTCGGTACATCGCAGATAGACAGAAGCGTAGCGATAAACAAACTTGAGCGACATAATTTTATCAGTGGTTATTGTTTACGTCAAATCTTTGACAAAAATAATTCATTTGTGCAATTTGTTGCTGTTAATATTAACAATGACGAGTTTAAGTGAACATGAACGAATTGAAATACTTATGATGTTGGGTTATGGAGATAGACGCAGAAGTTTACAAGACGTTTGTAATTTATTTAATGATATGCATCCAAATAGAAATCCAATTTCTAAATCCGTTGTTGGTAAAACTTTAAGACGCTTTGAACAAACGGGTAGCGTTAAAGATTTGCCAAAGAGTGGTAGACCTAGAACAGCAAAAAACGATGATAACAAACTGGATATTTTATTGGCTGTATCTGAATATCCTCATTTATCAACCAATCAATTAGCGGCCAATTTCAATATTTCACAGTCATCGATCGTGTCATTTTTAAAAAGTGAAAAGTATAAACCTTATAAGGTAAGGTACACCTTGTACACGAGTTAACGGAAGATGATTTTGATAGGAGATTACAATTTTCTGAAGAAATATTAAATATTTGCAATAATAATGAAAATTTTGTCAACAATATTCTTTTCTCTGACGGAGCTACTTTTTGCCTTACCGGTGAAGTAAACAGACATAACTGCAGATACTGGTCATCGGCAAATCCCTCTTGGTTTTTGGAGCACCATACGCAGTACCCCCAAAAGGTTAATGTTTGGGTTGGCATTCTATGTGGTCATATTATCGGTCCCTTTTTCATCAATGGCAATTTAACTTCGACTCTGTATTTGCAGTTATTGCAGAATGAAATAATACCTGCTTGTGCTACGCTCTATCCTCATGAAAACAATGAACACCTGCCCAATGACTGTATCTGGTTCCAGCAAGATGGCGCCCCACCACATTATGGTGTAAATGTTCGTCAATATCTGGACAACGTTTTTCTCCACAGATGGATTGGAAGACGAGGAACCATTGAATGGCCAGCCCGTTCGCCAGATTTAAGTCCTTTAGATTTTTTTCTTTGGGGATACGTAAAAAACAAAGTTTACAAAGATAAGCCCGATAACGTCGAAGATTTACAAATCCGAATTACCAGAACGATACAAGAAATTCTCCGAGATTTTTTACAGAACTCTGTTCGGGGTTTTGTAAATCGGTTGGGTCATTGTCAAATTACTAATGGACGACAATTTGAATACTTACTTTAATTTACTTTGTTATTAATTTGTTTAATTTTTCATGTAAATAAGTTATTAAAATGAATTTTAAAAATACAAAAATATTATTGCAAAGAGAAAAAAATTCTCTATCGAATGGTACAGCAAAATTTACCAGTTCCCATTAAAAAAGTATGCGCGGACAGGCGTATCTAAAAAAACAATTGAAGAAAAAAAATTCAAATATTCTCAATGTAGATCAAAATATCTTAACAAACTTTTATATTGAACATAATTCCCTAAAATGAATATTAACGACAATAAATCGCCGTCTCCATACTTTTAACTATTATATATAGATAATTAATTCGTGACCTTAGTATGTTATGGTAAATTCAAATTGTAGGCGATTTAAGGTCTGGTTTTACTTCAAAAACCATATATTTAAAACAATCCTACATGTACATGTTTCGGCTAATGATGCCTTTCTCAAGGAATACAAAATACAAATGTATGTATTTTGTATTCCGCGGCACAATGGATCCCATTTTTTTAAATAATCATAATTAGCACATGTTGGCAATACACATTTCGAAAAGTAAGGGCATTGTGTTTGATTTTATCAAACAATTTTTATATTTACGTCAAAAGTGATTACCACATGGGACTCTAATTTTAATTGTTGCGGCCGAAATCAAGTGCGATTGTGCTAACTTAACCAAAATTTCACACATACACTGCTCGACATATAAAACCCATACACTAACATATTATCAATGTAAGTCAGGCTTATCAAATTTGACATGTCTTACTTAACTTGTCACATTTGACTTAAGTTATAGGTATTACATGTAGTAATGCATGTCATGTATAACCTATAAAGCCTATAAGTGACAGTATGAATATATTTGTCCCGTTCACGCAACTGAAAAACTCTAATTTTATGCTCATAAGAGTGGTACGGGTTTTATATGTCGCGCAGTGTACTATCAGCTTCAAACATTAACGGACACCCTATATCTTAAAGCTAACATTATTTTTGGTTGTAGCTTACATGTATAATTGTTCCTATGTTTTTCATACGTGTTGTTAATTTCGTTGAGAATGATATGTTTTTAATGTCGAAAAACTGTCTGTTATAATAAAGCGATAAAGAACAGTAATTGTTTTTCTACATTCAAAATTTTAATTCAACGTTATTAATTATTTTCTACGTCGTTTTTGTTGTCTGTACAGATCTTTCTTTAAACTCCTTAAACTGTTGTTTGTTCATCAATTGGTTTAATTATTGTTACGAGTATTACTGTTATTTATATTATTTCTAAAATACGAGGTGCATTCAAGTTCTAAGGCCTCCGATTTTTTTTCTCCAGACTGGAAAGAGATAGAAGCATGTGCATTGTTTTAAAATGAGCGTGCGTTCGTTGTCAATACGTCACAGGGATGGCAGCACTGTACGGCAGATGGTATTGTAGCGGCAGCGTCGAGAATGAGAACTGCTTTAGATACTTAAAATGGCTACGTTTTCCTTACTTGAACAGCTTGCAATCATTCGTTTTCTAAATTTGCGTGGTGTGACACCAATTGAAATTCATCGACAGTTGAAGGAGACATGTGGTGATGGAGTTATGGATGTGTCGAAAATGCGTTCGTGGGTGCGACAATTTAATGAAGGCAGAACATCGTGTGACAACAAACCGAAACAATCTCGGTCTCGCACAAGCCGGACTGACGACATGATCGAGAAAGTGGAGAGACTTGTATTGGGGGATTGCCGAATGACAGTTGAACAGATCGCCTCCAGTGTTAGCATTTCCGTGGGTTCTGTGCACACAATCCTGCATGACGACCTGAAAATGCGAAAAGTGTCCTCGAGGTGGATGCCACGAATGCTGACGGACGACCACAAGGCTGCTCGTGTGGCATGTTTCCAAGCAATGTTGACGCGCAACCAAGGCATGAATGGGACCTTCTTTTCGTCGATTGTGACAATGGATGAGACGTGGATGCTATTTTTCAATCCAGAAACAAAGCGCCAGTCAGCTCAATGGAAGCACACAGATTCACCGCCACCAAAAAAATTTCGGTTAACCGCCGGTGCTGAAAAAATGATGGTGTCCATGTTCTGGGACAGTGAGGGCGTAATCCTTACCCATTGTGTTCCAAAGGGCACTACGGTGACAGGTGCATCCTACGAAAATGTTTTGAAGAACAAGTTCCTTCCTGCACTGCAACAAAGACGTCCGGGAAAGGGTGCGCGTGTGCTGTTTCACCAAGACAACGCACCCGCACATCGGGCTAACGTTACGCAACAGTTTCTTCGTGAAAACAACTTTGAAGTGATTTCTCATGCTCTCTACTCACCTGGCTACTCACCTGGCTACTGACCTGGCTCCAAGTGACTTTTGACTGTTTCCAACAATGAAAGACACTGTCTGTGGCCGCACATTCACCAGCTGTGCTGCTATTGCTTCAGCGATTTTCCAGTGGTCGAAACAGACTCCTAAAGAAGCCTTCGCCGCGGCCATGGAATCATGGCGTCGACGTTGTGAAAAATGTGTACGTCTGCAGGGAGATTACGTCGAGAAGTAACACCAGTTTCATAGTTTTCGGGTGAGTAGTTAGTTAGAAAAAAAATCGGAGGCCTTAGAACTTGAATGCACCTCGTATATTGACGTATTAAACATATTACAACAGTAATATGTAATATGTGTAATATTCACGCTTTTTTCGAAGCTTAGGCTTAATACGTACTTCACATTACATAAGAAGTGTTTAAAATTCATTGAGCAATTCCATCAGCAAATTATCATAACACTGACACAGAATTTATAGTTTTTAAATACTGCCATGTGGAAAAACCTACATTCCATGGATGCAAGTAGGTGCTTATTTTATCAGGAAATATTCGATATATTTCTTTAGTTGACAAAAATATTGCATAAATTTGTGCATTTTTTCCCACTTTTTTTATTTAGTTTCTAGCTAAAGTACTATATAATATCTTTTTTTATATAAGAACCCTATTTGTTTAGCCTTAACCTAAATATTATTATCATCTAAAAATCTGTCCTTTTACATAGAAAAGTCTTAAGAAAGGATATTAAATCTTGAAAATAATAATACTAAAGTAATAATAAAAATAATAACTCAAGTTACAGGTTCATATAGTATGTAGCATAAGCGAGATGGGAAAAATGTATATATATATATATATATATATATATATATATATATATATATATATTTAGTGTTTAAAGAATTTTGTTTTTCTTTTTTCTTTTATTGGCCGTGTCTTAATATTAAAAATAATACTAGATTTTTATTGGTTTTAGCGACCTTTTATTGAATTATGATGTTGTTTACGACGTTTCGACTTTTATCAATTCAGTCTTTTTCAAGCATCTGGAAACAAGAATCAATACAATGAACATGAGAACTGTGTTTGTTTCGTGTGATATAACAATTAAATTAACAATTTTAAATTAAAATTATATTAAGAAATGAATTACGAATTGGGTTAGCATTTTACGTTGAAAATTAAATAACATTAAATTAAAATAGCTTAAAAGAATGGTAGGGGGACATTAAAGTGATTAATGTCTGTATGAATTAATTGGAGACTTAACAATTATTAACAATTTTAAGTTTAAAATTAGATTAAAAAATGATTACAAATTGAGTTAACATTTAACGTTGACAATTACATAAAATTAAAATAAAATAAAAATAGCTTGAATGAATAGGTAGGGAGACATTAAAGTGATTAACAACTGTATGAATGAGTTGGAAAGTTGAATTACCCTACAAATAAGTAAAGAGAACAAAGAAAAGACACATAAACTCACATTTTTTTGTTTGTTTTGGTTTTAACAAGGGTACGCATTGTGTGTATTACATGTGTTGGACATCCGGGACCAATTTTCTTAAAGAACGATCGTGCTTGTGCGGATATAGTAAGTGAACTAATGCTTTAGTTTGCGGGGATTTTTAATTTTTGTTCTTTGGAATGAGCATGGTGGTCAGGACCGTATGTAGGGGTATATGTTAACGTTGTTTTTTTTCTAATGGGAGCTATTTTTTTCCCCGTTTTGTCTTGTACGTGCAGGGGGGTTTTTTGATTTTTCTATTGTTTTATGAGAGGGTAATAGAGTTTTGAAAGCCCATCAATTTCGTTTCTGTCGTTGATAGTATTGCTATTTTTGAAAATGTGGATCATTTCTAAGACCTCTCTAGCTTTTGTGTTCTTCTTTTGTGTTATTACTTTGGTATTTTCAAAATCAAAATTATGTTTAATATAATAATAATAATATAATAATATACATAGGCCATTTAAAAAAGGTATATAACCCCTTACCACAATTATTAGTCGTATCCTAAATACGTATTTCGACAACTAAGTTGTCATCATCAGTAGGTAAAAACTACTAATTAAAGTCACACGGGGCACAATAAAGTAAAGTAAGATAAACGCTTCCGCACAACTACTATACACTGCAACCCTGTAAAGACTGGCCAGTCTTTACAGGGTTGCAGTGTATAGTAGTTGTGCGGAAGCGTTTATCTTACTTTACTTTATTGTGTCCCGTGTGACTTTAATTAGTAGTTTTTACCTACTGATGATGACAACTTAGTTGTCGAAATACGTATTTAGGATACGACTAATAATTGTGGTAAGGGGTTATATACCTTTTTTAAATTATTATTTAACCACAGTCTCCATTGAAAGAATTTTTATACATAGGCCAAACAAAACAGTTACTACAAGAAAGATTGAAAGGTCGCAAATACGCAAAAAATCAAACTGCTTTAAAAAACACCAATTGACACTTAAACATAATTTTGATTTTGAAAACACCAAAGTAATAACACAAAAAAAGAACACAAAAGCTAGAGAGGTCTTAGAAATGATACACATTTTCAAAAATAGCAATACTATCAACGACAGAAACGAAATTGATGGGCTTTCAAAACTCTATTACCCTCTCATAAAACAATAGAAAAATAAAAAAAAAACCCCCTGCACGCACAAGACAAAACGGGGAAAAATAGCTCCCATTAGAAAAAAACAACGTTAACATATACCCCTAAATACGGTCCTGACCACCATGCTCATTCCAAAGAACAAAAATTAAAAACCCCCGCAAACTAAAGCATTAGTTCACTTACTATATCCGCACAAGCACGATCGTTCTTTAAGAAAATTGGTCCCGGATGTCCAACACATGTGATACACACAATGCGTACCCTTGTTAAAACCAAAACAAACAAAAAAATGTGAGTTTATGTGTCTTTTCTTTGTTCTCTTTACTTATTTGTAGGGTAATTCAACTTTCCAACTCATCCATACAGTTGTTAATCACATTAATGTCTCCCTACCTATTCATTCAAGCTATTTTTATTTTATTTTAATTTTATGTAATTGTCAACGTTAAATGTTAACTCAATTTGTAATCATTTTTTAATCTAATTTTAAACTTAAAATTGTTAATAATTGTTAAGTCTCCAATTAATTCATACAGACATTAATCACTTTAATGTCCACTTTAATGTCCACTTATAGTTTTAAGCTATTTTAATTTAATTTTATTTAATTTTCAACGTAAAATGCTAACCCAATTCGTAATTCATTTCTTAATATAATTTTAATTTAAAATTGTTAATTTAATTGTTATATCACACGAAACAAACACAGTTCTCATGTTCATTGTATTGATTCTTGTTTCCAGATGCTTGAAAAAGACTGAATTGATAAAAGTCGAAACGTCGTAAACAACATCATAATTCAATAAAAGGTCGCTAAAACCAATAAAAATCTAGTATTATTTTTAATATATATATATATATATATATATATATATATATATATATATATAATACTGGTTACACTTAGGTACCATTTTGAAAAGTAGCCAAGAACAAATTGAATGCACATGTAATAAAACAGAACCAAGAAATGCACAACATAAGTATTTTTTTGTTTGAGAATAATACTAATTATTGTATTTATTAACTTAACCTTTATAATTATTTCTATTTGATATTTATAGTTAATAAGAGATACAAGTATAAGTTTTGCAAGCAATCTTTTGTAATTATTTATTTATTTATGTAAAGAAATGTCACACTGTATATTCAAATTGTAACCTGAATGTAGCTATAATGATGTTGTATGATATATGTAAAAATGCGTCAACATGGATACGTATTTACGAATAACATTTATTATTTTCTATTTAAAATTTTCTCCAAAATAAATATTTCGATATTAACTTTTCTATATTTTAATTATCAATTTTATTTAAATCTATTTCAAATATTTAAAACCATTAGAAACTATCTTCATGGCGTACACGCGAATATCTACGAAAAAAGGCGATCCCAATGAAATCTTTGCATTCGGGAGTTACACGACAATCGCCAGGCCATGAACGACTGTTCATGGACCCTACGTAATATAAATTGATAATTATGCGGAAGTAATCGTTGTGCGAGAATTAAAATAGTGATAAAAGATCGATATAAGATATCTACGAATTTTAAAAGTTTCGGTGAGACAATAGCTCTTCTAGGAGTTGAGATATTCCGACTTAAAGAAAAATCTTCTACCGGCGCCGAACAAAGATACAAAGAAACAAATATAATAGTGCATAAAATCTACGATTTAGAAGAAAAATGTGCCGAGATAACAACCAAATATGATTCCGAAGATAAATTCTCTCAAAGAGATTCATCCCAGTAAGTAAATTGGGCCGTTTGCAGTTTGGCGGGAAAAAGGTGACCTCGGGAAACTTCTCTCTGCTCCCGCGCGATTGGAAAAACAACCAACCAGGAAGCTGAAACCAATAGAATTGCATCATGGGAATAAAAAGCGCTAATCAATTACTTCAGAATTTTTGTAAGGTTGTTTTTAAGAAAAAGAGAATATCACATCGAATTTTAAACTCAGCTCTTAAAGCAGTTATAAAACAATTTTAAAATAAAATATCCTTTAATTCACCAAACACATCAGAAAATAATAAAGTTGTCATTATTAAATTATATTGTAAACAAAGATTGCTTGTTCAATATTGGTATAACCATAAAAACGTCTACACATACGACGTGTTGACATAACCTTATGTTTATGCATTTCCCCATTATTTATCTAAAATATATTGTAGTATAATTTTGCTTCCTACTTGATTTTATTTCTGCTGTTTAATTTTTATATATATGCATTTATTGTTGTTGTTGTGAATTCTGATAGGTACCTTTTTTAAACCATAATTTTATATTTACCAGCCTTTATGTCTATTATAATATATATATATATATATATATAGGGTAAACTTAATTAGTCGGCGATTAAAGGTCTGGTTATTACTTCAAAGTGTATATATTTAAAATAATCCTACATGTTTCGGCAATGATGCCTTTGTCAAGGATATAAAAAATATCTGCTATATATATATATATATATATATATGGTAAACTTAATAAGTCGGCGATTAAAGGTCTGGTTTATTACTTCAAAGTATATATATTTAAAACAACTCTACATGTTTATATTTTTTATATCCTTGACAAAGGGGCATTATTGCCGAAACATGTAGGGTTGTTTTAAATATATATACTTTGAAGTAATAAACCAGACCTTTAATCGCCGACTTATTAAGTTTACCATATCATACCAAGGTCACGAATATATTATATATATATATATATATATATATATATATATATATATATATATATATAATATTATATTTTGTCGAATATTTTCGCGGTTGTTTGTTGATGCGTTGTTCTTCGGGATATTTCGCCGCGTTTGAATGATTTCGTCCTGAGAAGGACAACTTTTTTCCTGACGTTTCAGTGACATCGCTTTCACCTTTTTCTTAAGGATCTTCTTATTGCGATGGTAACTTCAAGAGTGCGTCGATTTCCTGTGCCGCTCATATTATATGGTCCCGTACTAGTGGGGACGTATGTCTGGCTCGTTGTGATTGATCCGTCGGTTGTTCTGTCGCTTTCGGCTATTGGTCGATTGGTTTATGTTCGGTTCGTGTTGGTATAACTGGTCTGTGATAAGTTATTATCATTACGTCGCTTATGTGTAATCTGTCTATTAAACAAGGCGGCCCTCCATGTGTCAGGAAAACGCTGGCCGTCGTCACGTTTATTCATACAATTTTGCCGTTTCTCAATTCCTATGGCCTCTCTTATTATCCTGTACGTTAAATTTGTACTGCGGGCTATTGTCCTTGTCCCATCGAAGTTGATGGCATGTCCTGTATTTAGTACATGCTTGGCTAGGGTCGATGTTGTTTCTTTTTTAGCTACAGCATTTCTTTTTTTAATCTAGTCAGGGATCTAAACACGGAACTGCCATCATGATAAGCCAGTGTACAGATTTTTATATAACAACATATATTCATAATGGTAGGCTGTCCGAGTAGGCTTTCGTGGTTTTCCTTCTCGTTCCAGACGACTGCCGACAGCTTAACATCATAAGTCGTTCCACGGAGGCAAACATAATAACTCATGGCTTGCTAATCCCCCTTAATTGTCGTCTAGATGTTGGAGAATGCTAAGGCAAGAATTAATATTATTAAACTTGAATGTATCTTTGAATAATTTAATTTTATTCATGACAAATACAGATATATATTATTTTAAATGTATACATATTAATGATAATATTAATTCTAATTGAATAGTAGATTCAATAAGATCTGTTTTACTTTAATATGTATAAATTTAAAATAAACTTACATGTTTCGGCACATAATACCTTTTTCAAAGAAATTTAAATTATAAATGGCAGTATATTAATGTCATATTTATATATCTGTTGTTATCATGGATAAAATTAAATTATTCAAAGATACATTCAATAATAATACACCAGGTTCTTTTTTTATCATTACACATACATCACCCTATGTGTAATTTAAAAAAAAACAAAAGGCAATGCGTTCGCACAAAATAACTCACAAGTACATAATATGATAACTAGGGACCGGACACGAGAAGCCGATGACTCATCGCCCACGGGCGTACTATTGAAAATTTGTATTTTTAAAGAGTATTTAATTTTATTTATATAATTGGAAAACAAACGGGTGGTGATCTATAAAATTCGAAATACATTTTTATTTATGCATTTTGTAGTTCAAGTTGAGTAAAGCAGTATTAATATTAACTAGCACTGCTTTCTCAAGGTTCTCTTTTGTAAAATTTGTTCTCTTTGAATGAAAAAAAATGTAGATAGAAAACGTATTTTCTACATCGCAACTGGTTATAGGCGCATACTCTTTTATTTCAGCGTATTTAGCAGTTAGATTTTCAGGCACTGTCCCAGGCGCGGCACGTGATGACGTATTTGGGAGTGCAAGTACAATGATTCGAGTGCCTCGTGTGTTTTCGGTGTTTACTAAGAAAACGTTACAGTTAGTACACGATAATACACGAAGCACTCGCATCATTGTACTTGCACTCCCAAATACGTCATCGCGAGCCGCGCCTGCACTGTCCCCATACACAATTGTCCCAATGTTATTAAATCTGGATTTCTATTAAAAACTGCGTCTAACTTGTGCCGAAGGCCACACCCGAAGTTACTTGGAATACTTTTCAAATTAATAGGCACATCTAATGTGGTTAATCCTTCATTTAATTTGAGATTTAGATTTTCGAAATGAGTGATTAGTTTTGGCAAATTTCCAAAGTGTTCCTGAAGAAAGTACAACTAATTTTTTTAATTTGGAATTTGTATTAGTTCCTTGCACTCCTTGCATCGTCATTTAAACATTCAACGAAATTTTGTAAACTATCGAAATTCTCTGATAAAAACCAGTAGCTTCCAACCATGTTCCCCATCTAGTTATTACTGGAGTGGGAGGCGCTGACAAGAATGGAAGTTTTTCCCTGTAAAGAGTTACTCTCAATGGTGCTTTTCTAAAAACCTTTTTAAAAGCTGATACAAGTCAATCAATTTTAGGAAAGGTGTCTCTGATATATTCACAGATTCTGTGGAGAGCATGTGCTACACAAGTAATATGCATCATATTAGGATATGTTTCCTTTAATAGTTTGCCTATTTTTAACATATATGCAGCACTGTCATTGACAAATAAAAGTATTTTGTCTTTGTACCTGTCGTCCGAATGAAATATTTGGTACATATTCTCGTAAATGGTTTTAGCTACTGTTTCCGCATCAACTGTATTTATAACTTTTGTTGCTATTACATATGCGTTATATGGGATAGTTGGATGTAGTACACCAACTAACGGGTGTTCAGAAACATTCGAAGTCAAGTGGGCTCTGAACTAAAAATCGTATATCTTTACTTAAGTATCTGATTTGTAATAATTATTAAATGTCAACTGTTGTCTTTCAAAAATCAATCTATCTCAGACATGACTTCATATTTTCAAGGACTACTTTGACTTCGAATGTTTCTGAACACCCGTTATAACATTTACCACACAGCGTCCTAATATATCGACAGTTTCGTTGGCATTTATCCATAGGTACTGATTTGAAAGATGGCTTCTAATGCGTTCGACTGCTTTCGTGTAGCACTTAGAAACATAATATTTGCGTAAGATGGATTCACAGTAACATTTCGACTAGTATATTTTTGTAGAAATGTTTTGAAGGTGGGATTGTTAAGTTTATTTAATGGAATATTTGCCGCCATTAATGTTTCACAGAGTTCTTCGTTAAAATTGTCAGATGCCAACGGGTCTAATTTCTGTGTATGTGTTATCGATGCTAAGTGACGTTTTACGTGCGATTTCTTAGAATTTTTTGACGATATTTTACAGATTTTGCAATAAATTTCGGAATTACTGGCAATATACATGCAATCAGTTTGACCCTTATTCCGACTCGCCATTGCTTCACAATGCCATTCTCGACGTTGTTCCATATCATATCTGAAAAAGTAACTTAAACAATGTTCTAAATCTAAATTAATGAAAATTAAAAATGTATGCGTAAGTTATTGAAACTTAACGAAATTCACTGGATACTTACGTCAAAATAATTGTGAATAGATTCGATGAAAAATTTACAATGTAATTAACAGTTAAAACAATGAAAAAACAACTAACTCAGCGTACTTTATTTATCTTACGAAATATAAACTAATAAATAAAATAAACTATAAAAACTCGTCCCGCTTCTATCTACGCCCATGAAGAAAAGAATTTTACTGTAAAATTGAAGTAATTGCGTCACAATTCAACGACAAGAAACAGATGTGCGGTTAACCGAATGAATAGCGCTATTCAATAACTGCGTGTTGTACTTAGCGATGTTATAGACTATTTATATGGTCCGTCGTAATTTCGGCCTCTCGTGTCCGGTCCCTAGTGATAACCGAAACTTTGTCACAATACTTGCCGGTACGACATATCAGTGCCTAAGATAAAGACGCCGTGTTCTCTAAACTTGCATGGACATGAACGGAAGAGTGGTAGATATGACGTAACACAGCACCTATACATTCTAGTTCAATATGCACGTACAATACGACACAAAAATATCTATTTAATATTTAAAAACGCTATTTTGAATAATGAAACGTAACAACAACAAATATAAAGGCAAAAACTGGTTGTCACCAATTAGCAAAGTACCGTTTAACGAACTGACTTAATACAGGCGTAACTCACACCATTAAATTATTTTCTTACTTAAATACAACATAAATAAAACCACATCTGCATTCTTTTTCCAATTCCGTAAATTTAGTGTAATTACAATAACTAGATTAAATTAAAATGTAAGCGAATATTACTAAAGAATCCTTTTATATGTTGTAGAGCTTGATAGGACAGCCACTGGATTACATTCGCAATTCATGGAACAATCTACGTTTGCAACTACAATCCATGCCTACGAATTATTTGCGATTTTCACAGATGCTTCTCTGCAAAGCGAAAACGTTCAAACATTTTTGCGTTCAAATGAAACGTTCGATTTGATAATTCTGCAACAATTCTTCAACGAAGCTTATTTAGGATTCATGCATCGCTTCAAAGCACCTGTCGTGTTATTCTCTAGCATAAGTCCTTCCCTTTGGGCCGGTACTGTAATGGGGAGTCCTGTACCATTTTCCTACATACCATATGTTTACGTCGATTATCCACCAAAAATGGATTTCTGGCAGAGGATGCATAATTCCTTCGCGCATACCTTCGATATTCTCTACAAGCAGTTTATTGATTTGCCTAGGCAGAATGAAATTTTACACAGGAATTTTCCCGAGGCCCCGCCACTTGAAGATTTAATGTACAATGCATCTATGATGCTGGTAAATCATCATTCAACTTCTGGGGCTGCCGTACCTTTGCAACCCAATATAATAGAAATTGGGGGCTTTCACGTTCAAAATTATCAACCGTTATCTGGAAGTTTACAGAAATTTTTGGATGAAGCAAAAGAAGGCGTTGTTTACTTCTCATTAGGATCCTTTATGAGAAGCGATTCTTTGCCTGAAGAGAAAATTAAAGGAATTCTGAATGCGTTTTCTAAACTTAAAATGAAAGTACTATGGAAATGGGAAAAGGATGTTTTACCTGGAAAATCATCTAATATCCGTATCGAGAAGTGGTTGTCTCAGCCAGCTGTTTTAGGTGAATACTGCACACTTATTTTATAAGGACACAAACTGCACGCTGGTGGTCTCAAAAGCCCTCTTAAAAATGTCAGTTTTTCCAAATTGGTTATATCTCTTTGATAGTTTTTACGCGTGGAATAGTTACTGTGGCTATTTAAAAGAGCATATGTCATGCAGAAAGTTTTCTAAATAAACTTTTTTATTCTAAATGGCATAAATTTAAAAAAAAGTAACAACAAAATTCATGGTTTTCGAAAAAATATCAAAACAGTGATAAAAAATAAAATTTTAAATTCTATATACACAGAACGTCTCAACTGAATATCAGTCTTCTTTGGTGTGTAACTCATAAAATTAAAATACAGTGTGGCCCAAAATGACCGAAGGGGTTTGAGTTCATTATAACTTCTTATTTAAGACATAATTATTAAATTTTTTTTATTTTAAATACAGTATATTAATGGAGAATATTTTTAATTTAATTATGAAAAATTATATCTCGCAAGTGGTGGCCATTTTCTGCTTCGCATATGCGTGCTCTTTCCAAAACATTTTCCATAACCTTTCGCAAAACTTCAGGTGTTATGTTGTTGATTTCGTCGCGTATATTATTTTTTAATTGCTGTATGGTTCGAGGCTTATTAATATAGACTTTTCCTTTCAAATAACCCCAAAGGAAACAGTCTGAAGCGGTTAAATCCGGTGAACGCGGAGGCCAATCAAAATCGCTTGTACGGGAAATAATTCGTTCACCAAAGATGCGCGTAATAGAGACATTGTGTCCCTCGCAGTGTGCGCTGTGGCTCCATCCTGTTGGCACCATACTTGCGGATGGTTTTCCACGGCTGGCCTTAAAAAATTTTCCAACATTGTCCGATATCTAACACCAGTGATGGAAACGGCGACACCGTGTTCATTTTCAAAAAAATATGGGCCAATTATCCTTTCCGACGAAACACCGCACCAAACGGTACACTTAAGTGGGTGTAATTCTCGCTGTTGAACTACTCTTGGATTTTCCGTAGCCCATATCCTGCAGTTTTGCCTATTAACGAACCCATTTAATTGGAAATGGGCTTCGTCACTCATAATTAAATTATGAATAAAATCATGATTTTCTTCTGCTTTTTGACGAAAATAAATTGCATAATCAAGTCGTTGCTGGTAATCTGTCGGTTTCAATTGTTGGACAAGCTGAATTTTGTATGGAAACATTCTTATTGTACGCAAAATTCTCTGCAGCGACCCTCTTGAGAGGCCAAGTTGTGTCGAACGTCTCCTGGTTGATGTTTCTCCAACTTCCCGAATACTCTCCTGTACCCGTTCAATATTGTCATCCGTGTGCACCGTTCGTCGTCTGCCGGCACCAGGAAGGTTCCTTACTGACCCTTGTTCTCGAAAATTTGCAGCCAGACGGTTTATTGTTGACTCTGAGGGTCTAACCCGCACATTAAAATAACGAAGATATGCACGCTGAGTCAAAACAATGGATCGTTGATTTGAGAAATAAAGTTCAACGATTTTGGCACGTTGTTCAATTGTGTACTGTTCCATTTTAAATTCCCCAAGTCTTCTTTACAAAATACTGAAAACAAAAATAAAATTATAATAAAAAAGTTATAAGGAATTAAAACCCCTTCGGTCATTTTGGGCCACCCTGGATAACTAGATTTTCTTAGTCAGCGGCTTATAAATTGGTCTCACAATTCCTACACATCATTTCCCTGTGTTCACAGCACTAAAATTTTTGAACCTCAGGCGATGAAATTTAAAAATACAAAAATGGCGAGTGGCGATTTTCCCTGTTTTGATGCCAACCCTATATGTAGTCGGACCCGCTGATTACGATAAACCAATCTAGAGTACGCTATCTGCTTTGGTTTTCGAGATATTTACGAAAAAGTGTCGACAGGTCAAAAGTAAAAAAAAACGAAATCGCGAATTCTCAGTGGAAAATCGTTCAGACGTCTTCTTTAGCGCCCCCAAAAACCTTAAGATGGATTTTGAGTAGAAATTCGAGATTGGAAATTTTTCGTTCGTTCTCATCGTTATCTTGTTCGCTTTTGTTAGCACTTTGTTCGTCACCTTCATCGTCCTTCTCCAGCTCATAGTCTTCCTCGCTATCCGAACTCTCGTCTTCGATATGACCTGAACTGCTACCAAGATTATTTACAATCTCCTGTAATTCAGCTTCCGACAGTGGACGAGTTGTGTTATACCTAGGCTTCTATATTTTACCAAAAAACTAAATTTATTAAAAATTCGTAATAGTAAAAATGCAACTTAATCCTGCACACTGGGATCTCAATAACCCAAGAGCATCTAAAATCAAATTTAACGACTTAGCTACGAACAACAAAATGTTTTTCTATCCTGCTTCTCACACCTCTCTCAACTGAATTTACATCGTACTAGCTCGAGGTTAAAACGAAAAACCTGCGCACACCATAGTAAATAAAAAACATGTGGGCATTTCTGACCCCAGTATGCAGTTCCAGGGATAATAAAAGAAATTAATTTCTATTAAAATAATTTTATTTCAATTTTAAACTCTAGCCCATAAAAATGTGAAGCTTTTTATTACGCACGGTGGACGTCTAAGTATCATAGAATCCATCTATTTCGGAAAACCTATTTTGGGTATTCCGTTTTTTGCAGATCAAGGTGTTAACATGAGAGAAGCTGAATATCTCGGTTATGGCCTTTATTTATCTACTTCAGATCTCAGCGAAGAAAATCTCTCAAACGCTCTGAAGGAAATTATCGATAATCCGAAGTAAATTCTATTAAAAAAAAAATTCTTTAGTTTACTTTGCATTTTTAGATACACACAAATCGCCCAGTACAGGTCGAAGGCTTTTCATGATCTACCGAGAACACCATTAGATTCCGCTATTCATTGGATTGAATATGCTATAAAATATAGAGATTTGCCACACTTGAAGAACGCTAGCTTACATTTAAGATGGTTTCAATTATTATTGTTAGATGTAGTATTATTTTGGTTGATTGTTTTATGGATTTTGATAAAAGTGTTGCGTACTTGTTTTTGGCGAATATACGAAATCAAGGACATAAAATTAAAGACGAATTAATGTTTCTTTAGACAAAGAATATTTATTATGTTAAAACTAAGTCATACTCTTATTGTTTCTCTGTATTTGAGGAAAGCAAATAAATAAAAATATAAAATAGAATTGCGTGGTTCTAGTCATTTCCTTTACAAATATATCGTGCTTTCGAAAAGTTTCCTCCTTAGAGAAGGCCGTGCTTTTTGATAATGGTTTATTTGAAATGATTTCTTTAACAAACATTTCAAATAAAATATTGGACAGCGTAAAACATATCTATCAAAGGAATAAGTTATTAATAAATAAAAGAAATAAAGAATAATGACAGGTAAAAAAAATAAGATCAAAATTATATAAAAATGTCTCTCTCTCTCTTCTATGTATATATATATATATATATATATATATATATATATATATATATATATATATATATATATATATATATGGTAAACCTAATCAGTAGGCGATTAAAGGTCTGTATATTACTTCAAAATATATGTATTTAAAAAACTCTACATGTTTCGGCGGTACGCCTTTATCAAGAGAATACAAAATATAAATGACAGAATATAAATCGCCTACTGATTAGGTTTACCATATCATACCAAGGTCACGAAGTTATTATATATATATATATATATATATATATATATATACCGGGTGCGGCAATAGTGTGTCGGCGGAGCTTAGCATGAAAACTAATAAAGTTGTAACAATGAAATTTTACGTACACATGTAGTATGCTACAGTGCATTTTCTAATTTTATTTATATATTTACAGGATGTTCCAAATTTCCGCAACCACTTTCAATTTTTTTTTTTAAATAGATTGCTATACTTTCTTGTTATTATGATGATAGCCACCCAAATTATCTTTGCAATGATATATGACAATGTCACTTACAACTGTTAGTTTTGGTTTTATTGCAAATTTTGTTAAAATCTTGACAGTTGCAGCGTCTAACATTTTAAGTCTTAGCCTGAAAATGGGTGCAGTGCCTCACGTAACTTTTTTGTTACCAATTTATGGACTAACACGTTATATGTTTTGAGGGTGAACAACGTGACAACATATACAGAGTGTTAAATATGTCGTGCCAAAGTTATCGAAGTTTAAAGGCTATTTTCACTTTTTTTTTAAATTGAACCTATAATTTTTTTATTAGTCAGCAAATTCCTTGTAAAATTGCCGTTAAAATGGTACCAATAACATAGTACTTATTTCTAGTATTTTCGAAGTTATAACCCTTTAATGGGATATACCTATGTTTATAATATTCAATATGCGGTGCATCTAATAGTTTTACAAACACCTGTTTCTTAATTCTTTATTATTAGTTTTAGAATTACATTTTGTAATTTTTCAATAATAAAACAAAATTAATTTGGAATGTGTTCAAATATATTTCCATTCTGCTCTACACATGCTCTTAATCGCCTCTGCATCGACAGACTTACATTTTGAGCCATGTTGTTTTCACTTACTTGAAGAAAAGCGTTTCTGATTCGTTGCTGCATGTTCTCTGCCGTTGTAGGAGGTGTTTCGTAAACTATATTTTTTACAGTAGGCCACAGAAAAAAATCACAAGGGGTTAGATCTGGTGACCGCGGTGGCCAGCTTATAAAGCTTCCTCTCCCAATCCACCTATTGGTGAATACCCTATCTAAATGTGTTCTTGCAGCAGCACCGTAATGTGCAGGTGCACCATCATGTTGGTACCACAATCTCCTTATGACGTTATCTGGTAGGTCTTCTAACAGCAATGGTAAATTATTTTGTAGAAAATTTGTGTAGATTTCACAATTTAAAGTATTATTAGAAAAGAATGGACCTACAATAGTGTTTCCTATGATGCCTCCCCAGGTGTTAACACTCCATTTTTGTTGGTATAAAATGGGTTCCACAAAATGAGGGTTTGTAGTGTCATAATAATGAGAATTTTTTCTGTTTGTTATTCCACAATTAGCAAATGTTGCTTCATCTGTGAAAAGCACATGATCTAGAAAAGTTAGATCTTGTCGTAATTGGAAAAGTAGCCATTCACAGTAAACAAGTCTCCTTTCAAAATTCGTTTGTAATAAGCCTTGATGATTTTGAATTTTGTAAGGGTGAAATTTATGTTTTTTTAAGATCCTTCTTACAGCAGTGACTTCTATCCGGTGTTCTTTCGAAATTATCCTTGTAGATACGCGCGGATTTTCCACAACGGACTGGACGACTGTCACTTCATTATCTTCTGTAACCATAGACTTAGTTCTTTCATGTTTGACATAATTCACTGAACCCGTCCGAAGAAACCTTGTCAACAAATTTTCAAACGTCTTAATATCTGGTGCTCTTCGGTGAGGATACTCCATAGCATATGTTCTTGATGCTAAAAGTGGATTTCTATTGCTAGCGCCAAGAACAAATACCATGTCTATTAGCTCCTCCTTCGAAAAATTCATTCTAAAGAAACACAACTATAAACTATTACGGCATGGAAATAAAAAATAATGACAACAAAACGATATAACTGACAACAAGATAACAACTAATAACGAACAAACGGAAATTGATAATTAACTAGCCGAACTTAAATTATAACAATTAAACGCGATTACAGTAAAGAGAAACTATTGAAAAACACTTTATATGGAAATTTTAAGTAGATATTTGACGTTTGGTTACACAGCAATTTTTGCTTAATATCATTTCATGGCCAACCACCCAACTATTAGATGCAGCACCGCATATTGAATATTATAAACATAGGTATATCCCATTAAAGGGTTATAACAACTTCGAAAATACTAGAAATAAGTACTGTGTTATTGGTACCATTTTAACGGCAATTTTACAAGGAATTTGCTGACTAATAAAAACATTATAGGTTCAATTAAAAAAAAAGAAGAGAAAATAGCCTTTAAACTTCGATAACTTTGGCACGACATATTTAGCACTCTGTATATGTTGTCACGTTGTTCACCCTCAAAACATATAACGTGTTAGTCCATAAATTGGTAACAAAAAAGTTACGTGAGGCACTGCACCCATTTTCAGGCTAAGACTTAAAATGTTAGACGCTGCAACTGTCAAGATTTTAACAAAATTTGCAATAAAACCAAAACTAACAGTTGTAAGTGCACATTGTCATATATCATTGCAAAGATAATTTGGGTGGCTATCATCATAATAACAAGAAAGTATAGCAATCTATTTATAAAAAAAAAAAATTGAAAGTGGTTGCGGAAATTTGGAACACCCTGTAAATATATAAATAAAATTAGAAAATGCACTGTAGCATATTACATGTGTACGTAAAATTTCATTGTTACAACTTTATTAGTTTTCATGCTAAGCTCCGCCGACACACTATTGCCGCACCCGGTATATATGTGCAAACGCCAATTAAGTTGGCGCGAGGAGGGGTAAGTTCGCGCAGGATTAGAAGTAGTGGGGAGATTTGTATTTGGTTTTATATTAAATGTCAGATAATTCTAACCTCTAAGCGTGTATCACTTTATGATCCCCTAGCAATGACATTATGTTCCGTCAAACGTCAACGACAAATGTATTCCGACAATTACTTGAGTAGTGGGGGTGGACGTTTTTAAAAACGGCTTCTGCGCACCCCCTCCTCGCGCCAACTTTGTTGGCGCTTGCTATATATATATATATATATATATATAAGTAAAAATTCATTAACGGGTGAGCGGTCTGTCAAGTAAAAATAAAACTCCTTTATTCCACTCTATATTTCATAACGGATTTGTTACTTCATCAGGAGTGTCTACATGTTTAACAAAACCACAATATATTAAACAATATAACAATAACTAAATACTTACAATTGAGAGTTAAAATTTAGCAAACAACGGCACTAAACATGTTAAAATTCGTCGAATTTAAAACATCAAATCAATATGCTGTTAGTTTATCTTCAACCTTTTAAAAACAAATATACATAAATGTTAAAATATAAAACTAAACTTACAAAACACACACCAAAACATTAAAATAGCTAAATACAACACATTTACTGTGAAAAAATTGTATAGTAAGACCAAAGATGTAACACCTTTGTTTTTAAATAGTAATGTCATCTAGAGGATACCATGTTCGGATTGTCGTGGCGTGTACATAGGCCAAACGTCACAATGGCTAAAACAGCGTATCACACAACACAAAAGTGATGTCCGTATTGGTAAGAGATCTTGTGCTCTGGTGGATCATGCACTTGATCTCGGCCATAGATTTAATTTCGGCGATGTCAGAATTGTGGACGCTGAAAATAATTACAAAAAAAGATGCTTTTTAGAAATGGTGCATATCAACGGAGACACAAACAGCGTAAATTATAAGTCGGATACTAATGGACTAAGTATAATCTACTGCAATATACTCGGTGTTGGCGGTTAATTTTAGCTGCCAAGTTTTATTAACCAGTCCTTGTATCATTTGATTTGTAGTTGTTGTTGGTTTCGATTTTTTATGACATCAGTTTTTTGGTGTGTGTTTTGTAAGTTTAGTTTTATATTTTAACATTTATGTATATTTGTTTTTAAAAGGTTGACAATAAACTAATAGCATATTGATTTGATGTTTCAAATTCGACGAATTTTAACATGTTTAGTGCCGTTGTTTGCTAAATTTTAACTCTCAATTGTAAGTATTTAGTTATTGTTATATTGTTTAATATATTGTGGTTTTGTTAAACATGTAGACACTCCTGGTGAAGTAACAAATCCGTTATGAAATATAGAGCGGAATAAAGGAGTTTTATTTTTACTTGACAGACCGCTCACCCGTTAATGAATTTTTACTTATACAGTACGGTCGATAATACTTAATAGTCTATATATATATATATATATATATATATATATATATATATATATATATATATATATTAAGCTGGTACAGCCTTCAGTATACTATTTATGTTAATATAAACAATTTTCGATAATATTACAAGTTCTATTTAAATTAATATCATATAATTCTTAGACATTGTCAGATCGCGCCATCTATTTAGGAACGACATAAGTAGGGTTATCTATTATGTAGTTATTTACAATTTTTAATGTCAATTTATTTTCTAACTAATTATTTTATTATTTAGGATATTTAAATACCTTCAATTTGTTTAAATTTACTTTAAACTAGAAGTTCAAACCAACATTTTAAATTGGCAACGCCTTTTTCTTTTCGGCGACTATTTTTCAGGTAGTCAACGCGTTCAAAAAAATGGAACATCGGTTTCGTTTAGGTAACGGTGAATATCAACAACAACAAAAAAAAGCGAAGCGTCGCTTTTAAAATAATTCTACCATATCAAGATTTGTAAGGCGATTTTTAAGTTATAATTCGTCGAGCCCCGGTATACCATATTTCACTTACGACTTTATATATTTCGTTCAACGCGTACTTGTATCGCCCTCTGATTTTGAAATATTAAAATGGTATCGCCCACCTGCCGCTTCCAGTTGCATCCGGCGTGAAGCGTTATTCGAACGGAGGCCATTATTGAATCCAGTTGACAGTGGTGATAGTGTGTGTGTCCTTTCGTATAAGAGGAAGTTAGTTTCACGAATTCTACGACGTTGTGAGTTTTAGTCGCTTAAGCGGATTCAGGCGTAGAGCGTGAAATCTTTATAGAATTTCCGTATACCGATTTCGAAGTTTGAGAAGCTTGTAAGGGGAAAACTCCCTTCCTGGCAAGTATAGTACCACTATTGCGGCATTTCTTATACGGGACTCCGGCTTAATTAAAATTACCCTTGCGAATATAAATCCAAGACACCCAACACCTTTTTGTCTGCAGCTACCGACGTATTTGATTCTCCGGTGTCAATTAAGTGGAGAAGACGACGTAAAAAAGAAAAAAAAATGCAATCTTTGTTGTGGATTGGTTGTGGATACCGACTGGTGGGCAATTTCCTGTGGACGTACTTTTCACATTATTTCACATTAGCCGTTACTAACATAGCAGCTTTTCCTAGCAGATAATAACACAGCACCTTTATTAGCAGATACTAACAGTAGCCGATACTAACAGTCCTAAATAAATGAGAAAAAAAATAATAAGTGGAAGATTCCAGAGTAATATAATAAACGGAGAACAATGCCGTGATATAATTACAACCGTCCCCTTATCTCAGAACTCACCTGAAGCAAACACGTGGTCGTAAAACTTTCAAATCCGGGGAAAAATATCCTCGACTAAATAACACTATACTATTATAATAAAACACGTTTATACGTTTGTTTCAAATACGTTTTAATAACACTACAATTGTTTCGCCAAACATTGGCTTCATCAGGTGATGATAGTCTGATAATACAATAAAACAACTTAATATATATAGTCTCACACTCATGTAAGTAACACATTAACAGTGGGGGTGTATTGTAGATATTAGAATTGTAGGAGGGGTGAAAAATTAAATTCAGTTTGTTCATTTAACGCTACGCCTAATTTGTTGTATCTATTGATTTCTAACGTCTCCAATAAATTAAGTTTTTTGCTTTTATCCTGTACATGTAAAATTTTATAATCTATATTAAATTTATGATTTAACTCTAAGCAGTGGTTTGCGAAAGTGGAGTCCGTTTTTTGTGTCTATAGCATTTTTCGTCTAATATAAAAAAACAGTACAATACCATTACATATATAGGAAATACATCTATTAAAACAGGTAAACTAATCAAAAAAGTTAGCAATGGGTTTATTTCTTACAAAACTAATAACTCAGTCCAAAAATATATTAGGAATGACAAAGATAAAACGGATAAAGGGTCAAAATCAGGGGTCTATGTGTTGGCTTGTGAGTGTAATAAGGTATATGTGGGTCAGACGGGGCGTACCTTCCAACAGAGGACAAGGGAACACGAAAAATGCTATAGAAACAAAAAAACGGACTCCACTTTCGCAAACCACTGCTTAAAGTTATATCATAAATTTAATATAGATTATAAAATTTTACATGTACAGAATAAAAGCAAAAAACTTAATTTATTGGAGACGTTAGAAATAAATAGATACAACAAATTAGGCGTAGCGTTAAATGAACAAACTGAATTTAATTTTTCACCCCTCCTACAATTCTAATATCTACAATACACCCCCACTGTTAATGTGTTACATACATGAGTGTGAGACTATATATATTAAGTTGTTTTATTGTATTATCAGACTATCATCACCTGATGAAGCCAATGTTTGGCGAAACAATTGTAGTGTTATTAAAACGTATTTGAAACAAACGTATAAACGTGTTTTATTATAATTTATAATGGAGTTTCAACATGTATCTGCCAAGTCGATTAATTATATTTAACACTATACTAGTGAATTTATATGAAATAAAGTCAATTTGTCAATTCCTGCAAGCCGCAGAACAGTAACACTGTTTCAATTCAAAATGACATTTAGTTTTAACACTTGTCGACTTACTTCAAAGCGGAATTGTTAAGCAGAGGACGTCAAGAATGATTGTCCGTTAATTTAAGGAGAAAGATGGATACGTCATTAGCAACAAAAAACAAGGCACTACGCCCAGACGGGATGTTGAAATTAAAGATAGATAATTACTCAGATATCCTGACATGATTAAAAAGCAATTGAGGAAGCCAACATCAAAAATTCATTAAATAATTCGCAGTAATTAAGGGTCTATAACCGATTCAAAATTATACCAACCGTTTCAGCGATCTATAGCAAATAGTTTAAAAGAGGCTCGCCTAGATGGCTCTCCAAGAAAACCAAAAATGTAAAGACCAGAATTAAGTGAAAAGTGGTTATTCGATGAATTAAACCATCCTATACTCTGTTTTTTAATTCGGAGGAGTAAATTGAAAAGACGATTTTACACCATGTAATTTGTAGTTGCTTATTTTGACAGTAGAATTGATATATAGGTTAATGATGTTTATTAAAATATAATATTGTTATTAAAATTACTATTTACTTTATTTTAAAATCTACAATAATCAAAAGTGAGTTTTGATTTTATTTTTTGATTGTTTTATGAAATTATTAACACTAAACAGATTTTTGCATTACTACGTAATTCTTTTCTAATCGATATTAGAGAAATTAATACATTATGCAGCTATTATTTAATTTTATTGCTTTATTTATAAACAGAATACATTATAGTTCAAAGTATTTATTTATAAAATAATATAAATGACAAGCAGAACTTTATTCTGTATCACTGACGACAGATTTTCATTTTCGCTGCTATCATTACCAACGGATATAATAAAAGGTTCAATTATATTATCCATTAGACCGTCCAATTCACTCGTTCTTACTTCTTCCTTTAAAACATGTTCTACACACTTTTTCCATTTGTCTTCGGTAATATTTTGAATGGCTTGCAATAAAAGTTCTTTTACATGTCCCAGTTTAAACGTGAAATATGATTATATTTGTCACCCTATCAAATTAATTTTGAGAATTGCAAAAAGATATTATTCTAGTAATATATGTAAATATGGTAGGACTAATGAAGGTTGTAAAAGGTTGTGGCAAGAAACACAAGTCAAGTAACTGCTGAATCGTGTTTTGTTGATAAATTAGAGCAACTCAGAACATTTTGACATTTACTCATATGAAATAATTATTTTTCGTGTAGACAAAAATTAAATCTAGAAAAAGGTATACTTTATTAATGTATTTAAGGGTAAAGAACTAACTATTCTGGTGGATATTGAAAATTCATAAAATACGAATAGTGATTTTGGATTTATAAGTTACGATTGCACTTTTACCTTTTTATCATAGATTTATCTGTTCCAGTGAAAATATTTGTGAAATTAAGAGCCAATATAGCGTTTTGATTTTAATATCTATTTGACTTTTTATTACATCGTATTTATATGCTTTAGAGGCATATTACTAGTCTAATTCGAATGCAGTACCAATTATTACCTGTGCCTATGAAAAACTCATGAGTGTAATGTGATAAAAACTAAAAAAAATATAAAACCTTTATATTCTATTGTTTAATTTAACATAACAAGTGTTCATTTGAAAAGTCAATCTAGGTTACTTTGAAATTTTGATTGAATAAGACGCAAATATATTAGTATGTGTTTGTTGTTCCGTAAACGTAAATCCAAATGACATTTGATAATGTCAATCACAAATATCAGTTAGTGCATAAAATAATCGTGCGTCGATTCTGGTTTAAATAAATTGCTTCTCAGTTTTAAAATGGCTTTCACTTTAGAACATAAATTTTTTTAAGTCCAGGCTTATTTTCGAAGTGGTAATAAAATTGATGGTTTATGGGTTTATTCAGTTCAAGATTGCATGGTAGAATTTCAAGTTGAGTTTTCACATTTTGTAATAGATTATATACAATTTAAGAATACTTTGGATAGAACTTTAAAACTTTTTTCTGAAACTGGAAGTCTCTTAAGAAAATCAGGCAGCGGAGCAGTTAAGAAACGTACACCTCAAGTTGTCAATCGTGTTGAAGAAATAATGGAAAATGAACCACAAACATCTGTTCGACATTTGAGTCAACAAATAAACCTTTCTGTTGGTACAACTCACAAGTTATTAAAAAAAGATATGCAACTTGATCCATACCGTGTCACAGCAGTACAAGAATTGTTAGAAATTGATTACCCACGTAGACTACAGTTTTGTAATTGGTTTGTAAATATGAACAATAATGGAGAACTTTCGCAAAGAGTCATCTTTACTGATGAAGCATGGTTTTATAAAACGGGATATCTAAATTCACAAAATACAAGAAGTTGGAGTAGTGAAAATCCACATGTAATTAATGAAGAATCGCTACATCCAGAGAAAATTGATATTTGGGCAGCGATAAGCCAAAGGCGAATCATTGGACCAATATTTTTTCAGGGAACGTTAAATGCTCAAAGGTACAGTACGGAAATTTTACAACCATTTGTCAATCAGCTGCATGATGATGAACTTCAAAATGCATATTTTCAACAAGACGGAGCACCTTGTCACTGTACTGCAGAATCTTTGGATTATTTAAGAGAATTTTTTGATGAGCGTATAATTAGTCGAAATACTGAAATTGCCTGACCTGCACGTTCTTGCGATTTAACACCTTGCGACTTCTTTTTGTGGCCTTATCCAAAAAATAACATATTTCGAACACCTATATTGAATTTGAATGATATGATACAGAGAATCGAACAGAAATGCATGGAAATGAATAACAATCCAGTAATGTTGCAGAATATCATCAGAAATGTTGAACGGAGGCTTTTAAAGTGCATTGATCTTGAAGGACAACATTTTCAACATTTGTTACAGTTTTCAATAAATACCTATTATTTGTTATTTATTTGTATGTATGAAACTGTCAAAATATACGACTTCGTAGGTTAAGTAGTAAATTTTAATTTACGACATACTTCAAACTGTTCTCAGTAAATCACATGTTACTAGATTGATTTTTCAAATGAACACTTGTTATGTACTGCTGATTATATGATTAATAATATTAATTGTAATAAACTATTTCCATTCCTTCCGTTTTTTATTCTAACACATTGATATTATATTTATTAATTTTCCAAAATTAAAGCACTAATAAAATTGTCTATATTAATTAACATAAACTATGTATTTTTCTAAATATAGAATGATAAACATGTAATATTAACATACTAAACAATTTAAGGTATAACCTAAATGCCATCTCTAAAAAAGAACGTTTTTTAAGTTTTTAGATGTACTATAACCTATAAACCAAATGAAAATTATTTACAAGATGTAAACAATAGATTTGTCAAGTAGATTTGTGGCGTACACTGATGACGTGACTGATCTCTTGTCTTAAAAATACTATAGTTACATTGAGATCTTGATTTATTCGAAATTTATAACGGATTGGTAAGCTTTGGTGAATTTTACTTTAATAGATATTTTTAATAAAATGGAATTATTTAAACACACTGCATATACAACGTGTCCACTTAAGTATGAGACAAATGGGAAATATTTTTATTTTTGATTTCACAGAAAACTTTATAGAAAAGAAAAGTTCGTGCATCCTAAGAAACTTGATATTTTGTATTCAGGATTGCGTTGTATTACTTGATTAGAGGAAAAATTAAAAAACATTGAAGTTGCCGTAAGAGTACGCTACACTTATTTTTAAAGATATCAAAAATATTCATTTAAAAATGTTGTTTCAAATTTCAAAATATGCTCAAATACGAATTGTCATTTAAAATTTCGAAAAAATAAAAATTAAATTATCGAACAATAATAATAACAAATACGCAATAGTTTTTAACATCCATCTATGTGACAGTAGTTCTATGGTTGTCATTTGTATTGTCACTTTAGTAATAAATTTTATGTGATTGTCAGATCCGCTGTCACTTTAATAATTAAGTAATTTTAAGACGATTCATTAAGTTATTACCTACCAACTATGGCTGAACGGTTAACTATGCAAGAGCGAGCTGAATTAATTCTTATTTGCGGAGATAACTACAAAACATGTAGAGACGCAGCTGATATTTTTAATGAAAGACATCCCAACAAATTTATTAGTTTCCAAAGCGTCTCAAGAATTTTAAATCAGTTTAAAGCAACTGGTAGTTTAGAAATGCGTTACAAAAAAAGTAGGGAAAAGCAAGTGAGACATTTCGAAAATTCTTTACGTGTTATGCAAAGTGTAATTGAAAATCCCAAAATTTCTGTCAGACAAATTGCAAGCAATTTGGATATTAAAAAATCATCAGTAAGCAACATTTTGGTTAACAATAGATATCACCCCTATAAGCCAGGATATATTCAAACTTTGCAGGAACGGGACTACAACAATAGATTTGAATTTTCTTTGGATATTCAAGGTACATTAGAAACGCAGAAAACGTTTTTCAAAAGCATTTTGTTTACTGATGAAGCAACCTTTACTACTAATGGTGTTGTGTGTGTACAAAATTGTCGTTGGTGGTCGTCTGACATCCCACATTTTAGAATTCCCTGCAAGAATATTCGCAAAAGGTAAATGTTTGGTGTGGAATTTTAAACAGAAAAATTTTTGGTCCGTATTTTTTTCAATCGTCATTAAATTCACAACGATATTTGGAATTTCTACAAACATACCTCGATAACGAATTAGACGAATTGCCACTAAATATTATAAGAACCCTTTGGTTTAAGCATGATGGAGCACCTGCACATAGTGCACGAATAGTTGTAGACTATTTAAATGAAAAATTTGGAGAAAGATGGATGGGACGAAATGGACCTTTTCCATGACCAGCGCGCTCGCCCGACTTAAACCCCATGGATTACTTTATCTGGGGATGGCTAAAGAATAAAGTATATTCAGAAAGGCCGTTTCAGAATTTAGAAGAATTGAAAAACAAAATAGGAGATGCGGTACTGTTTTTAAGAAATAATCCTATTGTGTTACAACATGCATGCGAGGATTTCAACAGGCGTACAAACATATGCATTCAACGAGAGGGGCATCATTTTGAATAGCTTTTTTTTTTGTTTGTATTTCTGAATTTGTTGTTTTCGTTAATTTCATATTTATTTTGTAATATAAAAATGTATTTTCATAAAGTTATATGCAAATGATTTTTGTTTCATTCTATTGCATTTCAGCGATAAAAAATTGATATCGAATGTAAATGATTTCACGTGAAATTACATAAAATTTATTATTAAAGTAACAATACAAATGACAACCATAGAACTACTGTCACATAGATGGATGTTAAAAACTATTGCGTATTTGCTATTATTATTGCTCGATAATTTAATTTTTATTTTTTCGAAATTTTAAATAACAATTCGTATTTGAGCATATTTGGAAATTTGAAACAACATTTTTATATGAATATTATAATATTATATATGAATATTATAATAAGTGTAGCGTACTCTTACGGCAACTTCAATGTTTTTTAATTTTTCCTCTAACCAAGTAATACAACGCAACCCTGAATACAAAATATCAAGTTTCTTAGGATGCACGAACTTTTCTTTTCTTTAAAGTTTTCTGTGAAATCAAAAATAAAAATATTTCCCATTTGTCTCATACTTAAGTGGACACGTTGTATATATGTAAAATTGTTTTTCACGTTCACTGTGAAATTTAAAAGATTACATAACAACAAATAATTCCTGGGTAATTTATAAATACACTATACCTAATTACAACATTCCACTAATTTTTCTTCTTTATAAACAAGTAACATCTAAAGGGAATGCTAAAGTTGCCAAAGTTAACAGTGACATAAGCTTTGACGGTATGCACTTACTATTTGTTTTAGTTTTTGTCATAAGAACGGTCGAATGTGCACGTATTCTAGGCATATTTGCATTACCATTTTATAGTCATTTTAAATTAGGCGGAACTCTATTTAAGGAACTAGCTGATAGAGGCCATGAAGTTACAGTAATTAGTTCTTTTCCGCGAAAAGAACCAGTAAAGAATTATAGGGATGTGGCGATTACCGAGTTGAATGAAGTTATACAAAGTAAGTGAGTGATTAAATTGAAGGCTGTGGCTTGTTCTAATTTAATTTAGGAATTTAATTTTAAATATGGATACATATTTCGACAACTAAGTTGCCATCATCAACCGAAGCAAAAGTATTACACTCGGAGTCTTAGCACACACTTTTATATAAGTAAACCGCATCAGTACATCACTCACGCATTAATATAGGTTTGTTCTGGTTCTTAAAAATGAAAATGTTTCAGAACATTTCAGAACTGCATAGTACAAGATCCGCGAACACAAAAAATCCCAAATTAATCAAAACTATTTAGGATTTATAAATTAACCAGAACACAAAATACGTATTTTACCGCCATCTTTTGTACAATATTTAAAATCATAAGAAATATAGTAACCTTACTTGTAGGTAGAGTATCAGGTTTTGCTTATGTTATTTGCTTTATTCGTTTACTTCAACTTGATATGTATACGATGTGTCCGAGATAAAGAGGGCCACTATGGGGATCTCGGAAACCTTAAGAGATACAGATTTGGTTAAATGGGAGAAAAGTTGCGTAATTAAAGGTCTAAGAAATTGGCGTTTAGATTTTCCTGAAAAATTTTTAGTTTTTGAGAAATTTTTCGATATTACAAACTATTTTTTCCTTGCGTTAATATTTGACCTAGAGCAAAACCAATGGCACTTCTCCACAGCAACTTTTAATGCTGTTTAAGGTGGCGTTATTAGTTTTTTAATCCAACGTTTCGTCTTTGCGGAACCATCATAAACTTAATTTTTTTAAATACAGTCTTGATGTGTTTATATTAGATTCTGAAAACCCTTTTTATGACCTATCATACTTTATTATTTTATTGCGGTTTCGTCATTTTTCCGTTTTTTTTTGCGTTTTCAAAATGTATGATACGCCATTATCACCAAGACGAAAGCAAGCTTGGAAAGCAAATGTGGTACTGTTGTATTTGGATTGACAGTTGCGTTGGTTTTTTGACACATTAGTTTGGTGTTTAATTTTTTGTGCAATAATTTAAATATTTTTCTATTATCTTTTCTAACGAAGAAAAGTTTAACATGGTGGCATGTTTCATTTCATCCAACCAAAATTGTTCTGTTACAGAGCGTCTATATTTGCCGAAGTATCCTGAAAGGAGGCAGCCAAATAAAAGGACTTTTAGAAAATTAATAGTAAACCCTTAAAGCATATGGTTCTTTTAGAAAACCTGTAGTTTCCCGACGAAAAACGGGCAATGAGGAAACCGTACAAAATGTTCTATTGGCCGTCACTGAGGATCCCGGTACATCGCCGCCGGATTAAACAAAACATTGGTATACCAAAATCAACGACATATTGTACTTAAAAAAAAACAAAAATTACATCCGTACAAGTACAGAATTTGCCAAGGACTTAGACCAGGTGATTTAGAACGACGTCGCCCATTCTGTGAATGGTACACAAGAAAATGTCAAGAGAATATGAATTTACCTTATCAAATAATATGGTCTGATGAGAGTATGATTACGAATAATGGCATTTTCAATAGACGAAATGTCCATTATTGGTCTGGAACCAATCCACGTTTAAACAAAACGTCAAGGCATCAACACCGTTTTGGTTTTAATATGTGGGCTGGTATTTTCGGTACAACGATTGTAGGACCGTTTATTTACCATCATACCTTAACATCAGAGCGTTACCTACATTTGCTGCAAAACGATTTAGAGGATGCTCTCGATAGCATGCCCCTAGCAATGGTTCATAACTCTTGGATACAGCAAGACGGTGCACCTGCACATAATTCTAGAGCCGTTCGGGAATATCTTTCAATGAGATTTCCAGAGAAAATCATTAGCACGCATTCGGAAACACTCTGGCCAGCGCGTTCACCCGATATAACTCCGCTTGATTTCTTCGTATGGGGATTCGTTAAGAATCATGTTTATAGCAAAATTTTGCAACAGATGAAGAACTGAGGGGGTTAGTTCTGGAAGCATTTGCCAATATTACTCCACAAATGCTTATTAGGGTGTTAGAATCGACGGTGAGAAGGTGCTATCTGTGCCTGGAAAATAATGGAAATCTTTTCGAACATATGCTCTAAACTTAATTGTTTTGTTCATATTCGTTTGTTGTTGTATTTTACTTTTTATGTGTTCTATTAATTTGATTTGATTTGTTCTTTTTTTTTTTAATGTAGCCATTGGATTGCTATTAAATATGTAAATGAAATAAACTGTTAATGAACATAACAAATCATTTATTCTTAAAAAATAAAAAAAAATGGTACTGGTCCGTACTAGGAATTTTCTTGATTAAGGTCGAAAAAATGACGAAACCGAAATTAAATGATAAAGTATGATAAGTCGTTGAATTCGTAATAAAAAGCGTTTTCAAAATCTAATATAAACACATCAGGGCCGTATTTAAAAACATTAACTTTATGATGGTTCCGCAAAGACGAAACGTTGGATTAAAAAACTAACAACGCCACCTTAAACAGCATTAAAAGTTGCTGTGGAGAAGTGTCATTGGTTTTGCTCTAGGTCAAATATTGTTTTATATACCCCAAGTAATACTATACAATGTCAATACAATATACAATTCGTTTTTAGGGTGGTGCTTTAAAAACCCAGCTGCATATATTGTTTGTAAAACTATTTCATAAAAAAATAAATTTAATTTATCTATATCGAACAATATACAGTTCAATTTTAACTATTCAGGTCTCTTAATTTAGAAAATAAGACACATCGTGATAACTAGAGCAGACCAATATCCGTGCGCGCCATGAGCGCCGGTATGGGAGTGTAATTCGTAATATATTAGAATATGCGATAGAATAGGGACGCAACATGAGCTTGTTACCGATATAAGTATAGAAGTACAGACATTTATTCTATCAGAAATAATTAAATATACATTTGGTTTTCTGCTATTAAAGTAATATGCATAAACACACGAAAAATAAGAATAGTACATATTATAGCAGCGTTGTATGTACCTTTAAATAAAATGGAAAATGTATGAAATCAGTGATTGTGTGCACGACAGAGCATTTAAAAAAACACTTACCGTTTTAAGCATCTTCCAAGGATTGACAAACTGGAGAAACTCGATTGTATATTTTCAACATCAGATGCGTTTTTAAGGTTATTTCTGAAAAGATGTCCACCGTGAGGAAAAAAAATGTTTATATTCGGAAAACGAGCGTTCTACATCTAGTGATATTATATTCGCATAATCAAAATACTTTGTTAAGCAACAAATACGTATTAAGGTGTCAAAATCTGCATTTCTGTCTAAAACACTTTCAAATTTAATTAGAACACTTTCACTTTACATACAAATAAATAACAAATAATAGGTATTTATTGAAAACTATAACAAATGTTTAAAATGTTGTCCTTCAATATCAATGCACTTTAAAATCCTCCGTTCAAAATTTAAGCCATTTTAAAACTGAGAAGCAATTTATTTAAACCAGAATCGCCGCACGATTATTTTATGCACTAACTGATATTTGTGATTGACATTATCCAATGTCATTTGGATTTACGTTTACGGAACAACAAACACATATTAATATATTTGCGTCTTATTCTATCAAATTTCAAAGTAACCTAGATTGACTTTTCAAATGAACACACGTTACATTCCAATTGAATAATAATAAATCATGCCTTAGTATTCTAAAATAGATAGACAACAAAAACAGGGAAACGCAAGACATGAGTTATTATTATGTATGCGCCCGTGGAGCGTCTTAAGATGTAAAGCTGTCGGCATTCGCCTTAAACGAGAAGGAAAACCACGAAAACCTACTCTACTAAGAAATTATCTAAACACTTATATACTTACTTATATATATATATATATATATATATATATCAATTGATAAATTCTTGCAGTTTTTCGGCTTTTACATGAACTATTTTGAAATATTATCAAATTAGTATGTAATTACGAAGTAAATGTGAATGTAAACATTGCTGTCTTCAAATTACAACGCATGTCATACGAAATTTTAAATGAAAAATTTTTTTACGTTGGGACTTGAACCCAAGTCTACGGTTTGCCTGACCGTTGCTTTACCAATTAAGCCACGATAGACAATAGTTCAAGCTAATTAGAAATGCATTATAATGTAACAGTGTTAATGATTGATATGTCAGTTATTGAAAGTAGATGTCAGTTTTGAAAGCAGAAATCAGTTTTGAAAGCAGATGTCAGTTTTGAAAGCAGTTGTCAGTTATTGAAAGCAGATGTCAGTATTTGAAAGCAGATGTCAGTTTTGAAAGCAGATGTCAGTTTTGAAAGCAGATGTCAGTTGTTGAAAGCAGATGTCTGTATTTGAAAGCAGATGTCAGTTTTGAAAGCAGATGTTAGTTTTGAAGGTTTGACATTGCTAAATATTACTCCATAGCTATATGTGTGTTTAGATCATTTCTTAGCCGTTCTTTTAATATATCAATTGATAAATTCTTGGAGTTTTTCGGCTTTCATATGAAATATTAACTTACCACATTTACAGACGGTATTTTGATATACTCTCGTAAATAGAGCGGATCAGCATATCCCTTTAATTGTAATATAATGTTTTTATATGTTGTAGACTTTGACGGAAATGGTACTGGATTCACTTCAAAATACATGCAACAATCTACGTTTGCAACTTTAATCGATATCCACGAATTACTTGTGACTTGCACAGATGTTTCCCTACAAACCGAAAACGTTCAAAAATTAGTGCGCTCAAATGAAACATTCGACTTGATTATTCTACAACAATTCTTCAACGAAGCTTATTTTGGATTCATGCATCGTTTCAAAGCGCCTGTTGTGTTACTCTCTGCCCTAAGTCCTTCCCTTTGGACCGGTACTGCAATGGGAAGTCCTGTACCATTTTCCTACATGCCGCATCTTTACGTTGATTATCCACCAAAAATGAATTTCTGGCAGAGGATGCATAATTGCTTCGTACAGACCGTCGATATTCTCTACAAGCAGTTTATTTATTTGCCTCGGCAGAATGAAATTTTACACAGAAATTTTCCCGACGCCCCGCTTCTTGAAGATTTAATGTACAATGCTTCTCTGCTGCTGGTAAATCATCATTCGACTTCTGGGGCTGCCGTACCTTTGCAACCCAATATAATAGAAATTGGGGGCTTTCACGTTCAAAATTTTCAACCGTTATCTGGAAGTTTACAGAAATTTTTGGATGAAGCAATAGAAGGCGTTGTTTACTTCTCATTAGGATCCTTTATAAGAAGCGATTCTTTGCCTGAAGAGAAAATTAAAGGAATTCTGAATGCGTTTTCTAAACTTAAAATGAAAGTACTATGGAAATGGGAAAAGGATGTTTTACCTGGAAAATCATCTAATATCCGTATCGAGAAGTGGTTGTCTCAGCCCGCTGTTTTAGGTGAATAATAAAAGAAAATAATTTCCATTAAAATAATTATATTTATGCACTACCGAGCTATAAAGTACATATTATGAATCACACTGGCGGGCGCAAAGTGTCACATTATCGGCCACGGACTACTTTAGAACTAGATTTTGCAGGTGATAAACTAGATTTTCACCGTTTATAATAAATAAAATCATTATATATTAATAGAAATAGATTTATTACTAGACTCGGCAAAGAGGGGAAATTTTCAATGTAGTGCCGAGAGCAACGTAGAGGGGAGAAGCGCGGGGCACAGAAACTCAAGCGACGGTATCAAAGCACACTAAGGCACACTTGTTCAGTATTATTCCACCGGTCGTTGTGAGTGCATGTCAGTACACTCCAGTGGCGGCTCTTTAATGAGAGCAAGTGAGCAATTGCACCCCCTGGAATTATGAAACAAAACAAACCAATCGGCGACTAACTGTGAAAGTATTTATTTATTATATATATTATGTATTCGTAGTTATTGACGAGGAATGTGGCACGCTAACAACGTACATATACCGATCGTCGTCACAGATATACTGAGCAAAGCCCAACTGTTGCTCTTTTAAGGCATTAACATAACATTGATGGTGGGGAGAACTGTATTTTGCCGTACTTCAATGTCGTATAATACATAGCGTTGGAGCAACTGAACCAGACTGCTCTCGGGCGTTGTTACAATGAATATGATATCTTTTTTTACAGAACAGCGCGTTTTCGCGGTTAACGTATAATGAAAAAATCGCAGTAAAAAATCTTAAACGGCCGATGCCTCAATTATGTTTAGAAAATAAACAATCTGTTAAACGTTATAAGAAAATTCAAAATTAATATTTATCAGAAAAATGACTGGATTTGTGGGTGTGAAATTAAAAATACTTTGTTTTGTTTTCCGTGTCTTTTGTTTGGTGTTGAACCGTCTTGGTCAGAGAACAGAATAAGAGACTTAATTCATCTTAGTGCTAAAATTATTAAACATGAAAATTCCGAAGGGCATTTGAAAAATATATTTAGTCTAAGAATGTTAGGAAAAAATAATATTCAGAATGTTTTAGATTCATCATATAGAAAAGCAATTCATGTGTTAAATTTAATAATAAATTGCATTAGATTTTGTGGCGCGTTTGAACTGGCACTTCGGGGTCATGATGAACAGTAAACGTCGAATAACAAGGGCATTTTTCGGGAATTGACAAATTTTACGGCAGAATTGGATAAATCGCTCAGAGATCACATCGAGGCAACACCGGTTTTTAAGGGATTATCAAAAACGATACAGAATGAGCTGCTTGATGCAATGTTGAACGTGTATCATGAACAAGTTGCCAATGAAATTAAAGCAACCGACCTTATATCTGTGATAGCTGATGAAACCACAGATGTGTCCAATCAGTTTCAGTTGGTGGTTGTTTTAAGATATATTGTGAACGCGAGACCGGTCGAAAGATTTTGGAAATTTCTTCCGCCTAGTGGACATGATGCTAATTCTTTATTTGCCGCCTTCCTTAACGAAATTAGTTTGCTTGTTGATGACCCAGAAAAACTGATTGCACAGAGCTATGATGGGGCAGCAGTCATGAGTGGTGCTATTAACGGCGTGCAGACATGTCCAGGACCAGTATCCAAGGGCTAATTTTGTACATTGTTATGCACATCAGACAAATCTAATTATGTCACATGCTACATCAAGCAGTAGTAATTGCAGAATTTTTTTTGCCAATCTGACGGGATTATGTACATTTTTCTCCACTTCACCACAACGAGCTGCAAGATTGGTAGAATTCCTTCAGAGAAAAAGCTTACCTCGTTCTTCAAAAATAAGATGGAACTTCAATTCTAGGACAGTGAATACAATATATGAGCACCAAGAAGAAATAATTGAAGCTCTAGAACAAATCGAGGGAGAAGCTAGTTTACAAACTACCATTCATCAAGCTAGTGCCAATTTGCGAATTTTAGAGGAGGACAGTTTTATCTATTGGTTAACTTTCTTTCATAAAATTATACCACATGTGGACATATTGTTTAATCAATTACAAAATGTCAATACAGATGCATTAAAAATCAAGAATAATTTAAATAATTTTGAACGCGCTATTGGAAAAATTCGAACCGAAATCGCTGACACAGATAATCAATTGGTTAAACAAAATGACCCAGAACTGACTCCTCTACCATCAAAGCGGCGAAGAGTAACTGATGGTAGCCAAAGAAGGAGGGAAACTATTGAAGTGTGCGATATTATTTTGCTAGAAATAAAAACTAGATTTCGGTACACAGGGCACTTAATATTAGCAAACTTAATTTCTTTTAAACAGTTCTCCTCTTTTCAAAAAAAAATTCCGGAAGATTGCCTTAAAGAAGCAGTAAAATTTTATCCATGCCTCAATGAAAGCAGACTACGAACTGAATTAAGCGTTCTATATTCTAGAGAAGAATTTAGGCAAAATATAGAAGTCGGTGCTGTAGGTCTGCTAGGTCTTTTGCGGGATGGATTAAGCGACACCTTTAATGAACTTGTTACGCTTTTAAAAATTGTCATTACAATCCCAATGACAACGTCCGAAGCGGAACGCCAGTTTTCACGGCTGAAGAGAATAAAAACTTTCCTGAGAAATACAATGAAAGAAGAGAGATTAAATGCCCTTACTATGTTATCTTGTGAAAAAGAATGTATAAATGATTTCCCAAACTTTAATGAAAAAGTGATAGAACTGTTCTGCAAGTCAAAGACAAGTAAAATGGACTTCGTTTATCGTCAGATGTAATTAAACTGTGTAGTGTAATATTTACTATTCCCTCAAAACAAATTCTACAATGAACAGTACCTGTCTGGAACAGTACGTCGGTGAAATTTATAAGGATTGGGTAAACGTTTTTGTATTACAATAACGTAATACAGACTCATTTTTAATTTTTTTATTTTTAATTTTGAAATTATGCACTCCCTATGTGAACCACCCCGAACCGCCACTGGTACACACATACTTAGAAAATGTCGCATTTAGGTACGTTTCGGAAACAGCGTATTTCGAAGAAACTAGAAAACGTAATAGCTTTAGAATACGAAGGCGATAGAATTAAATGTGTAAGGTGCGACGACTATTTGACGCGTACCAGCAGGTGGAAGTGTGAACGCCACCTAAAAAGTATAAAACACTGTTCTGCAATCCGTGGCAAACGATACAGCGAACAATTAACATTTGATATAGGTGTTTGTTTTATTATATTTAATCTACCGTTCATTTTGCCAGACCAAAAACCATTTGTCTCCGTCTGAAGCAAGTATTCGGAATTACACTACCAAGTCGGACATCGATAAGAAACGTTACGCCATCTGTTCGTAACTATGTTGAAAGAAGAATTAAAGCAGAATTTAAACATAAAAGATTGTGGTTATGTGTGGACGAAACAACGGATCGGCAAAAAAATTCTGTGGTGAATGTGATGGTACATACAATGGAAGAATTTGAACGGTCATCCTCTATCTTACTTGCTTCCAAAAGAGTTTCAAAATGTACTAGCGATGCAATTTTAAAAGTGGTGTTGAGCGCATTGAACAAATTTCAAGTTTCAACAAATTTAACTTTTAATGTTTGTGAGTGACGGTGCCGCTAACATGCTTTCCTTAGGCCGATATCTTAAAGAAGAGAGTGGCAATCCGTTACATGTAACATATAAAATCCATGCTTTAAACCTTGTGGCGCAATTGATAAAGTAAATGCTTTTATTGTTCATACGAAGACAGTATTTCTAAAGTCCCCAAACGTACAAAAAAATTTCACGAACTGTGTCCCAAAGTGCAAGACTGCAAAGTTAGAGGCTGCGTTTTACTACTGCGAACATTTTGATGATGTAAAGAAGGTAGTTTTACAATTCGATCAGAGACACGCCGAAGCTATCAAGAAAAGCCAGAAAATGTTTCAAGATTGTCAGGCAAAAAGTGATTTAGAAACTATTCGCAAGAACTACTATGGACTAGCGGAGGGAATTTAATTGTGGATGATGTTCACTCACACCGTGCGGCGGAAGGCGAAAAAAATAAGTGTGTAATACGAAAATTTGAAAGTGTTATTGACAAGGATTCAAATTTTCTCATACTAAGACAAATTTGTGAAGGTGCGTCGAAAGATCCATTAAGTTGGCACAAGGATTTCTTTAAATTTGCAAATATATCATCAGTTGATGTGGAGCGGTTGTTTTCATCATTGAAATAAATTTATTCCGCACGCCGTACTCCTTTGACTGAAACAATCGTGGAAATATGATTAAAATATTTAATAGATACCACCCAGTTTGTGATTTCATGAAAGCTTTTTAAAACAGTAAGTGTTTCAGCACGTTATATAATATATTTTTTATTATTATTTTATGTGTAAACATTCATGCGTCCGCATCGCCTATGCTTACTCATGAAAGTCACGAACTTAAATGATGTGAGTAGGTAAACGTTACTGAACACTCGTCTTGATACGGCCGCTAGGACCCTCCATGTTGTTCTGCGCACTGCACTGAATCGTGCACCTCTTTGCCGACTCTATTTATTACGTATAATAATGTGTATTTAATAATGTAAAGTATTTAAGAGAGAAATTAGAACACTCCAGACAACACAAATTACATAACTTTTCCACTTACAATTTTATATTAATAATACAATTTGAACAATTCTTTATGGAAACGGTAGGATTTGCTGTCTCGTTTTGTTGTAATTGGCTACAAATTTTAACTAACTCCTTACAATTTGTTTTACTGTTGGAAGGTATAGGCTCAAAAGAATCAGTACTCATATTCGAAAATTAATTTTTAAAATTGGCACTATCTTCAGGTTCACTGAAGCGAGCAAGCGACCATATTAACTATTTACAATTTTTTTGGCAATCTTATTTGTCACAGAATCTTCAATGTATCCGCCACATGCTCAATGGAAATCTTCCATGTCGTTTTATGTTAAGGATATCCTCGCCTGCATCAGCTAATAGAGTTGCTGTGGAACGTCTAAAACAGTGGCCAGTGTAGTCTTTTGGAATTGATAGCTTTAAATAGGTTCCTATTTTAAAAGGTATAGCAATCGCCAATTAAGTTGGCGCGAGGAGGGGATGCGCAGAAGCTGAATTTAAAAACGTCCACCCCCACCACTCAAGTAATTGTCAGAATACATGTGTCATTGATGTTTGACGGAACATAATGTCTTTGCTAGGGGATCATAAAGTGATACACGCTCAGAGGTTAAAATTATCTGGCATTTGATGTAAAACCAAATACAAATCTCCCCACTACTTCTAATCCTGCGCGAACTTACCCCTCCTCGCACAAAATACACAAAAAAAGTCTGTGATTAGTACTTTTAGGGCGTACTGAAGCGTATCTTCTATAAATGTTGAAATAACTTGATGACGTCTGCTCTTTGTCAATCACACTGAAAATACGATTCTATGCTCGTATGGTTACTAATATATCTTGAATGTCGTCAGTTGTAATATTTGCTAATTCCTCAGGACGACACGTTCCACAAATACCAAAAATTAATGCAGCTTACAACATACCCCAATTAACATATTGGTTGAAACTAAAAAAGCACAAATAATGTAATTTACTTTTACCATAAGATATAAATTATCTGGAGTATCGTTTAAAAATAGTTCTATTTCTTCTCTGGTTTGAATTTTAGATTTTTTAGGTTTATAACCGTCTGATATTCGTTTTAAGAAGGCTAGTAATCTTGAGTTTTTATATATATAATCGATAAAGCCTTCTTATACCCGAAGGTGTTAAGGCGTCTAAAAACTTTTTATTTACGAACAAACATTGCCCAATCCCTTCTGTCTCTTGCCATTACTTCTGCATCCTTCCACTTTGTTCCCCTGGCTTCCAAGCACTCTGCCACTACACTGTTCCACTCTTTTCTCAGTCTTCCTCTAGTCCTATTTTCCTGTGAATCTTGAATATTTACTGATATCTATATTATTATGCAAATTTACTGTTGCCTTCAACATTGAATAGTATGACCACATAGATGAGGGCTTACAGCATTTGGATTTTTCCAGAAAATATGCAAGAAATACATTTTCTGTATAGCTACTGCTTTTAACATTCTGTATATTGCGCTAGGTAACAAATTCATCGTAGACCTTCTTTCAATTTATAGGTAATAAGCTTAATTTTGCTTCATCTACTGCTTTAGATATTTCTAAGTGGCGTACTGTAAACGGTTTCTTCGTCACTACATATTATAGGTGAAAACTGCTTTACTTACAATTATAAGAAATTGACAATAATAATGGCGATTACTTATTCTCGCTTTGTTGACAAAATTTTCATAGAAATATTACATTTTATTAAATTTTAAAGACCTGTGATACCTACGATGTAAAATTTTATATAGAAAAGATGGCAGACAATGACAGACGGCGTGTCAATTCCCACTTAATTGACAGTATGTACAATTTATCAGAATTATTATTTATGAAAGGATCATTAAAACGGTAGTGCATAAAATTTTGTATGTATCTCTAGCGTAAATAAATATAAATATAAACCTTGACGTGTTAATAGTCCTCGCCTGACTGCTCGGGCTATTATTTACACGCCGCGGTCCATAAACGGCTGTTTTACGCCCTTGACACATAAATATCTATTAAATTTTAAATTCTAGCCCATAAAAATGTGAAGCTTTTTATTACGCACGGTGGACGGCTAAGTATCATAGAATCCATTTATTTCGGAAAACCTATTTTGGGCATTCCGCGTTTTGCAGATCAAGGTTTTAACATAGGAGAAGCTGAATATCTCGGTTATGGTCTTTATTTATCCAATTCAGATCTCAACGAAGAAAATCTCTCAAATGCTCTAAAGGAAATTATCGAAAATCCGAAGTAAATTCTATTAAAAAAAAAATTCTTTAGCTTATCTTGCATTTTTAGATACACACAAATTGCCCAGTACAGGTCGAAGGCTTTTCATGATCTACCGAGAACACCATTGGATTCCGCTGTTCATTGGATTGAATATACTATAAAATATAGAGATTTGCCACACTTGAAGAACGCTAGCTTACATTTAAGATGGTTTCAATTATTATTGTTAGATGTAGTATTATTTTGGTTGATTGTTTTATGGATTTTGATAAAAGTGTTGCGTACTTGTTTTTGGCGAATATATGAAATCAAGGACATAAAATTAAAGATGAATTAATGTTTCTTTAGACAAAGAATATTTATTATGTTAAAACTAAGTCATACTCTTTCTGTTTTTCTGTATTTGAGGAAAGCAAATAAATAAAAATATAAGATAGAATTGCGTGGTTCTAGTCATTTCCTTTACAAATATATCGTGCTTTCGAAAAGTTTCCTCCTTAGAGAAGGCCGTGCTTTTTGATAATGGTTTATTTGAAATGATTTCTTTAACAAACATTTCAAATAAAATATTGGACAGCGTAAAACATATCTATCAAAGGAATAATGTATTAATAAATAAAAGAAATAAAGAATAATGACAGGTAAAAAAAATAAGATCAAAATTATATAGATATTTCTCTCTCTCTCTCTTCTATGTATATATATATATATATATATATATATATATATAATAACTTCGTGACCTTGGTATGATATGGTAAACCTAATCAGTAGGCGATTAAAGGTCTGTATATTACTTCAAAATATATGTATTTAAAAAACTCTACATGTTTCGGCTGTATACGCCTTTTTCAAGAGAATACAAAATATGAAACCTTTAATCGCCTACTGATTAGGTTTACCATATATATATATATATATATATATATATATATATATATATATATATTGTAATAAGGCTGATGGGGTATATGAAAATAAGAAAATTAAATAATGATAAATATAAATAGATTTAGAAAGAATACCCTGTATTATGCTAGCTCAATGCATATATTAAAGATAATCTGAGATGAATACTGCTTATCTCTGGGTCAAAGGTAGGTTCCGGACGTACAGATAGCTACACAAGAGTACATACAATAAAACGACTAGGTCAATAATAATTATAATATATTTTAGAAATCAACTGATGTCCTTTTCCAATTATAAAACAAGATATAATATATAAAAGTTGTATAGATACTTTGAAATGTCGTGAGTAAATTTGGAAATTTGGTATTTGAACTCGAGAAAAGTTATATCTTTAATATAATTAAGGTAAACAAACTTTACAAAATCCTGTCACTTTAAGTACAAATGGAAATGTCAAATCACGTGTCTTCTAACATGTAAAATGTTCCGTAGAAAACAAACAAATACAGCAAAGGCAGGTTACGATATCCTTATTTCGAACGTCTGGTAGATAATCTTGTTGTAGAATCGTCAATGGTCCTCTTGCATGAAGTAAACAGTATGGTTATGTGAATATACGTTTTCCAGATGAGTGTAATTTGTCCAAAATTTCCAAAAGATAATTCCAGTGGCTTCTTTAGTAAAACTGTATAAACGAACATAAATTAATTTATAGAAGGAATCAAAATAGTGAAGATTATTAGGTTTCCTTGATCTCCACACACGAAGAAAATCTTCTCGCAAGGTAAATATGTCAAATAATTATAAATTATCCATTTTCTGGTGATTAGATCGTTGTTATAAGTTATTATAAGAATAATTTCGTAGAGGAATTCAAAAATAACACTTAATTATCCAACTGCATGCAAAAAAACTTCTCAATCAATAATATTGTTTTTCGTTGTCCCGGTTCCCATAAGACAAATTTGTATTTCCATAAATCAGATTTTCTTAGGAATTTGTACAATGATCTCGAAAATTATATTAAAGACAACTATGACAAATTCATATTCAATAATTTTGAATGTTACTTTTGTAAATAAAATATATAATTTAGTAATGAAAATAATTCTGACAGCTAAACGTCATGCTGATAAAATCTACTCACGCATTTCAAATTACAAATTTAGAAATGATAATATCCAAGGAACAATAAAAGATATTACAATATTAAAAGAAATATATGTATAACAAAGAATATAACTATAATCAGATTTAGAAAACCTAGATCTTCGCGGAAAAATATAAAGATATTTAAATAAAGAGCGAGTAATAAAAATAGACTGAATATAATTTACAATGTTTATCGATATCAATATTTCTAAATCCAACTATGGTTTTACATTAATATACAAAAATTTAGCTATTCAATAATCTTACAATACATTATTTTTCAGATATAACATATCGGATCTGTTATCTTATAAGCAGAAGAATTTGATATGTGGGTAAATTGCCCTACAACAATATATATATAATTAGACCAGGAGTCTTTGCCGTTAGAACATGTATGGAAAGGACAATCGTTTTTTTTAGGAATCCAGCAAAATTAAACTCTATTACTTAAGTCAGTTCTTTATTTTTTTTCCCAATATTTCGCATCAAATTCGTATGCTTCCTCAGGGGATCAAAATGTGAACTTGTTTTTTTTGGAGAAATCACTCGTCCTAATATTCATAAGTTTGTAATATTCTAACTTAATACAACAAATATCAACGGACGTACACATAGTTATTTCGAAATTACATGTGTTTGTCCTGCTTTTAAAATGTAATGTAAAAACAACGTGTACAAAATTATATAAGGTTACGTAAAAAGTATCAACTCAAACCGGAAAAGTCTGATCATTGTTTAATCGTTCGTTATCAAAACTCAATTTTTATCATTTTCAAGAGTTCATCATCTTATAAATATACTTTCCACTTTTTTTTTAAATTTTGGAAACGTGTAAAATTATTGTTTGTATGTACATATATACATTCCGTTAGATCTGCGATGCACATACGCGGCCCACTGTCGATATTTATGCGGCCCGCCAACGAATTTTAAAAATTGTTCGAAAAACTACAAAAGTATGTAAAAATCCATTCAAATCAATATTTCTTAACGTTTTATTTTATTCTAACTTTTGTAATTGTTAGTAAGATATGTATCTTTAAGTACTAACTACTTTCTTGTTCAGGTTTACTATGTAGGACAGGTATGCTCCTCGTCGTTCCAAGCATATTGTTACGAGACTAGAAATCTGTCGAACCAACTAGATTACTCGAAGATTCGCGAAACACGTCGGTATTATCCCCGAACAATGTGGTAGGTTCTCGATGTTAGGTAACTCGTATAAATACAACGCATCGCCTGCTATCGGGGCAGTTAAGTTTTAACTACGAACAAACGTTATATTGTTTGAATTGTAATCTGTGAAGAATAAATATTTCGTCGTTCGAACTTGGCATCTACCTACGTAACAATATAATATCAATTTTGATATGGATAAACCAGGCCCCAGTGAAAAAACGTAGTCGTAAGGTTGAAGATGAAAGTCGACAGTTTCAAGATATTTGGACCGAAAAATACTTTTTTATTTTGTCGCATAACAAAAGTGTCTGTTTAATATGCAAGAGTAGCGTTTCTATTCTGAAGGAATATAATATGAAAAGGCATTATGAAACCCAGCATCATACTTTTACCAAATTAACCGGCGAAAATCGAACGCAAAAAATTTCCACTTTACAAAGGGAACTAATAGGCCAGCAAGCTATGTTTACAAAACCAATTCAAGATGCTGAAACAGCTACTAAAGGTAGCTTTGAAATATCTCGAATAATAGCGAAAACTTGTCGGCCTTTTAAAGATGGTGAGTTTGTTAAGCAGTGTTTAGATATCGCCGCAAAAAAAATGTGTCCGAAAGATGCAAAGAGGTTTGAGAAAATTCAACTAAATCGGACTGTTCATAGAAGACTTACCACATTAGCAGCTAATATAGAAGAGCAATTAGCTACGAAATCGAAAAGTTTTGAGTATTTTCTATAGCACTCAACGAATCTACAGATATAAGCTCCACAGCTCAACTCTTAATATTTTTACGAGGTGTAACGCAAAATTTTGAAGTGAGTGAAGAATTGATTGGTATGAGTTCTTTGACAAGTCAAACCAAGGGGAGTGACATGCTCAAAGCTCTTCTGGAAAAATGTTCTATAATGGATTTGGATTTAACGAAATTATCTGGAATTACGACTAACGGAGCACCTTCAATGGTTGGAAGTAAATCTGGGATAATAACTATGTTAAAAGAGTATTTACAAACTAAAAATATAGATACCAAGGAATTAATGCAGTTTCATTGCATTATACATCAAGAGGCCCTCTGTTCAAAATTATTGGGATTTGAAAATGTGATGAAAGTTGTAGTACCTACTGTAAACTTTATAAAATCACGAGGTCTCAATCACCGACAATTCACACAATTTTCTCGAGGATATTGAAAGCGAATATGGTGATCTCCTGTTTTACACTGAAGTAAGGTGGCTAAGTCGTGGGTTGTCACTAGAGCGGTTTGTTAACTTGATTGAAGAAATCAAAATATTTGTGGCGGAAAAGAAAAAGGACGTCTCCGAACTCGACAACCCTGATTGACTGTGTGACTTAGCGTTTCTTGTAGACATCACAAATCACTTGAACGTCTTAAATACGCGACTCCAAGGCAAAGATGAATTGATTTCGCAGTTATACTCTCACGTTTCGTCCTTTCAATGCAAATTGAGTCTTTTCAGGACACAAATCAATTCAGCCAATTACAGCCATTTTCCGAACTACAAAAGAATTATGGAGAAATTCAATTAAACAGATGTCAATTTCGCTTATGTTGAAAAAATTGATATTATAATACAAGCTTTTCATGATCGTTTTCTAGACTTCAAAAAAGTTAAACCACTATTAGACATTTTCAGTAATCCTTTCAACATTTCACCCGAAAATGCACCGGAATCAATACAGCTGGAATTGATAGACATGCAAAATGATGATAATTTACGAAACAAGTTTAATGAAGGTAATTTACTCAACTTTTACCGTTGCGTTGACAAAACCGCTTATAAAGAGTTGCGAATAAATGCATTGAAATGCGCAAGCTTATTTGGATCGACGTATATTTGTGAGCAAACGTTTTCAGTGATGAAACTTAACAAAACAAAAAATCGAAACCGTCTGGCAAATGAAAATCTGGAAGCAATTTTACGAGTGGCGACAAGTAATGTGGAGCCAAACATAAACAAAATTGTTAGGTCAATGCAATGTCATGCATCAAAATAATAAAACATGAAATATTAAATTGTAATGATTAGATTACATTACGATTACATAATTACAACAAACATTTTTGAATGTTCTTTTATTTATATCATTTGTAGTAATTCATACTATTTAAAAATAAAAATATTTGTGTTAATAAGTATTCTTTGTAGTGGCCCGTCCTTGGCTTATAATTTTCCCGAGTGGCCCCTGTTCCCTATAAGTCTGTGCATCCCTGCGTTAGATAGTTGAATCTTCTTTTCAGAAAGTCCTAATCCTTTTCTTTCCGGAAAACCGTTCACACAGGTTTAAAAAAGCGATTATCAATAAACAAATATTTCTTCATTTTGTTTGCGATATTAATTTATAATTTATAAGTACATACAGACAGATATACTGCGTAAAATATTTAAAATTAATTACTTGTTTCTGTTAGAATACATACACTTATTTCAAAAACCATTAGCAAAATTTTATTTTAAATCTTTTACAACGAGACTCTATCATCTATGATAAATATGTTTACAATACCGATTCTTATCTAAAACATAATAACTATAACGTTCTTGACGGTGTGCTTGCGTTTGTAAGGGTGTCGGCTCCTTTATCTCTCTCTGAACCGTTGCTTCTATCGTTAATATGATGTCGCAGTCACACCTTCATGCAAAAACAAGGTTTACAGTGGTAAGCACCTTAAAATTATTTTTTCTATTTTGCGTTCGAAATGAACTCATTATGAAACCTAAAACAGTATCGAAATGAGCTTCATTTCGATACACTTTTTTTCATTTTTCAATGTTGGCGTTGTTCGAATACAGAAATAAATATCATTGCTGTCATTTGATTTTAAGAATTTATGTACATTTGACAGATATGATATATGTCCGTATTTTACACAAACAACGTATGCTGTATACAATTGACAACAACATATATATGTTTCTATGTCACTCATGTTTATATTTTTAAATGAAATATCAAGTAATGTTAACGAAAATTAATAAATATGTAATATGTAATATAATATACTTCGCGGATAGCAAGATTTAAATTTGAAAATGTCAAGTATCAATGTGACCAACTGCATGCTTTATATAAAAATTAAACTCTGAACTTTCAAATTAAAATAATTCCAATTTAAGCAAGTTATTAATGTAAAAAACGCAAAATAGAAAAAATAGTATAAAAAACTCGTTTCATAAGGCCTTTTGCCGCACTCGCTCTTTAGAAAACTCGCCGCTATCGCGGCTTGTTTTCTAAACTGATCTCGTGCGGCAAAATGGTGCCTTATTGTTTTTTAATATACTATTTTTCTAGGAAGATATTGTGCTCGTGATTGTCTTAGAATATTAAACAAAAAGTAGTATGAATTATTTTTTTTATGTTTTATTTATTATAAACAAATAAAATTAGTGTTGTTGTTAAACTCTAAACACGCAGCAATAGACTTAAAAGATGACACTCGAAAAAGCGAACAAAATAGAGGTTAACTTAAACAGGCCATTAAATACATATAATATATATACATATAAATAAACAAGTTTTCTGATGGTGTTCTTACTTCTTGTAATTTAGTCATTAAATATGACTGTAAAGAATATCCACTATCACCTACCTAAATATATCTCCCAAAAGTACCATTTTGAAATTTTCTTTTTAAACTACTATTGTTAAAAACTGTTTGGTCATGAGTTACTCCAGGTCAACGTGCTATAATATTTCTAAATTCTAATTTAGTACCCAGGTGAATCAATTTTTATCAATGTACAATAGGGTAGGGCGAAAATTTTTTTTTTTTAATTTAGTTTTTCCTGTATTAAACATCGATGCTCTAAGTACTTAAAAGTGCAGAGAAAAAATCGTTTTCTAAACTGATCTCGTGCGGCAAAATAGTGCCTTATGAAACTTGTTTCTTAATATACAATATACAAACAGCATTAAGAAACATTTCAGGACCCAAGTTAATAGAAATTTTTTTCATACTTTTGTATGTACAATCTCCTCTTTAATTCTTTAGTGTTGTATATTAAATTTGTCCTGTAATTCGAATATGTAATTCTGTTAGACAATAAATAAATAACTATTAATAAAAATACGGACAATTACTTGCTTATTAATATATTCAAAATATCAAAAAAACATGGGTGCAAAATATACATGTTACAAAAACTCATATTTAATAAAAACAAAACCATAATATACATTTTCAATTATAATTGAACCTCCTGTGTCCGTCGAAGCGGTAACCGTAGGCTGCTGCGTTTTTCGCGTCCACCAGTGCGGGATTTCGATGTTTATAAAAACTGCCGTGAGAGTGCGCTGCCCTAGAAGAACCGGTCCCCTCGCCACGCAAGTAAAACGCCTCGAAAGTTCCCTCAGGCGGTATAACTGATTCCAGTTCCGTGTCGTTCGGATCATAGGCGTCCACGATCAATTGCTGGACATACAAGAAGAAGAGAAACAAGACAAGTGAGCCACAACACACGCCCATTGTATCGGAACGGTTGTCAAACACGGCTGCACGCAGTTAGAAATAGAAAAATCCCCAACGAGCTGAGAGGAGAACGACTCACCGTATAAGATTCTCGACTATCTAGGTAATGTCGACCTGTCGTTACTGACCGAGAACTTTCACTGCTCGCTGCGATCTTTTTTTAATGTCAATTTTATTTGAATGTTCTAACATTGTTTATATTTATTCCGTTCACATAAGTAAATTATACGTATGTATTCCATTTTAAGAAATAATATTTGAAAATTGAATATGTACGTATATTCGATTTTCAAATATTTTCTTTAATTTCATGAATGTAAATTACTAATAAAAGGTTATTATAGACTCATAGATAATAATAATAATAATAATTTATTTCTAAGAAATAAGTAATTAAACTTCTAGTTTCAAAAATTCTTTTATTGTAAATACCACTACAATATTGTTTCGCCATACAATGGCTTCATCAGGTGGATGAAATACTGAATATGTACAATACAAGTTTGAATATTTATGTGAAAATTATTGGGGAAATGGTGGTGGAAATTTTTTTACAATCTTAAATTTAATAGAGGGGTTGTTTAAATCTAGTTGGTCATTTAAAGCTAATCCTAAACTATTGTATCTATTAATTTCTAAGTTTTCTAACATGTTAAGTTTTTTACTTTTTTCTTGAATGTGTAAAATTTTGAAATCTATATTAAATCTATGATTGATATCTCTACAATGACGTGCGAAGGTTGAATGTGTTTTCTTTTCTTTATGGCTTCTCTCGTGTTCTTTCATCCTAATTTTGAATGTCCTCCCCGTTTGTCCTATGTATACCTTATTACAATCTTCGCATGTTAACTTATATACATCAGAGTTTGATTCTTTGTCTATTTTATCTTTGTTGTTTTTAATAATGTTCTGTATAGTATTGTCTGTTTTAAATGATATATGTTCGTTATTAAGTTTTTTAATGAAAGTACCAATTTTTTCCGATATTTTTCCTAAGTAAGTGATTGAATTATAGGAATTAATTATCTTGTATTTTAATTTTGGATAAACTAAGGAAAGGGTTTTAGATTTTTGTTGGCTATTTAGGATGTTATTGACAATAGTTATAGAGTAACCATTGTTTAATGCTATTGTGTATATTCTATTTAGTTCAAGGTCGAAATTACTTTTACTCATAGGTACATGAATTAATCTATATACCATTGATTGGTATGATAATTTGTGTGTCATAGGATGAAAAGAATTAGCGTGTATTGTGGTATCTGTATGTGTTGGTTTATGGTATATAGCGAACTAGTGTTTATTAGTTTTGTGTGATATGGTTAAATAGAAAATTAATGCTTTTATTTATTTCTGTTTCTATAGTAAAATTTATTTTGGGGTGAATAGTGTTGATATAATTATGTAAAGTTTTTAATTGTCTATCGGAACTGTTAAAGCAAATTAATATGTCATCAACATACCTAAACCAATATACACAATTACCAAACAAGGGATGTGTACTAATTATAGTTTCTAAATTATTCCTGAAAATTGCCGCTAATAAGCCAACAAAAATCTAAAACCCTTTCCTTAGTTTATCCAAAATTAAAATACAAGATAATTAATTCCTATAATTCAATCACTTACTTAGGAAAAATATCGGAAAAAATTGGTACTTAATAACGAACATATATCATTTAAAGCAGACAATACTATACAGAACATTATTAAAAACAACAAAGATAAAATAGACAAAGAATCAAACTCTGATGTATATAAGTTAACATGCGAAGATTGTAATAAGGTATACATAGGACAAACGGGGAGGACATTCAAAATTAGGATGAAAGAACACGAGAGAAGCCATAAAGAAAAGAAAACAGATTCAACTTTCGCAAGTCATTGTATAGATATCAATCATAGATTTAATATAGATTTCAAAATTTTACACATTCAAGAAAAAGTAAAAAACTTAAGCTGTTAGAAAACTTAGAAATTAATAGATACAATAGTTTAGGATTAGCTTTAAATGACCAACTAGATTTAAACAACTCCCCTCTACTAAATTTAAGATTGTAAAAATTTTTCCACCACCATTTCCCCAATAATTTTCACATAAATATTCAAACTTGTATTTTACATATTCAGTATTTCATCCACCTGATGAAGCCATTGTATGGCGAAACAATATTGTAGTGGTATTTACAATAAAAGAATTTTTGAAACTAGAAGTTTAATTACTTATTTCTTAGCGTTATAATGAAGTTTCAACAAGTATCTCCTTCGTCAATTAACTATTTAATAATTTATTTATTCAGTTCCCGCTGTCAACAACGTTGACAACCTGTCAACCAATACACAGACATCTAGATTTAGTAATACGATAGAATAAAGCAAATGCAATAAAACTGTAATACTCGTAAATAGTTTAAAATTTAATTTGAATATCAACATTGGTATTGGTAAACTCATCTAGGTTGTAAACATGTTTCTGCATTAGATATCTTCGGAATACAGTTTCAAATGGTCTCGTTCAGTATTTTTTGCTTTCAGGTATATTACTAATAGGGACCTGATACTAGAGGCCCATGACTCACCGCCCACGGGCGTACTATTGAAAATTTGTATTTTTAAAGAGTTTTTAATTTTATTTATATAATTGGAAAACAAACGTTTGGTGATCTATAAAATACGAAATACATTTCTATTTGTTCATTTTTTAATTCAAGTTGAGTGAACGAGTATTATTACGTACATCTGTGTCCTCTGTTTTCATAGTGTAAAGTAGGGTGGAGCGATAATGTATGAATAAAAAAAAATTTTGTTTTTTAAAATGGTATAGCGATATAAAGTTGCATTTCAATGAGTAAATTAAACGTACGAAATATTACCTATTTGTAATGATGTTTTGAGGTGCCCCAACACAATTGAAAATTTAAAAAAATTACCTATTTTTCATATTGTGATCAAACTATATATTTTATTTGTTAGGTCAATATCTTATATTTTTTATACAGATTTAAAGAAGCGAGATACAAGAAATAATGGTAAACTAGATAATTATTCAGAAATACAATAATTATATATTAAATTGTTTTTTTGTATCAAAAGTAGGCATTTGTTGACGTGATAGTAGCCTTGCCCTGATGAAACCGTCTCGTTTATTTTTTCCACAAGCTGCACTTGAAGCTTCTGTCACCACTTTGATGCAGCGCTCAACGGCTTGAGTATGGCATGGAAAATCTTTAATTTTTTGACATGTGCTGAGACCGTCTTTGACAATGGCTTTCAAGTCGTCATTATATAAATTTAAACGGCTTGAGTATGGCATGGAAAATCTTTAATTTTTTGACATGTGCTGAGACCGTCTTTGACAATGGCTTTCAAGTCGTCATTATATAAATTTAAAGTCATAGGTGGCTCAGTTATCTCACAGTCTCGCCACGTTATAATGTCGGTATAATCTTCAGCATCGAAATTAAATGAAAGCAGTTTAAACGTTCGAAGTCCAGGAGCTTTCTCACTTCTTGCATTTAAAATTCGTCGATATGCTAGATCTCGTATGATTTCCCTTTCATCTCCAAGCATAGAAACAAGAACATTTTCTGGGTGACCAAAAAATCCATTTCGTTGGATTACCTTGTCAATGACCTTTTTCATATCGGCGTTCAAATAGCGACTCAGACTAATTGTTTGCCACTGGTACTTAGCTCCGTTTATACACGAGGGATTACATTTTATTCTAAACCACATCGGACCATAAACTCTCATCACGTACGTGGCTAATATCACCAATTTTTCTTCGGGGTCCGGTTTAGTAGCATATAATCTTAGAATTCGATTTGCTGTTGTAAGCCATCTAGAGTGGTTGAGAGATCTAGGTTCAATGTTAGCTAAATCTGAAGAAAAAACGCCAGTGCTGATAGCGATCATAATATCGTACAGATATTTTTGGTCGGTACTAAATCACCCCTGGAAATTTGAGGTAATATTGTAGGAATGGCGTTGAATTCGACTATTGGCATTGTTTCACATTTTTGTAACTGATATCCAATGGCACTTGAAAAGTATTTAGGCCCTGTAGTTTTTCCGTCCAAATGTAACAACAGATGTCACAGTGGTAATTCATTGGAATGCAACTGGCAGATAAACTACTGTAATGGTTTATTCAGTTCTTCTTCCATCAAACGAATAATACAAGCTTTAAAACCTGTGTTTACTACTGTTCCATCGCAACCAACAGCAACTATTTCACTGAGTTTCACCGATTTGGATTTCAAGTGAGTTAATATAGTATCTTTAATACATTTAGCAGTTCCCAACTCACATGTGACATGCCCGAAATAGTCGCTTCCTGGCTCTGATAAAATCACATAATGGTCTTCTAGTACCCTTTTTCTGTAAAATTTATTTTTTCTCCGAATACTAATCAACGCTTTATCCTTTTTTCCATCAAAATACATACCGCGTAGGGTTTTCTTGCGATCTGCATCCTGTAAAGCTGTTCTGACGTTAGTTCTTTCACGGCGCAACTTTGAACGATCAATAACACCACTTGGATCCTATGGTGAAATAATGCCAACATCTTTTAACGCAGAAGAAGCTATAATAGCAGCGGCTCTGTCAGAAACTCCAGTACGATCGCAGGCAAGAGCTAATGATGGTAAATTTAATCTCCTTTTTTTTGGAGGCGGATCAACTGTTTTTTTTTGTGCTTAAGGTAAGGACTAGAAGCTACGCTATCGCTTGAACTGTCGCTTTCGATTGCCAAGTCTTCAGGTAAAGAACGCGAACAACACGGTTTCTCAAAATCAGTTATCTCTCTGTTACGCGATAAACTTTTTTGTTTTCTTTCTTCTTTTTTCTTATTTTTTATTGTTTCAATCACATCTACACCGCCTATGATCATTTTTCTTGTTGTTCTTTGATCGAGTAAAAAATTTATTTCTTCCTTGGGAACACGACTGCCTTTTAAACAATTACAATTTGAGAAAAGTTTACATTTGCAACTGCAAACATCAAATAATCCGTGGGACTCAGTTATAAATCTATTGATCTTTTCTTCGTAATTTTTGTTTGTTTGACGACCTTTATAAGGTTTCATTACGATTCTATATTTGTCATGGTAGAAACGAATAAGTTGTAGAATTCTCTTAACACTAACAGTTGGCAGTGAAGCTTTTTGCCAAATTTCTAAAACTTCTTGAGCCAATATTTCGGATATGTCGTGAACGGTTGGCTCTTTTACTGTTTTATTGGGCTTTAATTCATTTTTAATGAATAGGTAATTTTTCATAACGTCATTATTAGTTGGTAATTGAGATACTGGTAACTTCTCTGGTAATCCGAACACAGCACAGGTCATCATTTGTCGTGTTTTGACTTGAGACATTTTACTGTAATAAAGATGTATAATATGTGCTAAAGTATTACAATAATATCTGAAACCTAAATAGGAAATTGAAAATACTACTTACATGAGTCTTATTTCTTGATCTCAGACGTAAAATTCAAAGGGTATCACAAGTGAAATAGTACTCACGCGAGTTGACTATAGCGTTCGAATAACATTTTAGGAGAGTTGCGAAATCGTCTCCACGTGCTTCAACACCCACGCGTCTTAATACGCTCGCTTCGGATTATATTTTTCTATCTTATACTAACTGCGCAACACTCAGTGTCTAATTTAGCGTTCATTAAATATTTTTGATTTTTCGACTAAATTCATGAATTTTGCCAAACTTAATAATGTCGGGGGCACCTCTAAATATATCATGTGCGAAATGAAATTTTCTGTGTATATTTGGGAGATAATAGAGCAACTTTTTACAGGTATTCCAAAGCTATTGCTAAATTTAAAAAAAATCGCTCCACCCTAGAGTACAGTGCTCTTGGATTATATGTATGGTAATATGAATACATTTTATATCCGTTGTTACGAAAGTCTTGCGCAATTAGAAATTGCTTGTTGAAGGGATTTCACGAATACTAAGTATTGAAACATAGTAATTGAAACATTTTGCAGACAATATCCGCTAAAAATATCAAGTTCAACTTTTTATAATACGGTGTTTTTTTTCTTCTGCAATTTTCTTACTATTATTGGCAAAAAGCTATACCTGAATTTTGAAAATAAAGATACAATGGTTATTTGATGTGTAAGTTGTATAAATTGAAAGTACATATGCATGTAACATAATTAAATAAGCGATAATAAATTATAATGGCCAACACACCTTTAGCTTCAAAACAGCAAACGAGAATAATTTTCTCGTTTGCTGTTTTGAAGCTAAAGGTGTGTTGGCCATTATAATTTATTATAAGCTGAGGAAAGAGAACCAAAAGTATTGACATCAAAAAAATCTCAGGACAAACTAAACAATAGTTATATTAAAATATGGGAAAGAAAGTGAGAGAGATGATGATAAATGTGAGTTATCAGATTTGGTACAAGATCTACGAAATAAATTAGCGGACGCGAACAGCAGAAATATGCTACTCGACGAAAACTACACGAAATTAAAGAAAGAAGTGAGGGACTTGGAACATAAAACTGAATACTTAAATGTTACCTTAGACGAAAAGAATAAAATTATTCAAGACTTAAAAAGCTATAAGCAACCCATATCATCAATGCATACGCAGACAGAGACATGTTACTTCGCGGAGGATGAGCAAAAATTGGACTTGCCAAAAAAGTCAAATCACATTCATTTAAACGATAAAGAGCCAATTAAAAATACAAATACAGAAATACGGAGTATTATTGATGGGGATAGTGATAATTAGAGAACGGACACGCTTACCACATGACGCAAAGCCAGTGCAGTACTGGCGAAAGGCTGTATTTCTAAAATATTTAATTTTATTTATATAATTGGAAAACGAACGGGTGGTGATCTATAAAATTACGAAATACATATTTATTTGTTGAAAAGTTGTATTTATAAAGTTTTTAATTTTATTTATATAATTGGAAAACATACGGGTGGTGATCTATCTATCTAAAATTACGAAATACATATTTATTAATTAATTTTATTTATATCATTGGAAAACAAACGGGTGGTGATCTATAAAATTACGAAATACATATGTATTTGTTGAAAAGTTGTATTTTTAAAGTTTTTAATTTTATTTCTATAATTGGAACATTTTTATTTGTTCATTTTGTCGTTCAAGTTGAGTAAAGGAGTATTAATATTGACTAGCAATAGTTTCTCAAGGTTTTCTTCTGTCAATTTTGTTCTCTTTGAATTAAGTACATCCTTATAAATAGAAAACGTCGCAACTGGTTATAGGTGCATACTGTAAATATTCCTTTATTTCTTCATATTTAGCCGTTAGATTTTGTGGAATTGTCTCCATACATAATTGCTGCAATGTAATTAAATCTGGATTTCTATTAAGAATTGCTTCAAACTTTTGCCGAAGGCCACATCCGAAGTCACTTGGAATACTTTTCAAATTATGTATTAACAGCCACATCTAATGTGGTTAATCCGTCATTTAATTTGAGATTTCGATTTTGAAAATAAGTGATTAGTTTTGGCAATTTTCCAAAGTGTTCGTGAAGAAAGTACAACTGATTTTTTAAATTTGGGATTTGTGTGAGCTCCTTGCACTCACCAATACTTCTAGCATCCTCCTTTAGCAGTGTTACGAAATGTTTTAGACTATCGAAATTCTCAGCATAATAACTAGTAGCTTCCAGCCATGTTCCCCATCTAGTTATTACTGGAGTGGGAGGCAGTGACAGAGATGGAAATTTTTCCCTGAAAAGAGCTACTCTCAATGGTGCTTTTCTGAAAACTATTTTAAAAGCTGATACAAGTCTATCAACTTCCGGAAAAGCGTCTCTGATATATTCACAGATTCTGTGGAGAGCATGTGCTACACAAGTAATATGCAGCATATTAGGATATGTTTTCTTCAATAGTCTGCCTGTTTTTAACATATACGCAGCACTATCACTGACAAATAAAAGTATTTTTTCTTTGTACGTGGCGTCCGAATGAAGCTTTTTTTGCATATTCTCCTTAATGGCTACAGCAACTGTTTCCGCATTAACTCTATTGATAACACTTGTTGCTATTACATATGAGTTATAGGGAATAGTTGGATGTAGTACACCAGCTACAACATTTACCACACAGCGTCCTAACATATCCACCGTTTCGTCGGCGCTTATCCATATGTATTGATTTAAAAGATGGCTTCTAATGCGTTCTACTGTTCTCGTATAGCACCTAGAAACATAATATTTGCGTAAAGTTGATTCATCAGGAACATTTCGACCAGTATATTTTTGAAGAAATATTTTTAAAGTGGGATTGCTAAGTTTATTTAATGGAATATTAGCCGCCATAAAAGTTTTACAGAGTTCAGATGTGTTTGCGATCCTAAGTGACGAATTTTTGACGATATTTTACGGATTTTGTAATAAATTTCGGAATCACTGACAATGGACATACAATCAGTATGACCGTCAATCCAACTCGCCATTGTTTTACAATGCCGTTCTCGACATTCTTCCATATCATGTCTGAAAAGGTAACTTAAACAATACTCTAGATCTAAATAAATGAAAACTAAAAATGTGTGAGTAAGTTATTGAAACTGAACGAAATTCAATGCACACTTACGTCGAAATAATTGGTAGAAATAGATTCAATCAAGCGATATTAAACAGGATCTATCACAAAAATTACGATGTAATTAACAGTTAAAACTATGAAAACAAGAAACTTACTCACAGCACTTTATTTATCTTACGAAATATAAACCAATAAATAAAATACATTATAAAAACCCCGCTTCTATCTACGCTCATGAAAACACTTTAAAAAACACTATATTCTCCGAATACAATAGCTGTGTTGTCCATTGTTATCGTGCGAGACCAGGTAGCCGGAATGTACTGTGCGACGTTATACACAATTCCAATTGCCGATTGCGTTTTATGGAAATTGCATCCGTTCTCTAATCATTAGGCATAGGGAATACGTATGAGTACATACGATGTATATGTATATGGAAAGGCCGATCCAATACCGGCGAAGACCGCGACGGCCGGCAACGATTGTATCCGATTGTTTCGCAAATACAAGTTAGCAGTAATCATTTGACCATCGACATAGGTACTTGTGATGCATTCTAAAATAACATTTACGAATTGCAAGGGATTTGCTTTTCTTATTTCTTTCAGTAGATGCAGGAAATATTTTAAGCTGCGGTGCGTCGCATAAACAAAAGCGTAATTCTAATAATTAAAGAATAATCCTAATAAAATAAATAAAAAAGGATTCTAAAAATTATAATAAATTATACAAGAGGTTCAAAAATTCCTCCTTGCACAGCAGGACATTGTCCTAGGCGGTCGTAGAAATTAGCTCTTACATTTGCTAACATGTCGGCAGTTAATGAATTCGCAGCCTCAGTTATTTTTTCTCTCAAAGCAACTAGATTTTCTGCTCTACCAGCTTCATGAATATAAACAATATCTTTTAGATATCCCCACAAAAAGAAATCTCATTTGGAGATAGATCAGGAGATCGCGGGGGCCATTTAATGTTTCCTGTTCCAGTAACAAGACGGTCAGTAAAAGTATTTCCTACAAATTCCTTTACCCTCACTGCATTATGTGCTGGACAGCCATCATGTTGAAACCAAACGATTTCCTGATTTATTCCAATGTTTTGAATGGCGGGAAGTATTTGATTTTCCAGTAATTCGAGATACTTGTCGGCATTTAATATACCATCAATAAAATAGGGGCCTATAGAATGGTCACCTAAAATACCTGCCCAAATGTTTAGTTTTTGAGGATACTGAGTGCGATTTGCAAAATGCCGGTGTTGATTTTCCGAAGCTCAATATCGAAGAACAGAAGGATTGTGCTTTCCGTGTAATGGAAAAGTTGCTTCATCGGTGAAGAGAATATTTTTAACGAAATTTTCATGTCGATGTATCTTTTTGATAACGTCTTGACAAAACTCCATTCTCCGAAAATTGTCGTCGGGATATATTTCTTGAGTTTTCGAATATTTAAAACATTTTAAACCATTACGTTTCCAAATACGTGAAATAGTTGTGTTACATGTACCCAATTCCTCGGCAGCACTTCTAGTAGATCTCGTGTTATCAATTTGCACAATACTACAAATTAATACATTCCGCCGTTCTCTTTCCTCAATTTTTTGTGGTGATACCTCTCTTGGTTTGCATTTCGTACAGTTATTGTGACAGAAACAAGTTTCAAAAATATTTATAATATTATAAATTGTTTGTCTGCAAGGTACAGAACGGTCTGCAAAAGTCACCGCAAACAAATTCATGCACTCCATTGCAGACTTGCCAGCATAAAACCATTTTACTAACTGAAGCTTTTCAGTGGGTGTATAAAGAGCCATTATACATTAATTTTATTGTACGCTTTCAAACTGTAACGGCCGCAGCTAGACTGAATGCAAAATTTCAGTCAATCGGTATCGAAAACAATCGTCAGTCGTCGCGGTCTTCGCTGGCATTGGACTTACTTTCTCATGTACGTATACATTGTATGTACTCATACGTTGATTCTCTATGCCTAATGATATTCAACACATACGGTATACGCTCTCGTATTATAAAATATGAAAATTAATAATCTAATTGCTGAGAAAACAAACAAAATGCGCCTAAACGTTTCAAAGAAAATACCCTCTCACCAAATTTATTGATCAATAAGCAAATGTTTAAAGATAGAACGATCAGTATCTTCTTAAGTACATTTACCTTTCTTAAATCAGTTTGTCCGTTAATTAAATTACTAGAGGATCGGTCCAATATTATTATGAGAAAGTAAATAAATTGAAATTAGTATTCTAAAACAACTAATATTAAACTGGTATTAACTGACAAGCGAGTGCTATTACAAATAATTAAAACCACTTGTATCATTTTTAATCGACGAGATAAAAGCTTTATTTCGGATTCTGAATCAAAATTAAATAACCGGAATGATGTTGCACACCACAGGTGGCAATTAAAACTTGTTTATTGCCTAATTTCTCATATTTCGGTAATATCCCATGGCAAGATAAAATCTAACTAATTAAAATGCTCTTTAATATCGAGATTACTGTACTTTACCGAAGACTAGAGTTTTTTTGGCTACGTATCTGTGTATACTCCGTATCAACTCTATCAGTACTTAATACAATTTAGATTGATTCAAAATATAGGGAATAAGCTCCTGGATTTTTTTGAAAAAAAAATAACCAAATCGCCAGTGGGATAATAATAATAATAATTTAGCAGCAATATGTGTATTTATACAACATTACTTTAATTAATAATATAAAGAAAAAAATCTTAAAAACCAACCAATTATTTATTTGTAACGAAACACCTTTATATATCGGCTATTATTGTTTCTTTTTTGGTGGCCGTTACTGACAAGTTTTACTGTAACACTAATTGTAATAATAACAAAAGAAAATTTTCATAAACATGTCGTTAACAGTAAGCTGTCTCGGAGTGTATCTCTCCTAATACGCACATACGTAGGTTACGCATAATTCTGTACTTCTATTCCCCTAATATCTAATTATAAAGCCGAAAAGTTCAGAATATCTACACGTGGAGATGTTATCAGGGAATTCTAACGATCATCTACACTGATCGAGAACTGTGAGAAAATCATTTGTCATGCAGCGGATAGTTATTGAACATTTGAACCCGGTTATTTCGGTTTCTTTCCAAGTTGCCGTCTAATATTTTATTATGTTAATACCAGTAAATATTGTACAGGGTACATCCAATAATATGTTGAACCAATACAACGTTCAATTTTATTAAATTTATTTTATTTATTATATTTCATCTTTATCAGGAAAACAACAGCAGTTTTAACGTAATACGATATTTTTTTGTATTATTTGCAAAATACTCTTTCTTCTAGAAAAGACAAGTAACAAGAAAAACCCTAATCACAATATAACTTAATAACTTTAAATACGTATTTCGGGAACTAAGTTGCGATCTTCAGTAGAACAATCTGAAATAGAAAGATAGTGTTAAACGTAGCGTCTTTGACTAAGGTACAACCTTTAAAATTGTTCTTCACCAAATCGCCAGTGGAATAACACTGTTAGTGTTAAAATTGTATGAAAAAAACCACATCCGTCCAGAAACGTGCAGATATCGATATTTCACTGTCGTTACAGATCATCAGTACACGATATTCGGACATAGACATGATTTATATTTGTATACTTTCGTGTATATATACGAATTATATTGAATTTAATTGGTGTGAGAGATGACAATTATTCAAATCTCATCTCACATGCAATTGTCGCTTAATTTGTTGCGTTGATTCTACAATCTGACAAGATTACTCCTGCCGAAGAATGTAGACGCAAACAGGTCGCGACGTCAGCCGGCCGGGTTGTGCGGATAATTAAAATTGTATGAAAAAAACCAGAAACGTACAGATATCGATATTTCACTGTCGTTACAGATCATCAGTACACGATATTCGGACATAGACATGATTTTTATTTGTATACTTTCGTGTATATATACGAATTATATTGAATTTAATTGGTGTGAGAGATGACAATTATTCAAATCATCTCACATGCAATTGTCGCTTAATTTGTTGCGTTGATTCTACAATCTGACAAGATTACTTCTGCCGAAGAATGTAGACGCAAACACGTCGCGACGTCAGCCATCCGGGTTGTGCGGATAATTAAAATTGTATGAAAAAAACCACATCCGTCCAGAAACGTGCAGATATCGATATTTCACTGTCGTTACAGATCATCAGTACACGATATTCGGACATAGACATGATTTTTATTTGTATACTTTCGTGTATATATACGAATTATATTGAATTTAATCTTGTCAGATTGTAGAATCAACGCAACAAATTACAGTTACATCAGTAGTAAGTTAGTGGTATAAGTGTGTACACGTGTGTGAGCCGTTCTCCAGAAATCATAGCGGAAGTTTAGGAGGCCTATTCTAGTTTGCTAATTTGCTGAAGATAAACTTCGAAGATGAATTTTATGATAAGATTACATGCATATGCATATATAATATATGTGCATGTGCATACATATCGATATAGCAGTAAACACCCATACAAAAATACTGGAAAGAAAAACGTAGTTTTTTTTTCCCTTTTCTTAACATATCGCATCTTTTATTATGAATAAAATTGAAAATATTCCGGACGATGTTTCTCGGAATATAATAATTCGAACAATTACGGATTTAACAAATAAGCAAACTGAAATATTAAAAAACGAAATTAGGGATATAAAAATACAGATAAACATAGATAAGGAACAAATACTGGGAGAGATATACAAGTTGAAGGAAAAATACCAATACTTAGAAAAATCATTAAAGAAAAACAACATCATAATTTTTGGTTTAGAAGTAACCGACAATAACCTATTGAACTATACCCTAAACATTTTCAAAAGTCATCTAAAAATCGATATAACGGAAAATGATATCAGTGATATTTACAGTATAGGTAAAAATAAGGATAAGAGACCAGTAGTTGTTAAATTTATATCATTTCTAAAAAAGAAACAAATATTAAACAATGCTAGAGGATTAAAAGGAACTAACATTATTATATCTGAGGATTTAACAGTAGAAGAGCGTGCTAGAAATAAAATATTGAGAAAACATTTACAAATAGCACGTGAGAAAAAGTTGAATGCCTGCCTACATAAAAAATAATAGACTTTATATTAATGGCGATGTCTATAATGCTGAACAGCTAGAGGGAAAGGAAGGCGAGAATAATGAAATTATAATTCCAGAGCAATTATCAAATAGTGCTCCACCAACCCCAACCATTCGAAAGGCAATTTCGGAGGCAGTACCTTCTCCTACCGAAGAAAGAAACACTATTGAAGAACAAAGCAGTGCCAATACATCAACCTTTACACCGATAAAACTATGTGGTGTTCATGAAGAAAATACGGCACAAAGTACTGATAAACCTAGAAAACTGAGATCTGCATCGGCTTCAGAATCCATGCAAACTAGACCCTTGGTCGCTGAGCGTTCCGGAAATATCAAGAAACAAACTGCTGCCACAAAATCTGGAAAAGCAAATAAGTAAATTGGACACAATAGATCTGTAAGTAGTTTTAAGTCTAAATAATAAAATGTAATAAATGTGTTCAGATTCCTTTCTTCGCTCACGTGTTTTGCTATATTTAAAATTGTGCTATGGACTCATATATTAGAGACTATATAAATAATTCTATAGATACCGTGGTATGTAATAGTATTGATGAATATGCTGTGAGTTTAAGCGAAACAAAGAAAGACTTTTCAATATTTCATACTAATATACGTAGTATTCTAAGAAATTTCGATGAATTCCTGGTACTCATGTCTGCAATCAGAAGCTCGTTCGATATTATAGTGTTGTCGGAGACATGGAAAGTACACCAGGTGAATTTATTTAATATTGAGGGATACAAAATGATATATAACTGTGGAGATTTGAATCAAAACGACGGTATTATAGTGTATATCAAAGAGAACATTGCATTTACCTATGGTGTGGTTCGGATGGGAGACATAAAAGCTATCCACCTGGAACTGAGTGGGCTGGAGGAGAGGATTTGCATAACAGCAATATATAGATCACCAAGTACTTGTCCATTACTATTTGTTCAAGAACTAGAAAACTACTTAAAAGGTATTCAAAAGAATTTTGGTCTGCACGTCATAGTGGGTGATATCAATATAGATATTCTTCAGGAAACCAATTATGCGCAAGAATATTTAAATATGTTATCCAAGGAGGGATTTACATCACAGATAAATAAATATACAAGAGTGCAGAAAACCCAAAAATCATGCTTAGATCATATTTTCACAAAAACATATATTAAGCAAAGTAAACTAACTCCAATAATTTTAGAAGACGGAATTACTGATCACTTTCCGATAATATTACATGTCAATGTTGAAATGAATCGACAAAATGATCTGACTCCTGATTTGGACCAATATAAACGATATGTGGATTATCGGGCAATCAACTATCAATTAAATTCAGAAAATTGGGATGATGTGTATAATGCTCAAAATGTTGATGACAGTATGAGTATCTTTATTCAAAAAATAAAATACTTTATTACGGAAAACACCAGATATGTAAAAGCAATAAGAAAAACCACTGGAAGAAAGCCTTGGATTACACCGGGACTTTTGAAATCCATCAACAGTAAAAATCACATGTATATGCAGGCTAAAAAATATCCAGACAATGAACTGCTCCAACAAAGATACAAAGAATATAAAAATTGTTTATCTACATTAATAAAACAAAAGAAAAAATAATATTATCGTTCAAAAATATCTAAGGGAGGTCAGAACTCTAAAACACTTTGGAAAACAGTAAATGAAATATGTAGCAAAAATGGGCAAGGGGGAGACTTGGATCATATAAAAGTCGGTGATGATGTAATAGATGATCATCAAGATATGGCAAATGTGTTTAATAAATATTTCTCGAGTATAGGACACAAACTAGCACAAGCGATTAAGATTCCTAAAAAATATAAACCTATTGATAATGAAATAGAACATACAATTTTTCTTGCCCCTACAAATGAAGCAGAAATTAAAAAATATATAGCGGAGTTAAAAAATAAAAAGGCACCGGGTATAGACAATATTACATCAGAAACATTAAAGCAAATTGCTGACCAAATTGCAAAACCACTCACTCACATAATTAATAACTGCCTCGAGAATGGAATGTTCCCCGCGGAACTAAAGATAACCGTTGTGAGGCCACTTTATAAAGAAGGAAGCAGATCACAAATAAATAACTATAGACCTATATCACTTATCTCTAGTGTTGCAAAGATACTGGAAAAAGTAATAACAATACGGCTAGTTAACTTCTTTGAAAAATATCATGTGCTTTCGGATAATCAATTTGGCTTCCGCCGGGCGAAATCCACACAGGATGCAATAGAATACCTAACTTCGAGATTATATAAAGCAATTGACGAAACTTGTCCCTGTGTATGTGTTTTCGTAGACTTGGCGAAAGCATTTGATACGGTATGCCATGCAAAGTTGCTGCAGAAGTTAGAAAAGAATGGTATAAGAGGAATAGCTCATACATTACTAAAAAGTTACTTGACTGGTAGAAAGCAACTTACGAAAATGGGCGATAAACTTAGTGATGTGGAGGACATGGTATGTGGTGTTCCACAGGGGACTGTCTTGGGTCCTGTATTGTTTGCTTTATATATTAATGACTTACTACTCACGGACATTGATGGTGACATAATAAGTTACGCAGACGACACTGCAGTAATTTTTACGGCCGATAGCTGGAAAAAGCTAAAAAATAAAGTGCAAGAAAATATGAAGAAGATTAAGAGGCATTTGGATTATAACTTACTTACAATGAATACATCTAAAACAAAATATATGTCATACACCTCATATGAAGCAAATCTGCCTTGCATGGGATCACTCATTATTGACGAAGGAATCAGTATTGATGAAGTAGAATACACAAAATATCTTGGAATAAAAATTGATAGGCATTTACGATGGAATATACATATACACAACATTGTCAAAAAAATCAGAGGTTTGTTATATAAATTCAAATATCTAAGAGAGTTGTTAAGTCAACAACAGATGAAAACATTATATTTTGCTTTAGTACAATCACATATACAATATGGCATTGTTGGATGGGGTGGTGTAGCAGATTGCCACTTAAAGAGTTTAGAAGTTATTCAAAAATACATATTGAAAATTATGATGAGAAAAGAGCGAACTTACCCCAGTGACATCCTTTTCAGTGAGGCTGGCGTAATGGATGCCCGACAGATATACTGCCTGGAAACACTGTTATACCTCAAAAGTAGGAAAATTAGAATACCATTACTCAACCATCATTATAGTACAAGAAATAAGCTTGCCATTACAGCAAAACCTCGACAGTTAAAATCAATTGGCCAAAAAAGTTTCACCTACCTCTCACTGAGGCTATATGATCAAATTCCTGAGGAGCTTAAACATATCCCATTCTCATACGTCTGGAAAAAGAGAATTAAAATATGGATTTTTAGTAAGCAAAGAAAATTTTACCACGACATTATAACCGGAAAGGATACTTACCTGCCAATGTAAATAAAAGAACTTGTTATAGCCTCTATACCAATTATTATGACAATATAACCGAAAGAGACACTTACACTTGTAATTGTGCACACGAGCTTTGCACGTTTCTGGACGGATGTGGTTTTTTTCATACAATTTTAATTATCCGCACAACCCGGATGGCTGACGTCGCGACGTGTTTGCGTCTACATTATTCGGCAGGAGTAATCTTGTCAGATTGTAGAATCAACGCCACAAATTAAGCGACAATTGCATGTGAGATGAGATTTGAATAATGGTCATCTCTCACACCAATTAAATTCACTGTTAGTGTTATCTAACTTTAACGAAACTCTACTGTTCAATGACTCTTAGCTAATCTAACCCGTAAAAGGTATGGTATACTTATTGAAATCCACAGTTGCGAATTAAATTTTGAACAGTAATAGAGGCGTGGGTGCATTGCCATGTAATAGTCGAAAGTCTTCCATTAATTTCTCCGAGAGTTTCTCGCAAATAGTGTTTCAGAAAATTGATATAAGAATGAAAAATGATATTAGCTTACGTAAAATATTGCGCAACCTTTTATGATCTTTTACGTTCGGCATCTGACTTCTTTTTTATTCTGTACCAACCATTTCAAAGCTATGGAATGGGTGTCTTTCAGACGTGCTTCAGACGTGTGTTCAAAAAAGAGTTTGTTATGAAATTTTCAAGTACGTCAACTAAAAAATTTTGCTGCTGTCAAGTAGCTGTCACTTTCATTTATACAACGTATTCCAAAAAGAATTACATCTAGTTGTCTACGAATTTCTCCTATAAATTATGATGTTCTGCATTCTTGAAATGCGGATATTAAATGGTATGAAGGTTATCTACCTGTCACTGTCAAAATTTATCATCGAGAGATATGGTGATGAAATTAGTAACAAGTACAATTAGATTACACTGGCCTACAACCATTTTGGTGCTGGAGATTTTAGATCCGATTTTAAGTATGTCTTACATGGCGATATCAAAAATGTTACCTGTTTTCTTCTGTCAGCTCTAGTTCCCGAGAAAAAAAAACACAATTCACGAAAAAATATATATTTTATTAACATTAAACATCAAGAAATTGTGATTTTCTAGAATGAAACTGACTCGAGCAATCTCGCATGATTCCCCAGCAATATTCAGCCATCATATGACTGTCCCACCTTCCTTGGTATCTATTCTCCATTGTTTTTAGTTCTTGGTGGAAACGTTCCCCTTGTTCTTCGCTTAGATCTCCTAAATTGTGTTGGAAATGATGTAGATGACTATTGAGATAGTGTAATTTTATACTCATATTACAGCTTAAATCTTTGAATCGCACCAGCATTTCCTCTACTAGTTCTACATAGTTGTCAGCCTTATGATTTCCGAGGAAATTTTGTGCAACTGCTACAAAAGATTGCCAGACAAGCCTCTCCACATCATTCATACAAGTCTCAAAATTAGTTGTGTCTTTCATCAATTTACGTATTTGAGGTCCATCAAAGATACCTGCCTTTAGTTTTTCAGTACTTAAACCAGGAAATTTGTGAGAAATATACTGGAAACATTGACCATTTCTATCGAGAGCCTTAAAAAATTGCTTCATTAGCCCTAATTTTATATGCAATGGCGGAAGAATGATTTTTTCTCTTGAAACTAAGCGTTCATTTATAACATTTCTTTCCCCAACAACAAGAGCATCTCTCACAGGCCAATTTTTTGCAGTCCAATGACGTGATTTAGCTCGACTGTCCCAGAGACAAATAAAACATGGATATTTAGTATAACCACTCTGTTGACCCAATAAAAAATTAACCATCTTCAAGTCGACGCAGATCACCCAGTTATGTTCAATATATTTTATTTTTTGTAAAAGATTTGAAATTACCTCATATTCTTCTTTTACACATGTTGAGTGAGCAATTGGAACGGGAGCATATTTATTTCCATTATGTAGAAGAACTGCTTTTAGACTTCGTTTACTACTGTCAATAAAGAGACGCCATTCATTCGGCTGATAGATCGTTAAACCCATGAAAGCTAGCAAACCACTCACATTACAGCAATACACAAAATTTTCATCAGATGAAAAAAACTTCAATAACTTTCCCTCTCTCGTGCGATATGTAGACACTCGAACATCTGAGGAAAGACAATTTTTTTCTTTTAATCTTGACGCTAGTAACTCAGCATGTTCCTTCGAAAGATCTAAGTCTCTGATGAGGTCACTAAGCTCATTCTGCGAAAATGGCTTAGGATCTGATGTTTTCCGCAGTATTGAAAGTCATCATCTACTTGGGAAGAAATAGGTATTTCAGCTTCATCCTCCTGAGATTGCTGCACTACCTGGTGAAAAGTTGGTATTGGAACATTTTCTGAATGAGGAACAGGTCTTTGTACTGAAGAAATATTGGAGTATTTCCATTTATGGCGATTGTTTTTGTTGATGCCCACTATATTAATCATACAAAAGTAACAGTCGTCATAATGATTTTTTTGTTCTCGCCATATCATAGGCACTCCAAACTTCAAAGACTTACGTTTCCCTCTCTCCCATTGTCGCAAATGTTCAACGCATATTTTACAAACACTATGAGGCACCCACACTTTATCTTGGTGTAGAATTTCAATACCGAAGTAAGCAAAATACAAACGACGCACTGTGTTTGTAATCGATTTACGCTGATTTTTCAGTATGTATTCACCACAAACATAACAAAATTTATCAGGATCGTTAACAAAACGTCTAGACGTACTAGCCATAATGAAATAGTAACACAAACTTTATCGATGATATTGTAATAATGACTAATTACGAACAAGACCATAACAAGACCGACAACAATTCACAATGAGGGTAGTAGGTAAACTAGAGCTGATGAGTTAAAATGACGTATGTCAATATACTGTACATTACCTACTTTATCGACAATTCAAACAAACAGAGATGCACCAAAAAAAAATTTTTTTTTTGTAGGCCTGTCTTATTAATTTAAATTAATTTAAGTGTTGAATATGGTCACCATTCTATTGAAAGCATAATGCAATACGACGTTTCATGTTGTCAAAAATATTCTGCAATACATTTGGTGTTATTTCATTACATTTAATTGTAATTGTATTCATGAAGTCATTTAAGTTATTCATTCCTGTATTATATACTTAATTTTTTACCAATCTGAAAATAGCAAAATCTAACGGAGTAAGATCTGGTGGCTGCACTGACCAAACACCTCTGCTTATAACTCGATGAGGGACGTACACTTCTGAAAGCGCTAAATTTTCACGAGTTGTATGTGCGGTAGCCCCATCTTGCTGGAAGTAACCCCCATTGAATTCGTCTCGTTGCACTCGAGTTCAAAATGGTGTTAATAACTGTTATCGGTATCGTTGGCTATTAATGTTATTATGAAAAAATATTGCTCTTATTTTTACACGACGAGATACAGCTAACCATACTCCAACTTTAACAGGATGTAAAGGAACTTCGATGTGATTGTCTGGGTTGTTTATAGACCATGTTCTGTAATTTTGTTTATTTACAAACCCGCTTACTTAAATGAAACTATGCTTCATCAGTAGAAAAATTAGATCAAGAATTTCGTTATTATTTAAATTTTCTTGAAAGAAATTGCAATAATTAAGCCTACTAGCGTGATCTCTAGGTAAGACCTGTTGAACAATCGATATTTTGTATGGATACATATTGCTATGAATTGTGATTTTATATACCGCTTATTCACAATTCACAACCAATGTGTCCAGCATCGATATTCAGTCGGTTTAACTGCCAGGATGAGACTGCTTTTCCCTCAGGGTTCCACTCGGAAAAGTGGAAAACACAAATAAATTAATAAATAGTTGAGCGCCACTCAAAATTTATTTGAGAAAAGTTATGATAATGTTTTTAAGTTACTTGTAAACTTCTTGAAGTAAGGTTAATTTCAATGACACAAACAGTATAAAATAAATGAAACTTTAATAGAATAAAAAAAAAATAAAAAAAAGTATATCTTTATGAAGTATAAAGATAAATATTGCGTCATAAAACAATATTATTAAGGTAAAATTATTATACGAAAATGACCGTTACGTATAATTAAACATCCTTATTGACTCCCGAGCAAAATTAAGACTAATAAATTACAAAGAAGTATTTCAATTTCTCCCACAATATTTAACGTAAACAAACAGATATAACAGACCGAACAAACCTCTACGCATGTGCAAGCCACATAAAAAAAATGCCCTTGATAATACCAAGCGAACAAAATTTAAAGTTATAGAAAATTTTTTTACTTAGAAATTTTAAAAAACGTTCTTTGTCATTTAATTCAAATACTAAGATTAAATATCAATATAACAAAATTAATACAATGAAAATGCACAGTTAAAATCATTCAAGTAATAATAATTATAATAATTAGTAATACAATTTAACTTACGTAAATGAAAAAAAATATTTTTTTTTACGAGACACCTGAGTTAGAAAACGTATAAAATTCACTACGAGATCAACAAACTCGTATAAATATAACGGTATTGAAATCAAGCACAACCACTAATTAATAAAAATCAAATATATCTTATAAACCACGTCTTCTCAACCCAGATAACATTTAGTGTCTGAAGCGGATACAGCAAATCCGGCGTGCTACAACTACACAAGTCAAAAATATAAATCAAAATAAAATATGCATTCATAAATAATAAATTTCAAAAATTATACACTGGCATCCAAAATAATTATACAATATAAAATAATGTTTTTCAAAATATTTGCGGGGAAAAAAACACTTACAATAATGTAAATCCAATAATTATTAATGAAATTCTTGATTTACTAAACATATGCATAGAACAAAATTACTTATTAGGTAACTTATTAGGTTTAATCATGGGTAATCCCCTAAGTCCGTTATTAGCTGAGATTTTTATGGATCTTGAAAATTCTATTTTAAAAAATCCTCTTTTTCAAAATGTATTATTTTGGTACAGATACGTAGATGATATATTACTAGGTTTCATAGGAACAAAGAGAAAATTAAATTTATTATTTGATTATATTAATACATTGCATCACAATATTAAGTTTACAATGGAACAGGAAACAAATAATAGTATTAACTTTCTCGATTTAACTATTACTAGAATCAACAACAAATGTAACTTTGCAATTTACCACAAACCGTCAACTACAGATATAACTATTCATAACACTTCTTGCCACCCGATACAACACAAATTAGCGGCATATCACAGTCTTATACATAGATTAATCAATACTCCGTGAAACCAAACAAATTTCGAGAAAGAGTTAAATTTAATTAAACAAATAGCTATCAACAATGGATGTAAAAGTAATATAATAGATAACATTTTAAATAAAAACTCCTTACAAAAGCCATATCACAAGTTTACCCAATATTGAATAATAACACCCAAAAATTTAAAATGATCACGTTTATAGGCTCTTCAAGCACAAAAATTTGTAAATATTTAAGAAAGTTTGACATTAATACAGCGTATAGAACTAACAACAATTTATCCAAATTTATAAAAAACAATAAAGATTTAACAAACAACAATAAGAAGTCAGGAGTATATGAGTTAACCTGCGGTAGTTGCCCTATGACGTATATCGGACAGACAGGCAGAGCGTTTGAAATACGCATCAAAGAACATTTTTCTTCATTTAGAAATAATAAAAGTGTCTCTTCATATGCGTCTCATATTAATTCAACGAACCACAATTTTAACAAAGAATTTAAAATATTACACGTAGAAAATAAGGGCAAAAAACTTAATTTATTAGAGTCACTTGAAATTAACAAATTAAAGAAAACCGACAAGATCTTAAATGATCAATTAGAAACAAATAATTCACCCTTACTTAATTTATTTATTTGATATTCAGACAGCCACATATTGTATTTTTCCATAGAATTTCTTTACCTCCCTGTAATATAATGTAAACCCCCTAGTTTTATTACTTAAGAACAGTATTGTATAAACCGTAGTGAAAGTTTTGTGAATAGACATTTTAGTAATAAAAAGTACCAATTCCTTCAACTATTTAAAATAAAACATGTGTTTGTTACCGTATACTTGTGTTAAAAAATTTGTAAATAAGTTAGTTATATGTCTGATGAAGCTCAGGTTGGAGCGAAATGATCGTTGCAGTGTCAATTAAAAAGTGAAATTCATTAAAATTTGTTTTATTTTATCCTGCTAATAGTGCTAATAATTCTATATTGCCTAAACCAGTTGTATATAATATGTTAAACAATAATTATAATACCAATAACGAAATTCAATAGTATCTGTATAATACATTGTTAACAAAGCACTGAATTAGTAAATAATGTTTTTTGGGATAGATAAGTATTAAATTAAGGTTATGTTTATATTATTGTCAGTTAACTGAATTTACCGTCGCCACGATTTTGTGGCTTCATGATTTCATGAAGCGACAAAATCGCGGGAGGAATTTTCGAGCGACGGCGTCGCCGCGACAATTCGCTACAAGTCGCGGCGACTTTTTCGCTGCATGAATTTTCTCCTTTATGCAGCACAACTGTCATTATTCGTATTGTCTTTTTTATATTGTTTTCTGTCATTTAAATTTATGGAACATAACCTAAAAAGTGTTTAATGGAAAAATATAAACAAAACTGAGCAATCAATTATGACATGACGTTTGCTTATGATGTGCCTTGTCTGAAATCGTAAATACAGTATACCGGGTTTTTTTTACCATTACACATACATCGCCCTATGTGTAAAGCTAAAAAAAAGTCAATGCATTGGTGGCATAATAAGCAACAACTTATATTTATACACCAGCGACGTATTTTTCTAAATGTCAAATATTTCTGATTTTTCATTCATATTTAAACTTTAAATTAAATACATTTTATTGAAAAACAGATAATTTATTTAAAACAGTTAATTATCTAACAAGCGTATATCTTGTGCGAAAACAATTTTAAATATATTTAACAAAATAAAATTCCCACAAAAAAAAGAAATCACGTGTTAACAAAACACACGAAGCTGAATATCCTGTGTTATGTAGTGCTGTTATCCGGATCCGGATAATTTTAGATCCGGATAATTTACTATCCGGATATCCGGATCTTGGTGTTATCCGGATCCACTATCCGGATCCTGAGAACCGGATCCACTATCCGGATCCTAGGATTCCGGATCCACTATTCGGATATACTATCCGGATTCCCTATTCAGATATCGAATTCAATATCTGGTTTTCAGACCCAAGTGAGCTATCCAATTCTCTGGATGGGAATTCGTTGTCAAACGCTTCACTTCTAGATTTACTATCCTATACTTCGGTTCCGTATGTGCTATTTTGAAGTAGGTCTTGCTATATAATCTTAGAGACAACGATATGGATGTATATGTATTCAAATTTATAAATCTAGTTTACACTGCTGTGTATGTTTTAATGAATGTAATATAAATTTAATAACGTTCTGTTGAGAATAAAATATTCCGTATCTTTATTATTAATAATGATTATCAAGATTTATTCGCAATAATTAGTGTGTAGATATTGTAGATAAGTGTATACGGCAAGCGTTATCCAAATGATATTTAATAAATTATAGTAGTAAATTATAGTGCCATTTTAAAGAGGTAACTGCCTGGCAGTTTGACTTAACATTTTCGCTTATTGTATTTATCTCAAACGTTTACGATTTACTAAGACTTCCTTTGCATGTTCGTAGAAGAATTGCGAATTTTTCACAACCATTTTGTTTGAATGAAGTCAGCTCATGCATTCACCTTTCTATTTTTTTGCCCTCGCTTATAATTTTTTCTGGGTTACCTATCTTTAATATAACTACTTCAAGTATAGAAAAAAATCTTTTCTGTATTAATATTAGGTATATAAATAATTAGCACTTCTTACTGTTACCTTGTGGTATTGCACAATGAATAAAAAATAAAACATAGAATAACTTCGCCGTACCACTTTATGAATCCCACATTCATGTCATTATATCAATTTGTTTAAAAAATAATAAGAATTTGCTAAACTACCTATATGACAAACTTTAAAAAAACTTGCTTACATCAGTGTACAGTTAAAATCCCTGAAATTGCAAGAAATGTATACAATATGTATATGCATATATCTGTATATTTAATACAGACATACAACAATAACAAATAATAAGACAACATCGTTGTCTTATTGTTGACGTTTATTTTGACATGTAACTTGTGTATATTTTCTACCTGAAGTAGCCACTGTGTGGTGAAACAATTGTAGTAGTTTACTATAAATTTAGTGAAACGTTTTAGTTCTTTGTTTTATTTATATAAATATGGAGTTTCACCATGTATCTGCCAAATCTATTCAATATTCTGTATATTTGTTTGTGATATATTTCTTAAATATTCACATCTGCAAAAATACACTACAATAAGTGGTTTCAAAATTATTTAATTAAATAATTGAAAATAAAATAACATTTTATGAAAAGGAAAACTAAACAACAAATAGGTACGCCCAATTTAAACAATATTACTTTTTAAATTATTATATATAAACACCAACATATTTATATTCTTTGAAGAAAGACAACTTCTCTTTGCTCTAATCAAATCACCAGCTGACGAAAATATCCTTTCCGAAGGTACTGATGTAGCAGGAATCGTCAAATACTTTCGAGCTAATTGATTTAGTACTGGATATTTATTCTTATTTTTCTTCCACCATTCAAATACGGATGCGCTTTTTGCAATTGGGTCCTCTCGCATATATTTATCTATTTCCGATGTTTCTTCCGATAACAGGGATTCATCTGGAAATAGATAATTAAAGACCTCGCTATTCGACGAGGTTGGTGGATTTATATCTGTTTCAGGTTGGAGATTTGCTAGTTCTGTCGATATAATTTTCCGAACTTCATCCTGTTGCGATTCATATCGGATAATGGATCCGGATAATAGATCCGGATAGTGGATCCGGATCCTAGGATTCGGATATCCGGATAGTGGATCCGGATCCTAGGATCCGGATATCCGGATAGTTTTAGATCCGGATATCCGGATCTTAATTTTATCGGATATCAACAGCACTAGTGTTATGTAAGGTCGCTTTTAGATGTAGCCAGGCCACTTTGGAGTATCTTACATTTCGTTGTTCATGTTCAAAACCCTGAAAGAATTCAAATATAAGCCATAAAAGATATCAAACCATCAAAAGCTTTTCGAGGAAGATAAAGTAAAACGAACTTACTTTTGCGACATAATGTTTAATTCATTAAATGAAAACAAAGAAATTTTAAATAAAATATTTTTTAGTGATAAAGCAAACAGTTCCGTAATAAAATTCTTTCAATGGAGACTGTGGTTAAATAATAATTTAAAAAAGGTATATAACCCCTTACCACAATTATTAGTCGTATCCTAAATACGTATTTCGACAACTAAGTTGTCATCATCAGTAGGTAAAAACTACTAATTAAAGTCACACGGGGCACAATAAAGTAAGATAAACGCTTCCGCACAACTACTCTACACTGCAACCCTGTAAAGACTAAATTTACCATGCACATTTCAAACTACGAGACAAAACACTTGTCTCTGTGGAAAAAGGTTCTTAAACATCTGTTAAAATATCGAACAAATAGACGGCAAAAATTCTTCTCTGAATACGGCGCCAACTAAAAACGATTTTAAAGCTACGGTGACCTACTAATAAACTAAATGAAGCACCTTATATTTCCACAAACCACTAGTATAATTAACTGTATGAGCATTTCATGTGCAATGTACAAATTAATTGTTATTATTTAAACGTGTTATTCCCAGTACGCAGGTAGTGACAAAATCTATATTGGGTCCAAGTGTAAAAACACACTTTCCATTAACCAATGGTTAAAAAGTCGTATAGTAAAGGCCGAACTCTCATAACAATTCTGAGAAAGACAAAATTAAGAAGAGGCGTTATATGTGAAATACCAGACATCCGGCTTGTTGTATTATATTAAATGAGAATACAATCCTCGTGAAAAGGGTCAATAAATAATTATAACTAATTATTTATTGACCCTTTTCACGAGGATTGTATTCTCATTTAATATAATACAACAAGCCGGATGTCTGGTATTTCACATATAACGCCTCTTCTTAATTTTGTCTTTCTCAGAATTGTTATGAGAGTTCGGCCTTTACTATACGACTTTTTAACCATTGGTTAATGGAAAGTGTGTTTTTACACTTGGACCCAATATAGATTTTGTCACTACCTGCGTACTGGGAATAACACGTTTAAATAATAACAATTAATTTGTACATTGCACATGAAATGCTCATACAGTTAATTATACTAGTGGTTTGTGGAAATATAAGGTGCTTCATTTAGTTTATTAGTAGGTCACCGTAGCTTTAAAATCGTTTTTAGTTGGCGCCGTATTCAGAGAAGAATTTTTGCCGTCTATTTGTTCGATATTTTAACAGATGTTTAAGAACCTTTTTCCACAGAGACAAGTGTTTTGTCTCGTAGTTTGAAATGTGCATGGTAAATTTAGTCTTTACAGGGTTGCAGTGTAGAGTAGTTGTGCGGAAGCGTTTATCTTACTTTATTGTGCCCCGTGTGACTTTAATTAGTAGTTTTTACCTACTGATGATGACAACTTAGTTGTCGAAATACGTATTTAGGACACGACTAATAATTGTGGTAAGGGGTTATATACCTTTTTTAAATTAGTTCCGTAATAGACTTTAAAAGTTTCATGTACAGTCTGTACGGCTATCTAAATAATTTCCATTCGAATGCTTAAATATTCATATCTTTCATAGTTAGAAAGCATAGTAAGATAGAATCCATTCAGTTATTTCTTAACTAATAGGAAAAGGTTGGGTGTAATTTTAATAAAATAAATACTTAGGTTACTTATTAATATTTTTATTTACGCACATTATCATATTAACATTTTTCGGTTTTAGTCTTACACGCCTTTGTTCTATTATTAAACGAGCTGTACTAAACACTCTTTCACGTTCTACTGAACTCGCTGGAATACATAAGTATTTCCTAGAACATTATTCTAAGGGTTTCAGCTCTATTCCTGTTACCTAAAAGAAAATCCAAATAAATAATCCAATTACCCTTCTTTTCTAAACTTACCTTCCAAAATAAAAGAGGATCTACGTCCTGACTTGAGTTTGACCTTTCGAGATATTGCCTTATAGTTATTATTACATCAGCTGTAATTGATTTTACTTTCGCTTATTCTTTCTTGCAAAAACCAAAATAATAAAAGTGACTTTTGATGTGGGCTAATGTCTGTTTCGATTACAGGCATTTATTCTTTATTTTCAGGATCTCTTTTCTTCATACTATTAAACATTTCTTGTTCTAGAAAAGTAGCATTTTCAGTACTATGAAAACCTTCTCTTTTAAATCGAGGATCTGAAACAGTTGCTGCTCTAGTAACTGATCGTCCTTCATATGAAAACTGCCTTGCTTTAATAGATTTCAAAAGTTTGTTGCATAATGTCTTCCCTTCCTCAATCTTTAATTTCACTAGTGATCCTGTCATAATTGTACAGTCGAAAAGTTATTGTGATTATTAAAGAACTAGTAACATATTTATTAATACAAAGGTATTTTTAGTAATATAAAGTATTATTAAAATTCTGGTGTGAAGAACACAAATACAGGTTCACTATTAATATTTTTTGCATCATTTTTAAAATTCATAAAAACACAATATACAAAGAATTCAAATAAATTTTACCTCAAAGTAGCTCTTGGAAATTATGATTATGTCTTAGCTTGTTACTAATTTTAATAGGAATTTTGTTGGTTATGAGATGAGATATTTGATTGAAATGACAAATGTCAAAATAATAAAACGAACATTTTTAAGTGAATGAAATATGTTTATTTCCAACAAACAAGCAAAATTTTATAAAAATTGTTCAAAGTGTCCACCACCTTGTTCGAAACATTTCTCACATCTTCTTCTAATGGAGGAAAAAGTGTTTTGTAGTATCGCATTGTCAATTCCATTAATTCTTTCAGCAATTCTGATTTGAAGGCCTGTATCATATTAATTGTTTCACCTGCTGTGTGTGCTCTAGCTCCGTCTTGTTGAAAGTAACCCTGTGTTATTTCTTCGTCGTCAAGCTGTTCGATAAATGGCATAATAATTTCTTGTCGATACCTTTCTCCTGTTAAGGTTTCGTTAAAAAAAATAGGGCCAATAATTCTCCTTCGACTAAATTCTAAATTCTTCTAAACAATCTTGAAGAGAATACTGCCATTGTCCGTCAATCTTACGTCCGTTTCGAAAATAAGATTCTAGCATGAATGATTTGTGTTGTATAGTAAAAACCATGTTAAATCAATTTTAAATTACAAAGCAATTTTTGTCAACTATGCATCTGTCTAATTGACAACTAATGCAAATTTAAATTATTAATAATCATACGTTTTTAAAGGAATGGCCTACTAGAGGCAAAGCTTATTTGAACGCTTTTTATAAGCCTAATTTTAATCATAAATGTCGTTTTAAAAATATAGTAGATGTAATTACTTTAATTGAAGACTGTCTCCGAAAAAGCAACGTATTTTCATTATGAAAATAATAAAATAAAATAAAACAATAACTTTATTATACCAATTTATTCACATGTAATAGTGACCGCGGTTTCGACATACAATGTCATTATCAAACTGCAAAAGTTACAGGCCTACATTGATCTTATAAATGACACAAAAATATATGGGGGTGGTTTATGATGTTATTTAAAATTACTACTATATACTTAACTATTATATACAACATTGGAAAAGAGGTGTATATATAAGATCGAACTGGTCGTTAAGAACAATATCTATTGTGTTGTTTCCGCTTTTAAAAATTTCTAGTAACTCTAAAAGATTTAATTTACGACCTTTCTCGGCCAAATGCAATATTTTATGATGACCAAATGTATGCCTTTCTGTAATAAGATGGTTTGCGAATGTTGAATCTGTCTTCTTTAGTTTATATGTCCTCATGTGTTCTTTTACCCGTATAATAAAACTTCGAACAGTCTGACCTATATATACACTTTTACAATCATTACAATATAATTTGTACACTCCTGATTTATTATTGATATCTGTTTTAGGTTTTGCGTTAAAAATGAAATTACTTGTTTTTACATATGGTTTGTAAGCTATACTAACATTACTATTATTTTTTGAAATTATATTTCCAATTTGCTCGCTTATTTTACCGAAGTAACTTAACGAGACAAATTGTTTCAAATTAGCACTATCTTTAGGATATACTAAACTAAGGGCCACTTGTAACTGTTTTTTCTTTAGTATACTGTCAATTACGCTACTTTTATAACTATTGTTTACCGCTATTTGTTTTATAGTATTGATTTCACGAACAAAAGATTCATTAGACAAAGGAATATTTAATGCTCTATGTATCATAGAATTAAAAAATGAATGTTTGTGTGTCTTAGGGTGTAGTGAATCTTTGGGAATAATGCAATCAGTGAAAGTAGGTTTACGATATATATCAAATTTTAAGCTCTCATCTAATTTGTTTAATTTTTAATCCAGGAAGTTAATACTGTTATTCTCTTCTATCCTGTGTTTCACCCGTGCAACAAGCCAATTTCTACATCAAGTTACGGGTGAAACACAGGATGGCAGTACAAAATATATGGTTTAATCAACAATGCTTACGAAGAAATTTAACGCCGAATTATGTACAGCTGAGAACCAGAACACACACCATATCCTCTAAAAAAGCGATCAATGCCGCGAAGAGAATTTGGATTAAACAAGAATCCAAATTTTGGTTCCACCGCAGAGACACTCTTCTGATTTACATTAAGGTATTACATTCAGAACTTTCGTTTAAGTTACACAACATTGAATTCGATTTATTAGATGACCACATTAGACAACAAGTTAGTGAAATTATTCATAAGAAACGACTCATTCAAAACAGGAAGTTAGAGTCTCTATCAAACCTACACAATACACCCCTAGTTAACAATACTTTCAGTAATGTTCAGTTTAACCCTAGAGTCATTAATATCACGAATGTAAACTTCTCAGACAATGAACTTAGCTTATTAAATAAAGGTCCTAAATATGCACCACACATCCATTGTAACAAACAAAAAGAAATTCTAGCAATAGAAACAGAACTGGCATTTGCAAATAACAATCAAATTAGCAGTATCTTAGGTAAAGCCAAAGTTACAAATATTCTGAAAAACAACTCAACATCTCGCAATAATCAGTCAGACAGACGAGCATTGCAAAGTATTAATCACAAAGTCATAGAAAACAACCTCACGATAACAAAAGCAGATAAAGGAAATTCGTCTGTAATATTAACTAAAGGTGATTATGAAAATAAAGTTAAGAAATTTATAGACGACAATACTATCATAGAATTGAAAAAGGACCCCACTAAACAGTATCAGGCACAAATTAAAGAATGTGTCAAAAATTGTAATGCAGTAATCTCAAACACAGATAAGTACAAACTTTTCCATATGAATCCTTCCCCCCTAAATTATACGGTTTAGTAAAAATTCACAAAGAGGAAGCACCCATCAGACCAGTTGTTTCGTTTATTTCTTGCCCCAATAAAAAATTAGCCGAAAAATTAAACATAATAATTAGACAATATACCGAATTTACAGATAGCTCTTCCATAAAAAACGCAATACAGTTAACAGCTAAATTAAAAGATTGTAATATACAAAAGACAGAAATCCTGGTATCATTTGATGTTTCCAACATGTTTCCAAAAACACCACATAAGGAATGCTTAAGGTTAATAGAAAATATATTAGTAAAGAAAAATACAAACCCGGTTGTTATACACGAAATCATATCTCTAACGGAGTTAGTCACCAACCGAAGTTACTTTACATTTAACAACAAATTCTACAAACAAACAGAAGGTCTGGCAATGGGCTCACCTCTAAGTCCTCTATTAGCTGAAATTTTCATGAAGCATATTACAGAAAAAATTCTTTCATCACAACTAGGTAAAAAACTTATTAAATTTTGGTATCGGTATGTAGACGACATCCTAGCTTGCTTTAAGGGTACTCATAGACAACTACAAACATTTCTGAACTACATAAATTCAATCCATTCTAATATCAATTTTACAGTAGAAATAGAAGAGAATAACAGTATTAACTTCCTGGATTTAAAATTAAACAAATTAGATCAGAGCTTAAAATTTGATATATATCGTAAACCTACTTTCACTGATTGCATTATTCCCAAAGATTCACTACACCCTAAGACACACAAACATTCATTTTTTAATTCTATGATACATAGAGCATTAAATATTCCTTTGTCTAATGAATCTTTTGTTCGTGAAATCAATACTATAAAACAAATAGCGGTAAACAATAGTTATAAAAGTAGCGTAATTGACAGTATACTAAAGAAAAAACAGTTACAAGTGGCCCTTAGTTTAGTATAGGTATCCTAAAGATAGTGCTAATTTGAAACAATTTGTTAACTTACTTCGGTAAAATAAGCGAGCAAATTGGAAATATAATTTCAAAAAGTAATAGTAATGTTAGTATAGCTTACAAACCATATGTAAAAACAAGTAATTTCATTTTTAACGCAAAACCTAAAACAGATATCAATAATAAATCAGGAGTGTACAAATTATATTGTAATGATTGTAAAAGTGTATATATAGGTCAGACTGGTCGAAGTTTTATTATACGGGTAAAAGAACACATGAGGTCATAAAAACTAAAGAAGACAGATTCAACATTCGCAAACCATCTTATTATAGAAAGGCATACATTTGGTCATCATAAAATATTGCATTTGGCCGAGAAAAGTCGTAAATTAAATCTTTTAGAGTCACTAGAAATTTTTAAAAGCGGAAACAACACAATAGATATTGTTCTTAACGACCAGTTGGATCTTATATATACACCTCTTTTCCAATGTTGTATATAATAGTTAAGTATATAGTAGTAATTTTAAATAGCATCATAAACCACCCCCATATATTTTTATGTCATTTATAAGATCAATGTAGGCCTGTAACTTTTGCAGTTTGATAATGACATTGTATGTCGAAACCGCGGTCACTATTACATGTGAATAAAGTGGTATAACAAAGTTATTGTTTTATTTTATTTTATTATTTTCAAAATGAATTACCACAAAGTTACGGCTACCAGAATTTATTTTCATTAATAATAAATATCAAGAATTTTCCTGTTTCAAAGCCAATTAATTTTGAGGTATTGGCTTAAAAGAATTAAATAAACCATATTTAGAAAACCAAGAACCATTTAAAAGTGCTAAATTAATTAAGCCTGGAGAATTTATTCCTAAAGTGGCCCTTCGTAAAGGAAACCTTCCTGTAGGACGTAAAGAGTACCACAAACGACCAACCATTACAGAGTCAGCCTTGTATTTCCTGAACACCTATGAATAGTCCTGAAAACTTCATGCTCTCCGTTAACAACATGTATTTCCAGGTGGAACTATATATGCATAATTTCTAAAAGATATTTCATTTGTTAAACCATATTATTTAGTATATCATTAACTCACGTTATCTTGGGGCAAAATACCATCAGAATAATTGAAACATACATGAGTAGGTAAAACCCCACCAGTTTTGTATAATACAAAGGTGTATTTAATAATATAAAATCCAGCAGGGGCGTACCGATGAGCCTGTAGAAAGGCGAAATACGTATGTATCTACGTCTATGGGGAGGGATATGTTCGGACACGTTCACAAAAAATATTAATAGTGAACCTGTATTGTATTTGTGTTCTTCACACCAGATTTTTAATAATATTTTATATGATGATTAAAAATACCTTTGTATTATGCGAAACTGGTGGGGTTTTACCCACTCATGTATGTTTCAATTATTCTGATACATATTTATTACCTACAAGAATTTCCCACTACTGCTCTTTAAGATAAATATCTCCATTTTATAAAACCACTTATTCGTAAGATATCACGAGGTGTTATTTGTTTTGATCGTGTTACATAAATGCGCCCAATACGTGGGTTAGGTTCAGTAATTCATTAGAAGTAATGTCAGAACGTTCTATAATCTCATAAAATGGTAAAATCTATTTGTACTTTTTTGTTATCAACGCTTTCATATTTTCTACCTATTTTGATACTATCTTAGATATATTTCATCTTTAAAGAAATAGCATCCATCTTCTTTAAATTTGTTAAAAATATTTGAAATTGTCTTGGCGTAATGTATACGCCTGTTAGGATTAATTAATTGTTCTAAACAAATTATCTATTTTTCAACAAAATGTATTTAATTTAAGATTTAAGTAACGAGCCATTGGGTTGCTACTTTAGCCACTTCCACATAATGACACATTACTTGATGCTGGACAGTTTCATTTGGTTTCATTGTAAAAAAAGGTTATGGCATTGAAATGATACTACAACAAAAAAAAAACAAATAATTTATTTAATATCGAAATCATAATCAAAATTTACATATAGCTACAGAAATTGTTGAAAATGTTGTCCATTTACATCTAAACGCAAACCAACTCTTCTCCATAATCCAGCAAAAACTTAATGCAGCATTTGCGGTGAGTTGTTGATCTCTTCACACTTTTCTGTTGTGCGAATTCTCAGTTGTTCCAGATTATGAATTGGCGTTGAATAAATCGAATTTTTGATGTATGGTTATACGAAAAAATCACATATGTTTAAATCGCAAGACCTAGTTGGATATGGGATTTCAGTGTCCCTGCTTATTATTCTGTTATCAACAAATTCTCTGAGATATTGAAGTGTTTCTCTGGTCGTATGTGCTGTTGCACCATCTTGTTGGAAATACCCATTTTGTAATTCCTCATCATCCAGTTGATTTATATATCTCATTGCGATATCGTGCAGCAGTAAGTGTACCTTCAAAAAAAATGGGACCCACCAATCTTCTTCGACATATTCCAAACCAAACACCCACTTTTTGGGGATGCAATGTTTTTTCAACAAAAAAATGAGGATTTTCGGAGGACCAACACCTCATATTCTGTGAATTAACATATCCAGAAAGATAAAACCAGGCCTCATCCGTGAAAAAAACTGTGTTAAGGATATCCTGATTGTGTAGATTATTTTGAAACCATTGACAAAATTCCACTCGTCTTAAATAATCCACTGGATAATGTTCATGAAAACATTGCAGCTTGTATGGATGAGAATGTAAGACTTTTTTAAGAATGAATTGGCAGGTACCATAAGATAAATTTGTTTGTTGGGTCACTACTGAAATGGATTTTTTGGATTTTCATCAATAATATGCTGAAAGGCTTCAATATTATCAGTTGTACGTTTAGATGGCCGTCCACTTCCAGTTTTTCGACCGACGCTACCAGTCTCTCTGAATAACTCTACACAATTTGTCAAAACATTGTAAAAATCATTGTAGTCAAACACTAATTCAGGATGTTCTTCACTAAAATCAGCCATGCATTCCGTAATTAAAGTAGCAGTAATTAAGTAGCATTTGATAATTTTTGCTTTTTGTTCTATGTTGAATACCATTTTTTAAATAAATTTAATTTTCTTAATAAGATTTTTGAAAAATTTGACACAAACTTATAGTTTCAATGTCAAATAATAAATGTCATTATGTGGAAGTGGCTAAAGTGCCAACCCAATTTCACAGTCTACTCCAATTATGAATTTTTTCGATGGCTCGTTATGAATGAAAAATCGGAAATATTTGACATTTAGAAAAATACGTCATTGGTGTATCAGTATAAGGGGTTTTAATTCCTTATAACTTTTTTATTATAATTTTTTTTTTGTTTTCAGTATTTTGTAAAGAAGACTTGGGGAATTTAAAATGGAACAGAACACAATTGAACAACGTGCCAAAATCGTTGAACTTTATTTCTCAAATCAACGATCCATTGTTTTGACTCAGCGTGCATATCGTCGTTATTTTAATGTGCGGGTTGGACCCTCAGAGTCAACAATAAACCGTCTAGTTGCAAATTTTCGAGAACAAGGGGCAGTAGGGAACCTTCCTGGTGCCGGCAGACGACGAACGGTGCACACGGATAACAATATTGAACGGATACAGGAGAGTATTCGGGAAGATGGAGAAACATCAACCAGGAGACGTTCGACACAACTTGGCCTCTCAAGAGGGTCGCTGCAGAGAATTTTGCTTACAATAAGAATGTTTCCATACAAAATTCAGCTTGTCCAACAATTGAAACCGACAGATTACCAGCAACGACTTGATTATGCAATTTATTTTCGTCAAAAAGCAGAAGAAAATCATGATTTTATTCATAATTTAATTATGAGCGACGAAGCCCATTTCCAATTAAATGGGTTCGTTAATAGGCAAAACTGCAAGATATGGGCTACGTAAAATCCAAGAGTAGTTTAATAGCGAGAATTACACCCACTTAAGTGTACCGTTTGGTGCGGTGTTTCGTCGGAAAGGATAATTGGTCCATATTTTTTTGAAAATGAACACGGTGTCGCCGTTTCCATCACTGGTGTTAGATATCGGACAATGTTGGAAAATTTTATAAGGCCAGCCGTGGAAAACCATCCGCAAGTATGGTTCCAACAGGATGGAGCCACAGCGCACACTGCGAGGGACACAATGGCTCTTTTACGCGACATCTTTGGTGAACGAATTATTTCCCGTACAAGCGATTTTAATTGGCCTCCGCGTTCACCGGATTTAACCGCTTCAGACTGTTTCCTTTGGGGTTATTTGAAAGGAAAAGTCTATATTAATAAGCCTCGAACCATACAGCAATTAAAAAATAATATACGCGACGAAATCAACAACATAACACCTGAAGTTTTGCGAAAGGTTATGGAAAATGTTTTGGAAAGAGCACGAATATGCGAAGCAGAAAATGGCCACCACTTGCGAGATATAATTTTTCATAATTAAATTAAAAATATTCTCCATTAATATACTGTATTTAAAATTAAAAAAATTTCATAATTATGTCTTAAATAAGAAGTTATAATGAACTCAAACCCCTTCGGTCATTTTGGGCCAGCCTGTATGTGTAATGATAAAAATAGAACCCGGTATGTTTTATATTACATTGATTTACAATTACTTTCGCAGAGTATAAATTTTCATTATTTTTACGTAAGAATAAAATAATTTTTGATGGTTTTCCCTGTATATAATAATTAGTTAGATACATATAACAGTGTATTATATAAACATCTATAACATATTCATTTCTTTATATTACTTCAATCACAGCACATATATAACATACGTGAGCATCATCAATATCACGATGACATCTCTCCAGAATGACTGGCACATCAAATACAGGTTTCGAATGACCGCACAGTGCGTTATAATTTACGAAGTACGTCAATTAAGATGTAACTCTTTCTTTTTTTTTTACATATCTCGCAAAGCATAATAAAGCCTTAATGAAGGGGTTATACAGATTATCTCTATCCATCGCAACGCATTCCATTTATATACATTTTCAGGTGTACATTCGAAAACTTTATCATGTGTTTATTATTTTCGTCTCTTAGGTTCTCCTAAAAGTGTCCGCATACCTAACTGTACAGGAGTTTATACAAATTACGTTCTGACTTATCAAAAACAAGATTCTATTATGAAATTCCATTTGAGTATTTCCAAAAAACACTCAAACGTTTACCCGTACAACACACGAGTTAAAAGAAGTTCATTAATGCATCAGCAATTAGAATTTAAAATTGGAGATAAGAGAATGTGAGGACTTTAAATTAAAAGCAATTTATTCGATAAAAATTCCATCTACATTGTGTCAAAATGGAATTCAGCCACGCTATAAACCTATTTTATATTTAGTAATCTATATAAATTAAAATGTAAATGTTCGTTTATTCAAAATATTAAATCTCCGAAAGTTCTTCACCGATTGCTTTAAATTTTTGACACAATGTTGCATTAGAATATGCGCGTGTTTTTAGATACCGATTATACCAGGTTCCTCTTTTATCATTACACATAGGCATAATGCATTGATTTTTCTTCGTTTAGCTTTACACATAGTGATAAATGTATGGTGGCAAATAGTAGGCAACCAGTTATGCACCAAAATCTACGTACAAACAATAGATTAATTCTTAAATAGATTACCATGGAGAGAAAATGAAATTTTTTTAATGTCACATATTTCTCAATTTTTATTCATTACAAAAATCTTAAATTAAATATATTTTATTGAAAATTATATAATTTATTTAAATCATGGATACGTATAGCAAAAACGAAAAAGTTTCAATGGTAATGTGGTATCAAAAAAATAACAGTTCAAGGACGGTCAGAGACATGTTTTCCGTTAATTATCCTCAGGCCTACACCTTTTGCAAAGACAATTTTAAATATTTATAATAGATTCAAAGAAGATGGTTGTCTTCTAAATTCACGCCAAAAAAATAATAAAATCAATCATGTGTAAACGGAAGACATGAAGCTGAATATCCTGTGTTATGTAGAAGAACGGTCTGTATGATCGCTTTTAGATGTAGCCAGGCATCTTGGAGTATCGTACAGTTCGGTGTACAGAACCCTGAAACAATTTAAATATAAGCCATACAAGGTATCAAACCATCAGGAGCTTTTCGAGGAAGATAAAGTAATAAGTTTTAATATAGTTTTTATATTGTTATACGTTTTATTATTAACTAGCTAATCCCGACCACACTTCGCTGTGACTCAATCTGAAATGAAATGAATGAGAAAAGAGATAAATGTATTATAGTAAATATAAATTCACTGGGAAAACAAATCATCCAATTGCGTTGCTGTGGCTATGTGAAGTTAAAGGAAAAAAAATGTTTTTGACAAAAAAATTATTTTTTTAATTGTAAAGCTGATGAATTGATTACATTTTTTGTTTAGTCCATTTAGTTATTTAACATAAATTATAAACAATCTAACCCGCTATTTTAATAATGTTCCTGTCACTTGGCTTTTGACACATTGTCGAAATTACTTCAAAAACGTCACCTTTCAAATATCTCAGTGTTATTTAAATTCTTTTAATAAAATTTGTATCGTATATGTTCTCTTTTCTTCGATCCTACCTTGAATAAATACAATAGTGAGTGTATTCCCTTAAATATTTAATCTTCCTTTCTTGTGATCCTTAATTTTTGGATTTTATATCACTTTATGTTTAACTTCTTTCTATAACAGCTTCTCTGTGCCTGTTTCCTATTACTTTTCATTCTCATTGAACTTGTTATTAAATTCCTTCTGCCAATACTATTTTTATTCCAGTTATAATTTTTCGATTGTCAATTTATTACAAACAAAATGAATATGGCCATCGCTATACTACTACATTATATTATAACATTATTTTCTTTATATTGACATTTTTAAATTCGTTATATCTTTTGAATGGAATGTCCGATTTTAATAATTTAAAAAGTATTTTACTGGTATTGAAATGGTCTTTAATAAAATATCATTTAATAGGATAAGGAATAATACAGAGGTATGGATAATATGGTTTGATTATTGTCGGCAGTTTTATTAACTTTTAAAATGTAAAAAAGTAGTTATAGTGGCATAACTACAGTAGTTGGACATATGGTTTCGCGGACTTTTTTGTAGATATTAATACGTTCTATAATACTGTAGAACATTTTTTGTTCTATCAACAATAGTTTCCACAGCGTACGCGATGGCAGATTTTTTGTGACTAATTTTTTCACACCTTGGGTTACATTAATGCATTTTTATTGGGATCCCTTTTTTTTTTGAAAATGTAATATAGCCTATGTAGCTATGTAGCCTCAGTGAAAATGCAGCTTTCTAATGGTGAAAGAATTTTTGAAATCGGTCCAGTAGTTTTTGTGTGAAAACATTACAAACATACATACAAAAACACAAATGTTTCCTCTTTATAATATTAGTTTAGATATAGTGTGTGTCTAAAGTTATCGTTAGTTTTATTTAAGAACCCGGAAAAGACAAACTTTACAATATTATTGTATATCACCATATATTACTTAACGCTAAGAAATAAGTAATTAAACTTCTAGTTTCAAAAATCCTTTAAAAAAAAAAAAGTTTAATTATTTATTTCTTAGCGTTATAATGCAGTTTCAACAAGTATCTCCTTCGTCAATTAACTATATATTACTTAAACTGATTCTACATTTGTCGATTTTGTAATCAATAAATCGTACAAGGTGATATTCGATTTATTGGCATATGTAAATTCAAGAGGCAAAAAAGATTGTCAATAAATTCAGGAAATTATATCGTGCTCTATTTTCTACAATTTTACTTCAATTTTTTAGTGCTTTCAAGTAACAATTTGTTGTTGGTATAATGTGTAATATTTTAGCACTGTTCACCACTCTTGAAGAAATAGGTACTGATTTTAGCACTGGATCGTATAATGAAGTTGGTAATATATTGCATATTTTACGATACATATTCTATATTGTTCTTGTTAACTTCTTGTTCACATACGTAACGTACAGTACGAGAATCGTACTCGTACCGTAAGTATACGTACTCGTACTACGAATACGTACACTTCATAAAGTATATCTTTTCAGTTCGTACTGCCCAAGTGTGAACCGCAAATTGTACTTTATCTCTTTCTAGCACACATGAATACTACACACGTTTGTCATTTTAAGTTAAGACGAACTTCTTTGAAATATTATATTAAATAAAAAGGATAAGTTGTCCATGAGATAGTCTTATGATATTCGGCTTGCTGTCAAATTATTTCAATAATGTTGTTTATTAACTTTGTTTCCAGTATTCTGACTTCTTAGTTAAGCATTCTTAGAATTTAAATATTTAGTTTGTCATCAAAAATTACAAAATGTGTTGTTTTGAGAACAATACTGATAATAAATAGTAGCGTTCCCACTTACTCAATATTATTATTTTGACACGTAGCTTATATATACCGGGATTTTCTTTTGTCATTACACATAGGTATAATGTATTGACTGACTTAGTTTCATTTCCAATTACAAATAGGTATAAATATATGGTGGCGTAGGCAACCAGTTATTCACCAAAATATACGTAAAAACAATATACAAAAAGGTTTTGTTTAAGTATGACAATACGTTAAGCACGTATAAAGCGTTTGTACAATATGAAACAAACATGTAAATAATTTACATATCTATAGCTATGCACATGGACAATACACATCGTATTTTCAGCATTTACTTCTGCTTAATACAAATGTTTCTGCCATCTAGGCGTCCTCAGTTAAGCTAGTGAAGCAATGTATACAAATTAATACAAACCTGTTATAAACAACTGGTTTGTATTAATTTGTATTAATTTGTATTAATTTGTATTAATTTGTATACATTGCTTCACTAGCTTAACTGAGGACGCCTAGATGGCAGAAACATTTGTATTAAGCAGAAGTAAATGCTGAAAATACGATGTGTATTGTCCATGTGCATAGCTACAGATATGTAAATTATTTACATGTTTGTTTCATATTGTACAAACGCTTTATACGTGCTTAACGTATTGTCATACTTAAACAAAACCTTTTTGTATATTTACCGCCATCTGGCTGGTTGTTAATGGACTACATCTACATACGTATTTTATCGTTTCCCGTAGCAGCTTAGCTGTTCGAACGATAGGTAGCCCTCCAGACAAAGTCTCTTTCGCCCGTAAGATGTCAATTATTAAATAGTTGTCTTCTTATAGGACGGAACTTGCTTGATCTATGCGGGCTATTTCAGTAAATTTAAATACAGATACAAACCAGTTGTTTATAACAGGTTTGTATTAATTTGTATACATTGCTTCACTAGCTTAACTGAGGACGCCTAGATGGCAGAAACATTTGTATTAAGCAGAAGTAAATGCTGAAAATACGATGTGTATTGTCCATGTGCATAGCTACAGATATGTAAATTATTTACATGTTTGTTTCATATTGTACAAACGCTTTATACGTGCTTAACGTATTGTCATACTTAAACAAAACCTTTTTGTATATTTACCGCCATCTGGCTGGTTGTTAATGGACTACATCTACATACGTATTTTATCGGTTCCCGTAGCAGCTTAGCTGTTCGAACGATAGGTAGCCCTCCAGACAACGTCTCTTTCGCCCGTAAGATGTCAATTATTAAATAGTTGTCTTCTTATAGGACGGAACTTGCTTGATCTATGCGGGCTATTTCAGTAAATTTAAATACAGATACAAACCAGTTGTTTATAACAGGTTTGTATTAATTTGTATACATTGCTTCACTAGCTTAACTGAGGACGCCTAGATGGCAGAAACATTTGTATTAAGCAGAAGTAAATGCTGAAAATACGATGTGTATTGTCCATGTGCATAGCTACAGATATGTAAATTATTTACATGTTTGTTTCATATTGTAAAAACAATACATTAATTCTTAAATAGATTGCCATGGAGAGTAAATAATTTTTTTTTAATGTCACATATTTCTCAATTTTTATTCATTACAAAAATCTTAAATATATTTGATTGAAAAATAGATAATTTATTTAAATCATAGATACGTATAGCAAAGACGAAAAAGTTTCTGTAGTAATACCATAAGAGCTTTGAATTTATCGATAATTTCAGGAATGCTTGTTGCATAGCGACGAAGACGAGTGTCAGTTTGACAAGCATTTAAATCACGACAGCCCGTAGGGCTGGAGTGGTTTAATTGTCAAATTGACACGAGTCGAAGTCGAGTGAAATTATCGATTTTAATTCAAAGCTCGTATGGTATTTGATTAGATTATTTTACGTAATACAAAATGAAATTTATCTAAACTCTTTATTTATTAATTCATGTATAAATTAGTACACTGAAAGGTACAATTGTGATGTACATTCTGTTTTTTATTGGATGTGCTTGAATCAATATTTGCACTGTTGTAACTATTTCCTCGCATTTGATTAATAATAGTTTCATGGTGTTCTTTATCTAGTTGTAGATACGGCTTAATAGAATGCGAACTACTATGGCCAGAAATTTTAATTAATTGTTGCTCATTTACACCAGCTTTTGCTAAATTTGAGACAGCTGTCGCGCGACTGGAATGGTTACTTATTTTTTGGTTTTCTGTGTTGAAACCAGCGAGTTCAGCACTTTTCTTAAACCATTTCAAAATTTCATTTCTTCCAATAGGCATATTTTTATACCAGCTACCTTTTTTCTTATTCCACGCTGGATTGACAGTTAAAAAGAGTCTATCACTTTTTATACGAGCGTTTTCTGTCCTCTTTGAAATGAGTTTTTTAAAAAGTCTGACTGGGCAATTACTTGGTTTTACTTTGTTGGGAATCAACCATTTACTGTCAGCACGTTTTTGTGCTCCACCTTGGGTAGTTTTCGTGAATATGGGATTGTACTCTACTCTTCCAGTCGGTGTATTGTATACGTTCATTTCTTCTCGGAAGTAGTGAATCAAACATGCCGCGCCTTCTCCTCCTCGCCATGCCAATTCAATCGACACTATCAGGTAAAATTTCTTTTGTAGTCCATCTGGATTTTCTTCATCCCAAACATTTATCATTTTTTCATATTCGTTTTTCTGTAAAGCTGCAGAACTCATTTTCCGTTTACCAGGTATCGCTTGAAGAATTCTCCTTTTGGAGTTCCTTGCGTCGCGGGCTGCTTTAAATACGATGCTTTGAAAAGGATCAATTTTTCTGTTATATTCGTTATTAAACTTCTCTTGTAGCAATTTTGCCATGACATTCCAAATCGTTTTAACAACACCTTCTTTATATTCTTCCCCATTCACCTTCCTCATATTGAAGGCCCAGTCTTTCAGAATATCTGCAAGTTCCTCTTCTGTAACATTTTGTTCGATGCTGTAGTTTTTCGCATCACAAAACTCACAAAATTGTCGCCAAATTGACGCTTTACTCTTTTTCGTATTAGCCGGTTCAGCTTGTTTTACTATTTGATCAATGTTTACAACTGATTCTTCCCCAAATCTCAGCATTGTTTTGTGACAATGAAACCAGTTTTTTGACAGAACTTTAGAAATGTCTATCCTTATTAACCGCATTTCCATAACAACGCCTAATTATTCTACTATGAAAATTATCGATAAATTACCGCTGTAATTTCGAGTTGCTTCAGTAATACGCGAATCTGATTGGTTTATATTTGTATGTGTAAAATAATCAATGGTAATGTAGTATCAGAAGAATAACAGTTTAAGGACGGTCAGAGACATGTTTGCCGTTAATTATCCTAACAGGGCTACACCTTATGCAAAGAAAATTTTAAATATTTATAATATATTCAAAGAAGACGATTGTCTTCTAAATTCACACAAAAAAAATTATAAAATCAATCATGTCTTAACAGAAAACATGAAGCTGAATATCCTCTGTTATGTGGAAGAACGGTCTGTAGGATCGCTTTTAGATGTAGCCAGTCATTTTGGAGTATCTTACATTTCGGTGTACAGAAGCCTGAAAGAATATAAGCCATACAAGGTATCAAACCATCAGGAGCTTTTTGAGGAATATAAAGTAAAACGAACTGATTTTTGTGAAAAATATTTAATATGTTAAATGAAAACGAAGCAATTTTAAATAAAATAATTTTTACTGATGAAGCTACATTTACCATAAATGATGAAGTCAACTCTCAGAATTTCCGGTTTGTATCCTACATTTATTCAATGAAAAATATTAAATTTCCATTAGGTATTGGCCCCGTACAAATCGTCATGCCCAAAACCTAACCCGAATGCTGTACCCTAAAAAGTCAATGTCTGGATTGGAATAATAAGCGATAGACTTATTGGCCTATTTTTTATTGACGGTAACCTCACTGCAGAAAAATATTTAAATCTCTTACGAAACCACATTATTCCAACAATTTACATACTAAATGTTGATCAACTTTGGTTCCAAATGGATGGGGCTCCGGCACATTCTACTCACCTTGTTAGGAATTTTTTAAGTAACACATTTCAAAGACGGTAGATTGGCAGGTTTGGCCCCATAACATGGCCCCCAAGATCAGCTGATTTATCTCCAAATGATTTCATTCTTTGGCGTTACCTAAAAAGCAAAATTTATAATAATTTGCAAATTCATAACTTTGATGAAGTGAAAGAACGTATACTTACTGCATGTGATGGAATAAATCCAGAATTTATTCGGAATATCCTGCGTTGCTTTCAAAATCGCCTTGCTTATTGCCTTGAAAGACCAGGAGGACATTTCGAAAACTTGCTATAAACGCTTTTGTTATGTTGTTTTGTTTATCTTAATTAATCGTTAGAATAAATTAATTTTTTCATTCGAACTGACATTTTCTATCTTTTCTAATTGCACAACTTAATTCTTTGTGGCTTTATTTTCCTGGGTATTAACTAATGTTGCCAGTTTAAGTATTATTGCCAAACTAGATTCTAGAATACTTTCGCTATAAATTTTAAGTTTTGAAATAGATTTGAAGAGTTTCATGTACATTCAATATGGCAATTTAAATAAATTCCCTTTGAATGCTTAAACATTCATATCTTTTATAATTAGAAAGCATAGTAAGATGAAACTCATTGAGTTATATCTTTGGCTAATAGGAAAGGTTGAGTGTAATTTTAATAAACTAAATACTTAGTTTACTTATTAATATTTTTAAAATTTTTATTTATAAACAATATCATATTAAGATTTGTCAGTTTTAGTCTTGCACACCTTTGTTCTATTATTTAACGAGCTGTACTATACCCTCTCACTTTCTACTGTACTGGCTGGAATACAGAAATATTTCCTAGCACATTGTTTTAAGGCAGGGGTGGCCAACCCGCGGCCCGCGGGCCGCATGCGGCCCACCTTGAAAATTTTTTCGACCTGTGAGATTCATCACACTTTTACAAAATATACTCATTTTATAATGGTCAAAGTAGTGAAAACCAATGTATTAACAAAATACATTATTTGTGCATCCATATATTTAAAAATCAACTGTCGAAATTATGAGAAAAAATTAACTTTGATTTTAAAATAATATTCATGCGGATATATGACAGATATTGCCTGTTTTATTCCTGAGTTTACAGTTATGACTAAAGACGGCAGACTATGTGCCCCAGCAGTGGCGTTGCGTGGAGAGTTTAGCAGAATAACAGTGCGCTTATAAATATATCGAATCCCTATACAAAACGTTAAGAAAAAACATAAATAACTTACAGAAACATGTTTACATTGTTGCAAAAAAATGCGGCTGTGCGCGATGAAAAAACTGCACCATAATATATGTTTCTGTATTAGTCTCGGAAAGGCTCGTACGTAGCGACGTATATATATTTTTATATACAGAGAAGGATTGTTCGACGTTGAGAGATGTTATATTTGCATAGTTAAAGCGCTCTTTGTATCTGTACAACGGATCTTCAGTATTGGTAAAAAGTTGCCATAATTTTGTAAAATCTACATTTTTATCTAATACACTGTTAAATTTTTCACGGACACAATCACTTTTTTCATCTTCAAGGATATGCAGCACTAGTTTTACGTGGTCAATAATTGCTAATGAGTCCGATAAGGACAGCGCAGTGTTCTGTAAATTTTTTATTGCGTCCAGTATTGGAACGTAACTGTCGTAAATAATTTTTAAATTTGCTGCAACTTGAGGATTGTTAAATTGAACCTGGCTGAGCCGTATTGCAGCTGCTTCTTTGGCATCTAGTTGTAAAATCACTGATTTAATTTTTTCAAAATGTTTATAATAATAAAATGCTGCTTCTAACCAAGTACCCCATCGTATAAGAATTGGTTGCGGCGGCTCGGGTATATCAGGACACAGCGAATGAAATAGCCGAATCCGTTTCGGAGATTTAAGAAAAACCGCTTTCGTTTGTCCTATCAGTTGATCCACATCAGGATAAGTTGTACGTATAGTGTTTGTTACAAGGTGTAAAGCGTGAAGCAAACATGTGACATGCAGCAGGTTTGGTTGAATCGTTTTGAGTAAGTTTGCCGTGGAACACATAACCTTGGCAGCATCGGTAACTAACATTAACACTTGCTTCGTTAAAATCTCAAATTTGTGTAGTGTTTCTATTAATACATCATATATCGCTCTGGCAGTACACCCTTGCATTCGTTTACAGGTTAGTAAATAAGGAGGAGAAGGTCCTTGCGGAGTCAGCGTCCGTACTAGAATGGCTAGGATGGACTGTTTTTTAATATCTGTAGTTTCGTCTATTGTTAACCACAGGAATTTTTTTTTAACCGTATTTTTCGTACAATTTACAATTCTCGCACGCACTGACGGTACGTAATTCGGTAGTGTACTTCTTGCTGGTAATTTCCACGTAGGATTGTATTTCTTCCAAAACTGACGAAACATTGGGTGTTCCACTTTCTGCATTGGTATATTGGTCGCAATTAACATCATTGTTAAATCACACACAAATTTATTATATGATCTGCGTCCACTATTATTCGATTTATGTTTGTCACTATTTATATGTCTTTGGCACTGACTTGCTTTCCAAGTTAATAAAGTTGTTTCACAAACTAAACATTTCACTACGGTACCGTCATATATTAAATCGGGAAACCGATGTAAAAATTTCTTTACTACGTTAGCATGCAACCGAGTCGATGCATTGTTTCTACGCACTCTCGACATTTTCAACACGATTGTGTTAACAATGTATCGCTTACAACGTCTCAACGGCAACTGAATTGATCGTCGTACGCCTCTACTCGATCCCTCCACATCACGCTACTGTTCGGGCACATAGTCTGCCGTTTTTAGTTATGACTTATGACTGAGTTCGCAAAATAATTAAATTATATTCTGCGAATTCATGATGCGCGCGCATCTTGGAACATCTACAAATGGTTCTGTTTCCCTCTTAAGTAACCTCAGTGACGCAGTGATCATACCTAGATACGCACAGTTGATTGTTGATAGAGCAGAGCAGAGCAGAGCAGACTCTCAGTTTCAAGTGAAAATTTGCTTTTTGGTATCGTTTTGTCTGCTGTGACTGCCGGATAATTATTTTAAAACACCTATACTTCAACAACAGCCAGGTAAGAACTCCTATTAAATTTAAAATAACTTTTAATTTAACAATTAAAAATAGATATATTTAATATCTCTCTTATTTTCAGTATGACTGCAAAGAAAAGAAGAATAGTGGACGAAAATAGAAAGTATAGCGAGGAATGGGAAGAAAAGTACTGCTTCAAAGTTCAAAATACAAAATTAATGTGGTTAATTTACCGAGAGGTCGTTACTGTATTTAAGGAATATAATGTTAAGAGGCATTACGAAACAAAACATAAGGATTATTTGAAGTTCGATAAAGAAGTGAAAGAATCGAAGCTCAAGGAGTTTATGTCGCAATTAAAAGCTCAACAAAAAATGTTTGGTGCAGCATTACAGCAACCTTCCAATATTGTTAAGGCAAGCTATTCTGTTTCATTTGTGATTGCAAAAAAAATAAAAACATTTTCGGATGGTGAATTTGTGAAAGAATGTTTTGAAGCTGTTGTGAAGGATATTTTGCCTGATAAAAGTAAACTGTTTTCGAACCTAAGCCAATCTCGGCAAACAGTGTGTCGTCGAATTAATGACATTTCCAATGAAATTGTCTTAAAACTGCGCGACAGAATTCGAGATTTCAAATATTTTTCCTTGGCATTTGACGAAAGCACAGACATTTCAGACTCAGCTCAGCTTGTAGTGTTCCTTCGTGGAGTAAATGAATAATTTCAAGTAACTGAAGAAATGTTAAATTTGATAAGTTTAAAAGGTACAGCAACAGGAAAAGATATTTTCATGCTGTTGAAAACTGTTTATGCGAAAACAACTTGGATTTGGAAATACTTTCTGGAATATCAACTGATGGAGCACCTGCTATGATAGGTAAAGAAAAGGGAGCTATAAAATTATTAATCAATAAAATAGAATCCAACAACAAAACTAGCAATCGCTCCAAAAGAGAGGATTTAATTATAATCCACTACTTGATTCATCAACAAAATTTATGTGCCCAAGTATTATCAATGAATCATGTTATGCAAGTAGTTATAAAAACAGTGAATTACATTCGATCACATGCACTTCCGCATCGACAATTTAAGGAGTTCCTGAGAGAATTAGATTCTGAATATGGTGACGTTGTATACTTCAGTCAAGTCAGATGGTTAAGTCATGGAAGATGTTTACAGCGGTTTTATGAGTTATGAGAGAATATTGATTTGTTTATGAATCACAAGCAAAGACCTGTACCAGAATTAAGAAATGATGAGTGGTTATTGGATTTATGCTTTTTAGTGGATATTGTGGAAAAACTTAATCAATTAAATATATCAAACTTAAAAAAGGTATATAACCCCTTACCACAATTATAAATCGTATCCTAAATACGTATTTCGACAACTAAGTTGTCATCATTAGTAGGTAAAACCACTAATTAAAAAGTCGCACACGGGACACAGTAAAGGTAGAAAAACCGCTCAGGCACCAACTATTATTCACCGCGTCCACGTATAGACTAATATTAACATGTGAAAAAATAAACTACGGAACTAAAATACGAAAATACGAAAGAGGGACACTTACCAAGAAAAGGGTCCACCCAGATGTTTATTCTCCGGGTTGGAATGTCGAACAAAAAAGACGGTCAACATACTTTCCTTCAGGGGACCGGCAATAAACATGTCTTAATAAACTTCGGTTTTTAAAAACGACGTTGACACAATTATGTTAATAAAAATGCAAAGAGACAACTGAATGGTATCGGAGACCTATCGCTATTCATCGAATTATGTTTATTTTTCGCGATATTTATAATTTCGTAAGCATCAAGTTCGTGGGGTTTATTAATTCCTTTGAGTAACCTCAACCCTGTAATCGACACGTTGTGCATTGTGTTTAAAGCGTGGTTGGCTACATTGGATTTATCCGGTCTATTGTATTTAATATGTGATATGTGTTCTTTAAAAGGCGTTATTATTGGTCGTTTAGTTTGGCCTATATATTTCAGATTACAATCACCGCAACTAATTTCGTATATACCTGATTTCGAATTGAAATTAACTCTATCTTTAGTATTCCCCAGGAGATTTTTGATAGTATTTTCTGACCTGAAGGCAACCTGGAGACCTCTGTGATATTAGAGCCCCCTTCCTGGGGGTTAAGAAAAATAACGCTGAGGTGTTTGTTTTTCTTACGTTAAAACCTTTCTCTCCGGTTACCTTCCTTATTCCTATTCTACAACATTATAATACAATACAAAAATACAATACAATACAATAATACAGTACAATACAATAATACAATACAATACAATAATACAATACAATACAATAATACAATACAATACAATAATACAATACAATAATAGATATTTAACGAATAAATATATAAACGAATAAACTGTAATGATAAATATATAACATAGATTGTAAAACTTTAAATAAATTTTCGAGGTACTGCTACATAGTACGTTTTTACATTGTTGCAAAATGATAATTAATAATCAATAATCGGGCCTTCGTACACTGTCTCAATTTTGTTAGTCTGTTCGCTTTTTGTATTTTATTCCTATATCATGTGTTCGTATATATCTAATAGTTGACTTACTTCGTATTTGCAATTCTTGCTTCTAATTTCTAATTTTTCGCATTCGATTCTCTGTCTTGAATTCTTCATGTTCGCTTGTTTGTCTTAACTCTTTGCTTTGATTGTTCGTTTTCGATTCCTTATACTTGATTGTTTGTCTTCAATTTTGTGCATGATTGTTTGCTCCCAATTCTTATGCTCCCTTTCCAACCATACTTTAAAATAAATCGACTCTCCGTTTTTCTATCTATTTTCCTCCATGGAAAAAATTATTCTGGAAATCACTCTTTCGTGTATTTCCCTGGACAGCACATATTTCGTGTCTGTCATGTTCCTGCGCAGAACTATCTTTGAAGCTTATTCTGACTACAGTAAGGGAGCTCGTACAGCGGATTTTCCCTTATGCTGTAAGCCTTTTCTTCAATCTAGAAAAACTTGAGACCAGTTAACAAAACACACTTTTGTTATAACTGCAATCTCTAAAAAAATTCTGAGAGCGTTTTTTGTCGTGCAGGATCACTTCCCTGGAAGCGCATGCTTGCTTCGTCACGACCTAGGGGCGAATTGGAGTCTTTTTTGCCTTTCTCCTACTTTGAAGTTCGTCTGATTCGGTTGGTTATCGTTTTCGCCAAGTCCACAACTCTAGGATGATCTGTCCTGTAGGTTGCACTGTTGTTGGTGTCGTAAAGGTACAATCGATAGGTCTCTGTTGTCTTATAGGGCTCCAGACGTGATTAGGATGCTATCGAATCGTGCCGTTACTAACCATTATGGCATTGGAATCAACTTCTAAGGCATTTGTTACAAAAATTTCGGAATCTTTACCAATAAAATTAATATACTACTCCTCGTATATTGGTTTCTTTTATTAATTCGATATTATTTTCTTTTGTTAGCGAGAAACTTTTTTTTGAATATATCAGCAATATTTCCTTCAATGTCACTTATCCGATCGTTTACAAAATAAACATTGTGTTGTATTTTATCAGTGACCTTGACTTCGTGTATTACTAAACTGTCTTGTCGATACATACATATTTTCAATTTGAATTCGATGTTTATTTACTCGCGATTAGTTTAAATATACAAGTTATTGTTTATAATTTTGTTTGTAAACTATGCAATATATGGCGCTTATTAAAAGTGTACAACGCATGCATTTTTTATGCACGTAATTAAACTTATGAAAAAATATAACATATTTTTTGCGATATATGTGTATATATATATATATATATGCGCCTTCTAAACAAAAAATATATTTAAACTTTTGCATTAATAACAAAATTGGGAAGTGTACGGCCGAAATGTAACATCTCTAAGTTACGTAGTACATATTAATTTTTAAATAAACTTGACCTTTACATAAAGAAACGTATGGTACGCGCTTTGCAACTTTTGCATTCTTGCGTAAGTAGACATAAATAACATGGTATGTATGCATTAAATCAATATTATTGTCTCTTATAATACAAATAAATTTTCACTCGCATAATGTACGTAATTTATAGATATGAACGTCTTGCACTTTATTTTTATACACCGTAATATTTGTCTTTGTTTAAATTTACTCTAAAAGAATACCTGCGTTTCTTCTTTCCGTATGGAGCTTCTGTTTGCTCTTGGAGATGATTTCCTCCGTTCCTTGTTGCGTACTTGCCCATCCTCTTGGTTTTGACCTGCTAAACTGTAGGTTTTTTTTTTTCTTGGTTCGTTCCAAATTTCCACTTGGTCTTTTTCGGCCTTAGATGGCTGGCAGAGCCATCTAGTAGTGTGGACAGGTAGGATCGCCATGTGATATTAGTGGGGCCTTAAGCCCTAAGGCAGAATCGCCATGTGATATTAGTGCCGTTTGTGCACTTCGTGGCAGGACGCCACGTGATGTTAGCCTGGTCCTGAGGGCTACATCGTTGAGCCTTCACGCTGATATCGTTGTCCCGATAAATGATACACAAAGCTCGGGTAACATATAATTTAATACATAACACTTATAAATTGGATAACAATTATTTACATTCTTACTAACTAGGATGTAGACTGAATGTGTGAATGTGAATGTGGATCTGTGAATCGGTGAATCAGTGAATGATCCTTCTTACTTACATTACAGTATATATACATAAGATAAGATCCTCGGACTACTTAGGGAATGTAATACAAACCCTGACATGTAGTTGGTGTTTGCAAACAACTCGCGTTAGCGAGGACGTATTTGTAACACACGTTACACTTGCGTTACGGGAACGAGGCTGTGACCTGATTGAGATTGTTTGCATACACACAAACTGCATTACGTTATTACACCTCTTTCTTTCACAACTTTATTAATGTTTTTCGTGACCGGGTGGTATGGTAAACAGACGTACTTTTTCTCCTGGTTACTTTGAGATATCAAACTTGTGGATTCGCGGATTGTATTTTTTATTTTTGTTTTTCTAATTAATTTACTGATTATTTCTATGTCAAAGCCATTGTATTTCGCGATATTTTTAATGAAATCCAGTTCTATTTCATATCTCTCTTTTGTTAACGGAAAATTTAGTAACCGATTGACTAAGAAATTAAAGGAAGCTGTCTTATGTTGATAACTATGATTTGAATCCGCGGTGATGAATCTATTAACATTGGTTTCTTTCCGGAAAATATCGATTTCTATTTTATGTTTATTCCTGATCAGTAAGGTATCTAAAAATGGTATCTTGTTATTGTGTTCCTTTTCCACTGTAAATTTAATCGTCGGAAATTTCAAATTTAATTGATTAACGAACATGTCTAATTCGCATTTTCGTGTATCAAAAATCGCGAGAATGTCATCTACATACCTAATCCAGACTCTCGGGAAATATTTAGCGTTATTTTTGATTTTTGATACACGAAAATGCGAATTAGACATGTTCGTTAATCAATTAAATTTGAAATTTCCGACGATTAAATTTACAGTGGAAAAGGAACACAATAACAAGATACCATTTTTAGATACCTTACTGATCAGGAATAAACATAAAATAGAAATCGATATTTTCCGGAAAGAAACCAATGTTAATAGATTCATCACCGCGAATTCAAATCATAGTTATCAACATAAGACAGCTTCCTATAATTTCTTAGTCAATCGGTTACTAAATTTTCCGTTAACAAAAGAGAGATATGAAATAGAACTGGATTTCATTAAAAATATCGCGAAATACAATGGCTTTGACATAGAAATAATCAATAAATTAATTAGAAAAATAAAAATAAAAAATACAATCCGCGAATCCACAAGTTTGATATCTCAAAGTAGCCAGGAGAAAAAGTACATCTGTTTACCATACCACCCGGTCACGAAAAACATTAATAAAGTTGTGAAAGAAAGAGGTCTCCAGGTTGCCTTCCGGTCAGAAAATACTATCAAAAATCTCCTGGGGAATACTAAAGATAGAGTTAATTTCAATTCGAAATCAGGTATATACGAAATTAGTTGCGGTGATTGTAATCTGAAATATATAGGCCAAACTAAACGACCAATAATAACGCATTTTAAAGAACACATATCACATATTAAATACAATAGACCGGATAAATCCAATGTAGCCAACCACGCTTTAAACACAATGCACAACGTGTCGATTACAGGGTTGAGGTTACTCAAAGGAATTAATAAACCCCACGAACTTGATGCTTACGAAATTATAAATATCGCGAAAAATAAACATAATTCGATGAATAGCGATAGGTCGCCGATACCATTCAGTTGTCTCTTTGCATTTTTATTAACATAATTATGTCATCGTCGTTTTTAAAAACCGAAGTTTATTAAGACATGTTTATTGCCGGTCCCCTGAAGGAAAGTATGTTGACCGTCTTTTTCGTTCGACATTCCAACCCGGAGAATAAACATCTGGGTGGACCCTTTTCTTGGTAAGTGTCCCTCTTTCGTATTTTCGTATTTTAGTTCCGTAGTTTATTTTTTCACATGTTAATATTAGTCTATACGTGGACGCGGTGAATAATAGTTGGTGCCTGAGCGGTTTTTCTACCTTTACTGTGTCCCGTGTGCGACTTCTTAATTAGTGGTTTTACCTACTGATGATGACAACTTAGTTGTCGAAATACGTATTTAGGATACGATTTATAATTGTGGTAAGGGGTTATATACCTTTTTTAAGTTTTTTACTTAACCACAGTCTCCAAAGAAAGAATTTTTTAAATATATCAATGCAAGGAAAAGATAACCTTATAATCGATACATTTAATCACATTAAAGCATTTCAGAAGAAATTGTTGTTATTTGAATCGCAATTGAAAAGTAATAACGCTCACCACTTTCCATTGTTGAAAGAATTTAAGAAATCAAAATGTAACAGTTACATCAAATATGCAAAAGAAATAAGAAAACTTACAGCTGCTTTTGAAAGCCGATTCAGTAATTTAGAGTTACACAAATACAACAAAATTTTTGAAATATATTCATCTCCCTTTCATGTTGAAATCGAGTCTGCCCCAGAATATCTTCAAATGAAACTGGTTGACTTACAATGCAATATTGAATTAAAACACATTTTTGAAACATCAGAATCAAAAATAGATTTTTATAACACTTACGTCACAAAAGAGAAATTTCCCAATTTGAGAAATCTAGCACAAAAAGTTGTTAGTGCGTTTGGTTCAACTTACACCTGCGAATCGTTTTTCCCGAAAATGAAATTGACCAAACACAAAACACGCTCAAACATAACGGACGCTAACCTGCAACATCAATTACGATGTGCAAATACCCAAATTGAGATCGATTTGCAAAAGTTAAGTGAAAGAGTTGAGAAACAAATGTCGCACTAATAAAATAAATATTTTTAATGATTTAATTTTTTTTAATTTCATTTATATTTATATATTTTTTATATTTAATTTTTAGCGTTATATATTTCTTTACAAAGTACGTTTAGTAAGAATAATAGTAAACAATAATAATTACTTAATAACTCATTATGTTTCAATTTTTCACTCCAAAAAAAATGTGTATAAAGCTAATATGGGGATATATAATATAATTATATATGTTGCCCGCGGAGTTAGGATGCATTTCCAAAGTGGCCCGCAAGATCATTTGGGTTGGCCACCCCTGTTTTAAGGGTTTCAGCTACATTCCTGTTACCTAAAAGAAAATCTAAATAAAAAATATATTTACTCTTTTTTCTTAAAACTTACCTTCCAAAATAAAAGAGGATCTACGTCCTGATTTGAATTTTGCCTTTCGAGGTATTGCCTTATAGTTATTATTACATCGGCTGCAATTGAATTTAATTTCTCTTATTCCTTCTTGCAAAAATTAAAATAATGAAAATGACTTATGATGTGGACTAATGTCTGTTTCGATTACAGGCATTTGTTCTTTATTTTCAGGATCTACTTTCTTCATAATATTAAACATTTCTTGATCTAGAAAAGAAGTAACCCCGGTAGCATTTTCAGTACGACGAAAACTTTCTCTTTAAATCGAGGTTCTCAAACAGTTGCTACTCTAGTAATTGATCCTCCTTCATATGAAAATAGCCTTGCCTTAACAGATTCTAAAAGTTTGTTGCATAGTGTCTTCCCTTCCTCAATCAACCAGTTATACACCAGTGACATATTTGGACGTATTTTTTCAATTGTCAAAGATTTCTGATTTTTTATTCTTACTTAAATTTTAAATTAAATACATTTTATTGAAAAATACATAATTTATTTAAAACACTTAATTATACCAACAGGCATATACTTTGTGCGAAGACAATTTTAAATAAATAAACAGGGATATGCAGTAAGTTATATTTCGTTTTATACGTGCAGTTTGATAGGAGAACACCATCTCAATAATCCATATAACAAGATATCCATCGAATTAATTTTTATTATAAACGAAAGAAAATATAATGAATGTACTATTAACTATTCTGTTAGACAGAAAGCGACAAAAAATATCTATGATTTATTTTCAATTATTACATGTTTACAAACATGCTTTTATGAATGCAATTGCTTGGCTAGGTTTGTCGAATCAGATCGGCTGTTAAAATTATAATACCAACGCATTAAAACTGATTATTATAGGACCATTATTATCATGATTATGAATAGAGAAATTAATATAAGGTGGACGTCATAAGTCTGCACTTTATAGTATGTACATAAAAGGAATAATAAGTTGTAAATTTATAAAACGTGGTGGAACACTTACTGTTTTAAAAGCCTTCCGTGAATTCACAAAATGGGTAACATCGATAAAATATTTACAACATTGGGTGTTTCCACAGCTGTTTCAGCAAACCGAGTGCTACGTGGAGAAAAATGTGTTTATATGCAGAAAACGAGCGTTCCACACCTAGTGACGTTATATTTGCATAATTAAAATAATATTCGGATTCAATTCTATGTTCAATACATTCACGGATGGATGGTAGCAAATTTTATAATGCTGTCCGACTAGCTAACAGATGTTTCGCATATTTATTCCAGAATGAACAAGAAGATTCATTGGATAATAAAGTAAACGGTAGATCACACAAAATCATTGTTACACATAAATTAAATAAAAATTCCTCATTATATATATGCTTTGTGCTTTTCACGTGTTGTTCGTGTTACGCTCCGCATATAGAATATTTTAATTTATTTTTAAATCATATTTCTTCTTTAAATATCCCGATTTAACTTAGACATTTTTCTGTATATTCGTTTACAAAGAGAAAGCATTTCTTTTGTTATATCCTGACCGACGAGACCCTTCGTTTTCTACCTGACCGTCAGCAACCTTAACGTTACTGTGGAATTTCTTTCTATATACATTTCATTTTAAATTGTTTTAATTGAATTATATACATCTTCTTTCATATGTGGTGTTTCATATCATTAGAAAGCTTATGTCACAAGCGTTATTTTAATAATATTTATGCCATCGATAGAACACCTCTTCAGGTCCCGCTTCTTAATTAATTAGAATTCAAGATATCGACCCCTCTCTTCGACAGGTCATAAAACAGACCGTTTTCAAAACCAGTGTTCTTTCGATACAAAACTATCAGATATCTTCTCGTTAGAACTCTCGTAAGATCCACATCTTACGCGCGGTACTGTTCAAGTGCTAGCCACAATGCACGTGCCCCTGCATTTCACCGCAATTAAAAAGTAATTTTGTATTGTTCAATATATATTATTCTTTTAAGCGAATCCATATTAATTTAACTAATTAATTTCTTATGCCTCCGGCCAAACATCGCTCTACATATACTTGACCAAGGTTTATCTTCGAAGGCCACGTGACCATCATCGCCACACAAAGGTAACTCTGTATTGTTCGATACAGAGATTATTTTATATTAATCGTATTCAATTAACCCTTAATTTACTACTCAATTAAACGTGCGTTTCAGACATTTTGTGTTAATTTTTAATTACTTAATTACCGCTCCTCGTGTATATATTACTTTTGTTTAATTACTTTTAAATATACCAATTTAATTTCTTTCTTATGTAAATATAAATACAAACTTTAAGGACAACGCATATGTGTTTTATTTATTTAGTAAGAAAGTTATATATACAGGGTGCAGCATGGAAACTTGCTGATTTGAATTGGACGCCAATGAGCGAGGCGTGGTCAGAAAGGGGTGGGGAGGGTCTCATTAGAAAGAGGGGGTTCTGAAGTTTTGTTACCCCACAAGCCAGTTGTCGTCATGCGTTGGACTAAGGAACAGCGAGCGTTCGCCGTCGAGGCCTACTTTTCCAACGGTCATTCGGTGGTCGCCACCCAACGTGCCTTCCGAACTCGGTTCAATATTCTTCCCGCGGGTCCCGTTCCTGACCGGCAATCGATTGTTTCGTGGGTGGACACATTCAGGGAAAGTGGGAGTGTTGCAAGAAAAGGCCCAGGAGGTCAACGGACATCCAGAACTCCAGAAAACGTCGAAAGGGTGAGGGAGTCGTTTTGCGCCCTCCCCGGCGTTCGGCGCGTAAACAAGCTGCTGCTCTGGGGATTTCTGATCGCACAGTAAGACGAATTCTTCACAACAAACTCCAGTTTCATCCCTACAAACTTGCTGTGGTCCAACAGTTGAGTGAACGCGATTTCGCTTCTCGCCAAACTGCATCTGAAGCGCTCAGTAACTTGCCAGACGACGCTCTCGTGTTTTTTAGTGATGAGGCCCATTTTCACCTTTCCGGCTGTGTTAACAAACAAAACATGCGGTATTGGAGTGATGTCAATCCCCGCGAAATTCATGAGATGCCACTTCATTGTGAACGTGTTACTGTGTGGTGTGCATTGTCGAGAGTTGCAATAATTGGGCCTCATTTTTTCGAGGAAGATGAACGCGCTGTTACTGTGAATGCAGTTCGCTACAGAGAAATGATCGAGACATTTTTTCTTCCACAACTTGAAGAAATGGAATTTGGGGACGTATGGTTCCAGCAGGACGGAGCCACGGCGCACACAGCGAGAACTTCGATGGAGCTTTTGAGGGAACACTTCCACGAGCGCCTTATATCCTTGATGGGTGACGTACCGTGGCCGCCGCGCTCCCCCGATTTGGCACACAGCGATTTTTTTTATGGGGATATCTTAAATCCATCGTTTACAACGACAAACCCCGGACCCTGCAACACCTGAAGGACAACATCCGCCAAGCCATCGCCAACATTCCCGTCGATATGCTCGAAAGAGTGGAGTGCAACTTCAAATCAAGGGTAGATCAGTGTATCACTAATGAGGGCCGCCATTTGCCCGATGTCATTTTTAAAACTACTTGAAACAAAAATTCAGAATGTGTACTATACGATACAAAAAGAATTAAATCGATATATGAAGTACTTTTTCTTTTCTTGACTTTTCAAATCAGCAAGTTTCCCTGCCGCACCCTGTATATTTTAAATTAACCAATATCACGCACGTCCTGGCACTTTGATGAAACTTCACCAGCACCAGTAATTATTTTTATTTATCTTAGAATAATTTCATTATTATTAGCACGGCACATCTACATCCCGATATCCAGCGCAAGCCGCCGTTTGTAATATTCGTAGTGCGTTTTCGTCCAGCCTGTTAGAAACATATTGCAAACTGTTCATTTAATGTTTGCGCCATTGTAAATTAAATCAGGATATCCACTTATTGGATATCCTGACCAAGCTTATTTGCTAGGTTGGGCAATGTTTGTTTTCTTAATACATCTAACTGTGACATTATTATTGTATATAACAGTCTCGTCCAAAACAAATACGCACCTCTCTCAATATACATACTGCAGATCGGGAGGGTAAAGGCTACACGATGACCTGGTACGCCAGTGGAGTGCACCTCGACATGGTATCTTTAATTGTGAATAATGTAATAATTAATAATAAAAGAAAATGTTGGTTAAATTTTATAAATTAGTATTTAACAGGTATGTATGTACAGTACAAAATATAAATAGAATGCATATTTTTTTCAAATATATTCTGCAGTTACTCGTATATTTCGATAGCCCCTGAAATGCTATAAATGCATGTAAAGGTGTTACAAAAAAACCGCAACATTTGAATTTCAAATAAAACATGATTTTCTGTAGCAAAATATTGAAATATTTCTTGGTTAATAATGTAGACATTTGAGAATGATGTATGGAACAACACATACCAGATGTGTGCCACAGCTTAGGTGGCATGCGCGTACACTTCTGACGGAATTTTCAATATCAGTTTGGTATTAATTTGGCGGCATTTCGTTGAAACACCATTCAATTTCGGCCTTCAATGCTAGGGTGGTCGTGGACTTGTTGGCACAAAGCCGAGACTTAAAAAAACTCAATTCAAATCACAACAGCAAAACAGGAGATGACATGACCAGGAAATGAGTCGTGCACGACTGCCAAGTGTTTCACGGGCAATATGGCAAGTGGCACCATCCTGCTGAAACCGAATGTCTTCAAGAACAATTCTTTCAACTGAGGTACAAAGAACTGGATTATACCGCATTGTTTTCAAAGAAAAATGGCCCGATGATTCCTCCAGATCACAATGCACACCAAGCAGAGACACGTTTGGGACGCATTTATTTCTCATGAATTAATCGTGCCCCAAATGTGTTAATTTTGCCTATTAACAAAGCCATCGAGATGAAAATGGCCCATATCGCTGACCATAGTTTTGTCCACAAAATATGCATTCACTTCTTGTTGTTCAATTATCCAATTGATGAACGCTCTTCGCTGTGTATGGTCTGTTAGCACGAGTTGTTGAGTTAATTGGACTTTGTAAGTATGAAAAGATGCAAATCTTTAGCGAGAAAACGGTAAAGAGTAGCTGTTGAAATGTTCAGTTCTTGTGCACGATGACGATTTGAGTGTCCTGTACTCTTAGCCACACTCTCACGAACTGCCGTGAAGTTTTGTTCAGAACAACCATTCCGAGCTTGGGTCGTGTGTTTCACATCACTAATTAAACCTGTACTTTACCCGAAATTTTCGATTATTTTTTTAACAGTTGATAAATTTGGAACAATATTTCTACCGAGAATTTGACACACTTAGGAATTGTATAGTACGTTCAAAAAACAGCCTCAGAGTCGGCCATGAAATTTTTTGGTATGTCGTATCTTAACGGCACGGTTTTGAATTGACAAATATTAATGTCATTAGTGTCATCGATAACACGAAATTTTGTTTACTCATGATCGGTTAGTAAATTGAACATTTCTAACCTTCAAACCGGTTAGAAAATGCGCTATTACATACCGAGGCAGGTAATAGCACTTTACCTGCTAGCTTATGTCACTTTACCGACTAGCTTATGTCACTTTACCGGCTAGGTAATGTCATTTCAGTATTTATGAAACGTTAGTGTCATATAAGTAAATTAAATTACAATAAAACTATTCACAAATCTTTATTAAGTAAATAACAAGGCAATGTTTTAATATAAAATTTATTCGCTTTTAGAATTATTATTAATTGCTACATTAGAATTTCCACGACTGTTTACTGTTAGAGAAAGACCATGTTTAAAATCGTAGGATAATAATTTAATAATCTGTCAGAAAATGTCACTATTAATTGTTACGTTACCTAGCAACGGTACCTATAAAAAGCATTCATCAAAATTCCATAAAATTTAGTACTATTATATTTTTGAAATTTAGTGAATTAATAGTTTATATAATAATTAATTACTAACCGATCGCGAGTAGAATAGTATACAAACCTCGGCGGAAAGATTCATTCCCGTCTCGAGATTAAGTTCACCTCGACGCTGCGCGTCTCGGTTAATTTTCTAATCTCTCGACGGTAATGAACCACTTTCCGCCTCAGCATGTAATATACTATTATTCATGGCAGGAAGATTATAACCTAGCAATTAACCTTACAATTTTCTAAAGCCGTCTGTCATTTAGATGTAATTGTCATTTAAGAAATGTATATTAGTAAAGTTACGACATGCTTTTTGATGTTACTTAGAAATTATGGATCACTAGAGGCAGTTTTTTGTTGGAAGCACGATATCAACAAAACTTTCACCATTTTGATAAAAATGTTAAATAAGAACACATTATTGTATCGTGTAGCGCTGCATATTTACTAACTCCTATCTGTCTACTATCGACCTGTTACAATTATTGATCTGCCATATCATGACAGCCAAAACGGCGAGCTATTAAAATCTTGCACTCTTATTGTAACACACTTTACATGAATCTTTTGTATATGTAAACGTTGCAAATCAATTTAAAAGACAGATAATTCCCTCATATTCAGCGGTCGATTCCATCCCTTAAAACCGTTTGATAGCAGAAACGAAAAATTATTTCTCACATACGAGGTGCATTAAAGTTCTAAGGCCTCCGATTTCTTTTCTCCAGACTGGAAAGAGATAGAAGCATGTGCATTGTTTTAAAATGAGCGTGCGTTCGTTGTCAATACGTCACAGAGATGGCAGCACTGAACGGCAGATGTAATTGTAGCGGCAGCGTCGAGAATCAGAACTGTTTTAGATACTTAAAATGGCTACGTTTTCCTTACTTGAACAGCGTGCAATCATTCGTTTTCTGAATTTGCGTGGTGTGACACCAATTGAAATTCATCAACAGTTGAAGGAGACATGTGGTGATGGAGTTATGGATGTGTCGAAAGTGCGGTCGTGGGTGCGACAGTTTAATGAAGGCAGAACATCGTGTGACAACAAACCGAAACAACCGCGGGCTCGCACAAGCCGGTCTGACGACATGATCGAGAAAGTGGAGAGACTTTTTTGGGGAATCGCCAAATGAACAGATCGCCTCCAGTGTTAGCATTTCCGTGGGTTCTGTGCACACAATCCTGCATGACGACCTGAAAATGCGAAAAGTGTCCTCTAGGTGGGTGCCACGAATGCTGACGGACGACCACAAGGCTGCTCGTGTGGCATGTTTCCAAGCAATGTTGACGCGCAACCAAGGCTTGAATGGGACCTTCTTTTCGTCGATTGTGACAATGGATGAGACGTGGATGCCATTTTTCAATACAGAAACAAAGCGCCAGTCAGCTCAATGGAAGCACACAGATTTAACGCCACCAAAAAAAATTCGGGTAACCGCAAGTGCTGAAAAAATGATGGTGTCCATGTTCTGGGACAGTGAGGGCGTAATCCTTACCCATTGTGTTCCAAAGGGCACTACGGTGACAAGTGTATCCTACGAAAATGTTTTGAAGAACAAGTTCCTTTCTGCACTGCAACAAAAACGTCCGGGAAAGGCTGCGCGTGTGCTGTTTCACCAAGACAATGCACCCGCACATCGGGCTAACGTTACGCAACTGTTTCTTCGTGAAAACAAATTTGAAGTGATTTCTAATGCTCCCTACACACCTGACCTGGCTCCTAGTGACTTTTGGCTGTTTCCAACAATGAAAGACACTGTCCGTGGCCGCACATTCACCAGCCGTGCTGCTATTGTTTCAGCGATTTTCCAGTAGTCGAAACAGACTCCTAAAGAAGCCTTCGCCGCGGCCATGGAATCATGGCGTCGACGTTGTGAAAAATGTGTACGTCTGCAGGGAGATTACGTCGAGAAGTAACACCAGTTTCATAGTTAGAGAGTAGTTAGTTAGAAAAAAAATCGGAGGCCCTAGAACATGAATGCCCCTCGTACTTCTATGACATCTGCAAACCTACCAAGTTTCAATCAATGCCGAGTTTCCGGGATGGGAAAGCTTTCTTATTAGTAGAGAGGTTCATTCGAGGAACATCCCACCGGCGACTCGTCCTAGCGCATACATATATATTGTCAGTCGCCGCCTGAACACCGTTCAGTGCACTTCGCTGGTTTGCAGTGATAAATAATAATTTTATAATGTTACGAATAGCCAGAGAGAGACCACTTTACAATGTAACTCCTAAATTGACAAAAGGATTTCCGGATTTAATGTACGAGGGTCTTTTATATTTTGCATATAAAGCTGGAATAAAACAGTAGATGGCTTTTATAGACTTTATAGTTTTTCGAAGTATTCGCCGCAAAGATTAATGCACTTTTACATGCGTTCGACCAAACTCTGGAAGCAGTTATTCCACTCGTTTGTTGGTACGGTCAATATTGCGTTTTTGAAGGCATCGACTGCTCCTTCTGACGACTGGGACCTTTGATCACGCAGTCCGTCCTTGATTTTCGGAAAGGTAAAGAAATCGTTGGGACTTGGATCGGGACCGTATGAAGAATGGTCTAACAATTTGACGTTTGGTACGTGAAAAATTGAATTGTCATGCGAGCTGTGTGTGAACTTGCATTGTCGTGGTGGCGGATGATTCGTCGTCGTGGGTTGGTTTCTCGGAGCTCAGCGATGACTTGCGGCAAATAAATGGTTATATACTAATCGGCAGTAATAGTTCTTTGATCTTGTAGAGAAATTGTTGCTACGTGACCTGCATTCAAGACAAATGTCGCGAGTCATCTTTTTGGAGACACTTCGAGAACGGACTAATTTTATCGGCTTTTCTTGACCTCGGAACACCCAAACAAACTGCCGTTGATTTTCTGGTATGAGTAAATCCAAGATTCATTACCACTCACGACGTTGTACACGTTTTTAGAGTTTCCTGTGTCGAAGCAGTATAGAGTTTTTTGACACCAATTCCCCCTAACTGTTTTCTGTTTTTCGGTCAACAGATGTGGTATAACGGGAAATTATTTTTTTACACACATTTCTTCATGCAAAATTTTTTGAATTGAGGTCTTTCAAATCCCCAATGATTCCTCAATTTCGCCATATGTCACATGTCGATTTTCGTTGATGCGCACAGCATCGACATTTTCCTGAATGACTGACGTTTTGGGTGCACCTGCTCTTGGATCGTCGCTAAGGCTAATCCGTCCACGTTTGAATTCTCCATACTAACTAGAAATTGTTGACTGATGTGGTGCTTCATTACTGAAAATTGAAACTAACTCTGTGAGGCATTCTTGTTGTCTTGGAAAATTATAAGATTATTGCGCGAAAATTTTCACCATTTAATTCCATTTTTCGACTAACTTGTCAAATTTGACAGTTCCTTGTAGCTCCAACACTACACGTCTAGCACTGAAAGTTTAGATTTAGGCTAACTAAAGGTGGAGGTTACTTTTTAGTACTGACATTTGATTAAAGGCGCCCTCTATGTTCCAGTATGCAAAACATAAGACATCTCTCGTACAATGGAAGTATAATAAAGTGTAAAGTAAATAATGGGTGTTCAGAAACATTGGAAGTCAAAGTAGTCCTTGAAAATATGAAGTCATGTCTGAGATAGATTGATACATTTACTTCATACAATTTTATAGGTTATCAAATTAGTATCAGATACTTAAGTAAAGATATACGATTTTTTGTTCAGAGCCCACTTGACTTCGAATGTTTCTGAACACCCGTTATTTCTATACAGTGAGTGGACAGCTTACGAGAGCATTTTATAACGGGTGTTCAGAAATATTCGAAGTCAAACTACTAGTCCTTGAAAATATGAAGTCATGTCTGATATAGATTGATACATTTACTTAATACAATTTTATAGGTTATCATACACGCAAATGTCAGTTTATGTCGAAATATATTACTTTAATATGCCATATTAGTTAATATAAACTAGTCAAATAATGATTTTAGAAGGTAACAGTAATTAATTTGTAAATTTCAAATTAAGTATTTTGATATTTTAGAGAATTCTTGCTGAACAATAACACCTCTTCATACGATAACTGGAAAAAATTACATAATCCAATTAATATGCTATTCATTCTTGTGTAATAAAGCTCATCTAATCTGTAGTAACATGTAAAAAGACAATGCAGAATTAAGAGGAAATAACTTTACAAGTAAAGGTTTTATTCATCTTATAGTGACAATAGTATCTAGTTATAGTACTAGTTTAATATACAGGGTGTCCAGAAACTCTCCTGACAAACGAAGACCGGAGTTTCCTCAGATAATTTTAAGACAATTAAACCCAAATTCACCTAGTCCGAAAATGCTTCCTAAGGGAGCTAGAGTTCTTTGAAGATGGCGCCTTGTATTTATTTTTTTTTAAATTCCTCCAGAACGCTTCTATTTAGAAAAACAAAAACTGGTATGCTTATTTATCCTCCAGAGATGAATCGATTCATCAATTGCGAATTTCTAGTACCGGTCATAGGCGTCCGTTTTCGGTAGGTCAACGGTTATTTTAAGGCATAACTTCTTTGTCTTTAACTTTTAAGCATTCGTGACAGTAGATTATTAAATTTTCAGGTATTCCAGTACTAAAAGGTACTCTTACTTTAAGTCGGTAGGATACACCGTTTCCTAGAAAAATCGATTTGTAAATTTTTCGTTTTTTCTTCATTAAAGTTCAATTTTTTATTTTTTGCAAGAGTTAGCTCTGAACTGCCAACAGAAGTAAAACCTACGTTTTTCATTGTCAAATTGTTGTCAGTTCGCGAAGTTTATCTTTTTATTTTTTACTTTGTGTTATTCAAACACAACGATTTCAATTTAAAAAAAAATGGTTTTTACTAATGAGGAATACGCCGATATGCATTTAGTTTATGGCGAAATGAGGTGTAACGCTCGAGCGGCGCAACGTAGATACGCTGAAAAATTTCCCAATCGTCAACATCCCACTCACTCAACATTTACAGCTCTTCATCAACGATTAAGAGAAACAGGTTCAGTGATCCCAAAAAATAATGAAACAGGGAGACATAATGATGTAACAGCAGAACATGAAGATGTTATTTTAATGGAAGTTAAGGAAAATCCAGAAATTAGCGTTCGAAGACTATCTGCCATGTACCCCACAATTTCAAAATCTTCCGTAGGAAGTATCTTACATAAAGAAAATTTATATCCTTTTCATTTTACAAAGGTGCAAGCACTGCTAGAAGGAGATTTTCCTGCTCGCGTAGAATTCGCAAGATGGTTACAAAATCAGAAAAATCAAGATGAAGATTTCTTCAGGAACATTTTGTTTGGTGACGAATCTACATTCTCAAAAAATGGAATTTTTAATGTACATAATGCACATTATTATTCGTACGTTGGTGACAATCCCCACGTTGTTCAAGAATTTAAGCATCAGCATAGGTTTAGCATAAACGTCTGGATAGGAGTAGTTGACGATTATCTACTTGGACCTGTGGAATTACCTGCTCGTTTAAATGGTGCTGATTACTTACATTTCCTGCAAAATATTTTACCTGATTTGTTAGATGAGTTGAGTTTAAATATTCGGCAAAACTTATGGTTTCTACAGGACGGCTGTTCGGCCCACTTTAGCAGGAATGTAAGAGACTTTCTAGATAATAACTACGAAGACCATTGGATTGGAAGAGGCGGTCCAGTTGCTTGGCCAGCAAGGTCGCCGGATTTGAATCCTTGCGATTATTGTGTTTGGGGATACATAAAAGCATTTGTTTATTCCGTTCCGATACAAAATCGCTCACAACTCTGACTAAGGATACAAGATGCTTGCAACGAATTTAGAAATAACTTTGGAATTTTTGCAAGAATTCGGCGTTCTCTAAACAAAAAGGTAAACTTATGCATAGAGACTAATGGTCATCACATCGAGCAACTTTTGTAACAATCTACCTTTGATACTTGTTCTTTTTTTGTTAGTTTCGTTCCATTGTAATAAATAATTTGTTTTTAATTTATTAAATTAATTTTCATCCATGCCTTGATAGTCCAAGCCAACTACGTCGCTAAAAATAAGTAGGTACATAATAAATTGAACTTTAATGAAGAAAAAACGAAAAATTTACAAATCGATTTTTCTAGAAAACGGTGTATCCTACCGACTTAAAGTAAGAGTACATTTTAGTACTGGAATACCTGAAAATTTAATAATCTAGTGTCACAAATGCTTAAAAGTTAAAGACAAAAAAGTTATGCCTTAAAATAACCGTTGACCTACCCAAAACGGACGCCTATGACCGGTACTAGAAATTCGCAATTGATGGAATCGATTCATCTCTGGAGGATAAATAAGCATACCAGTTTTTGTTTTTCTAAATAGAAGCGTTCTGGAGGAATTAAAAAAAAAAATAAATACAAGGCACCATCTTCAAAGAACTCTAGCTCCCTTAGGAAGCATTATCGGACTAGGTGAATTTGGGTTTAATTGTCTTAAAATTATCAGAGGAATCTCCGGTCTTCGTTTGTCAGGGGAGTTTCTGGACACCCTGTATTAACATTCAACAAATTATTGTAAGAAATGGCTTAAAATAAATTTGAAACAAATAAATTGTTTGTAGAGTCCTTAGATTACAACCTTATAATAAATATCATAAATTGTAGTTGTATAAATTACCAACAATAATGACCATAATTATAAAAGATGTTGAAAATGTCCACCACCTTCTTCCAAGCATTTTACGCACCTCCTCCGAATGCTACTAAATACATTTTGCAGTATGGGACTATTTCTAATTTCACTAATTTTATTTATCTATATAATCTTGCACTGGTACTTGATAAATTGAATTTTTAAAAAAGGCCATAAATAGTAATCACACGGTGTAAGATCACAAGATCTTGGAGGAAATTCATGATCGCTGTTCAAACTAATTAAACGATTTCCAAACACTTCTTGTAACATATTTATTGTTTCCCCCGCTGTGTGAGCTCCAGCACCATCTTGTTGAATGTATCCCAAAGCTAGTTCATCATCGTGAAGTTGATTAAAGAAAGGCAATAGTATTTCCTGTAGATATCTTTCTGCAGTCAAGGTACCATTAAAAAAAATTGGACCAATAAACCTTCTTCTACTTATAGCGCACCAAACACCAACTTTCTGAGGATGTAAAGGAGCTTCAACATAAAAATTATTGGGCTTTGTATCACTCCACATTCTCATGTTTTGCGAGTTAACATATCCACTAACATGAAACCATGCTTTGTCTGAAAAGAAAGTTTTGTCTAGGACATCATCATTAAAATTATTTGTAAACCATTCGCAAAATACTACTCGTCGCGGATAATCAATATCGAGGTTTTCTTGCAAACAAGTTATACGATATGGGAATATCTGTAAATCTTCTTTTAAAACTTTATGGCAAGAACCAACTGACAACCTGGTTTGTTGAGCAAGAGTTCTTACTGAAGTTTTAGGGGCATCAGTCATTATTTCTCTAACATTCCCAATCACTTCTTCTGTCCGGACTTTTGGCGTCCCACACTACCAGTTTGTCGAAAAACTGGAACAATTCTGATTAGTGTACACTGAAAAGTATTATAATCAAAAGCAAGGCTGGGAAATTCATCTCGAAATTCTTCCAAACAAGCTTGAATTGTATACTTCCACTGGCCATCGATCTTTTGACCATTTCGAAAATATGCTTCAACCATGAATGCTTTGTATACGTTAGTAAATACCATTTTCAAAATTAAAAAATTTAAATTAGTATCTTCGATATTAGATTCTGACAATTTTTGACAGACAACAGTTGACATTTAATAATTATTACAAATCAGATACTTAAGTAAAGATATACGATTTTTTGTTCAGAGCCCACTTGACTTCGAAAGTTTCTGAACACTCGTTATAACGCTAATGTGTTCAAGGAAATTTCTCTGCGAAAGGCACGTAAATAGTGTAATAATCGAAAAAAAGTGGCCAGGCATTGTCACATCTATTTCACATTTGAATCTTTATTTTATTTTAGTTCTTACGTTTTCATGTCTGTACTCGGTAAATTTTGTCCCTTTGTCTAGTAATAAGGTTTACCTCTTGAGCATAAAGTGCCCATTATTGAACTATCCTTGCAAATATTTCTTAATTATAGTAATTCGTTTAAGTTTGAATTTGTTAACACCTGAGGAAGACACTGTGTGTCGAAACAATTATTTTGGTATTTTACCAATAAAATGGAAATTAAGTGATATTGTTTTGTTGTTCTTATTTCATCAATTATGAATTTCCATCAAGTAAAGGCTGCTTCGATTCAAAAGTTCTTAAATAAATTTTTGTTCATTCAAATTTTCATTTAACTTAACATTAATTTAATTTAAAAATAATTACTAAAAATAAGTACACTAAATCTTCGATTACTTATGCACGAACGCATATATTTATTTTAGCGTATGGAAAAACACCTGTACTCTTTGAACATTCAATTTAATTCACATAAATACGCTCTTTTCCAACAAACTAATACTAATACATTTCAAGATACCCTCGGAATTATGCAAATCAACATCGTAGAACGTCCATAATGTTCTTAGATCTGTAGTAAATATGCTAAGCACACTGACAAATGACACCTTCTCTTCATATTATGATAATGATCTTCAAACCTGAGTAAGTATAGCGGGCCTGTGCGTGGCTTGTTCATACTTGATTCTTCTCACGTAATCAAGACCACCGTAAAAGACTGTTAACTAAGATCACATTTATTTAATGCGTCGCTTATCTTTAATCAGTAAATATAGACGCAGACATCTAGCGAGAGGTGTTTTAATAATTTGGTTTTTATTTATAACGGTAAGTGCATACAATTTATCTATTTCAACGGCGACGACCACCATTTGTTGAACTCGTTGATGTTATATTTTTTTCTCTTGGTTGGTTTAGCTTCTTTTTGTTTTTTAATTAGTGAACAAGGCCGAACGCATTATAATGTATGTATTTCAAATGTTTACGGGTTGGATTTTTTTTAATGCCGTCCCAAAAGAAATTACCTCGGTTGTTAATTATTATTGTGGCCAACCTAGCGAAGAAATGTTATCAACGAGGTGTATGATAAATCGTTTTCGGGTTTGTTTTCAATCGCCCTGATGAAAGTGAGTGGTTAAGATTCATTAGACTGTTCTGTGTGAATGAAAGAATATAATTAAAGTTTTACACTTTAATGATTTTTCTCTAAATACGTCTCCTCCATATTAAAGCATATATGTCATTTTGAAAATAATAAAATAAAATAAAACAATAACTTTGTTATACCACTTTATTCACATGTAATAGTGACCGCGGTTTCGACATACAATGTCATTATCAAACTGCAAAAGTTACAGGCCTACATAGATCTTATAAATGACACAAAAATATATGGGGGTGGTTTATGATGTTATTTAAAATTACTACTATATACTTAACTATTATATACAACATTGGAAAAGAGGTGTATATATAAGATCCAACTGGTCGTTAAGAACAATATCTATTGTGTTGTTGCCGCTTTTAAAAATTTCAAGTGACTCTAAAAGATTTAATTTACGACCTTTCTCGGCCAAATGCAATATTTTATGATGACCAAATGTATGCCTTTCTGTAATAAGATGGTTTGCGAATGTTGAATCTGTCTTCTTTAGTTTATATGACCTCCTGTGTTCTTTTACCCGTATAATAAAACTTCGACTAGTCTGACCTATATATACACTTTTACAATCATTACAATATAATTTGTACACTCCTCATTTATTATTGATATCTGTTTTAGGTTTTGCGTTAAAAATTACTTGTCTTTACATATGGTTTGTAAGCTATACTAACATTACTATTATTTTTTGAAATTATATTTCCAATTTGCTCGCTTATTTTACCGAAGTAAGTTAACGAGACAAAATTAACCACATCCAAAGTCACTTGGAGTATTTTTCAAATTATTAATAGCCACATCTAATGTGGTTAATCCATCATTTAATTTGAGATTTTGATTTTCGAAATAAGTGATTAGTTTTGTCAAATTTCCAAAGTGTTCCTGAAGAATGTACAACTGATTTTTTTAAATTTGGAATTTGTATTAGTTCCTTGAACTCAGAAATACTTCGAGCATCGTCATTTAAACATGTAACGAAATTTTGTAAGCTACCGATATTCTCTGGATAAAAACTAGTAGCTTCCAACAATGTTTCCCATCTAGTTAATACTGGAGAGGGAGGCGGTGACAAAGATGGAAGTTTTTCCCTGTAAAGAGCTACTCTCAATGGTGCTTTTCTGAAATTTTTTTAAAAAGCGGGTACAAGTCAAGCAACTTCTGGAAAGGTGTCTCTGATATATTCACAGATGCTGTGGAGAACATGTGCTTGCATAAGTACTATGCAGCATATTAGGATATGTTTCCTTTAATAGTCTGCTTGTTTTTAACATATATACAGCACTGTCACTGACTCACTGACAAATAAAAGTATTTTTTCTTTGTACCTGTCGTCCGAATGAAGCATTTGGCGCATATACTCGTAAATGGTTTTAGATACTGTTTCCGCATCAGCTGCATTTATAACTTTTATTGCTATTACATATGCGTTATATGGAATAGTTGGATGTAGTACACCAGTTATAACATTTACCACACAGCGGCCTAATAGATCGACAGTTTCGTCGGCACTTATCCATAGGTACTGATTTGAAAGATGACTTCTAATGCGTTCTATTGCTTTCGTGTAGCACTTAGAAACATAATATTTGCGTAAGGTGGATTCATCAGGAACATTTCGATCAGTATATTTTTGGAGAAATGTTTTGAAGGTGGGATTGTTAAGTGTATTTACTGGAATATTTGCCGCCATTAAAGTTTCAGAGTTCTTCGTTAAAACTTTCAGATTCCAACGAGTCTAATTTCTGTGTATGTGTTTGCGATGCTAAGTGAAGTTTTACGTGCGATTTCTTGGAATTTTTTAAAGATATTTTACAGAAATGAATGCTTTCTACATACGACCCTAATTATTCGATTTTTTTACCGAAAAAAAATCGCCCTTATGCAGGATTCGGGCCTACGTCCTTTGGATTGCCAAACCACGCTCTTCACCCTTGAGCTATTAAGAGAGTGAAGTTTGAATCGTCAGGAATAGCAGAAATTTGCCAACTACGGGCACAATATAATATCTGTTCTTAATGCAATTTAAGGTTTTTCCCGTCGATTCGAACTTCAGTCCCTTAATAGCTCAAGGGCTAAGAGCGTGGTCCGGCAAACCAAAGGACGTAGGTTCGAATCCTGCATAAGGGCAATTTTTCTTTAGTAAAAAATTCGAATAATTAGCGTCGTATATGTAGAAAGCACTTATTTCATTCAGATCACTTCGCAAAAATGCAATTGATTTGCAAAGATATTTTACAAACTTTGCAATAAATTTCGTAATCACTGGCAATGGACATACAATCAGTTTGACCCTTAATCCAACTCACCATTGTTTCACAATTCCATTCTCGACGTTGTTCCATATCAGATTTGAAAAAGTAACTTAAACAATGTTCTAGATCTAAAAAAATGAAAATTAAAAATTTACGCGTAACTTTTTGAAACATAATGAAATTCACTGGAGACTTACGTCTAATTTGGAGAAGTAGATTCGATGAAACGATTATGAAAACTACGAAGTATGCAATTAACAGTTAAAACAATGCAAAAAAGAAACTAACTCACCGTACTTTATTTATCTTACGAAATATAAACTAATAAATAAAATAAATTATAAAAACTATCTAAGCCCATGAAGAAAGGAATTTAACTGTAATATTGAAGTAATTCCGTCACAATTCAACGACAAAAAACTGATGTGCAGTTAGCCGAATTAATAGCGCTATTCAATAACTGCGTGTTGTACTTAGCGATGTTATAGACTATTTATATGGTCCATCGTAATTTTGGACTGATACGTCCGGTCTCTACTTATCACTTACTTATGACTCGAAAACACTCATCAGAGAAGAAACTTTTCTTTGAAAATCAGTATCAACTTTCTGCTGCTCCCCACCCAATCTGCATAAATTCTAGACTGTTCATTAGGGTGGAGTGAAAATGAACAAAAATTTTTTTTTAAAATTTTTAAAACTCCTGTATTGTTAATTGATGACCCTATTAGAAAGCACTATTTATGCAAAATAAGAAGACTCTGCGACTGTATTTCGAGGTGGCGCATGAAGGGTGAAGTTTGAAAAATAACCTAATTTATATAAAGGCAGAAAAGTACAATTTAAAAATCTTTTTTATCTACCATTAAAACTGTTGGCAACACTTAAGTTTATTGCTCAAAAACAAAGTTAGGGGATTCCCATGCATAAAATAAAGTATAATTTTAAACAGTTTCTTTCAGTTTCTTCACAGTATTTAGAAGCGCAACGTGTTAAAAAAAGTTTATAAAACTTAATCAAACGTAAAATTTTCATTACCAAAAGTTAAAACGTGATTGCTGAGGAAAGATTTAAAATGCCTAAAACTAGGAAAGATTTGTGTTGCTCTGTATTTGGAAAACCAATTACATTAAGTGCTAATGTGTTGCCTACGCATTGTGATATTATTAAATATTACCTGTGGCTAAAAAATTATATGCTTGAATTGAACAACCGAAAAGATCCTTCAATTAAGTGCATATGTGAAATAATTGCTACTGATATTGAACAAATATGGAAAAAGGCATCGATTCCTATAATAAGTCATCAACAAATCTTAGCGAGATTGATTTCCTATTACAACAAATACAAAAATATGAAGAAACTGCGCAGTGAAGTAAAAAAACAAAATTTCTTAAAGGAATCTCAAAAACAATTATTTGACATCGCAACCTGTAAGTGCGCGTCCAGAAACATATGTAAATGTGTGACAAAAATACCTCCAGCAGAGGAAAAGTTTTTAAAGGACCAACGAAATGAGCGTAGAATGTATATTGGCTGTGTGGATAGGTTGACAACAAAATCTATACGACGCAATGAAGTTCGAAAGAGAAAATATGATCAATTCGTTCAAAAAAACATGACTTCAAGTACTTCTTCGTCTATGTCAGAATTACATCGGTCATGCAGTAGCACTTCAAGTGAAACATCAGAATCAGAGCAAGATGATTTTTGCTTTAATGAAAGAAAAAGAAAAGTTCACAAAAGAGAAAATCAATAGGGAAATAAGCAGATGAGACAAAAGTTGCAAACCCTTGCTACAGCTTGTGACAGGACTGGAGTTTCAGATCGATCTGCAGCATTTGTTGTAAACGCAGTAATGGTTGATTTAAACATTATAGATGCGGAAAACTCATCAAGCGTAATAGATCGTAGTAAAATACGTCGAGAAGGGAAAAAAGTTCGAAAGCAGTTGAGCTCTATTAGCAATGAAAAACCTCTGACTTCTATTTATTTTGATGGTCGTAAAGACAAAACTTTAATTATAACTTCAAAAGAAAATAAATCACAGCGTAAGACTATTACCGAAGAACATATTTCAATGGTATCTGAGCCAAATTCTGAATATATTGGACATTTCACAATAGATTCAGGAAAAGCAGCTAATATTACGAGGAATATTGTCGCCTTATTAGATAAAAAGTATAAATGTAATTCATCTTTGGTGGCAATCGGATGTGATGGAACGGCTGTCAACACAGGGTATAAAAATGGAGTCATTGCCTTATTGGAAACACATTTAAAGAGACCATTGCAATGGTTTGTATGCTTATTACACGCAAATGAATTGCCACTGCGCCATTTGTTTTTAAGTCTTGATGGAAACACAGCAGGTCCTAATAGCTTTTCTGGAGCTATAGGTAAAAACCTCCTCAAGTGCCTTGATTTTAAGTTACAAGCTTTTGAAGCGATTCCTGCAGAATTGCCGGATATTGATATAAAGTTGCTAAGCACTGATCAAAAATATCTTTACGAGATTTGCTCTTCCATTTCGTCTGGTTTAGTTTCACCAAGTTTAGCTGAAAGAGACCCTGGGAAATTAGCACACTCTCGCTGGCTAACTTGCGCCAATAGGATTCTTCGCTTATACATTGAAATGGCTACACCACCAGAAAACCTTAAGCAACTAGCACTTTTCATTATGAAAGTATACGGGCCAACATGGTTTGACATAAAGTCAAAGCCATCTTGTAACCATGGTCCAGTTCATGTTTTCAACATGGTCAAAAGAAGTTTATATTTAAGAGGTGACCTTAAGAGTATTGTTTTAAAAACTATAAACAGAAATTCATTCTTGGCACACCCAGAAAATATGCTGTTGGCCATGCTTCAAGATTATACTTCAAAAATTAGAGAATTGGCTCTCCGAAGAGTATTAGAAGCAAGAAAAGAAAATGTGTGTATTAAAAGCAAGAAAGTTCGCAAGTTCCGCCTTCCACAACTTCAAGTAAATGCGACGAATTACTATGAGTTAATAAATTGGTCGAATGTGAGAATAACTGAACCACCAATGACTATGAAATATTCTAATACAGAAATTTTCAAACCTGATTCTTTCGGGAAATAATTTCAGTCAATTTGGAATGTTTCCTTGTCATACCCAAGCAGTAGAGAGGTGTGTCAAGCTCGTCACTGAAGCTTCAATATCTGTTTGTGGATCAGAAGCAAGAGACGGTTTCATTCGCTCTAGAATTAAAGCAAGGCAAGACATACCACTGTTTGAGTCGAAATCTCAATTTTTTCAACAACGAGATCCTTTACAATTTGCTAACGAATGATTTTTGTTTTTGTATTAAATATGCTTTATGTGAGTAAAAAAAAGGCTGTAACTGTTTGAATTTATTGGATAAAAACAAATTTAAACCACCCTGTTTACTTTTTTATAAATGATAAAGTTCCACAAATTAAAGTCTTGTGCGCCACCTTAAGACGTTGACCTAGGAAGATAGGATTTTTTTCTCTGCACTTTTAAGTACTTAGAGCATCGATGTTTAATACAGGAAAAACTAAATTAAAAAAAAATTATTCGCTCCACCCTACTGTCCATGATCTCTGGGTTTCAGTTCTTTTGTTAACTGAATTCTGTACGGGTGTAGGTGCAAGTCCTCATACAAAATGCTCAAATGAGCCGTAAGAGATGCTCAAAGTCTGAACGTGCGCCATAATGATACATGGTTTACTCTATCTCCAATGCGCCCAGTTTCCCCAAATATTTTCGCGTTTCAAATTCAGTAGAACGATTAATTTGACCATAATCTTCCCGCAAACGTCGATACACAGTTCGTACAAAATTATTGTTGCTGCATTTCGTAAATGTGTTCTTGTAAACTAACATTTTATGTGTCAAATATGCGCCATTAAGAACAACTGTTTAATTTACATTGTAACCAATATAGGAAAGTTGAATTGGATCACCCGTTATAAGTAAGTATTTTGAAAAATTATATAAACTTTAGGTATATAACATAGCTTTCCTAGAGCTCTATGTATTATCGAAAAAATAATAAAAAAACTTTTCAAATTATCTTCCACCATTAAGCAATTGTACCCACAAATGCAACGTAATAATCACATAGGGGAAGCCAAAAAAAAACGAACTTCGATGCATTTCACTCTTAAAATAATCAACGGATCTGTCGTCACATCGACGGGCAAGAAATCTTGAAAACACTGGCAACGGTCAGTGACCGCTGTTTCGGCTTATCAATAAGCACTTTACACCGGACCGGGGCACTCTTCCTTTCCCTCGCTCCATTCACACGCACGTATGCTGCAAGCAAACGGTGGGTACCTAGAGAATGGAATGATAATAGGATTGGGAAGTAATTTCGTGAAGGTGCTGGCCCCTGGATGGGCGGCTCTTATCCGAAACGAAATCTCCGAAATGCTCCACCATTGACGTACACACATGTACACCACTTATCGTTCTGTGACATGTATATTAAATTTTTAGTATTGGATCGTTACTATATACTCGTAAGATCGATATGGAAAAGGATCGTCTTAATTTATGGCACTCTCGTTTGTTGTTCTACCATCTTAGAGATAATGATCTCGATCAGAGTTGTATAGCTTGCTCGGAATTATTTCTACAGGGCTAACCTATAAAGCTTTTATTGATAGATCAATAAACTATAAATCAAGGCGATAAATAATGTTTAAATTAGATGATGAAAATAATACGATATTTTTAACAAAATTGGGTGATTAAATATGTTTATACAATTAATATCAATTAATCAATTTTAGTTGGATAAAAAAAACATCATGTGTGCAACATCAAAATAAAATATATATTATTTTATTTTATTTTATCGTGACAGAATAAATGAATAATGATCTAGGATTTTAGATACAGGGTCAATACAGGGTAAATTAACGATCTGGCAAAATACATTTACTCATAAATATATACCGGGTGTATTATGAAAAACCTTTCGTGCTGTAAATTTTTTATTTTTTATCCTAATGTAATAAATTATACGTCGAACTAAATCGTTTTAAAAACACTGAAACGTGATCCGCTTTGAATTTTTTTTTACACTTTTTTTTGACAGAGAGCTGCAAACTGGGTTTTTTAAATTGCACTATACTTTTTCTTTTTCCTTATTCAAATATATTACTTTTTCTGAATATGAAACTGTAAACAACTATATCCTTGTATGAAAAAAAATCGAGAAATTGAAGGTTTTTTTTTAGTTCGATTTATTCTGGTTTTTCCGAACACAGAGATTTCTTAAATGCATTTTAAATACTCTATTTCATTTTATTACCAGCAAATGTGTGTACCATTTAAAATCACTTACATTCAATACTATATAGCCCATAAAGGATTACAAACCAATGTTATCAGTGAGCGGTGGGTCAACAACAACATTTACAGTGCTTATTTTAAAAATTTAAAAATCAAGCAGTCATATTGAACGATAAAAGTGCATTCCAAATTTTCGAAGAGAGCTGTGACATCTGTCAGTCACACATTCATTATAACATTTTCAACGATTTATTTCTAAATTTTGTTATTGAAATGGATAATGGCGAATGTGTGGATGCGATTCAAGCATATTTTGAATGCGGAACAAATTCTGCACCTGCTTTGCGACTTTATGGAAATCGTTTTCCTGACAGACTGCGTCCAAGTGCCGATAAGTTTGGAAGGCTCGTGCGAAATTTACGAAATTTTGGATCATTCAAAAAACCGAAAATAAACGCACGTGTAATTCAAGATCAAAATTTAGAATTAAGTGTCTTGCTCTATGTGGAAGAAAACCCTAATACGCCTACGCGAGAAATTGCTCACTACATGCAGGTATCACATTCTACAGTTCAGTACATTCTGAAGAAGCACAAGTTCTTTCCTTATAAACCACGGAAGGTGCATGCTCTCGGTGAAAACGACCCTCAACGAAGGGTTCAATTCTGAACGGTTTTCATGAATAAACTAAGGGAAGATCCAAATTTTTATCTTCGTGTGTTGTGGTCAGATGAATGCACTTTTGGGAAAAATGGTGTATTCAACAGAAATAATCATCGCCATTGGAGCACTGAAAATAACCATGTTGTGATGCAACACAATTTTCAAAATCGGTTCAGTGTAAATGTATGGTGTGGCATTTTAGGCGATATAGTAGTAGGGCCTTTTTTGTGGAGGGTAATCTAAACCAAGAAAAGTATAATAATTTGTTACGCAATGAATTAGGGGTTTATTTAGATGAGTTGCCACTTGCTGAGTTAAACAGGGTGGTGTTCCAACAGGACGGTACCACACCCCATAATGAACGAATGAATACTGATTTTCTAAATAATTATTTTGGCGTCAGATGGATGGGCACTTACGGACCTATTCGATGGCCTGCTAGATCGCCAGATCTGAATCCACTGGATTTCTTTCTGTGGTCTTACATTCAAGATCATGTCTATTTGATTTCACCTGATACCAGAGATGATTTAGTAAGAAGGATAGTACAAGTATGTCATGAAATACCACCAAATCTTATATTAAACGCAGCAGTTGGAGTTAATACAAGGTGTCAAATGTGTCTGGAACAAAATGGGGCGAATTTCGAACATTTGATTCATTAAAATATATGATAGCTTGATAGCTTAATAATAATAAATTTGTCACTCAATTTAATGGAGGTGTCTTCAGGAAATAAATGTTTATTAGAATAAGTAAAAAAAAATATGTAGTACAATTTAAAAAAAAAAATTTACTACTGTCTGTCAAAAACCAAATGTCAAAATTTAAAAAAAAAAAAAAAACAGGTTACAGTGCTTTAAAAACGATTTAGTTTGACATATCATTCATTAAAATCAGATAAAATATAAGGAAGCTACAGCCCCAAAGGTTTTTCAAAATACACCCGTTATATATATATATATATATATATATATATATATATAATATTTTCGTGACCTTGGTATGATATGGTAAACTTAATAAGTCGGCGATTAAAGGTCTGGTTTATTACTTCAAAGTATATATATTTAAAACAACCCTATATGTTTCGGCAATGATGCCTTTGTCAAGGATATAAAAAATATTTTTTATATCCTTGACAAAGGCATCATAGGGGTTTACATAGGTGACCGAAAACTCATGATGGTTTGAAGAGGTCCGCAAAGGGACACCAGGAGCCTGCATTGGTGTGTAAGGGGATGCCAGGTTTGCAAGGAGGTTCCCGAGACCTGCAAGGGGGTTCCAGAAGCCTGCAAGGTGGCTGTCAAGAGGCGTTGCAGTGTTGAAAATAACGTCAAAACGGCTTTAACTGCAAGGGGTAGCGAGATACCGCCCCAACTTAGGGATGACTCATTATCGATTATAGTTTCAAACGCGACCACCGCGAGACCTCGAGGGCGCTTTGTCAGATGTTCATGATTAACGAATTGCGTATGTAAAATAGTAAAGCTATCACGTGATCATTATTATCTCATTAAATGAATATAATATATAGCGGAGGATATATGTATGAGTCATTCAGTCAGTGTCCATCGTTGAGTTAAGATGCAATCTGTTCAACAAATTAAATCTTCGCTTTCCAATACTAATCTTCACATGGAATATCTCAAAGTAAATATTAAAAAGTGTAATCAAACTCTGCGAGCATTAAAAAATTCGTTGAGTAGTGCTAAAAATGTTGGTGAGAAACAAAAACTTATAACGGCTATTGCCAAGGTGAAAAGTTTCAAACAAAAATTTCGCGCTCTTCAAGTAAGTGGAGAGGGTTACACACCGAGCTAGAAGCAGTATGCTTCTAGCCATGTTAAATGGGAAGATATCCAATCCGCTTTTCAAGGGCGAATACGAACCGGTGTTATTATTAATCTACATCATATTGACCCGAAATTGTTTATGGAAGATGCTGCTACCTTATTTCACAGAAGAATCTTAAATGTATTGAAGAAGGAAGATATCATCAAGGTGAACACAATGTTTTGTGGTGAATTTACAAAGCAACAGGCTGAACAGGAAATTAATGAAATGAAATATCTTAATACTAAAAATATTGCAATTTACCGAGACACTAACCTAAAAGAATGGTTTGTTAAGTACATACAACAGCCAATTCTCGTTGAACTCGAAGAGTTTCAAGAAAAAGATAGAGGTTGGGCCTTATCATCTATAAACAATCTTCAAATAAATATTAATAAATTTACACCACAACTGGGATCATCTTACATCGAATTGCCAGAATGTATTAAAAGAAAGCATGCAATTGTGAATGTAAAAAATAATGATCAAAAATGTTTTGCATTGGCCGTCGTATCAGCGTTATATCCCGTGTATAAGCACCCACACAGAATTACGAAGTATCCGAACCCATCATCTGTGCTAAAATTAACAGGAATTCAGTTCCCAATGACGATGAAACAAATTCCGCGGTTTGAAAAGCAAAACGACGTATCAATAAATGTTTATATAATACAAAGGTATTTTAATAATATAAAATATTACTAAAAATCTGGTGTGAAGAACACAAATGCAGGTTCACTATTAATATTTTCTGTGAACGTGTCCGAATATATCCTATCCCCAGAGACGTAGATACGTATTTCGCTTTTCTACAAGCTCATCGGTACGCCCCTGCTGGAGAAAGGATATTTCCAGACACATTCACAGAAAAGAACTACCTCGCCCTATCACCGTAATTATCCAGACCGAGCGCAGAAGTAAATTCGGCGCTACCTGTTGTCAGACAGCCGAAGTACCTCGCATACCGTCCACATAATTAATGTGAAGTAACGACGCTCTTCCAAAGGTTAGCACAGCCAACTCTCTAGAAAACTGCATTTTGTTTGTGCCTTCACTCATACTACGGCTTAACCGCATGTGTAATGTATCAGAATAATTGAAACATACATGAGTAGGTATACCCCACCAGGTTTGTATAATACAAAGGTATTTTTAATAATATAAAATATTACTAAAAATCTGGTGTGAAGAACACAAATGCAGGTTCACTATTAATATTTTCTGTGAACGTGTCCGAATATATCCTATCCCCAGAGACGTAGATACGTATTTCGCTTTTCTACAAGCTCATCGGTACGCCCCTGCTGGAGAAAGGATATTTCCAGACACATTCACAGAAAAGAACCACCTCGCCCTATCACCGTAATTATCCAGACCGGTGGGGCTTACCTACTCATGTATGTTTCAATTATTCAAATGTTTATATTTTGAAAAAAACTAATGAAAAATTCACCACCTTACCTACGTACCTAAGGAATTAAGCAATTGTCACCAAATATGTATGTATCCCAGAAAAGAAAGATTTTTACTAAATAAAGTAGATGACAAATACCTAACAAGTGCTATTGATCAACAACTTTAAAAATATTCATGGTACTCTACTGTATACAAAAACCGCACGAACTCATTTGGTTACTGATATGTACAAGGAAAACTTTCTCATTTAAAATGAAAAAGACAATAAACTTGTAACATAAACAGGGTTGTAAATAGATATACATACAAAGTACGTAATACAGACACATAAATCCTGACATAACGGGACAATAACGTATGCATAACTGTAATACAAAAAGGGACACTGTTATGACGAGGTAATGGATGTAAATGATGAATGTTATCGTTTTCCATTACGATAATGGAGCACACAATTATTTTTATTGAACAATTAAGTGAGCGAGTCATAAAACATATTTTTTTTAACTGACTGACTGTACTGATATTCTAATAGCTTGTATTTACATAGATCCTAATGATATGACATATATAACGTAGGCAATATTAACTGATTAGCTGGCTGCGTTAAAATTCCTAAATTAGAACATTTTAACATACTTGGCGGCATTACCAATGCTTTTTTTTATACCGAGCGTCAGTATAAAAAAAGCAAATATTTAGTTTGGCAACCCTGAAAAATTAGCTTACCTTATTTAAAATAGATATAAAACAATTATCGTCGTTTCACGATTACGTATTAAAAAAGTGAAGATTTTAACAATTAGTTTTATTTTTATTTTAAATTATGGGTCTTCATCAAGTAAAACCCAAATCAATTTAATTATTCACTTTATTGGCTTATTTGATCATTCGAATCACACACGAGGAAATTTATATTTATCTTTTGGGCGGTAGAATATATTCTCTTTATCACAAGCATTTATATTTTCATCTTCAACAAAATACAAACCCAGTATGGGGAGTATATAGGCATTGTACACAAAATTATTACATATTCACTATGAAGAGGTTTGTCTACTATTACATCTGGATCTTCAAATCCAAGGAAAACGAGTTGTCTGTCAGTTGACAATCTCTTCAGACTGGCATGGCATTCGTCAGAAACCCATACATTCGAAAGGGACATTGATTATTTAAACTAAACCATTGCTAACATTGAAGCACAATACACAATTCTTCTCAGCTTGTCCGTATTATTTAAACATCGTCCGATCTATATTTTATATTTAATTTCAAAAACGGTCGTCAAAGGCTTGTGTTTGCAAGCTTTAACACATTCACTACTGCCTATTCTAGGAAAGCCATCCCTTGGTGAGTGCATATTTTTGTGTAGTTTTGCATGCAAATCGATTCTCTATTATCAAGTTACTATTTAATAGTTATTTAAGTAATAAGGGAGGTAAGTAACATTTACTAGTCGAGGACTAGTTTGCGTCCGAGGGCTTGCCCAAGGACTTGCAATAGAGTTCGAGACTGGTAAATGTTACCTCCCGAATTGCTTATAACATTTTTCCCACTCCCCAGACAATAAAATCCTCAAAAATTAAATGTAATCACGATAAACAGTAACGGTGAACAACCTCGGAATTTAATAAATTAGACATTAAGTGTTGCTGATAAAGTAGGTGATAATAACATTGAATTATCAAGAAATATAAATAAATATCCCAATTTTGTTAATAATGTTACTAATTGTACAAACTGTAATATTACCATAAATACAAATTAATAGAACACGTGTTTTGATGCACGTTTTTTCCCTAAAGGACGTAAGTAAATTACTTACGCCCCGTTGTCATAACAATCACAGTCATTTCAGTAAAACCAACTTACGTCTATAGAAACAATGTGTTAATGGTATGCTTACTATAAGGGGAGTGGGAAAAAATATTTTACTCACAATCGGTTAGTAATCTGTAGATTTGTACCCTTCGAAACAGTCGGGAAGCGACTTATTGCTTACCTACTTCACTTTCCCAGCTATAGCCGGAAAAGTGTTTTCCCAGCTAGCAAGTGTCAGTTCATTAGTCACAAATATGACATCATTGTCATTTTGGCATTAAAACATGTTTTTAAGAATAAATTGGAATCAAACTCTGTATTTATTTAGTAAAGAAACAATTAACATTTGGAATTTACTGCAAGTGAGAATTAATGAATATTAAATCACATTCTTACATGTAAATGTCGACTTATTTAATGCGTTCGTAACTACAATCCGACAAACTAAGTTTGTACCAGTATGCAGAACACACCCTTTCGCGACAACGAACTTCCTGGTGATTAGGTTAATTAAGAATTAAGAAATACTGAAAAAACAAGTCAATCAACGGGAGGAAACGTACAGACGACGTTTCGTTCTAGTTGGAACTTTTCAATGTACGGTATTCCCTCGATGACGGACATTGCTTTTTCATTTCTATACTTTCTGTATATATAGTTAACATTTGGAATTTACTGCAAGTGAGAATTAATGAATATTAAATCACATTCTTACATGTAAATGTCGACTTATTTAATGCGTTCGTAACTACAATCCGACAAACTAAGTTTGTACCAGTATGCAGAACACACCCTTTCGCGACAACAAACTTCCTGGTGATTAGGTTAATTAAGAATTAAGAAATACTGAAAGGGAATACCGTACATTGAAAAGTTCCAACTAGAACGAAACGTCGTCTGTACGTTTCCTCCCGTTGATTGACTTGTTTTTTCAGTATTTCTTAATTCTTAATTAACCTAATCACCAGGAAGTTCGTTGTCGCGAAAGGGTGTGTTCTGCATACTGGTACAAACTTAGTTTGTCGGATTGTAGTTACGAACGCATTAAATAAGTCGACATTTACATGTAAGAATGTGATTTAATATTCATTAATTCTCACTTGCAGTAAATTCCAAATGTTAACTATATATACAGAAAGTATAGAAATGAAAAAGCAATGTCCGTCATCGAGGGAATACCGTACATTGAAAAGTTCCAACTAGAACGAAACGTCGTCTGTACGTTTCCTCCCGTTGATGGACTTGTTTTTTCAGTATTTCTTAATTCTTAAAGAAACAATAATAAACCTATTTAGAGTTGTAAATATTAATGGTTACATTAGAATTATCATTACTGTTAACTGTTAAAGAAAGACCATGTTGCTGCTTAAAATTATACTGTTCATTTTTAGAAATCGACGATCTTGATTGTTCTACATTTGACAACATATTAGCAATTTTTACTTGTCCATGTAATGAGTTCTCCACATATCCTTCAGCAACGGTACTGGATTTCCACCCCCCTAATCTTTTCAACTGTAGAATGTCTCCACCTGTATTTGCCAGTAATGTCGCTGAAGTACGTCTGAAACAATGTCCTGTAAACCCATTAACGCTTTCCAGTTTTAAGTAAGTTGGTATTTTTTTGGGAAAATTTCCGATAGAGTTATGCCCAAAAGGCTGTCGTGTAACTTTGCCATTCCTCATTTGTAAAAAAAATCTTTCAGATTCAATGTTGTTTCGAAGGTCGTAGTATTGCTTTATTACTTTCATCCATTCCGGTTTTGTGATTACGAATGTACGGGAGGAGTTGGTTTTCGTTACAGGAATTACTATTATAATTCGGTTTTCTAAAATATCCAGATCACTTATTTTCATTTTTAAAAGTTCATAGCATCTACAGGCTCCAGAGATGCCAATAATTAAAGCAACCTAAAAGAAATATGTAATTTAACATAAATTTAATATGCACTGAAGAAATTAGAATGTTACCTTTTGAGGAAGATATTCTATCGGAGCGTTGTTGAGAAAATTATCAATGTCTGCTTTGGACAGAACGCTTGACTTTTTAGCTTTGTATCCCACATTCTGCCTTTTTAGGTATGCTCGCAATTTTGCATAATTACTGATATCAACATTTTGCCTAATATTAAGAACTGCTCGCAACATCGAATAACTTGACCATAATGTGGAAACTTTATTTTGTTTACTTAATTCAGCAAAATAAGCAAGGAGTACCGTTTCAGAGGTATGCTGCACACCCTTAATCACGCACCATTTACTATATGCTTTGTAAGTCTTCTCGTACCTCTCCCTGCTTTTTTCCGGAATCATGCCTTCAGTAGCTTTTTCTGCAGCTACTCGCAGTTCTGGTGGGGTGCATTCAAGTTCACTGCCGGACATATTTCTTAGTATAAACGTATAAAGATTGTTTATTATTAAAAATGCCGTACTATATTTTGTAACTGGCAAAATAATTACCTAACTGTCAGATTCAACAAACTTATTACATTGCTTAGCAACGATTTTACAAGTATCTTCCTTAAAATAGTTTATCAAATTATCATAAAAATTAATACCGATACTCATGTATTATTATTATTATTATTGTTATTATTTAAAATAAAACTTATATAGAATTACTAATAGTAGATTGTGAGTAAAATCGTATACATACCTCGGGAGAACTCATTCCAGCCTCGCGTCTGCAGTTTACCTCGGTGCTTTGCACCTCGGTAAGCTACCTTGACGCTCGGCTGTAATAGAGCACTTCCCCGCTCGGTATGTAATACACTATTTCATAGAAAAATTTTACATGTCGCAGATCCGTGGCATGTACAGTAGTGGACATAATTAACTAGGACAAGTCAAAAAATTAAGTAACCTTTTATGTGTATTAAATCTTTACCGAAATTAAATTGTTCTGTTTTATATGTATTATAAAATTATTAACTTGCATTTGAATTACAATTCTGGTAAGTGAGGATGTCTGTCAAAGCCTAGTTTACATTATTGGATTATTCACTGTCCTATTTATTTATGTCCATTACTGTACATGTCACAGTGAATTTTGTTACTAGATGCCAATTGTCGCGGATCCTTGTCATAGATTCTACTAATTTTCAGGTTTTATAACGGTATATTGTTGTAATTAAGATAAATCAAAATACCAAAGTAAATATAACTGTATTGGAACAAAATACTAAGAAAAACATACAATTTCACAAGATATGTTGATATATATTTAGTCATTTTTGTTTGTGGTATTGTACAAACCATACTCTGGGACATAAATCAGGCTTTTCTGAGCATATTTCGCAATGGTAAGTGCTCATTTTTCGAACTCGCGATTTATGGCATTGTCGACATCTTTTTCGGATAGTCTCACACTTGTCAGACTTCTTTAAAATTTTTGAGGGATAATGCTCTTGATTTATGGATTTACTGGTACTACTTTTTTCTTTTACATTCAATAGATCTGCAATTACAGATAATTGGAAATCATATAGGGATAATTTTTCTCCTGAAAATTTATTGAAAAGAAAGAATGAGTTTAGTAACATCATTTGGATGAAATGTAACCCCAATTTCTTGTACCAACAAAGGGTCTTTTTTTCACAGGGATAGTAGGCACCCATCTGATCTTGGTGATCTACTCCAGCCATGTATTTATTGTATTCCAAAAACTGGCAAAGGTTTCGCGTTCGTAGTCCCTCTCCTTACCCACGTATTAAATCATCTCTGTGGAGATATACAAAACGTCGCGCCCATCATTATGTTTTCCAAATTTTTTTGAGATTACAGATTTGCAACTGTGTTTTCTCAGTTTCCTAAGAGTTCCAGTGCAATATGCGCCACGTCTAAGGAGTTCTTCAGCTAACTGGTAGCTATTATGGAAGTTGTCTATGAACAAAAAATGCCCAATAGTTTTCCTTGGATTAGGTATAGTACAACTCGAGAAGAATGTACCTTCCCACCTTCGCTATCATTAGCTCCAGTATATACAGATATTATTAAAGTAACACCATTTGACTCTGTGAGCATATATAATTTCAATGCGTAATGGTGCCGCCTATTTTTTATATACTGTCGGAACGTTAGCCGACCACGCCACAAAACCATGGATTCGTTCAATGAGAGTTGCTTATTCGGGTAATATATTTCATCCATTTTTTTATTGAAAAAGTTGAGAACCGGTCGTATTTTTTGGAGTCTATCTTCTTCCTATCTATGTTTAGTCGAAAAGTGCAAATAGCGCATTATCAATAAAAATCAATCACTACTAATATTATCTGAGAAACATTTTATGTTGAAGAGATGATGGCTCTTCCAGTAATTAATCTTGCAATCTGTTTAGCTTTATTGTACCGGTATGTAAAACAAGTCCAATAAACTTTAGAAATTCACAATTTGCCAAATATTTTCATCTTGTAATTCTGGAGGATTCAGTTACGCCTTCAGTCAAAAGAACCTTTTCTGCATATTTCTTGATTTCTTCAACAACCATATCCACAAAACTGCCATCCATAATCATACGAAGATAACTGATTTTAAAACTAATAGGTCATTTCTTTTTGTAAATGGTATGGTTTGTAGTTGTCCATCATTTTTCCATTCAGGATTTAAATTTATCGCGGCTGCAATTGCAAGTGCCGCCACTGGCGTTGTCGGTACTGCAGAAATTGCAGTTTCATCATCTACAACAACAAATAATACTAAACACATGTGCTCCAAAAAAGCAGTGTCAAGGGATAATACAAACGTTATTCATATATGTATCGTATGTACCTGTCCCATCCTAAAGACTCCGTTTCACTCTGACATATATAATTATCATCCGACGACGCATCTAAACTTTCACTAAACGACACATCGTGTGCCATTTCTAATTCTGCATCATTCAATTTTTTAGGATCTCTAAAGGTTATTCTCCTCTTCTTACTAGTGGATGGAGCCTCAGCGTTATCCGCCATTATAATTTCACGAAGTTTAGTAATCCGAAAACGGTGTGTACAATTAGAATTTAAAACATGATCACTACACGCTAAGCACACACTCAAACGATCAGCCTGCCAGCTAACTTTGTAATAAACCCATTGAGTTGGATATAGTAAATGTCATGGATCTGTGCCATGCGCACCCTATTATAACATACTCATGTCATGTGTTAAGACCTGTTTGAAAAGCCTTCCTTATCCACATTAGTTGTCACGGTAACAGGCCGACCTTTTCATTGCGTTAGGATGCTTCCTGCGCTCTAAATACGTCAACAAATCCTTATTAGCTGGTGCCAGCTTCTAAAACTTTGGTCTAAATTAATTAACAACCACCAACAAACTGGAATATTTTATATAAATATGGATGACATATGGTTAGAATTACTAATAAATTAATATTATCAGATATCAGAAGTGATATTTATATAAAATGATAGTTGAAACAATCTACAGGCTCCTTATTATACAGAAACGGTCAAATATCTCGAAAAGATATAAATAGAAGGAAATGTTTGGATCTTTTTAGCTATATTTTCATTTTTTTACCGCATATTTGAAATGCAAGGTTTACTTGGACTATTTTTAATGGCAACCGTGCATGAATTAGACATCTTTGGAAAGATCATCTTTTTCTGAATTCAGTTATGTAAATATAGTTTTTTTTTCTAAAATAGTTTTAAAAAAATTGATAAAAAGTGGTCGACATTATTGCAATACGAACGACCCCTGTCGGTTGAAAAATACACTCAGGTCTCGTTTTATGCGGATTTTTTTAATGCGAATTCAAATTTATGCGATTTTTAAATTAACTATTTTTTTTTAGAATTTTAACAGATTTTGAAATTTTAGATGTTTTTTTAAGCTTTTTTACCGTTTTTAAATTAAACCAAGTATGCATCACTGATACAATATTTATTGTAAACCGCGCTTGGCCCTCTAGTGTAAAAAATATATATTATATTAATTTCTATATATACAAGGGAATAGCGCGATTTTTAAAACCGCAACATTAAATGGCCAACCTGTTATAATCGTTATAGTGTGTTTTATTTTGTGTTTAGGCATTGTGTGCATAGGCGATACGTATGTATGAGTGTTGTGTGTGTATGTTATTATTGAAAGAACAAACTGGGGATTTCCCTTCTTAATAACTGGTGTTTTTTTTAAAATTACGGTGCAGTGTTTTTTCTGTGCATACAAGATACGCATGTGTGTTGTGGGAATTGCCCTTTTTATTAGCTGGTTCATTTGTTTAATTACGGTACAGTGAGTGAGTGATTCGAGTGCTTTAACATTTAAATTGAAATCAGTTTTAAACCTCAATAAACATTTCACTTTGGGAAAAAGTAAGTGTAAAAATAATAAATTTTGGTGGCTTTTTTATTTGCTGAATGTTTATTTATCATTTAGGATATAACAATGGAAAAAAATAAAAAAAAGAGACAAACGATATCCCTGGAAACAAAAATTGAAATTTTAGATCGCATTTCAAAAGGAGCAAAATATACCGCACTTGGAAAGGAATATAAACTAGGGGAATCAACAATTCGAGCTATTAAAAAAAATGAGATTTCAATAAGAAAATCCGTAATTTCAGGCACAAAACTAAGCACTAAATATTCTAGACACGTTAATTGAAAAAGTGGAAAAAGCTCTCGTTATATGGATTGAAGACTTAACGAAAAAGAAAATTTCTGTTAGCGGATACATGATCACAGAAAAAGCTTTAACATTTTATGAGACAATTAAAGATTCTGAACCGTCAATTTCTAGGCCAAAGGATTTTACAGCAAGTAAAGGATGGATGACAAGATTTATTAAAAGAAATAACCTCCATAACATTCAAATTAGAGGTGAGGCAGCTTCAGCAAATGAGAGCGCTTGCGCAGCTTATCCAGAAAAATAAAAAAAAATATTGAAGATGGAGGATATTGCCCAGATCAGGTATTTAATGCTGATGAAACTGGTCTGTTTTGGAAAAAGATGCCAAGTCGAACCTACATTGCGAAATCAGAAAAACGAGCCAGTGGATTTAAAGCTTACAAGGAAAGTAACTATGCAGTAATGCTTCAGGAGATAAAATGTTAAAGCCGCTAGTAGTAAATAGGTTTTTAAAGCCACGAGCTCTTAAAGGTAAGGATTTAACTCGTTTGCCAGTTCATTGGATGGCAAATTCTAAAGCATGGGTGACAACTTCAGTGTTTACTGAATGGTTTCAAAAATGCTTTGTACCAGAAGTTGAATCTTATATGAAGAAAAAAGGTCTTGAATTTAAAGTTTTGCTGATTGTAGACAATGCACCCGGCCATCCTCATTTGGAACATCCAAACATTAAAGTCTAATTTTTTCCACCCAACACAACTAGCATTCTTCAGCCTTTAGATCAAGAAATAATTTCCACTTTTAAAAAATACTACATAAAAAGCACTTATCAATTCATTTTAAACAAACTTGAAAATGAATCACTTACGTTAAATGAAGTTTGGAAAAAATTTACAATTTTAAATTGCATTATTCTGGCAGCATCAGCGATCTCTAAACTGCGACCGCAAACATTAAATGCATGCTGGAAAACTACATGGCCAGATTGTGTTGCTAGAAGTACTGGTGGGGAAATATCGACACTGACTAATGAAATTATAGATTTAGCTCATCAAATTGGAGGAGATGGATTTGACTCGCTAAACCACGATGATTTAGAAGAACTTTTAGCTGAAGAACCATTAACCGATAACGACGTTATTAGTTTAGTTATTGGAACTGAGAAAAACGTGGATAGTGAAGACAGTTATTCCGAAGAAATTGTTGAACACTTCACTTCAAAAAAAATTGGTGATATCCTCAGCACAGTTAATGCTTTACATAATCAAATTCTTAATATGGATCCAGATACGGAAAGAGAATTAAAGATTCAACGCGGACTGACTGATCTGTTTTCCGGATATCAAGAGTTGCATAAGCAACTTAAAAATTTAAAATCGCAAAGTTTGATGACAAATTATTTTGCAAGAAAAGAAACAATTGAATCCCCTAAAAATTCTTTGATCTCGTCCCCTATTCACGAGATAAATTCTAGTGATGAAAATTATATTTTACCATATGATGACAATATGATTAATATCATCTAGTGATGAAAGTGACGTTGAACCAATTCCAAAACGATGCAGACAATTATTCAGTCATTCAGATTAATCATACATATTTACAGAATTTCCTTAAAAAATGTTTTAGCTTATTTTTTGGATCATTTTCTGTTTTTTTTCTGTAATTAATGAATTAATATTATATTTTTGTTAATTTTTTTTTTAACGTGTTTTGTTTTTATTGTTTAAGTAAATGAAATAAATATATTTTTGTTAATTTTTTTATGCGATTTTGTTTTGATTTTTTAATTAAAATTTGAATTTATGCGGCTTTTCAGAATTTTGTAACGAATCATAAGTTTTTATATGAAGCTAGAGTATCGTTTTATGCGAATTCAATTTATGCGATTTTTTTTGGAACGCATCTATCGCATAAAACGAGACCTGAGTGTACTGTGATAGTTCTTTCTGACGCGATTACGATACACAGAAATATGTGCGCCTTGAGCTAATAGTTCCCATCCTTGAAGTCTAGTTCCTAGTATTTCTGCTTTAGTTTTTGACAAATTCAGGTCTTGAATAAGATCATTTAATTTTCACTCATTTATTAGGTGTGGTCTGTCCTTTTCAAATAGCAAATAGTTGGTATTCTTCATCCGACAACTTCATATCAACCATACTTAATTGCAACTAAAATATTGTCATAAATGGTGAAACACTTGCAGAAGTAATTGATTAATATATTCATAATATTCTGTCATCGGATAACAATCATAAAGACAGGATGCTATTAATTTTGACTAATGCAGCAGCTTATACATATTGGAGTGAATTGTGCTTTGAATTGTTTGCTTATTAACTTATGTTCACAATCCACCGTATACTCGCCGAAGTAGACTCAATCTGGTGGGCACCTTCCTTGAGCTCCTACGTCGTCAGGGGTTTTCTTACGAAAATCGTGTTTTAAAAAGAGAAATAATACAAATTAAACTCAAGAAATAAAACTACCATTAACAACACAAACATATAATTAATATAAAAAAAAAAAAAACTACTTTATCAAATATAAAGCAGAGCATTGACTAAATTGCGTCTTAAAGAGAAAAAACTCTTGCAAATAATGACTGTGCAAGAGTGAAAAAAAACTCTGACTTGAATTCCGAACAAAATCTAAATAAATATAAACAAACTTTATTAACTGTCATCAATTACTCTATCCCCTCAAATTCAAACGTCAAAAATAGAACTTTCACTATTTTTCGCACGCAACTAGAATTAAACAAGCGCATGTCCAGCTTGTGACAAAATATAATCTCCCGCCTTCCTAATATTACAATAACTGAAATGAACAAAAACTGTATTAAAAAAAAACAGACTAATACGTTTTGTTAATATTTCCAATGATTACAAGAATATTACAAATCAAACTTATGAATTTAAGAAGTTTCAATTTCAATAAAAATGTTATTACAAATATATCTATATAAATATAATACTAGAATACATACATTTTAGTTTTGTACACGTACGCCACAAAAACTATTATACGAGAGATTCAGATAGGTTATTTAAATCAATTTATAAGTTTAAATACTCATAAAAATTTTATGTAATGACTTTTAAATCCATCAGCACACTACCAAAAACACACACCGTAATTATCCAAATTAAAATTAAATAAAATTACGTTTTATTTAATTTAACAAAATTTACAACCTATCTGTAAAAAGACTATTCTATCTCTAAAATGAAGTTCCAGGAACGCCAGGGCATCCTCACCTAACATAACAAATCAAGATAGCGATAATATATATATCTCTGTATTAATATGACTTCCAGGTTGGCGCCGACTTCGAACATCAAACTAGGCCTGGACGATCTACAGTCATGGATCAAAATCAAACATTACAAAATTTATCATTTACAATTTAAATTTTTATCGTTATCTGTCTGAAATAAAATATACATAATAAAATAAAATACATTTTTAAATCAATGTTATTCAAATAATGTTCAATATAATTTTTCTTTCTTCTTCTTTCTTCTGCAGGGAAAAAACCACTGCAATATGTTAAAAACAGGGAAGTTATTAAAGCAATGTTATCCCAATATGCTACACGTTACCTATGCAGCAGATGCACTACACAGAGTATGTGAATACATCAGGGGTCATTTTTCAAATATTGATAAGTTAGTTTCATCATTTAAAAAGATATTTCTTAAAGCTGAGACAAAAAGTTGATGCCATATTTAGCAGATATCCAGATTTGAATATATTTTTTCAATTCTGCACAGAGCCGGTTGAAAAATCTATACATTCGAAGTATGGTGCACATTTGCAACATTTTAATCACGCACCCATCACCAGTTGTGATCTGGAACGGATATTTTCTATTTTTAAAGTTCTAACATCTAAAAGAACTAATTTAACACAGGAACACCTTGAACAAATTTTAGTTGTTCATAGTAATGTTTTACACTTTCAATGTTTCACAGAAAATACATAGTTTTGAGTTTTGTTCTTTGTAAACTATTTCTATTCAAAATTCGATACGCAATTCGCTTGTCAGCATTACTTTTGTTTCAGCAGTAGTTGCTACCGATTACCAAACCGTTTATTACATTCGCTCTGTTGTGCATTGACAGATATATATTAACTGCATAGGTAGGTATGTGCCACTTATGCAGTTGCCACACGTATCACATTGTTCGAACCTCACGGATCGCTTACAGAAACAAACCTATTGCGAATACAAGGCAGACGCTTATGGGCTATGAATCATCAATCGAGTACGCTCTCTGGTTTCACTATATTACCAAAGTAATATAAACGGAAGCGATTATCCCAAAAAAATAGAACTTTGCAGCAAGGCGTTAATGAAAGGATATTTTTTTCAATTTACCAAAAAAATGAAAATTGGACTAAGGTTGTTTTTGTAATAAACCCTTCAGTTGGCACATAGTGAAAAACAATAGGAAAACACCGTCATTCTTTTCTATGTCCTGCCGTTTGTTTACATAGTTATTTCTCCTATTTTCCTATACCCTGAATAATTTTTTTTAACTGTGTTGAGTTTTATACTAAGCTGATTCCCAACAATCAGTAAACAATAATCCGCGATTTACGCAATTAATTATTAAGCCACGCACACCGTTACTTATTTTTGTATTTCGTCTTCGATCTGCCAAATTAGACATATTAAAATTAAACACAATTGACAAATAATGAAATTGATTTAGCAAAACGGGAATCCTTTTCGCACATAGTGAAATACATAACGTGTGTTCATTTGAAAAGTCAATCTAGGTTACTTTGAAATTTTGATAGAATAAGACGCATATATATTAGTATGTGTTTGTTGTTCCGTAAACGTAAATCCAAATGACATTTGATAATGCCAATCATATTTGTATGTATGAAACTGTCAAAATATACGACTTTGTAGGTTAAGTAGTAAATTTTAATTTACGACATACTTCGAAATGTTCTCAGTAAATCACATGCTACTAGACTGACTTTTCAAATGAACACTTGTTATGACAAATGTGAATTACAATTGACAAATGGGAAAACACAATTGATACATAGTGAAAAACAATAGAAAAACACTCTATTTAATTAACCCTTTAAAATCTCTTTCGTCAAATTACCCTTTGGACATATCTCATTTAATATTATCATCACTACAATTATTTTAAAAAAATATCCTGATTAAAATCTGTTTATCTAGATTTACAGTACGTATTTCCGCTAGCAATTACGTACCTAAAAACTTTCTTGCTTAATATGAAATTTTATAAATTTCAGTGCGTCATAAATCGTTTTCTTGACTTCAGTTTCCAAATAACGGGTGTTCAGAAATATTCGAAGTCAAGTGGGCTCTGAACAAAAAATCGTATATCTTTACCTAAGTATCTGATTTGTAGTAATTATTAAATGTCAACTGTTGTCTGTCAAAAATTGTCAGAATCTAATATCGAAGATACTAATTTATATTTTTTAATTTTGAAAATGGTATTTACTAACGTACACAAAGCATTCATGGTTGAAGCATATTTTCGAAATGGTCAAAAGATCGATGGCCAGTGGAAGTTTTCAATTCAAGCTTGTTTGGAAGAATTTCGAGATGAATTTCCCAACCTTGCTTTTGATTATAATACTTTTCAGTGTACACTAATCAGAATTGTTCCAGTTTTTCGACAAACTGGTAGTGTGGGACGTCAAGAGGGTGGTGGGCGACCAAAAGTCCGGACAGAAGAAGTGATTGGGAATGTTAGAGAAATAATGACTGATGCCCCTAAAACTTCAGTAAGAACTCTTGCTCAACAAACCGGGTTGTCAGTTGGTTCTTGCCATAAAGTTTTAAAAGAAGATTTACAATTATTCTCATATCGTACAACTTGTTTGCAAGAAATCCTCGATATTGATTATCCGCGACGAGTAGTATTTTGCGAATGGTTTACAAATAATTTTAATGATGATGTCCTAGACAAAACTTTCTTTTCAGACGAAGCATGGTTTCATGTTAGTGAATATGTTAACTCGCAAAACATGAGATTGTGGAGTGATACAAAGCCCAATAATTTTTATGTTGAAGCTCCTTTACATCCTCAGAAAGTTGGTGTTTGGTGCGCTATAAGTAGAAGAAGGATTATTGGTCCAATTTTTTTTAATGGTACCTTGACTGCAGAAAGATATCTACAGGAAATACTATTGCCTTTCTTTAATCAACTTCGCGATGATGAACTAGCTTTGGGATACTTTCAACAAGATGGTGCTACAGCTCACACAGCGGCGGAAACAATGAATATGTTACAAGAAGTGTTTGGAAATCGTTTAATTAGTTTGAACAGCGATTATGAATTTCTTCCAAGATCTTGTGATCTTACACCGTGTGATTACTATTTATGGCCTTTTTTAAAAAAATCAATTTATCAAGTACCAGTGCAAGATTATATAGATCTTCAAGACAGAATTATAAATAAAATTAGTGAAATTAGAAATAGTCCCATACTGCAAAATGTATTTAGTAGCATTCGGAGGAGGTGCGTAAAATGCTTGGAAGAAGGTGGTGGACATTTTCAACATCTTTTATAATTATGGTCATTATTGTTGCTAATTTATACAACTACAATTTATGATATTTATTATAAGGTTGTAATCTAAGGACTCTACAAATAATTTATTTGTTTCAAATTTATTTTAAGCCATTTCTTACAATAATTTGTTGAATGTTAATATATTAAACTAGTACGATAACTAGATACTATTGTCACTATAAGATGAATAAAACCTTTACTTGTAAAGTTATTTCCTCTTAATTCTGCATTGTCTTTTTACATGTTACTACAGATTAGATGAGCTTTATTACACAAGAATGAACAGCATATTAATTGGATTATGTAATTTTTTCCAGTTATCGCATGAAGAGGTGCTATTGTTCAGCAAGAATTCTCCAAAATATCAAAATACTTAATTTGAAATTTGCAAATTAATTACTGTTACCTTCTAAAATCATTATTTGACTAGTTTATATTAATTAATATGGCATATTAAAGTAATATATTTCGACATAAACTGACATTTGCGTGTTAGATAACCTATAAAATTGTATTAAGTAAATGTATCAATCTAATGAGCGATCAAGATAATTTGTAATCGAGTCATTCATGAATCCGAAATTGTATGTCGTTACTTGAACTGCATTTACATTACAAACGTCAAGTAAAATGTCAGTCGAATATATAAATATGCAACGGTTACAATCGGAAGAGACCTACGGAGTCAAATTCATGAATGACTCGATTATAAATTATATTGATCGCTCGTTATATCAGACATGACTTCATATTTTCAAGGACTACTTTGACTTCGAATGTTTCTGAACACCCGTTACTTTTCATGTTAGATTAATTCAATTTTACCTCTGAGAAAAACGCAAAACGGAAACTATTTCTTGTACAACAATAATTTCTGATTATCATCACACACTTGTCTTCGGACTACGTCTGTTTATTTTTTTACCAGGTAGAACCTAGCTTCTTCTCTTCCCTTAAACATTCTATGCACCTCTTTTTCTTCATCTTTCTATATAAATTCCTTCATATCCAGCTAATCATTTAACGTCTCTAATTTGAGCAGTGTTCGTCTCACTTGCGCAGTTCGAAAAGGAGGAAGATAGTGACATTCCTATATTGTTAGTAAGACGGCGGTTAGGGCCGACGTTTTTTGGTCTAGAATCTATTGGTCAGTTGACTGAGGGGGCCAGGTTAAAGGGGGCGGGAAAGGGCACTCAGATCCCAGACAGACCTTATAAAATCACCCGTTGTGTCGGCATCGCGGTCATTAAAAATATTTTAGTCGGTGCAGTGGTCAGGTGTTATTTGGTTTAAACAAGAGAAAATTAGAAATAAAAAAATAATGTATTCAAATAATAGAATATTGGTAAGTGTTATATCTAAGTTGGCAATGAAAAACTATTGTTTCGTAAATAAAATTTTGAAAGTTAAATTTTATAATTGATTCCAAATTATGAATCCAATTCTAATCTAATATTTTACCTCTACCTAAGCTTGACAATAATAGAATACCCATTCTGGTTTATAAATTTTATTAAAAGGTTAATGTATTATTTTATATTAGGTAATTGATATTGTAAATGATTTGAAGTACCAGTAATCTATACATTCAGTAACTGACTTAGATTAAATGTTGAAAATAAAACACTTATTATATATAGGGGATATTTCACTAATTTTATTAAAATAACTTTAACATATGTTTCGGCTGTTATACCATTATCAAAGAGATATCTTTAAATCTAACTTAATGGGTATAAGTGTATGATTTGTGACCGTTTCAGGCGCTTCCTTTTCGCGCGTTTCACAAGATTTTCCCCTTTCGGACGTTCAGTTTATAGATGGGAAGTGAATGTGCCTTTGAATTCCCGTTTCGTGTGTCAATTTTATATTTTACAGGAAATAGGGATAAATAAAAACAAAATTAACGAGTTATCGATAACCCTTAAAGACACATGCACAATATTGTATATACAAGTGTCACATATCTTTATGTTCAAATTTTAGGAGTGTAATGTAGACTTCATTTCAAGTAACAAAACGCAAAACTTGTATATCCATTTTTATTTGTTTCAAAGTTACAGATCTATGAATGTGATTGTCAGATCATGAAAAAAAATATAATCCTAAAGTCAATAAAAACTGATTTTATTTAAAAAAGTTCAATTAATAATATTTTCGAAATGTCAACCTCCTTGCTGAATGCAGACTTGTGTCCGTAAGCCAACAGAAGTACTTATCCGAATTTCATACTTGTTTCGTCGGATTTGCACGGCAGCCAAGTGAATACGATCCAACAACTCTTCTCTTATGTTCGAAACTTGCGCGTAGACTAAATTTTTCATGTACCCCCATAAATAAAAGTCGAGGGGATTAAGATCGGGTGATCTTGGTGGCCATGCAACATGACCACCTCGACCAATCCATCTTGGATAATTGTCGTTAACCCAATTTCGGACAGCAATTCCGAAATGTGGTGGTGCTCCATCCGTGTGAAACCACATGTCACGTCGAACATTCAGTGGGACATCCTCTAAAAGACCTGTCAGTTCGTTAATAAGAAATTGAAGGTAATTGTCCGCATTTAACCTCCCAGGAGGAACGACAGGACCAATCAACAAGTCATCGATTAGGGCCGCCCAGACGTTAATAGAAAATTCATGTTGAAATTTAGATGGGCGTATAGCTTTGGGATTTTCTGATGACCACCTGTGCAGGTTTCTCAGATTTGTAACACCACTTCTCGTGAACGTAGATTCGTCTGTCCAGAGGACTGTTCTGCAGAAATTAAAATGAAGCCGTGACTGTCTTAATATCCAGGTAGAATAAACTAGACGAGCATAGTGGTCTGCCTCAAGCAAACTACCCTACGAGAGTGATATGGATATAAGTCCTCACGTTTTAAAATTCGCCAAAGTGTCGTTCGTGGCACTCCTAGTGCCTAGTCTAGCGATTCGGCGTACACTGAGGGTTGGATCCCTTGTAACAATAGTTACTGCTTCTTCCTCTAAGTCTTCTGACAAATTTACACCTCGGTCGTAAAGATATTCACGCAATCCGCATTCCCAAAATTGTCTGTGTACTACCAGAAACGTTCTGTAATGAGGAATGCGCCAATCGGGAAACCGATGTCGGTATTCAATAACTGCTTGACGTGCACTGCCGTTACAGTAACCATACACAAAATGCATCTTCGCATACTCTTGAGAAGAAAATCGGTAAGGCATTTTGAATAAAGAAAACGTGTTCACTCACTAATAAGCGTTGTATGAACTGAAACGTAATGTAATCCTTTATTAAAAAATGCAACGTTAAGAGTCATCTGAACATTTGTTTATTATATGATATTCATGGTTCAGCACTTACGAAATAAGTAAGAACCTTCTTTATCATAAATCAATTTCCAGTACTCTTTTTTGTAGATCTCCAAGAAATTACTGTATTCACTACGACACGTGTTTATTTATTTTAGGATAACATTTTATTATGCGACGTTAACAATCACAGACCTGTTACTGAATCGTATAACTTTTTTTAAATAAAATCAGTTTGTATTCATTTTAGGATTACAGTTTTTTCATGATGTAACAATAACATTCATAGATCTGTAACTTTGAAACAAATAAAAATGAATGTACAAGTTTTGCGTTTTTGTTACTAGAAATGACGTCTACTTTACACTCCTAAAATTTTAACATAACGATACGGGACACTTGTATATTCTCAGAAAGTAGTACATGTATTAAAAAATATAACATAAAAGTACCTTTAACACTATGTAAAGTAACGTTTATCTAATATCTGTATTTAACCATACTTAATTAAGTAAAATTAAAAGTAAATCTATCTATAATTTTACAATATATTTCAGCTTGTCCAATGTATCATTAAGATTTTGTCTATTTGTAATTACGTCACTATCTAATTCACAGTATTTTTTTGCCCTTTTAGGGGTACTTATGCACATACAATTTTGCAGGAAAACACTATTATAATAGTGCATTTCTTCATGAAGAACTTTCATTAATTCAAATATATTGGGATGTACTTCTCTGGTTCGTTTGTTGAGTCTGTTATGCCATCCATCTACAGAATTTGTACCCAAATGACGTTCTCCATCGCAAGTCAATATTCGGCGAGAATTATGAATCCATTGATCAACAAAATAATCGTTAAATTTAATAATGACTTCATCGGTAGGAGAATTTTCCATTATTCAGAGCCAACCATCGCTAACTTTATCTGCTGGCAGATGAGTTAATGCAACACATTTTCTTGTGTGGTTTGTTACTTCCTCGTTTTCCTTATACAAGTTTGTTAGACCTAAATCTTGTACTTTACGCTAAAGAGCTTGATTAAAATTAAAGTTACTTCCCTTGATAACTGTATCTGGAAAAACTTCTTCTGAAGCATTAACTGCGGCAACTTCAAAATCAAAAATATATTTTTTTGGTAAAAAATTCTGGATTTTAATAAGAAGAAAAATCGTTTATACGTCGCCTCTTTTTTGTCGAGTAGCAAGGCATATACGGCAGGAATGTTTGTTCTTTCTTCTGTACTACCACTATCCACGTGAATCGTATATAATTGACAAAACAGTGAACTACAGCTTTTAAAAGTCCCATCGAATAGGAAGCAAAAACCTCCTGCTAATAAATTGCCTCCGTCCATTGCAAATACAAGAATCTTGCCCTCCATAGCATCGTCAATTATGACATACTCTTTCATAAACTGGGGGACCTCTATATCTTCTCGTTTTTTCAGAAGCAAGCTAGTGCCTTGCGATTTGTGTCGCTCATTATACAATGCATGTTTCACTCATGTAAACTGTGGAATATTTGTAGCGAAATCCAAACCTCTGTCCTTAGCAACCATCATCTCTTGTCGATATATTTGCGATACTGGTGTCACTTCTTCTGTTGCTCTCTTTTCGGCTTTATATAAACACTTATCGACTTCATTTTTTGCAATATCTGGATCACAGTTATGGCTTTTCTCACTTGTAACTTTTGATTTTACTTCATCAGTAACAATCTCTCCTGAGCAGTTCCTGTTTATGCAAATCCATCACCCAGTTAAGTTTTTTTGCTTTTAAGTTGAACTTGTATCCAGAATACAAGATGACTGCTTTTCCACGTTTTGATTCTATTACTTCCATCACAAACAAAAATTCTCGAAAGCTTTTGAAAAACCTAACTGCACTTGCAAGATTTCCGATGAGCTAATTTATATCATCATTTTATATCATCTCTATATTGGTGGAAGGGGAAGCAAGCAAACAAACAATAGCAACAAATAATCTAAAATTGATGCGAGTTTATTGTAAGCAACATTTATTCCTTATGTAATTAAACGTAATTTTAAATTCACAACAAGTTGATTCTTAATCCGCAGCCTATTACTAGGTAAACAACTTTAATCCCTTTCCAATAAATAATTATAAATTCAAACCACTATACCTTAATTCCTAATCAAGTTTAATGTAAAGATAATTATAAATATAAAATAAATTGATTCTTATCCCTTGACGAGTTCAATAATTATCTTAGCCTCAATGCTTTTTATTGGTTTACTGTTACCTGCAAATCTTACGCATGAAATGGGATTCAAGAAAAAGAAATATAGTTTGGACGCCAGAAACGGGAATATCTCAGGTAACATTTTGGAAGGCCGAAAGGGGAACGCATTAAACGGGAAGATACCAAGAGGTATTACATGTATTACAAGGTTAATGCAAATAATAATCTAGATTGCCTATGATCAAGGATGCACAGACTTATAGGGAACAGGGGCCACTCGGGAAAATTATAATCTAAGGACGGGCCACTACAAAGAATACTTATGAACACAAATATTTTTATTTTTAAATAGTATGCATTACTACAAATGATAAAAATAAAAGAACATTCAAAAATGTTTGTTGTAATTATGTAATCGTAATGTAATCTAATCATTACAATGTAATATTTCATGTTCTATTATTTTGATGCATGACATTGCATTGACTTAACAATTTTGTTTATGTTTGGCTCCACATTATTTATCGCCACACGTAAAATTGCTTCCAGATTTTCATTTGCCAGACGGTTTCGATTTTTTGTTTTGTTAAGTTTCATCACTGAAAACGTTTGCTCACAAATATACGTCGATCCAAATAAGCTTGCGCATTTCAATGCATTTATTCGCAACTCTTTATAAGCGGTTTTGTCAACGCAACGGTAAAAGTTGAGTAAATTACCTTCATTAAACTTCTTTCTTCATTAAACTTGTTTCGTAAATTATCAACATTTTGCATGTCTATCAATTCCAACTGCATTGATTCCGGTGCATTTTCGGGTGAAATGTTGAAAGGATTTCTGAAAATGTCTAATAGAGGTTTAACTTTTTTGAAATCTAGAAAACGATCATGAAAGGCTTGTATTAAAATATCAATTTTTTCAACATAAGCGAAATTGACATCAGTTTTATTTTAATTTCTCCATAATTTTTTTGTAGTTCGGAAAATGGCTGTAATTGGCTAAATTGATTTGTTTCCTGAAAAGACTCAATTTGCATTGAAAGGACGAAACATGAGAGTATAACTGCGAAATCAATTGATCTGTGCCTTGGAGTCGCGTATTTAAGACATACAAGTGATTTGTGATGTCTACAAGAAACGCTAAGTCACACAGCTAATCAAGGTTGTCGAATTCGGAGACGTCCTTTTTCTTTTCCGCCAGAAATATTTTGATTTCTTCAAACAAGTTAAGGAACCGATCTAGTGACAACCCACGACTTAGCCACCTTACTTCAGTGTAAAATAAGAGATCACCATATTCGCTTTCAATATCCTCGAGAAATTGTGTGAATTGTCGGTGATTGAGACCTCGTGATTTTATAAAGTTCACAGTAGGTACTACAGCTTTCATCACATTCTCAAATCCCAATAATTTTGAACAGAGGGCCTCTTGATGTATAATGCAATGAAACTGCATTAATTCCTTGGTATCTATGTTTTTAGTGTAAATACTCTTTGAACATAGTTATTATCCAAGATTTACTTCCAACCATTGAAGGTGCTCCGTCAGTCGTAATTCCAGATAATTTCGTTAAATCCAAATCCATTATAGAACATTTTTCCAGAAGAGCTTTGAGCATTTGGTTTGACTTGTCAAAGAACTCGTACCAATCAGTTCTTCACTCACTTCAAAATTTTGCGTTACACCTCGTAAAAATATTAAAAGTTGAGCAGTGGAACTTATATCTGTAGATTCGTCGAGTGCTATAGAAAAATACTCAAAACTTTTCGATTTCGTAGCTAATTGCTCTTCTATATTAGCTGCTAATGTGGTAAGTCTTCTTTGATCAGTCATCCGATTTAGTTGAATTTTCTCAAACCTCTTTGCATCTTTCGGACACATTTTTTTTGCGGCGATATCTAAACACTGCTTAACAAACTCACCATCTTTAAAAGGCCGACAAGTTTTTGCTATTATTCGAGATATTTCAAAGCTAACTCAGTAGCTGTTTCAGCACCTTGAATTGGTTTTGTAAACATAGCTTGCTGGCCTATTAGTTCCCTTTGTAAAGTGGAAATTTTTTATTTTCGCCTGTTAATTTGGTAAAAGTGTGATGCTGGGTTTCAAACACTACTCTTGCATATTAAACAGACACTTTTGTTATGCGATGAAATAAAAAAGTATTTTTCGGTCCAAATATCTTGAAACTGTCGATTTTCATCTTCAACCTTACGACTACGTTTTTTACTGGGGCCTGGTTTATCCATATCAAAATTGATATTATATTGTTACGTAGGTAGATTCCAAGTTCGAACGACGAAATATTTATTCTTCACAGATTACAATTCAAACAATATAATGTTCGCTTGTCCGTATTTAAAACTTAACTGCCCCGATAGCGGGCGATGCGTTGTATTTATACGAGTTAACATCGAGAACCTACCACATTCTTCGGGGATAAAATTTATCTTATAGAGCGACCTTGTTCTATTGAATTCTTTTTATTTATTTTCTCAATTTCTGTTAATAATATCCGCTTCATGTTGGGAACACACGACTTTGACGTTTTAAATGAAATAGACAACATCAAAGTGACTTAAGTGCATTTTACATTAGAAAATGCATGTGTCCCAGATCATTATGAAATCGTCTGTACATATTGTCGTATTCACAATGTACAATTAAGCTCACATAAATCTATGTAGTATAAACCATTTTTGATTGTTTGTTTTGTTGTAATTCATTCTTGTAACGTCAAAATGACATTGGTCACTTTTTGATATCAAAAATGGCACGAAAACTGACTCCGGCAGACAAAGTACAAATTTTATTAAATTTGGAAAGTCGCACCATCAAACAAGTCGCAGAATAATTTCATTTGCACAAATCTACAGTACTACAAGTTAAAAAAGATGTGAAAATGAAGGCAGTGTATTCTGTACCTAGAAGGTTAAGAGTAGTAATTGATGCAAATGGCGGATCAATTAAGTATTAGTTTATTTGTGTTTTCTAAATTGTATTAAAAAATTGCTTGACATTTGGCTTGTCTTTCAAAAAAAGTTTAATACACACTAAACAATATTAGAAAATTTTGACAATTTTAATAAGTTAGGTTATACTAGATTTATGTGAGCTTAACTGAACACTTTATGTACTTAGGTTCGTAAGTACAGTTTTATGGTCGAGAATACGTTTGCAATCCGAGACCCGTAGGGTCATGGTTTGCATATATTCAAGACCATAAAACTGTACTGTAGGAACCGTGGTGCATATGAGATTTTTCGTCATACCTACGGTTTTTTTTTAAATAGACGAATTTTGATGATTTTGCACTTTACTTTTATTATAACGTGTGTTCATTTGAAAAGTCAATCTAGTAGCATGTGATTTACTGAGAACATTTTGAAGTATGTCGTAAATTAAAATTTACTACTTAACCTACGAACTCGTATGTTTTGACAGTTTGATACATACAAATAAATAACAAATAATAGGTATTTATTGAAAACTATAACAAATGTTGAAAATGTTGTCCTTCAAGATCAATGCACTTTAAAATCCTCCGTTCAAAATTTCTGATGATATTCTGCAACATTACTGGATTGTTATTAATTTCCATGCATTTCTGTTCGATTCTCTGTAGCATATCATTCAAATTCAATATAGGTGTTCGAAATATGTTATTTTTTAGATAAGGCCACAAAAAGAAGTTGCAAGGTGTTGAATCGCATGAACGTGCAGGCCAGGCAATTTCAGTATTTCGACTAATTATACGCTCATCAAAAAATTCTCTTAAATAATCCAATAATCTGCAGTATAGTGCCAAGGTGCTCCGTCTTGTTGGAAATATGCATTTTGAAGTTCATCATCATGCAACTGATTAATAAATAGTTTTAAATTTCCGTACGGTACCTTTGAGCATTTAACGTTCCCTGAAAAAATATTGGTCCAATGATTCGCCTTTGGCTTATCGCTGCCCAAACACCAATTTTCTCTGGATGTAGTGATTCTTCATTAATTACATGTGGATTTTCACTACTCCAAATTCTTGAGACTACCAGTTTCAGAAAAAAGTTTTAAAGTTCTATTCAAAGTATTCTTAAATTTTATATAATCTATTACAAAATGTGGAAACCCAACTTGAAATTCTACCATGCAATCTTGAACTGAATAAACCCATAAACCATCAATTTTATTACCACTTCGAAAATAATCCTGGACTAAAAAAAATTTATGTTCTAAAGTGAAAGCCATTTTAAAACTGAGAAGCAATTTATTTAAACCAGAATCGACGCACGATTATTTTATGCACTAACTGATATTTGTGATTGACATTATTAAATGTCATTTGGATTTACGTTTACGGAACAACAAACACATACTAATATATTTGCGCCTTATTCAATCAAAATTTCAAAGTAACCTAGATTGACTTTTCAAATGAACACACGTTATTGTGATATATGTAAAAACTACTTGTCGAAAATTCCACGTAAAACAAAATATAATTTATTGAATTTGCAAAATGAAAAATTGATTTAGAATATCAAATTTATTGTATGTATATATATATATATATATATATATATATATATATATATATATATATATATATGTGTCTATTTATTGTATATAATCAATGGCAATCTACAAATCGGTAACTCTTCTAGGCTTAGTTATTGATAAAAATTGGAAGCAAAAGACTAAATATGTATATAGTGTTTATATAAAACCGACGTAAATACTTTTCTTTTAAGAAATCTGTCATAATGTTACAACTCAGATATCTTAAAAGCGCTGTCTCACACTTAGTGCTTAGCGATAGTGAGGTAGATACGATGTTACCTGCTGGAAATGCATTGTAAACATGCCACAAGTATTTGTATTTGTATTATGAAAAGGTGTTATCCAGAGCAAGGTGTGTTTGTTAAGGTCGAACTCTTGCGAAAAGATTTCCAAGCAATTCGAAGTAGTGGTCATTTCGTCGCTGCATACTTACGTTCTGTTTGCTTATTTATAAATAAATATAAATTTGGTGAAGGGCAGCACCGGTACAAGCGGTACAGTACAACGCCGGATATTTTTCAATTTAATTAAAATTTTCGACGGTTTTTGCCATGATTTCACTAAGAATTTGATAACGACTCTTAGCTCTATTTTATTATCGCACATTTTGCCGCCGTGAAATCACTACACAGTCAACTTTTAAACTGTCTACTACAACATGTAAAACGTTGCACGGAATTTTATGGCGTTCTTAAGAATTCTGGTTATTTATGGCAAGTTGCTCCGAAGTATTTAACTAGAGTTTAAGATTAACAGCTTGTTAAGATCTTATTTTGATTTGCACGGTTGTCTAAACAGGGATTAACTATTCTTAATCCTGACATAAATTAAGCGGTGAATTTTGTCGGTTTAAGGAACTTAACGGTAGTTTATAAAATGCTTGACTTCTGTTTTCCGTGATTGCAAGTTAATTTTTGAAATGGATTTCGAAGACGAAGATATTTTTGAAGATGACATCGATATTCTTGAAATAATAGATTTTGGATTTCTCAGGACTATATTCACTTGAAATAATTTCAGTTATATAAGGAAAGTGTATAGGTATTATTCGCGGAAGTTGCGTTCCACGAAAGCACCGCGAACATTGAATTCGCGAATATCGGCGTACAAAAATAATAAGTATGCAAGCTCCAAATAAGATACGAGCGGAGGGGGTGCGCAGAAGTCGTTTTTAAAATCGTGCACCCACATTTACTCAAGTAATTGTCAGAATATATTTGTCTCAGTGACGGAACATAATGTCTTTGCTAGGGGATCATAAAGTGGTACACGCTCAAATGCGAGAAGTAGTTTTTAATGTTTACAATTATTTTTATAAATATAAAAGTACATCATTGATATTAAGTGCAATATTAGTTGATGAAACGACAGTTTAATTATAATATATATAATGAGAGTGACAGTGATAACGACAACTTCAGTTCCGAAGAGATTAATTTGTTTAATCTATTATACTGTTAGTAATAAAGGAATAAACCATTTATAAATTAAATATTATTTATACGTATGCAAGCAAGTGGATTTTTGTTTTGCGATATTCTTAACGAGCCATCGAAAAAATTCATAATTGGAGTAGACTGTGAAATTGGGTTGATACTTTAACCACTTCCACATAATGACACATTACTTGATGCTTGACAGTTTCATTTGGTTTCATTGTAAAAAAAGGTTATGGCATTGAAATGATTAGAGAACGGACACGCTTACCACCCACTGCAGTACTGGCGAAAGGCTGTATTTCTATAATATTTAATTTTATTTATATAATTGGAAAACGAACGGGTGGTGATCTATAAAATTACGAAATACATATTTATTTGTTGAAAAGTTGTATTTTTAAAATTTTTAATTTTATTTCTATAATTGGAACATTTTTATTTGTTCATTTTGTCGTTCAAGTTGAGTAAAGGAGTATTAATATTGACTAGCAATAGTTTCTCAAGGTTTTCTTCTGTCAATTTTGTTCTCTTTGAATTAAGTACATCCTTATAAATAGAAAACGTCCTTTCTACATCACAACTGGTTATAGGTGCATACTGGAAATATTCTTTTATTACTTCATATTTAGCCGTTAGATTTTGTGGAATTGTCTCCATACATAATTGCTGCAATGTAATTAAATCTGGATTTCTATTAAGAATTGCTTCAAACTTTTGCCGAAGGCCACATCAGAAGTCACTTGGAATACTTTTCAAATTATTAACAGCCACATCTAATGTGGTTAATCCGTCATTTAATTTGAGATTTCGATTTTCAAAATAAGTGATTAGTTTTGGCAATTTTCCAAAGTGTTCGTGAAGAAAGTACAACTGATTTTTTAAATTTGGGATTTGTGTGAGCTCCTTACACTCACCAATATTTCTAGCATCCTCCTTTAGCAGTGTTACGAAATGTTTTAGACTATCGAAATTCTCAGCATAATAACTAGTAGCTTCCAGCCATGTTCCCCATCTAGTTATTACTGGAGTGAGAGGCAGTGACAGAGATGGAAATTTTTCCCTGAGAAGAGCTACTCTCAATGGTGCTTTTCTGAAAACTTTTTTAAAAGCTGATACAAGTCTATCAACTTCCGGAAAAGTGTCTCTGATATATTTACAGATTCTGTGGAGAGCATGTGCTACACAAGTAATATGCAGCATATTAGGATATGTTTTCTTCAATAGTCTGCCTGTTTTTAACATATACGCAGCACTATCACTGACAAATAAAAGTATTTTTTCTTTGTACGTGGCGTCCGAATGAAGCATTTTTTGCATATTCTCCTTAATGGTTTCAGCAACTGTTTCCGCATCAACTCTATTTATAACACTTGTTGCTATTACATATGAGTTATAGGGAATAATTGGATGTAGTACACCAGCTACAACATTTACCACACAGCGTCCTAACATATCCACCGTTTCGTCGGCGCTTATCCATATGTATTGATTTAAAAGATGGCTTCTAATGCGTTCTACTGTTCTCGTATAGCACCTAGAAACATAATATTTGCGTAAAGTTGATTCATCAGGAACATTTCGACCAGTATATTTTTTCAGAAATATTTTTAAAGTGGGATTGCTAAGTTTATTTAATGGAATATTAGCCGCCATAATAGTTTTACAGAGTTCAGATGTTTGCGATCCTAAGTGACGAATTTTTGACGATATTTTACGGATTTTGTAATAAATTTCGGAATCACTGACAATTGACATACAATCAGTATGACCGTCAATCCAACTCGCCATTGTTTTACAATGCCGTTCTCGACATTCTTCCATATCATGTCTGAAAAAGTAACTTAAACAATGCTCTAGATCTAAATAAATGAAAACTAAAAATGTGTGTGTAAGTTATTGAAACTGAACGAAATTCTATGCACACTCTTACGTCGAAATAATTGGTAGAAATAGATTCAATCAAACGATATTAAACAGGATCTATCACAAAAATTACGATGTAATTAACAGTTAAAACTATGAAAACAAGAAACTTACTCACAGCACTTTATTTATCTTAGGAAATATAAACTAATAAATAATACATTATAAAAACCCCGCTTCTATCTACGCTCATGAAAACACTTTAAAAAGCACTATATTCTCGGAATGCAATAGCTGCCTTGTCCATTGTTATCGCGGCGAGACCAGGTGTCCTAGTAAGTCAAACAAATACTTTATTGAATTACGCCGGGATGTACTGAGCGACTTTATACACAATTTCCATAAAACGCAATCGGCAATTCCAATTGCCGATTGCGTTTTATGGAAATTGCGTCCGTTCTCTAGTAATGATTAATGAACGTACGTATATGCATATATGCTATTGTACATATGTTTAATTGTTTCTGTAACGTCTAATTGATTTCACAATAAATCTATACTGTTAAAATAATAATTTTGTATATATTTTACTCTAATAAATTATTAATTTATTAAGTGGTAGATGTGTAGTTTACGTCGCCTATGGTATCTTGCAATTTTGTGTAAAACCAAATACAAATCTCCCCACTACTTCTAATGCTGCGCGAACTTACTCACACCGCCCGCCATCTTATTTGGCGCTTGCTATATGTACGTATAAACTACAGATATGTATGTATGTAATCGACACAAATAGATATATGTATACATATTGCGTATAAGAGCCAAAGGCCAAAGAGCAAAGGTTTGTGAACTTTTAAAAGAAATAAATTACCTGAAATACCGAAACTTTAGGAGGAACTATCTATACTGAACCGCGAATACGCAGCACGGATAACGAGAAATGTCAGCAAAAACAGAATCGTGAATAAGCGAATCGCAAATACAAGGGGCGTAAATAGCGGGGGTCACTGTACCTATTTGTTTTGCATGTTATAATTGCTTTAAATAAGAATAGCTATTAATATAACGAGAACATTAAGCGATTTATAATACTCGAGGATGTTGCCAGGTGACGAGGCGCTAGCGAGTCACCTCGTAACGTCCGAGAGGGTTTAAATCGCTGATGTTCGAGTTTATATTCAAAGCTTTATCGTATCATCAACGATATCAAGATTAAAACAAAATCAACAATTTGTCTATCATACAAAATACTTACGTCAAAGCTTGCACGTTTTTGAAATAAATTAATAAATCACGGAAGAATTTGATGTTCCCGCAAATATTGTAGAGGCTGCAAATAGTGCAAAATTAGATTTGTTGCCAGCGAAGTCAAAACTGCATTACGAAAACGAATATCGTCTGTTTTGTAAATGGCGAGATGAAGAACATGTTCAAGGTGCTGGGGAAACAGTCTTGCTCGCTTATTTCGTGAGACTGTCAAATTACTACGCTCCTTCATGTTTGTGGCCAAAATATTCCATGTTGCGAGCTTGCTTGGAATTAAAAGAAAGAGTAGAAATTGATAAGTATGGTGCTTTGATAAGATTTATCAAGAAAAAGAATGTTGGATATCGAGTTAAAAAATCCAAAATACTCACTAGAGAGCAAGTTGATGAATTTATGTGTACAGCTCCAGACGAGGTATTTTTGATGATAAAAGTAGCTTTTTTGATTGGTCTAGGAGGGGCTTGTAGAACCATTGAATTAGCGAGAATGTCTACGGACGATGTTGAGGTTTTAGAGACTAAGGTAGTTGTTACCATTCCTGACACAAAAACTCCCAAAAACAAATTTTTTTGTCCTTGTACCTGACGGTGACATTAATTCCGTACTTTTATTTAAAAATTATGTAGCATTGCGACCGCGTCATGTTACGCATAAGAGACTGTTTATATCGTACAGAAATGGAAGGTGTACAATTCAGCCTTGTATTCATTTCTTTTCTAAAATACCTGAAAAAATCGCTACATACCTCAAACTAGAAAATCCAACTTTGTATACTGGTCATTGTATTAGAAGATCTTCAGCAACTTTTCTGGTTAACGCCGGCGGAGACATCTTAGATCTGCAAGAGCTGGGTGGGTGGGAGTCGAGCAAGGTTGCTAGGGGGTATTTAGAAGACAACGTAACGAAGAAAACTGCAATTGCGCAGAAGATTCAGATGGGAAACGTTTTAATAAACAGTGTGTCAAACTCTGAACAATCAATTGAGTTTTCACGTAAAAATGAAAATTTGGAGGACGTAAGCGGCTTGAACATCATGTGTGTTGAATCATCCGAAAAAAAAAGGTTGTGAAGCTGCAGAAGATCGCGGATTTAAGACAGATATGAAAGACATATCCTTCAAAATTGAGAACTGTCAAAATATAGATATTCATGTTCACAAATAATGTACAATTTGACGTATTAAGGTTTTGTATCTAACGTATTATGGTGCTGTATCTAACGTGTTATTAGTTCGTTACTAACGTATTATGAGTAACTAAAGTATTATTAAGATATTGTAATATTATGTTCCTAATAATTCTCAATAAATGTTTCACATAAAGATGGCATAATAGTTGGTGATACGATAATAGCTATTAATATAACGAGAACATTAAGTGATTTATAATACTCGAGGACGTTGCCAGGTGACGAGGCGCTAGCCGAGTCACCTCGTAACGTCCGAGAGGGTTTAAATCGCTGATGTTCGAGTTTATATTCAAAGCTTTATCGGCTTTATCATCAACGATATCAAGATTAAAACAAAATCAACAATTTGTCTGTCATACAAAATACTTACGTCAAAGCTTGCACGTTTTTGAAATAAATTAATAAATCATGGAAGAATTTGATGTTCCCGCAAATATTGTAGCTGCAAATAGTGAAAAATTAGATTTGTTGCCAGCGAAGTCAAAACTTCATTACGAAAACGAATATCGTCTGCTTTGTAAATGGCTAGATGAAGAACATGTTCAAGGTGCTGGGGAAACAGTCTTGCTCGCTTATTTCGTGAGACTGTCAAAATTGAGAACTGTGAAAATATTGAAATTCATGTTCACACATAATGTACTATTTGACGTATTATGGTTTTGTATCTAACGTATTATGGTGCTGTATCTAACGTGTTATTAGTTCGTTACTAACGTATTATGAGTAACTAAAGTATTATTAAGATATTGTAATATTATGTTCCTAATAATTATCAATAAATGTTTCACATAAAGATGGCATAATAGTTGATGATACGATAAAGTATATAACATATGATTTTATAGAAATAATAGCATCACCCCAATTATTCAGGTACTAACATGCTTGCGATTTTTTTGCAAGTCAGGGAAGAGGATCTTAATTCAGTGGCAGACTTTGTTGGTATGGATACTTTAACAAACCGGTGTCACATGACACTTCAGCCACAATAGAGCTTAAACCGTTTAAAGATAATAAACACAGACAACACGGAGATCTTTGACGGAGGTTAAGTAGGTCCTGAAAATTTATGAGTGACATTAGCAATGTTAATATAATACAGAAAATACCTAACAAGCTTTCTAAAACCGATAGTTAGTTAACTACCCTCTAATTTGGAACGGAACCATGACATTATATTTAAAATAGAAGTAAAGCTACAGTTCTAATCTTCACTTTTAATCTTTAATCGTAACACGACAACTGATTCGCCAGCACAGTGAATTCCGCAGGTACTTACATCTAAAGAGTACGTTACAAACTCCATTATATTTAACTAGAGTTTATTATTTAATCTCAGGTTATTAAATCCAAGATTAAACTCATGGTCGGTGCAACTGGCACTTAATGGCTACATCTCGTATCTATCTGACGGATTTCAGCGAAATTTTGACAGTAAGCTTTTAAGATATGACTGAAGTCAGCAATATACTCATCACAGCAAGAGTGTTGCTAACTTTCGAAAAGTTATCCCCGCCGTCAAATCATTCGCATATATGCGAAAAACTGAATATTTAATAACTGTACAAAACAAAATAAAAAACAAAAAATAGTATATTAAAACACGAGTTTCATAAGGCACCATTTTGTTGAACGAGTCCAGTTAAGAATACGAGCTGCGATAGCGGGGAGTTTTCTAAAGAAGGAGTGCGACAAAAGGCCTTATGAAGCAAATTTTTTTATACAATTTTTTTCTATTTTGCATTCTCTACATTAATAAATTGAAATGATTTAATTTGAATGTTCAGTTTTATTTTTATATAAAGCATGCGGTTGGTCACATTGATACTTGACATTTTCAAATTTAAATCTTGCTATCCGCCAAGTATATTATATTACATATTATTTATTAATTTTCGTTAACATTACTTGATATTTTATTTAAAAATATAAACATGAGTGACATAGAAACTAATATATCTTGTTGTCAATTGTATAAAATATACGTTGTTTGTGTAGTCTACCTACATATATCATATCTGTCAAATGTACTTAAATTCTTAAAATCAAATGACAGCAATGATATTTATTTCTGTGTTCACACAACGCCAACATTGAAAAATGAAAAAAAGCGTATCGAAATGAAGCTCATTTCGATACTGTTAGGTTTTACACTGAGGTTTTATACTGAGTTCATTACTAACGCAAAATAGAAAATAGTATATTAAACAACAAGTTTCATAAAAGCACCATTTTGCCGCACGAGATCAGTTTAGAAAACGAGCCGCGATAGCGGCGAGTTTTCTAAAGAGCGAGTGCGGCAAAAGGCCTTATGAAGCGAGTCTTTTATACTATTTTTTCTATTTTGCGTTTTTAACATTAATAAATTGCTTAAATTGGAATTATTTAATTTGAAAGTTCAGAGTTTAATTTTTATATAAAGCATGCAGTTGGTCACATTGATACTTGACATTTTCAAATTTAAATCTTGCTATTCGCGGAGTATATTATATTACATATTATTTATTAATTTTCGTTAACATTACTTGATATTTCAATTAAAATATATAAACATGAGTGACATAGAAACATATATATGTTGTTGTCAATTGTATACAACATACGTTGTTTGTGTAAAATACGGACATATATCATATCTGTCAAATGTACATAAATTCATAAAATCAAATGACAGCAATGATATTTATTTCTGTATTCGAACAACGCCAACATTGAAAAATGAAAAAAAGTGTATCGAAATGAAGCTCATTTCGATACTGTTTTGGGTTTCATAATGAATTCATTTCGAATGCAAAATAGAAAAATAGTATATTAAAAAACAAGTTTCATAAGGCACCATTTTGCCGCACGAGATCAGTTTAGAAAACCAGCCGCGATAGCGGCGGTTTTCTAAAGAGCGAGTGCGGCAAAGGCCTTATGAAACGAGTTTTTTATACTATTTTTTCTATTTTGCGTTTTTTACATTAATAAATTGCTTAAATTGGAATTATTTAATTTGAAAGTTCAGAGTTTAATTTTTATATAAAGCATGCAGTTGGTCACATTGATACTTGACATTTTCAAATTTAAATCTTGCTATCCGCGAAGTATATTATATTACATATTATTTATTAATTTTCGTTAACATTACTTGATATTTCATTTAAAAATATAAACATGAGTGACATAGAAACATATATATGTTGTTGTCAATTGTATACAACATACGTTGTTTGTGTAAAATACGGACATATATCATATCTGTCAAATGTACATAAATTCATAAAATCAAATGACAGCAATGATATTTATTTCTGTATTCGAACAACGCCAACATTGAAAAATGAAAAAAAGTGTATCGAAATGAAGCTCATTTCGATACTGTTTTCGGTTTCATAATGAGTTCATTTCGAACGCAAAATAGAAAAAAATAATTTTCGGTATTCTTTTTAGGTCTGCTTTGGCGTTCTCTTCATATGTATTACCAGAAGCTCGGCATTATTTTGGGGAAGCTCAGATGAGTAAGTCTTGTTTACCTTTTCATATCACTCACATTTGCTCAAATATTTTGCTCGTTTTTAGACCAAATGTCAATAAGATTTTTGTTACAAAACTGTTTTTTCTGATCGGATATTTTTAAAGTGTATATGGTTTTATATAATGAAACGGATATGCAAAATACATATCCGTAACTGTAAACAAGGACAAACACCTCGTATTTTTAGCATTTACTTCTGTTCAATACATATGTTTCAGCCATCTAGGCCTCATCGGTTGAACTAGTGAAGCAATGTATATACAAATTAATACAGATCTGTTAAACAACGGATCTGTATCTGTATCTACATTTACGCTAAAATCGTCTCCAAGCCATAACGCCATAAGCCATAAGCCATAAAGCCATAAGTTACGGATATGTATTTTGCATATCCGTTTCATTATATAACAACGGCGTAATACGTGCAAAACGTATTGATAAATATCCCTTTTTTGTATGTATTTGGTTTGATCGCCTCTGGGATTTCGCCCTGGAACCGCGTTCTTGGTACCGCTTCCGTCTGGCCGACGTTTCGGCTGTTGTTGCGAGGGACATCTTCAGGGCTGCTACTACTGTTGCTCCACTGAAACTGTGCTTTCAGGTCCAGTGAAACAACAGTAGTAGCAGCTCTGAAGATGTCTCTTGCAACAGTGGACGAGCGCAGTTTCAGTGTAACGACGAAGTAGTAGCAATCCTGAGGATGTGTTTTATAACAGTGGACGAAACATCAGCCAGAAAAAAGCCGTGCCGAGGGCGCATTTCCTGTCCGGAATCCCAGAAGCAATCATTGACAATGACTGCGGAAGCCTACAAGTAAATTTTGCTAATTTTTAAAAATCGCCAATTTTTTTAGGCGCGTAGCATCAATGTGTTTTTAAACCGATAGTTTAAATGTAATTTATTCCAATTTACGTTTTTTTTATGTTTTTTTTTCACTTAAATTTATACAGAAATGCGGGTGAAGAAGGTCAGGTTGAAATTTTTACAATTGTAGTTGGTTGTTTAAGAATGCAATGTTCATGTGTTATTTGTGAGTTGCTAGTGACAATTATGTGTACAGTAATTAATAAGACTGCCGACGCTTAACTTTAGCTGTAAGTTTTTTTTTTGAATAATTAGTATAAGAGTAAGGTGTGTATTGCAATTTTATAGCTACTCCAGATGAAGTCATAAATATATTGACGAAATATTGAGTAAGAACATTTGAGTTTTAAGTAAAACGGACCGATAACGCAGATAGTAGTGAATTTATATTAGTACGGTCAAGAAATTTTCTAGAAATATATATATATATATATATATATATATATATATATATATATATATAGGCTGATTCTACATATATGCGACAAATTTTATGGGCTGATTCCTAGGGTTATGATGATCATAAAAGTTCATATGAATATATGTCCTAAACGGCTTAGTTTTAAAATTACAGGATGTTTAATAGTAAATAAAAGTTCATACAATAAAACGTACTAATACATTAAAATTAACTTATAAAAATTGTTGGAAATGACCGCTTCAACTACAATGTAAGCTTTTCTCCTCCGTTGCATTGATTGGTGAGTGCGTTCAAGAATACCGAGGGTGTTCCAAATTATCTCAAATGCCGCAACAATACGATTTCTCAGTTCATCAACATTTAATGGGAGTCGTATAAACTAGTGATTTAAGGTGACCCCAGAGAAAAAAAGAGAAAAAAATTAATTCTGGAGATCGTGTCCAAAAACTCACGAACAACTAAACTGAAATGTACTGGTGCCTAAAATACATTTGTAATCTCAATTGCAACAGGATTAGTGGTAGCTCCTCTTTAAGCGACGGTATACTTCTCCATTTAACTTAATCGGCTAAAAGTATGGACTTCATAAAGACGTCTAGCTGCACGTAAATTACCATTGGTAAGACCGTAAACAAAATGTATATCGCACAAAACAGCATTTGTGTAATTCATCTAGAAAATTGGCAATGCTTTGACAATACTGATACAATAATATCGAAATGACAAATAAATGTTTTCCCTTCAGAAACAGGAGTGATATTAAATCGTGTTAGTTATACTATAACAAATAAATCGTATTGTCGAAGTATTTGACACAATTTGAAACATTCGATAAAAGCTTGCATTGCAGTTGAAGGCGGTCATTTCCAACAATTTTCATAAGTTAATTTTGTTGTATAGTATGTTTTATTGTATGAACTTTTAATTTACTGTTAAACATCTCGTAACTTTAAAATTAAGCCGTTTAAGACATACATTAATATGATCTTTTATGATCATAATAACCCTAGGAATCAAACAATAAAATTTGTCGCATATATTTAGACTCACCCTGTATATATATATATATATATATACAGACCTTTAATCGCCTACAGATTAGGTTTACTATATATATATATATATATATATATATATATATATATATATATATATACAGGCTGATTCATTTTCGGCCCTCACCATGGGGATCTCTCTTATTATTGGAGATAGAGTATAGGTTTAAATTTGGCAAAGTTGTTAAATTTTGTGTTTGTTATAAATCAGTAAAGAAAATAGACCTGTGACAAATGACCTTCGTTATTAAAAAAAAAAAAACGCGAAAACCCCTTTTTCTTCTTTTACCTGTAGCACCGACATTTGGCCTTGTAGAGAAAAAATAAAAACACATCCTTGTGGCCATTTCTAAACCTCTATCCAGTGGTGTACTCTAAATTTTTATACGACGATTCGTTTCTTTCTGACCATCATCAACTATCTAATTTCTTATAGGCACCATATTGGATTTAGACATCCTCAGAAAGAGTTTCTTTTCTGAGTTCAACCATGTACCACATGCTGACTATAGTTTTTGACATTAGGTTTTATTTGAAAGAATAAATTATAAGATTAAATAAGGTAGCCTTTGGAATTTCAATCTGTCAAACATTTCATTTATTGTTCATTAATAATACAAAAATGTCATACACTAACGAAGAGAAACGAGATATGATAAGTATTTTTTATTCTTCGAAACGAAATTCAACAGTAGGGAGTACAAGATAACAAAAACATTAATAAAAATACATAGAAAAGTAAACAATAAACAATTACAGTAAATGTTTAATTATCTGGCCATCTTCGGTAATGCACAATTGGGCACGCCTTCTGGCATTTTGTACTGCCCTTTGTATAGTTCTTCTAGGAACTGCATCGAAGGCATTCTGAAGTCTGTCTCTTAATTCTTCAATGTTTTGTGGCACATCTACTTTATAAATATTATTTTTAACATATCCCCAGAAAAAAAAATCTAGCGGACTTAAATCAGGTGATCTCGCAGGCCATTCAACAATTCCCCTATTTCCAATCCAACGGTTTGCAAACTCTTGATTTAAGAAATTTCTAACAACAGCTGCATTGTGTGTTGGTGCGTCATCTTGTTGCCACCATAAATATTGTAATTGATTTAATGGGATATTGTCGTCAAGATAGTCAGATACGTATGTACGTAAAATGTTTAAATATCTTTCTCCATTTAAATGTTCTTCATACATAACTGGTCCTAAGAGACGATTTGCCGAAATACCCATCAAAACATTTATTTCAAAACGTTGTTGTGGTCTTCTAGCCCTGTTTTGTCGGGGATTTTGTACTGCCCAATAGTGCTCCGTATTTCTGTTGAACATTCCAGAATTTGTAAATTTTGTTTCATCTGACCAGATGATTTTGCTTAAAAAATTTTCGTCATTTCTATCCTTCCCATTAACCAATTACAATATTCTAGCCTTCTCAAATTATCTCCAGGCAGTAAAGAGTGACTAACATGGATCCTGTATGGTTTAAACATACTTTTATGTTAAGTTCTCCAAACGCTGGACTGGCACAAATTTAATTCTGACGCTACTTCGCGTGTAGAAATTGATGGATTATTATTTATCTATAAGAATACAAGATTAACATGAAATTTGAAAACACGCTTTTAATTTACCATTTGTAAAATATCTTGTCGATTATCATTTAAATTCCTGTTGTCTTGACCATTACGCGGCTTAGTAAACGATCCATTCCCGACCAAATTTCTGTCGAGATCTAGAAAAATGGTACGATGAGGCTGTTGTCGTTCTGGATATAATTGTAGATATCTTGTACTCGCTACTGTTGAATTTCGGTTCGAAGAATAAAAAACACTTATATCTCGTTTCTCTTCGTTAGTGTATGACATTTTTGTATTATTAATGAACAATAAATGAAATGTTTGACAGATTGAAATTCCATGGCTCCTTATTTAATCTTATAATTTATTCTTTCAAATAAAACCTAATGTCAAAAACTTTAGTCAACATGTGGTACATGGTTGAAATCAGAAAAAAAACTCTTTCTGAAGATGTCTAAATCCAATATGGCGCCTATAAGAAATTAGATAGTTGATGATGGCCATAAAGAAACGAAACGTCGTTTAAAAATTTAGAGTACACCACTGGATAGAGGTTTAGAAATGGCCGCAAAGATGTGTTTTTATTTTTTCTCTACAAGGCCAATGTGGTAAAAGAAGAAAATGGGGTTTTCGCGTTTTTTATTTAAATAACGAAGGTCATTTGTCACAGGTCTATTTTCTTTACGGATTTATAACAAACACAAAATTTAACAACTTTGCCAAATTTAAACCTATACTCTATCTCCAATAATAAGAGAGATCCCCATGGTGAGGGCCGAAAATGAATCAGCCTGTATATAGATTCTTGCTTGATTGCTTCTCTATCGTAAAAAAAGTATTTCAAATTGAAAAAGAATTTTGTTTGGAAACATCGTTTGGAAAAATATTGTGATGAGCAAATCTTAAGTCGTTTTGAAAATCTTTGTCTAAGATAATATTCAGTTCATTTAAAACTATTAACCACTACGATAGCAAATTCTCTTTATTTTAGGACCACTCCTAAACCACAACCGTGGCCAGTAGCGTATTACCAGCAAAGATACTACCAAGCACCGCCAGCGCCTCCACCAGTTGCAGTACCTACAGTAGATGCACAGGCGCAAGGTTCGGTACCCATTCCAGCCATTCCGATCCAAGTGCCGCTCCAAGCTCAGTTTAGTCCGACGTCGAGCATTCAAAACGTTCAGTTAGTGCCCTGTCTGTGTCCAGTTTCGCCAGATTTCGAGTTCGACAAAGAGCAGAACATATACTTGAAACAAAAGTAAAGACTACCAAATAATATTTTTTAAATTGAAGTATATACAGTTTGTATTTGTGTATATGTATATGACATTTCTAATTTATTACCATTGCAGTGCTTTGCGTTATTATTGAGACTGATGAACTGAAGACTGACTGGTCTTTTTATTTATATTATATTGAAATAGAAGTTAAATGATAATATATTTTTAAAAATATGTTTTGTAAAGATAATATAAGTTAATGTTAATTATTATAGTGACCTGTTCTTAAAAGAATTATTTTTGATAAGAAAAATATATATTGTCAAACAATAAATAGTTTCTTTTTAATAAATTACTTTTTCCTAAAATATATTAATAATTCAAGTGCTCCCTCTGCAATTGAAAACAATAATACAATGTAACCTTCCCAATCCGAATTAATTGGAGAAAGAAACTGTTCGGATTAGCGAATACAACGATTTTTCACTTAATCTGCTTCAAATGAGTATTTTCGGAGTACACATATTGTCATGTTATTTTACTTTAGATGAAGTGGATAAATATTTTAAAAAGTAATTAATAAAATATTTAACATCATAATGCTCACACACCCAATAACTGTAAGAGTTACCCAGTATACTTATTTACCAAACTCACAACCCAAGCTAATCAAATGATGGATGTTATAATAATAATAATAATAATAATAATAATAATTGTTCATTCGCCCAACAGGTTCGTACCCAGTAGCAGGGCAAAAACTGTGTAATACATACATACATATGACAAAACGGAAAAAAAAAGAAAAATATAGTAAAAGTTTTTTTGTTTTGTTAAGTTTCATCACTGAAAACGTTTGCTCACAAATATACGTCGATCCAAATAAGCTTGCGCATTTCAATGCATTTATTCGCAACTCTTTATAAGCGGTTTTCTCAACGCAACAGTAAAAGTTGAGTAAATTACCTTCATTTAACTTGTTTCGTAAATTATCATCATTTTGCATGTCTATCAATTCCAGCTGTATTGATTCCGGTGCATTTTCGGGTAAAATGTTGAAAGGATTGCTGAAAATGTCTAATAGAGGTTTAACTTCTTTGAAGTCTAGCAAACGATCATGAAAAGCTTGTATTAAAATATCAATTTTTTCAACATAAGCGAAATTGACATCAGTTTTATTGAATTTCTCCATATTTTTTTTGTAATTCGGATAATGGCTGTAATTGGCTGAATTGATTTGTGTCCTGAAAAGACTCAATTTGCATTGAAAGGACGAAACATGAGACTATAACTGGGAAATCAATTGATCTTTGCCTTGGAGTCGCATATTTAAGACATTCAAGTGATTTGTGATGTCTACAAGAAACGCTAACTCACACAGCCAATCAGGGTTGTCGAGTTCGGAGACGTCCTGTTTCTTTTCCGCCAGAAATATTTTGATTTCTTCAATCAAGTTAAGAAACCGCTCTAGTGACAACCCACGACTTAGCCACCTTAGTTCAGTGTAAAACAAGAGATCACCATATTCGCTTTCAATATCCTCGAGAAATTGTGTGAATTGTCGGTGATTGAGACCTCGTGATTTTATAAAGTTTACAGTAGGTACTACAACTTTCATCATATTTTAAAATCCCAATAATTTTGAACAGAGGGCCTCTTGATGTATAATGCAATGAAATTGCATTAATTCCTTGGTATCTATGTTTTTAGTTTGTAAATACTCTTTTAACATAGTTATTATCCCAGATTTATTTCCAACCATTGAAGGTGCTCCGTCAGTCGTAATTCCAGATAATTTCGTTAAATCCAAATCCATTATAGAACATTTTTCCAGAAGAGCTTTGAGCATGCCACTCCCCTTGGTTTGACTTGTCAAAGAACTCGTACCAATCAGTTCTTCACTCACTTCAAAATGTTGCGTTACACATATTAAGAGTTGAATAGTGGAACTTATATCTGTAGATTCGTCGAGTGCTATAGAAAAATACTCAAAACTTTTCGATTTCGTAGCTAATTGCTCTTCTATATTAGCTGCTAATGTGGTAAGTCTTCTTTTAACAGTCGACCGATTTAGTTGAATTTTCTCAAACCTCTTTGCATCTTTCGGACGATATCTAAACACTGCTTAGCAAACTCGCCATCTTTAAAAGGCCGATAAATTTTCGCTATTATTCGAGATATTTCAAAGCTAACTTCATTAGCTGTTTCAGCATCCTGAATTGGTTTTGTAAACATAGCCTGCTGGCCTATTAGTTCCCTTTGTAAAGTGGAAATTTTTTGCGTTCGATTTTCGCCGGATAATTTGGTAAAAGTATGATGCTGGGTTTCATAATGCCTTTTCACATTATATTCCTTCGGAATAGAAACACTACTCTTGCATATTAAACAGACACTTTTGTTATGCGATGAAATAAAAAAGTATTTTTCGGTCCAAATATCTTGAAATTGTCGATTTTCATCTTCAACCTTACGACTACGTTTTTTACTGGGGCCTGGTTTATCCATATCAAAATTGATATTATATTGTTACGTAGGTAGATGCCAAGTTCGAACGACGAAATATATATTTTCACAGATTACAATTCAAACAATATAACGTTCGCTTAAAACTTAACTCGCTTAGTTAAAACTTAACTGCCCCGATAGCGGGCGATGCGTTGTATTTATACGAGTTACCTAACATCGAGAACCTACCACATTGTTCGGGGATAATACCGACCTGTTTCGCGAATCTTCGAGTAATCTAGTTGGTTCGACAGATTTCTAGTCTTGTAACAATATGCTTGGAACGACGAGGAGCATACCTGTCCTACGTAGTAAACCTGAACAAGAAAGTAGTAGGTACTTAAAGATACATATCTTACTAGCAATTACAAAAGTTAGAATAAAATAAAAAGTTAAGAAATATTGATTTGAATGGATTTCTACTTACTTTTGTAGTTTTTCGAACAATTTTTAAAATTCGTTGGCGGGCCGCACAAATATCGACAGTGGGCCGCCTGCGGCCCACGGGCCGCGGTATATGCATCGCTGTCGTAAACGATCAATTCAGATAAAATTCTCGATTTACGTAAACTCTATCTTTCCCCTTCTTTTCTACATACCCTAAAATTATTCCTACCTTAACTTATTTTATTCTTGTCTTGCATGAAGTGTTTTGTTCACTAAATAGTCTTAACAGGAATAATTTTCTTTTACATCTAGTCATAAAAGAGTAAAATCTTTCAACTAAAAATAATTAATTTCCTAACTACAACCGTAACGTATTCATAGTTCCATAATGTTCCTGCTTTTTTTTTCTTCTAATATTCCGCCGTCAATTAAGCTTCGTGCTTGTTTAACGCACGATGGTAATGATCTTGTTCGTCTAGTGGAGAAAGTTTATGTAATTCAAAATGTACCGGTCTATGATTCTGAATTATGCGCAATCAAATCAGAAGAAAGTAGCAGTTCATAACATACACTTTAATAAACAAAGATTGAAGTAACACGAGATTCCAACACACACACACACTTTCCTGTTCAAAATCGGAAGTGAAGGGGAAATCTCTTGTTAACCTGTTCCCATTTGTATCTACATATTTATTATATGATGTGTTTTTAATAAATAGGTATAGAGTGATCATGTAATGTTAATTTATTCTGCGTCTGTTCTTAGGAATGATATTTACATACACGTATAGAACTATAAAATTTCTAATTAATAGGAAGAATAAATCTTCCACGGTGAAAATATCAGAGCGACGTGATAGAATTGATACGAAAGAAAGCAGTTTTATGCGTGATTTTTCAACTGGAAAATATATTTTTTATAAGAAATCTAGATTCAACTTACTTAATTATAGCATTGAAACCAAATTAAAACGAACTCTGATCTAAAATTAGTTCAATTTTCTCCTTTATTCAGAAATATTTTGCTTTTGATTTTTGCGTGATTGAAATTCAAACTTGAAAACCTTTTTAAAACAGACTTTTTAAAGTGTACGAGCCTAAATGATATGTTTTCCCATGTAAAAGATTGCATATCGATGTTTAACTAACATCGAGTGTAAAATATAATAATACAAAAATGTTAAAAAACATATCTGTAAATGTACTGACATGTGGATAGTAAATAAGCTTATTACAGTGTACTCTCTCTTAAGGGGACAGCCATGGGACTGAAAAATTTGTCCGCTTATGAGAAGTGTCCGCTTATGAGAAAAGTACAAAAAGAGTAAATAATAATTTGTAATATATTTATCTTTAAACAATTTTATTTCCAAAACAAGAACATATAAATATTAGATAAAGTAAACAGAATTTTCATTAACATTTTTGCGAGAAGTAAAAAAAAACAAAATTTGTTATGCAAGGTATTCAAATAGATTTAAAAAAGTCAGAAATTTTAGCTTGGCGCGTTTTTCCTTTAATTTCATTATCTTGGAGATGTATTTGAAGATCAGTAAGCAATTGAACACCTTTAAGGTCGCTGTGATACAAAGAAAAAGCCTTTAGAGTTTTCTTATAGGTAAATAAGCCTATTTATAGGAAGTTAACTTGTCTTCAATTTGACTTTCTAGCTCATCTTCAGACGAGTTGGCGAGCGTTTCTTGGGAAGCAATTAACATTTCAGTATTAATGTTTTCCACATCTTCATCATTAATGAAGACTTCATTATCTAAATTAATATAGTCTTCGACGTCAATTTGGATTTGGCTCTGAACTTGATTAATAATATTGGAAAACTGAGCAAGTGCTGATAGTGGAAGCTCATCTTCTGCGGTCCAACCGCTATCGTCATTTAGGATATCTGTTTTCTCAAAACCAGCTTTCCCGACACAATGTTTTATTGTCTGGGGACCCACTTGCTCCCACGCTTTGTGTATGAAATAAACGACATCTAACAAATTTATTGATTTTGATAAATCCAAAGCAGAATTTGCGTCTTCCATCTGCAGCAAAATATTTTTTAAAAATAACGATTTGTACAAAAACTTAAAGTTTTTTATAACGCCTTGATCCAGGGGCTGACAAAATGCTGTTGTGTTTGCTGGAAGAAAAATAACTTTAACATTTTTCAATTTAAGATCGCGAGGATGAGAGGCCGCATTGTCTAAAAATAGCAGGACGTTCCGTTCTTGAAGTTGCACTTTTCTATCGAACTGCGCTAGAAAATCAGTCATCAAATCAGACGTCATCCAAGCCTTTTTGTTTGATCGCCACGTAACTGGTAAATTGTTCAAATTAATACTGCGAAACACCCGAGGTTTTGCAGCTTTCCCAATAACAAAAAGGGGTTCTTTTTCTCCAGCCATATTGACGCAGTGCAAAATCGTTAGCCTATTCTTAGCCATTTTTCCACAAGTGCATTTTTCACCTTTTAATGCAAATGTTTTATCGGGTAATGCCCGAGAAAACAATCCAGTCTCATCCGCATTATAAATATCTCGTGAATCATATCCTTGAATCAAAGATGGCACTTTTTCAGTAAAACTTTTGACATCATCTTGGTTTACACTAGCGGCTTCTCCAGAAATCGCACGGAAGGTTATGTTATGCCGTTTTTTGAACCTTTCCAGCCAGCCAGATGATGCACTAAAATCTGCGTAATTCAATTTATCTGCAATTTCTTTAGCCTTGCTCCTGATAAGTGTGCCCCAGAGAGAAATACATTTATTTCGAGCCTTCATAAACCATTCGTAGCACAATTTATCAATGTCAACGCCTTTGACGTTCAGCATACTCCTTTATCTATCTGGATTGACATCAGTGTCCCACAATCTTAAAATTTTGTCTCTGTTTTTGATGATACAAGCAGCTTGAGTTTTACTGATCTTACATTTCTTTGCTAAGTCGCGTACACTAAGTTTCTCATTTTTTTGAATTTCAATGACATTAACTTTGTCTTTAATAGTCAACACTGCTTTAGGCATAGCGATTCAAGTATGTATACAATAAGAATCTATAAATGTACTATTTATTCACGTACTACATTCAAAACAACAAGCTGTGCGTATTTAGGGAATTCCCCTTTATACATACACGTATTATTCAATAAGCAACATGTGTACGAATGTACGAATATGAAGAAGAGTAAACGGAAAAACAGTGTTACAGTGTTGTAAGCTGTCCGGTTATGGGGGACTAAAATCACTTTGGTGTAGGAAAAAAGTGTCCGCGTCCGGTTATGGGAGGGTTGTCCGCTCAAGAGAGAAAAATTTTTAAAATCCCTAAGTAATCTTTTGGTACTGCAAAAAATGTCCGTTTATGGGAGGTGTTCGCTTAAGAGGGGTGTCCGTAAGGAGAGAGTACACTGTATACACTTTTTAAACCCAAAAACGGTGAAACCGAGAAAATTATTCGATATAAAAGAAAAATTGGTCAGAGGTTACCTTAAGATAGAACATTTCAGGATTTTAATTAGCAAAATCCTCTTTGCTTAATATTAAAACTAAAAAACTACTCAAAACTGGTATATAACCTCTTACCACAATTACTAATCGCATCCTAAATACGTATTTCGACAACTAAGTTGACATCATCAGTAGGTAAAACCACAAAACAAAGTGTCGCACATGGGGCACAGTAAAGCTAAGCAGATATGAAAACGCACCAACTTTATACGGCGTCCACGTATAGATAGTGTATACGTGGACGGCGTGGTTTTACCTACTGATGATGACAACTTAGTTGTCGAAATACGTATTTAGGATACGATTAGTAATTGTGGTAAGGGGTTATATACCTTTTTTGAGTTTTTATTTAACCACAGTCTCCTAAGAAAGACTTTTTAAAAAACTACTATTAAGGATAAAATACACACTAACCAGTCAAACAAATTAACATCCGAACAGAATTCATAGACATCAGGATTCTCCACTCCAACTGAAGGAAGATTTTCACATAAAAAATAAATAAAACAAAACACTAACAAGCTTAAATTACTCAAGAGGAGCTCAATTGTCAAAAACAAGAGGAATAACTAAACATAATAAGAATTTATTTCAAATTTAGGAAAAAATGATTTTTTAAATTCATGAAATAAAGTAAATATATCAAGATAACATTTTCTGAAACGGCATAAATTGTTAATAACAATATTATAACATCAAAATCAACATTAATTCAACAATTAAATGATATTTTGGAAAAATATAAAAATGTTGACAGATTAATTAAAATGTTTAATATAAAAATATTAATTAAAATAATTACCTGGACAGTTATAAGAAAAATAGGGCTAATTTTCAATGTTAGTTTCATCAAATTCCAAAAAGTTATGTAAGGATTAAGAAGAAAAAGCATCCAAGAAAACGTACAGCTTTTGTTTAAAATTAGAGGATTGATTATTCCAACACCTATTAATAAAGACGTACTTTGTGTTGTCAAAGTCAAATAGGAAACAAGTACTTCGTGTTGTCAAAGTTAAATAGTAAACACGTACTATCGAATTTAAAAAAAAGTGATACAGTAGTGAAGTTATACGTAAAGTCAATTTTGAAACATTTTAGTATTGTGGCGTTCCTAACGCACTTAAGATCGTAGTAACGTGCAAAAGTCATTTATGACACTTACATGTTATTTGACACTTATACGTTATTTGAATATTTAGATTTGACGCCTACATTTAATATATACCTACATTCACGCAGCCTAATTTGAATCGATTAAAACATGACTGTACCACTTTTTTGAATTCCATAGTACTTCGTGTTGTAAGTTATTTTGGTTCAAACCTAAAAAATAGGGGCGAACACATAAATAGTGTTAGTCAAGTGTGGTATAAGCGAAGTAAAAATAGCATACAAAGAAGGTAGGTACTGCCTAAAAAAATAAATACGAATATTAGGAAAAAAGAAGATTTCCAGAAGAGAGAGAGCCATCTATCATCCAATAAGTTAAGGTCAGATAAATGCCAATTTTAAAACACCTTTAGTCAAAATTAAGTCAAAATTAAGAAATTCAATTACAAAGAGTTCATAGAATTTTTTTACATTAGCTATTATTTGTTCTTATTTCTCGGCAATCCACGAAGCCAAATTTAAAAAAAAATAAAATATTAAAATTAAAATTTTTAAAAATTAATAAATAAGCACCTGAGATAAGAAGATACAAGTCGCATGCTCCCACGACAGAAAGAGCTAGCTGAGGAAGAAAGCAATTAAAGCAGATTACGTCCAGCCGTCAGTATATTTCAAATACATATTGCTATGAATTGTGATATTAGATATTGCTTATTCACAATTCACAACCAATGTGTCCAGCTCAATCGGCTAATTTTCAAAAATGAGACTGCCCTTCCCTCAAGGTTCCAATTGGAAAACGTGGTTTTTCTCTTCTACAAATTTATATAGCGCCAGTACAAGAGTTTAAACAGAGGTAAAAAGAAAATCACAATAAATTTAAATGAAACTTTAATACAAGAATAAAAAAAAATTTTAAAAAATATCTTTATGGAGTATAAAGATCAATATTGCGTCATTAAACAATATTATTAAGGTAAAATTATTATATGAAAATGACCGTAGCATATAATTAAACTTCCTTAGTGACAACCGAGCAAAATTAGATCTAATAAATTTCAAAAAAGTATTTTAATTTCTCCCACAATAAACAAAGTAAACAACTAGATATGACAGCCCGAAAGAAATCTTTAACGCATGTGCAAGCCACATGAAAAAAATATATGCCTTTGAATCCAAGCCAACAAAATTTATCGTTACAGAAATTTTTACTAAAAACTTTAAAAACCTTGTTTGTCATTTATTTCAAATAACTAAGATTAAATATCAATACGAAAATAAATATACATAAGAAAATGCAGTATTACACTCTTTTAAATTATAAAAATATCTTTTAAATAATATACTTACGTAAATAAAAAAAAATATATATTTTTTTCGAGACACCTGAGTTAGAAAGCCTAAAAATTAAACAATTACGAGTTCTACACACTCGTAAATAAATCGGTATTGAAATCAAACACCAACACAATTAAATCAAATCACGAAGCTACTTAAAACAAAGATAAAGAATTTATCTTCTCAAAAACACGACCTTCTAACTTCAAAGTACATTAGTGTCTGAATACGGATACAGCAAATCCGGCGTGCTTTAACTACACTAGTCAAAAATAAATATCAGTTCAAAATAAAAATACATTCATAGATAATAAAATTTCAAAAATTATACACTGGCATCCAGAATAAATGTACAACGATAAATAATAAAACTTTTCAAAATATTTGCGGGAAAAAATCCACAGCAATATGATATAGTATTTATTATTTCTGTAGAATAAAGAAATTTGTAGAAAAATAAACGCATTTTCTTATATAAAACATATTATATAGTATATATTAACGTATGACATAACATAAAAAAAATATAGTAGTAAAAAAGACCACAACCCTCATACATAATAGTACAGTTGAATATACGAGGAAATATCCTCCATTTTTTTTGAGAGTCTATTTAGTATAACCATCACCCATGAGCTCTAAATTCGACTCAAATTTTCGACCTCTCAATTCTTTTTTGACTTCAGTAAACAAATGGAAGTCACCTGGAACTAGGTCAGGGAAGTAGAGAGAGTGAATGATAATTTCCACCCCCCAATTCTTCTGTTCGTTGACAAATCGCTGATGTGGAGAACGGGAGCATTGTCGCGATACAGGATTCAACCAAATTCTTGATCAAGCGACCGTTTTTTCTTGAATTTTGCCTTTAGGGTTCCTCGAAGTACATTAGAATAGTACCCTCCAATTACGGTATATTCTCTAGATACAATGTGAAAATAAATAACGTCCCATTTAGCATAAGTAAAAATATAGTAAATTATATAGGCACTTAAAAAAGCAATACAAAGAACAGATAATCCTGAGCAAGAAAAGGATGAACTCAAATTACATTCAAAGATCTAAAAATAGTTCTAGAGCAGTGTGGAATATAATAAATAGAGAAGTGGGAAATAATAAGCGTGATGGGAATGTTTTGTCAAATATTACACCTGATGAGTTTAACTCTTTCTTTGTTGATATTGGCAATGATTCAGTTAGGTCAATTGGGGGTCCAAATTTACCTCCTGATGACCTACTTACCAAAAATATTAAAAGTTCACCAAATACCTTTTTTCTTCGCCCTACAACAAATGAAGAAATCAAAGAAATAGTACATAGCCTTAAAAATCAACAAACCACTGATATATACATGTTAAATGTCTTTGTATTAAAAAAGTGGATTATATAGTGGATCCTATAACGCAGATTTTCAATAGTTGTTTGTGCAGTGGCATATTCTCTGATCAATTGAAAGTAGCCAAAGTGCTTCCTATACATAAGGGGGGCACGGATGATAAAGCAAATTTCCGACCAATCTCAATACTGCCAATCATGTCAAAAATTTTAGAAACCATCATCAAGAAAAGATTACTTAATTATTTTTAGACATACAAACTCTTAAATGATACCCAACATGGCTATTTAAAAGGCAGATCAACTAGAACAGCAATTTCTGAGCTTTTGAACCATATTGCAGATGCTTTTGATCGCAAGGAAGTGGTGATTCTTGGTTGTTGCGATGTGAGTAAGGCCTTTGACTCCATGGACCATCCAATACTTTTACAGAAACTGCACAGATACGGCGTGCGAGGACGAGCAAATGAACTTATTTCCTCTTACTTAACGAACAGAAAGCAAGTAGTTTACTGGACTAATAAATATTCGAATACATTATCGATAAATCGAGGGATTCCACAGAGGTCAATATTAGGTCCTCTGCTCTTTCTAATTTACGTGAATGATGTACATTATAACATATCAGCAGGGAAAGTTACCCAGTTTGCGGATGATACATCCATTTTGGTTCGGGCCCAGGAAATGGGAGAGGGAAGTATAAATTTGGAGCATGCACTAATGGAGGCAGGCGAATGGTTTGGCAGTAACCTCCTGAAGCTAAATCAAGATAAAACACAGCAGTTAGCACTTACAACGAAAAGGATCTCTAATGAGAGCAAAGAGAGCATAAAATTTCTGGGTCTACAACTCACCAGTGACATGAGTTGGGATTGCCATGTGGAAGATTTGTGTCGCCGCCTTGCTGCGGCTGTTTATTCTATTCGTAGGATAAAACAGGTAGCAACATACGAAGCAGCTCGAAAGGCCTACTTTTCTAATTTTCAGAGTTGAGCTACATATGGCATCCTAGCGTGGGGTGCGTCAGGTGCAGCTGCGTCGGTGTTTAAAATGCAAAAAAGTGCCATTAGGGCTCTTAGTAGTGTGTCCAGCAAAACTAGCTGCAGGCAACTGTTTAAAACACATAAAATACTGACCTTGCCATCCTTGTATGTACTTACCTGTCTGGAGTATGTCCACAATACACACCAAAAGTTCTACATAAATAGTAATTTCCACAACTACGGCACCAGGAACAGAAATAACATAGTGATACCATACCATCGGTTACACAGAAGTCGAATGAGTACAAATTACCTAGCCTTAAAAATTTACAATAAAATTCCCAATGGAATGAAAGGCCTGGGCCGTGGACGATTTAAAATCAAAGCCAAAAACATACTACTAAAGGAGTGTTTTTACTCGTTAAGTGATTTTTTCAATCATCAATTTTAATGTGTTTATTATTATAAAATCTTTTTTTATCGGATAAACTTCTCTTTGTAACGAAATTATTTTGCCAATCAGTACTTGGACACGAAAAACTTGTCTAATGTAAGTTTTTCGAGCAAAATTACTGATTGGCATAATTTTGAGTTAAAAAGAAATTTATCCGTGAAAGAAAAGTTCGACTGTTTTTCGGCAAGATAAATTAACGATATGAATAAAATATCGTTCCAATATGATTTAATTGATGACGATGAAGAGTGTCCAGTTATCTTTATTAATTGTTTGTCTCTTACTCCTGCTTTGGCTAACTGGGAGACAGTACCAACACTATTTGGATGATTAGTAATTTTAATATTTGTGATATCCGGTCCAATTTTAGGTGTAGAATTTTGGTCCAAGTAGATATGATATTTATTCCTATTGGAACATTTTTATGCTAATTTTTAGAATTTGTTCCAAAAGGGATTTGGAGTTAAAAAAAAGTCGTTCAGATGTTATATTTTCTTTTCTTTTTTCTTAAGAATAATTTTAACAATTTAACTGGACAAATACTTTAATCCATATCATTCTTTGTCATTCATTTGCCTACCGAAACATAAATAAGAAAAACACCCTAACCACAATATATAACAATAAATACTATAAACGTATTTCGGCCACTAAGTTGCCATCTCAGTAGAATAACCTTAAAAACTGAAAAAAAAAGAGTGTTAAACGTAGCGATTTTGGCTAAGGTAAACCTTAGAAGATATGCTAGCGTGAAGTTTAGGGAACCGTGAAGCGTGAATACATGAAGCGTAAAAATAATGCTATTGTCACAATAAGGTATACAAACTGGACTGAGGGATTGGTCCATTGTCAGAATTCATTAATTTATTCTTATTTCTATATATATAAATACTTTCATAACTATCTAATTCTCTATAATTATTAACAGTTTTAATCAACTTAAGGTTATGTGCCGGCACAGAATGACCTGTGTCCAAAATATGCTAGATTTTTCGGGTCTGTTGAATCTAAAGTGGGAAATATGTTAGTTGTAACGAGTTGAAATTGAACGTCTAGTTTGGCCGATATATTTTTGGCTGCAATCGTTACAATTAATTTCATATATACCAGATTTATGTTCTACCTCAATTTTGTCCTTGGTGTTACCTAAAAGTGATTTTAATGAGTTACATGAATTGAATGCTATTCGAAGAGAATGGTTTTTGAAGATAGCGTTCAGATTTCTAGAGGCTGAATGGTATGGTAAACAAACAAATTTCTCACCTAGGTCTTTTTGAGGTAGTAAGCTAGTGGTATCATAAATAAGTTTCCTAAGCTTATGTTTCTTAATTAGGTTGGTTATTATTTTCGAATCGAAACGATGTATGCAGCGATGCTTCTGATTAATCTAAGTTCTTTTTCATATCTATCCTTTGTAAGCGGGAAACTTAACAACCGATGGATAAGAAAATTAAAGGATGCCATCTTTTGTTGGAAACTGTGATTTGAATCCGTGGTTATAAACTTGTTCACATTGGTGTCTTTTCGGTAAATATCTATTTCTAAGTTATTATTATTCTTAATTACTAAAACATCTAAAAATGGTATTTGTTCATTGTTTTCTTTTTCTATAGTGAATGTTCTCAATAAATCACATGCTACTAGATAGACTTTTCAAATGAACACTTGTTATGTAATACAGGTTTGAGGAAGAAGCATTTTTGTCGATGAATAAAGAGCACACCAAGATTCTTTGGGTTGGGTTGAATTTTTTGGGTTCGTTGTTATTTTTGTTTTTATTTTGGTTGTTTTGATAAATAAAATGTTTTGTATCTTCTTTAATTTATAATTATTATTTTATAAGCTGGCCGGCAAAAAAAACCGCCCACCCGTCTAATATGTTTTCTGTTTACACTTGCTTAGTTTATCCGATTATATTTCATTAATAAATGCTTCATATTATTTATTTCATTATAAAACGCGATGAATTTTATTTTTTGGTGATGAAATTCCCAACTAGACAATATTAACTGATTTTAATAATGCACAACATTTTTAGGACATATCCTTAAAATGAAAAATTGCAAGTAGGCTTAGTTCGTTACTATCTAAAATCAATGTCAAATTTGACAGTTAATACACAAGTTTTGTAACAATAGCAATACCGTTAACGGTGGTAGACGTTTCTCAAATTGTTGCATTAATTGAAGATGGACGTAGTCAACGTTATGTGTCCCAACATTTGGGAATACCACGCACTACCGTTCGGGATGCCTGGAATAGATTTTTAGAGACTGGCACATTTGTTAGACGAGTAGGTTCCGGAAGAAGAAGAGCAACAACTAGAGTTGATGATCGCTTTATTGTCCTCAACACGCTAAGGGACCGTAGGTCAACTGCGGTTCAACTTCAACATCGTTTGCTAGCTGTAAGAGGAGTTGATATAAGTGAAAGAACGATAAGACGAAGACTTAGAGAGAGTGGCCTGAATTCACGGAGACCGGCAACTGGAACGCAGTTGTGACTCAGGCATCGAAGAGCGCGCCTTCAGCTCGCGCTTTTGCATGCGAATTGGAATGTTCAACAATGGAGTGAAGTTCTGTTCATAGATGAGTCGCGCTTCTGTTTACGATCTCCAGATGGCATAGAAAGAGTGTGGAGAAGACAGAACGAACGCTATGCAAACTGTACCATTTCGGAACGGGTGCCTTTCCGGGGAGGTTCTGTTATGGTATGGGCTGGTATTTCTACAGAATCACGTACCGACCTTATATTCATAGAAAATGGTGCTTTAAATGCGCATAGATATATGGAAGAAGTTCTTGAAGAGGCTGTAATTCCATTTTCCTATTTTATTGGAGAAGGCTTCATTTTAATGCATGATAACGCAAGGCCTCATATTGCACGAATCGTAACCGAGTATTTAAACGAGGTCGGCATTCGCACATTCAACTGGCCTGCATGCAGCCCAGATCTCAATCCTATTGAGCATCTTTGGGATCAACTACAGAGGCGTATTCGCCGACGCGCAGTCGTACCACATACTTTGCAAGAGCTGAGATTTGAGCTTCAAGAAGAATTTGAAGCAATTCCACAAGAATACATAAGAAATTTAATTAATTCAATGCCGCGACGATTACGCGATTTAATTGATAGTCGTGGACGACATACACGCTATTGATGAGGTTCTGGATTAGAATTAACAACACCAATTTTATTTTTAGAAGTTAAGAGAAAATTTCGTTTAAACTGTTATTATTTTCTAAAATTAAATTTACTTATTACTGCCTTACCTGCCTTATTACTTAAAGAAAATTTGCATATGTTGCACATACAATGTTAGTTCTTGGATTCAATTTCAATAGAAACTGATAAAATGATTGGAGCGTTCATTGTGCTAAAAATTTAAGGTGGGCGGTTTTTTTTGTCGGTCAGTTTAGATAATATTTAATGACTTGTGAAAAAAAAAATAAGGTAAAGAAGTTTTAATTATGATAACAGACATTTACTTCAGTGTTCGAACATTTTGTAAACAAATGTATTATAATTATTATTTATGATTATTTACTTAAAACATCGTGACGAAATTTTTTACCGCCTTTATCTTAACACATGTATACTCGCTCCCCGGCAATATAAAAAGTAAATTTTGCGTAATCTCTTTTAATCACAACCCATTAAGAGAAAGGTACCATTTCTAATTAGTGAATACTAGCCTTAGAGAACGTTAAACTTTAATTTAGATTTCGCGGAGTTTGTCGGACGTATCTTATCAGAGCTGGTGGTGGAATTCAATAGCACATTGACCATTAAAAAGTATATAAAAGCCACTTTCTTCAATGATGGATTCACAACAGTATCAAACTTCAGACAAACAATACATTACAAAATGCATTTCAAAGCTTTGGTAAATTCATCTTTGAAAATTTGACTTTTCGATCATTCTAGGATATAATTCTTTCATATTTTTCAGTTTGCCTTGTGCATTTTGTCCGTTTTTGCATTTCTCAGTGTTAAAGCTGGTGGAGGTGGAAAAGGGTGAGTGAAATCCTGTTCAAGTAATCAATAATTTTAACTTATTTTAAGTAAAATTAATAAATTTATTTAATGTATTTTAAATATTATATTTAAAATACATTAATTTGCATCACATTACTTAAAATAATTTTTCAAATATTAATGATTATCAAATAATTATTGACATACAATAGGATATAGATTTCATAATGTTATGAATGCATATTTTTATAATAATTTATTATCACTGACTTTCATGCAAAGATTGGCATCAAATAAATGTAACAAAAACGAATTAAGTATAAATGTTGGTTAAAGAAAGAGTTCGCATTTATGTAAAGGGTTCCACGAAATCACCTTGTTAAAATTTATTTAAACTTTGTTTTTAAATAGAAAGAGAAATTGAAATAGCCAAGTTCACAATAGACATTATTTTTAGGGGTAAATTTAAGCACTTCTAGAATAAATAGCTTATTCTAAATTAATGGTAATATAAACATAAACAAATAATAATATTTTTATATTATTTTTTTATATATATAATCGATAAAGCCTCCTTATACCCGATGGTGTTAAGGCGTCTAAAAAACTTTTTATTTACGAACAAACATTGCCCAATCCCTTCTGTCTCTTGCCATTACTTCTGCATCCTTCCACTTTGTTCCCCTGGCTTCCAAGCACTCTGCCACTATACTGTTCCACTCTTTTCTCGGTCTTCCTCTAGTCCTCTTTTCCTGTGTCCTTGCCAGCCATATCCGTTTCGGTTGTCTCTGGTTTTCCATTTGTATTACATGTCCGAACCACTTCAGATGTTGCCTTTCAATACTTTTTAAGATCGATTCCACTTTTAGTTCTTCCCTCACTGTTTCATTCCGTATTCTATCTCTTCTTGTAATGCCTTTAACTGCTCTCAGGAATCTCATCTCTGCCGCCTGGATTTTACTTTTTTGCTGCCTTGTTAACACCCAGCTCTCACTACCATACATTAATATTGGTTTATGTATAGTCTTGTAGACTAGGATTTTTGTCTTAGTCTTAGTATGTCCGTGTTGCTTTTTCTATTCTTTCATTTATTTCGGTTTCGTTCTTACCATTCTTCTGTAGATTTACGCCCAGGTATCTCATCGTCTTTACTTGCTCTATTTTTGTATTGTCCAGTGTTATTAATGCTTGCTTGTTTTCTTTCCCAATTACCATTACCTTTGTTTTATCGATGTTAATTTTTAAGTTTCGGTTTTGAAGGGCTTCGTTCCATATTGTTACGTTTTCTTGCAGGTCTGTCGTGTATTTTTGCAAATATTACTAGATCATCTGCAAAGACGCAGTCAGTTATTGTCGTTATTTCCATATTTCTATAACCCACTTGTAATTTCTTCAGTTTGTGCTTTATTTCTTTTTGTACGTCATCCATCACTATGTTGAATAGTGCTGGGCTCAGTACACCACCCTGTCTCAATCCTTCTTTAGTTTCAAATATCTGTGACTCTTCTGCATTTCTCGTTCGTACATAATTCTTTGTGACCTTATACATACACTCTATATTGTTTCTCAATTTCTTATTTACAGCTCTTCTTTTTAGGCTTTCCCATATCGCTTTCCTTGGTTCACTATCAAACGCTTTCTCTAGGTCAATAAACGCCAAGTACGTATTGCTTTGCTGCCTTTTTTCCATTATTTGTTTTATAGTAAATATGTGGTTTTGTACTCCTCTTCCCTTCCTAAAATCGCTTTGTGAATCTTCTAGCTGTGTCTCTAATTGTATTTTTAATCTTTTTTCCAGTATTCTTTTGTACATTTTGGCCATTATACTCATCATTGTTATTCCCCTATAGTTCTTACATTCACGGTAATCTCCTTTCTTGAAGAGATATCACTCCTATTTCCCAATCTTGTGGTATTCTCTCTTCTGTCCATATTTTGTTAAACAGTTTAGTTATAGCTTCTATGCTTTTTTCACCCAAGTTTTTGATCATTTCTGGTGATATACAATCATGGCCTGCTGCTCTTCCTGTTTTGATTTTTATGATTGCTTCTTTTACTTCTTCTATTTTTATTTCTTGGTCACCTTCGTCTGTTAATTGGGTGGTTATTTGTTCTTTTTTTTTCATTATATCCTTGTACTATTTTTTCTATATTAAGCATATCCTCAAAGTATTCTTTCCATCTGTCCATTATTTCTTTGTCATCTTCAAGTTTTTTCCCTCTTTTGATTTTATGTATTTGCTATTATAGTTCGTATCACTTCTGAAAGTTTTCAATACTTTATAGAATAATTTCTGGTTTCCGTGGCTATCACTTTCCATTCTTTCCCCGAATTCTTCCCACGACTTTTGTTTTGCTGCTCTCACTAGTTCTTTTACCCTTGTTCTTTGCTGTTTATACTTAGTGTAGCTTTCTTCTGTTTTCGCTTTCGCCCACACATGTTTTTTATATTTTATCGCATCTTTTATTTCGTCGTTCCACCAGCTTGTTTGTTTTTTGTTTTTATTTATTTTTATAATTCCGCACGCCTCTTTTGCAGCTTTATGTATTTTGTTTTTTATATTTGTCCATAATATTTCCACATTATTGTCTGTGTCCAGTTTATTTAATTCTTCCATTTGTTGCTAAATTTTTGTTTGTATTTTGTCGTTATTTCATTTTGTCTGAGTTTATAGTTTCTTATAACCACTTTTGTCTTTTGTATATTTATATTATTTTTTTAATAACTAAAATGATAAAATTCCATAGGCTGTTGTCACTTGCAGTACAGGGTGAGACTCGGGAATAGTCAATTTTTGAATTGAGCAGTACATGTTCAATTTTGCGAGAAAATAATTATTTAAACAAACATAGGTTATGTAATGCCATTAACGAATATTATGTGTGAAAAATTATGTCTGTAAAGTGACGACCAATTTTCTTGAATACAAATTTGAAGTCTTTCCTTGAACTTGATATCCACTCTTTCAAGAAGGTTGCCATCGATGTCGTCAATCTCATGTCGTATTGCAGCCTTCAACTGTTCCAGTGCTCTCGGTTTCCCCAGATAAACACGCGACTTTAGGTAGCCCCATAGGAAGAAGTCGCAAGTTGACAAGTCTGGCGAGCGAAGAGGCCACAAAACATCGCCGCACCTGGAAATCACTCGATTCTGAAACAAAACTCGTACAGCTGCTATTGAAGCTCTTACTGTGTGGGCAGTGGCCCCGGCTTATTGATACCACAAACTATGTCCTCCAATTCGTCATCTACGGAAGATGTTTATGTAGCGAACAGAGTTGGCCGTCACTATCACACAATTCTCTTCGAAGAAGTAAGGAGTAATGATTCTTAGTGACCTCACACCAAACCGTAACTCTTGAGCTGTGTAGAAGGCGTTCATTCAACTGACAGGGATTGTGTTTTGCCAATATCAGCAGTTTTGTTTGTTGAAATTACCATTTAGGTAAAAATGCACTTCATCACGCATGATCACCGCATTTTAGTTTTTCGCTAAAACGGTTTGCGTGATTTCTGTGAAGGCAACTCTTTCTGGGTAGTCACCTTCATTGAGCTTCTGTACCATCACAATCTTATAAGGATGAAATTTTAGATCTTTTTGGAGAATGCGTATTCTTTGGATAGAACTTTAAAACTTTTTCTGAAACTGGTAGTCTCTTAAGAAAATCAGGCAGCGGAGCAGTTAAGAAACGTACACCTCAAGTTGTCAAGCGTGTTGAAGAAATAATGGAAAATGAACCACAAACATCTGTTCGACATTTGAGTCAACAAATAAACCTTTTTGTTGGTACAACTCACAAGTTATTAAAAAAAGATATGCAACTTTATCCATACCGTGTGACAGCAGTACAAGAATTGTTAGAAATTGATTACCCACGTAGACTACAGTTTTGTAATTGGTTTGTAAATATGAACAATAATGGAGAACTTTCGCAAAGAGTCATCTTTACTGATGAAGCATGGTTTTATAAAACGGGATACCTAAATTCACAAAATACAAGAATTTGGAGTAGTGAAAATCCACATGCAATTAATGAAGAATCGCTACATCCAGAGAAAATTGGTGTTTGGGCAGCGATAAGCCAAAGGCGAATCATTGGACCAATACTTTTTCAGGGAACGTTAACTGCTCAAAGGTACCGTACGGAAATTTTACAACCATTTGTCAATCAGTTGCATAATGATGAACTTCAAAATGCATATTTCCAACAAGACGGAGCACCTTGTCACTGTACTGCAGAATCTTTGGATTATTTAAGAGAATTTTTTGATGAGCGTATAATTAGTCGAAATACTGAAATTGCCTGGCCCGCACGTTCATGCGATTTAACACCTTGCGACTTCTTTTTGTGGCCTTATCTAAAAAATAACATATTTCGAACACCTATATTGAATTTGAATGATATGGTACAGAGAATCGAACAGAAATGCATGGAAATTAATAACAATTCAGTAATGTTGCAGAATATCATCAGAAATTTTGAACGGAGGATTTTAAAGTGCATTGATCTTCAACATTTGTTATAGTTTTCAATAAATACCTATTATTTGTTATTTATTTGTATGTATGAAACTGTCAAAATATACGACTTCATAGGTTAAGTAGTAAATTTTAATTTACGACATACTTCAAAATGTGCTCAGTAAATCACATGCTACTAGATTGACTTTTCAAATGAACACTTGTTAGCTAGCTTATTCAATTCTGAATACTGTATATTTTTTTTTTCGTTAGGCAATGAATGACGCCATCATAATAACAACAAAAAGAATCACATAAGTAGAATATATGTATTAGTTAAGAACAATAGAAAAACGACACGATCAAGCAAAAATTTTTTTTTCGATTTTTTGTTCGATAAAGTGCAATAGACCCTATTTTTGATAAATCCCCACACGAAAAATCTAATATTGAAAGGTCAGGCGATCTCGAAGGATGTGACCGTTTATTCTCAATCCACCTATTTTCAAATTCTAATTGTAGAAAATTTGTTACTATAGATCGTTTCACGTTCACGGTGCAGTATAGGCTTTATGGAAAAAACTTACACAGTTGTCAAATTGTTCAATACAATCTGACAAACTGATAATAGTATATTAAAGTACAAGTTGCATAAGACATGATTTTAGTGCACGCGTTCAAGTCTAAAGAACAAGTGCGCTAAAATGTCTTATGAAACGTGTATCTTGTACTATTTTTTCTATTTCGGACATTAAAAGTTCAAAAAGACTTAAAATAAGAGGCATGTTTTGTACGAAAATTGGAGAAATTTTCTTTTTTTGAAGTTGGTAGCATTGATGTTTAACTAGAGCATTTTAAATATTTGAAAATCGGCGGTGTTATGTCATTTTAAGTTTAAAATTTAGATTGATTTATGCAATGACCAACCTCTAAAAACAAAATTTTGCGTGCGAAAAGGTAATACTTTATGCAACCCAAACGGGAGTCGAAAAGTGCACTTTATAGCACCGAAATAGAAAAAATAATTTTTGAAGTTTGATTTTAAAATAACCTCTATTAACGGTGTTGTCATAACACATAACCTACATAAATTAAACACGCAATTATAATGAAGAAAAATCTTGTTTATATTAAATTGTAGCTTTCCAATTAAAATACGGTATTGATTATCAGCATGCAGGGTTTGAACATGCACTTGATGTTAAAGCAATCGATTGGATCTGTTAATAAATCAACTTTCTGCCAATTTCATTAACTGTACAAATGAAAAATCACTAACAAAAATATGGATACATTTGACAACGGTTAAAGAGATAGAAAAAGTAACCGTTACTGTAATTGTTTAAAGAGTAAAGGAGATGTATATATCCCCATAAGAATATACACTGCATCTTGAACGTGAAGCGATCTATAATTGCGCGTTATACGGTGGTGCGCCGTCATGTTGAAACCACATTTCTCTTCGAGTAGCTTTAGGCAGATGGTCTAAATATTCTTTAAATTCAGTTTCAAGAAAGTTTAAATATCGGTTGTGATTAAGTGTGCCATTATAAAAATAGGATCCCAATAACTGGTCTCCCATCACACCCATCCAGACATTTGTAGAAAAACGTATTGGACATCGAGTTTACTGGATCCTACGAGAATTCACGTCATCCCAAAAGTGATTATTCTGTTTATTAAACACACCATTCCTATGAAAATTTACTTCATCCGTCCATAAAATGCTAAACTGTGTCACTTCATTAACTGGCATACGAACTGACATTTAAGTAATATTTTGTTTTTTACTCGGTCACATTTCCAATGCAAACTTTTTCTTTTTTTATTTTTATTATTATGGCGCTATTCATTGCCCAACGAATATATACTGTATTTAGAATTGAATAAGGCAGCTAAATATCCAATAATGTATAGGGTGTTCAATTAAAAAAAAAATCGTTAGATCATCTTTTGTTTTTCAAGTGATAGCACTCTATTTCCCAGAATCGGAAAGAGGGCAAAAATTAGTATCAGATACGTTTTTATTTGCTTAAAATATAATACTTTCAACGAAAATAGTGAGTGTATAATGAAAAACCATCCACTCTGTAAACCATATCTATTGTGAAGGAATAATTTTACCAGAACGCATAAATATTAACAAACACTAATCAACACCACTTTCATCGATCTGCTAATGGCAGATAAATAAAAACTGAAAACACTTACCTAACCTTTCTTAACCTATAAACATGCGTGCGCAACGAAATACCTGAAGGATTATCTTCATCAAGAACGTTTACTTCTGGACAAATTTATCTTTATAATAAAGTCTATCTCGAAGTTAAAAATCCCATTTATGTATTTCTCTTATAGTTACCTAGAAGATAACTTTGTCCGCTAAATAACTAAAGGCGAAGAAAACGGAAATAAGTGTTGTAATTTTTATATCACGTTGTATAGTTTAAAATTGTTACAAAATATCAAAGATATTTTTTCTTTTAATGCAGTGGCTCTGAACACGTGAAAATCATCATACCTGTCCACGAAAAAACCATCAAGCATACACATACCATCTACAAGACCATCCATCACCAGAGCAAGGACGATCTGGGTCTTGATGAAGCCCTGCTGGGTGGTGGTCACGGATGGGGCTGGGGTCGGTAGAGAATTGCAAATTATGTAATAACAATAGGTACAAGAGAGCATAGCTGGAAGTCGCTAAAAATTTTGCTATGTTTGAAGTGTTTGGATTTTTATCTTATTATGATATGTTAATAATGCATTTAGTATACTTTTTCGTATAATATTTTTAATAATCTGTGATCTGTTGTTCTTTTTATTTTGTTTTTTTTTTTAAGTTAATGTAAATAGTATTTTTTATTGTTACGTTTAATTTGAATAGAATTAAATTTTTTTTATTAAAAAAACATTAAACAGAATTTTATTTAATTCCTTATATACAGAGTGATAAATAAAATACATAAAATATTTTAAGAAAGTATAGTATAACACAAAATAATACTGTCTATAGAAGAAACGCGTCAAGTCCAATTGCACGTCTTTGATGATGTTTACATGTTGTCATAACTGTATTAGAGAAACTTAAAAAGGAAATTTGTTAAACTATATTTGAAAGCTCTCATTAGCTTTCATTAGTTTAAATACAAAATGTTATAAATTGTAAATTCCAAGTAATAAATTACTTGCGATTAATTGCGATGTTGAAAGATAACATATCTGTCAAATAAGTCTAGTTTTGTGTACATTTTTCCCGTTTATGTTGATTGTTTAAAAACAGTTCCTTCATTGTGTTTATTACCTCGTTACATCATTTGGATATAATGCCGAACGGTTTCTGTAAACAGTCGAAGCAATTAATTGCTTCATTATTCACCTTTTTATAGTTGACATTTTATAATTGACATCTTGTCGGGAACATATATAGGACGTGTCGTCATGTATCTAGTATGACGTACAATTGGATATAACGCGTTTTCTCTATACAGGCTGATTCATTTTCGGCCCTCACCATGGGGATCTCTCTTATTATTGGAGATAGAGTATAGGTTTAAATTTGGCAAAGTTGTTAAATTTTGTGTTTGTTATAAATCCGTAAAAAAAATAGACCTGTGACAAATGACCTTCGTTATTTAAAAAAAAACGCGAAAACCCCATTTTCTTCTTTTACCTGTAGCACCGACATTTGGCCTTGTAGAGAAAAAATAAAAACACATCCTTGTGGCCATTTCTAAACCTCTATCCAGTGGTGTACTCTAAATTTTTATACGACGTTTCGTTTCTTTCTGGCCATCATCAACTATCTAATTTCTTATAGGCGCCATATTGGATTTAGACATCTTCAGAAAGAGTTTTTTTTCTGATTTCAACCATGTACCGCATGCTGACTAAAGTTTTTGACATTGGGTTTTATTTGAAAGATTAAATTATAAGATTAAATAAGGTAGCCTTTGGAATTTCAATCTGTCAAACATTTCATTTATTGTTCATTAATAATACAAAAATGTCATACACTAACGAAGAGAAACGAGATATGATAAGTATTTTTTATTCTTCGAAACGAAATTCAACAGTAGCGAGTACAAGATATCTACAATTATATCCAGAACGACAACAGCCTCATCGTACCATTTTTCTAGATCTCGACAGAAATTTGGTCGAGAATGGATCGTTTACTAAGCCGCGTAATGGTCAAGACAACAGGAATTTAAATGAAAATCGACAAGATATTTTACAAATGGTAAATTAAAAGCGTGTTTTCAAATTTCATGTTAATCTTGTATTTTTATAGGTAAATAATAATCCATCAATTTCTACACGCGAAGTAGCGTCAGAATTAAATTTGTGCCAGTCCAGAGTTTGGAGAACTAAAAATAAAATTATTGTAATTTTGTAAGTACATTAAGAGTTCTACACACCTCAAATTCCTATATTATGCACACTTTCTACAAAAACACAAAACTTATAACGATACACTGTGCCGTTGGTAAACAAAATCCACCATACTGTTAAATCGGTATCAGTGATGCCACTACCTTAAAAAGAAAACATTTGGCAGTTTCAGCAATCTCAATATTCGCGCTTTTCAAGAATAAGTAAACTGTTATCAAAGTAACCCCTTAATATCAAAGTAACCCCATTTTACGGTACCTCTAAAACATTCATTCTCGTAATAATTTATTTTTGATTTGCGGGAATAGAAAGAAGTCATTGGGTACCAAAGCAGGGTTGTACGGCGGATAACCCATCAATTCCACTTCTTCAGTTATCAAAAACTCTCTGGTTTCAGCCGATGTGTAAGAGCTCGCATTGTCCTGGTGGAGAATGATTCGTCTTCGGCGGTTGGTTTCCTTTATTTTTTCGAATACATCGAATACATCTGGCAAGCAAATGCTTGTGTATCATTCAGAATTGACCGTTCGATGTAGAGTTGTCACATATCCGGTTTTTCCGAAGAAACAAGCGACCGTTTGCTTCGTGCGCGAACAACTTTTGTTGGATTCGACTTATCTTGAAAGACCCGCACAGTCGACTGCTGTTTACTTTCAGGTTTATGCGTAGATCCATGATTCGTCACCTGTTACGATGTCATAGACGTGTTTTGAAGCACCCCAATCGTATTTTTTTAGCATTTCTTTCGACCAATCTACACAAGCCCTTTTTTGAGCGATTGTCAAATTATGCGGGATCCAACGCGAAGAAATTTTTTTGACAGCGACGGCCAAATGTTTATGCAAAATTGAATGTATGCTAGTCCCACTAATGCCAAAGGCTACCTCTATCTCCCTCTATCTCTGTATAGTGATCTGCTTTTCCTTGATTGGTCTGCATTATCTTCTTGCGATGGCGCTGAACAATGTGTCGATGTGTTTTACGAGTTACTTTACAAGGTTTTCGATAAGTCTGTTCCTCTGTATTCTTCTACAAGAAGCAATTTCCCTGTTTGGTTTTCCTCGGAAATTAAGCGTAATTTAAAGTTGAAGAAGTACTACCATAGGAAATGGAAATCCTCCCACAATCTAATGTTCTATGATGAGTTTAGAAGGTTGCGAACACTTACCAAAGCGCAAATGGAGGTGGCTTATGGGCGCTTTCTGCGTGGTACTGAAGAGGACATTAAGCATGATCCCCGTAAATTATGGCAGTACATTCACCTCAGAGAGGGGTCATCTCGAATACCATCTGTTATGCGGGATCGGGATGTTGTTATCGATGGACCTGGAAACATTGTCGAGGCTCTTGCGAGAGTTTTCTCTCGGTCATATTCTGATGATGCGTGCCCGTCCGATGCTTCTATTGATGTTGCACTTATGGATTGTTTGAGTATTGGTGCTATCAGTGATCAAGATATCTTATGGAGTATTCAGAGATTGAAACCGACCTTGAATGCTGGTGATGATCAGATTCCATCCATGATTATTAAGGATTGCCGAATGGTGCTTCTTGTTCCGCTGAAAAGAATTTTTAATCTTGCTCTGAGACAAGGAAATTATCCCTCCAAATGGAAGATTGCTCGTATTACACCTGTATTTAGGAAGGGAGATAGAAGTAATCTGAATAATTACAGACCAATATCTATTTTGTCAAACTTTTCGAAGGTGTTCGAACAAATTATATACAGGTATCTTTATGCTCATGTCAGCTCAAGGATTTCTCCTATTCAGCATGGCTTTGTGCGTGGACGTTCGACAGTGACGAATCTAATATGTATACTTCAAGATATTTCCGACACGCTTAATGAAGGAGGGCAGATGGATGTGGTGTATACCGACTTCAGTCGTGCATTTGACACTCTTAACCATGATATTTTTTTGAAGAAAGTACACAATTTTGGAGTTAGTAACTATTGCTTCTTGAATCCTATTTACATGGGAGGATGAACTACGTTTTTTACAATGGGTTTAAGTCATCCGAGTTTGTTTCTGGAGTTCTGGAGTTCCTCAAGGATCTAACTTGGACCCGCTTCTTTTTATATTATTTATTAACGACTTACTTCAGTCTTTGACGTGGTCTGGACTAGCCTATGCTGATGATTTGAAGGTTTATATGCGTATTGAGCGGCCTGATGACGCACTTCTCCTTCAGAAGAACATCGACTTGGTGTGGACGTGGTGTCAGCGTAACGGTTTGAAGCTCAACATAGGAAAATGTTGCGTGGTTCGATTTTCAAAGAAAAAAGATCTTTACCATTTTGATTATAACATTAATAATGAAGTTTTAACTTCTGATGGTACAATCAAAGACCTAGGAGTCATATTTGACAGCGGTTTAACATTCGTCAACCATATCATTAATATGTGCAAATCTGTTTCTGCTGTGCTTGGTTTTGTATTGCACAGCTCCAAATATTTTTCACAACCCGCAACTATTAAGCATATCTACTGTTCATTAGTTCGAGGCAAATTGGAATACGCTTCAATAGTCTGGCATCCCATCTATATTCATCATAAACTGAATGTGGAGAGTGTTCAGCGTCGTGTTTTAAAGTATCTTACTTTTAAAACGAGTGGTTATTATCCTCCTAGAAATACTGACCATAACCTACTTCTCAGGGAACATGATTTGGTGTTGCTGGATGTCCGGCGCGAAGTAACCTGTGCTAACTTTCTACGCAGTGTTGTGGATAATAACATCGATTGTCCTTCGATACTTGGAAGACTGTGTTTTGCTGTGCCTCAGTTTGCGTCTCGCAATTCTGCAACTTTTGCCTATCCCGTGTGCCGGAGTAATGCATTGGTGAGGAGTCCGATTTATCAAATGTGTAGATGTGGGAATAAATACTTTAGTGACATATTTTTTGAACCGAAGTTTAGAGTTAAAAGTTTGATTTTCTTCTTTTTCTTTTATTTGGATTTAAGTTAACTGTGTATTGGATATATTTTTGTTTGTTTGTTTTTGTAAATTTATTCATGTACGATACATTTTCTTTGTGCCTATATTTGGCTTTGCTGTTGGGCGCTTAATAAACTATTATTATTATTATTATTATTATTATTATTATTATTATTATTATTATTATTATTATTATTATTATTATTATTATAAGTCACGTAACGATCTTGCAATATCAGTACACACACAGCAGCAATGTTTTTCAAAACAACAACCGATTTTGGTCGACCTTCACGAAATTCGTTAGTGAGCGAAGCACAGCCACGATTGAATTCAATATACCACCGATATACGCTGGTGTTTTATGGGAGTTCATCGCCAAAAGTATAAAGTTGTAATAAATAATCGCATGGCAATGTTCACGAATTAATTCCATTTTTAGGCCGAGCTGAATTTTTTGTCACTGTAAACAACACAAATATCACCTGTACGTCAAAAATGTGTAATATACAAATATTAATTAAAATAATTATATGAATAGTAATAGAAAAAATAGGGCTAATTTTGAATACTATTAACATCAAAATCCAAAAAGGCACTTAGAGAATTAAAGAAGAATAGGTGATAAAATTTCGTTTGGCTTTTGTTAATTGCTAAAGTTATAAAAACCAGAGACCGAAAAAGTTGAAGGAGAATGTGGTTTGACGCCGATAAAATAATACGTACTTCGTATTATTAATAAAAAAACAAGTAAAAATAATACGTACTTTGTATTAGTGAACATAAAAATCTAACCATTACACACAACCATTTACGAAGTTAGGTACTGCCTAAAGGAGATAACTAACGGGTGTTCAGAAACATTCGAAGTCAAAGTAGTCCTTGAAAAGATGAAGTCATGTCTAATATAGATTCATACATTTACTTAATACAATTTTATAGGGTATCATACACGCAAATGTCAGTTTAAGTCGAAATATATTACTTTAATATGCCATATTAATGAATATAAACTAGTCAAATAATGATTTTAGAAGGTAACAGTAATTAATTTGCAAATTTCAAATTAAGTATTTTGATATTTTAGAGAATTCTTGCTGAACAATAGCACCTCTTCATGCGATAACTGGAAAAAATTACATAATCCAATTAATATGCTGTTCATTCTTGTGTAATAAAGCTCATCTAATCTGTAGTAACATGTACAAAGACAATGCAGAATTTAGAGGAAATAACTTTACAAGTAAAGGTTTTATTCATCTTATAGTGACAATAGTATCTAGTTATCGTACTAGTTTAATATATTAACATTCAACAAATTATTGTAAGAATTGGCTTAAAATAAATTTGAAACAAATAAATTGTTTGTAGAGTCCTTAGATTACAACCTTATAATAAATATCATAAATTGTAGTTGTATAAATTAGCAACAATAATGACCATAATTATAAAAGATGTTGAAAATGTCCACCACCTTCTTCCAATCATTTTACGCACCTCCTCCGAATGCTACTAAATACATTTTGCAGTATGAGGCTATTTCTAATTTCACTAATTTAACTTATAATTCTGTCTTGGAGATCTATATAATCTTGCACTGGTACTTGACAAATTGAATTTTTTAAAAAAGGCCATAAATAGTAATCACACGGTGTAAGATCACAAGATCTTGGAGGAAATTCATGATCGCTGTTCAAACTAATTAAACGATTTCCAAACACTTCTTGTAACATATTCATTGTTTCCCCCGCTGTGTGAGCTCTAGCACCATCTTGTTGAAAGTATCCCAAAGCTAGTTCATCATCGCGAAGTTGATTAAAAAAAGGCAATAGTATTTCCTGTCGATATCTTTCTGCAGTCAAGGTACTATTAAAAAAAATTGGACCAATAATCCTTCTTCTACTTATAGCGCACCAAACACCAACTTTCTGAGGATGTAAAGGAGCTTCGACATAAAAATTATTGGGCTTTGTATCACTCGACATTCTCATGTTTTGCGAGTTAACATATCCACTAACATGAAACCATGCTTCGTCTGAAAAGAAAGTTTTGTCTAGGACATCATCATTAAAATTATTTGTAAACCATTCGCAAAATACTACTCGTCGCGGATAATCAATATCGAGGATTTCTTGCAAACAAGTTATACGATATGGGAATAACTGTAAATCTTCTTTTAAAACTTTATGGCAAGAACCAACTGACAACCCGGTGTGTTGAGCAAGAGTTCCTACTGAAGTTTTAGGGGCATCAGTTATTATTTCTCTAACATTCCCAATCACTTCTTCGGTCCGGACTTTTGGTCGCCCACCACCCTCTTGGCGTCTCACACTACTGAGACGCCAATTGTTCCAGTTTTTCGACAAACTGGAACAATTCTGATTAATGTACACTGAAAAGTATTATAATCAAAAGCAAAGTTGGGAAATTCATCTCGAAATTCTTCCAAACAAGCTTGAATTGAATACTTCCACTGGCCATCGATCTTTTGACCATTTCGAAAATATGCTTCAACCATGAATGCTTTGTGTACGTTAGTAAATACCATTTTCAAAATTTAAAAATATAAATTAGTATCTTCGATATTAGATTCTGACAATTTTTGACAGACAACAGTTGACATTTAATAATTATTACAAATCAGATACTTAAGTAAAGATAGGTATACGAATTTTTGTTCAGAGCCCACTTGACTTCGAATGTTTCTGAACACCCGTTATTTGAAAACCGAAGTCAAGAAAACGATTTATGACGAACTGAAATTTATAAAATTTCATATTAAGCAAGAAAGTTTTTAGGTACGTAATTGCTAGCAGAAATACGTACTGTAAATCTAGATAAACAGATTTTAATCAGGATATTTTTTTTAAATAATTATAGTGATGATAATATTAAATGAGATATGTCCAAAGGGTAAATTTGACGAAATAGATTTTAAAGGGTTAATTAAATAGAGTGTTTTTCTATTGTTTTTCACTATGTATCAATTGTGTTTCCCCATTTGTCAATTGTAATTCACATTTGTCATAACAAGTGTTCATTTGAAAAGTCAGTCTAGTAGCATGTGATTTACTGAGAACATTTTGAAGTATGTCGTAAATTAAAATTTACTACTTAACCTACGAAGTCGTATATTTTGACAGTTTCATATATACAAATATGATTAGCATTATCAAATGCCGTTTGGATTTACGATTACGGAACAACAAACACATACTAATATATATGCGTCTTATTCTATCAAAATTTCAAAGTAACCTAGATTGACTTTTCAAATGAACACACGTTATGTATTTCACTATTTGCGAAAAGGATTCCCGATTTGTTAAATCAATTTCATTATTTGTCAATTGTGTTTAATTTTAATATGTCTAATATGGCAGATCGAAGACGAAATACAAAAATAAGTAACGGTGTGCGTGGCTTAATAATTAATTTCGTAAATCGCGGATTATTGTTTACTGATTGTTGGGAATCAGTTTAGTATAAATCTCAAAACAGTTAGAAAAAATTATTAGGGTATATAGGAAAATAGGAGAAATAACTATGTAAACAAACGGCAGGACATAGAAAAGAATTACGGTGTTGTCCTATTATTTTTCACTATGTTCCAATTGAAGGGTTTATTACAAAAACAACCTTAGTCCAATTTTCATTTTTTTGGTAAATTAAAAAAAATATCCTTTCATTAACGCCTTGCTGCAAAGTTCTATTTTTTTGGGATAATCGTTTCCGTTTATGTTACTTTGGTAATATAGTGAAACCAGAGAGCGGACTCGATTGATGATTCATAGCTCAGAAGCGTCTGCCTTGTATTCGCAATAGGGATTTGTTTCTGTAAGCGATCCGTGAGTTTCGAACAATTTGATACATGTGGCAAGCTGCATAAGTGGCACATACCTACCGATGCAGTTAATATGTATCTGTCAAAGCACAACAGAGCGAATGTAATAAACGGTTTGGTAATCGGTAGCAACTACTGCTGAAACAAAAGTAATGCTGACAAGCGAATTGCGTATCGAATTTTGAATAGAAATAGTTTACAAAGAACAAAACTCAAAACTATGTATTTTCTGACAATTTTTGACAGACAACAGTTGACATTTAATAATTATTACAAATCAGATACTTAAGTAAATATATACGATTTTTCGTTCAGAGCCCACTTGACTTCGAATGTTTCTGAACACCCATTACAAATATTAAATAATAAAAGGAAAACTACAATAAGAGACAGCCATCTATCATCAAGATAATTCAGGTCAGATAAATGCCAATAATAAAAAACCCATATTGCTTAAATATCACATTAATATAAAATAATAAAAAATTCATCAATTAAATTCAAAAATTAAAAAATTAAACTTCCAAAGAGAAAGAGTCACTAAATTTCAAACACATTACGTGTTCTTTGTTCTCGTTGATCGAGGATCCACGAATCTAATTTAAAAGTACAATTTAGAAATCAAATTTTGCTAAAAAAAAATAATAAATAATTCCCTGAGTAGAACGAGTCCATGTGCCCACAACGAAGAGCTAGTCCAGGAAGAATTTAAAGAACACCACGTCCACTGTTATTTATCTTATTTAAAATACCAATAAAATAGTAATATAATATGTTTTGTTAAGAATAAAGAAATTTGTTTAGAAAGAGTATTAAAGTTTTATTTATTTGTAGATTAAAGATAAGATATTATAAATTATATAAAATATAATAGTATTTAAAAAAGTAATTATAAAACCCGAGCAAGAGAGGCAGTCCCATTCAATCATAATCAATACTTTAGTATTTAACAAAACGACGGAAATTTCAAAATGTAACTTGCTTTTGAACAATCCTTTATATTTATAAACTTAACTTTCACTTGCTAGGCAATAAATTTATCTTTTAAACGACATATGAGTCTATCGACAGTGTTATTTAAATTCCATTAAATCAAAACATCGAATCAACGGTTCAAGGTGAAATGCGTTATTTTATTTCAAAACAATTCGCTTTTGCTCTGACAAACCTAGGAGCTTTCTCTGAAGAGGCTTGAAAAAAGGGAAAGTGAGGTGCGGTTTTTGTGTCAAGTTTGCGTTGTATATTTTGCGCTGTTTATTTTTTGGGTAAAAAATACAGGAAGCTTTTTAACATGTTTCTGTTTATTTTTGAGTGTAATTCTCACTGCAAAGAGAATTTTTTTTTCCGTTACTGTAAGAAATGTTTCCATTTTTTTTCTAAAAAGTATCGTTCGTAATTAACTCATTATGCAACCCAAAACAGTATGAAATTAGCATCATTTCGATAAGTTTTTTTTTCATTTTTCAATGTTGGCGTTGTTCGAACACAGAAATAAATATCTTATTGCTGTCATTTGATTTTAAGAATTTAAGTACATTTGACAGGAATGATATACGTAGAAAAGACAAATGCTAAATAAACAACGTATATTGGGCTGGAGTACAAGATATATTAGTCTCTATGTCACACATGTTTATATTTTTAAATAAAATATCGAGTAATGTTAACGAAAATTAATAAATATTTCGCGGAGAGCAACATTTAAATTTTAAAACGTCAAGTATCAATGTGACCAACTGCATACTTTATATAAGAATAAAACTCTGACCTTTCAAATTAAATAATTTCAATTTATTAATGTAACAAATGCCAAATAGAAAAAATAGTGTAAAAAAACTCGTTTCATAAGGCCATTTGTCGCACTCATTCTTTAGAAAACTCGTGCAACAAAATCGTGCCTTGTGCTTTGTATTTCAATATACATGCTATTGTTTATCTAGAATTTATATAAATTTTTGTGATAAATAAAACGGGAGAAATTTGCGACAAATAAAACGGGACACGTTTTATTACGATTTTGGCTTAATTTTATTTGTGCAAGAAAGTCTTTTTCTAAAACAATTAATGTTATGAATTCCTTGTCATTACATATGCTATAAATATCAGATTATATATGAATAAGCAAAATCTTCATGTGCATAGAAGTAGTGTCAATTTGGGAAGACACTGACGCAGAAACCAATTTGGAAGTTATAAAGAAAAGTGTACCCCAAACGAGAGAGAAAGACATAGTTCTTGCATGTATAGACAGGCCGAATAACATTGACTGTAATATTCTCCAGTTGTCTTCTAGCGTCCGTAAGGTGTCGATCGTGTTCTTTGAGTTAATTTTATTACAGCGACGAAGAAGAGAAATCTACGGTGAGTAATCCAAGAAGCTCCCCAAAATCTACTGTGGATCAATGTGGGGTAGAAATAATCCGTCGCACCATCCATAACTTTCATGTGACCGATAAAGTAAGGCCCACAATAAGGTCTGTGTATAATAGAATAAAAGGCGACGAAGCAATCGGTTTTATGGGCAAACGCACATCTTTTAGAAAATTATTACTACAAATGGGTTTCAGGTTAATATCACAATAACTTCTTATTGAATTTTTATTATAATATTTTTTCTATTTAATAGATGGAAGAAAACCAATGACAACAGGAAGTTTTTAACGATATACGCGAGTTGAGAGCTACTTACATTAGAAAGGTTACGAATTATCGTCGCCAAAATCGTCCCATTATTTATACAGGTATAGCATAGATTCTTTTTTTTTATAAATTTATTAAATATTATATTTGTAGATGAGACGTATCTCCATGCTGGGCACACGAATCCTTACGCATGGACTGATAATTCCAATAGTGGTCTTAAGTGCCCGATATCAAAGGGAAAACGCCTGATTATATCACATGCCGGTATGTCTAAAGTTTATAATATAAAAATCGTATTGACATAATTAATGTTGAAGGTAGCGCACAAGGTTTTGTGGATAATGCCCTGCTAATAAACCCATCTGGGAAAAAAACTGGCGATTATCACGACGACATGAACTACGAAAATTTCAAGAAATGGGTTACAAGTAAGCTCATACCAAATTTACCTAAAAATTCGGTCTTGGTGTTAGATAACGCCAGTTATCACAATGTGACTGCGATCAAGCATCCAACTTCCAATACCGTAAAATCAGAAATTATAAAATGGCTTAACGAGAGAGGCATACAATACGAAGATAATTTGACGAAACCGGAGCTGTACAATTTAATTGTTTTAATTGTTTTATTGTGAAAAACAGAGTGGCAACTAGAAATATAACGTTTAAGTTAGATGACGTGGAAAAAATTTCTATCGAAGAATTTACCAAAATTACACCAGACGATTGGTCCAGTGTTTGTAGACATGCAGAAAATATTGAAAAGGAATACATCACAAGGGAACATATTATGGACCAATATTGCGAGGAATTCATAATTAATTTTGATAGTGATTCTGAAGACGATATTTTTGATTATTTTTCTGATTAAGTTGATGAATAATTGTTGAAATATAACTTATTTATATGTGTAGTTATCTTTGTATTTAGTAACTAAGGGTATTTATGTATAATTATGTAGTAATAAAAGACGACGTGTAAACAACAAATTATTTTTGCTCCGAATGAATATTCATAAATTTACAAATACGAGTATAATGAATAAAATCTTGCTAAAAGAAGAAAAACTGTGATATATGTAAATGTTTAAATTATAATGAAAATAAATAATTGAACCAGAAATTGTTGGTTGTATCTCTGTTAAAAATCCCACTTGAAAATAAATAAAATAATAACGCTTTATTATTCATTCAGACAATAGAATGTGTTTATGAAATTATGTTTCATGGCAAACGAACATAATAAATGAAATTATGTTTCATGGCAAACGAACATAATAAATGAAATATGTTGTTTCCGCTGCACACGAAATAAAAATACAAAACGTTTTACGTAAAATTCGAATTTTAAATTGCGCGCTAATTTAGACCCAGCCAGACCTATGTTTTTGAGGGCGTTAATACTCAGGTTGCGCGATTCGCTCGCGCAGATTGGTGTCTTCCCAAAGCGATTTTACTCTAGCAAAGATCAATGCCTAAAAGAATTAATCCAGTGATAGAGTTAGTAGGTGCGCTTACAAAATATTAATTTTGATAACACGTTTATGTTATTATAATTTCCAATAAAAGTTTTTTTTTACTTTTCATCATTTAAATAAATATGATTTAATTGTGATTTTCAAATTTGGGTACTGTCAAACCGATAAATAAAATTTTTAATCTATCGCTAACTTCAAATCATATCAATAGCTGTAATCCTGACTTACAATAATTAAAAAAAGTGTCCCGTTTTATTTGTCGAGAACTGTACTTTTAATACGTCTTTATCTCTGAAAAAATTCTCTGAAGAAAAAGCATATAACTCTATAGATAATATAAACATGAGTTAAACTTTGGTGTTACTTAATTAATTAAAAAAAAAAAAAACTAAGTTTTGACACATTACTTTTTGCGAACAAAGAAACGTTCTTACAGTACTGCAGCTAATTACCTACTGGCCTATTAAACTAAAATATTGTTAGACATAATTTCTTTACATTATCTTAATTCTAAATACCTATTCAACTGATAAGGATACTGCCGCGTTAAAAAAAAACGGGACACGTCTTTTAACTATTTTGTCACATTTTTAAAAGCATTCCAAGCAACACGCTCTAAGTCACTTAAGGTTTCTTCGAATTTTTTATGTTGTAGTTTAATTTAGGGTCCTACAAAAATTCCCTCTTTGTGTTTTGCATCTGAGATTTTGGGAAATTTTTGGGAATCCACGGCCATAATTATCCATCCAATGCTTTCACGAAATTTTTCATCAAACCTAATTTTATGTGTAACGGCGGTAGATGTACTTTATCAGGTCCAACTAGACTTATAAAGCGCATTCTTTTGTCCAGGAATATACTGAGTCTTGACTGGCCAGTCTTTAACAATGTAGTTGAAAATTTCTTGATCGACTGTCCCACTCACAAAGAAAACAGCAATTCTTTGTATACTCTAGTTGGAAACCGAGTAGAATTGCTACAACTTTGAGGTCTGTGCTAATATACCATTTGTACATTTTGTAATTAATTCTATCTAGAAGAAAAATCATATTTTTTATACGTTTCTTTTAAGTGGATTGCGTGGCCAACGGGGAAGAATAGATAAACGTTTACTATGTGAAAAAGAACTGGTTTCAAACTCAATTTCTAAGCATCGTTAAAAAGACGCAATTCTTCGGGATGATTGGTGACCTAATACCAACATCAAATCCTCGACATTATTGCAGTATGAAAGACCCTCGTCGGTTGAAATATACTGTGATAGTTCCTTCTGACGATACACGGAAATAGTGTGTCCCTGGAGCTAACAGTTTCCATCCTTGGAGTCTAGATCCTAGTATTTCTAAAAGGCCTTTATTTGTAGAATGTGGTTAAGTAAAAACTTAAAAAGGTATATAACCCCTAACTACAATTATTAATAGTATCCTAAATACGTATTTCGACAACTAAGTTGTCATCATCAGTAGGTAAAAACCACTAGCTTTACACTGACTTAAAAATACAAATATATTGACGAGAAGATCGACAAAAATTACCTCTCTTAAGGAAACGGCACGCACATGTGTTTATACTCTATTTGAAACGTCTAGGACCTTTTTACCTCCGTTTCTAAGAATGAAAAGAGACAGGTGAAGGGTATCGGTCCCCTATCTCCGTTCATAGAATTCTGTTTGTTTTTAGAGATATGAATACTTTCGTATGCGTCAAGATCGTCGGGATTATTAATGGCCTTGACAAGTTTTAACCCTTTAATCGACATATTGTGTAGTGTATTTAAAGCATGGTTAGCAACGATAGATTTATCCGGTTTATTGTATTGTATTTAATATGTGATATGTGTTCTTCAAACCGGGTTATGATTGGCCGTTTTGCTTGGCCTATATATTTCAAATTACAATCATCGCAATTAATTTCGTATATACCTGATTTAGAATTAAAATTAACTTTATCTTTGATATTCCCTAGGAGACTTTTGATAGTATTTTCGGATCGAAAGGCACCTTGGAGACCCCGTTCTTTCACAACTTTATTAATGTTTTTCGTGATAGAGTGATATGGTAAACACATGTACTTTTTCTCCTGGTTACTTTGAGATACCAAACTTGTGGATTCGCGGATTGTATTTTTTAGTTTAGTTTTTCTAATTAATTTATTGATTATTTATATGTCAAAGCCATTATATTTCGCGATATTTTTAATGAAATCTAGTTCTATTTCATATCTCTCTTTTGTTAACGGAAAATTTAGTAACCGATTGACTAAGAAATTAAAAGAAACTGTCTTATGTTGATAACTATGATTTGAATCCGCGATGATGAATCTGTTAACATTGGTTTCTTTCCGGAAAATATCAATTTCTATTTTATGTTTATTTCTAATCAGTAAAGTATCTAAAAATGGTATCCTGCCATTGTTTTCCTTTTCCACCGTAAATTTAATCGTCGGAAATTTCAAGTTTAACTGATTAACGAACATGTCTAATTCGCATTTCCGTGTATCAAAAATCGCGAGAATGTCATCTACGTACCTGATCCAGACTCTCGGGAAATATTTAACGTTATTTTTAAATTCTACTTCAAATTGACTCATGAATAAATTGGCTATGAAAGGAGATAGGCAGTTACCCATTGTTGTGTTTGTTTCTGCTCATGACGCAATGACGCAAGACGCAAAACTGTTTCCAAGTAGGAGAAAAATTTTATGAGCAGAAACAAGGCACAACAATGGGTAACTGCCTATTTCCTTTCATAGCCAATTTATTCTTGAGTCAATTTGAAGTAGAATTTAAAAATAAAGCTAAATATTTCCCGAGAGTCTGGATCAGGTAATCAGTGGATCAGTTAATTTTAATTCGAAATCAGGTATATACGAAATTAATTGCGATGATTGTAATTTGAAATACAGGGTGTCCAGAAACTCTCCTGACAAACGAAGACGGGAGTTTCCTCCGATAATTTTAAGACAATTAAACCCAAATTCACCTAGTCCGAAAATGCTTCCTAAGGGAGCTAGAGTTCTTTGAAGATGGCGCCTTGTATTTATTTTTTTTTAAATTCCTCCAGAACGCTTCTATTTAGAAAAACAAAAACTTGTATGCTTATTTATCCTCCAGAGATGAATCGATTCCATCAATTGCGAATTTCTAGTACCGGTCATAGGCGTCCGTTTTGGGTAGGTCAACGGTTATTTTAAGGCATAACTTTTTTGTCTTTAAGTTTTAAGCATTTGTGACACTAAATTATTAAATTTTCAGGTGTTCCAGTACTAAAATGTACTCTTACTTTAAGTCGGTAGGATACACCGTTTTCTAGAAAAATCGATTTGTAAATTTTTCGTTTTTTCTTCATTAAAGTTCAATATTTTATTTTTTGCAATAGTTAGTTCTGAACTGCCAACAGAAGTAAAACCTACGTATTTCATTGTCAAATTGTTGTCAGTTCGCGAAGTTTATCTTTTCATTTTTTACTTTGTGTTATTCAAACACAACGATTTCAATTTAAAAAAAAATGGTTTTTACTAATGAGGAATACGCCGATATGCATTTAGTTTATGGCGAAATGAGGTGTAACGCTCGAGCGGCGCAACGTAGATACGCTGAAAAATTTCCCAATCGTCAGCATCCCACTCACTCAACATTTACAGCTCTTCATCAACGATTAAGAGAAACAGGTTCAGTGGTCCCAAAAAATAATGAAACAGGGAGACATAATGATGTAACAGTAGAACATGAAGATGTTATTTTAATGGAAGTTGAGGAAAATCCAGAAACTAGCGTTCGAAGACTATCTGCCATGTACCCCACAATTTCAAAATCTTCCGTAGGAAATATCTTACACAAAGAAAATTTATATCCTTTTCATTTTACAAAGGTGCAAGCACTGCTAGAAGGAGATTTTCCTGCTCGCGTAGAATTCGCTAGATGGTTACAAAATCAGAAAAATCAAGATGAAGATTTCTTCATGAACATTTTGTTTGGTGACGAAGCTACATTCTCAAAAAATGGAATTTTTAATGTACATAATGCACATTATTATTCGTACGTTGGTGACAATCTCCACGTTGTTCAAGAATTTAAGCATCAGCATAGGTTTATCATAAACGTCTGGATAGGAGTAGTTGACGATTATCTACTTGGACCTGTCGAATTACCTGCTCGTTTAAATGGTGCTGATTACTTACATTTCCTGCAAAATATTTTACCTGATTTGTTAGATGAGGTGCGTTTAAATATTCGGCAAAACTTATGGTTTCTACAGGACGGCTGTCCGGCCCACTTTAGCAGGAATGTACGAGACTCTCTAGATAATAACTACGAAAACCATTGGATTGGAAGAGGCGGTCCAGTTGCTTGGCCAGCAAAGTCGCCGGATTTGAATCCTTGCGATTATTGTGTTTGGGGATACATAAAAGCATTTGTTTATTCCGTTCCGATATAAAATCGCGCACAACTCTGGCTAAGGATACAAGATGCTTGCAACGAATTTAGAAATAACTTTGGAATTTCTGCAAGAATTCGGCGTTCTCTAAGCAAAAGGGTAAACTTATGCATAGAGACTAATGGTCATCACATCGAGCAACTTTTGTAACAATCTACCTTTGATACTTGTTCTTTTTTTGTTAGTTTCGTTCCATTGTAATAAATAATTTGTTTTTAATTTTCAAATTTAATTTAATTTTTAATTAATTTTCATCCATGCCTTGATAGTCCAAGCCAACTTCGTCGCTAAAAATAAGTAGGTATATAATAAATTGAACTTTAATGAAGAAAAAACGAAAAATTTACAAATCGATTTTTCTAGAAAACGGTGTATCCTACCGACTTAAAGTAAGAGTACCTTTTAGTACTGGAATACCTGAAAATTTAATAATCTAGTGTCACAAATGCTTAAAAGTTAAAGACAAAAAAGTTATGCCTTAAAATAACCGTTGACCTACCCAAAACGGACACCTATGACCGGTACTAGAAATTCGCAATTGATGGAATCGATTCATCTCTGGAGGATAAATAAGCATACCAGTTTTTGTTTTTCTAAATAGAAGCGTTCTGGAGGAATTTTAAAAAAAATAAATACTAGGCGCCATCTTCAAAAAACTCTAGCTCCCTTAGGAAGCATTTTCGGACTAGGTGAATTTGGGTTTAATTGTCTTAAAATTATCAGAGGAATCTCCGGTTTTCGTTTGTCAGGAAAGTTTCTGGACACTCTGTATATAGGCCAAACAAAACGACCAATAATAACACGGTTTAAAGAGCACATATCACATATAAATACAATAGCCCGGATAAATCTAACGTTGCCAACCATGCTTTAAATACACTACACAATATGTCGATTAAAGTGTTAAAACTTGTCAAGGCCATAATAATCCCCGCGATCTTGACGCATACGAAAGTATTCATATCGCTAAAAACAAACAGAATTCTATGAACGGAGATAAGGGACCGATCCCCTACACCTGTCACTTTTCATTCTTAGAAACGGAGGTAAAAAGGTCGTAGACGTTTCAAATAGAATATAAACACATGTGGGTGCCGTTTACTTAAGAGAGGTAATTTTTGTCGATTTTTTCGTCGATATATTTGTATTTTTAAGTCAGTGTACACGTGGACGCTGTGTAAAGTTGTTGCGTGATCAGTTGTGCTAGCTTTACTGTGCCCCATGTGCGACACCTTGATTAGGGGTTTTTACCTACTGATGATGACAACTTAGTTGTCGAAACACGTATTTAGGATACGATTAATAATTGTGGTAAGGGCTTATATACCTTTTTAAGTTAAATTCAGTCTCGATTAAGATCATTTAATTCTAACTGATTTATTAAGGGCCGGTCTTTCAATATTCAGATAAAGTCTCAGTTAGCTATCCGTTAAAAAACTTATCTGTCACTTAAATCTGTCAGTTAAATTTTATACGTCTTTCCAAGCGCTTTATTCAAATAGTTAGTTATCCGACAGTTTCTAACATTTTCGGTAACTCTGCATTACAGCGTTAAAAGGCTATATTCCAACGAATTTAGAAGGAGCGAGAAGTAGCTAACGCACATACAGTAGTTAGAAAGAGATGGACTGTTCATTATTGTCCCTCCAATTTAAATTTAATGACATTGATTTAAATATTGTTGATAGGTATTGTCAAGTTGACAATTGACAAATAGGACCGAATTTAAGGTACAATTTCACTTCCCTTTTTTTGATTTCAGCTCTACGTTTAATATTTTTATTTATTAAGTTTTTTATTACTTGGATGTTTGTTGTTATTTCGTTGTATTTGTTTTTGATTGATATGTCTGAAAAAAAAATTAAACGCGCGCTTCATCCTAATTATTTCGACGCAGAAACCAGATTGCTGGTGGACCTCGTCTCCAGCATAAGCACATTATTGAAAGCAAAGTTTCCGATGCTCATGTGGAAAGAGAAAAATGAAGCATGGGTGACTTGTCCTTTAATGCTAGGAATTTCACATTTGTGCAACGGGACTCCACAAATTTAAAGCAAAGTATGAGTCGATAAAAGATGCCCAAAAAAAGAATGTCGCCAAAGAAAAATGTGGCTTTTATGTTAATTATGTTCTTCACACCAGATTTTTAATATTTTTATATTATTAAAAATACCTTTGTATTATACAAAACTGGTGGAGTTTACCTACTCATGTATGTTTCAATTATTCTGATGTATTTATATATTGAAATGGTCCGTTCTACGTCGACGCTTGTTATAGGAGCATATTTCAAATTAGAAATATCTATTGTCAACTCAATATTTTCTACTGAATCACCACACAAGATTTTAGCAATGGCATTTAGCTTATTAAAACCCTCATTTTTTCCTATTTCACTTAAAAAATTTTCATACACGGACTGTCCCACTCCTCCTTTAACATCAAAACATGACTTTTCAATTTTTTTTTTTATTTCAACGCTCTCGATTAGCGACATAATTTTTTTTCCAAATGCAATATAGAAGTGGAAATAAACCTGTAATTGGCTTTAATAAACGCCAACTGTTGAGGTATTTCTTTACTCGAAAATACCTTTTGGGCGTCTATCACAGATTGTGCATCCCTATCAAGATCCATAATAATTGTCTTTATTCCTTCCTAATGATTTTAATGAAAAATAGCAGCCTCCAACCACGTTCCACATCGTGTGATTACTGGTTGAGGAGGAAGCGGAACACCGGGTAGATGTTGTTTGTAAAACTGAACTCGTAATGGGGCCTTTAAAAATACTTTCTTAACGCTACTAATGAAAGTATTTACTAAGGGAAAATGGTTTCTGACTTCTGCAACACGATTTAGTGCGTGCGCCAAGCAAGTTGTGTGAATTAAATTTGGGTAAAAGATTTTCAAGTTGAAAGCTGCCTGTATGGTGCAGCATCCGTCTAAAACAACAGAATTGTCTCGATTGGAATCGATTCTGGTAAGAAGAAAGTTGCCAGTTCTTCCTATATAACCTTGTTATTGTCAAATTATTTGCCTTTTGCAACTGTTTGGATGCAATTAAATAAGATTTTGCTGGAAAGGATACCAATCATTAAATGAACTATGTATCGGCCCACACTATCAGTAGTTTCATCTACGCATATATAAAGATAATTGTTTGCAACAACCTTCTTAATGCTATTCAATGTTTCTACACAGATACAGCGAATATAAGTTTTTCTTAACGTGCTCTCGTCGAGAATGTTATATTTGCTGATGTACTTTTGCAAAAATAACTTGACATTTAAATTGTTTAATTTATGTAGTGGAATATCTGCCGACACAAACATTTGACACAAATCTTCATTAAATTGTTCTTGTTCCGATTTTTTTGGAAGTTGATGGCAAACATTGCGGTAATATTTGCTGACCCTTCTTCGCCAATTTCATCTTTGGTAGTTTTGCATCATGAGATGGAGTAAATGTTGGTGGACTTGGAACTTTCTCTCACTTGTAATTTGCAAAAAAAATATCACATCATCGGTTGTTTTCTTATAAAATAAATGTTCGTAAAAGATAGAGAAATAATTAAATACTTAATTAATTAATTAATAAGAAGAAATAAACTTAAAATTTTACTCACAATCTTGCAGCATACTACGCAACACACTTTTTCTCCATGCAAACACAATTCTGAATAAGGTGCAATCCATCCAGGCACAGTCGCTATTTTCGGCATTTTTGCTGTTATATATATATACTCACAAGTTAACACTTCGAAAACCCAACGTAAAATGACGTTTAAAATAAAATTACTTTCGAATATGGGAATAAATTTCTCCAAATAACAAAGAAACACATATACTCCAAATTTTCTGGCAAAATATATTTTTGTATTTATTTAGTTTTAAGGTAATATCTTTTCCTGGAATTTTGTCTCGGCCTGGATGTATGAATAAATTCTTGCTGACACTTATCGGAAAAGTAACGGGAAGAGGCTTAATAAAATACTATTTTTAATTTAAAGCGGGCTATTTAATTTTTGTTTGTTTGATGCATCCACGACATATTTTTAATAATGCCTATAATCAATTTTATTTAGTAAATAAATAATACTCGGATACTTAAAATATGCAAAAATGATGAATTACTACAAAATATGCAAATAATATACAAAATTCACATATGCAAATATGAAAATTTATGCAAATATTTATGCATATAATCCGGCTTTTAGTAATAAATAAATAAAACCAGAGGTGACAGTTTGACGTCATGATTTGATAGCAATTAACCAGCAGATACGACGTTATCGATAACGTCGCCTAGCAGCTAAGTTAATCCCTTAGATAAGGCCGTAAACTGGAAAATGTCATTATCCGTAAGATATATCTGAAAGTTAACTAACCGAGACATTATCTGGACATTGAAAGACCGGCCCTTGGTGTGGTTCGTCAAATATTCATCATCGCTGGTCGATAACTTGACACTTGGTTTTTCTGGTTCTGTAACATCACATTCTTCACTCGAAACACCTATGGGTTTTGGTACTGGCAAGTCTTCCGAATGAGGTACTGGACGAGTAGCAGAGGGCAGATTACCATAACTAATATTTTTCTTATTTTTGTTGGAAAGTTTTCTTGCAGCAGAAATAGTAATCAGTTGAGTGGTCCGTTTGTTCGCGCCAAATCATAGATCTTGCAAATCACCATTTGACCAGCCCGTCCAGAGCAAGAGTACAGCGCAACAAATGCTGGAAGCCCATGGCTTGCCTTGATGTTCAATGGTTAAGCCAAAATAGTCAAAATATAACTTTTCTATTGAAGATGTAATATTCCGCTTATTTAAATCTTTTAATTTTGGAAATTGAATTCTTGAGAATTTTGGATTCAAGGGATAACAGTGAAATGAATAGATACTTGCGCTTTTAGATTTTCTTGTTCCTGTTTATTTATTCTTTTATGTGCTAAATGTATATGAAGAAATCATACTAAAGTCATATTTTATACTTTTTTTATTAACAACAAAATATTTAAATTAATTCACAAACAATAACAACATATTAGACTAGAATACTGCTGGTAATATTTTGATTTACAAAAAGTAATTTATCTACGCCTGAAACTTGCGTCAAATCCACCTCTTCCCGGAAAATAACTGTCGGCTAACTTCGTGTCATAACTTCCAAATCCTCCTTCGAAACTGTCCACTTCTTTGTAGGCAGGCCCAAAACCGCTCTCGCTACTATCACCACCGAAAACACTTGCGCCACTTTGCATATCAGAAGCTTTAAACCAAACTTGTCCGTGTCCTCCGCCGTAACTTTCCGGGTATCTCTGACCATGAAAGTCTTCGGAAGCGGATTTTGTATCCAAGTTCACGCCACCACTAAAACCTATTACGTTGTAGTCACCATAGCCACCTCCACCGCCTACGTTCTTCGTCACCATACGTTTATGATGAGTTATTCTGTGTGGAACATAGACGACAATCCTTTTATGATCACTGAAATGAAAAACAAATAGAAAATACTTCGTTACTATGTCTTCGTGAATACACAAATTAGTATACTAATAAGGGAATATTGCACTCACAAAATTATACAGGGTGTTTCAAAATGTACCGGCAATATTGCAAGGATAAATTTCAGAACGTATTTAGAGTCTAAAAGTCCTTATAAATATATGTCCTAAACGTAACCGTTAACGAATTATTGTTCATTTCATAGTCGTAATTTATATGGACAAAATTTTAGTTCTACGAACACATTTTTATTATTTTATTTACAGTAAATGTTCCAGATTATCATCATTTTGTTCGATACACAAAGGCGTAAGTCGCAGAAGAGATTGCTAATAGTATTCCTAATAATATCGGCAATAACACGAAATACTAATCTAGTAGCCATGACGCCATGATGATTAACTAATTATTGTTTACAACTTGTCAACTTATTACTGTGATACTGATCTTATTTGCTTCCTTTTCGTATTCTTGTAGATCATGATACACAATGCCAATGTTATTTTCAAATGAATATTATGCAGATATGTGCTTCAACAGCTCAACAAGAATATCGGAGAAGGTACCCCAATAGAAGACTGCTTAGGAGTGCCGTTTTCTTTAATTCACATCGTTAGCTGAGAAAACTTTTGCAAGACATGCTGTCGGCCCAGTTGTCAATAGACCCATAAACGATGATGATCAAGTTCTTGATTTATTTCAAGAAGATCCGTCTCTAAGTGTGCGAGAATTGCATTACGCAGTGGCGGTTCGTGAGTTATGAAAGAGGGTGGGCACAAATCCATTCTCCTATTTTTTATGCTGGAAAAGACGTTTATGACATTGTTGTCAAAACCCGACATAAGCTGGATGAACTTCCTTTCTATTGATAGTACCGCCAATGCGTTCAGGCGATCTTCTGACCTTATGCTTCTTAGAAAAGTTTTAATGCGTTTGAGGGTGGAAAAACATCGTTCACATTCTGCTGTCGACATGGGCGTTGTACAAATAATAGCCAACAGTTTGTTTGTTTCCGTCAAAACATTTTTTAGGTTGTTGTCTGTTATGAACACTAAAAGTGGAAAAACACCACCTACGTCACACAAGTCATCGCGCTCATAAATTACTGAAAGTGCACTTATCAATTTGACACTGTCCAACATAGGATAAGATTTCACAGTTTCATCAAAATCTTTTGTAGAAATGAATGACTATAAGTTTTAAAATTTTGAGACTCAAATAAATATGCTGCACTTAACTGATCCCTAAAATCAAATCGGTCGCTAATTTGGCTTAAAATAGTGTTAAATACTTTCTTTGCAATAACAGCTCTGTTATCTCCAGCTGTCGTTTTTTGTCTTTTCCTTGCAGGTTCTTCATTATTGCGTTCTTGATCGTCATTGTCAGTAGAATTTCTTAAATTTCTAATGTGAATAATTTGCTGTTGAAATTGTTCAATTGCCTTTTGCAGTTGAGCACTGTCAATCCCGAGCATTTGAGTCTGATTAAATAATATTTCAACATGTGACATGATGAAATGAAATACTTTCAACCAGTAGAGAAATTCCGGGCAATTCAAATGTTTCAATGAACCACTTGCTTCACTAATAGTAACTGAATCCATCCCATCTTCGTCAATAATTTTGTCCAAACATTCTTTGAAAGAATCCTGGTGTTGAAATAATGTGTTCACAGTTCGACTTTTGAAAATCCAGCTTGTAGGAGCAGCGCGTGGTAATCTACGTTTGACTATTTCATCAAGAGTTACCGTTCGTTTTGGCAATCGAGAAAAAAACTTGAAAATGACTGCAAATTCGCAAAGAAAATTTTTACGTTTTTATTGCACTGTGCCGCTCGTTCAATAATTAAATTAAATTGATGCGCGTAACAGTGAATATAATGTGCCTGTGGAAATGTTCTTTTGATATAGAAGCTATATAGCTATAGAAGATATATAGCTTGGACACAATTTGTCTTACCACTCATCACGGACGTCCTATCGTAGCTTTGAGCGATTAGTTTATTGTTATCAGACCCAGAAGGAGAATTTAAAATAGTTTGCAATTCATTCATCAATGTTTTTGCTAATACATCAGCATTATGTCCACCCGGCTTAAAAAAAGACCAAAAGCGTTCAAAAATTTGTCCATTAGCTGATTATTAGCGGTGTCTATAGTTTCATCGGCCACCAAAGCAATGAAATTTGCAGATTTAATTTCTTTTAATATTTCCTGCTTGTAAATTTGCTACATTGCATCTAGCAAGTCGTTCTGAATAGTTTTTGAGAAGCCTTTAAACACTTGTGAACCTTTCATATGTATTGTAAGCACAGCGTCTAATTCAGCTGCAAAGTTGATTAAGCCTACATAAATACCTGGATTTTCCGATGTCAATGTCTCACCATGGCCTTGTAACGCCAATTCAAAAGCTTCGCAAAATTTTATACACATAATTAACCGGCGCAAAATATGACGATTTTTTTCCACATCTTCGTTGTACTTAATTTTATGTCCCAAATAAGCACTGTCTAACTGTTCACGTATGTCCACTTTGCCTAGAACACTAAAATCTACACATGCATTCATGTGAGACGGAATTTTCGTGTTTCTTTGCCCTTTCTGCGATATGCTTTAAATCATTCAACCCTTGTTTACTCCACGCACTAACCTCTTTCTTAAAAATTAAGCAGATAAAACAAAATAGTTTATTTGTTAGTGAACATCCGCAAATTCCCTCATATTTTTCATATATATGTTGATTGAATACTCTATTGTAAGTTCGAGTTTTAGTTGTTGAAGTGTAGTTTATTTGAAGTTCAAGGATAGGTCTTCCTTTCTTCTTAATTAAAAGTTTTTCCTCAAATGATTGCGGGTTTTTTAAAAGATTTTGCACACTATTAACTTCCATCATTAATAATAAGCACGTGCAGTAAGCGCCGAAAACAATACTATTACAATAAACGCAAGACGTTAACTGGAGTCGAGCGAGTCTGTGCCCAAAACGATGAATAAAAACATATGGCGAAGATAAGCGGGACCAGCCGATTGATATTCGGAATAGGTACATCTGAAATCGTGCCCCGGAACATAGTTTTGAGCATTTATGCGCTAGTGTCTGTGGTGCGGAAGGAAACTTTAATACCATCGTTATAAAACTACGTAAAAATAATAAAATACAATAATGCACTGAATTACATGTGAATTTCTTTCTCTGTTTATCTTGATGGTTGGGTGGGTACGTACCCTTGTGCCCTTTAGTACCAGCCGCCACTGGCATTGCGTACTGGAATATGTAGAACCCAGGTTTGGAGAATAATAAGAAGTGCTTGCCTACATCCATGTCATTATCAAAGAGTTCACGTTTTAGGTAATGATTTTGAGGTTCGTTTAATATTTTGAAATTATTTACAAAATAATCAAAACCTGCCGCATATTTTATGAACCGATGAAGCTTCTTTCACGCGAGATGGCATCACTGATTATCATAATTTTCATGAATGGTCGACATAAAATCCTCATTTAAGAAGACTCTCGCATTTTCAACATAGATTTAACATTAATTTCATAGCTGGTATTTTTAATTTGAACTACCACACCGTTTACATACGTTTACATCGTAACATTGCGGCAATTGTGTATGGGGACAATAACTGCAAAATACGCTTAAATAAAAGAATATTTCCAGTATGCACCTATAACCAGTTGCGATGTAGAAAGGACGTTTTCTATTTACAAGGATGTACTTCATTCAAAGAGAACAATTTTTACAGAAGAGAACCTTGAGAAAATAAAAATGTATTTCGTATTTTGTAGCCGTATGTATACCCGTTCTATTATTATAAGTATAATAATATAAATAAAATTAAAAATACAAATGTTCAATAGTACGCTCGTGGGCGATGAGTCATCAACCTCTCGTGTCCGGTCTCTAATTATCACGTTAAATAACAAGAAATGTAACTGGATATCTTGTTTTGATTAAACGTTACGAAGGTGACGGTTTGACGGACGAGCGAATTTTCACTAAAATACCTATTTTAGCATAAAAATAACGTGCCTTCAAAAGCTTTGCTCATTAGAGGCAGCCATGCTTTTTTTTTAATGGTTTGTGACAGTACACGTATTCTGTCACAAACGTATAGTTTGATTATGTCATGTAAATAACGGGTGTTCAGAAACATCCGAAGTCAAAGTAGGCCTTGAAAATATGAAGTCATGTCTGAGATAGATTGATAGAATTTTATAGGTTATCAAATTAGTATCTTCGATATTAGAGTCTGACTTAAGTAAAGATATACGATTTTTTGTTCAGAGCCCACTTGACTTCGAATGTTTCTGAACACCCGTTATATGTAATAATTAGTAATTTAGTTTTTGAAAAAATATACAAGGTGTGTATAAATTGGCGGACCCACTACACGTGGCGACATTCTTGATCAAATTTTGAGTTAAAAGTCTTAACCCTAAAACGACGTATCATTAATTATTACATAAGTGTCAAAATTTGACAGTAGTAATGTATTTGACTAGAACAACATTAGGCTGCCTACTTATTGTTTTACAACGTTGTCAGATGTGTTTTTCGTCAAAATAAGTTAATAATAAATAACAACAATAACAAATATTAAAAACAAACTTTAAAATCAAAAAGAACACTTTAACGAAAGGATAATAACAACAATTCTTCTTTCTTCTAAATTGTAGCTCTTTCTGTCAACAAATATCGAGTAATAATGCTTATTTCAAGACTGAAAGTCCGAACTTTAGGAACCTCGTGCAAAGATATGGAGCATGGTACAACATTTTCGTATTAGGATTTTGGACTCCGAATTTAACGAAGATCATCGCCGCGTGTAGTGGGTCCGCCAATTTATACACACCTTGTATATAATAGTCAAAATTAAAAGAAAATAATACTAAAGCAGGTGTTGGAAATGTCGACCATTAATTTAAAGACAAAATTGAACTCTACCCTTCATGCTTTCAAAGCCATTTATTAAGATTTCTTAGGTTATATCAGCACAAGAATTCACAATACCATTACGAAGCTCTTCGATTGTGTGATGTCTTGTCTTGAAAATGATATTCTTTAAATATGGAAAAATAAAATAATCTAAAATTGTCTTGGAGGAAAATTAATAATTCTTGTATCGAAATAGAAAAACTAATGTTACTTACCCGCTAACACTGGTTAAGAACTGCACTGTCAGTAAAAACGCAAACGATATTATCTACAAAAACAATAAAACAGAAACGACACAATTACAGCTGCTCCATTGATAATAATATTAGGACAGACTTACATGCCAATACATGACTAAATATTTCTTTAAAGAAGTAAGCAGATTATCACTTCTGATATACCTACGCTATCTATCTACTAGTACATCTTTGAAAGGAGTATTTATACGTTACAAATTAGATTTCCAAACGAAAGTAAACCGAAATAATTAACATTATAAACAAGAATTTTGTATTAAAGGAAAAAGAGTTCTACTCAAAACGTTAATTAAATACTATTCATTACTGCGTGTACTCGTATACATAATACAATTAAATGTATGAATATGTAGTATTTTAGGAATATTTGAACATTGTTCTATTCATATAATACATAATATTTATTGTTCCTTCACCGTAATTTGATATTAACAACTGGGTCATTTTTTCTATTCTTGTACGAGAACACTTTACATTTCATGTTATCTTTCGTTATGGTCGAAGCCATCGACCAGTCTTCTACAACAATTTTACTCCAATCAAAGTGATTCTGACGACGTAGGTATTCCGCACTTTCATTTAAAAAAAAACGACATCGATAGAAACCGTTACAATAATTTTCTACACGAACGAGTATTTTTATTTTAAGATAGTAGAAAGTGATTGCGTGCGAATGTACGAGTACTAAAGACATTTTTGATTACAAAATATTATAATTACTTTGTAGGACATGATAATACTTCAAATTTCTGTAAAATAAACAACAGTTTGATCATCATTACTAGAGAACGGACACGCTTACCACCCAGTGCAGTACTGGCGAAAGGCTGTATTTCTAAAATATTTAATTCTATTTATATAATTGGAAAACGAACGGGTGGTGATCTATAAAATTACGAAATACATATTTATTTGTTGAAAAGTTGTATTTATAAAGTTTTTAATTTTATTTATATAATTGGAACATTTTTATTTGTTCATTTTGTCGTTCAAGTTGAGTTAAGGAGTATTAATATTGACTAGCAATAGTTTCTCAAGGTTTTCTTCTGTCAATTTTGTTCTCTTTGAATTAAGTACATCCTTATAAATAGAAAACGTCCTTTCTACATCGCAACTGGTTATTGGTGCATACTGGAAATATTCTTTTATTTCTTCATATTTAGCCGTTAGATTTTGTGGAATTGTCTCCATACATAATTGCTGCAATGTAATTAAATCTGGATTTCTATTAAGAATTGCTTCAAACTTTTGCCGAAGGCCACATCCGAAGTCACTTGGAATACTTTTCAAATTATTATCAGCCACATCTAATGTGGTTAATCCGTCATTTAATTTGAGATTTCGATTTTCAAAATAAGAAGAAATAAGAAGAAAGTACAACTGATTTTTTAAATTTGGAATTTGTGTGAGCTCCTTGCACTCACCAATACTTCTAGCATCCTCCTTTAGCAGTGTTACGAAATGTTTTAGACTATCGAAATTCTCAGCATAATAACTAGTAGCTTCCAGCCATGTTCCCCATCTAGTTATTACTGGAGTTGGAGGCAGTGACAGACATGGAAATTTTTCCCTGAAAAGAGCTACTCTCAATGGTGCTTTTCTGAAAATTTTTTAAAAGCGGATACAAGTCTATCAACTTCTGGAAAGGTGCTCTGATATATTCACAGATTCTGCGGAGAACATGTGCTACACAAGTAATATGCAGCAAATTAGGATATGTTTCCTTTAATATAAATGAAATAAATGAAAACTAAAAATGTGTGCGTAAGTTATTGAAACTGAACGAAATTCAATGCACACTTACGTCGAAATATTTGGTAGAAATAGATTCAATCAAACGATATTAAACAGGATCTATCACAAAAATTACGATGTAATTAACAGTTAAAACTATGAAAACAAGAAACTGACTCACAGCACTTTATTTATCTCACGAAAGATAAACTAATAAATAAAATACATTATAAAAACCCCGCTTCTATCTACGCTCATGAAAACACTTTAAAAAACACTATATTCTCCGAATACAATAGCTGGCTTGTCCATTGTTATCGCGGCGAGACCAGGTGTCCGAGTAAGTCAAACAAATACTTCATTGAATTACGCCGGGATGTACTGAGCGACGTTATACACAATTCCAATTGCCGATTGCGTTTTATGGAAATTGCGTCCATTCTCTAATCATTACTATGTGGAGTTATTTACAAAAGTCTTCGTACACCACATTTACTCGAAAGAAAGGTAATTTTTATAGTTAAATTACCTTGTACTGGGCATTTAATTTTTATAAGTTAAATAAATGATATTTTTTGCACGTTTTAGGTTTTTGCTTATTTACAATATCTGTTGCCAAGACTGTTAAGTTTACTGTTTGTTAGACTCAACTCGTCGGTAAATATTTTACTTACCGACGTCTAAACGGTAAGTAAAGTTAATATAAAATATACCCCGTGTCCAATTCCAAGTGCACCGGGTTGGCAACGCGAAAATCCCTACTTTGGAAAAAAAATAGTTCAATCTTCATTTCGTAAGTTGTGCGGGTTTAAATTATTTCTTAACCCCTCCCAACTTCTGTCATAATAAATTGCCACTATTGTTTGATGTTTAATGTATCAAGCGAGACACAAAATTTGTATCCTAGGTAGGCCATGAACAACTGAGATAGACATATAAGTCACGTCTGAGCTTAGAGAATTGACGAAGTGTCATCTTAATACACTGCTCAACTTTTGAACTGGTACACTTACAAGAACATATATAAATAACAATTTACTACTTTTTGAGCAACACTTTCTTGCTTAATTGATAGTATATGGTTCTGGGAAACACTTTTAAGGCGAAAAATTAAAAGAATAAATCTTAAATAACGAATTTCAAATGTTTTAATAGAAAAATAACAAAATCTTCATTTTAGTATTACAGAAAAGTTTGCTTTAGAAAGAAAAGGTAACCAAACACTTAAAGATTAATAATGCGTGGGACCTCCTCTAGCTCTTATGACCTCCTGGCAGCGTCCTGGAATGCTGGAAATCAAATTCCAAATGTAATGCTGAGGAATATTTTGCTATTCTTCCAAAACGGCACTTCGGAGCTGATGGTGATTGTTTGGATCCACTCCTCATGATCTTATCAACCTCTTGGTATTACCCCCCATACGCTCTCTATGGGATTAAGATCTGGAGAGATTGCTGGCCAATCCATTTGCGTAATGTTGTTCTCTTAAAAAAATGCATTGATTTGTCTTGTGCTATGAGGACGCGCGTTATCATCAACAAACACAAAACCATCGCTTATTTCATTAGCAAATGGCAACACTACAGGTCGTAATACCTCATTAAGATACCCGACACTATTCATTGTAGCATTTCCAAGCATAACTAATTCAGTACGACGAGTCGCAGAAATACCTCCCCAAACAGTAATTTAACCACCTCCATAAGCTTGATGGTAAGTCACGTTCTTCTCAATATAGCGTTCTCCTCTGTTTCTCCAAACTCTAACTCTTACATCTGAGCTATGGAGACGCACACTGGTCTCGTTACTAAATGAACAACGACCCCAATCTTCAACATTCCAATTTACATGTTAATGTGCCCACTCTAGCCTTCTTCTTTTGTGGGCTCCGGTCAACAATGGGCATTTTTTAGAAGAGCTGGACCTTAAATTTACCACGTGGAACCTTCTTCTTACTGTTTGAGTGGATACTTGAGTTCCTGATGCATTCAATAACTGAATTTGGAGTGTTCTTGCAGTAGAAAATCTATTCCTTCGACACTGAATCGTAATTAAACGGTCCTCCCTGTCTGTTGTACTGAGATTTCGCCCTCCGCCGTGTCTATGTTTGACAGATCCAGTATCATTAAAACGAATTCGAACTCTTCTGATCACATTGTGGCTCACATTGAAATGGGCAGCAACAGTTCTTAACGATACACCAGTCATAAGCATTCCCATAGCTTGGCTCATCTCTTCAATACTTGAACGCCTTAATGGCATCTCTAAAATGCAATCAACCATTCTGCATTAAAACTTATTCGAGAAATTAGCAAAAATTGTCTTAAAACTTGAGAATAGTATAAGCGTCCGCGAGCTCAGTAATTGCACTTATGACAGATAATAATAACAAACAACAATGGAGTCGCAAATGTCATTCGATAGACATTTGTTTGCATTCCCAAACACAACCCTGATCATATAGGAAGTCATGCCTAACGCCTACGAAGGATTTTTTACTTTTACTGCATGCTATATAAGTGTACCAGTTCAAAAGTTGAGCAGTGTATATAAAACAAAGTCGGGTTAGTTACACCGTTTATATCTCAAAAACGGCTGGACCGATTTTAATGATCTCTGATTTGTTGGATTCGTCTCCGTCCCGAATAGCAGAATAACTATTAAAATATCGGAAAAATTCACGGAAAAAAATTATACTGAAAATTGATTTTTAAATAAATTAGGTTAGGAACTCCGCCATCTTCCGCAATTGACAGCTTACGTCACGCACGCTTATAGCTTATTTGTAATAATTGATGTCCATTGCAAATCAGTGACATAAAAGTGTAATTTTTTTGTTTCATGTTGTCTATGATTTGTTTTGAAAAAAGCAAATAAAAGTTACCTTACCGGTCGATTTGTTTGTTTTGTGCAAGTATTATTAATAAATCTTATTGTGCGAGTATTATTATTAACGATGTCGCGACCCAGAAGATCTAATCTTTCTCAACAAAGCCGTAATGCAATTTGGCTTTGGAGCATTGCGTATCAATCCACTGAAGAAGAACAAGAATTTAAGAAGATTTAAGAAGAATTGAATTTATTTGAAACCAACGACTGTCAAAATTAAACAAGGAACATCGTTAATTTCTCCACTAATTACGAGTTGTTTCAGTCGTAGGTAAAGGGTTCTATTTACTAGTTTGTAAATAATCATAAGTCAAACTGACAAGTTGGAAGATATCTTTGCAATATATTAGCTATTTAATAATGGCTTTTGTATTTAACTGACAACAGAAACAGCGCATGGTTGAAATTTATTTTAGAAATGGTAGTAAAATTCATGGTGAATGTGTTTATTCTATCAGGGATGCATATATCAGGATTTTTTACACGAATTTGTAGATATTGCTATCCCATATGATCAGCTTTCCACATGCGTTCGCCATTTTGTGGAATTATTCAGAGAATAATTTCGTAAATTCTCAAAACATGAGGATGTGACGTGCAAATAATCCGCACTTTTTTGTGCAAGCCCAACTGCATCTACAGAAAATTGGAGTTTGACCAGCTGTTTGTCAGAGAAGGATTATAGACCTATATTTTTTTGAAAGTATGTCGATTAAAAATACAAAATTTTAAGCAGTAGCCAAAAAATGATTACAATTTTTAGCGGTGGCGGCTGATACTAAAGGGCACAAGGGCACGTGCCCATCCAATCACCAAGATAAACACAGAAAGAAATTCGCATGTAATATTTTTACGTATTTTTATAACGATGGTATTAAAGTTTCCTTCCGCACCACAGACACTACCGCAAACGCTCAAAACTATGTTCCGGGGCACGATTTCAGATGTACCTATTACGAGGATGTATCGGCCGGATCCGCTTATCTTCGCCATGTGCGTTTATACCCTCGGTATGGGGCACCAAAGTGCCGGATTCCGGTTAACGTCTTGCGTTTATTGTGATTGCATTGCTTTCAGCGTGTACCGCACGTGTGTAGTTTCAAAGGCTTGAAATGATGTTTTTTTATTAATGATGGAAGTTAATTGTGTGCAAGATCTTTTAAAAAACACGCTATCATTTGAGGAAAAACTTTTAATTAAAAAGAAATGAAGGCCTATCCCTTCAATAAAAATATATATGAAAAATATGAGTGGATTTACGAATGTTCACTAACAAATAAACTATTTTTTTATATTTTGCGTTCGAAATGAACTCATTATGAAACCAAAAACAGTATCGAAATGAGCTCCATTTCGATACGCTTTTTTTCATTTTTCAATGTTGGCGTTGTTCGAACACAGAAATAAATATCATTGCTGTCATTTGATTTTAAGAATTCAAGTACATTTGACAGATATGATATATGTTCGTACTCTATATAAACAACGTATATTGTATACAATTGACAACAAGATATATTAGTTTCTAAGGCAGTCATGTTTATATTTTTAAATAAAAAATCAAGTAATGTTAACGAAAATTAATACCAGGTGTCCAAGGTCAAGTGCACCAGGTTGGCAACGCCAGATTTAATTTGGTAAGACTGTAATATTGCCTGCCTTGACTTGGTAACTTCATTCTTATTATGTTTAGTTGTCAAAAATGAATATCTTATGTAAATGTTATGTTAGCATAGTTTGTATTCATAACCTTTATAATTAAATTTCATGTATTGTATTCAATTCCATCGCTGAATTGATAACTTTTTTTTAAGAAAAACGAAATACTGATGATAAATAATATGTAATATAATAACGCTAAGAAATAATTAATTAAACTTCTAGTTTCAAAAATTCTTTTATTGTAAATACAACTACAATATTGTTTCGCCATACAATAGCTTCATCAGGTGGATGAAATACTGAATATGTACAATACAAGTTTGAATATTTATGTGAAAATTATTTTCATTGATTTAAAAATTTAACTGTTTTCTAGTAATTGGGTAGCGCTGATTTCAAATCTGCTTTTACTGTTTTTGTATCACGTAAGGTTATTTTTCAAACCAGTAAAATAAAAAAAAAATTGAAAAAACACGATTTATTTCATTTATAAGCTAGTTTTATATTATATTAAAAAAATACAAAAATATACACATAGAAACTATTAGAAATAGTTATTTATTCTTTATGCTTCTTAAAAAAACCTTTTCGTTTTTCAGAGAAGCTTCGTTTGGTTGTTTTTCTGTCATATTCAGTTAAAAGAAGATCTGAAGGTAGTTTCTGGGGCAAGCAAATTTTTTTGTTTCAACCTAGACCCCAGTACTTCAGAAAGATCGTTTGAAAGTTCCAAATCTCTTACTAAATCATTCTGTTCGGCTTGTGAAAATAGCTGAGGTTGGTTTTGACCTGAGGTTGATGGTTCAAAATCACTATCCATATGTACGGAGCCGGAAGTTGAAGAGGTTTCAATATCTTCTTGTAGTACTTTGGGGGGGGGGGTATAGGTACATGATCACTGTGAGGAACTGGTCTGATAGCTGATTTAATATTGTTTGGGTACAAAATATGTTTCAAAGTTTTTCTATTATGCACCTTAATATCACAAAGACAAATGTAGCAATCTTCATGATGATTTTGCGGTTCTCTCCAAACAATCGATATTCCAAAAGAAAGGCTTTTTCTATTCCCTTTGGTCCAATGTCTTAAACCTTCTTCACATACCTTACAAACAACGTGCGGTTCCCAATCTTTATCTTGATCTCCTAATTTGATTTTGAAATAAGCATAATATGCATTTTTCACAAATTCACCAATTGGTCTCTTAAACTTTTTCAAGACGAAATATCCACAAATATAACAGAAATCATCTGGTTTGTTATTGCAACACCGGCTAGACATATTTTTAAGCAATGTTTATATATCAAATACCACGCACAACACTATAGACAAATTAATTTTACTTGTTTACTGATCGACACTCAGAGCTATAATGAAGTAAATGACATTAAAATATACATTTTGTTTGGAGTGATAAACTTGAAATCCTTCTTCGCAGTACTAATAAAGTGAAAGCATAATAAATAGGATTTAGCAGGTAAAAATTCCCGGAAATCTTGTGCAAAATTAATACATGTAATAAAAGATTTACATCAGGTAATGAGAGCCTATTTAACAAATTTCTTTAAAACCACAACAGAAAATCATTTTTGTTGGGTTAATACCTAGAATTTGAAGTAGTATATTCATTTTAAAATGTATTAAAACGCCTATTATAAGATTTTTTTAATATTTTTTTCTTTTTCTTTTGTGCAAAAAAAAATCTGTGGGTGGTGGAGACCAACTGTATTTTAATTAGTTATTGCTACGAGGTGCATTCAAGTTCTAAGGCCTCCGATTTTTTTTCTCCAGACTGGAAAGAGATAGAAGCATGTGCATTGTTTTAAAATGAGCGTGCGTTCGTTCTCAATACGTCACAGAGACGGCAGCACTGTACGGCAGATGGAATTGTAGCGGCAGCGTCGAGAATGAGAACTGTTTTAGATACTTAAAATGGCTACGTTTTCCTTACTTGAACAGCGTGCAATCGCTCGCTTTCTGAATTTGTGATGTGACACCAATTGAAATTCATCGACAGTTGAAGGAGACATGTGGTGATGGAGTTATGTATGTGTCGTAAGTGCGTTCGTGGGTGCGACAGTTTAATGAAGGCAGAACATCGTGTGACAACAAACCGAAACAACCTCGGGCTCGCACAAGCCGGTCTGACGACATGATCGAGAAAGTGGAGAGACTTGTTTTGGGGGATCGCCGAATGACAGTTGAACTGATCGCCTCCATTGTTAGCATTTCCGTGGTTTCTGTGCACACAATCCTGCATGACGACCTGAAAATGCGAAAAGTGTCCTCCAGGTGGGTGCCACGAATGCTGACGGACGACCACAAGGCTGCTCGTGTGACATGTTGCCAAGCAATGTTGACGCGCAACCAAGGCATGAATGGAACTTTCCTTTCGTCGATTGTGACAATGGATGAGACGTGGATGCCATTTTTCAATCCAAAAACAAAGCGCCAGTCAGCTCAAAGGAAGCACACAGATTCACCGCCACCAAAATTTCGGGTAACCGCCAGTGCTGAAAAAATGATGGTGTCCATATTCTGGGACAGTGAGGGCGTAATCCTTACCCATTGTGTTCCAAAGGGCACTACGGTGACAGGTGCATCCTACGAAAATGTTTTGAAGAACAAGTTCATTCCTGCACTGCAACAAAATCGTGAGGGAAAGGCTGCGCGTGTGCTGTTTCACTAAGACAACGCACCCGCACATCGGGCTAACGTTACGCAACAGTTTCTTTGTGAAAACAACTTTGAAGTGACTTCTGATGCTCCCTACTCACCTGACCTGGCTCCTAGTGACTTTTGGCTGTTTCCAACAATGAAAGACACTATCCGTGGTCGCACATTCACCAGCCGTGCTGCTATTGCTTCAGCAATTTTCCAGTGGTCGAAACAGACTCCTAAAGAAGCCTTCGCCGCGGCCATTGAATCATGACGTCGACGTTGTGAAAAATGTGTACGTCTGCAGGGAGATTACTTCGTGAAGTAACACCAGTTTCATAGTTTTCGGGTGAGTAGTTAGTTAGAAAAAAAATCGGAGGCCTTAGAACTTGAATGCACCTCGTATATAAAAACTGAGCTTAACAAACAAAAATCACGTCATCACAAATTTTATGCAGGCCTGTGTAATTAACGTAAACGACACAAATTCTGAGTCAGAAACTAACTAGTTTTCATTTATTTTTGTGATATATACTACATTCACATTAAAAATAACATATTGGAATAATACAAGAAATATTTTTTAGGTTTTACTTGGTTGGAACAGGCAAGTTTACTTCTCTAAAAGTTCACTGAACATTAACCAGGTAACTATCTTATTTTGACAAAATATTTTTGTATTTATATTTTGTAGAAGTTTACTATGGTAATATTAATACTGCCATAAAAATCATCAATGTACATCATTTGCATGCACATAATATGAAGCAGTCAAGAATTTACTGCCACTGGTTCAAAGAAACATTACATGATAAAGATCTCGAGGCAACGTTTTATTAGAATGAAGTTTGTTTGTCTTATTGGTGTGCACTAACTTGCAAAATTGTCAAATGCAGTTAATATAAAATCCTCATGTGTTTGTTAAATATGATCTTCATCTAATAAAGGATAATATGTATTTGGATTGTATTATCTGTAAGACGAATTATTATACCATTATTTTCTTAAGAAATTAAGAATTTATTAAATGTAGACTATATAAATGTTTTTTTTATGTATAATTTTAAATGTAATTTGAAAACATGTACATATTGACAATTCTCAAAAGGTTTTAATTCTTTTTCAAGGATTTACAAACATAACTTTTACATTCTTTTCCAATATATTAAAAGTTATTTAAAATATAAACAATATACCTATAGATTAAGTAGAAATCTAAATTATACATCGAATTCATACATTCCCAATCTTCCTAGTCCAGAATGAAGTTTGTTTGTCTTATTGGAGTGCACTAACTTGCAAAATTGTCCAATGCAGTTAATATAAAATCCTCATGTGTTTGTTAAATATGATCTTAAAGGATAATATGGATTTGGATTGTATTATCTGTAAGACGAATTATTATACCATTATTTTCTTAAGAAATTATTAAATGTAGACTATATAAATGTTATGATATAGTGTAAGAAAATGATTTCGGTAGGTATGTAATTCTTAATAATGCAAACATTTTTTAACTCTAAAAATCTTTTTCAATATCTGTACATTTCACTATTGATATCTGACTTGAAATATTTCTTTTTAAATAAATTTTTAATGGAATATTCTCGTGAGTTTATAATTATAAATAACATTTAAAATAATTTGTTCGAATATTAAAGTAATAATTTCACATAATTCTCTTGGATAGAATATATTTATAAAAAACTAAAAAAGAAACAATAATTTGAACTATTCATGTTCTTACTTTACTCATTATTATTATTTTGACATGTAGGTTATGTAGCACTGCAGTTCTGATTTGAATCACATGCTTTGAATCTGGCCTTGAACTGAAAACTTATAATTTATGAACTATATATTTTTTTCTTCTAATCACCTTCTAATCACTGGAATTAATTAGGGCTACAGTATATTATATTAACGAGCCATCGAAAAAATTCATAATTGGAGTAGACTGTAAAATTGGGTTGGTACTTTAGCCACTTCCACATAATGACATTTATTATTTGACATTGAAATTATAAGTTTGTGTCAAATTTTTCAAAACTCTTATTAAGAAAATTAAATTTATTTAGATGTAAATGGACAACATTTTCAACAACTTCTGTAGCTATAGGTATGTAAATTTTGATTATGATTTCGATATTAAATAAATTATTTGTTTTCTTTTTTGTTGTAGTATCATTTCAATGCCATAACCTTTTTTTACAATGAAACCAAATGAAACTGTCAAGCATCAAGTAATGTGTCATTATGTGGAAGTGGCTAAAGTACCAACCCAATTTCACATTCTACTCCAATTATGAATTTTTTCGATGGCTCGTTATTTTTAGTAATGTTGGACGTTTGATGACAAATCTAATTTCTAATAGTCTTTTATGAAAACTGCTCAATAAAATGTCTCGATATCGTTAAATATCGCTTCTCTATGTGTGAAAATTTCTATATCCAGATGACCTGACTATATGCACCCAAACCAAGAATTTAGAGGATAGCGAATTACAACTTGCTGAAGATCTGCAAGCTTTAGGCGAATATTATAAGAAGTAGCGCTTACAACCAAAACTCTTCGAAATCTGAATGATGTTAGAGACCGTTAGACCGGTCTCTGACATTCAAGCAGCACCTCTATAAAACTAGTCAAAAGGTGAAAACCCACAAAAAACTTGCCAACAATTAACGGGGAGCAAATGGGGACACCTTGCGAACGGCAAACATTGCAATAGCTTTCTTTTCTGCTGAATACTGTGCTGCTGTCTGATATCGAAGATCTCATACCAAGCTAATAGATTGTATACCTATTTGCAAAGAGGATCGTCAGCAGTACTGTTAAATCCACACCTAGTCTCTGACTATCGATTCCTTCTAACATTGTCCCGTCGGATATCAGACGTCTCGCTACAGTACAGAATGAGTGAGATAATATTACCCACCGCATTCATTTTCTTATACAAGATTATTTGAAAGTCGTCCGCAGGGCCTGACTGAAATCTAGGAGACCGATTTGGTTGGATACGGAGGTTTAACACCCCATCAATGTGAGTGAAGATAGACCTCCTCGAACAACTCCTCGAATTGGGGAATAGAAATTTAATTTTAATCCGTCAGAACCTCTGCCGGGCATAATCCTCCCGCATAGGCGATGGTCTTAATTAAATAGATTCCGCACAGACCACGGAAGATGCAACTCAATGCTGCATAAATGGAAACTAGCAGATACTAACTAGCCTCTGCGACTATGCGAAATGTGGAACAAACTGTGCTCCACATATTAAACGACTGCCCCAAAAGAAGTTTCTCTGATGCCGTCCACAAGCTGAGCAAGGCAACTCCTAGATTACTGGACTGGTTGAAAAATTTAGATAATAATAAACTCTTTAAGTATAATAATTATCCCAATTTTCCAATCCTCTGGTACTTCAGCTGTGGCCCATACTTAATTAAAAATATATGTAAGCATTTCTGTTCCATGGCTTCCTAGGGATTCTATCATTTCTGCTGTTATCCTATCATGGCCAGCAGATTTGCCTCTTTTGGCGCTTTTGATTGCTTCTATAATTTCTATCAATTGGAAGTCATTCTCCTTGTCCTTGGCCTGGATAGCATGTGCTCTATCTTCAGGTGGAACATTGTCTTTCCCTTCAGTGTTTGAAAGTTCTGTAAAATATTTTTTCCACCTTTGCTACCTACGCGATCCAAATAGTAGCAGGCACGCTTGCAACAAGGCTGACGCAAGATGTTCAGCGAATACCCCCTCTCTCGGCCTGACCCACCTGACGGTAGTCGCTCCGAAGAATTACCCCGCCGACTAGGTCAATGGATAGGAGAGCGTGTGTGTCCTGAGATCGCACGATGTTCAAAAGGCGCCACCGCATAAAAGTCCACGGCAAGGCGCACCCCGTATATACGGATGCGGGTAGAACTTAGGTGGCCTCAGACACAAGAGAGAGTTGTACCCCTCTAACCTTGCTGCTGCTAAATACGTAGAACTGTGCTCTCCCCAACACCAGTAGGGAGAGAAATCAAACACGAAAATAAATTCAACAATAAACTTTAATTAAAACAAAATAGTTCACAAAATTCCTTCGTATAAAGCAGTTCTCAATAAAACAGTATAAGAAATGGTCAATCGAAATTTAGGTTTGCCACCCCTTTACAAGTATATCAGATCAGGTTCAAAACAAGAAATACAAATAATTAAAGATCTAACAGAAATTTAAATTTAAAAGCTAGAGATTCGGATCTTACAAAAGTAGTTTTATGTATTAACAATTCAACTTGAATTCGTGAAATTCAGTATATAGAATAATAGAAAAATTGATTATGTAAATCAAATAAAGAAAAAGGTAATAAAATTAATTAATTGCGTCCAACAGACGAGGTTATGCCCCTCTGTATTAAGTGTTTAAAATGACAAGTGAAAATAAAGTGGCTTAAAACAATAAGTTGATACCCCACAAATTAATTAGCCACCGGGTATATCTATAAATTAAATAATTATCTACAGATAAAATAACAGAGATAACGCCTCAAATAAGCCTCAGGTGAAAGCTAAAATATCAAAAGCACAGGTACACCTGTTAAGTTAGCACCACCCTGTATACACAGGTGATTATTAAATGAACAAATAAATATTAATACGTCAATTTAACAAATCAAAATAAATTAGAACACAAGTTATGAATTCTCAACAGTGGTTCCTTACATAAACGTTTACAGATTAATAAACCAAATTTAGGTCTTGACGTAACTCCAAATAATACAGAAGCTCTACAGAAGGTACTGAGCCTTGTGATTGTAAAAGAAATAAACTACGGTTGCTAGATAAGCCAGACAACCTAATAATTAATATTATAAAATGTATATAAAGTAAGAAGTCAGGCGTTTAAATGCCTTCCGTACCAAATTGGTGGGTGAAGCCTGATATCTGTATACGGAAAGTGATTAAATAAACACCAATGTTACTCAGGGAAGGGTAAAGCCCCTCTCTGGAGTTCACAGAAGTTTTAAATTGATCACAAGCAAAACTCTAACGTATAACTCAAAAATTGTGTAATATTTTGGGCAACATAACCCTCTTTTAGACACGAATCTATAACTACACTTAGCTTGTCAAAAGGGGGTGCCTAGCCTTCCTGAAGACTTATCTTCCAGAAATTCCATCCTGTAGTTCAAGTGGCAGAGACGATTTCTCCAACCAAAATTTTCCGGTCCAAAATGGCCGCTTGGAATCCACGAGGGAAATCCTCGATAAAATTTTATCAAATACGGAAGTAGATGCTAATCACTCGGAATTTTAGCACTAATTACAAATCAATCCTAAAGAAGAAGATACGAAATAAGTAAAGTTCCAAAAGATAAAATTAATTCTTACCGCAGATACAGCTTCTTCGCACAGAAAAATACAAGCTAGCGCTATGATGACTTAAGGATAAGTGAACGGGAAAAGTCCGACGTGTTTCAACAAATGGCGGACGAACGTCACCAAAATGTTCGGAAGATTTAAAAGAAGGAAAATAAATGCTCAAAATCTCACAAACGATTGAAGATCGTTATAAGAGTCTAACAGAACACATTTCGTCAATTAATTGATTAGCAGAAGCCGGTAATTAAATTCCAAAAGATTACCTCCAACGTACAGATCTCTGTAAATGGAAGAACTCAAAATGACGGAAAGAGGGCGCTTCCAACGAAAGTAATAAATTAGGCAAATTAAATCAGTAAAACAAGATTAATCAAAAGGAAAATGCGTCTAGACGGTCTTTAAATTCAAAATAAAAATTACCACAACATAAGAGTGGGAACGGAGTTACATAATACGAGATAAAGCGAATTACGGCGTGTATGACTAAGCGGAAAATATAAGTTTTAAAAGGCGGCGATGCATTAAAGAAAACAACTTTAGAAATAACTTGAACAAAAATAGATGGCGCATAACTAAACGTGGATAAAAATCATTTGAAAAATTATAGGGTCGGCCAAAATAATCGAACCTGAAATAAGAATTTGGAGGAATTAACGTTTCGAAAGGCTTAAAAGGCATAATAATTAACAATCTAATAATATAAAATAGAATAAAACGTACCTGTTGAAAAATAAGAGGACCAAATTGACTTGAAGAGCTTAAAATTGAAGTAAATGGATTAAAAATTCCAGCATGAACGCAGAATGATTTTCTACACGTAACACCTTTGCATTACTTCATCGTGGCTATGACTTTATTATCTTGTGTGTTCACATGTTTCAGGTTGTGGCGTTTTCCCTTTCTCAAATTTTTTAATACCTTGAAGAATAATTTCTGGTTTAATCGGCTGTCTGCATTTTTCTCCCAAATTCTTCCTATTATTGTTGTTTAACCATATCTTTAACTTTAATTCTATGTTACTCATACTCTGAGTAGCTTTGCTTTGTTTTGTCTAACCCTAACATAGATTCAGTAAATTACCCACGTTTGCGTCTATTGACAATTTAATAACTCAGTTGGTACTCCTTATTTTTACTATCGCATGATCAAAAAGTACGAGATATCTATGAAATTATTTATGTCAATTAGTTTTGACATTTACTTGACAACTTTCAAGTCAGCTGGTTATAAAATATACATAAAATGCAACTAATTACCATAACCTAAAATTTATTTTATTTGTGACTTACGTGTACTTCAAAGTACAGAAGTAAATAATTCTATAGATGGTTTTTACACTTCATGGCTATCGCGATTCAAAGACTTTTTGTTCATATTGCAGTGGATTTTTCCCCGCAAACATTTTGAAAAACATTATTTTATGATTGAACTATTATTTTTGATGCCAGTGTATATTTTTGTGAAATTATGTTGGATGAATACTGACTTTATTTTGATTTATTTTTGACTTGTGTTGTAGTACGCCAATTTGTCATGCTATATCCGCAGACACGTTTTGTTACTCGAGTGAGAGAGTCGCATATTAGAAGATAAAACACTTTGTCTTTTATTTTCAAGTAATTTCGGTTTTTGTTTTTGTATTCATAGTGTTTGTGATTGCTGAAGTCATTACCGAATTTATACGAGTTTGTATATCTCGTAGTTTTGATTTAATTAAACTCCTACTCGAGGTGTCTCTTATATTAAGAAAAAAATAGTTTTTCGTAAGTTGAATTTTATATTATATCATATTACTTCTTTATTGAATGCATTTATTATTGTATTATTGATTGTATGAATTTCTATATATTTTAATATTAATTAAAATATAAATGATAAAGATAGTTTTTCGTTTCAAGTAATTTTTTGTAACGTTAAATTCAAGAACGTTTTAGATTTCAGGGTTGGTGTTTTTGTACATGTGGTATCGCGCATGTGTCAGAGATTTATGTCGGTCTGACAGGTTTATCTGTTTACGTTTGAGTTTGTTTATCAGGGGTGAAAGAAAAAAGTATCTTTGCAAATTATTTAGATTTAATTTAGTTCGGAAGTAATCAGAGGACGTTTGGATTTGTTTTGCGGTCATTTTCAACAAATTCTTTTACTAATTGAATTGATTCGGCATTTACTTGATGAAGATCCATAATTAAGAATAGAAATAAAACTACAGTTTTAATCTTCACTAAGTTAATGTGTGGATGCGGTAAGATATATGTCGGTCAAACAGGAAGATCGTTGGAAAAACGCATTGGCGAGCATTGTTCTTCGTTTAAAAATAAAAAACAATATTCTACTTTTGCGAATCATCTATTAGAAGAAAACCACACTTTCGATAAAAATTTTCAAATTCTGCATTTAGAAAATAAAGGCAAAAAATTAGATTTACTGGAAAGTTTAGAAATCAATAAATTAAAACAGTCACAAATTTTATTAAATGATAAATTAGATTTAAATAACTCGCCTTTATGAAATTTATTTACTTAGAATCTGTTTAGACGATAATACAAATGTATATGTAGGTTATTAAACAAATTTATGCGTAAACATGTTTAGTACCCTATAATATACAGTTAGGGCCGACCAGATGGGCCACATTCTTTCACTACCGACAATACTTGTAATTCAGAGATTTCTTTAAAATATTTTAAATACCATCCTCCTTGATTTTATAGATACATATATATATATATATTTTTTTTTTTATTTAGTTTGTAACGTACTGTTTAGAGGTAAACACCTGAGGAAGCCACTGTGTTGGCGAAACAATTGTCTTTTACGAGTAATGATTAAAAGTGAAGATTAAAACTGTAGTTTTATTTCTATTCTTAAATTCTTTTACCTCTAAGTGTAAGTTTGTATTACACATTTCTTTATACTTTATAAAGAACAATTTTTTCTTTTTTATTTTTAATATTAAAGATTCATTTGAGTAAAATTGTGCATATTTTTATTACCTTTCGACTTGTGTGCTTAACAATAACTTCAGTAAAACTAACAATATTCACAAATAAATTTTGTGTGGCGCCTGATTGTGATTTTAACTCAATTATTTTTCCACGTTTTCCATTGGAAACCCGGAGAGGAAAGCAGTCCCATTTAAAGAAAGTAACCGACTGAGTATCTAAGCTGAACAGAGTTGGTGTGAATAGTGGTACATTCAACTACGAACTTCACTATTCATAGCAATATGTTATAATTAGCTTACGGATTATAATTTAATTTAGTTTCTTACACTGTACTTTATTATTATATTGCCTTCTTAATGAAGAGATCTGCTGGACAATAATGATAATTATTGTTATTATTATTATGACTCCAACATTCAACTGACATATACAGTAAATACAGTATACAGTAAATACAGTAAAAAGATTCGATTATTTGCATAATTTAACTAACAAATAAAACAAATATTAAAAACATAAATAAAAATTTATTAATACAAACAGAAAGAAAATTATGTACAAAAAATAACAAAAAACAAAATAACAAAAAAAAACAGTGAGGACTAGGTGTTATTTGTAACAAAGAATGGTAACATTCTAGGTGCAGTTCTTTATTAATACCCTTCGTGGCCACCTATATCACCACCTTGGTCATATCCTCCACCTCCGATATCACCATATCCGGCTGCGGAAGCGCCTTCAGCATAGCCCTGGCCGCCCGCGTCGGCGTGACCACCTCCGAAACCACCGCTGAAGCCTCCTGACCAATCGGAACCGCCTCCAGACCAATCGGAACCGCCTCCGGACCAATCAGAACCGCCGCCGCCGCCGCCTCCAGACCAATCAGAACCGCCGCCGCCGCCTCCACCTGAATGACCTAGAAGGGCAGGACCGTGGCCGCCTCCAATGCCACCGCCATAACCACCGTCGCCACCGTGTCCGAAACCACCTCCGTGATCGCCAACGCTGCTAGAAACTAGCTGACCTTGATCGACGCCACCGCTATAACCAATCACCTTGAGACCGCCGCCTCCGCCATCGCCAACGTGCTTGACAACTGTGTGTGTGTGGTGTACTGTCTTCACTTTAAATGGAACGTGAATTACGACGTGTTTGTGTCCTCTGAAATAAATAAAAATATTTTAAATGTTTTTTTTTTTCAATTTAATTCAAAGAAACTCAATGTGACGCGTAAAATAGTTTTTTAATCGTAATATTTCAGAGAAAAGATTTAAAGAAATTTAAAATAAACAAATAAATATTTATCAATAGATTATACGTTAAAAAAAGTAGAAACTGATTTTTATTAACGTTTCTATATTTATAGACCTGGTATCAATCCATTCGATGTTTTGACTTACGCCATTAATTTTCATCCATATGAACCAAATCAACAACACTTCTGGCTCAAATTCATTACTATAAAATAGAATTGTATTTAAAAGTAAACTGCTTTAAGATTATGTTTATATCCTAGATATTCTAAATTTTATAAAATTCTTTATTCGTTAGCTAAAATTAGCTATATTTATTAAAATAACTTCTATCATCATCTCATGACATGTAGGTTACTTATTTATTCAAAGAACCAAAATATTCAACAACAAATCGTGCCAGTCTGAATATAGAAAACATAAAATGCATTTATTTACTGTAAAAGCTTATTTAGTATAGAAGAACCATAGCAAATTTAAAATGATCAAATCTCCTTCAAATAATATTTTAAGATGCACTAAATGGTACCAATAGAAGACCGGAATAAAACTCAACCTGCATATTGTAAAAATACACAACCTATGATGTTCATTCGTTAAGAAAAAGAACTGATAAGTCTTACTCATGTTTCATGACAATGTTTTAACATTATTTGATTTACGCTTATATTTAGATGCTGTGTAAAATTTTGACAATTTCATCTGCTTTTAATTACTTTCAATAAATGCTTTTTTTCTAGGTCTGAGTTCGATCTTGAGCAACTATATCTAATGCAACGTATGCGAGGTACTTAATTTAGTTTCTTTCTTTCAAAAAAATTCTCTAGACATTCAACACATGTTGCTGGGATTGTGAATTCAGATGTTGTCCAGGCATATTTGTAATAAATGTAAATTCATAACCTATAACCAATAAATAACTTAGAGATAAGGTTACTTACTGAAAATGTATTAAAAACAGTTCTTTGTGTTAAGAAAAGATCAATTATTTGCTAGGTAGAAAAAAAAACTAATTAGAAAAGCAATAAAACGAAAATAAACCAAAGTAAGATGTCAAACGTCAAAATTTAGTTATTCGAATATCGCAGTACAGGAGTGTTATGGCGGACGGATGATCGCATGTTATCTCTGTCTATCTTATTGGTCTTACTGCGAACACAACTCCACATTTTCGTTTCAGTGTTTTATCTTTGTTTAATCATTGGCCTTTGAATGAAATGAGAATGCATACATTGCAAGTGCCCATGTCCGTGATAACGCCACGCAATTAATGAGTTAATGAGTTGAATTTATTTCAATTCAAGTTAATTTAAATTCATTTAACTACATTTCATTGGCTTTATTACGACTCTGGCGAAATATATTTCACACTCCGTCTGTTTGCATTGAAAGACGTACAAGCAGACAACTTTTATCAATACCATCGCGCTAAAACAATCATATATACTGTTAAGTTGATCGATTGTACATTGTCGGCACCGATGAATCACACCCGATACGGGATAGCGCCGGTTCCGCAGTCTACTTATAACAATAATAATAATTAAAAATTATATGCTCAATAGAACTACATTAAATTTACAGGAAAATCATGCAATAAAAAACATTATACCAAACTAAACTACCATAGTTTATAAAATTACATGGGATGTTTCCAAGGTGCTGGAAATGTAGCTATAATTTTTTGATTCTGTCAATTTTCATCAATATTACAATGTAGTTTTCAAACACAACCGCCATTTAATTGAGTACATTTATCGCAACGATAAATTAATTGTTTTAAACCACCCTCAAAGAACTTTTTCGGTGTCTCCTCAACCCACCTATTTATGGCACGTTTTACGTCAGTTAAACTCTCAAAACGAACACCCAGTAAAGGTTTTTGCAAATCTGGGAACAGATGAAAATCACTTGGTGCGAGATCCGGTGAATAAGGTGGATGCGGAAATAAAATGTTCAAAACATCCTTCGGTTTTCTTACGGTGTGCGGTCTTGCATTATACTGTTGCAATTACGGATGCTTATGCAACTTCTCAGGCCATTTTCTGATAAGTGCCTGATACAGTGGTCCGGATAATAAGTTTGAATAATATTCTACGTTAATTGTAGTACCTTTCGCCAGGTAATCCATAAAAATAATCCCTTCGCAATCCGAGAATAACTGCATGCGCCTTAAGTCTAGATCCTTCTTCGGGTTTACGCCATTCTATGGATTGACTTTTGGTCTCAGGATTGAAATAAGAAATCCACGTTTCGTCAGTGGTTATTATCCGTTGCCAAAATCCATCAACGCAACAGGCTAACAGCTCTTGAAGTTGACGACAAGTGTTTCCGGTCACAAGAGTCTTGGCACCCAGCTGGCTGAAATCTTGCTTACGCCCAAACAATCATATAAGATCTCATGAAGTTGTCGTGTATCTATTCCTAGGCGTACACTAATTTGAGAAATAGAAACGTCTGTCCTCTTTCAGTAGGTTCTCCACGGCAGTAATTTTTCTTTCATTTACCGACGTGTTCGGGCGACCACTGCGTGAATCGTCTTCTAATGCAGTTCTACCACTTATAAAACGATCGATCCACCGATATACAGTACTCTTAGATTATGCAGACTCACCAAACACTCCTTGCAGACTCTTTCCACAAAAAGAAAATTATTGCTCTTTGAGATTTAGTCGCGTCTTCCATGGTAGATGAAAATGTGTCTATATCGGTCGAACACCTGGATAGCTGCATAAACATGTCAAGACTTGTCCACCAACAGCATTGCCTACAAGTTCTGCGTAATTTAATTAGAGCACAATTCCCATAACTTTGGAAACATCCCTCGTATAAACTAAATCAAGCAAAGAGACTGATCTTTATTTATCTAAATCAAAATAAATATTCCTATAAATAAATAGCTGTTATTATCCATCATATTTATTTGATCTAAATATGTGTTTTTTGTTATAATTTTTAAAAAATATTTTCACTGATTAATCTTATCTATCTATCGACCAACTTGAAATTTCAACGGAACATTCGAAAATAATAATCGTAACATAACCTTAAATTAGGATAATTAAAAATTACTGAAAAGCCATTTCCATCAACGGGAACGTACAGACGCGTTTCGCTCTAATTGAAGCTTATCAATGTACGGTATCTCGAAGATAGTCCTGGCTTTTCAATTCTCTACTTTGTGTATATATAGTTACTATATATACACAAAGTAGACACACACACAATATGTGTAATACACAAAGTAGAGAATTGAAAAGCCAGGACTATCTTCGAGATACCGTACATTGATAAGCTTCAATTAGAGCGAAACGCGTCTGTACGTTCCCGTCGATGGAAATGGCTTTTCAGTAATTTTTAATTACCCTAACAACCAGCAAGATCGTAGTCGCGACGAGGTGTGTTATACATGCTAGTACAAACTTGGTTTGTCGGATTGTAGTTATTAATGCATCACATAAAGCGACATTGACATGTAAAAATGGGATTTAATATTCATTAATTCTCATTTGCAGTAAGTTCAGAATGTTAACTATAACCTTAAATGTTTTGAAGTATGAAAAGTGTAGTCATTTTTCAATTTCAAATAAATTAATTGGTAATCCTTGAAGAGTAGAAAATATAGATCACTTACAACTAGTAATAACGGGTGTTCAGAAACATTCGAAGTCAAGTGGGCTCTGAACAAAAAATCGTATATCTTTACTTAAGTATCTGATTTGTAATAATTATTAAATGTCAACTGTTGTCTGTCAAGAATCAATCTATCTCAGACATGACTTCATATTTTCAAGGACTACTTTGACTTCGAATGTTTCTGAACACCCATTATATGAATGTGTATATGAAAAAAGAAAAAAATTACCTAAAAAAAATTTTATTTTATCAAAACAAAATGAAGAACGGAGAGAAAAGCAAATTCAACTTTTTTCTCGTATAACCACATATTTTTTGTGAATTTGATTTAACAAAATAGAAGTTTTTAATCATTTTCGCTATGTGTAGTAATTTCAATGAGATCTCTGACGTATGGGATGTAAATTTAATGCACCTTAATAGAATCATTCCGATTGCTATGCTACAGTTTTCCTAAAATAATTTTCTCAATTTCTATCTTCTTTTTTCTCTTTTCCTTTCTTTTTCATAAAAGATATTTATATTTGTAAAATATGTTTATCTTATTTTCATTATGAATTTGGGTTTTGTTATGGAGTTATAGGTATTTAATTTTTTACTAAGTATTTGTCTGATTTATACAGTGATGGGCAAATATGTAGAACCATATAAATATCCGTTAAATTTAAAAAAAAATATGAAGTATTTTTTAAATATACAGGGTGTTCAAAAATAATTATGTAACGTACTAAAGTTATACTTTTTTTTTTAATCGAACGCTCTGTATTTGTTTAGATTTTAGGATTCTCTACGATAACACGATATCAACAAATTATATCACTTTGGGGTCTAGAGATTTACATGCAAACAAATATCAGAATTTTTAGAATATTTATCTCGGTATTTTCAAAATCATAAATATTGCTTGATACTTAGTTATGATCATTTAAATAAACACCTTTACAATTCGAAATATGCGTACTAAAATTTCTTTTATTTCTTCGTTTGTTGTGGTGAATGAAAAAACAATTTTTTTTTGTTAAACAAATAGTTTACATGTTTAGTGTATACGTGGACGTCGTGTAAAGTTGGTGCGTTTTCATATGTGTTTTAGCTTTACTGTACCCCTTGTGTGACACTTTGATTAGTGGTTTTACCTACTGATGATGACAACTTAGTTGTCAAAATACGTATTTAGGATATGATTAGTAATTGTGGTTTTTTGAGAAATAGTTTACGTGAATATTACAATCTTTAAATTTTATCATAAAGTTTAGTAGTTGGTGCCATTTAGAGTCGAAAGCAAAAAAAAAGTAGACAAGAGATCGCGTGCTTTGTAAACCTGGCTTTATTTACTCGTCATTAGTGTCAACTCGTTATTCTATGGAATATCAAATAATTATCAAAACATCTTCTGTCTGGTTAATACGAATAAAAATACTAATAAAAAAACATGAAGAAATATAAGCATTAATATCTGGTTATAGAGCGGTTTTTGTTTAAAGCTTCTTGCAATCTATTTGGAATAGAGTTTATAAAAGTTGGTACACATATTTTGATTTAGTACATTCTCCCATGCTGTGAGAACTATTTCTACCAGTTCTTGTCTATATTGAGGTCTTCGATTTAATTTCTTTATTTCTTTGATCATCAACTCCCACACATTTTCGATAATATTTAAATCAGGACTTCTTGGCGGAAAATTCAGCACATTAATATTATTTTCTCTGAACCATGTTTTCACTCTGTTTGATGTATGGATGGGACAGTTATCCTGTTGAATTATAAAATTGCGATTTGGAGAAAATGGCTCCACTGAAGGAAACATTACATTACTTAGAATGTTGATATAAGACTCTGAATTTAAGTTTTCTTCTATTTCCCATAAAACACCAGTTCCGTGAATTGAAATCCAACCCCAAAAATTTACTTTGAAATTTTCTGTATACAAATTATGAATAAAGTTTTCGTCAAATCGTCAATCGTGAAATAATTTTTCATCTATAAAAATTACAATAACCCAAAACTGTCTGTTATTTATCAGATCTTCAAGTGCATATCCTACACGAGCTTCTTTGTGGGTCGCATTCAAATTAAGTTTTTCGGCAGTTTTATGGCATCGCAAATTAGCTTCTCTAATTCTTCGTCGGGCGGTAAAAACAGAACCCGCAAAGTTACTTATATCAGCTATTCACTGCTGAAGAAAACGGATTGTCAGTAAGCACATTTGTGAGGTGGCAGTCTTGCTCAGCTGTCGATATTCTTTTGCGGCCAGAACCAGAAATTCTACAAATTTTATAGTGATCTCGCCATTTTTTAATAATTTTAAAAGCTGTGCTTTTAACGGGTGTTCAGAAACATTCGAAGTCAAGTGGGCTCTGAACAAAAAATCGTATATCTTTACTTAAGTATCTGATACTAATTTGATAACCTATAAAATTGTGTTAAGTAAATGTATCAATCTATCTCAGACATGCCATCATATTTTCAAGGACTACTTTGACTTCGAATGTTTCTGAACACCCGTTATTTATATTATTTCTTTCAGCAATTTAACGTATTTTTAAACCTTTACTCAAATTTGCAATAACATTGACTTTAATATATTCATTTATGGAAGGCATCTTTATAATAGTTTGATATCAACTGTAAGGTTGTCAGTTTTGATAGATAAACAAAATGACTTTGAAGCCGCTCTTACACTAATTATTTTGAGAAAGTCTATAACAGAAACCTGTATTTTTCTCTACTTTTTTTGTCATTAAAAATAAATTAATAATTGTTGTTTGTCAATAATGGTTGAGTTAAATGAAAGAGAAACAATACAAATATTAATGAAGATCGGTTTTGGTGACAGGGCAAGAACTCATCAGTACGTAACATTTTTAATGCTATATACATCCCAATCGGCAGCTAATTTCGCGTTCTGTTGTTGCCAAAACTAAGAAGATACGACATAAATGGTAGTGTTCGCAATTTGCAAAGAATTTGTCGTACAAATTCTGCTACAAATTATATTAATGCGTAAGATATAACCATATCTGTAGGTAGATGAAAATCCACATTTATCTACAAACCCACGATATTACTCGTCGTTCAGTAGAGAATTTTTAAAAAAGAAAAATACCTTTCCTTATAAAATTCGGCTCGTTCAAGAACTGATTTCGATAGAAGGCAAGAGCTTTGTGAATCAATGATGAAAATTAGTAATCGATAACAAGTCTGTAAATAATATAGTATTTTCGGATGAGGCAACCTTTTATTTGAACGGTACAATTCATAAACGTAACTGTCCGTATTGAGCAAAGAGTAATCTTCACTAGATACAAGAAGCGCATACGCGACAACCTAGAAAGCTTAACGTTTGGGCTGATATTTGTAGAAACAGAACAATAGAGCCTTTTTTATAGAAGAAACATCTGGTTGCAGCAGGATAGGGCACCCCTTCACTATTCAGTTATCGTTCGAGATCAGTTAGACTGAACTTTTGCCCACAGATGGATCGGAAGTAGAGGCGAAATTGAATAGCCTGCACGTTCCCCCGATCACAATCTACTAGATTACTACTTATGGAGCTATCTAAAACAGAAAGTGTATTGTATCCGATCTAGAGATTTGCAAGATTTGGCTGAAAGAATTAATGAAGAGATACGAAGCATTCCACCAGACATCATGGCGAGGGTTACAAGAGAATTTACAGACAGATTGGCGCCAATTTTGAAAATCTCATAAATAAAATTCAACTTTGTTTGTATTACCAGTTTTATTTTCGTTTCCTTATTAATTAATAAATAAAATATACTTTAGATAACAAGAAAAAAATACATTCAATTTTTTGAACACTCTGTATATTTAAAAATACTTTTCATCCCTAATTTTCGTGCCCAAAATTTTATTGCAATATCTTTTTTAATTTAATCTGTCATTGGTTCCACACATTTTCCCATCACTGTATATTTGTCGTCGAGTGTATATTGGACGCCGTGTAAATTAGTTGGTGCGTTTTCATATGTGTTTAGCTTTACTGTACCCCATGCGCGACACTTTGATTAGTGGTTTTTACCTACTGATGATGACAACTTAGTTGTCGAAATATGTATTTAGGAGACGATTAGTAATTGTGGTAAGGTTATATACCTTTTTTGAGTTTTTTGTATATTTGTCCTGTTATTGGAATATGTAGTTCTGTTGGACAGCACTTAAGTAAATAAAAATAAAGAAATATTGGAGTGATCATAAAAAACACGATCAGTATATTTACAATGTGCAAGGAAATTATTTGTGGAAATTATATGAGGAAAATTATTTGTGCTATAACTGCACTATTTGCTTGCAATCGCTAATCTCATCAAAATACCAAAACTACGAGTATAAGAGATTTCTGTTAATAAATTGCCTCTAGTAGAAGGCAAACAAAAAGTATTAAGACTTCTCGACCTGAACTGAGAAAACGAAAAATTTATTTATAAAAAAAACACAGAAAAACTCTAAATACAGTAATTGCAGGGAAGACAACAGGCATCGATGTTGCACAAAAACTGCAAATCTACGCGAAACCACACCCATCTGATGTTTATAATTCCGATCAAACTATTACCATATTAAAGATTCGTATTCCGATAGCGCTAAAGGAACTGTTCAAATTATATAGTAAATGATTTACAATTGCGCATAATGAATCCCAAACATCTCCTAACAGGCGAAATTATGCCAACTGTTCAAATTATATAGTAAATGATTTACAATTGCGCATAATGAATCCAAACATCTCCTAACAGGCGAAATTATGCCAACAACATGTATGGTAAAACGTAGCTCTCAAACCCCTAACAATTTCGCAGCGCAAAATTTAAATATTCAAGGGTTAGAACGACCATTAAAAGTTATTATCTTGCATTTAGCAATATTTAAGACGCTATTAACAAGATACCATTCGATAATTCTTCTCAGATTGTTCAGTAAAGAATTAAAATGATTACAGCAAGTAATTCAGTAACTTAAACAGCTGTAAACAACAAGTTACCTAGAATTATAAGACTAGCGATGTTATTAATATAAATTTAAAAGTAGAGGTCTAATGAAAAGTCTTTCTTTGGAGACTGTGGTTAAGTAAAAACTTAAAAAAGGTATATTAACCCCTTACCACAATTATTAATCGTATCCTAAATATATATTTCGACAACTAGGTTGTCATCATCAGTAGGTACCTACTGATTATGACAACTTAGTTGTCGAAATACGTATTTAGGATACGATTAATAATTGTGGTAAGGGGTTATATATCTTTTTTAAGTTTTTGGAGGTCCAATATTGAACCCCTGCGTCACAGTATTATTTCAGCAATAACCATTAAATTAAAGCAAATGTAAAGAAGATGCATGGCTAAATGTGGTAACAATGTCACGAAATAGAGCTTTCGCATTAGGACATATTTAAATATGTACTGATTATTTACTGTAACGACTTTCACTTCGATGCTTGCGGAAAAAGCATATGCGTATACACGTAGAATGCCTATATCTACAGTGGCTATGGTTCAGTCTGAAAAATTAGCACTGACTTTCTCTGAATTTTAAAAAGTCCTGTGTTAGCAAATGAAATTTCCATATTTGGATGCTACATATATGTAATTACAGGTAAAGTATGCTGTATTTATGCTCGTTAATGTTTTGTTTAACTTTCACGTAACGAAATCCCTGTAATCGAAACCAATTTAAAATGCGTATAATTAAGATACTAATCTAATTTTCACTTTTTCTACTTTTGCATTGATATATATTTTATAGAAAAGTGACTGGAACCGACCGAATATGTACTGAAGTTGTAAAAGTGGGTGTGACAGAATTAAACAGGGGAATAGTGAGAGAGACGTTTTTCAAATTGAGCGCCTTATTTTAAAAATAAATAAAATATAGATGGCGCACTGAATTCGTCTAGGTTAGAGTGCCTGTATAATATATAGATAAGAGTGAAGACATATTAGTAGACGCGTTTGTATTGGCTGATTTATCTTGGTTCCAACGGTCATGCGCATTTGGTTAAAAATAAAAATTGTTTTGTTCAATGGTTTAATGTTATAATTTTTTGAATATGTTACATTGTTTTATATAAAATCATTTCAATTTATAAAAATATTTATTGTCGGTAAGGGCATAATTGAATACATCTATTCATATATTGTGATAGACAGGAAAGACAATTTTAAGAGATTTATAATCAAAATATACATTTTGATAATTGTTTAATATTACAGAGATTGTAATGGTAGGTTGTTGTGCTTTCGCTTGCCAAAATAGAAGTGAGCAGGGTTTCATGATGATGCATTTTCCTGTAAATAAAGATAGAAAGACACAGTGGATATGCAAATTAAGAAGAGCTAAGTGGATTCCTACACAAAATTCGAGATTATGCGAGGTATATTTGCAAAGTTTATAAATAATATAGTGTTTAAATAAGGAATGGCATTGTTGATTTTCTGAAGGACAAATCAAATATCAGTATAACCTATTTATTCGAAAATAATATTTACTTCGTTCATTAGTTCTATTATTTTGTTCATATTTCAGGTACATTTTGATGCGGCTCAATGGGAGGTTGCCCGATGTGATGGAAGAAGAAAATTAAAGCATAATGCGGTACCAACAATATTTAGTTTCAGTATTAACAAGTCAATTAAAATGCCACCTACAGAACGACAATCTGTAGAAAAGAACAAAGATGATAAAAAATGTGAATCTACAATAATTGATGTTTCTATTTGTGATGTAAAGAACAATAGTAAAGAGTCTACAACTACAAATATAACTAAATCAGATTTATTACACCATAGTTCCAAAGAATACTCATACGAGCAACTAAAACAACTTCTTCAGAAAGAAAGACGACAAGTATTTTTGTTACGCAAACAGAATAAAATGTATAGGCAAAAATTATACATTCAGAAAAGGCAATTTAATGAAAAATTAAGGAAAAGTGAAACCAATATTTCTCACATTTTTAATGAAGACCAATTAGATATCCTGACAAGAAAGCCAATGCACTTTAGGAAGTGGTCAAATAAAACTGTAGAAAATGCTCTGGCTTTAAAGTTTGCTTGTGGTAATAATGGATACAATGCACTTCTTCATCAAAAATTACCCTATCCTTCCATCCGAACTCTATGTCGAAGGCTTGAAAATTTAATAGTGGTATCCTTGAAGAAGTTTTCAAGTTTCTTAAGGTAAAAGTTGACAGTATGGTGGACTCTGAAAGAGATTGTATGCTGGGAATTGATGAAATGGCTATTACTTCTAGTGTGGATTATTGTATGTCCACCAATTCATACATAGGGGAAATTACATTACCAAATAGTTCTGGTGTTGCTACACATAGTTTAGTCTTTGCATTAGGAGGTATTACATCTCGTTGGAAACAAATAGTAGCCTATTATTTTACAGGTAATTCATCTGACAGTTCAATTCTGGCAAATATAATACGTGAAGTAATTGTGCATACAGAAGCTATTAAGTTGCGAGTTCATGCTGTAACATTTGATATGGGACCTACAAATGTGGGAATATGGAAACAATTTGGAATAACATGTGGCAAATACTCTAAGTTAAAAAATTATTTTGTACATCCTACTGATAATTCTAGAAAATTGTATTTCCTAGCTGATCCAGTGCATTTGTTCAAAAATATTAAAAACTGTTTAATCAACAATAAAACAATCCGACTGCCAGAATCAATAGTACACAAATATAAGTTGCCTGGAAATATAGTAGATGTAAATTACATAAAAGAATTTGCAGATTATCAAGAAAATTCAGATTTGAAACTAGCACCTAAGCTTGTTCCAGAATTACTACAACCAAACCATTTTAATAAAATGAAGGTTGGTAATACATCAAATGTAATTAACCATGATGTAAGTAGTGGTATAAAATTCTTATGTGAGGATACTGCGGATACTGAACCTATAAGTACAGCTTGGTTTTTGGATTTTATACATCGGTGGTTTAAAATTGTGACATCCAGAAGAACTGAGCTAGCATTGAGTAGATTTAATGAAACTATATATCAAGAAACATTGGAGTTTTTGGATGATATTTTGGAATTGTTTTGTAACATGGTTGTAGGGAGAATTGATAATAAACCAGGCACATGGAAACCAATTCAGACAGGAGTAATAATTAGTACTACATCAATAATTGATCTACAGAACTTATTCTTGAATGAAAAAAAATATACATTTCTCCTAACTTCTCGATTTACACAAGATTTTTTAGAAAATATATTTTCGCAAATTCGTTCCAGACAAGTTATACCAACCGCATTACAGTTTAAACATCATTTAAGGAATGTATGTGTTGCACAATATATACATCAGCATAGAGTACATAACTATAATATTGATGACCGACAAATTTTACCTGGATTTTTAGATACTCTTGAACATAATGATCATGAAAATGATAAAGAAAATTTAGAAAAATGCATTTTAACAGATGATTGGAAATATGTACATATTGATCTCTCAAATATGCAAGAAAATGTTCTTTATAATATTGCAGGATACATTATTTCTAGAATTAAAAAAAAGAAAGTGTGTAATAAGTGTTTTCCAACACTTGGATCCAAGAAAGTTGTCTTAAAAAGATATACAAAATTTGTGTCAATTAAAGAATATAAACCTCATGCAATGTATTATGCTAATGAAAAAACGTTCAATTTATTTACAATTATGGAGAAAATATTTTTAAGATTTGTTAATTCACATAATGTAAAAAAGATAAGAAATTGCAAACTTATTCTAAAAAAGGCTATTCATGAGGAATCTGATGTGATGATATATAATATTCCAAAATGTCACAATATTATGAACAAAATTATTGATATGTTCATCATATTTCGCTTAAAAATTTTTGGAAAGAAAATGAAGAATAAATTGAAAAAACAACATTGTGTTGACAGTAAGAGTATGTTTATGCGAAGTATTGTTAATAAAAGTAATATATAATAGTTCAAAGTGTAATGTAAGTAATATGTAAGCATTTAAAATTAATAAATATTTAAATAAATAATACTTAGCATTTTTTAGTCACCCTTATTCAGTAAGATTTGGATAAAAATATTTGCTTATTGGTCTTTATTTTCAAAGTATAGTTTATATAATAATTTGGGTTAATATTAATTTACAAGTAATATTACATATTTATAATTATGAATATATTTACTTTGAAAAATTAATATTTTTTGCGTAAGGCTTATTTGAAATTTGGAACCAAAATGGCGTCTATTTTTATCATGTCTTCACTCTTACTTATATATTATACAGGCACTCTAGTCTAGGTATTTTCACATTTACGAAGTGTGATGTATGACATTTATAAAAATGCATTCTTACACTATACAACAACGCGTTCAAACTGTTGAATTATTTTATGAAAATCAGTGTTCTGTGAGAAAAATGTTTTAGAAAATTACGTGAATTTTATGATTTACATTATCACATATCTATTAGTCGAATTATTAGAAAATTTCAAGAGACCGTTTCAATGGAAGATCAAAAAAGCGAAAGATACAGTCGTAGTGGTCATTTACAAGAGCATATTGATTTGATTCGTGAAAGTGTTGTTAACGCACCTGAAATGCCCAATAGTCGACGTTCACAACGAGTTGGACTCAGTGAATCAACAAGATGGCGTATTTTACGAAAGGATTTAGCTTTATGGGCATATATGGTTAAAATAACTCAGGAACTAAAGCCATTGAACCATGCAAAACGTCGTGCATTTGTCAATTGGATTAAAGAACTACAATTTTTCACAAAAAAAATCATATTTTCTGATAAAGCACATTTTCAAATTGATGGTTTTGTCAACAAACAAAATTATCGAATTTGGAGCGAGGAAAACCCACAAGTGAATTCATGAAAGACCTTTACATCCTCAACGAGTCACTGTTTGGTGTGCATTATGGTCAAGTTGTGTAATTGGATATTTCTTTCAAAATACTGCTGGTGATGTAACATTGAATGGTGTTCGATATCGTGAGACGTTAACTGAATTTTTGTGGCCTGAATTGAATGATATTAACCTAGGAGGATAGATGGTTTCAACAGGACGGTACAACACCTCATTCTGCTAATGAAACAAATGTTTTATTAAGACAAAAGTTTCCTTGAAGAATTACTTCAAGAAATGGTGATGTTAATTGGCCACCAAGATCATGTGATCTAACATCGTTGGACTATTTTTTTTGTAGTTACGTGAAAAGGCAGGTCTATAAGAACAAACCACTATCGATTCCAAAACTAAAGGATGAAATTGTTAGTATCATTGGTGAAATAGCGCCTTAATTATGTCGAAATGTAATAGAAAATTTTAACAAAAGAGTGAACAGCTGTGAAGCAGAAAAAGGTGGTCACTTGTCAGATATTATTTTTCGTGTTTAAATGTCACAACTGATACTACAATCACCAATAAAAGTTTTTGAAAATCAATCCAAATTATGGGTTTTATTTATTTTTTTAAAAATGCGCTCAATTCGAAAGACCCTTTACGATTTAATGGTTACAATTTGGAATGGAGAAATGGAACGATAATACCGCAACTCAAAAATGAAAATTTAACAAAATGCGTTAATTACAGAAGATTAACTTTGCTCAATATTACAAGATACTAACGACATTATTAAAGGAAAAATTTAATAAACATAAAATACGTTATTAGATTAGATGGTTTACTATAATTCTGGTAATACGATTGATATTTAAATGTTGAATTTTTATTCGAAAATATACGGAAGCAAGCCGATATAACAACAGTTTAATGTTTAGGTAAGAGCATATAATGCAACCTAAAAGACAATAAACAATTGTAGCTAGTGCAAATATTGTTTAAGATGTATTTTTCCACTTCTATTACATAAACATATTGATTTCTGTTAATTTATGACACTCGTTACTCACTAACATTCATAAGTCACGGAGAAAACCTCATAAGTCACAGGAAAAATCTCATAAGTCAAGGGCTGTTAGACATTCAAACGCACGATGCAGGTAAATGCTTATCAACCCATGGTAACGAATAAACTCAAATGAAAATAATCTTGATAATAATTCAATACCATCTATGGAATTTAAAAATTGTAATGTCAAAATAAATTTCTATAATAAATTTTTATAAATATGTGTAACCTTATTTGAAAATTAATTAATTAGAACACTCACTTCATATATAGAAGTGAAAAAACTATAGTATTCTACTCTCGTCTAAATGGACATTACTCACTCGGATAACTTAAACGTCATCCTCGTGACTAATGTCCATCTTTAGGCGTTCGTTGAATAATATACTATTTGATAACATTTGAATGTACACTTAAGCACACATAAATCTAGTATAAACCATTTTTGAATTTTTGTTTTGTTGTAATTCATTCTTGTAACGTTAAAATGACATTTGCAACTTTTTGATATCCAAAATGGCAAGAAAACTGACCCCGGCAGACAAAGTACAAATTTTGTTAAATTTAGAAAGTCGCACCATTAAACGAGTCGCAGAAGAATTTCATTGGAACAAATCTACAGTACTACAAGTTAAAAAAAAGATTTGAAAATGAAGGCAGTATATGTCGCAAACGAGGAACTAGTCTTAAAAGAATATCAACTGATGTAGATCACAATTTGTTTGAATATTTGAGAGAAAATCAAAAAAATTACAAAGCAAATTCATAGATCTCTTATAAGATTTACTGATAGAGGACAACTATGTGAATCTAATGAAATTACCTGGGAAAACATTGTTGAAAAACCTAATTTTTTAAGAAGTCTCATCGATTCTGTACCTAGAAGGTTAAGGGCAGTAATTAATGCGAATGGCGGATCAATTAAGTAATTGTTAAGTTTATTTGTGTGAATTATATTAAAAAATTACTTGACATTTGGTTTATCTTTCAAAAAAAGATTAATTAATAAACACTAAGCAATATTAGAAAATTTTGACAATTCTGACAAGTTAGGTTATACTAGATTTATGTGAGCTTAACTGTACTTACGGCCATAAATATCAAGCATTGAATCTAACGCTTATAAAACCAGTACAACTCTTATTAGCCTAAAATCAGAGTTTTTTAGTTGCGTAAACGGAGTAAATATATTCCTACAGTCACTTATAGACTTCATAGATTATACATACATTGCTAATTACATATAACTTTAAGTCAAATTTGCCTAGCTTACATTGATAATATGTTAGTGTACGGGTTTTATATGTTGAACAGTGTACAATAAGTAATCGAAAATGGATCAATAATATTGATTGATAAGCTTTCCAAAAGACATTACAATGTTTAAATAATTATTTATATGTTATATGGTATCTATAAAGGAGATATGTATTTATTGTCAACAACGTTTACAAAACAAAATGACAGATTTAATTGTATTTGGAAGTTAAAAATTAAAAAAATATGCAGTTAGAATAAACAAATATACAAGATGAATCAAACAATACGAAATACACAATATAAATACGATGAAAAATATAAATTGTATTTAGAACATACCAGCATCGAAAGCCAATGAAATATCCGTATTATGATATTTTGTTGTTAACGAAATTCAATTGGTTACAGGGTTATAAAACATTTACGATTTAACACAAGAACACAGGTTTTTAAAAAGGCAGGTGTTCATTTGGAAAACAAAGTTATAGAAGATTTTTATATGTCTGAAAAACTACAAGTGACAGTAATAAGACATTTATTTCTGTCTTCAAACATTGCCAACGTTGAAAAATGAAAAAAAGCGTATCAAAGTGAAGCTCACCTCGATACTGTTTTGGGTTTCATAATGAATTCATTACAAACGCAAAATAGAAAAAATAATTAAAAGCAATTCCTTTCAAAAAAATTACAATGAAAATAATATATTTAAAAAATGTCAAATAGCAAGAAATTATACTGGAAGAGTTTACAATTTAGAAGACACAATTATTAACAAGAAATACGTAGACGTGATCACATTAATCAAATATAAGTTGCATAGTTTAGTAACTTCAACATTAAAAATTAAAATCTAATTTAAAGATTATTTATCTACGACCATCCTACAATGAACAATTTATTTAATAAGTTTTCATCTGTAAAGAGCTACATTAAATAAATCGTGCGTAAATGAATTAAATCATGCGTAAAAACCCAATGTAAATTAAATGGGACTATCATTATTAAATGATTTCTGTTGACAACGACACCAAGCGACAACAAACAAAACAAAAGTGATTTTGTCTATTGTGCAGTCTGTAAATTACAATTTTTCAGTCCTAACGGTGAGAAACAACTAATTTATTGCGAATTCAATGGTATTTAAACACACATTTTGATTATTTAGAGAGATCATTATGGACGAGGAAGAATTTCCACCGTTGCAGAAGGTTATGTTGAAAATTCCCTAGAAAATAAAAAAGAAACATCGAGAAAAATCTTTGGAATAGGAAATCAACAACTTTAGCCATCGACATCTCAAACACACACTATTACAAGAGAAGTAGTAGTGCACCAAGAAAGAAAAGAAAATATTCCAAATGTAATAATTACTAATAATTAGTAACATTAATAACTGTACAAATTTGACAATTAATGTAAATTTGAAAAAGTTGACTTAATTATTTTTTTTTTAACTAGGTCGTAGATAATAGTATATTAAAAAACGAGTTTCATAAGGCACCATTTTGCCGCACGAGATCAGTTTAGAAAACGAGCCGCTTGCGGCGAGTTTTCTAAAGAGAGAGTGCGGCAAAAGGCCTTATGAAACGAGTTTTTTATACTATTTTTTCTATTTTGCGTTTTTACATTAATAAATTGCTTAAACTGGAATTATTTAGTTTGAAATTTCAGAGTTTAATTTTTATATAAAGCATGCAGTTGGTCACATTGATACTTGACATTTTCTAATTTAAATCTTGCTATCCGCGAAGTATATTATATTACATATTATTTACTAATTTTCGTTAACATTACTTGATACTTAATTTAAAAATATAAACATGAGTGACATAGAAACATATATATGTTGTTGTCAATTGTATACAACATACGTTGTTTGTATATAATACGGACATATATCATATCTGTCAAATGTACATAAATTCTTAAAATCAAATGACAGCAATGATATTTATTTCTGTATTCGAACAACGCCAACATCGAAAAATGAAAAAACGCGTATCGAAATGAACCTCATTTCGATACTGTTTTGGGTTTCATAATGAGTTCATTTCGAACGCAAAATAGAAAAAATATTGTATGACACATGTGTGTGAAAGGCTTTTATGCACTCCTTGTGATTAAAACACTCGCCTACGGCTCGTGCTTTAAACTTCGCAATTCGTACATAAAAGCCTTACTTTACACACTTGTATCATAAATAACTATTGTTTTGTACATATTATGGATTTCCAGCAAGTATCGGCCGATTCAATTAAAATTATTTGTTTTATAGATTACATGTTAAAGATAATATTTTGTTGCAATTATAATATTTGAATATACATTTATCTTTTTATCCATGTATTAGCAATTTACTTACCCCCCACCACCACCACCTCCACCGCCTCCTACGCATGTCTTTACCAATAAAACAAGTGCTAACGAGGCGATCTGCAAAAAGAATAAAATACAATATCGCTTATATTTAATGAAAAATAACTTTAATGCAAATATTTTTTTAATAAAACTAAAGGAAAAAAAACGTACGATTAATCGTGCGGCCATATCGTAACGAGTTGTATCTTCCCAACTCAATTAAGAAGTCACCTCTTCGCCGGTTGTGTGCGAATTGCGGTGATGTGAACGTCTTCCGAACCATTTATATGATACCATTTCGTGTCGAAATGAAAGGAAAAATTGGTGCAGTAGTGTTAAAGAGAAGAAAGCGGACCGAAAACTTTACCCCGTGAGACGACATCGTCGCTCTCTTCATCTCATTCTAGCACTCTTGAACTTGAATTTAGAGAGGGATTCCGCGTTAGTTAGTCACAGAGAGACAATGTCGGTCGCTTTTCTCTAGGTCGATTTGCAATACGAGCCGCTGGATGGACGTTGAACGCACCTTAGGAAACATTTTAAGAGATTACTCTTTAACCGGAACTTTCACACTTATTCACTTTTCTTAATATATTTCAGACACGGACGAAAGTAAAATTCTAAAATGACATGCAACTCTTCCATTAAAGGTTTTTTTTTTGTTTGTTAGTTTTACTGTTTTGGTCTAAGGAAGTATAATTGTTTCATCTGTTACTTTTCCTGTTGAAGATTTCTCATTTTCCAACCAGTTTTAGATTCAATGTCGTCGTTACTGCGCTGTAAAAGTGATATAAAAATATCTGTAAACTATTTTGATATAAATGAATCGTGTTGTGCAATTTTAGTGATTCTGTAAGTAAGAATAATTCTTGAAAATGAACAAATACTTTCAGGTAATAATACACCGTGTGCTTTACTTGTATTGCCTTATAAAACGTTCGTACCTACCACTTTTAACGTGCATCTCATCTACCATACACATAATTATATACATACACGATATCAAGACCTACACGCATGTTAATGATCACGAACTCAATATAATGTCTATAACATATTTATAATTCGTCTTAACCTTAAGCAAAAGTATAGGAGATAATATAGTGCATTTTATTTTTCTAATGATTCTAATAAAATTAAATTTTTACGTTTGTACCACATATCTATAGATAACAAAGATATAACCTCAAAATTTAAAGGAAATTTTAATAATACAAGCCACGAATGTACTTGCAACTGCGAGCAATAAATTTCCGTCGTCGATGTCATTCTTTGACAAAACGTAAGTTGCTGTATTGTGAAATGGTCGTAATGGTAATAACCTATAATTGAATATGTCACATGTTAATTAAAAATAATTCAAAAGACAAGACTGACAAACTGCAAATTTATAGAAAAAAATTTAATTGACAATAGATATGGAGTGAGCAACAAAAAAAGTTTTCAGAGTATGCCACGGACTAAATCAGTTATGTTTAGATTGATTAAGTGATTTAACCTACATTTCATACAAACGAGCCATCGAAAAAATTCATAATTGGAGTAGACTGTGAAATTGGGTTGGTACTTTAGCCACTTCCACATAATGACACATTACTACTTGATGCTTGACAGTTTCATTTGGACTAAATCAGTTATGTTTAGATTGATTAAGTGATTTAACCTACATTTCATACAAACGAGCCATCGAAAAAATTCATAATTGGAGTAGACTGTGAAATTGGGTTGGTACTTTAGCCACTTCCACATAATGACACATTACTACTTGATGCTTGACAGTTTCATTTGATTTCATTGTAAAAAAAGTTATGGCATTGAAATGATACTACAACAAAAAAGAAAACAATTTATTTAATATCGAAATCATAATCAAAATTTACATATAGCTACAGAAGTTGTTGAAAATGTTGTCCATTTACATCTAAACACAAACCAACTCTTCTCCGCAATCCAGTAAAAACTTTATGCAGCATTTGCGGTGAGTTGTTGATCTCTTCACACTTTTCTGTTATGCGAATTCTCAGTTGTTCCAGATTATGAATTGGCGTTGAATAAATCGAATTTTTGATGTATGGCCATACGAAAAAATCACATATGTTTAAATCGCCCTAGACCTAGTTTGATATGGGATTTCAGTATTCCTGCTTATTATTCTGTTATCAAAAAATTCTCTGAGATATTGAAGTGTTTCTCTGGTCGTATGTGCTGTTGCACATCTTGTTGGAAATACCCATTTTGTAATTCCTCATCATCCAGTTGATTTATGAATGAGCTGAGTATCTCATTGCGATATCGTGCAGCAGTAAGTGTCCCTTCAAAAAAAATGGGACCCACCAATCTTCTTCGACATATTACAACCCAAACACCAACTTTTTGGGGATGCAATGTTTTTTCAACAAAAAAATGACGATTTTCGGAGGACCAACACCTCATATTCTGTGAATTAACATATCCAGAAAGATAAAACCAGGCCTTATCCGTGAAAAAAACTGTGTTAAGGATATCCTGATTGTGTAGATTATTTTGAAACTATTGACAAAATTCCACTCGTCTTAAATAATCCACTGGATAAAGTTCATGAAAACATTGCAGCTTGTATGGATGACAATGAAAGATTTTTTTAAGTAAATTGGCACGTACCATAAGATAAATTTGTTTGTTGGGTCACTACTGAAATGGATGTTTTTGAAATTTCATCAATAATATGCTGAAGAGCTTCAATATTATCAGCTGTACGTTTAGATGGCCGTCCACTTCCAGTTTTTCGACCGACGCTACCAGTCTCTCTGAATAACTTTACACAATTTGTCAAAACATTGTAAAAATAATTGTAGTCAAACACTAATTCAGGATGTTCTTCACTAAAATCAGCCATGCATTCCGTAATTGAATACTGCCACTCGCCATTTACTTTCACACCTGTACGGAAGTAACATTCGATAATTTTTGCTTTTTGTTCTATGTTGAATACCATTTTTTAAATAAATTTAATTTTCTTAATAAGAGTTTTGAAAAATTTGACACAAACTTATAGTTTCAATGTCAAATAATCAATGTCATTATGTGGAAGTGGCTAAAGTACCAACCCAATTTCACAGTCTACTCCAATTATGAATTTTTTCGATGGCTCGTTAGTAATAGTTAGGTTAAATAAGAATTGTCAAATGACATTCATTAAGGTAATCTAAAAGGTGTCCCAACAGGAACTTGGGGATTTAAATTTCACATTATTTTCAAATAAGGTAATTTAGCAACCTAATATTTGGTATGTCATCTATAAACTTGTAAAAGTCATCTCACTCATCATGCAACGTTTCACGACTGAAGAACGTATCCAAATTGTTCAAATTTATTATGAAAATGGCCGTTCCATTACGAACACAATTCGTCGACTACGCGTTGTTTTTCATCAGAATCATATTCCCCGCAATACGGCAATTAGAAATTTAATGGCAAAATTTGAGCGAACTGGTTCTGTTCTTGATGTAAAGACACCACTACGTCCTCGTAACGTTCGGTCAGTTGAAAATATCGCTATGGTGAATGAAAGTGTTACCGAAAGTCCAAAAACTTCAATTCGTCATCGGTCATAGCAATTGGCCATCTCAAGATCATCTCTGCAACGAATTTTAACAAAAGACCTTCGGCTACACGCATACAAAATCCAGTTAACACAAGAATTGAAGCCCAGGGACCATCACCACCGCCGTATCTTTGCCAATTGGATTTTGGAGCAAACTGATTTTGATGACGAATTCTGTAAGCGAATCATATTCAGTGACGAAGCCCATTTTCACATAGGGGGTTACGTAAATAAACAAAACTGCCGCATTTGGGGGCGTGAAAATCCTCGAGAGATTATTGAAAAACCCATGCACCCACTACGTGTCACTGTATGGTGCGGTTTCTCGGCCAATGGTGTTCTTGGACCTTACTTTTTTGAAAATGAGAATGGAGAAGCAGAAACTGTAAATGGGGAGCGGTATCGACAGATGTTGAATAACTTTCTATGGCCTCGTTTGGAAGATATGGACCTCAACAATCTTTACTTTCAACAAGATGGGGCCACTTGTCACACTGCCAGGGAAACTCTAAATTTACTGCAGGAGAAATTCCCTCGCCGTGGATTTCTCGTAATGGTGACGTGGATTGGCCTGCAAGATCCTGCGACATAACACCGCTGGACTTTTTCCTTTGGGGTTTCCTTAAGGATCAAGTCTACACAAATAATCCACAGACAATTGATGAATTAAAAAATAACATTCGTGCGGCTATTGGCGAGATTAACTTGCATATGTGTGATAAAGTCATTGAAAATTTTAAAAAAAGAATCGCTGTGTGCAATAGAAGTCACGGTGGACATTTATCCGATATCTTGTTCCACATATAATTTTAGGGTTTCTATTTTATGTTTACGTTAATAAATCGTTGAATTTCTAAATACTACGCATGTTATTTGGAATTTAAATCGCCAAGTTCCTGTTGGGACACCTTATATAAAGACGGTTATTTGAAAGTTATTGAAATGTGTAAATTACAATAATTTATTATAAAAAATATAGTTTTTGTTTTGAGTGCTGTCCGTTTTAAAATTAAAAAATACCGAAAAATAAAAGTTGAAAACTAAAATCAAAAACCAAATCAGATTAAACAAATTATACCGTATGTCCCCGGATTAACAGTAGTATATATGTTGAGCACTTGTGAAATTATTACACTATTAAACTTAAATAAAACACCTTATATTTCACAAACAATAGTATATTAACTATATGTACATTTCATGTGCACATCATCAGTAGTAACTAAATTTAAAAGTATTATTTTTTAAATACATGTATAGTAAAAATATCTGTCTATTTTTTTTTTTGGTTAGGGGTGTAAAAATTACAATTATAAATGGTCAACAAATGGTCAAAAAACATGCATATAAAAATATAAAACTAAAAATAAAAATAAAAAATTTTGGTCGTATATTGTAATAGTGCCTGTTAAAATCTATTGAAATTCCAAGAAAGGACAAATTATGGGAAAGACCGTTACCTATGAAAAACAAGACAATGACTGTGTTTGGCATGTCGGGTTCTATTAAATAACAATATAGTGACGTGAAAAAGAAAAATTAGTTATTAGATACTGTAGGTATACAATTTAAAAGTTTATTATTAATAGGTGAAATGTCATTGTTTAAGAGGTAATTCTTGTATTTTTTCATATGTATGGCTTCCCACATGTCTAAATTTTTGCTATTACATTTTTTAATTAATTTTACATTATCTAAGCTGAAATTATGTCCGGTATCTAAATGATGTAGAGCTAATGCTGATTTATCTATTTTTTCCCGGATTTTATCCCGGATTAAGTTTACAAGAGGAAAGAAATTTTAATTTCTTTCCTCTTGTTCCTTTTTTTTTTTATATTTTTTACAAAAAATTCCTAAAAAAATTAAATTTTATGCTTGATTTCAAATGACCAAATCTGTAAATAGAATTTCAATACCACTTATGTATGTTCCAAAAATTTTGTTTTCATTTTTTTTATCGCATTTCATATTTTATTTTTTGTGGTTGAAGGCTTTGACTTGAAAACGTCAAACACTAATTTATGTGTCAAAAATAACTTCAAACTGTAATTCTGTAATTTTTTTGTGAAAATGTTAACGTTATCACAAAAAATATAGTAAATACAATGTTATCGTATTGGGGAAAAGAGCTACCGCCGCGTTGGAGAAAAATTTAATGAAAAATTTCCCAGAGTAACTGTTTCCCGTATGGTATAAGGAAGATGGTGAAGAAATTTTTGGAAACCGGTTCGTTCTGAATTTAAAGAAAAAGAAAATAGTACGTGATGAAGATGATGCTTCTACAGTTTTAATTTTGGATTTGGTGGAAGATAATCCTAAAGTTTCATTACGGAGACGGGTGCTTCGACTAAATATGAGCAAATCTCATATTCAAAGAGTTTTGAAGGAACGTTAATTATACCCCTATAAACCTATTTTTCACCATACATTAGAACCTAGAGATGATGAAAAGCGTCTTTATTTTTGCGTGTGGATGGGAGATAAAATAATGGAGAACTAAAATTTTCACAAAAGCATTGTACTTTCTGATGAAGCAACTTTTTCTAGCAATGGTACCGTTTCGTCACGACACGTTCGTTATTGGAGTGATACTAATCCTCACTTTAGAATTGCATCAAAACGTCAATATTTTGTTAAGATAACCGTGCGATGTGCTGTTTCTTACCATGGAATAATAGGGCCATATTTTTTTATGCTAATGTAAATCAGCACAATTATTTGGAAATGTTGAGCCACTTCTTCTGGGATTGTTTAAGTGAACTCTCACTTGCTTATCGGCAGAGGATGTATTTTCAACATGATGGTTGTCCGGCCCACCGTTCGCGCATTGTTGCTGCCTGGCTCTATCAAAAATTCGAAAATGGTTGGATTGACAGTAATGGTCCTGTTCTGTGGCCTCCAAGAAGCTCCAACTTAACTATTTCAGATTTTTATTTGTGGGGACGGTTAAAGCAACTAGTCTACATGGAAAACTTGCCTAACAATGCACTATAGGTCAAATAGCCACTTTTTCTGTGCTAAATTAATAACTTCTTCAAAACCATGGTATTCAAACTAAAACCTGTAGGAATTTACTATGTAAGAATAAATCTATTAAAAAATGCAACTTAACCCATTAGCGACCAAAAATTAACCCTTTTGCAACCATTAATGTAAACATTATACGTAGTATTCATTTATTTATTTGAATTAAACTACAATATTCAGTAATTGCTTAAATCTAATTCGTTTTGTAAATTTAAATCAAATAGGTCCTCTTCAATTTCATTAATTTCATCGTCTTGGTTGCTAAGATGAATTTCTTCTATGGTTTCGCTGCAACATAACAGTTCAATTGCTTCAGGCGGAAGAGTAGAACATTTCCGCTTTTGCAAGCGCCTATTTAAAAATTTTGTGGAAATTAATGGATCTGAAGTATCGACAGCTCTATTAAATACGTCTAGCAGATTGGTACGATTGTTTCTGCGGGCGTGATGCAATCTCGGCTTTGTATATCTTATGTCGCGATTCAGCTGCTTCTTCTGCAAAATAACCCATTGGAAGTGCTGTCTTTTCTGTTATTTCTTTTGAATGTATTAGTACTTTATGTACTGTGGAAGTCATTGGCAACCAAGGATATAGATTCTGAAAACATTTTGCTGTTTCAAAGCAATATGTTTCAAATTTACATGAATTAATTGCAAGCTGGCAGGATAAACAAATCAAAATGATTTTGAATCGATATATTAAATCTTTGTCGACATTAGTTATTTCAGAAAAAATAACATGCTCAGTAAAAGCTCGACGAGCAGTGTTTCCGTCATTTGTGGAACCGGAGCCACCTACTCTGGGCATGTCGACACGAAGTCCCAGCTTTTTCCAAAAAGCATTTTGTAAGTCTGTTTTTCTTTTTAAAATAATTAACTTATCATCTCCTCGTACCTGCCACTTTTGTAATTCGCATTTATAGCCTAAATGTAATACAAATTCAAAAAATCTAATCCAGCAATGAAGGGAACTAAGTCCAAACTTTAAGTTTTCATCTTTTGCCCGGAATATTTCACTTTTGTAATTAAATGTGTTCATAAAGTCCTTCGGCGTAGCAGCACAAATGGGACAAGCCTGGTTTGATCTAGTGCCAGTTATAATGTTTAAAACTTTTCCATCAATGAGTGTTAAAAATAATTTAAATGATACTTCAACAAATTTTCCATCACCAATTGATATTCTTACGCTTGCCAGAGCGTCAATTTCTTTTTTTAAATCCAGGTCTTCCTTTAAAACAACTTGTTTTGTCTCCTTTATGTACTGCAATTTTATGGGCCGACAAAATCTTACAGACTGTGGTGTGCGGTTGTTCCAAATTGGCGTTCCGGATAAGAGCAGTAACCTTAAAGGAATAACTGTAGTAGCTAACAGAGAGGCATCACAGCTATTTGACGAACCTGCCTCATTAAAAGTTTGTTTATATTGCGACTGACCAGTGCTGCTATCAAATCCATAGCTTAATATTAATACCGATCCCAAAAAATTCGTCTTCTCCGCTTCCATTACAGTTTGAAAAACTTCTTTTTGGAGGTCAACAATTCTTTCAGCCGTATGCAGTAAAATAGATTGCAACGAAACTTTGGCAAAGGTTTCATTTGCTATTATACCCTGAGGTCGACATTTCAACTTTGCAACTGTAATTTTCCTATAATTTGGATATATATCGCAATTACGTAATTTGTTTTCGTGGCGTATTGCATTATATTGTTCTTTGGAAAAATTATATTCAAGAAGAAAAGCTAAAGCCTCATCCGCAGATAATGGAATTGGCTTTTGGAGATCTTGATAGCAAACCTTACGCATTTTTGATGGTCTTGTTGGGCTTTCAATACTATCTTTTAGCACTGCAGCTAAATCAGCATCACCGTGCTTACGAGCTGATATTGCTGCTGCACGAACGAGAAGATTTGTATCAGCTTTCTCATTTGAAAGGTCTGCAGCTTCTTTTCTTTTCCCAAATTCTGATTTTGCGTTGAATGGCACACGTGGACGACCAACAACTTTTTCGGTGCCATTCACCACAAAATTTAAATCTGAATTTAACCACGCATGATTTTGATCCTTAAAAACATGCATCCTTCTGTGACATTTTTCCCACTTTTGAGCCAACTTTACGCAAAAAAAATGTAATGTTTACTTTATTTGTTTCTCCATTTTATCCGAAATCGTATTAGCTTCAATTCTTCCAACTACATGCTTGAAAAGGGCATCAAACTTTTCTTTTTTTATGCTTTTTTTTTGCCATATTTCTTACAGTTCAATTTTATTAAAACAAAGGTTACCTGAAAAAAAGAGGCATTACTCGTAAAACGCAAAAAATAGCTCATTAAAAATTGCTTAATCTATGTTTTCAATTTCAAAGAGGTCAAATTGAGTCAAAATTTTGTATGGCTTACAGAAGATCAAACATTTAGAGAAATTGCACCATTTTAAGGTTATGTACTCTGATGGGTAATTTTCAAGTACCTATACCGACGTAAACATAAAGCAGTTTCAATGACACACATTTATACTTACTTGTCTCTTTATTTTGCATTTTACAGAAATTAATTATCGTCAACACAATTCGAGAAACACACAGTTAAAGTTGACCAATAAATAAATACTGATCTCGCTAGCACATTTGTAAAAATATTACTTCGAATGACTTTGACATATATATTATATAACGGTGCTTTATATTTAGCACAAACAAAAATTAGGTATATTTGTTTTGAATGGTTTCCAATTAGAAAACAACAACGAAAGTAAAACTGAACTTTGATTTTTTCACTTTTGCACAGAAAAAGCGGCCGTTTGACCTAATGTGCAATATGACAGTATCAAAAAATCGTATAAGAGATGCTATTGCGTCCTTGACACTTGAAGAAATTCGCAACAGTTACAAGGAACTGCGGCTTAGAGTCAAATTGTGTGCTGAAAGGGGTGGCGAATTAATAGAATAGTTTTAAACATGATTGTTTCTAGCCTAATTCTTTTTTTATTGTTGTAATTGAAAATAAAACATATACAGATTTGGTCATTTGAAATCAAGCATAAAATTTAATTCCTTTCCCATTTTTTTGTAAAATCAAAAACAATTTCTTCTATAAGTGACACTATGAATATAATAATAATAATAATAGTTTTATTTCCTGAATTACATGGAATGTCACAATGAAAAGAATATTATACAAATATGTATTAAGATAGTTTAAATACTATTATTTATATAAAATGGTTTTTACATATTAGACGTAAAGAAATCTTCTATTTTAGAAGGCTCTATGTATTAGATACTGTTTTATTAGTATTTTAAATTTATTTGATGGTAATTCTTTGGTTTTTTGTTGTATGATTATAAAATTAATGGCTTGGTATTTAGCATCTGCTAAATACCATGCCAACAATCTTGTTGAGTTAAAGTTAACCTGTGATATGGAATTTGGAAAGATGGCTTGTTCCTAGTTGTGTAGCAATGGATATCAGATTGCGATTCGAACTTGTTTATGTTTGCTTTAGCAAAAAGCAAACAGTTGTATATAAACAGAGATGGAATTGTTAATATTTCCAGTCTTATGAAGTGTGGTTTGCAATGTTCTCTACTGATTGCACTAATCATTGCTCTTACACATTTTTTTTTTATTTTAAAAATTCTCTCTGTATGACCTGTGCTGCCCCAGAGTATAATACTGCTATTGATGAGTAAGTAAAAGTTTAAGTAATATATTAGTTTTGCTGTATCTATGTTTGTTGTTTCTACGGTTCTTCGTATTTAATAAACAGTTATACTTAGTTTTTCACATAGATAGCTTACATGTGTATTCCAATTTAAGCATGAGTCAATGTAGATACCCAACATTTTGACATAGTTTGGGTTACATGGTCTAGTTTCAAATTTGATTTTTTGAATTTTATCCATATTTTATTTTAGGTTGTTGGCTTTAAACCATTCTTCCGCTTCAGATATTGTAAATGACTCCGCTATTGTCAATTCCTCAGTTGTAGGAGCACTGAACACTAGGGTGATATCATCCGCAAACATTATTGTTTTACACATGTGAAGACTTGCGCATAAATCATTGACATGTATCAGAAATACTATTGGCCCTAACTTGGAACCTTGTGGAACTCCATTCTTTCTGAAAGATATGATTGGAATAATTTCAAAGGTTGTTCCCTAATGCCGTAGTATTGTAACACACAGGAACACAGTCAAAAGCCTTAGATAAATCCAATAGTATTGCAGATATTTTCTGATGCATGTCGAAACCACTTATGACGCTATCAACTAGTTCACAGATAGCTTGGATTGTGGATTTATTTTTTAAATAACCATATACTGTCCGCGTCAAAAAAACGGCACATGTCTTATAATGATTTTGACATGAATTTAGTTTTGTAAGTAAGGCTTTTGTCAATATTAGTAGCCATGAATATAAGGTTATGCATCTGTCATTATTAAGTTACTATTATGGAGCAAAGTACTGTCACAATAGGTAAAAAAAGTGTCCCGTTTTTTATGTCGCGAACCGTATTTGTCCCGTTTGTGCAACTAAAAAGCTCTTATGATCATAAGAGTTGTACGGGTTTTAAGTATATGTCGCGCAGTGTGCAATTGTGACATTAAAAAACGCATATAGTTGAAATTTTTCTGTGTAATTGTGTTTTTTTTTCAAAAGCCAGCCGTATTTTATATTGCAATTTAATCGCGATGTAAAAGTCATATTGACATGCCGCAATTAAAATTGTCCAAGAAACTCAAATACTTAATTACTTTAATAGGAGAAGCATGGTCAGTCAGAACTTAGCTTTTTTTTAAATTATATATGCTATATACTTTGATTCGAAATATAAATTATGGTAATTTATATGAATTTTCGTTTGACATTTTAACCCATTATTACCCAACGCAACATTTTAGAAATTTTTTTTTTCTATAAATACTTAAATAAAACCGCTTTGAATATATATTGTGTTATAAATTGAACCATTTCCCAGCTCTTCGTGGGTACATACGTTGGAACAGTATTGAAACTAAATTCTTATTACTTTTATAAAACCGTTAAAATCGTTTCATTATGAAACAGACATGTAAATAATTTACACATCTGTAACTGTATCATGGACAATACACCTCGTATTTTCGGCATTAACTTCTGCTTAAAACATATGTTTCTGCCATCTATAGGCGTCGTCAGTTAAGCTAGTGAAGCAATGTATGCAAATGATACACATCTTTATAAATAGATCTGTATCTGTATATAACATTAAGCCGAAATACCTACTAGATAAAGCAAATTTCATCCTGTAAGGTGGCACTTATTTAATAAGTGACATCTGACGGACGAAAGAGACTTTGCCGGACTTTAATGGACTACCTGTATTGTTTCGTTTTCTGTATCAGCATAGCTGGGCAAACGAAAGGTCCCTTTTCCGGCAAAGTCTCTTTCGTCCGTCAGATGTCACTTATTAAATAAGTGCCACCTTACAGGATGAAATTTGCTTTATCTAGTAGGGATTTCGGCTTAATGTTATATACAGATACAGATCTATTTATAAAGATTTGTATCATTTGCATACATTGCTTCACTAGCTTAACTGACGATGCCTATAGATGGCAGAAACATATGACTTAAGCAGAAGTTAATGCCGAAAATACGAGGTGTATTGTCCATGATACAGTTACAGATGTGTAAATTATTTACATGTCTGTTTCATAATGAAACAAAAGCGTTATACGTGCAATTAACGTATAGATATATTTAAAACCTTTTTGTATACGTTAAAATCGTATTTGCGAATTTGCAGAAATTAAAAAATTCGTAAATATTTATATATTAACCTACAGCTAAGTTTTTTACAATTATATGCATATTAGACTCTTATTCTTTCATAGACGAAAATTCGTTCCAATTCAAATGACAAAACTCTTAGAAAATCAGCTTAAAATCAGCTAAGATAATGTTGCGCGTACGCAACGTTGGGAATACTAGACTTGTTGTCTACGAGTTCCGACAAGATTAGATGTGCTAGTGTCAAATAACGTGCTTTGATAAGATTTGTTCCAGTTGCATATTAACAGTTAACGAAGTGAGTTGTGTAAATAAAATACTGTGATTTTTATTGAAATTTCCAACGTTTGATAAAATTAACCTATTTATGCATGCATAGTAAGTTACTTTATACTCTAATATGTATATAATGTAGTTATTATCGTTGTTATTCAGATTTATAAATATGAGTAAAGATTGGGAGTTGATCCGACCGTTAACTACTGCAGAATTGTTGGCAAAACTAGACGATTTTTATTTAGACGACATTGACGAAGTTCAAGCGGTTTATATTCCACCACCAGTTGATGAAGTCACAGACGAAGAAGACATTGACGACGATATTTTGGCAGAGGACGACAATTTGACAGACATATCGGGAATATTCGAAATTCATTCGAAACAAGTAGAAAATATTAAAGATAAAGATGAAGCCGTATCGACAGCATCCACTTCCAGAAAAAATAAAACAGGCAAACAAAAGAAACCAAATTTAAAATGGAAGAAAATGCATCCTGTTTATAAATCAACTTCCGATACTAATGTCATAAATAATGCACAAGACATTTTTGCTGATTTAGAAGGAAAGTGCCCTTATGATATATTTTCGTTATATTTTTCAGATGATGTTTGGAATGATACCGTAAATTTTTCTAAAAAGTACGCCTACGGCAATAATAGACATTCATTTGAGATAGACACACCTACGATGAAAAGATTTTTTGGAATACTGATTTTTACCGGGTATCGTACCCTACCAAGCACTAAACTATACTGGTCGAAAGATGGAGACAAAGGGGTTCCTCTAATTAGAATATGTATGAGCCGCAATAGGTTTATGTCCGTAAAGCAAAATCTTCATCTTTCTGACAATGATCAGCTGGACAAGCAGTACCGATTTTCAAAAGTGCGACCTCTTTTTGACAGAATCAACGAAAAAAACATGCAGTTTGGTATATTTTCTAAGAATCTATCCATTGACGAGGAAATGGTGCCATACTATGGTCGGCATTCGGCCAAAATATTTATAAAAGGTAAACCCATACGATTTGGGTTTAAATTATGGTGTTTGTGCAGTTCCGATGGCTACCTTTACAAATTTATTCCTTATGGTGGAGCAAGCACAGAAAAAAGAGAACTAAGTTTAGGGGAACAAGTAGTAATGGATTTGTTGTCCGTCGTAAAAAATCCGTCTTGTCACCGTATTTATTTCGACAATTTCTTTACATCGCATAACCTTTTGTGTTCATTGGGTCAAAAGGAATTTTTTGCTACCGGCACAGTGAGAGAAAACACAACATCTAATAATACCTTAGAGTCTTGCAAAATTGTGAAAAATAAAGATCGCGGATCATATGATTATTCTTTTGATTCTTCAAACCAAATTACGCTTGTAAGATGGAACGACAATTCTGTTGTCACTGTTGCGACCAACAATGGTACTATAGAACCTCTTGTATCTGTGAAAAGGTATAGCAAACGCCAATTAAGCTGGCGCGAGGAGGGGGTGCATAGAAGCCGTTTTTAAAAACGTCCACCCCCACTACTCAAGTAATTGTCAGAATACATTTGTCATTGACGTTTGACGGAACATAATGTCTTTGCTAGGGGATCATAAAGTGATACACGCTCAGAGGTTAGAATTATCTGACATTTGATGTAAAACCAAATACAAATCTCCCCACTACTTCTAATCCTGCGCGAACTTACCCCTCCTCGCGCCAACTTAATTGGCGTTTGCTATACAGCAGAAAAGAAAAACGCAATATTTCTGTGCAACAGCCTAACGTTATAAACGACTACAATCAAAATATGGGTGGTGTAGACCTACATGATAATGGCATCGCCAACTATAGAATTCGTGTTAGAGGCAAAAAGTGGTGGTGGCCACTTTTCATCAATGTGGTTGATAGCGTGATAGTGAATTCATGGAAAGTGTACAATAGGGCTAATAATGAGAAAATTTCTCAATTTAACTTTCGTTGGTATCGGGCTGTGGCTCTAAAAAAAAGTGAAGACGCCTTTGTAGAAGATGAGAATTCTGAGACAGCAACTGGCACAAGTAAACCTAATCTTGGACGACCATCGAAATTTGCTCTTTTACCCAACGTCCAGTTTGATAAATATCAACATATCATTGTGGAGCAAGAAAATAAAGCTAGACGTAGTGTGCGCCATGTGAATACAATATTTAAATTTAAAATTAACATTTTTTTTGAAATGTTCAACCGAACAATTATAAAAACCTTGTTTCATTATGTTCCCTCAATGACAAATGTATTCTGACAATTACTCGAGTAGTGGGGATGGACGTTTTTAAAAACGGCTTCTGCGCACCCCCTGCTCGCGCCCACTTAATTGGCGCTTGCTATACTTATCTTATTACTTCTAATACGAATACAAACAAAATATCCGTACCTGTTTATTTCGTTGATGTATGTGATACAATAGAAAACTTAATAAAACCAAAATAATGACTAGAAACGTAATTATTCCACCCAATATCGCTTTCAGTTTCACACTCATCTTAAAAACTACTACTCCTGGAATATTATTCACAATTTCGTGTTTGTCTTCTTCATAATCGACGTGGTTCGTAACTTTCAGTATGAGATTGCTCTTTTTTAAATGTCTTATCAAATTTTGATTCTTCTCGTTGCTCATATCCAGAGGGTTCTTGAGTAAATTCAATTCGTTTAGCCCCAGATGTACTAAGGCGAAATCTAGAACTTTTATTTTATTCCCCCGCAAATTTAAGTTCTTCAAAGCGTAATTATATTTAAAAATGTGCGGAGGAATCTTTTCGATTTGATTGTAGGACAAATCCAAGGTCTCTAAAACCGGCAATGCATGGAACATCACACCCGATATCTCTTTTATATGGTTAAATTTGAGGTCAAGATTCAGCAAGTTTTCATTATCCAGAAACAACTGTTTATCCAAATTGTCTAAATAATTGCGCGTCAAATCTATGAACTCCAAATCGATAAGTATACTGAACGTGTTCATTTTTAATTGCCTGATTTCATTAGACATTAAAGATATACTGTTAGTAACGAACGCTCTTTCTGATACCTTATTGATTTTGTTGAAAGACAGATTTAAATGTTGCAATTCATTCAAATCCTTAAAACTATTATCCTCGACTCCGGAGAGAAAACCGTGTGACATGGTGAGAATTCTTATTTTACGATTATCGAATCTGTCGAAGAAATTAGAATTAATACTAGATAGTTATGTTCTGAACAACAATATCTGTGTTACATTATTTGTTAGTGTCTCGTTGTAGATCATACTGTGTTTAACATTGAGACACATTAATTTACCATCGCCGGTGTCAGTATAGCTAACGTAACATTCTTCTGCAGCAACATTCCTCGTGCGCGTCAAAATACACAGTACAATATGCCACTTCGCTGTCTTCGGAAACATTGTTATACAAATCTGAAAAATAAACAAACATCATTGTTAAGAGCGCATAATACCAAATAACGCTTCGCATTGTTGCCACATTCGACTTTTCGTTCTAATTGGCCATATAACAATTCTCAATTAGAAAAAGTTAAAGTTCCCTTAATTATTTTCTATTTAACGGCGTACCCGTAATCGAGAAAATCAATTTTAGTAATATCCCACCATCGATTGTTTACTGGGAGATTACTGGGGTGTGAGGTTATACTATCATCTACCGATTCCAATATGGACCTAAGCATCAACAAATTCACAAAAGCCGACAAGAAATTCTTTTAAGTTGCACTATTTATGGAAATAATAGCACAAGTTTACAAATTCCGGTCAACTTTTGGATCAGATCAGATGAGCGCAAATCTTGACCTTATTTGAGGTGCTGAATTCAAATCCGGGTTTCGTTTTTCAAAATTGGTTCTACTTTGTGAGTTCGCGCATGTTGGCAGCACTGCGCTATCATAATGACAGTCAGCTGTTGGCGTCGCCAGAAACAATATTTAATTTGTATTTTTAAAGTTTTTTTTTTAATCCAAAACGTGTGAAAATGCAAAGACAGAATTGTAAAGTTGATTCAAAGTGTTTTTGTTATGTGTGCGGATGTTATATGGTCAAAAAAAGTGGCAAAGTTATTACTAATGTGATCAGAAATGCATATTTTTATTATTTTGGTTTCTCTGTATCAAACACTCACAAGCCGTGGGTATCGAAATTGTTTTGTAACGCGTGTAGCACAATATTATACAAGTGGTCACGCGGTAAAAAAGTATGTTTTTCATCTTCATTGCCAATGTTATGGAGAGAGCCGAAAAATCATGTAGATGATTGTTACTTTTGTTTGATGAATGTCGTCGGTGTAAATGCAAAAAAACTATCAAAATATAAATATCCTGAAGTATCATCAGTATCTAAGCCAGTTCCCCGTGCGAGCAATGATCCTTTGCCAATTTGTCCAGGTACGAGTGCAAATTACATGGAAACTTGTAGTTTATCACCGACGAACAGTGGAAGCGATTTTAACATGGAGGAAAAACATTTAGTTTCGCAAAGTGAACTCAATGATTTGGTTCGTGATTTAAATTTATCGAAACAAAAATCAAAATTGCTCGCATCACGGATGCAGGAGTGGAAATATCTTGACACTCAAACAAAAGTCACTGTATATAGAACCAGAAATGAGGCGCTTTTACCGTTTTTCAAAAAAGAGGAGAATATATGCTTCTGCTATGACATCAACGGTTTGTTTGATGCGATGAATACACCATACGATATAAATGAATGGCGTTTGTTCATAGATGGTTCAAAATACAGCCTGAAAGCTGCTCTGATACACAATGGAAATATAAAACCATCAATTCCGATTGCTCATGCAGTACAAACGAAGGAATGCTACGATACAATATGTAAAATTTTTACCAAGATAAAATATAAAGAGCATCAATGGAAAATTTGTGGCGATTTGAAGGATTGAAAATAAATTTCAATTCAATTTTAAAGAATAAATGATTTATATACTATTCCTACAGGTTATTGGTCTCTTGATGGGGATGCAATCTGGTTCTACCAAATTTTGCTGTTTTTTGTGTCTGTGGGATAGCTGTGCAACTGACCAACATTATGTGAAAAAAGATTGGCCAAGCCGTACTAATTATGAACCAGGAAAACAAAACGTCTCTTCTATACCACTTGTGAACCCACAGAACATTTTCTTGCCACCTCTTCACATAAAGCTTGGCCTTATCAAAAACTTATTATTTCCCAAGTTGTCGTACGCCAAAATCAAAGAGAGAATATTTGTCGGACCTGATATTCGAAAATTAATGGCCGACAGAAACTTTACAAAATGTTTAACGCCCAATGAAGCAGCAGCATGGGTATCATTTCAAGATGTTGTTCACAACTTTCTCGGTAACCGCAAATCCCCGGATTTCAAGCAGATAATCGACAGTTTGTTGCAAAATTATTGCAAGATTGGAGTTCGAATGTCTCTCAAAATACATTTTCTGCATTCCCATCTCGAATTTTTTCCTGAAAACTTGGGTGATACAAGCGACGAGCAAGGAGAGCGACTACACCAAGATTTGGCGAAAATCGAAAACCGATACCAAGGATTTTGGGACGAGGGCATGATGAGCGACTACTGTTGGACTTTAATGCGTGAAACAGATCCCAAACAGTACAACCGACTCAGGTCGACTGCTCTTCATTTCTAATTTAACACTTTTTAATGAATAAAATGGAGATTAATTGTCAAAAATTGAAAAAATTTTGTTTATTTAATATCTCGAAAACTAGAACCAAAATCAAAAAACGGAGTGCATATTCGGATTCAGCGCCCCAAATAACCATAGAAACAGCTTTTGGTTGTTTAGATCCAATGCAGATCCAACCGTGTATACTTGTGTAGTTAGATATTATTATTATTATAAGAATCTGTAATAATCGAAATTTGCTCCTTTACCCGAAGTCCAGTTTGATGTGGAGCAAGAAAATAAAGCTAGAAGTAGATGCAGACAATGTAAAATTACCACGATTTATATGTGCAAAAAATGTAACTGTCATTTACATTCCACCTGCTTTGAAAGTTTTCACAAACGCTAGTGGGTACGCCCAACGTTGCGTATACGTAACATTTTATTGTAGCCTTAGGTTTAAAGTTTTTCAGTTTTTTTGTTTATGTGTCTCTATCTTTGTGGATATTTAATAAAACTAAATCGTTTTCTTTTCAAGATTTTAGTTATTTTTACCCTTGGGCCTTAATGGGTTAAAAAAGTCAAAACTGACATAGACTGATTTACATTATTAAAATATTGCGAAATGTAGATTAAATGGTTGTACGCGTTTTCTAATGCCGCAATTGTACGTAACTGGGGTGGATTACCGGGTATATTTGTTTCAATGTCACTTATGTTTATATTTTTAAATAAAATATCAAGTAATGTCAACGAAAATTAATAAATAATATTTCGCCGGTAGCAATATTTAAATTTGGAAATGTCAAGTATCAATGTGACCAATTGTACACTTTTTTACATAAAAATTTATGTAAGAAATGAAAAATAGAAAAAAATAATATTAAAAACTCGGGTAATCCTGCATTTTAGGTACCTTTTTTAAGCAAAATATATACATGAATTTTTAACCAATGAAATGCGATTACCACTCAACAGCGTTGCCATATGTTAGATAATTTGAAGTAAATAAATTCAAGACAAATAAGGTTATATTCAACAAAATAATAAAAATCGTCGTAATTAAATGCAACTATCTATTTAAAAAATATGTATTTTGTAATGTTATTGCATATCACAATTACTTTATAGGAACAATTATTTGATAATTGTGAGTATTAAAATTATATATATATATATATATATATATATATATATATATATATATATATATACCCTGTACACAGCCGAAACATGTAGAGTTTTTTAAATACATATATTTTGAAGTAATATACAGACCTTTAATAGGCGATTAAAGGTCTGTATATTACTTCAAAATATATGTATTTAAAAAACTCTACATGTTTCGGCTGTGTACAGGGTGCGCTTCGCCTGTCTGCGCCTTGCCTCGTTGGGGCGGGGGTCAGGCCGTCGAAGTACTGCACGGAATTGTAAAGAAGTTGCCGGGAAAGGGTTGGCGGCCCTACGCAACGGCTGGTTATCCGACCTCTCTAAATTCATGCGACCGGTCACTAAACACACGCACGAACGCACCGACATACAAAACCCTACACTTACGCTCTCACACAAAACCACACACCCATAGAGAGACGCAAGCTGCCAGCAGCAACCAACACACAAGTTCATACCCAGAAGGAGACACAAATTGCTAGCAGCGAACAACACATATGTTCACATCTTGCTATCTATTTTTTGGAATACTAAGGCATGATTTATTATTATTACTAGAATGTATCTTTGAATAATTTAAACCATAGCAACTTAATTACTTGACATTTATATCCTGTCATTCATATTTTGTATTCTCTTGATAAAGGCGTACACAGCCGAAACATGTAGAGTTTTTTAAATACATATATTTTGAAGTAATATACAGACCTTTAATCGCCTACTGATTAGGTTTACCATATCATACCAAGGTCACGAAGTTATTATATATATATATATATATATATATATATATATATATATATATATATATATACATTATTATACGAAATTAAGTGGAAACATGACTTTTAACAGTAATGCAGAACTTAGTTGTTCATGGAAGGAAGGTGATGTGCAGGTAGTACTAACCGAAAAAGGAGGACAAATTAAAATTAGGTAAATAATATAAACATAATGAATATATTTGTACACAAGTTCCCAGTTTGATATTAGAAAATAAGGAAAATATAACTGAATCGCTTCCTATTATAATAAGTAATAACGTATGTGTTGTAGATAAAGAATATGGTAGTATTTTGAATAAAGAATATAGTAGTATATCTCAAAAGGAAGGGTGGTGGAATAGAAGCAGTAACTGAGAGAAATGCTGAACAGAATCCATTCTTCAGCAGAAAGAATGGATTCTGTTCAGCATTTCTTTTCAGCATTTCGTTTCAGCAGAAAGAACTTCACCTTATTAAAAAAAAGGAAAATGGAAGAACTGGCAAAGGTAAAGTTCAAAACAGAAAGAGTGGAACTATTAATAGAGCGAATAAGACCGGATCTTCAGAAACCTGCAGATAAAGCGGCTTTATTTTCGCTTGAGCAATTGAGAGGCAGTAAATATATTTAATTTTTCTTAAAATATATTTAGTAACACTTTATTAATTTGTAATTTTATAGGTGATCTGAATATCAGTAATAAGATATTATATTTTAAAAGAATTTGAATTTTATTAATAGCAGGTATAGTTTTAATTGTGATGATTTATTGCTATTTGTAGCAGGTAATTAAAGTATTTTTTATTTAATTTTAGTATCTCTTGGTGAACAGATACATACTTTTTTGCTTATGTATAAGTTGCAGCTAGCGTACATTCAAATTTTGTGCTTTTAGCAGAAATGTAGCTTGATTAAGGTTTCAGAAATATATTTTTCTTTTACTGGAATTACTTTAGCGGCAAATACACCTTGTTATGTATGTGTTTTTAATGTATTTAAATAAATGATACAAATTAAACATTAAATTTTTTATTCATAAAAAAACTACAAAAAGAATAAATACCAGAAAAATTGTTTTGATAGGGGGAAACTCCATGTGTTCAGTCAAAACACTCTCTTTCAGAGATGTCTGAACAGAATGAGTGTAAAACCCTCTTTTATTAGCGTAATATACAGAAGCAATATGGCAAAATCTTATACCTAAACTTACATCAGATTACATTAATTAATAGAATTACAATACTCATTTCCTACAGATTGTATAAAATATTGTTGAATGAAGTTCTTGTGTGTATTGTGTTCATTGAATTGATCAGAATCTATAATGTAAGAAATTGAATCATTTTCAACTATTAATATTCTGTGGGTTTCACAATACCTGTTTGTAACACTGGAGTTAGAAGGTAATGTCTACATGTATAACCATTGTCTCCTAGAAATAATCCTGGAATATCCACCTCTTTCAATTATTACTCTTAGTATGAATTTTTAGGATACACATTATTATATAATTATATTTGACATGCACATATAATGAAAAATAGTCCTTTCTGTTACAAAACACGTCTATAGGGTGACGCAAACTAACAAGGTCACCTAAATGTTCTGCAATGAGCACTAGCATCTTTTTTATGATTACGCTTATTGTAGGTTGACTAACACCATATAAATCACTAGATACAACCTGAAAATTACACTAAAAAAACTTCTGCATACATAATACATACAATTAAAGGTAAGAATTAAATGTATAACAATTATTTCAAACGGTGCACATCTGCATATTCACTAAACAAATTTTTACATACACACAGACACAACTAAAGGTAAGAATTATTGCACGTGTGCTTATGATAAATCTGCTAATGCACTGCAAAGGCTTTTATGTCCAACTTATAAATATAATTAAATCTAACACATCACCATAGATTCACATCACGCACTAACTAAACAGAATACACCACCATTTACTCAATTGGATACTGTTGCCTAATATTGATTAGGAGCGCACCAAACGTGTTTCTATTTTTGTTTTTGTTTCGCCATATAAATTCATGGAGGTATGAGGGAAATAGAGTGCTTGAGGTCCAGTCCACAATGGTGTGTGTAGATTCTTCGCCTAGACGTGCTTCATGATGAATGTCCTTTTGTGACCAGTCTCTCGACCAACCATACAATACAATTAAAATCTGCTGAAGTGACAGGTGGCTTCTAGAAAAAAAGGAACCACTCCGCACACTCGCACTACCGTTGCAAGTTTTGCATTTTCACCAATACCCATCACTCAACTTGGCTCTTTTCACAAAGGACATCTGGCCAAACATATACCACAGGTATACGTATTATGCAAAAGACGTCTCCTGCATAACCACTGAATACAATGCAATGAACTCCTAAATGAAATAAGACTGAGTGAAATATTTTCATTTCTCATCCGATCTTCATTCAGGATTTCATCCTGATCGACGATAAGGTGAACCATATTATCTAAAAATGCCAAAACACTTATAACATATTCACAAGATTATAAAATGCCCTTTGTATAATAAAGAAATAAAATTTAAAATGTAACTTACACTAATACCTAATTAATATGTATATACATATATATATATATATATATATATATATATATATATATATTAATATGTATATACATATATATATATATATATATATATATATATATATATTGTTACAAGGCAGATATGGCTGTTAAATATAAAAGAAATGGTAACTATGTTGAGCGAGAAGTGATAAGTTAAATAAATTTTAAAAATAATAATTGGGCGCCGTATTAAATGTAATACACTTCTCAATGTACGCAATCTCTGTTTTTGCTTGCCAACTAGACTCATGTGCATGGAATCTGTGTATAAATGTTTAAATAAATGTTATATCTCAGGCTCGTCGTGACTAAAAGTAGTTGCTTCCTTATTAGTAATTTAAATAAACGATAATCAAAAGAAATAACCTCTACAACTGTATCTACATCAATAAAAGATCTATATCAATATAAACAAAATATATTTATCGTATTAAAAGAAGAAAACTGTAACATCATGTACAAATATAAAAATTTAAATGGAATGTGAACTATATATGTCTATTATAACAAGGTGATAAATCGACAAGGTTATGTGTGTTGTTATTTTATAATAAATGTGTACTAAAATTATATAAACAATCTCTAATACGTAGGTAAGTACCTTTTAATTATGTGTACAGAGTAAAATAAATATATTATTTAAGAAAGTTATATTTTTGAAATGATATGTGGTAAAAGGTGAAAAATTCGAGAATCTTTATTTATTTATGTGATTCAATTTTTAAAGAAATAAATTAAAGACTATATTAATTAGTACCGTAGATATAGTTAACCTGTGGTTCTGCTTGTAGGTTCTAAGCGGCTATGGTGTCGAGAATTGCAGATGTACGTTACCCCGAACGCTCTCCGATGTTGGCGGCCTGTGCGGAAAGTTTTGATGACGCTCTCGCAAGTTTCTTCGGACTCGAAATAAGTTTGCTAGAGTCTCTCTATGACCTGGTATTGCTGTTGGACTTGAGGTATTTGATGGATCTAACACTCCTCCAAGTAAAGAATGACCTGTAGTTCTTCTTAGATAGATGTTTTGGATATTTTGGTGGACTTGATAACGAAATCGATCGCTGAACGCTTTATTAGGCGTTTATTCGCAGAAATTCGGTTATTAGTTTAAATCTCGCTTGCACTTTACTACCAGTCTTTCTCAGGTTATCTAATTTCACGTTGGCACTGTTTGAATATTTTAAAATTGATAAAATTTAGTAATTTCTAATTGAAACTCGAAAAGTACGTCTTATACGTTTGTGAATTTTGCATAAGATGATGCCGATAGCGACTGTTTTATAATCAAAGCCTATTTATTAAATCTCTAAATAGTCTCGAAGTTTTTCCTTTAAAACTAATTTCTAAGGCATATTTTAACTGTATATAATATATTATCTAGATTTAAAAATTATTTAACAAATTCTAACCTAATTTTTATGTCAATCTTAATATTACTTTGCGTAAATTGCGCACGATAAATATTTACATTTCGGAAGATGTCGATTAGTGGGCGTGTCTTACTAGCGTCGATATAATGTATAGATGTATATGAATTTAAATATTGTTACTTTCGCGCTAAGATTTGAATATTGAATTAAAAATATAATAAATGAAATTAAAGAAAGAAAAAGAAATATACTAATTTAAAATTGTACTATTATCGTAATATAAATTCGTATACATTTCGACACTACTAAAACTTGCTAATTCCGTTTCATAACCTTGTTTACATAAATATTTGTGATGTTGAGTAACCTATTTTTCCCATTTCAGTTGCTGCTCTAAGGGTACGTCTTGTATCACAACAATATATATATATATATATATATATATATATATATATATATATATATAAGGTAAACTTAATAAGTCGGCGATTATAGGTCTGGTTCATTACTTCAAAGTATATATATTTAAAACAACCCTACATGTTTCGGCAATGATGCCTTTGTCAAGGGAATAAAAAATATAAATGACAGAATATAAATGTCAAATAATAATAATAATTATTTGACATTTATATTCTGTCATTTATATTTTTTATTCCCTTGACAAAGGCATCATTGCCGAAACATGTAGGGTTGTTTTAAATATATATACTTTGAAGTAATGAACCAGACCTTTAATCGCCGACTTATTAAGTTTACCTTATCATACCAAGGTCACGAAAATATTATATTTATATATATATATATATATATATATATATATATAATTTTAATACTCACAATTATCAAATAATTGTTCCTAAAAAATAATTGTGATATGCAATAACATTACAAAATATATATTTTTTAAATAGATAAATTAACTCCTATATAAAAATGTCCATTTGCGGGTGACATTTTTGTCACTTTGACAGCGATTAAAACCTACATAGCTTTTTATCACCGATAAAAATGCTTCTTCCTCCGATAAAAATGCTTCTTCCTGTTACATATCTAGTAGCCCTGCATCACTTAATTTATTTTGGCAGCTGACAGGTAATAACTATTAAGTATCGTTGAACGTAAAATGTACGAGTCGGTTTGGGGAAATTTCAACAAATATCAAAAGATCAATACCGCAATACACAAGAAATACAAAATCGTCAATATGGAGACAATTTAAAAAGTTTTATTCATGTCGTTAATTTATCTTGCCAAAAAAACACTCGAGCTTTTCTTTCAATCGGATAAATTTCTTTTTAACTCAATATTTTTCCAATCAGTAATTTCGCTCGAAAAACTTACATTAGAAAAAATCGCTCGACCTTTCGGTCTCGCGATTTTTTCATGTAAGTTTTTCTCGTCAAATTACTGATTGGCAAAATAATTTCGTTACAAAGAGAAATTTATCCGATAAAAAAAAATCTCTTGTGTTTTTACTTATGATAGTTGCATTTAATTACGACGATTTTTATTATTTTGTTGAATATAACCTTATTTGTCTTGAACTTATTTACTTCAAATCATCTAACATATGGCAACGCTGTTGAATGGTAATCGCATTTCATTGGTTAAAAATTCATGTATATATTTTGCTTAAAAATGGTACCTAAAATGCAGGATTACCAAAACTCGTTTCATAAGGCCTTTTGTCGCACTCGTTCCTCAAAAAACTCACCGTTTTCGAGACTCCTTTTCTAAACATGAACTCGTACGACAAAATAGCGCCTATACTATTTTGTAATATATAGTTGTTACTATATAAACAATCTCTTAACGACCTCAGACCACAAACGTTGAGTTCACCAAGGAGAATACGCTGGCAAACGCCGTACGACGCCGACAATGTTTCAAAAGTCATGGATTCTTCTCCTTCGGTCTTGCAAGATAGCATCACGTACTTTTGCCACATTTTGTGACGTGTTTTCCATCGAACGCTCCGGAACGCTCATCTCATCATCATCAACCGACACACGTCCATTTTTAAAACGATTGTACCACTCACCAATTTGTGCCTGGCCTAAAACATCCTCCCCAAACGCATGTTTAAGCATTTTTAGAATTCCCAAGTTTGAGGTAGAATTTGATCCACGTTCTTCGCTTTTTCACTATCAGACATTGTAGTGTCGCAGGATAATTCAATCACAACTCAACAAATATAAACACAAAAACTATTTGTCACAACCTAGCGAGTAATATACGTAGGTCGCACCATCTAGCGCTATAGATCTGTACTAGCATCCCTTCGCACGCTACATTTAAATTCCTGGAATTTCTACGTAGCACCTGGTATTAATCATATGACTTTTGATGAAGTTGTGCAACAATCCAAAATACGTGTTTTTAGAATTCGTCGATTTTCTTTAAAACAACAAAAAAAAACCACTTGTTCTGTCTAGCTTTTTGAAATTTAGATTAAATACATCCGTTTCGACAACTGAAAAGCCGTATTTTTATTGTTCCTCATAAATAAAAGATTGTAATAATGTTATAACGTAATGAAAACGTGGCAATTTATTTTAATGAAACAATTATAAATCCATTACCACTAGTTTATTAATTTTAAGTTTAAATTTATTACAGTTAATTATATATGATAGGAAAAAAGAGAAAATACTAAACATACGCAAAGGAAATAAAACGTAATAAATGTATATATTATAGCAGTATTGAATTCATTTAGACAACTAGCGCAAGTAGGTAAGAAACAAAGTTAACCTTTAAAATGAATTTCTCCAGTTACCTCTTCAATGGAAGGCAATTGCTTTTTCTTTCTAATACAGTCAGTAGATTGCAATTTTACATGAAAAAGCCGTTTCATTTCCGTATATGAGTTAATGATCGCGTTTGTCTTAGAAGAAACATCATCTTATGTATGAGCACCATTGAATAGAAAACAAACAGTTTTTGTTCCGCTAAGGCATACTTTACGTGTCTTTTAAAACTCATATTACACCTGTCAGTGAGTGCATGATGGTTTCGTCTACTGCGGTACTGGTGAGTAGATAGTTAATAATATGAGATAGGAAAATTACAATACGTGAGAATATTCCACTTTCAGTTTCTGCCACTCATTTACATATGGCGTGTTCACGGCTTGAGTGCCTATTTTGGGTATGTTAGTTTTTAAATTACCTTTCTATTATATTATTATTGATAGTTTTCTCGCTTAATATAAACTAATCTAAGACTGGCATATGTCTTTATATTCTATGCATATTTTTCTAATTATAGTATTTTCTTCGGAATTTAAATTGTCTAATCGCAGTTTCGTTTATATATTTTGGTTTTAAATTTTCCTTATTTTTTGTAGTTATAACTAGAGCTAAGGATCTTTGCGGTACGGCAGGACCGTATGTAGTGCATCCCCACATTTAACTATTTATCTAAATATTCTCTGAAATGATTTGCCGGATCTCATAAATTAATAGAGTGATATTTTAGTATGCACTGGATATTGTTATTATACAAAATCATAATAGCCATTTGTATTTATGGATCATAAATAATAATACGCATGTATTTGTATTTGGTTGTGAATTCAATTTAAACTTAAAACGAATCGTAATATTTTAACGACAAGCCGTCCTTACAATACATGCATTCGAGACAAAGTGTGCAACTCTACGAATAACTTCCATAATTGATCGAAAATGGACATTTTGGAGCTGAAGTAAAGCCCCTATTCTTAGAAAATTTTATTACTGTCGTTAAGAACTATTATTATAAACAACAAAGGCCTTTTATTAGTGTTGAAGTTTTAGTTTCATTGAATTTCCATGCTGTAAGTAGTCAATTGTAAAGTGTTCATTCACAATATTCTAAAACAAGGTGTAAATTTAACTAAAATCCAGAAAAACACATTCCGATAATATATTACTAGATTAGAAGCTGTGTTTATTACTATTTATTATATTATTTTATAACCAAATGCAATAAAAGCTACGAAAACAAAAGAAACCTCGATTTATTAAAATCTTGTCACACAGCCTTTCAAAGCCTGGCAGCACATATTTTGCATATATTTTATATAATATGTGCTGCCAGGCTTTGAAAGGCTGTGTGTCAAGATTTTAATAAATCGAGGTTTCTTTTGTTTTCGTAGCTTTTATTGCATTTGGTTATAAAAATAATATAATAAATAGTAATAAACACAGCTTCTAATCTAGTAATATATTATCAGAATGTGTTTTTCTGGATTTTAGTTAAATTTACATCTTGTTTTAGAATATTGTGAATGAACACTTTACAATTGACTACTTACAACATGGAAATTCAATGAAACTAAAACTTCAACACTAATAAAAGGCCTTTGTTGTTTATAATTAAAGACGGCAGACTATGTGCCCGAACACTAAGTAAACTAACTGCCTCGGTATATGTATTTATATGATCGTCTTTTTGTTCTTTTCTGCGTTTTTTTTTAAATTTTGCCAACGCTAATAAAAAATTCAAAACATTTTAATAAATACAATTTTATAAATACAATATTTTGAAAATATAAAGCATTTATTAATGCATACATATATATAACAATAACATCATGCGTTTGAAATTCGTTTACGTTAGACAACCTAAATAAACACACATATATGTATGGACGTTTTTATTGATTGTTAAATATAAAAAAAAACGCAGAAAAGAACAAAGAGACGATCATATAAATACATATACCGAGGCAGTTAGTTTACTTAGTGTTCGGGCACATAGTCTGCCGTCTTTATTTATAATAATAGTTCTTAACGACAGTAATAAAATTTTCTAAGAATAGGGGCTTTACTTCAGCTCCAAAATGTCCATTTTCGATCAATTATGGAAGTTATTCGTAGAGTTGCACACTTTGTCTCGAATGCATGTATTGTAAGGACGGCTTGTCGTTTAAATATTACGATTCGTTTTAAGTTTAAATTGAATTCACAACCAAATACAAATACATGCGTATTATTATTTATGATCCATAAATACAAATGGTTATTATGATTTTGTATAATAACAATATCCAGTGCATACTAAAATATCACTCTATTAATTTATGAGATCCGGCAAATCATTTCAGAGAATATTTAGATAAATAGTTAAATGTGGGGATGCACTACATACGGTCCTGCCGTACCGCAAACATCCTCAGCTCTAGTTATAACTTCGTTTCTTTTTCCTGGTGTCTTCTTTCGTGTATTTCTGTTTTAATTGCTTTTTTTTTAATTTGAAAATAAAATTTCAATAAAACGAAAATAAGATAATTAGGTATACGAATTTACAATTTGTGATTTATGACTTAATATACACATCATTTTTGTGATTTTTTTAAAGAATTTTTAAAGTTAAATGTTTAAAAATGTTGCTTCTTACTGTAATACACCGAGTATTATTTAGCTACCTAATTACCAAATAAAAATAGGAGAAAATGACTTGAATAATCCTAGGTGATTTCCACTTTTATTTAGAAATCACTTTTGATATTTATTTTCTTTTTACCTCCATTTATTTTACGATATATTTGCAGATATTAAGACATCGTATTTGACATGCGCTGGTTATCCCCTTTTTAAATAACTATTCACTAATAACTAATACCTACTAAATTATCTCTAATCTCTGCCGTTCGCTTAAAACCTTAAATAAAGCCTGTTCAAAAAGTCTTAATATCCTGGGCGGTTATAGGTAACCTCAGAAATAACAGCGCATATTGCCACGTTAATAAGAAAATAACTATAGTCAGCCCCTGTATTCGCGGTACATACTGCTATGAATAGTGGGTTAGAATTAAAATGAACGTATTCACCACGATACTATCCAACTTTGATACTCAATCGGTTGACTTCTTTAATGAGACAGCTTTCCTCTCCGGGTTTCCAATGGAAAACGTGGAAATCATAAATGTATTAATTTTACTTGAGCGCCACTCAAAATTTATTTCAGAATATTGTTAGTTTTTCTGAAGTTATAGTTAATCACACTCGTAGAAAGGTAAACAAAATAATATTCAGATCTTACTCAAACGAATCTTAATTTATTAAAAAAAAATTAAAAAAATTTGATTCTTTATAGAGCATAAAGAACTGTGTAAGACAAAATACACAAAGAGGTAAAATAATTTGCTGGTATTGACCGCTAAACAAATTCAAACGTCCTCTAATGAATCGCGAACAAAATTAATACTAATAAATTCCAAAGATACCTTTATTCTTTCAGCCCTGACAAACAAACTCAAAAGTAAACAAATAAAACTGTCAGACCGAACAAGTCTCTAACGCATGTGCAGATACCACACGTACAAAAACTCCAACCTTGAAAAACTAAAACGTTCTAGAATTTAACGTTACAAAAAAAATTTACTAGAAACGAAAAATTATCTTTGTCATTTATATTTTAACTAATATTAAAATATATATAAATTCATACAATCAATTATACAATAATAAATGCATACAATAAAGAAATAATTTGATTTAATGTAAAATAAAACTTACGTAGATTTTATTTTTTTATAACAATGGAGAACACGTCAAATAAGAGATAAAAATCAAAATTACGAGGTTTACAAACTCGTATAAATTCGGTAATGAATTAAGCAGGCACAAACACTATTAATTCAAAATCAAAAACCGAAATTACTTAAAATAAAGATAAAAAAGTTTTACTTCAAATATGTGACTCTCTTACTTGGATATCAAGACGTGTCTCAGGATATAACATGGCCACACGGCGAACTACATCCCTAGTCAAAACTAAATCAAAATAAAATAAATATTCATACAAAATAATTACAAAAAACATACAGTCATAAAAAAATTATGGTTTAATCAAAAATAAAGTTTTCTTCACAATGTTGCGGGGAAAAGTCTATAGCAATACGTTCCAAGCCTTACCACGGATACCGAAAACCGCTGATAATAACCAACATCTACCAATTTTCGTTTAAATGCAAGTATGTACACGTATGATATTACATACTTGTATTAAGTCAATAAGAAAAGGAATTTAGTTCCATTTATTTATTTTATTATATTGTAGACTAGAAAGTACATCCATATATTAGATATTAAAAATAATTTTTAATCGGAAAAAGAATCTTCAACATCAACTGATTCTTGCACCTCCACCGGAGAGAAAGTAAACGCAAGCGATATTGATGGCACAGGATTCTCGATCGTTGATGCCCTTTTGTCACTTATTTGGAAAAACATTGTTATAGGAAGCTACTGTTTCTTTTTTTTCAATTCATTAAATAGTGTTTGAAGAAGGTCCAATGCTTCAGTTATTGATCTCGTTACTTTCATACTGCGTTCCATTAAAGGATCGTAATGTACGATCTTTTCCTTTAAATCCTGTGCAAGCCGAAATACTTCGCCCAATCTTTCCAAAGACCATTCAGATGCTCGTGTGTCAGTTTCTTCATCTTCCTCTTCCTCTGTCGATGAAGTTATAAGTTCCTTCAATTCTTTATTTGATAATTCCTCTCCATGTGCTTCAATACACTCATGCAACTCCTTCTCCATAAAATCAACGAATCCTTCTTCATTAAACTGCCTTGCTATGTAAATGATTTTGTTTACTTCCTCATCAACAGTCGGTAAATTTTCAAAGTCCCTAACAACGTCAATCCACAAATTCTTCCAACATGACTTTATAGTCGCTGGTTTTAATTCATTGATTGGTGTTTTGATAAATGTAATTGCGTCGGCGATTCTAAATGTTTTCCAGCAATCCATAATTTGCAACTCAGGCTCTATATCCATTGACATTCTAAGTCTTTCAAATACATGACGAGTGTATATTGCCTTAACGCACTGAATAATACCCAGGTCGAGAAGTTGCAGTAATGAGGTAGTATTTGGCGGTAAAAATACAATCTTAATATTTTCATCTTCCATAGCAATGGATTTTGGATGGCCAGGTGCAATGTCCATTATTAACAATGCTTTAAATGGCAATTTCTCCTGTTCCAAGTATCGTTTGACTTCAGGAATAAAGCATAGGCGAAACCATTCAGTGAAAAGTGTTACTGTAACCCATGCTTTCTTATTGGATTGCCAGAACACAGGTAGATTGCTTTTGTCTTTATTTTTGAGGGCGAGAGGATTTTGTGAACGATGTATTACGCCTGGCTTTATCAAGTGCCCTTCAACATTAAGACTTAAGGCCCTTTGCTGTAAAATATTACCACTGATCGGTATATGTTTCCTATTCATATCTTCAATCCATAAATTTAACGCTCTTTCTAGTTTTATTAGAACTTTATCACGTATTGTGGAAGTTTTTTTGGCAGTCTAGGGTGCCACAGAATAACTGTATCGAATATTTATCTCCTTTTTTACAATCTCGCGTATGGACGATTCATTTTTACCATATATCCTTGCTACTTCAGCATATGATTTTCTTTCTTGTTGTATTAAATCAAGAATTCGCAGTTTTTCACCAAGAGTTAATACTTCACGCCTACTCTTAGGCTTTGAGGGACAGTCACTATCACGACTTCGTTGCTTTCGATGCGTTATTGAGATATTACTAGAGAACGGACACGCTTACCACATGACGCAAAGCCCAGTGCAGTACTGGCGAAAGGCTGTATTTCTAAAATATTTAATTTTATTTATATAATTGGAAAACGAACGGGTGGTGATCTATAAAATTACGAAATACATATTTATTTGTTGAAAAGTTGTATTTATAAAGTTTTTAATTTTATTTATATAATTGGATAACATACGGGTGGTGATCTATCTATCTAAAATTACGAAATACATATTTATTAATTAATTTTATTTATATAATTGGAAGACAAACGGGTGGTGATCTATAAAATTAGGAAATACATATGTATTTGGTGAAAAGTTGTATTTTTAAAGTTTTTAATTTTATTTCTATAATTGGAACATTTTTATTTGTTCATTTTGTCGTTCAAGTTGAGTAAAGGAGTATTAATATTGACTAGCAATAGTTTCTCAAGGTTTTCTTCTGTCAATTTTGTTCTCTTTGAATTAAGTACATCCTTATAAATAGAAAATGTCCTTTCTACATCGCAACTGGTTATAGGTGCATACTGGAAATATTCTTTTATTTCTTCATATTTAGCCGTTATATTTTGTGGAATTGTCTCCATACATAATTGCTGCAATGTAATTAAATCTGGATTTCTATTAAGAATTGCTTCAAACTTTTGCCGAAGGCCACATCCGAAGTCACTTGGAATACTTTTCAAATTATTAACAGCCACATCTAATGTGGTTAATCGTCATTTAATTTGAGATTTTGATTTTCAAAATAAGTGATTAGTTTTGGCAATTTTCCAAAGTGTTCGTGAAGAAAGTAAAACTGATTTTTTAAATTTGGGATTTATGTGAGCTCCTTGCACTCACCAATACTTCTAGCATCCTCCTTTAGCAGTGTTAGCAGCTTCCAGCCATGTTCCCCATCTAGTTATTACTGGAGTGGGAGGCAGTGACAGAGATGGCCAATTTTTGCTGAGCGACATGACTTGAATGCATGGAGGCATTGTCATGATGAAACAACACCTTGTTCTTGGCCATTTTCGGGCGTTTCTCTTTTATTGCCGCCTCTAATCAATCGGTCCAAAAGTGATGCATAGTATTCTCCGGTAATGGTTCTTCCCTTTTCAAGGTAGTCAATTAGGAGAATTCGCTTCCAGCGGATGGAACGCATTTCGCTTGTTTCGGAGCCGATTCGCCACGGGCAATCCATTGTTTCGACTCCTGTTTAGTTTCCGGGATATAGTGGTGTATCCAAGTTTCGTCCATTGTCACAAAACGGCGATAAAACTCAACTACATTCTTCTGAAATACTTGCAAATTGTCGGCAGATATTCGCATGCAAATTCGCTTTTGCTCTTGAGTGAGTAAACGCGGCACCCATCTTGCGCACAGTTTTTGCATGTGCAATTCTTTATGCAAAACGAAGTGAACTCGCTCAGTTGAGATGCCTGTGGCTTCCGCTAACTCGCGCACTTTCACTCGTCTATCGGCTAAAATCAAATCATGGACTTTATCGATGATTTCGGGTGTCACAGCTGATTTTGGGGTTCCAGGACGTGGTGCATCTTTAATGCTTGTTTTGCCACGCTTAAACTCATTTACCCAAAGTCGAAGACACTCATAAAAAGGACATGAGTCACCCAATGTAGGTGAAATTCTCTCAAGAATCTCCTTCGCTGTTTTCCCTTCCAGGTAAAAGAATTGAATCACTCCACGAATTCCAACTTTATCCACTTTTCGCTATTGCTCGAAACACTTCTGTTAAGTAACTGTCAAACAACGAGTTACTGTCAGAATGACTTAAGACCAGAAAATATTAACTCATAGGAATGACACTTTATGCTTACATTTGCGCCCTCTATTAGTGTGTGATCCATGTTAATTGTCAAACCACCCTCGTAACTAATATTAAAAATGGTTTTAAATCTTCTCTTTAAATTTTCTCGAGAAAGCGTGTCTTTAGTATCTGTTTAAATATTTTATCAGGTTTGTCTTTTAAGTTGTTGGAAATGTGATTGTAGATACGGTTCGTGACATAAAAGCGGGACACTTTTTTTACCTATTGTGACAGTACTTTGTTCCATCATACTAACTTAATAATGACAGATACATAACATTATATTCATGGCTACTTATATTGACAAAAGACTTACATACAAAACTAAATTAATGTCAAAATCGTTATAACACATTCCCGTTTTTTTTTTGACGCGGACAGTATTTATACACTGAAAGACTACACTTTTTTGCACTTTCGTCTGTTTTGTCTATGATGGAATTAGATACGTGCGCAAATTACCTCTGGTATTATGACAGTGGTCAACTTTAAATTTCTGGAAAAATTCGTTATAATTTTTTCTTACTAACACATAAATTGATGACAACGTGAGTATTTTCTTATCTATAAATATTGGTTTGCAAGAATCTTGGTGGCGAGAATCTTGGTGGTTTAATTTAAAAATAGTTCTTATTGCAGTTTTTGTAGAATAGAAATGCGTTTTACATCCACGGCACTACCCCAGAAGATAAAACCATATTGCAGTCGCGATTGTACGTACGCACAGAAAGCGGTAATAGCGCACGCAACGCTTACGCTACTCGATATTATTTTCAAGGCATAACAAAGTCGAGAAAGTTTTCTAGCAAGTTCACCGATGTAATGACGCCATGTCAATCCACCATCGAGTTTTAACCCTAAAAACATGATCTCGCCGATACGTGTAAGTGTGTCTCTCCCATGATGAAACTCTAGTCTCTTCATTAAATTATTAGAAAAGACGCCTTGTCTGCATTTAGTTTTAGACGGTGCCGTGTAAACCACCCATCCAGAACTTACATACTCGACTCCAATATGTCCATCCCTACCCTCAACGCGGACAATAACAGATGTATCGTTTAAGTACCGCGATATCATAAAGTTTCTGGGTCCAAGATGGCATTGAAATAGAAAATATATGTCTGAACTTTATCCATATTATCATACTGGTAACTTAACCTTAATTTTTGAAAATTATTTTGATAGTGTCATCGTGACATCAATAAATATGTCATTTGATTTAATAAAGATACAATAAAACAACAAGCTCAGCTTGTATTCAAAATTTTATTAATAAAAAAAGGCAAAATTAAAGCAAATGTTGTAATTGTTGTCCGTTATTTTCAATTCCCAATGTGACACGCCTTTTCATGCTGTTAAAGGCATTTTGCAGCATTGCGGGCGTTATTAATGCACATTCGTCAATAATTCTTTGTTGCATATCTTGCAAATTAGCAACAGGAGTTTTAAATATTCTATTCTTTAGGTGAGGAAACACGAAAAAGTCCATAATTGTCAAACAAGGTGATCGTGGTGGAAACTCAACTTCCGTATGTAAACTTATGATCCGATCGTCAAAAAACTCACGAAGAAAAGCAATATTTTCTCGTGTTGTGTGTGCCGTTGCACCATCTTGTTGAAAGTATCCATATTACAATTCATCATCATGCAACTGTTCAATAAATTCATTCAGAATGTTTCTATACCTCTCAGCATTAATTGTGAAATTAAAAAAAATAGGGCCAACAACTCTGCGGCGAGAAACTGCTAGCCAAACACCAAGTTTCGCATTATGGAGAAACGATTCAATAAAAATATGACGATTTTCACTACTCCACATTCGAGTATTTTGGGAATTGACATACCCCGAAAGATGAAACCATGCCTTCATCAGAGAAAAATGACAAATTTAGCAGGTCATCATCTTCTGTTAAGTTATTTGCAAACCACTGGCAGTACGCACGACGTCTAGGGTAATCTACCGGCAAAATAGCCTGATGTGATTGCATCTTATACGGATGCATGTGTAAGTTTTTCTTTACAATTTTCTGACATGTTCCATAAGAAAGTCCAATCTCTTGAAAAAGGCGTTTCAAAGGTTTTGTGGGTTCATTTACCATACGTTGACGAACATCATTTATAACTTGTTCCGAACGAACAGTTGGTCTACCAGTACGTGATTTATGACCCACAGAACCAGTCTCACGAAACACATCAACACAATTGGAAAGGCAATTATAAAAATCTTTGGGAATTACAGCTAACTCTGGAAAGTGCTCTCTAAAAGCATCCAAACATGCACGTTGACTGTACACCCAAATTCCATCAATTCGCACTCCACTCCGAAAATAGGCTTCAATCATGTACGCTTTTTGCACTATATTGTAAACCATATTTGAATTTACTCGAATGTGCTATGTTTCAAACTCGACGTTCAAACTTGCTTTCAGCAATTCTAACACATTAATGGATGACAGATAATGTCACTGTCAAAATAATTTACAAAACAGAGTTATAGTTCCTAACTTAAGTTCAGACATACAATTTATATTACAAAGCCATCTTCGTCCTAGAAACTTTATGATATCACGGTACAATATTAGTAAGCTATTTATTGTGAGACATTTGTGTCACACCGTGCTTTACATTACGCCACGTGGATCGTATCGATTGCCCCGAGTCGTTATAATACACCACCTCTGTCTTCTATGTGACAAACACGATTTCATCCATTTTTTTGTGCTGCCAGGCATTTTTGTGCTATACCGATGACCTCCAACTTCATCAAAAGGATACCGTGATGAACACTGTCGAATGCCTTTGACAAATTCATTAACTGACATGCAGCCACTTCCTTATTATTTAACCCGATAATTACTTCTTTGAGCAGTTGGTATAATGCTCTTCAATGTAGACCTGACCTGCCACTAATATATCCATTCTGATGATCATTTAACAACTGATGCTTATCAATGAAACCTTGGATCGTAGAATACATAAGTTTCTCAAATATCTTAGAAATGTTGGTTATAATAGCAATAGGCCTGTAACTTTTAAAGTCTTATTATAGTGGACTTTAAGTGAGTAGGAAAGGTATCAGTAATGTACGAAATATTTACTGTATGTGCCAAAGGCATCGACAGGAAATCAGTAGAGCGTTTCAGAAGACTTGTTGGTATCTCATCTTCACCAATGGAAGTGGTACTATTTAGATTTTTTATTACATCTGCAACCTCCACTGCGTCTGTAAAAAAGATAGAAAATACAAAGGTATTTTTAATAATATAAAATACAGTAGAGTCGCGATAAGGTGAACGCCCCATAAGAGGAACAGTTCGGTAAGGTGAACAAATAAATTTTTATACACAGTATTCTATAAGGTGAACAACAGCCCAACAGCCAACTCAATAAGATGAACCAGTTACATATTGTAGATTTGTACTTCTATATTTAGTGACTCGATCGGGGAACCCCCTAATTATGTTAGTACAACGTGTTTGTGATTGAACGCCTTCATTCTACTCGTGTATTTTGTTGAGTTATTGTGTAGTTAGTAAAGTGTACTAAGAACAATGAAGACTTTAACATTAAGTGCGAAAGGTGAAATAATAAAACAACTTAATGATGGTAGAAGTGTAAGTTCGCGTTCACGTGAATATGGAGTTGCCAAATCCACTATATGCGGCATTAGAAAAAATCAACAAAAAATTCTAAAAGCTCTGTAAAATACATATGTACATATATTACTTACCAGCCATCTTCATAAATAAGCCCATAATCTATTTTATAAACAATTACTGTCACATCTGCATGCTCCACGTGGTAAAAAATAAGATATAACCGTTGCAATGATGAACTGATTCAAACGCGAAGGCAGGAGTCGATGGGTGGGAGTATGTTTTAGACTCCACCTACTGTGGCTAGTGTATAACACCACAAGGAAGATAGGAAAAAAAACTTAAAAATGTGGTTGTGCTCTGCAACCACATATCTTCAAATGCTATAAGAAAGATCTAATTCTTTTGGTTGGTTGGAAGAGTTCCAGTGGCGAAATGAGCGACATCATGTGGAGAACTGATCATATGGGATAGTAATATCTGGAAATTCCTCTAAAAAATCCTGATATGCATTCCTAATAGAATAAACCCATTCACCATTAATTTTACTGCCATTTCTAAAATAAATTTCAACCATGTGCCGTTTCTGTTGACCGTTAAATACAAAAGCCATTATTAAATAACTAATAAATTGCAAAGATACCTTCCAACTTGTCAATTTGACTTATAATTATTTACAAATGACACTTCAATTCTCTAAGCTCAAACATTATTTATACCGCGATATCATAAAGTTTCTGGGTCAACGGTGGCCATGGGGTGAAAAACGTCTGTCTTAATTTATATCATCCTTTTGAGAAAAATCTGATAAAATTTTCAGGTTATGTGTCATACTGACATTAAGATTAATATATTGACAAATTTTAACGTCAGCATGACACAACCTGAAAACTTTATCAGATTTTTCTCAAAAGGATGATATAAATTAAGACAGACGTTTTTCACCCCATGACCACCGTTGACCCAGAAACTTTATGATATCGCGGTATGTCTATCTCAGTCGTTCATGGCCTACTAGGATACAAATTTTGTGGCTCGCTTTGATTTAAAACATATCAATAGTAAGGCTAATCTGATAAATCTCCGAACAATAGGAAATCGGAGGTGAATATAAAATGAATAAATAGAGTACGTTATTAGAAAAGTATACTCATATATGTATACAACGACCAGCATTTAATTTTTTCCCGAAATATTAATTTCAAAATTTCCTGTTAAAATTGTAATAAATCAAACTGTAAATTAATATTTCAATTAGAATATTTGTTTCACTTATTTAATTCCTTATGAAAATCTACTTAAGTAAGCACTAGTTTGTATAGTAATTAACAAACAAAAACTGGGATAAAATCATTTCATTTATTTCTACATTTACACATGTTAAATAATTGCAACAGTAAACTTTAGGAAAGCTACCGGAAAATCCAGTATTTTAAATTTCCTGTTTTAACACGGAAATGAATACAGACACAGTTTTCTTCTGTTTCATGAACGTATTTGATTAGAAAAAGCAGTGTAGACTCACGTAAATGGTTTTCTACTATACATAATGACAGATTAAATATTATACAAAAGTGTTCTCATTGTTTGCAATAGTAACTACATACGTATTAATATATGTTTGCCTATAAAGAATAAAAAATGTGAACACATGCAATGAATTACGAATTACAAAAAAATCTGTTACAAAACGACATAAAAACGTATTTAGTAATATTATTAATCACTAATCCTTATGATTTATAAGGATCGGATTATATGCACGTGAAAATAGCAAAATATGCACATATTTTAACAAAAATATACACAAAATATTGACAAATATGCTCTACTATAGAAATATATGCACCAATATGCCAAATTTTTTATACTTTCTAACAAAAACCAAAACCGACTCTATAACAAAACTTTATTTTATGTTTAAGGTCTGTTACATTACATAACATTTGTGCAATATGTAGACAAAAACATATCTTTAGACATTATAAATGCTATTCCGGAATATACAATAACTAATAGCGTTTCACGCCCATGATGAAGTACAGGCCATATAGAGATAGCGTACATAGTTGCCAAGTCGCGAACTCATTCCTACCAACATACCTATATTGCTGTTAATCAGGCCTGCTGTCAATAGTATTGTACTGACATAACCTTAATTGTATTTATAATGAACAAAATTTTAAAATTATTATTCTTAGTTTGCATCTGTTTATAATATATTCGATGCCAAGAAAAAGTAAATAAGAGTGATATATCATTCTAGTTAATGTATATGAAAAGTAAATCATTATATTAACAAACTACTTAAAATTGTATGTTTAAGTTATAATTTGGTTTAACCAACACACCATTTGTATACTCAAGGTTTGTTTTGAATTAAAACAATTATTTTATATATATTGGTTTCCTTTATTATAAAAAATAGTTTGATTTGTCTATTAGAATACAAGCAATAATCATAAAAAGTTTTTTTGTGTAGACCATAAACATACAAAAAATACTGCAATATAGATATAATTAACCAATAACATAAAAATATCAACATCTTAAAAACCTTATTTTTTAAATTAAATTAAAACTTGACTGCTGTAGTAACATTAGCTATAGGTTTGTTCCGAGAAGAATCCCTATTATTTTTAGTGAATCGGAATTTAAATCTGTTTTACAGCCACCATCGTGTACTATAATACTGCCTACAAATTGGCTAAAAGAGATGCAAACTGTCAGAGATTCGTTCTTGGAACAGACCTACAATCCACTGGATGTTGAAGCAGCATTCGAATAGCCGACAGGGTCAGTTAATAAATCGTCTTCCATATCATCAGTTGAACCTGAGTCTCCTACATGGATGATAAACTCCTCAACACAGTGGCGGCTCGTGCTAAAAATTTTAAGGTGTTCTGCAAGTTTTACAAAAAAATTTACCTTGCACGGGCAGTAAGAGGTTGTCTCCCATCGATCTTATCGTGCTTTCTTCGCCTTCCGCACTGAAGTAATGGATTTCTGGAACGATTGTCAATTGTCACACAAAAAAATAAGAGTCTCTAATATTATTGTTTTTACGTTAAACTCGCCGCACCGTAAAAATAGTCGCGAAAATATTAAATACCGATAGGTCCAACTCGCAACGGGCCATAGGCAACAATATACGTATGGAACGTAATGCGGTGTGGCAACGTGTGTACGATGCCTATATTGAGTGACTTTCTTAAAATTTAAATTTATTTTGATTTATTGATTTTTTTACTTTTATCTTTTAGAAAACGTTATTGTTTTTTTATTACTTAAAATTACTTTATATGAAAAATAGTATACCATAAAAGTGTAAACAAAGACAGTATACATTGAAACGAATATTCATTCAATTGTATTGTCATGAAATTGAATTTGTCAATCGTTGTTAAATTTGTTAGAATGAATAGATATTTATATTTATCGGAAAATACTAATACTTAAAGCAAACAAATAAGGTGTAGTGTTTTGTTATAGGAATGTATAATATCCATTTCTTCCTGCATATTGATTATGCAGCTGATGCTTTCGTAATATGCTCATATTTGTATTATTTCAACTTATACTTCGGTCGATACATACCGACTTCCTTCAAACCAGGAGGAAGCTACAGTTGTAATTAAACTATACTTCCTTTTTTTTTATTACCTACGGATATTCACAATTCCAAAATACGTTACAATGTTGCTTATTTTAGATTGTAATTAGCTGAATGCTGTCGCAAAACTGATCTCTGCATTTTTAAAAATCCCAGAATAAAATTAACCCCTGCCCTTATTATAATTTTACAAAGGAACAGACACGTACTTCAATTTCTACGAAAAACTAAGCCTACAGTTCATGTGTAATACAGTGATAATGAAGACTGGAGCGTTTGTCGACCTACGAAGTTGTACTTTATTTGTTTATTGTTAATAAAAGGCTGATGGCAATATTACGTGAGATTTTGGTATCTGTATTATAATAACATCACGATAATAGTAGAAATACAAATATGAGCATATTACGAAAGCATCAGCTGCATAATCAATATGCAGGAAGAAATGGATATTATACATTCCTCATTCCTATAACAAAACACTACACCTTATTTGTTTGCTTTAAGTATTAGTATTTTCCGATAAATATAAATATCTATTCATTCTAACAAATTTAACAACGATTGACAAATTCAATTTCATGACAATACAATTGAATGAATATTCGTTTCAATGTATACTGTCTTTGTTTACACTTTTATGGTATACTATTTTTCATATAAAGTAATTTTAAGTAATAAAAAAAAATAACGTTTTCTAAAATATAAAAGTAAAAAAATCAATAATTCTGCAAAATAAATTTAAATTTTAAGAAAGTCACTCAATATAGGCATCGTACACACGTTGCCCACCGCATTACGTTCCATACGTATATTGTTGCCTATGACACGTTGCGAGTTGGACCTATCGTATGCCGAATCATATCGCCTTCCGCGCTGGAATAAATGCACTGCATTTCGCTGCATTTAATGCAGCGACCAGGCCTGCTAAAATGACGCATTGGTTTTAGACACCCGCGGGGGTAGCGGGGTGCGCGCGGGTGTTTGACAGAGCTCTGAGCGCACGCTCGTGTGGACCAGATAAGGAACAAGTGAGCGATCGCGCGAATTAGGTTGGTTATTCCACTGGTCGCCTATTGAATATTATTTGGAATTTCGGAAGCGAATATCTCGGCTTCTACTTGTCGGATTTTGATGATTGAGGTGTCAAATTGTAGGGTTTGATGTCCTCTACAGGTGATGTAGAAAAATATGCAAATTTTTTGATATATAGGGGGAGAATTTTCATAACAATATGTTACGCTTTTATAAACATCAGAAATGTCGGAAAAATTATGTAAAAGAAAACTAGTTATAACTAATACAGGTTCGCCCGCCCAATTTTTTGGGAGCTCTGCAGCACTGCAGCGCTTATGCGCTAGCCGCCACTGCCTCAACATCATCTTGCAATCCATCGACAATCCACATTTCTTCTTCAATTTTTTTTACATGCTGAATACAATTCTTCCAATTGTCAGCTGTCACATTACTATAGGCACTCGTAATTAATGGTGCCATATCTTTTACTTTGAACGTAGTGTTATGTGATTTTTCACTTGGGCCCAAACCATCTCTATTGGATTCAGCTCACAATGGTAAGGTGGTAAACGTAGAACTTCTCGGCCAGCATCTTTCGCCAACATATCAAGCTTATATTTGTCATATTGATATTTTACTTGTGATACACTAAACAACAAATCTCTTTTTAACATATTATCTTCAACGGATATAGTCTTTTCAGTCAGCCAGTCAATTATATTTTCTTTTCTCCATGCATTTTTAGGTATCTTCTCAACCTTTCTGCTGTGGTACGATGCATTGTCTAGAACAATTACAGCATTTTCAGGAGTATTTGGCAATAAATGCTCAATGAACCACTTTTCAAACGTATCTGCATCCATCTCATTATGTGCATCAGCTGTATTTTTCTTGCATAGAAATGTTAATTCGGCACCAGGAAGTAAGCCATTTTCATTGCCAGCATGTACTAATGCAAAGCGAGGACCAAGACCACTCGGAGATTTTAATCCTGTACTCAATCCTCGAACAAATGCTTCTCGAGTAGTTTTTATTGTAGTATCTTGCCAGACTTTACTTACTGTGTGTCCTACATTAACCCACGACTCATCTGTGTAAACTATACACCTACCTGGAACAAATATTATTTTAGGTATATGCTTTTATATAAAGAACAAAGAAACTTTACCTTCATTTCGAAATGTCTTGATATCTCGCAGATACTTATGTCTCCATCTTATAATATCATCTCGTTCAATGAGTATGCTTTTCCGTTTAACAGTTTGAAATTCAAAACCAATATCTTTCAAAAGTCTATATAATGTTGATCATGTAAAAGTAGGGAGATCATTGTCATTGTTGATGGTAGCAAGAACTGTATGCACAGTGGGTGGTATGTTTTGCATGAAAAATCTATGAACTTGTTGTCGTACAAGTGCGTGTATATTTTCATCATAACGGTGTAGACGAGCATTTACTTGTACCCCTTTTCTCTTCTGCTTGTTTTTTTTTGGACTCAACAACGGCCCTTTTTCTTGTTCCTTTCTCATGCTGTATATGCTGTGTACTGAACAATGTAGTGCTTCACTTGCTTCAGCAGCAGCAGCAGTAACAGTCATAGTTTTTTTAAGAAAATGATTAAAAACATTTAGTATCATCTGCTTTTCTCTTCGACTAAAACATTCACCCCTTCGTGATTTTTTCTCTCCAGGCTCCATTACTGAAGTTTAGAATCTGTAACGGTAATGTTTTTATTTACGAGCACATTTCCTTCACATTCCAACTTACCACAAACTTTTGTAAACAACAACGGGAGAATATAATAAAGAGAGAGAGAATATAATATACAATAATAAGAATATAAGGTATATAATATAATAACACTATAACAATATAATAATATAACAAGAACGAAGAACAACAAATAATATTTAATAAAAATACGAAAAGGAACAATTTGACACTTGACAAAATAGCAAAGTGAACAAACTACTGTACTGTAGCAGTCTGGTTATCTGTACGAATTAAAAATCCCCAATAAAAATTAATATAAATTTTCGACATAGCAAGCGGTGGAAAAGGATAGCGCGATGCAATTTCTTAAAGAAAATAAAAGAGGGGAATGCTCCATAAGAGCCCATACTTCATCGTGGGCGTGAAACGCTCTATAGAGACCGGACGCATCAAGCGGAAATTACGATGGACCATATAAATAGTCTATAACATTGCTAAGTACAACACGTAGTTATTGAATAGCACTATTCATTCGGTTAACCACTGTTTCTGTCGTTGAATTGTGACGCAATTACTTCAATATTACACTTAAATTCCATTCTTCATGGGCGTAGATAGAAGCAGGAGGAGTTTTTATAATTTATTTTATATTTCGTAAGATAAAGTACGGTGAGCTAGTTTCTTTTCTTCATTGTTTTAACTGTTAATTGGAAAACAAACAGGTAGTGATCTATAAAATACGAAATACATTTTTATTTGTTCATTTTGTAATTCGAGTTGAGTAATGGAGTATTAATATTAACTAGCAATACTTGTTTGAAGTTCTCTCCTGTAAAATTTGTTGTCTTTGAATGAAATACATCCTCGTAGATAGAAAACGTCCTTTCTACATCGTAACTGGTTATAGGTGCATACTGGAAATATTCTTTTATTTCAGCGTATTTAGCAACTAGATTTTGAGGTATTGTCCCCATACACAATTGTCGCAATGTTATTAAATCTGGATTTCTATTAAAAACTGCGTCTAACTTTTGCCGAAGGCCAGATCCGAAGTCACTGGGAATATTTTTCAAATTATTAATAGCCACATCTAATGTGGTTAATCCAGTGGTTTCCAACCTGTGGGGCGCGCCCCCCTAGGGGGGCGCGAAGATTTTTGCTAGGGGGCATGTAGCTGTTTCTAGTTTCTAAAATATCATTTTGTAATCCACAATCCTCGCCGCGAATTTTTCGGGTACAAATGCTAAAACATCCATTAGAAATTTTATTGCCATTTGTAACATCTTACCTATGTGAAACTGGTTTTTCTACAGTAGCTGTCTTTAAAACAAAGTATCGATCTCGCTTAGTGATTGAAAAGGAACTGAGAACCGCGATTTCTTCAATGATACCACGGTTTGAGAAAATTTGTGCTGAAAAACAAGCTCAACCGTCGCATTAAATTTTTATAATGTTGTATTAATTACTATTCTTTTTTTTGTATTTTTCTAAGATTTGTTTTTATTACATTTAAAATTATTATTTCTTATAATAAATAATTATTTTTTTATGTATATTTTTACATAATATTGTATATTATTTTGTAGCCCATTAAATAGATTATAATATCAGTTGAGTATTTATGAAATTGGATTGTTAGAAAAATTAAGGGCGCGCAAAATTTTTTTTTAAAGGGGGGTGGCGCATGTACAAAAAGGTTGGAAACCACTGGGTTAATCCATCATTTAATTTGAGATTTTGATTTTCAAAATAAGTGATTAGTTTTGGCAAATTTCCACAGTGTTCCTGGAAAGAGTACAACTGATTTTTTAAATTTAGAATTTATATTAGTTCCTTGCACTCAGAAATACTTCGAGCATCGTCATTTAAACATGAACGAAATTTTGTAAACTATCGAGATTTGCTGTATAAAAACTAGTAGCTTCCAACCATGTTGCCCATCTAGTAATTACTGGAGATGGAGACGTCTTTCCCTGTAAAGAGCTACTCTCAATGGTGCTTTTCTGAAAACATTTTTAAAAGCGGATACAAGTCTATCAACTTCCAGAAAGGTGACTGTGATATATTTACAGATTCTGCGGAGACCATGTGCTACACAAGTAAAATGCCACATATTCCTTTAATAGTCTGGCTGTTTTTAACATATATGCAGCACTGTCACTGACAAATAAAAGTATTTTTTCTTTGTACCTATCGTCCGAACGAAGCATTTGGTCCATATTCTCGTAAATGGTTTTAGCTACTGTTTCTGCATCAACTGTATTTATAACTTTTGTTGCTATTACATATGCTATGGAATACTTGAATGTAGTACACCAGCTACAACATTTATCACATAGCATTAGTTTATATTTCGAAACATAAGAGTGAAGAGAGATAAAAAGAAACTAACTCACCGTACTTTATGTTTCTCTCTTCACTCTTTATCTTTCGAAATATAAATATTGTTTTAACTGTTAACCCTTAAATGCATGACTTTTTCTGTTTGAAAAAAATATTTTAAATTGTAACAATGTCAAGGAACCTAGGAAAAATAAAAAAAAATCTATCGTCGTTTTTTTGGAAAATTTGTTGAAAAATATATTTGTTGCCTTTCGGCTACATTATGCATTTATCGCACATATATATATATATATATATATATATATATATATATATATATATATATGTATATATAAAGTTATTCATTATGAAAATTTCTAAAACAATTATTGTTTTTATTTAAACAAAGAGCTATGCCGCACTTGTCACATTTAGTACGGGTGAAACCTTTACACTTGGGGTATTTGCATCTCATTTTTCCCTCTTCAACCTTCAACATTTTCTGTCCCACTATAAATCTCGAATTTGTATGCAAAACCCGAAACTCCCGACATCACAAAGAATTTGAAACCCCATTTATGGGGTTTCATTGGCATATACTGTTTGAGGTAGTGCCGCACTTTAGTAGAGCACATCTGTTCGTCGATACTAAGGTGTTCTTCTAATGGTATACAAGAAAATAACGAATTCAGGTGACTTACTAATGGTCTTATTTTATAAATTTTATCATGTCCGTCTTGTCCTCTTGGTACAAATGCTTGGTTGTTATTGAAATAGATGTATTGTCGAATTTTCTCGAATCTATTTACGGTAAAGATATTTTTTATTTGATAAAATTCTAGATTCTCTGACTAATACGATCTCGTATTTGGCATGTGTACAAGGGACATATATAGCAGTATTCCTATGTACTGCTTTATTTCCATTTCTGTAAAGGTTGGCGGTCTTTCTGGTTTAGTTTGAAATGAATAAATGTTGGTTTCAGTAACAATTTTCTGTATCAATTCATCGGTAAAGAAATAAGTAAAGAATTGGTATGGTGTTTCTAATTCTAAAATATTAGCTGGTAAATTTGTACGTCCATGAAACTGTAACTGTTCTTCATTTAGTTTCAATGACTTGGCCTTCCAGTTTATGTTTTTGCTTGTAAATCGCTTATTTTGCGCAGACTTTTTTCTGAAGTTGGTTTGTCTTGAGGGATGTCTGAAAATACATTTATACTATTATTTTCAGTATGTTCTGGTATATTATCAGATTCGTCGATTGTATCATCCTCAGAATTGCTGTCTGACTCAAATTCATGGTCGATGTTGCTTTCAGGAGCGAAAATTTGATCATCGATATCGCTCGAGTCACTCTCATCGGCATCATCTTCACTCTCTAAACCAGTGAAATTTTCCCAAAATTCAACTATTTCGTTATGAGACAGACATTGTTGTTTACGACCACTCATTTTATCCTGTAAAAATAATATATTCCATATCAGAAGACAAATACACATCACATCTTGTAATTGCCCCAAGTGCATTTTGTTGCCATTTGGAAAGAAAACAAGAAGTCAAGATTTTGTAAAACATTGAAGGAATATTGAAATTTCAATATTACGCATTGAAAAACTTACTTTCTTTCTTCGTAGAAGTCAATTTTTTATTTAGTAACTACTTTTTCCGAACACTCAACAATAACACTAAAACCAACGTGCACCAACACTTCGGCAAGGCTATGTTCAACTATATTATACCGTACATTTAGTACAACTTGCACAATCTAGCGTGGTGTATAGGAACTACATTTCCACACAGGAATGTTCCCAATTATCTACACTATGCGCAGAACCCATATTTGTATTTCTAGTCTTATTACCGCATTTAATATGAGTATGTTGCCAAATAGCAACATAATGCATTTAAGGGTTAATTACATACTTCGTAATTTTTGCAATAGATCCTGTTTAATATTCTTTCGTCAAATCTATTTCTCCCAATTATTTTGACGTAAGTGTCCAGTGAATTTCGTTAAGTTTCAATTACTTAGGCATACATTTTTAATTTTAATTTATTTAGATCTAGAACTAGATCTAGATCTAAGTTACTTTTTCAGATATGATGGTGATACAATGGCGAGTTGGATTGACGGTCATACTGATTATATGTCCATTGTCAGTGATTCCTAAATTTATTACAAAGTCTGTAAAATATCGTTAAAAAATTCCAAGAAATCGTACGTAAAACGTCACTTAGCATCGCAAACACATACATAGATATTAGACCCGTTGAAATCGGACAATTTTAAATAAACTTAACAATCCCACCTTCTAAACATTTCTCCAAAAATATACTGGTCGAAATGTTCCTGATGAATCCACCTTACGCAAATATTATATTTCTAAGTGTTACACAAAAGCAGTAGAACCCATTAGAAGCCATGTTTCAAATCAGTACCTATGGATAAGTGCCGACAAAACTGTCGATATATTAGGTCACTGTGTGGTAAATGTTATAGCTGGCGTACTAGGTATTTCATATAACTCATATGTAATAGCGCTACATGCAGAGTCATCCGTTTCTTCAAACATTAAATTATTGTCTACATTAAAAAAGTCCTCAATCTCATTATCATTTTCGATCCCAAACTTATCTTTATTCCTCAATATTTCAGCTAAAAGTGACAATGGAAGGTCGAGTTTTCTAGGTTGTCTCTTGTATTTTCACAGTTACTAGAGTGTGTAATTCCAGATTTGACGAAGCAGTTTTGAATTGTATTCTTTGTTACTCGATCCCATGCATTTTTTATGAGCTAAATTGCATCTAAAACGTGTATTTTCTTTGATAATTCTTGTGCTGATGCAGCAGTATTTATGGCTATTAAAAGTTGTTTAACAATAAATGTTTTATAAAATGCTTTGAAGCTTTTAATAATGCCCTGATCTAAAGGCTGAACAACAGAAGTACAGTTAGGTGACAAAAAATCAATTTAATATTTTGTCACTTTATGTCTTTTGGGTGTGAACATGCATTGTCAAGAAATAATAAAATTTTTCGTGTTTCACGGACCATCTTCCTGTCAAATTGCATCAACCATTCTGCCATCAGTTCACCAGTCATCCATGCTTTTTTATTCCATCTCCAAGTCACAGGCAAATTATTCGTATTAATACGTTTAAAAGCTCTTGGTTTTGCTGTTTTTCCTATTACTAGCGGTTTTTCCTTTTCTCCCTCCATATTTACACAAAATAGTATAGTAAGTCTTTCTTTCGGAAATTTGCCTCCAATACATCTTTCACCTTTTAGATGTAATGTTTTATTGGGACTGCACGAAAAAATAGCCTAGTTTCATCTGCATTGTAGATATTTTTGGGAGAATAGTTGTTTATAATCGATGGAATTTTGGTCAAAAATGTAGCTACATCATTAGAGTTTACACTCGCGGCCTCCCCACTTATGGCCCTGAAAGCGATATTGTGCCGGGTACGAAACTTTTCTAGCCAACCTTTTGAAGCACTGAAATTCCTATAACCTAAACCATCAGCGATTTCTTTGGCTTTTGTCTTTATTAATGTGCCTAAAAAGATACATATTTCCATAGTTTTATACTACTACCAAGCTTAAAACTACATATCTGATAATGGAATATGTTTGCTACGAGCCCGATTGAACCACTCATAACATAATCTATCTATATTTCTTCCCTCTTCTTTTCTCATTCACGTTGATGTTTGAGTGAAATTTACTCAGTAAAAGTTCTTTATTTTTAACGATATCAGCTGCCTGTGTTTTTCCTATTTCAAAAGCATTTTGCTAGGGCACATACACTAAGTTTTTTCCTATCAAAGGCTTCAATTACGTCAATTTTTGGTTTAAGAGTTAAAACTTTACGTTTCGACGACATATCGGCAGTTACCGTAATACTGAAGCTAAAATACTAAAAGCGATAAGCGAGCAAAACATCCTGACGACGCAGCACCGGCGGGGAAATACCGTAGTATCAGCGTAATCCCATTCGCGTTGCCGCGCTATGTCTGCTCGTGCGCGTAAAATTTTTTCCGTGTCCGCTCAAGAGAGGGTTTCACTGTTATATTGGACCAGTTTTGGGTGTCCGTGTCCATCCAAGAGAGTGTCCGCATAAGTATATGAGAAATTAATGTAATGAAATCGGGACTCTGAAAAAGTGTCCGCTCAAGAGAGTTGTCCGTCTATTAGAGGTGTCCGCAACAAGAGGTTCCCTGTATATCCCCCACGAGCCGCTCATAAATCGCATTTTTGTGGATTTTACAAAGTATCAAAATAATGGAATTACTGCAGTTAATAACGAACTGCAATGACTACTTGCATTACTCCTATTAAATTACACGGTTTATTAAAATTGTCTATTGAATAATACATTTACGTTTCGTTTATTTTTTGTATTAATTAAAAGCATTTAAAATTCCGATTTTGTATATTTCGTTTCATTACATCGTCTGGAGTATAAAATAGACAATTTAAAATTCAATTTTAATATTTTATTAATTTAAATTCCTCCTTTAATATTTCGAGTTTAAATTACAGCTAAATATAATACTAAACCTGTTCGGATTGTATAAAGAACGTTTCGTAAGGTCCATGTAAACATTTAACGAAATTAATTTCTAAAAGATAAGATGCCTCCTAGTCACGGGGGATATTAATTTTATATGTAAATATTCATATAACCGTACAAATACAAACACATCAACGCCCAAAACAACTTTTTTTTATTTAATAATAAAAAAATGTAGACACGCACGTAACTGTAATTAATTCAAACAGTTAAGAGATTTTTCGGATGTTTGTAGGCACGATCTGTTCAAAGAAATGCATTTCGTAATGATTTTTTTAATTCGTAGGTCTTTATGGACAGCGTAGGTTTGCCTAATATTATACCGGGTGTATTATGAAAAACCTTTCGTGCTCTAACTTTTTTATTTTTTATCCGAATGTAATAAATTATACGTCGAACTAAACGTATTAAAAACACTATAACGTGATCCGCTTTGAATTTTTTTTTACACTTTGTTTTTGACAGACAGCTGCAAACTGTGTTTTTTTAAATTGCACTATATTTTTTTTTCCTTATTCAAATATATTACTTTTTCTGAATATAAAACTGTAAACAACGATATCCTTGTATGAAAAAAAATCGAGAAATTGTAGATTTTTTTCTTAGTTCGATTTATTCTGGTTTTTCCGAACACAGAGATTTCTTAAATGCATTTTAAATACTCTATTTCATTTTATTACCAGCAGATGTGTGTACCTTTTAAAATCACTTACATTCAATACTATATAGCCCATAAAGGATTACAAACCAATGTTATCAGTGAGCGGTGGGTCAACAACAACATTTACAGTGTTTATTTTAAAAATTTAAAAATCAAGCAGTCATATTGAACGATAAAAGTGCATTCCAAATTTTCGAAGAGAGCTGTCACATCTGTCAGTCACACATTCATTATAACATTTTCAACGATTTATTTCTAAATTTTGTTATTGAAATGGATAATGGCGAATGTGTGGATGCGATTCAAGCATATTTTGAAGCGGAACAAATTCTGCAGCTGCTTTGCGACTTTATGGAAATCGTTTTCCTGACAGACTGCATCCAAGTGCCGATAAGTTTGGAAGGCTCGTGCGAAATTTACGAAATTTTGGATCATTCAAAAACCCGAAAATAAACGCACGTGTAATTCAAGATCAAAATTTAGAATTAAGTGTCTTGCTCTATGTGGAAGAAAACCCTAATACGTCTACGCGAGAAATTGCTCAATACATGCAGGTATCACATTCTACAGTTCAGTACATTCTGAAGAAGCACAAGTTCTTTCCTTATAAACCACGGAAGGTGCATGCTCTCGGTGAAAATGACCCTCAACGAAGGGTTCAATTCTGCACGGTTTTCATGAATAAACTAAGGGAAGATCCAAATTTTTATCGTCGTGTGTTGTGGTCAGATGAATGCACTTTTGGGAAAAATGGTGTATTCAACAGAAATAATCATCGCCATTGGAGCACTGAAAATAACCATGTTGTGATGCAACACAAATTTTCAAAATCGGTTCAGTGTAAATGTATGGTGTGGCATTTTAGGCGATAGAGTAGTAGGGCCTTTTTTTGTGGAGGGTAATCTAAACCAAGAAAAGTATAATAATTTGTTACGCAATGAATTAGGCGATTATTTAGATGAGTTGCCACTTGCTGAGTTAAACAGGTGGTGTTCCAACAGGACGGTGCCACACCCCATAATGCACGAATGAATACTGATTTTCTAAATAATTATTTTGGCGTCAGACTTACGGACCTATCCGATGGCCTGCTAGATCGCCAGATCTGAATCCACTGGATTTCTTTCTGTGGTCTTACATTCAAGATCATGTCTATTTGACTCCACCTGATATCAGAGATGATTTAGTAAGAAGGATAGTACAAGTATGTCATGAAATACCACAAAATCTTATATTAAACGCAGCAGTTGGAGTTAATAGAAGGTGTCAAATGTGTCTGGAACAAAATGGGGCCAATTTCGAACATTTGATTCATTAAAATATATGATAGCTTGATTTCTGTAAATTTCGTAGTTTTTTTGCAATAATAATAAATTTGTCACTCAATTTAATGGAGGTATCTTCAGGAAATAAATGTTTATTAGAATAAGTAAAAAAAAAATATGTAATACAATTTAAAAAAAAAAATTTACTACTGTCTGTCAAAAACGAAATGTCAAAAAATTTTTTTTTTAAAACAGGTTACAGTGCTTTAAAAACAATTTAGTTTGACATATCATTCATTGAAATCAGATAAAATATAAGGAAGCTACAGCCCCAAAGGTTTTTCATAATACACCCGGTATAAAAGCTGTTTTGCTTGTAAGTGGAAATGATACACTATGAGTGAAGATATTTTTAAATGTTTCGATATACAGAATGTTTCAAAACAATTTACTTACAATTTATTTACTTAAATTCTGGAATGTGGAAAAATTAATAACATGCCAATCGATCGATTTTTGATATTAATCTTTTATTATTAGAGAGGTTCATTCGAGAACATCGCACCAGGCCAGGTCCTCGCGCGTATATATATTTTGTCAGTCGCCGCCGGACAACGTTGAGCGCACTTGGTTTCCAAAATGAACGAAATAATTCGTTGTCTACTAACTCAAAGGGTACATTACACAATATGAAAGTTACACATAAATGAAACAAAAATATCTCTCCACTTTTTTGCTATTATACATTACACTATTACTTGTCTTTCGCAATCAAATTTCCTTGAACGCATTAGTGGTACATCACACACTTTATTATATTGCCATTATACATTAAATCAGGAAGTCCTTTTACCCATTTATGAGCTACATCGTAAAGCGGTCCCTTGCTGGCTATTTCTGATATTATATAATTATTATTTATGACTAAAGGCCGAATTATATGCAAAAAAAAACTGAAAATATGCGCATAATGCATAAATATGCAGATGTTTTAGCCAAAATATGCACTTCCTTATGTGTAAAAAAATACAAGGAATGTTAGAAAATGGAATACTGTAGAAAAAAATATTCTACAAGTTTATTTAGAACATTTTACAACATAATTAACTATGAGAACAATTTACAATCACATATTTCTCAAAGTTTTCAACAGAAAAATTGTGACGCTTGTCTGAAAACATGTATTTATATATTGAAAAGGTTTGTTCTACGTCGACGCTTGTTATAGGAGCAAATTTAAAATTAGAAATATCTATTGTCAACTCAATATTTTCTACTGAATCACCACACAAGATTTTAGCAATGTCGTTTAGCTTTTTAAAACCATCATTTTTTCATATTGCACTTCAAAATTTTTCATTCACGGACTGTCCCATTCCCCCTTTAACATCAAAACATCACTTTTTAAATGTGTTTATTATTTCAACGCTCTCGATTAGCGACATAAATTGTTTTTCCAACTGCAATATAGAAGTGGAAATAAAACTGTAATTGGCTTTAATAAACGTCAACTGTTGAGGTATTTCTACTCGAATACACCTTTTAGGCGTCTATCTCAGATTGTGCATCCCTATCAAGATCCATAATAATTGTCTTTATTCCTTCATAATGATTTGCATGAAAAATAGCAGCCTCCAACCACGCTCGCCATCGTGTGATTACTGGTTGTGGAGGAAGAGGAACACCGGGTAGATGTAGTCTGTAAAACTGAACTCGTAATGGGGCCTTTAAAAATACTTTCTTAACTCTACTAATTAAAGTATTTACTAAGGGAAAATGGTTCTGACTTCTTCTGCAACACGATTTAGTCCGTGCGCCAAGCAAGTTGTGTGAATTAAATTTGAGTAAAAGATTTTCAAAATGAAAGTTGCCTTCACCATGTATGGTGCAGCATCCGTCAAAAACAATAGAATTTTCTCTGTTGAAATCAATTCTGGTAACAATAAAATTGCCAGTTGTTCCTGTATAAACCTTGTTATTGCCAAATTATTTGCCTTTTCCAACTGTTTGGATGAAATTAAATAAGATTTTGCTGGAACCGATACTTTAAGGAACTATGTATCGGCCAACACTATCAATAGTTTCATCTACGCATATATAAAGATAATTTTTTGCAACAACCTTCTTAATGCTATTCAATGTTTCTGCATAGATACAGCGAATATATTTTTTCTTAACGTGCTCTCGTCGTGAATGTTATATTTGCTGATGTACTTTTGTAAAAATAACTTGACATTTAAATTGTTTAATTTATGTAGTGGAATATCTGTCGACACAAACATTTGACACAAATCTTCATTAAATTGTTCTTGTTCCGATTTTTTGAAAGTTGATGGCAAACATTGCGATATTGTTTGCTGACTTTTCGTCAATTTCATCTTTGTTAGTTTTACAGCATGAGATGGAGAAGTTTTCATATGTTGATCGACTTGGAACTTTCTCTCACTTGTAATCTGCAAAAAAATATATCACATCATCGGTTGTTTTCTTATAAAATAAATGTTAGTAAAAGATAAATGAATAATTGAAAATTTTAATTGAATCGGCCGATACTTGCTGGAAATCCATAATATAAATGGGATTTAAGTAAAACACTTGTACTAATTTCCAGTATATATTACACTTTATTATATGTATTAATAAATTGACGACATGTTTCGCTACGATGTAGCTTCTTCAGATCTTATATTACTAGTGAACAGGCTCTTCACAAATGAATGGCTTTTTTTTAACTATTTCAATGGTTGCACTTGTCTACATTAGAATCGTATCTTACCGATATATCGTCTAAAGTTATTGTTATCTTAATATTTGATGAAAGCAGTTTAAAAGTGGGGTATTATTAAGGTGTTTTTGTTAAATGACCAATTTAGACCTTAATAATTCCCCACTTTTAAACTGGTTTCATAAAATATTAAGATAACAATAACTTTAGACGATATATCGGTAAGAGACGATTCTAATGTAGACAAGTGCAACCATTGAAATAGTTTAAAAAAAGCCATACATTTGTGAAGAGCGTGTTCAGTAGTAATATAAGATCTGAAGAAGCTACATCGTAGCGAAACATGTCGTCAATTTATTAATATATATAATAAAGTGTAATATATACTGGAAATTAGTCTAAGTGTTTTACTTAAATCCCATTTACATAAATAATTGAAAACTTAATTAACTAATTAATAAGAAGAAATGATCTTAAAATTTTTCTTACAATTTTGCAGCATGCTACGCAAAACACTTTTTCTCCATCTATACGCAATTCTGAATAAGGTGCAATCCATCCAGCCACAGTCGCTATTTTCGGCATTTTTGCTAATTTATATCTAAAAACCAACGTAAAATGATGTTTAAAATAAATTTACTTTCGAATATGGGAATAAATTTCTCCGAATAGCAAAGAAACACATATACTCCCAATTTTCTGGTAAAATGTATTTTTGTATTTATTTAGAAGTTTTAAGGTATTAGCTTTTCCTGGAATTTTGTCTCGGCCTTGATGTATGGGAAGAGCATTAATAAATTCTTGGAGACGCTTATCAGAAAAGTAACGGGAAGGGGCTTAATAAAATGCTATTTTTAATTTAAAGAGGGCTGTTTAATTTTTGTTTGTTTGTTACATCCACGACATATTTTAAATAATGCCTATAATAAATTTGATTTAGTAAATAAATAAAACTCGGATACTTGAAATTTGCAAAAATGCTGAATTACCACAAAATATGCAAATAATATACAAAATGCATATATTATGCAAATATTCAAATTTATGCAAACTGCATATAATCCGGCCTTGGTTTATGTCTATAAACTACCGAAGTGCACTGAACGGTGTTAGAACGGCGACTGACCGTTGCATAACTTTGTTTTTCCAGAAGTAATTTTTTTGAAATTTATTATTGGTATATAGTTAAAAATTGCGAATTTAATCATGACATTCATATTTATTTTCTATTCCTAGTTTGATCGGAAATGCTTCGTACTATATTTTTTTTAATGGAACACCCAGTATATTGTTGCAATTGCGGAAAGAGAATTAAAAACTACATTCAGAAATGTAAAAAAAATTCTTTACCCTACAGAAACTAACAGAAAAATTATAAGCTAATGCAAAATCAAGTTATGTTTGACAGCAAGCATTTTACTCTAATCTGCCAGATTCTTGTGAAAATTTATTAGTGTCAGTTATATTCACTAATTATAAATATTTAAAATGGAATTGAAACTAACAGAATCTGAGCGAATTGAAATTTTGATAATGCGTGGATATGGTGATCGTCAACGTTCATATGATGAAGTTCGTGTTTTATTCAATACTGTATATCTCGATCGCCAAATCAGTAAAAGTACATTGTGCCGAACAACTCAGAAATACCAAGCATTTCGCCAAATTAAAAGATTTGCCAAAAACTGGACGTCCAAGAACAGAATGTTTTACTTTCAATACAAGAAAATAGCCATGTGTCGACGACAGAATTGGGACAAATTCACAACATTTCTCAAAAATTTGCCCAAAAAATTCTCCAGTCTGCGAAAATGAAACCGTATAAAATGCAAACCGTTCGTGAATTGTTGGAAGATGGTCCACAAAAAATCCTTTATTATTCAAAACTAAAGGGTGTTCAGAAACATTCGAAGTCAAAGTAGTCCTTGAAAATATGAAGTCATGTCTGAGATAGATTGATTTTTGACAGACAACAGTTGACATTTAATAATTATTACAAATCAGATACTTAAGTAAAGATATACGATTTTTTGTTCACTTCGAATGTTTCTGAACACCCGTTATTTGGGATTTATAAATTAACCCGAACACAAAAAGCTTATTCTACCGCCATCTTTTGTACAAATTTGTTTACTACATCTTGATTTTTGGATTTTATTTGCGTTTGATAGTTTTTTTTATTATTTATTTTTATGACCATCTTTTTGTCATAAAAGTAATTTATACACTAATATCTAAATTTCTATTTCGCTTCTCATACGAAATAAATATATTTAAATAACAGAAAGTAACACGAATAATGACAGTTATGACATATAACACTCTAATAAACAAAATAATAGGGCTTGTATGTTAGTAACTTTTTGCATCTGATGTTACTTATTATGACGTGCCTTGTCTGGAACCGTAAATGGACTTATAAGCATATTGCTATGAACTGTGGTTTTTAAATTAGCTTGACCACCATTCACGACAAATCCATCCAGCTAGGATATTTAGTCGGTTTATTTCCAAATAATGGGACTGCTTTCCTCTCAGGGTTCCAATCGGAAAAGTGGAAAATTATTGAATTAGTAAAATAGTTAGGCGCCACTCAAAATTTGTTTGAGAAAAGATACGAAAATATCTTTAAGTTACTTGTTAAAATGTGTAGAAAGGATTATTAAATTAAAGAACACAATATAAAAGTTAAATGAAAATTTAATACAAAAATTAAAAAAAAGAAAAAAAATCCTTATAAAGTATAAAGATTAATATTGCCTCATTTAACAATATTGTAAAGGTAAAAATAACGCATGGAAATGACTGCAGCATAGGTCAAAAAACCCTTATGACTGCCGAACAAAATTAAAAAATAATAAATTACAAAGAAACTTTTTAATTTCTCCCCAGAGAAACAAAATCAAAATAAACAAACTTGACAGACCGAAGCAAACTCTAACACATGTGCACTCACATGTGACAAAAAATGCCCTTGATTTACCTACGTACTAAATTTTACATTAACAGATTTTTTTACTAGAAACGTTAAAAACCTTCTTTGTTATCTATATCAAATAACTAAAACTAAATTTGAAAACGATAATAATAATACAATAGAAAAATACAATATTCAATTCATTCAATATAAAAAATAACTTTAGACAATATATTTTACTTACGTAAAAAAATATATATATTCGAGACACGTGGATAAGAAAGTTAAAAATATCAAAAATAACGAGATCACAAACTCGTTAAATATCGGTAATGAAATTAAACAAACACCAACCACAAATTAAATCAAAAATAACCCGAAGTTCCTATAAAAAAGATAAAGATAAATCTTTTTATAAACACAACTTTCTTATCTCAGAGTACACTTGTGTCTGAAGTATACAGCTAGCACGCAGGCTTCGCATAAAAAAATGCAGTTTTAAAAATAGTCCACAGCAGAACAAACGACATGCTCAAACTGCGCAAGTCAAATATACATTTGCGTTCAAAATAATAGTACAACGATAAATATATAAATTTTTATAATATTTATGGGGAAAAAACCACAGCATTTCCCCAAGAGTATATGATGGAGAAGCCTGGACATGTCAAAATCTTTTTCATCATATAGTCTTCCGCACTCGATGAACCATAGACAGTTACACACCCTGTCATAACCGATCCCCGCACTCAGACGATGCACAATTTCATGCTGGATCATCCCATCGCTACTACATTTTTGCGAAATAATGACACCATTAATCAGAGATCAGCCAAATTTTGTAAATCAAATAGTCTTTTCCGACAAAGCAACGATTTGTCTCAATGGTACGGTCAATAGGCATAACTGCCGTTACTGGTCAACAGAAAATCCTTACTGAATAGAAGAAGTCCATACGCAGCACCCACAAAAAGTAAATGTGTGGGCTGGTATATTGGGAAATCAAATAATAGGTCATTTTTTCATAAGAGAAACTTTAATTGGTAATAGATATTTAAATTTATTGCGGAACGATATCGTACCAGCTATTACAGCGCTATTTCCAAATCCAAATAGACTTAATGTACCAAACGAATCTTTTTGGTTCCAACAAGATGGGGCTCCGTCATATCTTGCGTGTGATGTTCATGACTATCTGGACGAGGTATTTCCTGCATGCTGGATTGGACGCAGAGAAGCAATCGAATTCCCCAGACTTATCGTCACTTGATTTCTTCTTGTGGGGTCACTTGAAATGTCAAGTGTATAAAAATAGACTAAATAATCTAGAAGAATTAGAGGCACGAATAACAAGAAATCAACAGACATTTTTTGATAAATTATATCCAAGTGGTTAGCAGAGCATTTAAATCTATTTATTAATACTTATTTATTTCACGTTAACTATGTTTTTTAAATTTTTCTGTTAGTTTGTTTTTAGGATAAAGAAATTAAAGATAGGTATCGATACCTTAGAATCGATACCTTTGTTATCTGAGGTATTCGAGGAATCGATACTAATTATGGTATCGGGTATTGAACGATGTATCGATACCTCGCCCAGCCCTAATGCTAACATGTATAAGGAAGATACGCTTTCATATTTTATAGCAAAATTTTGGTCTAAGCGATCTGGATGGGGTAGAGAATCAATTCAAGATTATCCAAGACGCAGAAAGCCAAAGTGGTCAGCTTCATAATATTTACTAAATCTTCTTTACAATAGTATAGACTTTCTTAATCACTTCTGAAGAAGTTACTCTCAATAAAGTTACTCTCAATAAAGGCCGCATACGTTCAGCATCTTCTGTGTTTATATGACCACTTTTGACAACAAATTCATAGTAACTTTTCTTCACTTTCTCTAATGATTTTTCTAAGTAATGTTCAATTAACATACAAAATTATTTTTTCTGCAACAAAAACCCAATAGTCTACTTAAACGATTATAGATAGTTATCCAGGCGCGGCTCGTGATGACGTATTTTGGTTTGCAGTACAATGATACGAGTGCCTCGTGTGTTTTCGGTGTTTACTAAGCAAACGTTACAGTTAGTACACGAGAATACACGAAGCACTCGGATCATTGTACTGCAAACTAAAATACGTCATCACGAGCCGCGCCTGTAGTTATCTATCTAACGGATTGGGCGAAATTCTTACGCTTTTCCTATAAAAAATTCTAATAATATCCGTCCTTGATAGATTATTTATTACTGCAATTCAAAAGGAAAAACAGTTTCTTAAAACACATTTAAATTAATTCAGTTTTATTTTAAATATTCATATCCTATGAAATAAACAAAGCGGATACACCCATGAATTGAAATAAAAGTTATTTTCTTAAGATTTCTACATAGTAAGTAAGAATTAATATATTCAGCGTCTTGAGAATAGGTTAATATAAATATATTTCCAAATCAGTCAATCCTGTTTCGTCATAATAAATTATACACACCGGACGAAGCCAAGGCAAAGGTCAAGCACAACAAATAATGGACATCGACTGTGAGAGTTTTTAAGAATCAACTTTTACTTTTTATGTTCGCTCAATTAAAATCTGTTTATGCGTGCGTACAAAGCATACACTAAACCGGATATCGAGAAATTATTTTATTGTAGTCCCGTAGAAACTAAATATTATTATTGCAACTTAGTTATAAGTTTTATATTAATTTGTGTCACAATATCTGTATCAATTCGCACGCATCAGGTAGGCTTGCTATCATTATTGTAAAGCTTATATAAAAAATATTTTTAAATTGATAAAATTTATGCCAAATATCGCTTCTCTATGTGAGTGAATTCTTACCCCAATTCCAAATATACAGGGTTATTCAAACAGATAGGAATATAAAATATAAATATCATTTATATTTTATATTCCTTGAAAAAGGCATCATTTGCCGAAATATGTGGGATTGTTTTAAATATATGCATTTTGAAGTAAAACCATACCTTAAATGGCCAACAAATTGAATTTACTATATATATATATATATATATATAGATATATATTTAGTGTTTATAAGAAATTTATTTTCCTTATTTATTTTATTGGCCGTGTCTTAATATTAAAAATAATAGACTTTTTATTGGTTTAGCGACCTTTTATTGAATTTTGATGTTTTATTCTACGACGTTTCGACTTTTATTATTATTCTATTCAGTCTTTTTCAAGTAACTAGAAACAAGAATTAATACAATGAAAACATGAGAACTGTGTTTGCTTTTGTGAGACTGAATTAACAATTAAATTAGCAATTAAAATTAAAATTAGATTAAAGACTGAATTACCAATTAAATTAACAATTAAAGTTAAAATTAAAATTAAAATTAGATTAATAATAAGTAAGGAAAAATTAAAGTGATTACATCTGTATAAATGAATTGAAAATTTGAATTAAACTACTAATACAGTACAGAAAACATTGAATGACAATAAACTAATAATCTATATATATATATATATATATATATATATATATATATATATATATATATATATATTGAAGAGACACCGATGAGGTTGTTATTATGTGAAATATACATGCAAAATTTAAATATTAAATAAACTGGTTGGTTAAATTTTTAAATTGTGAGTTATCAATTTCTATATTAAGTAGGCTATTACAAGTTACATATAGATGGGGTTGTATTACATCAAAAACTGTTATTTGCGCATGATGCAAAGATACATATTCGTTAATATCGAAGTATACACAACCAAAACAGCTGTTCATAAAAATAACTTCTTCTAAGTATATTCGGGTGGGCGAAAGTTTGTGTGATGTGTCCGGCTAGACAGAAGAACAATTTAGACTCTTGTTGTTGGACATAAAAACATGCCCATTAAATGGTAGGTTCGGTGACTGCAATAGGACACTTACAAAATCAGCTGATGCTAATGCAATTAATAATAGTGTTTCTATATTTAAAAACTATAAAATAAAACGAATGAGATAAGGATTATTATTATAGACTTTAATGAAGTGATTGCAAAGAAAGAACAGGTAAGTGGATAAATTAATTAAATTATGAATATATAAAATGTAACATGTCACGTGATGAAATAAATATGGCATAAAATCTAGGTTAAACAACACAGCAAAATAAATGTGACATGAATAAAGCTAAACGCATAAAAGAATTCTAAGATTGAATTTAATAAATTAACAGGAAACTGTATTCTTCGTAGCTTATATTAGAATATCTAAATCTTAATATGAAACATAGGTTATGTTTTTTTAAAAAGAATAATTCGATAGTGGTTTTATTTAATGACATTAAATTAATTTATCATTTTCAAAATTCGTAGGATGTTTAAAGAATACTTATGTGGACTTGGATAGGAATTGATTGTACTGGATCAGGCTGGTGGATCCGTGGATGCGGCATACAGGTATCAACGGCGATCGGCTAGCGTCCCCCGCTTGTTGTTCGATCTAACGGCTGGCTTCCCGGCGAAATGTAATTTACATTTTCTTGGACACCAGTTACCGTCTGGACTCGCAAAATGCGTTAAACAGGAGCTGGATATACTGGTAAGGTTTTGACTAGATTTGACGTATGGTTTTTTTAGATTTATTAATACTTTTTCTTTTAATTTGCAGAGAGGCACTTATAATACGTCTAGGTGTTTTTAATGGAGAATTTTCTAGTGACGCTAACTTTCTTTTTTTTCTCAATCCTAATTTCTGATTCGTCCAACTGTATGTATTTATATAGTCTCGACATTTTAATATAATGAAAATGACAATTTAATCATTTTAAATATACTTATGCTTAGTATAAATTATCTAGTTTATATTAGTGAATACATGTTTGACGTGTGAATGTTGATAGTTGTATATAATGCTAATTTTATAATGGGGAAAATTCCCGCGGTAATCTTTTTAAATTAGTACAGTTTTGCCTAAATAAATGGCGTCATTTATTATTAATCAATTAAGTTGAAATATCTTTGGCAATAGAAGATATCGGAATGAAATGACTGATGCAAATAAAAAGATAAAAATAAATAAGTGTGAGAATGAATTTAAAACAGTTAATTACGCGAAATCAACTTTATTGATATTACATATGAAGAATTCAGTTTCAAAATTTTTTAATAATTCTAAAGCTTACATATATACATGAAAATTCCGTCTTTTGCTCACTGAGGCATTCTTAGGTGTAGGCTTGACCTACATCAATATATATATATATATATATATATATATATATATATATATATTAAATCCTAAAAATTCTTGGAAATTTGGCTTATTGTTGAATTAAATGTAATGAAACACTTTTTAACGTTTCGACAACTTATTGTTTATTGTCCTCATCAGAAATGTGTACATAATTAATTAGAGTTAAAACTACAGTAACACATAACATGTTAAAATTTTAAAAACATTGTTTAATTTTGTATTGCTAATTTCTTATCTGAACATATTCTTTCGTATCGTAAATGTGTACTCATTTACGATACGAAAGAATTTGTTGTCCAAACGTTAAAAAGTGTTTCATTACATTTAATTTAACAATAAGGCGAATTTTCAAGAATTTTTAGGATTTAATATATTAGTGAACGGCTAAGAAACAAATCTAGAGAAAACTCTTAAAAGTATCTAAAAATATACATAAAAAATGACCGAAACTTCAAATTACGAATTAAGGAATGCAAATTTTAAATTTCTTTCTTCGCCATAAAAGTTTTAAAGAATATTTATACAATTTCACACATGAAGAACATAATTTTAATAATAATAAATTTTGTCCACAATTGTTTGATTATTCCCATCAATTGGTTTTAAACAAAGAAGTATTCATAGATAATGTACCCTCGATTTTATGTTTACTTTCTACTTAAAATAACAACTTAGATATTATTAATTAAATATATTTTATAAGACAAATTTCCGTGCTTTCTATAATAAATTCCTTATTAGAATGGGAAAGTGAATATAAAATATAATTTAATTGCTTTTTTCATGAAGTTTAAGTTAATTAAATCAATTAATAAAATAAATGCTCGTCTTAAGATGTATTCATCCTAAACGTTATCATTAAAATTAATTAATTTCCCTCGGATAATTACATTGTTCAGATGGAAAAGTTTTACAGCATATAAATAAATGCATGAAACAATTTGTCTTGCCTTATAATTAGTGTTTTATTATTAATAATCTTAAAAAGTTTTCATTTGTTTTCATCGAATAAATAACTTCATGCGAAAGTGATGAATTACTTGCTTTATATAAGTATAATAAAACCAGTTCATTTGAGATTTAAAGAATTACACCGACAACTCAATATAGATGTATAATATGTATTAAATAGTATGTATTGATATACCTACAGATATACACATATTAGCATTAAATCAAAATAAAATTTATTAAAATATTTTTACAAGAAAAAAAATAACATTTTAACCGTGTTCACGGATTATTGCTTTCCTTATGGAAAAGTCGTTCTTTGTTGCAATATTTATTACTTTCATTTTTTCTTGTTGAAAATATTAATAAATACAGTGGAATCTCTCTTGAGCGGACACCGAACGGACCATTGAAATGTGTCCGTACAAGGGGGTGTCCGGCCAAGAGAAAACTACAAATTTAAATCAACAAAAATTTGTCTAAGGTTGTTAGTTTTTAAAAATTAAAGCTGTTTCTTTGTGTTCGCTTTCCAGCATATAATAAACAGTTGTTATTTTTTATTTAAAAATACTTTTATTAAAAAAAAAATAAACAATTCAATTGGGTTTAATAACAAAAATAAAATCATTAAATGTATCTCTATATGTAATAAAAGTTTAAAATGTTTTATGAGTAGTATATTATTTCAATAAATATTCCTCCATCCTGGTTGGGCGTGTTTTGGTCTTGGCAATAACGTCTTGAAAATGTAAGTCCAGCGATGAAAGTATATTCATAGCTTCTGTATCACCTTGGCATTTCACAAACGCTATAAGATCATGCGCTTTCGCCAAAGCCTCTTTATATGTTAGGATGTTGTTTCTTGCATCTTGAAGATCTGAAGGTTCAATTTCATCTGTTGAGTCATCAGAAATTTCTTGAACTTCAGAAATTTGTTCTTGTAATGGTACGAGCAAATCTAAAGGTGATCTCTCAATTGGTAAATCATCATCGATCTGATAAAAATCTTTTAAGCTTTGCTCACTGACCCCTGCAATACATCTTCTCTCAATTTCGGCTAGTAGGTTTAATGGCAAATCATCCTCAGGCTCAAAATCAACATCAAATACTGTCGGACATTCCTGGCTTCAAGTGTAAATCCTGCCTTACGAAAACAGTTCTGAACTGTTTCAGAAGTAACTTGGTCTCATGCACTTTTAGCAAAATAAACTGCATCCAATAAGTTTATACTTTTCACTAAATCATAGGCTGTGTTAGAAATTTCAATGTTTGCTAGTAAGTGCCTCAGCATCAAAGTTCTGTAATTACGCTTAAAATTTTTAATAACACCCTGATCAAGTGGTTTGGGTAATTGAAGTACAATTAGGAGGCAAAAAATGTATTTTAATGTTTTTCAAATTGATGTTTTTTGGATGCGATGCCGCATTGTCCAAAAAAAAGTAAAATTTGCCTATTTTGCCCTCCCATTTTTCGGTCGAAATTTTCTAACCATTCACTCATAATTTCAGACGTCATCCACGATTTGGTGTTTGATTTCCATGTCACCGGTAAATTATCTTTTATTAAATTTTTAAAAGCTCTTGGTTTAGATGCCTTTCCAATAACCAGCAGCTTTTCTTTGTGTCCAGCCATGTTCGCACAGTGCAATATTGTTATCCTTTCCTTAGACAATTTTCCTCCCACACATTATTGATTTTTTAAAGTCATGGTCTTGTTTGGTAATGCCCTAAAATAAAGCCCAGTTTCGTCAGCATTGTAAATATTTTTTCGTATGTACCTACCCTTTTATTAGAGAGGGTAGTTTTACCATGAATGCTGCTACATCATTAGGATTAACAGAGGCGGCTTCGCCACATATCGCTTTGAACGTAATATTGTGACGAATTTTAAACTTGTTAAGCCAACCCGACGAGGTATTAAAAGTGTTGCTACCCAAGGATTCAGCTATTTCTTTAACTTTGCTTTGTATCAATGGGCCTAAATGGAAAAGTAAAATTATTTGAATAAAACATATTAGTCAATCAGAATCCACTTAGTAAATTAATGATTAAATGAATCAATCTGCTGTAAACCTTTTGTATAGAATTAAAAAACTTACGTACCAGTTAATGGAATTCCTTTATTGCGTGCTGCGTGAAACCATTCGTAGGACAACTGATCAATTGTCAGGCCTTCAGCATTAAAAAATCTTCTTTTCTCATTTAAATTTACATTGGAGTGCTATTTTTGTATTATCTCTTCTCTTTTCTTTATAATGTCAGAAGCTTAAGTTTTACTAATGCTAAATCGCTTCGATAAATTTCTCACACTTAATTTTTCTTTGTTGTACACTTCAATCACTTCTATTTTTTGCTTAATAGTTAATACAGACCTCTTTTTAACCATTTTCAAACGTCACGCCCGCACTAATGTATAGAAACGAATGAACAATGCTTTCCAAACTACAATAAACAAACGCACATCTATGTTATTGGGGAATCCCCTAAATCGCGTAAGTAATGGCATCGATTACAAGCTGTTGTTCAAATAGGTTTGTACACCATACGTACGCACCACAAACATTGCAAGAATTAGTATTGTCAACTCTCCGAAGCAGAAGCGTAAATTGTAGAAAAAATGTTAGATTGAAAACATTATGTGAGAGAAAATATTTACCATACCCACATTAAAGTATGTTATGTGATGTAGTAAATATGATAAACCGTGCCTTGTGGCTAAAGCGAACAAATTAAAAGAGTCTTGGCAAGCTTATTTGTAAATTATGACATGAAAAAAACGGAAAAAATAAGCTAAATGTCCGTCCAAGAGAATTTTTCTTGTCAAGCGGGTGTCCGCGTCCGCTCAATAGAAGCGTCCGTTCAAGGGAAAGCGACTGCAATGCTTTTCTTATGGAGCGCTGCCGGGACCTGGCAACAATGTCCGTCTAAAGGGGGTGTCCGCTTATGGGAAGTGTCCGTTAAAGGGAAGTTTACTGTATTAAATAAGAGTTGCCAATTGACATTCATTAAGCTAACCTAATATTTAAGTCTACGGAAAAAATTAATTTTAGGGAAAAGACGGTTATTTGAAAATTTTGGTTGTTGAAATGTGTAAATTACAATGATTTATTATAAAAAAATATAGTTTTTTTAGAGTGCTGTCTATTTTAAAATGAAAAAATACCTAAAAATAAAATTTTAAAAGTAATATCAAAAACCAAATCAAATTAAACAATATTATGTATGCAAAATCTCGTAATGTTCAGAATAAAGATGAAATAATTTAAAGTAAGCACAGCAATCTATTAATGCAGTGTACAAAACAAGCAAGTATGACATTGAAGCAATCGTTAATTTTTTCTTTTAACACAAATCTGTTGATTCTGAAAAGAAGAATTTTTTTATTGGAAAAATTAATCTTCGTCATCTGTGAAATCATCCATTGAAGTTTGTCGTGTGGGGTTTTGATGATGCGTGTAACATATCTACAAATGGTATCAAGATTTCCAGCCTGTAACGTGCAGCGTTTAATATTCTTAAAAGGGGTAATCATTTTTTGGCTACTCTTTAAAATTCTGTATTTTTAATCGACATACTTTCAAAAGATATAGGTCCAATAATCCTTTTCTGAAGCGTGAGTTACATTACACTTTTTTTCGTACTAGAAACTTGAACAAGTTCTTGTACAAGATTTCATACAAGTTTTAATTTATGCTATGTTGGATAGAGGGCACCAAACTTTGAGTGCGTTACCAACATAAAATAAAAATTTCTGTTTGTTTATTATTATATATTTGACGTTTGGACGGGTTGTGGGTATTTATTAGCTCTTATAGATACAATAATATTAAAAAAACAAATTCGAAAACCGTTATATCGGGGCCCCATATTTTGTTACTGGACATTCTTATACAATTTCCGAAAACAAAACAAATACTACCTAATCTGAATTATTATATAATTTTTATTTAAAATGAACAGTTGGTACAAACGAAATGGTGTTTAATGTGCAAGTCTAGTATGAAACTTGGATGAAAAGTGGGATCGGATCTAGTTTTGTAGTTCAGAAACTTTGATGTATTACTTCTGAATTACACTATCAAAGTTTTGACAAGTACATCTAGTTTGAAAACTTGTCCAAGTTTCTAGACGAAAAAAGTGTAATGTAACTCAAGCTTAACAAACAGCTGCCTAAACTACAATTTCTGTGCTCCCACAAAAATGTGCGGATTATTTGCGCTTCACATCCTCATGTTTTGAGAATTTATCTAGCCTGAAAGATGAAAACAGGATTCATCAGAAAACATAACCTTTTCAATGCCTCCATCATTTGCATTAACAAAATGGTCAATAAATCTTTGACAAAATTTCTGTCGTTTCGGTCTGTCCACAGGAAGTATTTCATTAGTCGCTGAGTCGCTTGCAAGCGGTAGTGGTGTAAATATAGATCATGCCTAAGGATACGTCTGCAAGCGCTATAAGAAAGATCTAATTCTTGGTGTAAATGCCGCACAGAAAGCTGAGGACGTTCTTCTACCAATTGCCTTACTGCTCCATCATTTTCCTCATTTCTAACTAGCAAACTATCAAACTAGCAAGCTGCCAAACTAGCAAACTACCAAATTGCCAAACTGCCAAACTACCAAGCTAGCAAACTGCCGCCAAACAACCAAACTTACAAACTACCAAATTAGCTAACTGCCAAACTACCAAACTAGTAAGCCACCAAACTAGCAAACTGCCAAACAGCCAAACAACCGAACTAACAAACCGCCAAACTAGCAAACTGACAAACTACCAAACTAGCAAGCTGCCAAACTAACAAACTAGCCAACTGTCAAACTACCAAACTGCCATACTAGCAAACTGCAAAACAGCCAAATTACCAAACTAGCAAATTGCTAAATAACAGAACTAACAAATTGCCACACTACCTAACTGCCAAACTACCAAACTAGTAAACTGAAAACTAACAAAGAACCAAACTATAAAACTGCTAAAGTAGCAAACTACCAAATAAGCAAACTGCCAAACTAACAAACTAGCAAACTGCGAAATTAGCAAACTAACAAACTGACAAACAACCAAACTGCCAAACAACCAAATTGCCAAACTACCAAACTGGCAGGCTACCGAACTAGCAAACTGCCAAACTAGCAAACTGTCAAACAACAGAATTAACTAACTGCCAAACTACAAAACTAGCAAACTGCCGAACAGCCATACTGTCAAATTACCAAACTAGCATACGGCCAAATTGACAAACTGCCAAATGCCCAAACTAGCAAACTGCCACACTGCAAACTAGCACAATGCTAAACTGGCATACAACCGAACTAACAAACTACAAACTATCAACCTAGAAAAATCCCAAACTGCCAAACCAGCAAGCTGCCAAACTAGCAAACCGCCGAACTAGCAAACTACCAAACTAGCGAACTGCCAAACTAGCAAACTGCTAAACAACAGAATTAACTAAGTGCCAAATTAGCAAGCTGACAAACTACAAAACTAGCAAACTGCCGAACAGCCATACTGCCAAACTACCAAACTATCATACGGCCAAATTGACAAACTAGCAAATTGCCAAATAACAGAACTAACAAATTGCCACACTACCTAACTGCCAAACTACCAAACTAGTAAACTGAAAACTAACAAAGAACCAAACTATAAAACTGCTAAAGTAGCAAACTACCAAACAAGCACACTGCCAAACTAACAAACTAGCAAACTGCGAAATTAGCAAACTGCCAAGCAACCAAACTGCCAAACAACCAAATTGCCAAACTACCAAACTGGCAGACTACCAAACTAGCAAACTGCCAAACTAGCAAACTGTCAAACAAACTAACTGCCAAACTACAAAACTAGCAAACTGCCGAACAGCCATACTGTCAAATTACCAAACTAGCATACGGCCAAATTGACAAACTGCCAAATAACCAAACTAGCAAACTGCCACACTGCAAACTAGCAAAATGCTAAACTGGCATACAACCGAACTAACAAACTACCAAACTACCAACCTAGAAAAATCCCAAACTGCCAAACTAGCAAGCTGCCAAACTAGCAAACTGCCGAACTAGCAAACTACCAAACTAGCAAACTGCTAACTAGCAAGCCGCCAAACAACAGAATTAGCTAACTGCCAAACTAGTAAGCTGCCAAACTACAAAACTAGTAAACTGCTGAATAACCATACTGCCAAACTATCATATGACCAAATTGACAAACTGCCAAATGACCAAACTAGCAAACTGCCACACTGCCAAACTACCAAACTAGCAAAATGCTAAACTGCCATACAACCGAACTAACAAACTGCCAAACTGCCAACCTAGCAAAATGACAAACTGCCGAACTACCAAACTAGCAAGCTTCCAAATTAGCAAACTGCCGAACTGCTAGCAAACTAGCAAATTGCTAAACTAGCAAATTGCCTAACTACCAAACTAGCAAGCTGCCAAACAGAAAGATGAAACCAGGATTCATCAGAAAACATAACCTTTTCAATGCCTCCATCATTAGCATTAACAATATGGTCAATAAATCCTTGACAAAATTTCTGTCGCTTCGGTCTGTCCACAGGAAGTATTTCATGAGTCGCTTGCAAGCGGTAGTGGTGTAAATGTAGATCATGCTTAAGGATACGTCTGCAAGCACTATAAGAAAGATCTAATTCTTGGTGTAAATACCGCACAGAAAGCTGAGGACGTTCTTCTACCAATTGCCTTACTGCTTCATCATTTTCCTTATTACTAACTATTCGCTTACCACTGCCATTTGTGCCATCCACGTTTCCTGTTTCCCTGAATAATTGCACAAAACGGCGAATGTGGCTAAACCACTGTGGCATCGGTTGGAAGAGTTCCAATGGCGAAATGAGCGAAATATAGATTATATAATTTTGCTTACATGAATTTCCAATAAATTTAATTTAAGTTCTAAAGTTTGTTGAGAAAACTGATGATAGCTAAGCAAAATTAGAAAGAAAATTGCAAAACTTTCTGAGACACCTTGTATTTGAATCAGATTTATAAAATATTTATGGAAGTATTAGTTATTGTGTCACTGAAAAAAATGATTTCTTCATAATTAATTAAAATTAAGAATTCTACAAAAAGAATTGACAATGGCGAAGAAGTAATTTTGTTCGCTTGAAGAGAGAGTTGTTAATTTTTCATTACCAAATAAAGTAATAGGATTTAAAAAATTTTAACTATTCTAATATATTATGTTTATACCATATTTAGACCATATTTATCGAATTATAAAGAATGTTTCTATTATTTATCTACTTTTGCGGAAGTAAATAGTGCATACAATAATTATTTTTTCCAATCTGAAATGAAACGTTTTACATTTGTTATTCGTTTATATGAATTAAACTTTCCTTGACATAAATATGTACAATAAATTAGAACTAAAACAAAAAAATTTCTAATAGGATCTTGTTATTAACACAAAAATGTATCAAATTAATGTTAAATTCATCAGAGTTTCACTCGCGTTCTATATACTCGATTTCCCAAGACGACAATGTAACATATGCATTGCCCAATTATTATATGTACAATTAGTGCAGTAGAGGTTCCTTACCAAACTTCATTTTACGATAATAAGTCTAATCTATGCTATCAATTTCAACAACAAAAGAATTAGAGGAAGTAGAAAGATTTACGGGTTATATGTAAATAGCAAAAAATATTATGAAAATTTAGATATATGCATGCATATATGGCTGGCGCATAATGTTTTAAAGGTGATAAAATAACATTTTTGGAAAGTATTGTAACAGATTTTATTTTATTTACTCTACCCATGATATTAAATTTTACTCTTTGATTAAACAAATGTTATCTTGCGTGAGTACAATACAAACATAACCTTACAAACGAAAATAAAAACATAACCTTTTTAAGATGTGGATGGTACAAATGTCAAAAGTGTTCTCGTAGTAATAATACACGTTGTGAAAAGCTCTGTTTTTTCTCGCTTTTTATTCGTTAATTGTTGTGGGAGAAACATATATTGTGAATCATCTTTTGAGTCGTAAATGATGAAAAAACACAAGAGCTTTTTTTTTATCGGATAAATTTCTCTTTGTAACGAAATTATTTTGCCAATCAGTAATTTGACGAGAAAAACTTACATGAAAAAATCGCGAGACCGAAAGGTCGAGCGATGTTTTCGAGCGAAATTACTGATTGGAAAAATATTGAGTTAAAAAGAAATTTATCCGATTGAAAGAAAAACTCGAGTGTTTTTTTGCAAGATAAATTAACGACATGAATAAAACTTTTTAAATTGTCTCCATATTGACGATTTTGTATTTCTTGTGTATTGCGGTATTGATCTTTTGATATTTGTTGAAATTTCCCCAAACCGACTCGTACATTTTACGTTCAACGATACTTAATAGTTATTACCTGTCAGCTGCCAAAATAAATTAAGTGATGCAGGGCTATTTGATATGTAACAGGAAGAAGCAGTTTTATCGGAGGAAGAAGCATTTTTATCGGTGATAAAAAGCTATGTAGGTTTTTATCGCTGTCAAAGTGACAAAAATGTCACCCGCAAATGGGCATTTTTATATAGGAGTTAATTTATCCCCAATAAATATTAAAGACTTATTTATATATCTATGTACTATTGTTTTGAACTTAAGTGTATATTTTTGAAAATGTAATTCATGTGCCTGGGGCAAAAACTTGTATTATTGAAGGTCAGCCTTATGCGAAGACACCGTGGTTGATGTGGACTTGACAGACATAGTTAAACCTTTAGACAAGAACATTCTTTTTTTTTTTAAAAAAGTATATATGTAGTTATATATTTAAAGTAAAATTCGGTTTGAATTTGAATTAATTAGTTGATGGTATATTCCCGAATATTCTACGAGATTTTCTTCTCGTGATTTTGTTTATGTTTGATTTAATAACGTTTTCTTGTCAACGTGTCTCACATTATTTTTTATGTAAGTAAAAATATATACATATATATATTATAAGTCGACTTATTAATTTAAAAGATATTGTATATCAATTGTATTAATATTGTTATATTGAGATTTAGTCTTAATTAGTTGAGGTAGATGACAAAGAGTATTTTTAAAATTTCTACGTAAAAAAATATAACTGTAAAATTTTATACGTTTGGAATTCAAGGGAGTTTTTTTGCGGCATATGAGTGCGCATGTGGTAGATTTTTGATCGCTTTGTCAAGTTAGTTTATTTTATTTTGTTCTCTAGGGAGAAATTAAAAATAAACTTTGTTATTTAAAAGTTGATCGGTAGTCATTGGAGGACGTTTGGATTCATTTAGCGGTCATATTCAGTGAATTCTTTTACCTCTGATTGTAAATTTATATTACACAGTCTTTATACTTTATAAAGATTTTTTTTTTTTTGTATTAAATATTCATTTAAATTTTATTCTGTCTTTGATTTTATGCTTCTACCTTTATTGTTGTTTAATTAATTAAAAAAAGTAACTCAGTAAATATATAAACGTACTTAAAGTGAATTCTTTTACTGGCGCCTTAAAAATTTTGTTGAAGACCACGTATTTCCGATTGGAACCCTGAGAAGAAAGAAGTCCCATTTTTTGGAAATAAACCGACCGAGTATCCTAGTTGGGTAGATTAGTTGTGGATGGTGGTGCAATAAATATAAAAACCACAATTCATAGCAGTATGTTATTTACGTATACAGTGCTTCTCAAAAGTCCCCCCCCCTCTTATCTTTGGAACGATTATACATACACAAGTGAAATTTGGAAACTGAATATTATAGGTTATAAACTTCCCTACTAGTGATGATAGATGACGAAATCGTCATAGATGACGTCACAAGGCCATTGTGACCAATAATTTTAAATGGAACGCTCGGCAAGCGACACCTCTTTTAAAAGGTATCGAAAAAACCTATTCAATGATACTAATTTTGTTTGTGTTTGAGGCAGTTTTAATGGCTCATTAGTAAACATGAAAATTTAAATTCCATTCAGTATGATATTAAATACAGATTTAAGAAACAGTATGTACTTAAAGAAATTGCTCGAAGTGACCTCCATTTACTTCCTGACAGTAAAATATCCTATTTTTAAACTCTTCTCGTACTTCTTCAAATGTGTCTGCGGAAGCAGCCTCACATTCTGCAACAATACGTTGTTTTAAAACGTCAATATTGTCAAGTTCAGTGGCGTAAACCTTCGATTTAAGGTACCCCCACAGAAAAAAATCCAAAGGTGTGAGGTCCGGTGATCGAGGTGGCCATTCCGTTGAACCTCGTCGTCCAATCCATCTACCAGGATACTCCTCATGCAAATACCGTCTTACTGCACCGTAATAGTGTGGAGGAGCACCATTCTGTTGGAATGTTATTTCCAAATTGCCGAATTCATCTGGATTATCTTCCAAAATTTCAAGGATTAACGGTTCTATTGCGTTTTGCAACATCTCCAGATAAACCTCACCAGTTAAATTAGTATTTGAAAAAAGAGGCCCAACGATGTGGTTTCCCAGGTTACCTGCCCAAACATTCACCTTCTGGGGAAGTTGGGTATGTGTTTCACGAAACAGGTGAGGATTTGCGTCACTCCAATACCTCACATTCTGTGTATTTACATTTCCATTTAGATAGAAAGTACTTTCGTCACTAAAACAAATTGTTTTGACGTAGTCTGGCTGTTGGTTAATTTTAGTTTCCATATTTTCACAAAATTCTAGTCTTCGGTCTGGGTCGTCGTCTGAGAGTTGATGAACCATTTTTAATTTGTATGGATGAAATTTGTATTTTTTCAACACCCTGTGTACTGTACTTCGACTAACTTCACAGGTGTATGCAACTTGAGTTGTTGAAGAAGTAGGATTAACTCTTACTTCTGCCAGTATATCAATTTTTTTCTCATGAGAAATTTGTGGTCTGCCAGATCGTTTCGCATCATTAATACTACCCGTTGTTTCAAACTTACGAAGAAGCTCCCTTCTCGTAAGTCCTCGAAATGGGGCGATCGGGAAACCTCTCATTAAAAATGCGTTCTGCTGCATGAATATTTTGTCTAGTTTCACCAAGAATTAGGACCGCTGCTACTTTATCACCTAAAGCACGTACCATTTCGCTTCTTGAAGCACTTAAACTTTCGACTCACAACAGTTTAACAAATTATTAAAATGTACAAAAATATTAAAAGTACCATAAGCTGTAAAAACAGTGAGACGTTCGATCAACAATACACAAATTATTAAATGTACAAAAACTTGGACAATTACAAAAACGTCGAATATTGGAGACTAACAAAAACGTCAGATTATTTGACAACTAACCATAGGCGGAGCTTGAATTTGGAACTTTAGTATTAACTTGACAATTTGACGTATTAAAACAACGTATTGTTGCAGAATGTGAGGCTGTTTCCGCAGACACATTTGAATAAGTACGAGAAGAGTTTAAAAATAGGATATTTTACTGTCAGGAAGTAAATGGACGTCACTTCGAGCAATTTCTTTAAGTACATACTGTTTCTTAAATCTGTATTTAATATCATACTGAATGGAATTTAAATTTTCATGTTTACTAATGAGTCATTAAAACTGCCTCAAACACAAACAAAATTAGTATCATTGAACAGGTTTTTTCGATACCTTTTAAAAGAGGTGTCGCTTGCCGTAGCGTTCCATTTAAAATTATTGGTCACAATGGCCTTGTGACGTCATCTATGACGATTTCGTCATCTATCATCACTAGTAGGGAAGTTTATAACCCATAATATTCAGTTTCCAAATTTCACATGTGTATGTATAATCGTTCCAAAGATAAGAGGGGGGGGGGAGGGGACTTTTGAGAAGCCCTGTATACGTATCATATTTTCGTCATACCTGTCTGTTATTTAACGTCTCCATGACTGTTTGTCATCGATAACAGTCTAGGCCGTTATAATTAATAACAACAACCACGGACGTTATACAAGTAACGAGCGATCATTAAAATTTTCACTCGTAGCTGGCCGTGTATATAAAAATTATGTCGTAGCTTTAGTCATTAAGATGTTATTTCAAACATCTGTCAGTGTCAAATATATATTTTAAAGTTTCATCAAAAGAAAAAGTAATGGCCTTTAATGATATGCATAAAGCGTTTATGGTAGAATGTTACTTCCTGACATCTCAAAAAATTGATGATATTTGGCAGCATTCAATAGAAAATTGCCTTGCGGAGTTTGAAGAGAGATATCCAAATACTGTTCCTAGCTATAAAACTTCCCGTGATACGCTAATGCATTGTGTAAATCTTTTTCGTCAAACAGGCAGTATTTTAAGGAAAAAAGGAAGCGGTCCTCCTCTCAACAGAAGTCGCGGCGTAATTGAAAATGTCAGACAAATTATTAACGAATCTCCCCAAACATCTATTCGCAGAGTTTCGCAACAAGTTGGGCTTTCGTATGGAACTTGTCAAAAAATTTTAAAAAAGGACTTGCACATGTATCCATATAAATTAACTTCTGTACAAAATCTATTACCTACGGATTATGAAAAAAGAACACAATTTTGCCAATGGTTTATTCAAACAATGACAGACAATATTTTAAATCATACTTTTTTCACCGATGAAGCTTGGTTTTATTTGAAAGGTTATGTTAATTCGCAAAATATGCGTATGTGGTCCAGTGAAAATCCTCATTTCTACAGAGAAGTTCCTCTACATCCAGAAAAAATAGGCGTATGGGTAGGTATGAGTCGTCACCGATAAATAGGACCAATATTCTATGAGGGCACGATAACATCGGAGAAATATCGTAACGAAATTCTCAGTGTTTTTACTAATCAATTGACTAATGATGAACTCCAGGTCGGATATTTTCAACAGGATCGGGCTACATCTCACGTTACACTTGAAAATATTCAGTTTTTGCAACAGTTTTATGGCGATAGGATAATAAGTAGAAATACAGCGATTCCATATCCACCACGATCGTGTGATTTAACAGTCATAGATTTTTTTGTGTGGCCATATATAAAGAATATTATTTATGAAACACCAATTAATAATCTTCAAGAGTTAAGACATAAAATCATTGAAAAATATGAACACATCAATAACTCACCGCAAATACTGATCAATGTTTTCAATGCTCTACGAAATAGAGTGCGATTATGCTTGGTGGAGAATGGTCATCATTTTACACATTTTTTATAATATTCTATTACTTTGTATAAAAATTATAAATATATTTAATATAAAAGTCAGCATTTCAAATTATTTTTTAACAATCATGACGTTTGAAATTATAATGACAAATCTCCTCTAACAACTTAAGTTAGGACATACTTTTTGTGTACATGGCTTACTTGAGCGAAAATTTTAATGATCACTCGTTATTAATAATATAATTATTTTTATATTAAGTGCGCAAAGCATAGGTTTTTTTAGTTTGAGAATGTTGAGAGAAAAATACTTTCGATAACTCAAAAACCGCTTTGCACACGTAACATAAACAACGTTTTTTCTCGAATTGTAGTAATTTCAAACTGTAGATTAATAACGGGTGTTCATTTGAAAAGTCAATCTAGTAGCATGTGATTTAGTGAGAACATTTTGAAGTATGTCGCAAATTAAAATTTACTACTTAACCTACGAAGTCCTATATTTTGACAGTTTCATACATACAAATATGATTGACATTATTAAATGTCATTTGTATAATACAAAGGTATTTTTAATAATATAAAATATTATTAAAAACCTGGTGTGAAGAACACAAATACAGGTTCACTATAAATATTTTTGTGAACGTGTCCGAAAATATCTTTCCCCAGAGACGTAGATACGTATTTCACCTTTTTACAGGCTCATCGGTACGCCCCTGCTGGAGAAAGAATATTTCCAGACACATTCACAAAAAAGAACCACATCACCGTAATTATCCAGACCGGGCGTAGAAGTAAATTCAGCGCTGCCTGTTGTCAGACAACCGAAGTACCTCGCCCCGTCCACATAACCAATGTGAAGTAACGACGCCTTTCCAAAGGTGGCACAGTCATCCCTCTAGAAACTGTATTTTGTTTGTGTCTTCACTCATACTACGGACTAACCGCATGTGTAATGTATCAGAATAATTGAAACATACATGGGCGGGGCGAGGTACTTGTCTGACAACAGGCAGCGCTGAATTTTCTTCTACGCCCGGTCTGGATAATTACGGTGATGTGGTTCTTTTTTGTGAATGTGTCTGGAAATATTCTTTCTCCAGCAGGGGCGCACCGATGAGCCTGTAGAAAGGTGAAATACGTATCTACGTCTCTGGGGAAAGATATTTTCGGACACGTTCACAAAAATATTAATAGTGAACCTGTATTTGTGTTCTTCACACCAGGTTTTTAATAATATTTTATATTATTAAAAATACCTTTGTATTATACAAAACTGGTGGGGTTTACCTACTCATGTATGTTTCAATTATTCTGATAAATGTCATTTGGATTTACGTTTACGGAACAACAAACACATACTAATATATTTGCGTCTTATTCTATCAAAATTTCAAAGTAACCTAGATTGACTTTTCAAATGAACACACGTTATAAATAAAAAAAATGTCATTTACATAATTACTGCGGCTACGACAATTGCGTTGAATTGTCTTAGTTACGAGTGTAAATAAAAAAGTGTCCAGAAATTTGTTCAAGTCGGTTAAAGTTTGATTGCGAAATTTGGGTCCCAATGGAATCCATTGATGCAAGCGAAAACCTAGGGGTGGATGAATTTGCAAATCAAGCAATTTCTAACATTTTACACGTCAAATCGAGACCCCAAGATGAAAAAAAATTTCACAATGAAAAAAAGGTTTTTTTAACAGTGGAAAAAAAACTTTTTTTAAGAGTTAAAAATTACACACTTTACATACAGAGATTCATGAAAAACAGGCACTTTTTTTGACAATTGGAGAAAAATAGTTACTTGTTTTACTAGGCAGAAAAGCACAAGATTTAATGCCGCGGCCGGTGTTTCATAGGTTTCATAGCCGAGGCTAGGAAACCAGCCAAGGCATTAAATCTGCTTTTCTGCAGTGTGAAACATATAATTTTTTCTCCGAATTTGTTCCAGTTTCACGCAAAATCGTCGTTTTTATATTTATTAATTGCGTTTCATTATCAATATCCAAATAATGAAATAATTTTAACAAAGATAACTGGCTTTTCGTTACTATATTTACCGCTGATGACGTTTGTTGAATTGTTTGTTTACTTGAATGTCAATTTCAAAAAATTGTCAAGTAACAATTCGAAATGGATCGAATTGAAAGTGAGGATGAGTTATTATTAACTTATTATCATTAACACCACCTGAGATGAGAGACCTGGTGCGAGATGTGGAATTGAATCTATTGCCGGATAAATCAAGAACTGTATATGAACTCACATACGGCAGATTCATGTAATATAGACAGAAGAAAAATGTAGGATTTTTCTCTGATTTTCCCGACCTTTCAAATAAAATTAAACCTTCAACGTTATGGTCTACCTATTCGATGTTGAAAACTACCTTGACCTTAAAAAATAACATTGATTTGGCAAAATATCTGAAGTTACGAGCTTTTTTGAAACGGCAGTCAGATGGCTTCCATGTAAGAAAATCCCGAGTTTTTCGAAGAGAAGAAATCAAGAAATTTTTATCAGAGGCCCCAGATGAACTGTATTTGAGCACGAAGGTAGGAATATACTGAAAAATATCTATTATGGATTAAAGAACTATTTTTCAATTTATATTTTAGGTTGTACTTATTGTTACAGTCGCTGGGGCTTGTAGATGTAATGAGCTTTTGCAAATGAAAACGGATGATATAAATGATATGGGCGACAAATTGCTAATTATGGTACCAAATACTAAGACCAAAAGATCAAGATCTTTTGTAGTAATGGAATGTTTAAGCGTTTACAGAAAATATGCAGCCTCCAGACCCTCAAATTTAAATAATCGGCGTTTCTTCTATAAATATGCGAACGGTAAAGTATATCAACAATTCATTGGCATTCACAAATTCGGTAAAATGCCAGGAGAAATTGGTTCTTTTCTGGAACTACTCCATGCGAATAAGTATACTGGGCACTGCTTTCGCAGAACTTCGGCTGGTGCTGGTTGCTGGTGCATTCTGGTGGAGACATAGAGTAAAATTACTTTCGGATGAGACTGAAGATGCGATGACGTTACAAAAATACTGAACACCTTAAAAACATTGAGCAGTCTTGACAATATAGGCGGCAGTTTTAAATTTAAATAATATTTAGTTATATTAAACCATAATAATTATGTTTTGTTATCGATTTTAAATAAACTTATTACTTCGCGAAGAATAAAATAATTATTAAATCAATTGGTATTATGTAACAAATTTTTTATAAATTTTATTTTACAATGAAATATTTCTTTTTATAGTGCTTTCACATTTAAGTCTGTATTTACAAATTATTATTATATTAATCCATATTTTGTAATATGGTTTTCATTAACCTTAATTTTGGTTTTTCTACAAATTATTATTATATTAATCCATATTTTGTAATATGGTTTTCACTATCCTTAATTTTGTTTTTTCTCATTATAATTTTACTCCTAACCAAAATCTCACTTTAGAGACATTAAAAGAAGATAAATACACAAGCATGTGCCTAGAAAAATTTTTGTATTTATTTAAAACAAATATACATACATACAACATATAATCAAATATTTATTTTCGCTGATGACAAAATTAATATAATATATTTTGAAACATTTACAATCTTCAGTCTTCATCGCTTGAAAAATCGTAGAAATCATCTTCAGAGTCATTATTGACATTAATAATAAATTCTTCACAAAAATCATCCATTATGTGCTCCTTCATAATGTAATCTTTTTCTACACCTTCCACATGTCGACAAGTTTCTAACCATTGATGACCTTGATGTTTGAAAATTCTTCTCTCGCCAATTTTTCAACATCATTTATATGAAATGTAACATTTCTTGATGCAACCCGATTCTTTACAATGCCTCAGATTTTTTCAATCGGGTTTAGTTCTGGGTGGTATGGTGGCAATCTCAGGACGGTGTGACCTTTTTTTTGCAAATATACCATCTATGCTGTACTGTATATGTTTTGGCTTGTGAAGTTTTACTAAATTGTACAACTCCGGTTTAGTACAATTTGCATCGTAAGTTATGTAAGTTCGTTTAGCCACTGTATCATATCACACTTTCTACTGGCTGATGTTGGATGTTTATATGACATAACATTATGGTAGCTGGCATTATCCACAACAATCACAGAATTATCAGGCAAATTAGGAATTAAAGATGTTTCTAACCATTTTTTATAATTTATGAAGTTCATGTCGTCATGGTAGTCGCCACTTTTTTGACCTGATTTGAAAATTAATAACGCATCATTAACAAAACCCTCTGCAGAACCAGCATGAACAATTATTAAACGCTTCCCTTTTGAAATTGGACACTTTAATCCTTCATTAGATTGATCGACCCATCCAAAAGGAGATGTATGCCCTGCATATGTAAGTTTCATCTAAAAATTACTTATGTACTTAAAATATGTACTAAATAGATTTTCTAAATGCTTTTTATACCTGTATATATTATTGGACGTCCTTGGGTACGATAATTTGTTATTTTGCGGATGTAAGAACACCTCAGCTCTCTTATGTCAAACCGCTCCATTAAAATCTTACGGTTATCAGTAGTTTTTTTTTCCATCTAGCAAATAAAAAGTTTAGAGTGATATTACTAAAAATAATAAAAAAAGTACCTGAATCCTATTCGCAGCAATAATTTCCTAAAAGATGATAGCCCTCCTGCAAAACCGATTCCTTCATCATCGTGAATTTTATTATAAACGGCTTTTATTGTGGGTCTTCTCTTTTCAGTCACATGAAAATTATGTATAATTCTGCGAATAATTTCTTCCCCACAGTTATCGACAGTAGATTTTGGTGGTTTTATTTTTGTCGATAAGAATGAATTTACTTTTCTTGTTTCAACAGCATGACCTTCTTTAATTATTCGACCTACAGTGCTCCTAGAAATACCTGTTGCTTCTGCAACTGTATCTAGCATAGCAGCTGACCTATAAATGATGAACAACATAAATTATAATTTTGAATTTGATTTAAAAAAAGTAATATTATTACAGGTTAAATATTATGTATCCACCTAATTTGTAAATATATTTACCTGTCACACCTTGTTTTTTAAAATAGTTATATACATTAAAAATTATTTCACGAGATTGTTCAAGAATAACTTTTCTCTTTTTCGAACAAGGGCTCACTTCCTCTAGGACAGAGTTTGTTGCCATATCAGACATTTTACCCTGTGTAAATAAATACAACTAAATTTTCAGGAATTTTATGATAAGTATATTTCTACTTACAAGAGGACGCATTCTTACTCTTGAATAGCTTTGAAAAAAAATTAATTAATAGATAAAACACAACAATAATATTACAAATAGGAAATCTCTCAATGTACGTACAACACCACTACGAAACACACCGATCAAATGCTTGGTACCGACTGACAAATAATCGATAAACGTTTGTGGCTCGTATAGTACACGGATTTATACTACTAGCTGTTTCTCTCATTTATGAGGTGGCTCTCTTTCTAATTACTAAAATGTGTTTCTGCGCCAGTCTCATCCGAAAATGATTTTACTCTTAACAATGTTGAAGCAACATGGGGGATGGAAGTCTTCCGCGGTCGCGGAGGGCTATATCGAGGACTCGCTAGCCAATAAGTCCAACATCAGCAATAAAATATTTCCAGGCGTTTCCGGAGTATCAAGTAGTGTGGATAATAATATAGTTAATTTTACGAAAAAGGAGGGACGTGGAGAGAGTTCAATTTTATTAATGAATTGTTCACAAGTCACCATAAATATTTCTAACAAGTAAAAATTTCCCGTTGTATTTTGCAGTTGTAATGTAATAAAACCAGTTTTGCGTAATTTTTTTATTTAAAACTCCATCATTTTGTGTTTATCTAATGTCATTGTCAATTGTAATTACCAATTGATTTAACTTTTTCTGCTTAGGCAGAAATATTCTTTGTACCTAACTTCAAATCATTTTTAAAGTGGGAGATAAAGTTGTATGTCAACAAAAATTTCTTTAGGTTATGTTTTAAGTAAGTAACGTGTACTACAATGTATTATTATACAAATTTATAAAAAGTATAAAGTAATGTCGTGTAGAAATACAGAAATAATACAAAAAAAAGAAACGACAATTTTGGTCATCAGAAGAAGTGCGTTTTTTCTTAGCATTAATTAAGGAAAAGCACATATTAGGTTTAATGGGCGGAAAGCGTTTACGAGTTAATTATATATTCAAAACTTTAGTCGGCCCAATGTCTCAAGCGGGATTTATTCCTGACGTTTCACATTTAACAATAAAGTATAAAAACTTAAAAGTTAATTAAAATAAACTTTATTGAAGTTTGTGTTTCATTTAGTGTTATTTTAGCCGAGTAGACACTTGTTAAAATCTTTCCAACCTCTTGTATCTTTACTTGTATAATTAAATGAGTAAAATGAGGTTATATTTGAAACGATTAGGTTATGTTTAGAATGTTTTGAAAAGGGTATTACCTGGAATTGTTTTGACATGAAAGGGATTACCGTGAACATAACATTAAATAGTTTTTTACTTCTATCTCTTTTACATGTTTTCATTTTTATCTAATTTTAGTGGATTTGATCAGGTGGTTTAACGTCGTTTATTGGCAAATACGCGATTGGCTTGAAATGAATTCGATCGGATACTATTTCTCCGAAACAAACCTACTCATTGTACATTCAATGCAATTGAAAATGTATGGGGAATTGCGAAAAATATTACGATAATATAGGGATATATGAGAGATGGGACAGAGAATGTTTTGAGACTATAGCAGAATGCATTGAAACATGTAACACCAGAAATGTGGAAGAATTGTATCAACCATGCTGAAAACATTAAAGAAGACTGGTGGAAAAGGAAGGTTGTGATCGATAAAAATGAAATGGCAGAATTTATTATTTATTTTAATACAAGTGACAGGGATGATTCTGATTAATTTTAAGTAAAGATATAAAGAATAACTTTTCAATCCTGTCTCTAATAGTGCTGTATGTAATTCGCTTGCTTTAAGATCAATAGATCTTAAAGCAAGTGGTTTCATTACTGTATTTGTGTAATATGTATATATAATGAGTAGAGACCGGACACGAGAGGTTGATGACTCATCGCCCACGAGCGTATTATTGAACATTTGTATTTTTAAAGTTTTTAATTTTATTTATATAATTATACTTATAATACTAAAACGGGTATATATACGGCTACAAAATACGAAATACATTTTTATTTGTTCATTTTGTAGTTCAAGTTGAGTAAAGCAGTATTAATATTTACTAGCAATACTTTCTCAAGCTTCTCCTCTGTAAAATTTGTTCTCTTTGAATGAAATACATCCTTGTAAATAGAAAACGTCCTTTCTACATCGCAACTGGTTATAGGTGCATACTGGATATATTCTTTTATTTCCGCGTATTTTGCAGTTAGATGTTGTGGCATTGTCCTTAATTATACACAATTGTCGCAATGTTATTAAATCTGGATTTCTAGACTTCGGATGTGGCTTCGGCAAAAGTTAGACGCACTTTTGCCGAAGGCCACATCCGAAGTCACTTGGAATACTTTTCAAATTATTAATAGCTACATCTAATGTCGTTAAACCATAATTTAATTTGAGATTTCGATTTTCAAAATAAGTGATTAGTTTTGGCAAATTTCCAAGTGTTCCTGAAGAAAGTACAACAGATTTTTTTCAATGTGCAATTTGTGTTAGTTCCTTGCACTCAGAAATACTCCGAGCATCGTCATTTAAACATGCAACGAAATTTTGTAAACTATCGAAATTCTCTGCATAAAAACTAGTTGCTTCCAACCATGTCCCTCATCTTGGATGGCAGTTTTTCCCTGTAAAGAGCTACTCTCAATGGTGTTTTTCTGAAATTTTTTTAAAAGCGGATACAAGTCTATCAACTTCTGGAAAGGTGTCTATGATATATTCACAGATTCTGTGGAGAGCATGTGCTGCACAAGTAATATGCAGCATATCAGGATATGTTTCCTTTAATAGTCTGCCTATTTTTAACATATACACAGCACTGTCACTTACAAATAAAAGTACTTTTTCTTTGTACCTGTCGTCCGAAAGAAGCATTTGGTGCATATTCCCGTAAATAGTTTTAGCAACTGTTTCTGTATCAACTGTATTTATAACTTTTGTTGCTATTACATATACGTTCTATGGAATAGTTGTATGTAGTACATCAGCTACAACATTTACAATATATCGACAGTTTCGTCGGCACTTATCCAGAGGTACTTATTTGAAAGATGGCTTCCAATGCGTTCTACTGCTTTCGTGTAGCACTTAGAAACATAGTATTTGCGTAAGATAAATTCATCAGAAACATTTTGACATTTTTGGAGAAATATTTTTCAAGTGGGATTGTTAAATTTATTTAATTGAATATTAGCCGCCATAAAAGTTTCACAGAGTTCTTCGTTAAAATTGTCACATTCCAACGGTTCCAATTTCTGTGCATGTGTTTGCGATGCTAAGTGACGTTATACGTGCGATTTCATGGAATTTTTTAACGATATTTTACAGATTTTGCAATAAATTTCGAAATCACTGACAATGGACATACAATCAGTATGACCGTCAATCCAACTGGCCATTGTTTTACGATGCCGTTCTCGACGTTCTTCCGTATCATATCTGAAAAAGTATCTTAAACAATGCTCTAGATCTAAATAAATGAAAACTAAAAATGTACGCGTAAGTTATTGAAACTGAACGAAATTCAATGCACGCTTACGTCGAAATAATTGGGAGAAGTAGATTCAATGAAACGATATTAAACAGGATCTATCACAAAAATTACGATGTAATTAACAGTTAAAACTATGAAAACAAGAAACTAACTCACAGCACTTTATTTATCTTACGAAATATTATCTAAATAGACTAAATTATTAACTCCACACGCTTCTATCTACGCCCATGAAAACAGAAATTTAACTGTAAATATCCAACAAAAAACGTGCAATTCTTGATGAAAACAGATGTGCGTGCTAGCCAGATCAATAGTGCATTCAATAACGGAGTGATGTACTTACAGATGTTGTAGACTATTTATATCGTCCGTCGTAATGACGACGTCATTTCAACGCGATGTGTCCGGTCTCTAATAATGAGTTTCGTATGTTTTTAATAGAATTAGTGCATTCATATTACAAAATATTTTCTATTTATTGTAAATAAATAACTCTGTAGTTCAATATTCAAATAAATAGTTCCTTTGTAACTTGTTTACTTAATTTATTGGATTATGTTCATACATTATTTATTGCTGATTTCTATAATATTTGTGCTGTTTCTTATCCATTTGAATTATATGCAGTAAAGCATTCAAGCAAAGTAATGCGATCTCTCTCCCAATAAATTTATATCGTGCACCATTTATTATAAATTGTTTCGTGTGCAGAAAGATATGGCAATATTTTAGCTCTTTTGTACGTAGTTAAAAATTACTTGAATATCTTCTAAATTTCATTAATAGCTCTTTACTTCATTACTATGCGGTCAGCATGGATCAATGCAAAAACATACCCATATATCACTTAAGTGACATCAGACATAACCTATTCTGTAATTGTCATTTAAGCGACAACAATGTGGAGGGGAAGCGACATTTAATAATCGAAACTTACAGTGAACGGAGTATAGTTATTTACGCATCTCATTTATTTTATATATAAATTGCAAAGCCTTCTTTCCTCATGTTTATTCGTTGACAGAAGACAATTGGAACAAATGTTAAAAAAAAGTTTACATGTTTAATTTTTCATTTTTAAAATTGCTAAAATTCAGAAAATATTAGTCGGATTAGAAAATGGTAGAAGAACATTCGTTTCAGTTTTTGATGATTATCGTCATTCCAATTTATATTTGAATTTTGTAGCACCGTGTATATCCATTTCATAACAGTGTACTAAATGAGTCTCTAACAAAAGTGTTACATAAAAGCCCATCCCGACGAAATTTACTTATAATAGAAGTATTATAGACTTCAAAGGGGTCATGTTCATGTAATTATTATTGACACTGCTCTGATCATTAAAAAGAATTTATTGACATTGACAGCGAAATATATTAAATTCATTATAAGGTATTGGAATATATTATAACATGTCTTTATTATTACTATTATTACTCAATATGTATTTACAATCACTGGAATAATAACTTTATTTCGTCTTTCTTAATTCACAGGCACATTAATGCATATCCAATTGAGAACGTCGATCTGTTCGCTTCTGGAGTGTCGGACATCCAACAACATACATTCGCAGCATCTAACCGCGTCGCCTTTCCATCGTCGCAAGGCTCCACGGACCACCACATCAAAGTTCATTCATACGACACCGCCACGCCACCCCTTGCGGTCGACTACAACGACATTACCGAGGCTTTCTATCAAGCGCTCAAATGGCCGTCGGCCTATTACAAAAAACCGACGAAATATTTCAAACATCATGCGCTGACCGGACTTAAATTAAAGCACGCCTCAAAGGCAAACAACGTCTACTACCACAAAAACTGCTGCCAGGATAGATGGCCGATGTTGTTGTTGACGAACAAGAACGTCGACGCCGCTTACAAGTTGATGCAACAGCCCCTGGGGCCAACGTATTACCCCGGTAACCAAGATTACGGGTATCGTCCTGTCGACGATGTGAAACCGGTTGTTGAACACATCGAGGGTGACCTCAAGTACGATTTTAGGACCGGAAAGCATTCGTTCTAGTGGTAACGTAATGTGGCGAGAAAGTGAGATCTGCTTACGCACCCGTAAATGTTAACGTATTACCAAGCCATAGGATGCATCAATGCTTAACTGTACTTGTGTGTATGATAAATGTTATTGTAAAAGTTAATTAAAATGTGAATTTTAACTAAAACTGCATTATAAATAAACCATTTATTTGGTTCTTACTATTATTTATTATACAAGCTGTATTTAACATGCAAAATTCAATGTCTAAGCAATATCACACGTTAATTTTATTTTATTAATACATCGAGACAATTTTCGATTGTATCCCTGTCTATTATTTATATATATGTATATATATAGTGTTTATAAGAATTTAATTTTCTTATTTATTTTATTGGCCGTGTCTTAATATTAAAATAATAGACTTTTTTATTGGTTAAGCGACCATTTATTGAATTTTAATGTTTTCTTCTACAACGTTTCGACTTTTATTATTATTCAGTCTTTTTCAAGTAACTAGAAACAAGAATTAATACAATGAAAAGTAAGAAAATATGTTTGCATTTGTGTGAATGAATTCACAATTAAAATTAAAATTAAATTAATAATAAGTAAGGAAAAGTTAAAATGATTACATTTGTATAAATGAATTAAAATTTAAATTAAAATAATAGTACAGTAAGGAAACATTGAATGACATAAACTCACCGATATTCTGTTTCAACACTCATTCTGTGCAACTTGTGTCGTCGGATCTTATCCGAGACATTTTTAGGGAAACCGACCGCACTGGTTCGAATATTGTGTACGACTGTGTCTTTTGTTTAGAGAAGTGGAATTTCTTGTTCTATTTTAAAATTAGCAAAAAAGGTCAGGAACTGTGTTAAGGGATATATAGTAAATGTATTTACAAATGGGTAACGATAAAATTTTTTTTTGTTTGTGATGTGGGTTGGTTTTATTCTATTGTTTAATGAGTGGGTAATAGAGTTTAGAAAGTCCATCAATTTCGTTTCTGTCGTTGATTGTTCTGCTGTTTCTGAAAATATGGATCATTTCTAAGACCTCCCTAGCCTTTGTATTTTTTTGTTTTGTTATTATTTTGGTATTTTCAAAGTCAAAATTATGTTTTAGTGTCATTTGTTGTTTTTTTAAAGCGGTTTGATTTTTTGCGTATTTGTGACCTTTCAATCTTTCCTGTAGTAACTGTTTTGTTTGGCCTATGTATACTTTGTCACAGTCTCTGCAGGGTATGTTATATATTGTATGTGATTGTTTTAGTGTAGGTGTTGGGTCTTTTAGTTTGGTGTGTAGGAATTTTAGGTTTTTTCCGCTTTTATGTGCTATTTTAAAATTAAATGGTTTGAATATATTGTCTAGTTTTTCGGATAATCCAGTTATATAGGGTGTGGGGATATATGTTAATTCATTGGTTTTTTTATTATTTTTGTTTTGGTAGTTTGTTTTGTTATATATTTTATTAAGTCTCTGTTTTATAATTTTTTGTATAAATTGTGGTGGATAATTGTTTTCTGTTAAAATTGTTTTTACTTTATTCAGTACTGTAGTACTGAAAACTGGATTACTGAGATTTAAAGCTCTGTCTACTAACGCTGTTACTACATTTTTTTTTGTGGGATAGGGGTTGGTTTGAGTAAAAGTTTACGTGTCTGCCGGATGTGGTTGGTTTAGTGTACCATTTTGTTTGTATGTTGTTGTTTGTTTTTATTAGTGTTACGTCTAAGTAGTTTATGGAGTTGTTTTTTTCTATTTCAATGGTAAAGTTTAAATTTGGATGGAAATTGTTGAAACTATTTTGTACATTGCTTATTTCCTTTTCTGGTAGCATCATTATGCAGTCATCGACATATCTTTTGAAAAAGGTTGGTTTTATTTTCAGGGATTTTATAACATTTTCATCGATGTGTTCTAATACTAATTGGGCTACTACGCTGGATATAGGTGCTCCCATTGCTAGTCCTTCAATTTGTTTGAAATATTTGTTGTCGAATTGAAAATATGTGGAAGTTAAGGTTAATTCTATTGCTTCGAGGAAATCTGTTAATGTTAAGTCTGTGAAATTTTTGATGGAGTTCCATTTTTCTGTGATTACTTTTTTGGCTAGAGTTAAAGGTATATTGGTGTACATTGATTCTACGTCCAAGGAAACAAGTTTTTCGTTGTTGTTTGTTTTGATTTTATTGATAGACGGACGATATCGGACGTAGAATCAATGTACACCAATATACCTTTAACTCTAGCCAAAAAAGTAATCACAGAAAAATGGAACTCCATCAAAAATTTCAACCTTCTCTTTTAAATCGAGGGTCTAAAACAGTTGCTACTCTAATAACTGATCGTCCTTCATATGAAAATAGCTTCAACACATTCCAAAAGTTTGTTGTATAATGTCCTCCCTTCATCAATCTTTATAGGTATTATTTACTTACTGTGAATTAGTGTTATAACTTCAAATGACTGTGCAAATGCTCAGTTCAAATGAAATTGTAAAGAATTTTTTTCGACTTGTTACCATAGATGTAATCTGGATACATCACTATAGTCCAGAGAATAAAAAGACAGAAAGTTTCCAGAAGTAAAGTACAATAACTGGTTAAGGTTATGTTGATGTACTGACATGTTTTGATACCGAACTGGAGAAAAACCGAACGTATTTATTTAGACAAAAAATTTGTTGCATCAGGATAACACGACAACCGCTAAATTTGTCGAATTACGTTAGGAATTGCTGCCTCATCCGCCATATTTACCAGATCTGGTTTCAAATGATTTTTTTCTTCTCCTCTAACTTAAAGAAATTGCTTGGTGGAAATAGATTCGGGGTAAATGAAGAAGTGTAATATGATTACAGAGGTGACACTGAAAATTTATAGTAACATTTGCTTGTTTAGCATTGACAACCAGCCACCTTCAAAATATGAAATGCAATAAAACTGGGGGGGGGGAATTTGAACTACTCTCAATTATTTAAAATCACACTGTAAATAGAAAATACTATAGACACCAAGTGTTATAGTTTGGTGAAATCGTATTATCGAGGAGAATTTCAGAATGACAAAAAATACAGGTGTTCCATTTTAAGAAGTATAACTTTAATGCGTCACAATTTTTCAGAAAAACCTTTATATTGAAAAGTGACTTGAAATAATCGTTCCTCACCGCTAACTTTCATGCCTAAAATTTTGTTTCAATATCTTTACGAACTTGGCAGATATTCTAAACGTTTGCCTATCACCGTATATAACCACTTTTTATATTTTGCGTTCGTAATGAACTTATTATGAAACCCAAAACAGTATGAACTTCATTTCGATATATTTTCATTTTCCAATGTTAGCGTTGTTCGAACACAAATGTAAATATCTTAATGCTGTCATTTGATTTTAAGAATTTAAGTACATTTGACAGATATGATATATGTACGTAGACTACACAAACAACGTATACTATATACAATGGACAACAAGATATATTAGTTTCTACTTCACTCATGTTTATATTTTTAAATAAAATATCAAGTAATGTTAACGAAAAATAATAAATAATATGTAATATAATATATTCCGCGGATAGTAAGAATATAGGGACCGGACACGAGAGGCCGAAATTACGATGGACCATCTAAATAGTCTATTACATCCCTAAGTACAACACGCAGTTATTGAATAGCACTATTCATTCTGTTAACCGCACATCTGTTTTTTGTCGTTGAATTGTGACGCAATTCCTTTCATCATGGGCGCAGATAGAGGCGGGTGTTATAGAACCGTCCTTGTGTACTAATGTGAATGTGAAAAAGACAACTCAGTATCACGCGAGTAATTCTTAAAAGTACGATAAAGAGACGAGGTATTAGAAACCAAATGTAAGAGACAATATTATTCATTATATCGCTTCACGAGGAATCCAGTACTGTTCTTAATATATTATTCGCTTCACGTTTTAATTTTAAATAAACAATATTTTAAATCTACGTTAATGTTTTAATTTACAACAACATAATTTTAAACATACTTGAGTGGGTAAAACCTCACTAAATTTGTATAATACAAAAGTATTTTTAATAATATAAAAAAATATTATTAAAAATGGGGTGTGAAGAACATAATACAAGTTCATTTATGTTTTTTTGAATGTATCTTCTCCAAAGACGTAGATACGTATTTCACATTTCTACATGTTCGTCGGTACGCCCGTGTTGGAGACGAGACACATTCAAAACAAACATAACTACGTTACTATCTAGCCGAAATTATTCAGACAGAGCGTGAAGGAATATTCAACGCTATCTACATAATAACAGCCGAAGTAGACGTGTTTCTTATAGTCGGTAACCACCGTATCTATAAAAAACTGTATTCTCGTGTCTTCACTACTTGTCGGCGTGAGCCGAATGTGTATATAACAACATATAACAACAGGGGCGTACCGACGAACATGTAGAAATGTGAAATACGTATCTACGTCTTTGGAGAAGATACATTAAAAAAAAAAACATAAATGAACTTGTATTGTGTTCTTCACACCCAATTTTTAATAATATTTTTTTATATTATTAAAAATACTTTTGTATTATACAAATTTAGTGAGGCTTTACCCACTCAAGTATGTTTCAAATTATGTTGTTATATACACATTCGGCTCACGCCGACAAGTAGTGAAGACACGAGAATACAGTTTTTTATAGATACGGTGGTTACCGACTATAAGAAACACGTCTACTTCGGCTGTTATTATGTAGATAGCGTTGAATATTCCTTCACGCTCTGTTTGAATAATTTCGGCTAGATAGTAACGTAGTTATGTTTGTTTTGAATGTGTCTCTTCTCCAACAGGGACGTACCGACGAACATGTAGAAATGTGAAATACGTATCTACGTCTTTGGAGAAGATACATTCAAAAAAAAAACATAAATGAACTTGTATTGTGTTCTTCGCACCCAATTTTTAATAATATTTTTTTATATTATTAAAAATACTTTTGGATTATACAAATTTAGTGAGGTTTTACCCACTCAAGTATGTTTCAAATTATGTTGTTATATACACATTCGGCTCGCGCCGACAAGTAGTGAAGACACGAGAATACAGTTTTTTTATAGATACGGTGGTTACCGACTATAAGAAACACGTCTACTTCGGCTGTTATTATGTAGATAGCGTTGAATATTCCTTCACGCTCTGTCTGAATAATTTCGGCTAGAAAGTAACGTAGTTATGTTTGTTTTGAATGTGTCTCTTCTCCAACAGGGGCGTACCGACGAACATGTAGAAATGTGAAATACGTATCTACGTCTTTGGAGAAGATACATTCAAAAAAAAATATATAAATGAACTTGTATTGTGTTCTTCGCACCCCATTTTTAATAATATTTTTTATATTATTAAAAATACTTTTGGATTATACAAATTTAGTGAGGTTTTACCCACTCAAGTATGTTTAAAATTATGTTGTTATATACACATTCGGCTCGCGCCGACAAGTAGTGAAGACACGAGAATACAGTTTTTTATAGATACGGTGGTTACCGACTATAAGAAACACGTCTACTTCGGCTGTTATTATGTAGATAGCGTTGAATATTCCTTCACGCTCTGTCTGAATAATTTCGGCTAGAAAGTAACGTAGTTATGTTTGTTTTGAATGTGTCTCTTCTCCAACAGGGGCGTACCGACGAACATATAGAAATGTGAAATACGTATCTACGTCTTTGGAGAAGATACATTCAAAAAAAAAATATAAATGAACTTGTATTTTGTTCTTCGCACCGCATTTTTAATAATATTTTTTATATTATTAAAAATACTTTTGGATTATACAAATTTAGTGAGGTTTTACCCACTCAAGTATGTTTCAAATTATGTTGTTATATACACATTCGGCTCACGCCGACAAGTAGTGAAGACACGAGAATACAGTTTTTTATAGATACGGTGGTTACCGACTATAAGAAACACGTCTACTTCGGCTGTTATTATGTAGATAGCGTTGAATATTCCTTCACGCTCTGTCTGAATAATTTCGGCTAGATAGTAACGTAGTTATGTTTGTATTGAATGTGTCTCTTCTCCAACAGGGGCGTACCGACGAACATGTAGAAATGTGAAATACGTATCTACGTCTTTGGAGAAGATACATTCAAAAAAAACATAAATGAACTTGTATTGTGTTCTTCACACCCCATTTTTAATAATATTTTTTTATATTATTAAAAATACTTTTTAATTTACTTCAATAATAAAATAAACCTTTTTTAAGAAGCCGTAACGAGGGTTGTAAAATATAATTCGGGAGAAGTTTTTTTAATTTATTTTATTTATTAGTTTATATTTCGTAAAATAAATAAAGTACGGTGTGTTAGTTTCGTTTTATCATTGTTTTAACTGTTAATTACATGAATACATACTTCGTAATTTTTGTAATAGATCCTGTTTAATATCGTTTGATTGAATCTACTTCTCCCAATTATTTCGACGTAAGTGTGCATTGAATTTCGGTAAGTTTCAATAACTTACGCATGCACTTTTAATTTTCATTTATTTAGATCTAGAACATTGTTTAAGTTACTTTTTCAGATATGATATGAAAGAACGTCGAGAACGGCATCGTAACACAATGGCGAGTTGGATTAAGGGTCAAACTGATTATATGTCCATTGCCAGTGATTCCGAAATTTATTGCAAAGTCTCTAAAATATCGTTAAAAAATTCCAAGATATCGCACGTAAAACGTCACTTAGCATCGCAAATACATACACAGTTGGAATCTGACAATTTTAATGAAGAACTCTCTGAAACTTCAATGGCGGCAAATATTCCATTAAATAAACTTAACAATCCCACCTTCAAAACATTTCCTCAAAAATATACTGGTCGAAATGTTCTTGATGAATCCACCTTACGCAAATATTGTGTTTCTAAGTGCTACACGAAAGCAGTAGAACGCATTAGAAGCCATCTTTCAAATAAGCACCTATGAATAAGTGCCGACGAAACTGTCGATATATTAGGACGCTGTTTGGTAAATGTTGTAGCTGGTGTGTTACATCCAACTATTTTATATAACGCATATGTAATAGCAACAAAAGTTATAAGCACTGTTGATGCGGAAACAGTAACTAAAACCATTTAAGAGAATATGCACCAAATGATATTCATTCGGACGACAGGTGCAAAGAAAAAATACTTTTATTTGTAAGTGACAGTGCTGCATATATGTCAAAAACAGGCAGACTATTAAAGAAAACATATCTCAATATCCTGCATATTACTTGTGTAGCACATGCTCTCCACAAAATCTGTGAATATATCAGAGACACCTTTCTGGAAGTTCAGAAAAACACCATTGAGAGTAGCTCTTTACAGGGAAAAACTTTCATATTTGTCACTGCCTCCCTCTCCAGTAATAATTAGATCAGGAACATGGTTGGAAGCTACTAGTTTTTATACAAAAAATTTCGATAGTTTACAAAATTTCGTTACATGTTTAAATGATGATGCTCGAAGTATTTCTGAGTGCAAGAAACCAATACAAATTCCAAATTGAAAAAATCAGTTGTACTTTCTTCGGGAATACTTTGGAAATTTGCCAAAACTAATCACTTACTTTGAAAATTAAAATCTCAAATTAAATGATGAATTAACCACATTAAATGTGACTATTAATCATTTGAAAAGTATTCCAAGTGACTTCGGATGTGGCCTTCGGCAAAAATTAGACGCAGTTTTTAATAGAAATCCAGATTTAATAACATTGCGGGAATTTTGTATGGGGACAATGTCTCAAAATCTAACTGCTAAATACGCTTAAATAAAAGAATATTTCCAGTTTGCACCTATAACCAGTTGCGATGTAGAAAGGACGTTTTCTATCTACAAGGATGCATTTCATTCTAAGAGAACAAATTTTACAGAAGAGAACCTCGAGAAAGTATTGCTAGTTAATATTAATACTCCTTTACTCAACTTGAACTACAAAATGAACAAATGAAAATGTATTTCGTATTTTATACATCATTAATTTTATTTATATAATTGGAAAACAAACGGGTGTTTTCGAATTATATAAATAAAATTAAAAACTCCTTAAAAATACAAATCTTCAATAGTACGCCCGTGGGTGATGAGTCATCGACCTCTTGTGTCCGTTCCCTAAGCAAGATTTAAATTTGAAAATGTCAAGTATCAATGTGACCAACTGCTTACTTTATATAAAAATAAAACTGAACTTTCAAATTAAATAATTTCAATTTATTAGTTTAAAAAATGCAAAATAGAAAAAATAGTATAAAAGCTCGTTCTATAAAGCCTTTTGTCACACTTGTTCTTTAGAAAACTCGACGTTATCGTGGCCCGTTTTCTAAACTGAACTCGTTTGCCGCACGAGTTCAGTTTAGGTGGTGCCTTATGAAATTCGTTGCTAAGACACTTATTAAAGCACTCAATATGTATGCTTTAATAAATAATTAAAGCGCGGATTCAGTTTAAGTTGGTCACACTACGTCTATAAGTCAGTAGTCACAGCGATAATTTAGGGTTATGATTAAACTAAGAATTAAGCAACATTTTATTATACGGTAATTATATTACAATACAATAACAAATATTTTATTTTTTAAGAGTGAAATGTCAAATTAAATTAAGTCAACCATACGCAACTAAATTCAAAAATTTTAATTGACAATATAAATCAATTTTTAACATACACGACTGTTGCGGACTTACGATTAAAATCGAACCTCTTAACACACGGACAGACTTAATTCAATGCCACAAATGCCAGACTTTCGGACATCAACAAAGACACTGCAACGTACAATACAAATGCATGAAATGCGGCGATTCGCACTCTACACACCTATGCACTAAACCAAAAACACCACCACCAAAGTGTGCAAACTGCGGTGGTCCCCACCTATCTACATTCCTCAACTGCCCTAATAACCCGAACAACCCTGACAAAAAAACCACTCCAAATTACATCCCAGCACCACCCCCAACAACAAACGCCTGGACACAAAAACGAAACAACACAACACCAAACACAACCGACGAACTCGCACTTGCCCTAGGCAAAATGCTAATCACACTTCACTCCACAAACGCAACAACACAACAGATACACGACTTTGTAATTCAAACAGAGAAAATAATAACACTTTACAACAACAAACAGTAAACACATACAAATTAATACATGATCTAACGCAAAAAGCGTCAAACACACAGACACACACTCAACACACGACCGCACAAAACACACAACACACACGATTAATAATTATTAATCAGACACAAACACTCACAACCCTGGGAAACAAAACAACTGAGTGGAATTCATCGAAGCATACTTCGACCACAAATCAACAAACCATCCACGTCATGATCAAAACACTCACGATTCGAAACAAAGAACTAATTTCATTTCGAGAAAAAAATCCATTCCAAGAAGAAGAAGAGGAGTCATAGCATTCTTCAATCTACTGCGAAACTACGAACATCTACGTACAGCCCTGAAGATGTCCCTTGAAACAGTGGACGAAACGGTGGCATTAACGCCTAACTCGACGCGGTTCCAACCCGGAAACCGAGATCTACATGTAGGGAACGACCGCGGAAACCTACACCTACATTAAAGTATTCATTCATTAAAAACTCCCGTTTTTTAAACTTGAATGCGTGCTTTAAAACGTGTCTTATCAAACTTGTTTTTTAATGTACTATTATATGTAGGTGCAACTTTACTGATTAGCAAACATTAAATTTTTAAGACGCTTCAAACGAAATTCAATGAATACACCTCGATTCAATGGCAATGACCGTTCATTCAGTCGCGACCACAGCAAGACGAAATATTCCAGATGTTGAAATCGATTAATTTTTCTCAATAATATTACTTTCACTGAACAACCATTGCGGTGTGTAATTATAAGACGTAAGAAAGTTATTAGGTACGACTAATAGTTTATAATAATTTATAAAAATTACTTAACATATACATACGTAAATTCTTGTTACTGCAAAATTTATTGTACACATTTCCTCGCAGAAAGTTAGTGAAATTGTTAATTAAATACAAGATATTACAAATAGATGGGGCTCGGCTATTTATAATAATAAAATTATTTGATAGAAAATAAAATAATTACGGATGCTGGTGAAGTTCCTTCAAAGGTCCAGGACGTGCGTGGTATTGTTTAATTAAAATAAATATACAACAACTTAATACATAAAATAAAACACAGCGGCGTCCTTAAATTTTGTATTTATATTTACATAATAAAAAAATTGAAACTCGTATATTTAAATAAAAGAAATTGATGTATGTAAAGTCATTAAATTAGTAATATATACACAAGGGGCGATAAATTAGTAATCGAGAAATTAATATAAAATATCGGAAATGGAAAAGGTGAAACAGTAATAAAACAAAGTACTATATACACGTGGAGTGGTGAATAAGTAGATTAAAATTAACACAAAAAAATACTCTGAAACGAACGTTAAACGGGGTAGTAAATTAAGGGTGAATTAATATGTATATAAAATAACCTCTGTATCGAAGAATACAGAGCTTACCTTTTGATTTGCGGCGATGGTAGCCACGTGGTCTTCGAAGATATACCTTGGTCAAGTATATGCAGAGCGATGTTTTACCGGAGGAATAAGAAATTAGTTAAATTAATATGGATTCGCTTAAAAGAATAATATATATAGAACAATACGGAATTACCTTAGAAGCGAAGAGATGCACGTGGCCATGCCACCCGTACTTGGACAGTGCGGCGGTGGTGTTACACTTTCGAACGTTCGAACGAGAAGAAGCTGATCGTTGTTCGTGTCGGAAAAAAGTAAAGATTTGAAAAGGGCTGTTTATGGCCTAAGTAGAGGGAGGCATCGATATCTTGAATTATGAAGACGTCGTCTGTCAATGTCATAATTATTCTTAAAATAACCCTTGTGACATAAGCTTCCTAACGATATCAAACAAGACATATAAAAGAAGATGTAAATAATATTAATTAAAAGAATTTAAAAATTGGAATGTTCTAGAAGAAATTCGACATTAACGTTAGGGTTCTGAGTCAGGTAGAAAGAAGGGTCGTCGGCGGTTAAGAAGGTGACAAAAGAAATAGAAATACTTTCTCTTTGTAACGAAAATGAAAGTTTGTACAAATGAAGAAAAATGTCTTAAGTTTAAATATAATTAATATGAGATATTTAAAGAAGAAATATTATGTATTTAAATAAATTAATTAAACTTCTATACGCTAGGCGTAACAAAGAGAAACGTTATTTTATTTTGTCAAATTAATAATATTATTAATTACCCCAGAGATTTAAAAAATTGTTTGTGTAAACCGTAACTTAAGCATATTGATACATAAAATAGTATATTATACTATAAGGGAGAGAAATGCGTTATTTTGGCAGAGGTGCAATTTGCAATTTTCGCCCGAGGACTACAATGCACCGAGGACAAAATAGCATCTCTCCCGAATGGTATATACTATTTTTTCCACGGTCTCATTAACTTAAAAACACATATTTTGTCATTATGAATTAAGTAGCACCAGAATTATTGTATTCGGATTTGAGCATTTATTTAGTAGTCGTTGAGTTATTGTCATAACTACAAAATAAACAAACAAAAAGAATTGTCAAATTAAGGTGCTAGTTTGGTTTAGTTTAAAGTTTGTTTAGTGCACAATGAATAATTGTGAGTCGGAAGAGATTGTGGAGGCTGCATATATTGCAATAAACAATTTGCTGCCTACGAAGTCAAGATCTTTATACGATATAGCCTACAATCGGTTCAAAAAGTGGTGCGCCGAGAAAAATGTTCAAGTATACAGCGAGAATGTTTTGTTGGCATACTTCAGTGAAAATGCAAAGAATTACAAGTCTTCCACATTATGGGCCCAATATTCTATGGTTAAGTCATGCTTGATAATTTACGACAACATAGATATAAGCAAATTCCCCAAGCTGATCGCATTTTTGAAAAGAACCGGTGACGGATATCAAGCGAAAAAATCGAAAATATTGAGAAAGGGTGAAATCGACCGTTTTCTATCAAGTGCAGATGACAAAGAATTCTTAATGATTAAGGTAAGATTACTTTTGTTGTTAGGTATTTCAATTATTAAGTATTTTGATTTTTTATAGGTTGGATTAATTCTGGGGATTGCCGGAGCTTGTCGAACTGATGAACTAGTCAATTTAACTGTAGATGATATTGAGGATGTAGGCTCTTCCTTGATTGTAAAAATTCCAAACACTAAGACAAAGATTCCACGAACCTTTGTGGTTACCGATGTGGAAAATATGCTTGAGTTGTTTCGAAAATACTTGTCCCTTCATCCTCCCCACGTCAAGCATAAGCGCCTTTTTTTGTACTACAAAGCAGGAAAATGTAGTTCGCAGCCAGTTGGCAAGAATACCATGGGAAAAATTCCGAGTGTAGTAGCTTCGTATTTAAAATTACCTGATGCTGCATGTTATACTGGTCACTGCTTACGAAGATCTTCAGCGACATTACTGGCAGATGCTGGTGTGGATATCACGACAATAAAGCGTCATGATGGTTGGAAATCAACGACAGTCGCTGAGGGTTATGTCGAGAACTCCATTGAAAATAAGACCAAAATTGCTAATCAGGTTTTAGTAGGTACCACTACTAGGGCAATCACAAAAACTGTAAATGTAAGCGAAAGTAATATTCCTTCTAATATTAATTTTGAAAATTGTACAAATGTAACATTTAATTTAAATGTCAATAAATAATTTCAATGTTATCTTTTTTTTGCATGAATCACAAACGTTCTCCATAATGTAAACTCCCTTGGGAGCATTATACTCCCTTGGGAATAATCGACTACTTCTGTTTTAATTTTGATGTCATAGAAACTGATTTCTACTCCCGACCGTGGAAAAAAAATATTTCTTTGTTTTTTATCAGTTTATTTTAACAGATAACGTTACTACGGTTTAGACATTGAAAATATGTCATTCCCAAACAAAATTAGTAATACGTAAGAAAACCATAAAAACAATAATGCACGTAAAGGCTACGACCATATCGTGCGTTTAAAAAAAGCTCCATGATTTCCAAGTAACATCAAAAAGCATGTCGTAACATTACTAATATGAATTTCTTATTAAATGACAGTTACATCGAAATGACAGACGGCTTTAGAAAATTGCTAGGTTATAATCTTCCTGTCATGAATAAATAGAATTCCGTATTATCGTTTTTAATACTAGTAAACAACACAGAGCCGTATTCAGGGTCGCAAAGAGAAAGACACATCAAAAATAAAATTATGCCGAAGGAAGGAAAAAGTACATGTGACAGTGATGATTATTCAACTGATGATAATACAAGAAAGAGAAGAGCGTTAGAGGAGATAGAGGGAAGGATAGAAAGAAGTAAAAAAACACAACGGACTCCAACAAAATCGCAAAGTAAAGAGGAGGACAAGTTAGATCTGATCCTAAAAGCAATAAAATATGTAAAAGAGGAGCAGAAAGAATTGAGAAATGAGATAAAGCAGTACAGAGAGGTCCAGAAAGTGTTTAATGAAGAAATAAATAAACTGAAGGAGGAGAACGAGAAATTGAATAAAGAAAACATCTTAATTAAAAAAGAATTTATTGATATTAAGAATGAAGTATTAGTGTTAATGTTTGTAACTTTAAATAATACACTTTTATATATTTATTTATTGTTTATTATATAAACTATTTTACATTTTTAATATTTATAAACCACACACAAACACAACTTAACAACAACTCTTCTTTCTGTCTTGTCATCATTTTTATTCTTGTTGGTTCAGTACTACCAACTTTGTATTCTTAATAATACCTACTTAATAATACATAACTAAAAGTAAACAAAAGTAACTAATATTTAACACGCCTCCTTACTTTTGGGTGACTTTTAATAAAAATCTAAATTTATAATGTTTTTGCTTACTCAAAGACTTTGTAAATATGTCAGCAATGTTATCCTGACTGTCAATTTTAACAATATCAATAGTCTTATTTAAGTAATTTTCATTTACATAATGGTAATGAGTTTCTATATGTTTTGAATTCTTTGATAAATTTCCATATTTAGATATAACTACTGCACCAGAATTGTCTTCATACAAATTTATAGGCTTGTTGAATTTAATATTAAATGATTCTAAGATACCCTTCATAAAAATTACTTCTGTAACAGCTTCTGATAATGCTACATATTCCGCATGTGTACTTGACTTTGTTACAGAGTTCTGTTTGCGTGATCTCCAATAAACTGAGTTCCCAAATAATCTAATTACAAATCCTGATGTTGATCTTCTATCATTTATGTCGCCTGCCCAATCAGCATCAACGTAACAATCCATTATATTTTTCCAATTTATGGAATCTATACTTCTCATCGCCTCCTTAAATGTTTGCGGTACTGTCGCATTGCAATAATTTACATATATAATATAATCATCAAGTTTTGAAGGAAGTTTTCTTTGTCGTTGAGGCCTTTTTAAATCCACTTCCTCGTTAGTATCATCTAAACTTTCATCATCTTCATCTGGACCCTTTTCATTTTGCTCATTGTTAACCAACTCAATGCATTTAACTTCTTCTTCAATAATTTCTACATGTCGTGCAATCTTTATTTTGTCATTTACAAGTATACGATATCCCACATCTGTATACCCTAATAATATGCCTGCTTCAGCTTTTTTATCCCATTTTGATGCTCGTTTCTCCTCAGGTATACGAACGAAAACTTTGCTCCCGTATAGTCGTAAATTTTTTACACTAGGTTTTTCATTAAAAAATATCTCATAAGGAGTTTTCTGTTCAGTAGTGTTTGCTAATGTTCTGTTATGTAAATATGCAGCCGTTCTAACACATTCCGGCCAATATTTAATATCCACCTTTGCCTCAGCTCGTAAGCACCGAGCTATATTCATAATTGTTTGATTAAAACGTTCAGCTGTTCCATTTAGCTGATGCACGTATGGTGGGCACGGGTTTAGATATATTCCTTTTTCACGGATAAAGTTATAAATTTTTGAGTTCATATATTCTGTTCCATTATCACATCTTAATTCTTGTATATTTTTACCAGTTAAATTTTGAACAAGATTTACGTATTCTACCAGACAATCGTAAACTTGTGTTTTTGATTTCATGGTGTACACTTTTGCTAGTTTGCTATAATCATCTATAAATGATAGAAAGTACATTTCTCCCTGATTTCCTTTTGTTGTGTGTGGGCCATTTACATCTGTGTGAATTATTTGTAAAATGTCCTCTGCTCTCTTACGGTTATTTCCAAAAGGTAAATTTTTCATTTTATTTTCAATACACACCGCACATTTTAAATAATCACCCTCTAACTTTTCCGGAATTCCTTCTATTAGTTGTTTTGTACATAGAACATTTAAGTAATTAAAATTTACATGTCCTAACATTCGATGCCATTTTTCTTTTAATGTTAATTTATTTTCACTACATGTTGTATTTGCAAATGCTGATCTGTTATTATTGTCAATAAAACTTTTCATTTCATACAGATTTTCCTTTTTGATTGCTATGGCTATTAATTCACTGTTCATATTATAAATTTTTGAAATATTTCCATAAGAAATAATTTTATTATTGTTTGTAATTTTTGAATAACTTAATAAATTTGTTTTCATATCTTTTACATAAAATACATTATTCAAATTTATGACCACTTGTTTATTGTACACAGGAAATGAAGCTTTTATTTGACCAATTTTTGTCGCTAGCAATATGCGACCGTCTCCCACTTTTACATTCACTGGTGTTTTTAATGTCACAAAACTTTCAAAATAAATGTCATTGTTTATAATATGATCGGTACAACCACTGTCTAATAACCAGTTTATTTCATTTGGATTGACGATGCAAGTTTCACTTATTGTTGAAGTATTTGCTGTCACATAAAAGTTATTACATTCACTATTATTTCTACTTTCTGAATTTTGATGCCCACTGTAATTTCCATGTCCCCTATTTTGATAACCACGATAATTTCCACGTCCTGCATTTTGATAACCACTAAAATTTCCACGTCCTGCATTTTGATAACCACTAAAATTTCCACGTACATTTTGATATCCACGATAGTTTCCATAATTTCCACGTCCTAAATTTTGATAATGACCACGGCCACCACGATTGAAATTATTATGTTGCCCTTGAAAACTTGTTTGATATTTTTGTTGACAGTTCCTTTGAATGTGACCTACTTTACCACATCCATAACAACCTTGATTCCGTTGTGATGTCGAACCCGCTGCAAATGCATTTGATTTTGTATTTTTTTCTTTATCTTCACCATTGTCACTTTTGTCATTCATAAATTTTAACTTGATTTTCGTTTTTAAATATTCTACATTTCTTTCTTCTTTGGGTAAAACATCAATTAAATCACCCAGGTGGCTAAATGATTTTGGGAGTGCTCTTAACATATAATTTAACTTTTCATCCTCGTTGATTTTTGATCCAGCCGCTTTCAATTCATTTGTTGCTTTTTCAAATTTGTTAAAAAAATTTTCGGGGTCATCTTCTTCCTTTAATTTGATATTTTCTAAATTGCTTCTACAGATCATTTGTAATGCTGTCGATTCTTTGTTGTAAATTTCATCCAATTTTTTAATAATTTCAAAGGCGGTTTCCTGTTCACTAATTAATTCTAATTGTTTATTTGAGATAGCGCTATATATGTAGTTCGTTGCTTTGATGTCCATTTGTTCCCATTCATTTGCATTCTCAGTTGCAGTCCTTTCTCTTTCAGTTACTATTTTACATTTTTTAAATTGCAAAAATTTTAATATTCGTAGCTTCCATTTTGTATAATCGGAACCATCAAAGATCGGTACTGTTACATCATCTATTTTTATATACGTCGCCATTTTTGTTATATTAAATTTTTTGTTTTAACTTTTAACACTTTTATATTTTTAATAACTACGCTCTGCTACCATGTTAATGTTTGTAACTTTAAATAATACACTTTTATATATTTATTTATTGTTTATTATATAAACTATTTTACATTTTTAATATTTATAAACCACACACAAACACAACTTAACAACAACTCTTCTTTCTGTCTTGTCATCATTTTTATTCTTGTTGGTTCAGTACTACCAACTTTGTATTCTTAATAATACCTACTTAATAATACATAACTAAAAGTAAACAAAAGTAACTAATATTTAACAATTAGATATTAAAAATGAGATGAATTTGATGGAAAAGGATAAGAAGAAAAATAGTGTAGTGGTCAAAGGATTACAAATAAAGGCAACCGATACTGAAGTAATGAAAAATGCTATAAACGATCTTATAAAGGAACATTTAAAGGTAGATGTTAAAAATAAAAACGTAATAAAAATCGGAACAAAAATATTTGTAGTAGAATTTGAGAACGAACATGACAAACTAAGGGTGATGAGTAATAATTCAAAATTAAGAAAAGAGGGGACAGAGAGAATATACATTGAGAATTATCTAACCAAGAAGGAAAAGGAGAAACAAAAACATATAATGATGAGAGCTCAAAAAGAGAAAAAGAAAGGAAAATCGATAAAAATTGGATATAACAAAGTAATCATAGATGGAGTGGAGTGGAGATGGAATAAAACCACTGAACAACTAGAAATCCAAGAAGCAAAAAACTAGGAAGTAGAAACGGTGGAGACAGAGATGATGACCAAGATAACGAAAAGGACATGAATACGGAAGAATTAAAAAAAAGATCGAAACAATCACAAGCATGCAATGAGAATGAAATAAACACAGCGGGAAGATTGAAAACAGATGCAGAAAACAAATTAGATAAATTACGTAAAAATATAACGAACGCGACAACCGAAAGGGACATAGTGATGGTAAATGCAAATAGACAAAAGGAAAAAAAACGGGATAGGCAAAACAAAAAGAATAACAAAAAGCTGGAAGATGGGAAGATGGAATGTTAGAAGTTTAACAGGAAAGGAAGAAGAATTGGTGGAGGAATTGGTAAAGGTCGATATGGATATACTTGGTATCACCGAAACGAAAAAAAAAGGAACAGGTGAAATAATACTAACAGAAGGACATTTGTTGGTGTATAGTGGAGTCAAAATAGAAAGGAGAGCCAGAGAAGGAGTAGCTTGCTATATAAAAAAAGAAAATATAAAGCATTTACAGAAATGGACTGCGGTCTCGGAAAGAATTTTGACGGTGGAATTCGACTTTGAAAAAACCACGAAAACAACAATCATAGTAGCTTACGGACCAAATGAAGACGAAAATGTAAAAACTAAAGAAACATTTTGGGAACAGCTATCCGAAATAACAGAAGAAACCAAAGGAAGGGTTGGGTATTTGGAGACCTAAATGGAAGAGTGGGAAGAAAGGATAACGAAACAGGAGAAACGATTGGCAGACACGGAGAAGAAACTAGAAACAATAATGGAAGAAGACTAATAGAATACTGTATATTTCACAACTTAGTTATAACAAATAGTTTCTATGCACATAAGGATATCCATAAATACACTAGAGAAGTACGAAGCAGAAACGAAAAATCGATAATAGACTATGTCATAATAAACAGAGAATACCGGAGAGAAGTAAAGGATACGAAAGTAAGGAGAGGGTGCGAGATAAATACAGATCATTATTTGGTTCTCTCGAAAATAAAAATAGATAGCCAAGAAACAAACGAGAAAGTAAAAACAAATATTAATAAAAGAGGGAAAGAGAAGAAGGTAGTTAGGACATATAAACTTAGAGAAGAAGAGACCGTTGAAGTGTACAAAGAAAAAATTGAGCAAGAAATGAGTAAAATCAAACAAAAAATAAGTAAAAACATAGAAACAGAAACGCTATGGAAAATAGTCAGAGACACAATAATGATAGTATCGGAAGAAAGTTGTGGGTATAGTAAAATAAGGAAACATATTAAGCAAACAAAGTGGTGGAATGAAGAGATAAAACAAGAAATAAAACGAAAAAAACAAGCATGGAAAAACTACTTATGCAACAGAAATAATCAAACATACAACAAATATAAAGAACAGAGAGGAAAAGTTAAAGAACAGGTAAAAGATGCAAAACAAAGGACATGGGAAGAATTTGGGGAAGCAATGGAGAGAGATAGCAGAGGAAATCAAAAACTGTTGTATGGAGTACTGAAACGATTAAGGAAAGGAAATCAAGTTAAAACCTTATACATAAAATCAAAAGAAGGAAAAATACTAGAAGAAGAGAACGACATTATGGCGAGATGGAAAGAATACTTTGAGGATTTACTAAGCACGTAAATTAATGACCAAGTAAACAAACCGGAAATATTGCACGAGACGCCTACAAGAAAAAAAGAACACACGGAACAGGACAAAATAACCATGGAAGAAATAAAAGATGCACTAAAGAGGCTAAAGAGAGGCAAGACAGCAGGAATTGACGGAATAACAACAGAGATGGTAAAGAATTTGGGAGAAAATGGAATAGAAGTATTAGAAATACTATTTAATAAAATATGGGTCGAACAGAAAATACCAGAGGATTGGGAAATGGGAGTTTTGTTACCGATATACAAAAAAGGAGACAACAAACAGTGTAAGAATTATAGATGAATTACACTATTGTGCGTCATGCTAAAAGTTTACGAACGAATCTTGGAAGAGAGATTAAAAACAATAATCGAGGCGCAACTCGAAGAATCACAGAGTGGATTTAGAAAAGGTAGAAGTGTACAGAACAATATATTCACATTGAAACAGATGATGGAAAAGAGTGCAACCAGCACGATATACATAGGTTTTATAGACATAGAAAAGGCTTTCGATTGTATACCTCGAAATTTGGTGTGGATGAGCCTAGAAAAAAGAGGAATAAATAGCAAACTGAGGAAAGCAATAGCAAGCATATACAAGTGTACAAGAAACGTGGTGAGAGCGTGTAATAGGCAATCAGAAGAGTTTGAAACAAGGAGGAGTACTTAGTCCTATACTATTTAATATAATACTTGATGACGTACTGAAAGATATTAAAAACAACACAAAAAAGATACAAATAGGATATAGAAATATGGGGCTGGTGGAGGTAGCGGAGAACGCGTTTGCTGATGATTTGGTGGTATACGCAAATACCGAAAAGGACCTGCAAACAAACTTGGTAATTTGGGAAAGAGCACTGAAAAAGAGAAACATGAAAATTAACTCAGACAAAACTAAAGTGATGGCGATAGGGAAAAATCATAAACAGTTAACAATTAAAGTAGGAGGAAAGGACATCGAACAAGTTGAAACATTTAAATACTTAGGAGTAAACATTCATAGAGAAGGGAAAGAAGACACAGAGATTAATGGCAGAATTGAAAGCACGACAAAGTTGTACTATACACTCAACAACACTTTTATCAGAAATAGAGAAATTTCAACGAAGACAAAAATGACTGTGTTTAAAACCGTATATAGACCAATACTAACATATGGGTGTGAAAGCTGGGTACTAAATAACAAAACAAAATCCAAAATACAAGCGATGGAGATGAGGTATTTAAGAGCAGTCAAAGGAGTAACACGCAAAGACAGAATAAGAAATGAAGTGATAAGGCAAGATCTGAATACAGAACCGATCCTCGAAAGTATAGAGAGACAGAAATTGAAATGGTTCGGACACATCGTTCGTATGGAAGAAACAAGGCAGACAAAGAGAGTATGGAAAGCTAAGACAATACAGAAAAGGAAGAGAGGTAGACCAAAGAATACATGGGACAATACAGTAGAGGAAAAGCTGCAAAAACGTGGAATGACATGGAGAGAAGCAGAAGTTGCGGCAAAAAATAAGAAAGAATGGGAAAAATTCATTTATAATAGAAAATAGAATTAAGTTTCATAGTGAAAATTAAGTGTATACCTTGACACCCGTAGGGTAATTTTAAGGTTCATTGATTATAATAATAATAATAATTATCGTTTTTATTAGGTGACTAATGATATTAACATTTGACAATTCAGAACGGTGCGGTTAAGTTACGACATACCTAAAAATTTCATGGCCAACTCTGACGCTGTTTTTTTTTAACGTACGATAGTTAATAAATGTGAATAACATCAAGTGAGACACAAAATTTGTATCCTAGGTAGGCCGCCGTGAACGACTGAGACAGACGTATAAGTCACGTCTGAGCTTAGAGAATTGACGAAGTGTAATTTGTAAATAATCATAAGTCAAATTGACAAGTTACGATTTAACCTATTACTAATAGTACATGCTAAAATCAATGACATAACTGATTTAATCCATGGCATACTCTGAAAACTCTTTTTGTGGCTCACTCAATACAAAATAAATCAAAGGTGTGAAAAATACTTAAAATATAAAAAGGAAAATCGAAGACTAATTTATTTTACGAATTAAAAAATTAAAGGAATCTGGAGCTCCATAAACTACAAATTGTTAAATACAATATGGTTAAATATAATAATAATGAAGGTTAACATGAAAAAATATATATTATCTTATGAAAAGTATGTTTAACAAATTACATTTTTAAATTGGAAGAAGTTTTCGTAAATTAAAAGAATTCATGGACTTCGTAAATGTCAACAAGGACATAAAAGAACTTATTTACTAAAATTACACACACATATTTCAGAATTTTATGTAGTATAATTATGGATAAACACTTTTGTTACTTCTACGTAAATAAAAATTAGAATAGCAAATTAAGTATTACTTATTTCTGGAACTCCTACCTAGATTGCAAATTCCTTTATTAATAAAAAAAATTCCTATTTATATATAACTCAAACTTATCTAACGCAACTATGTTAGGCCTCAATTCGAAATTCCATAATTTAATTTGTTAATTTTATTATATACAAAATGAAATTTTTGTTTTAATTTCATTTTCATCATATTGTAATTGTAATCACTTTAGAAATACCATTTTATAAAATATTGGCATCTGTGGCAATGCCAACTGTATATAAGACGATTATAACTCGCGTAACCAAAGCGCGTGTTTTAAATCTAAACAAATCAATACTAATCATCGGCAATATTCCGAAAAGTTAAACAACGTAAAATGTGAACTTATACAAACAGAATACTTACGAACCGTGAAGCAATATCGGATTGAATTTCAAATAAACATAAGAAAACTTACGAAATTGAGCCAAATTGAGGTGCGCGTTATAGGCATGCGGTTTATAGTATGTAGGACGTAGGTACATAAAAAAAATTGTAAGTTGTAAATTTATAAAATAAAATCATTGCTAAACATAAATGAAATAAAAATTCCTCGTTCGATTCTACGCCAGCTTTTTTTTTTATATGTGCTTTGTACCCTTTACGTATCGTTCGCAGTCAGTTTTAATACAGCACATTGCAAAGTGTACATTTAATTTTTGTTGAATATTTAAAACCTCAAATTTATGGTTTAATTCAGGGATGCACAGACTTATAGGGAACAGGGGCCACTCGGAAAAATTAGCCAAGGATGGGCCACTACAAAGAATACTTATTAACACAAATATTTTTATTTTTAAATAGTATGAATTACTACAAATGATAAAAATAAAAGAACGTTCAAAAATGTTTGTTGTAATTATGATATCGTAATGTAATATTTCATGTTTTATTATTTTGACGCATGACATTGCTTTGACCTATGTTTGGCTCCACATTACTTGTCGCGACACGTAAAATTGCTTCCAGATTTTCATTTGCCAGACGGTTTCGATTTTTTGTTTTGTTAAGTTTCATCACTGAAAACGTTTGCACAAATATACGTCGATCCAAATAAGCTTGCACATTTCAATGCATTTATTCGCAACTCTTTATAAGCGGTTTTGTCAACGCAACGGTAAAAGTTGAGTAAATTACCTTCATTAAACTTGTTTCGTAAATGATCATCATTTTGCATGTCTATCAATTCCAGCTGTATTGATTCCGGTGCATTTTCGGGTGAAATGTTGAAAGGATTGCTGAAAATGTCTAATAGAGGTTTAACTTTTTTGAAGTCTAGAAAACGATCATGAAAAGCTTGTATTAAAATATCAATTTTTTCAACATAAGAGAAATTGACATCAGTTTTATTGAATTTCTCCATAATTTTTTTGTAGTTCGGAAAATGGCTGTAATTGTCTGAATTGATTTGTGTCCTGAAAAGACTCAATTAGCATTGAAAGGACGAAACATGAGAGTATAACCGCGAAATCAATTGATCTTTGCCTTGGAGTCGCGTATTTAAGACATTCATGTGATTTGTGCTGTCTACAAGGAACGCTAAGTCACACAACCAATCAGTGTTGTCGAGTTCGGAGACGTCCGTTTTCTTTGCCGCCAGAAATATTTTGATTTCTTCAATCGAGTTAAGAAATCGCTCTAGTGACAACACACGACCTAGCCACCTTACTTCAGTGTAAAACAGGAGATCACCATATTCGCTTTCAATATCCTCGAGAAATTGTGTGAATTGTCGGAGATTGAGACCTCGTGATTTTATAAAGTTTACAGTAGGTACTACAACTTTCATCATATTTTCAAATCCCAATAATTTTGAACAGAGGGCCTCTTGATGTATAATACAATGAAACTGCATTAATTCCTTGGTATCTATGTTTTTAGTTTGTAAATACTCTTTTAACATAGTTATTATCCCAGATTTACTTCCAACCATTGAAGGTGCTCCGTCAGTCGTAATTCCAGATAATTTCGTTAAATCCAAATCCATTATAGAACATTTTTCCAGAAGAGCTTTGAGCATGCCACTCCCCTTGGTTTGACTTGTCAAAGAACTCATACCAATCAGTTCTTCACTCACTTCAAAATTTTGAGTTACACCTCGTAAAAATATTAAGAGTTGAGTAGTGGAACTTATATCTGTAGATTCGTCGAGTGCTATAGAAAAATACTCAAAACTTTTCGATTTCGTACCCTTGGTTTGATTTGTCAAAGAACTCATACCAATTAGTTCTTCACTCACTTCAAAATTTTGCGATACACCTCGTAAAAATATTAAGAGTTGAGCAATGGAACTTATATCTGTAGATTCGTCGAGTGCTATAGAAAAATACTCAAAACTTTTCGATTTCGTAGCTAATTGCTCTTCTATATTAGCTGCTAATGTGGTAAGTCTTCTTTGTCATCCGATTTAGTTGCGCGATTCGCTCGCGCAGATTGGTGTCTTCCCAAAGCGATTTTACTCTAAGTTGTCGCGAGGAGGGGTAAGTTCGCGCAGAATTAGTAGTGGGGAGATTTCTATTTGGTTTTACATCAAATGTCAGATAATTCTAACCTCTGAACGTGTATCACTTTATGATCCCCTAGCAAAGACATTAATGTTCCGTCAAACGTGAATGACAAATGTATTCTGATAATTACTTGAGCAGTGGGGGTGGACGTTATTAAAAACGGCTTCTGCGCACCCCCTCCTCGCGCCAACTTAATTGGCGCTTGTTATACCTATATTGCTGTTAATCAGGCGTGCTGTCAATAGTATTGTATTGACATAACCTTAATTGTATTTATAATGAACAAAATTTTAAAATTATTATTCTTAATTTGCATCTGTTTATAATATATTCGATGCCAAGAAAAAGTAAATAAGAGTGAAATATCATTCTAGTTAATGTATATGAAAAGTAAATCATTATATTAACAAACTACTTAAAATTGTATGTTTAAGTTATAATTTGGTTTAACCAACACACCATTTGTATACTCAAGGTTTGTTTTGAATTAAAACAATTATTTTATATATATTGGTTTCCTTTATTATAAAAAATAGTTTGATTTGTCTATTAGAATACAAGCAATAATCATAAAAAGTTTTTTTGTGTAGACCATAAACATATAAAAAATACTGCAATATAGATTTATTTAACCAATAACATAAAAATATCAACATCTTAAAAACCTAATTTTTTATTTCAATTAAAACTTGACTGCTGTAGTAACATTAATTATAGGTTTGTTCCGAGAAGAATCCCTATTACTTTTAGTGAATCGGAATTTAAATCTGTTTTACAGCCATCATCGTGTACTATAATACTGTCTACCAATTGGCTAAAAGAGATGCTAACTTTCAGAGATTCGTTCTTGGAACAGACCTACAATCCACTGGATATTGAAGCAGCATTCGAATAGCCGACAGGGTCAGTTAATAAATCGTCTTCCATATCATCAGTTGAACCTAAGTCTCCCACATGGATGATAAACTCCTCAACATCATCTTGCAATCCATTGACAATCCACATTTCTTCAATTTTTTTTACATGCTGAATATAATTCTTCCAATTGTCAGCTGTCACATTACTATAGGCACTCGTAATTAATGGTGCCATATCTTTTACTTTGAACGTAGTGTTGTGCATCTTTATGTGATTTTTCACTTGGGCCCAAACCATCTCTATTGGATTCAGCTCGCAATGGTAAGGTGGTAAACGTAGAACTTCTCGGCCTGCATCTTTCGCCAACATATCAAGCTTATATTTGTCATATTGATATTTTACTTGTGATACACTAAACAACAAATCTCTTTTTAACATATTATCTTCAACGGATATATTTTGCAGTCAGCCAGTCAATTATATTTTCTTTTCTCCATGCATTTGTAGGTATCTTCTCGACCTTTCTGCTGTGGTACGATGCATTGTCTAGAACAATTACAGCATTTTCAGGAGTATTTGGCAATAAATGCTCAATGAACCACTTTTCAAACGTATCTGCATCCATCTCATTATGTGCATCAGCTGTATTTTTCTTGCATAGAAATGTCAATTCGGCACCAGGAAGTAAGCCATTTTCATTGCCAGCATGTACTAATGCAAAGCGAGGACCAAGACCACTCGGAGATTTTAATCCTCTACTCCATCCTCGAACAAATGGTTCTCGAGTATTTTTAATTTTAGTATCTTGCCAGACTTTACTTACTGTGTGTCCTACATTAACCCACGACACATCTGTGTAAACTATACACCAACCTGGAACAAATATTATTATAGGTATATGCTTTAAAATAAAGAACAAAGAACTTTACCTTCATTTCAAAATGTCTTAATATCTTGCAGATACTTGTGTCTCCATCTTATAATATCATCTCGTTCAATGAGTATGCTTTTCCGTTTTACAGTTTGAAATTCAAAGCCAATATCTTTCAAAAGTCTATATAATGTTGATCGTGTAAAAGTAGGGAGATCATTATCATTGTTGATGGTAGCAAGAACTGTATTCACAGTGAGTGGTATGTTTTGCATTAAAAATCTATGATCTTGTTGTCGTACAAGTGCGTGTATATTTTCATCATAACGGTGTAGACGAGCATTTACTTGTACCCCTTTTCTCTTCTGCTTGTTTTTTTTTTTGGACTCAACAAAGGCCCTTTTTCTTGTTCCTTTTTCATGTTGTATATGCTGTGTACTGAACAATGTAGTGCTTCACTTGCTTCAACAGCAGCAACAGTCATAGGTTTTTTAAGAAAATGATAAAAAACATTTAGTATCATCTGCTTTTCTCTTCGAATAAAACATTCACCCCTTCGTGATTTTTTCTCTCCAGGCTCCATTACTAAAGTTTAGAATCTGTAACGGTAATGTTTTTATTTACGAGCACATTTCCTTCACATTCCAACTTACCACAAACTTTTGTAAACAACAACGGGAGAATATAATAAAGAGAGAGAGAATATAATATATAATAATAAGAATATAAGGTATATAATATAATAACACTATAACAATATAGCAAAAACGAAGAACAAATAATATTTAATAAAAATACGGAAAGGAACAATTTGACACCTGACAAGATAACAAAGTGAACAAATTACTGTACTGTAGCAGTCTGGTTATCTGTACGAATTAAAAATCCCCAATAAAAATTAATATAAATTTTCGACACAGCGAGCGGTAGGAAAGGATACCGCGATGCAATTTCTTAAAGAAAATAAAAGAGGGGAATGCTCTATAAGAGCCCTTACTTCATCGTGGGCGTGAAACGTTCTATAATATATATGCGTGTTATTCTATCAAAATTTCAAAGTAACCTAGATTGACTTTTCAAATGAACACACGTTATAATCCTCTTGGGTATTTGGAAATTTAAAACTAGTTTCTTGTAATTTGCCTAACCTATCAGTTGTATTACGTTAAACGTCAAATTTCAAAACATTAACAATATTTTTTTATATTATTTTCAACATGGCGATACGAAAACAATGGAATCAAGCCCCCCCCCCCAAACGACACTACATCGATAAGAAAATAACAATAGAAAAATCAGTTGTCCATTATGGTTATTCTGACTAAACACAAATTCGTGTTGAAAAGTAAAATCTGTGCCTTGATACATAAACAACTATTATCTTTAATTACCAAAAATGTTTGGCAATTTATTGATTTAAAACAAATACAACAAAAGCCAAACTTGCAAAAATTAGTTAATTAGGCTAAAAAGCCCGATAATAAAATATGTGAGAATATTATTGCATATGTCTCCCTCTGAATATTTCATAATATTTATTGGATTATTGTATAGTAGTATGTGCGTCGCCATCTATAGAAGAGAGTGTGAAGCTAAATAAGTATATTATTACTAGAACACTGTAATGGCACAAATGGAATCTTAAATGCGTCTCGCCAACTAACCACAAAAATAACCCGAATGGACAAGAGCGGATCATGGAATTTATGCGCAAAATCAATCTATTTCTAGTTCATCCAGAATAATCTGTCTTTCAGGTCTATTTTCCTGATAGAAATCCTTGATTGTTTTACTTTCATCAAATGTAACATTTTTAGAATATTTGTATTTTCTTTCGATTGGATTCCATAATTTAAAACCATTTTCCATATACCCAACAAAAATACATTTTTCATTCTTAGGATCAAACTTTCCTCTAACTTGTTTTGGAATATGTATATTTGTATGCTAAACATCCAAAAAATTTTTAATTTTCTCACATCAGGTTTTACACCAAAAAACATTTCTGCAGATGTTTTATTTTCTTCTAGTGCATTTGTTGGACTTCGATTTCTCACAAAAGTTGCTGCTCTCACTGCCTCACCCCAGAATTCTTTTGATAAATTTGATTCCAATATCATTGCCCTTGCTCTTTCTGTAATTGTGCGATTTGCTCGTTCTGCAACTCCAATCAATTGAGGATTATAGGGTCCAGTATATTGTATTCTTATTCCCTTATTCTTGCAAAATTGAACAAATTTTCCTGTTCGGTATTTACCTCCATTGTCACATCTAATAGTAGCCATTCTCAAATTGAAATGAGCAGTAACATATGCTTCATACTGCACAAAATAATCAAACATCTCACTCTTTGTTTGTAATAAGTAAACTATCTTAAAACCTGTGTAATCATCTATAAATGTAAGAAAGTACGACTCACCATTCATCGTAACTGGGTCATATGGTCCACAAATATCTGTGTGTACCAATTGTAATGGCCTTGTACTCCTTCCTCTTAAAATATTCTTTCCAAATTTTTCAGTCTGCTTACTTTCTACAAACTTTTCACATTTCCCCTCATGTTCAATCCTTCTTGAAAGTATAGTTAATTCATTTACCATATTTTTGTTTTTCAATTTCAATAAACTCTCATAACTCATGTGCTCATATCTTTTGTGCCAGATTTATATTTCTTCAGACACATTTGTACAATTATGACTCTCAGTTGTTTTAATAGATTATCCAACTCAAATGATATTATAAATAAATTTCTAATTTTTGAGCCAACTGTTAAAATCTTATTATTTTTAATTAAATACACCTTACCATTGTCAAAGGTTACTTTAATTCAATTTTCCTCCAGTTTTGGTACAGATATTAGGTTCCGTATTGTGCCGTAGGTTCTTTACTAATAATACATCTGTTATTTTACCTGGAATCACGTTTTTTCCATTTTCAACTAACATATTAACATTACCCCTTTTTGTTGCCTCCATTGCAGTATCTTTGCTGCTACAACTTTTATAGACCTTTCTAAATCATAACTTTCATTAAAATAACTATCGTGTGTAACCATATGTTCAGTAGAGCCTGAATCAATGATAAATGAAACAATACCTTCTTTATCACTCTGCTTTATGTCAGTATTTAGTGCTGCTGTGAAGAATGCCATTCTACCTTCCTGTTCATCACTATTTACTACATTCACCTGTATCTATGCTCGACACTCAAATCTGCGATGCCCTATCTTTCCACACCTGTAACACACTATATCAGTTTTACATGTAGTTGCATTTTCACTTAAATTTGATTTGTTATTGTGCTGCTGTCTATTTTGATTCAATATTTCTGCACTCATTCTACCTTGATTACTTTTAACACTTGTATTTTGATGTGTTCTTCCATAAAATGCTGTTGAATCTGCCTGACAACTAATCTTATTTTCTAGTCCCATTCTTCTTGTCATATTGTAATCTAATAATTTCGATTTAATAAAGTCTACTGTTAATAATTTTGGATCTTGTTTTTCTAATGCTGTTACAATACCATCGAATGATTTTGGTAAAGTGGATAATAAATGACATACCATGAGCATGTTTTCCATTTTTGTACCTACAGAGTACAGCCCTGAGTTCCCTAACTAACTCATCAAACTTTTTAAATTGACTTTCTAAATTTTCTGTATCTGTATACATACCTTACTGCTAATTTCGCGTCTTTCAAATGAACACATGCTATAATCCTCTTGGGCATTTGGAAATTTAAAACTAGTTTCTTGTAATTTGCCTAACCTATCAGTTGTATTACGTTAAACGTCAAATTTCATAACATCAACAATATTTTTTTATATTATTTTCAACATGGCGATACGAAAACAACGGAGTCAAGCCCCCGCCTCCCCCCAAGCGACACTACATCGATAACAATATATAATAAAGGCCAGTCCCACTTGTGCATTTTGATGCTGCATTTTTTGATGCATGAAAAGTATGCATTTTTTAATGCATGACTTCCTATGCATCAAAAATTGCAAGGATATTCACATCTATGCAATTCCATGTGCAGTAAAATAAAAACAGAGAAAAATAGCTAGGGATTTAAGTTTTAGGCAATCACAAAATTACTTGACAGATAGTAACGTAAATTTTGTGGTTTTAATTCGGCATAAAAAGTCTATTTTTTTTTCTATTAACTATGGATTATGAAGAAATATTACTTTTATTAATAATTGGAGCAAGTGCTTCACTGTTTTTACCATCTCCGAGAAATCTTAAAGCAAATTTTAATTTGTAATTTTACGAAAATGAACCTGTAAAAGTTATAAAATTGAAAAATAAAAAATATATGTCTATTACTATCACATGTTAACATTTACTATTCAACAACAAAAGTAAGGTGATATATTTTCGATATTAAAAATGAAACCGTCCAAACACATAATGCCAATGTAAAATTATATATTGGTAACGCAGTATTCCCTAGCTTTCACTAGAATTGCATGCAACTTATTGCACGAATTTAGAACATGTTCTAAAGCCGTGCAGCAAAAAATGCATGCATTTCTGTTGCATGCAATTGGTGGAGATGCATAGTGTGAACGCAAAAATGCAGCATTTTGATGCTGCATCAAAAAATGCAGCATCAAAATGCACCAGTGGGAACTGGCCTTAAATCACTTGTCTATTCTGGTTATTCTGACTAAACACAATTTCGTGTTGAAAAGTAAAATCTGTGCCTTGTAGGGATGAGCGATATTTCGCTACCGGTGATTTAATCGCCGTTATTGAAAAATCGCTGATAGCAACAGTTGACTAAAATCGCAAATAACGGCGATTGACAGAAACAGCGATTTTTTAGAATATGCGAAATGGCGTCAACTAACATGCAACACAGCTACTCGCTTTCCACCGCGTTCAGTAAAATAGGGCGAAATAGCGAAATGCAACGTATTTTATTTCAAGCGTTCTCGACGCTATTTGCACGCCCCTCACCCAATGAAGCAGAATTACGGTTTTCCATAATATTTTACAGGTTCCAATACTTCCAATGCAAAGAAAAGTATAGTAGAAATTTTTTTTTGCATTGTGGAATTTGGTGCAATTTTAAAAAGTACTTTTGCCCAACTAGGGGATTCACTTATTATACCCATATATAAAAGCGCTGCAGGTAATATTTTTGTTATTTTCAATCGTGATTCAAGTGATAGTTTCGGTGCCAATTTTAAAAAAATGTCGCAATTAAAAAAGCGGAGAACAAGTGAAATGTGGCAGTTTTTCGAGCCTATTGATGAAATTTATGCAAAGTGCAATATTTGTAAAGCAAAAATTTCATACAGAACGTCAATTTCAAATTTAAAGTCGCATATGCGAAATAAATATTCAACAGTATCTCTTCCAACAAGTGCAACAAAACTGGTAAGTTTTATGAAATAAATAATTTCCAATAAGTTTAAAGTTTTTTTTTATTGTGCCTATTTGTTTTGTCAGCAAAGTGTCTATTTGCACTATTTGCATATATTTAATTTTTATTTTTGTCATTTACATCCTGCAAGCGAACGAAAAATTTCACCAGAAATTGAAGTCGGAGAGAGTCGCAAGCGCACGAAGATGCTAATCAACAAGACGATGCTATTCCGGGTACTTCCCAAAGCCCTCAGATGTCCCAGCAGCCATCCACATCTCGATGGGTTGGTGAAAGTCATCAACAAAAAATTACAGGTTTTCTCCCAAAAAATTTTACGCAAAAAGCAAAGCAGGGTATTGATAATAAATTAAATTTACTGTTTATTTTGGATTTTCAACCCTTTCGAATAGTAGAAGATACCGGCTTTAAACAATTTGTTTCTGCTTTAAATCCTTCATACGAGTTACCCAGTATTCACACTGTGTCTAAAACTGCTATTCCCGCGATGTATGAAGAATGTCTTAATAAAATGAAAGAAATTGTTGAAACAGGTAGAAAGTTTTGTATTACGACAGACTGTTGGACATCGGTCAACACGATTAGTTATATTGGTGTTACGGCACATTTTTTAAATAATAACTTTGAGTTATATTCTATTTTATTGGAGTGTTCTGCAATAAATGTCTCCCATACCTCAGAAAATTTAGCGAAAGAACTGCGTAGAATTGAAGAGGATTGGGGAATAGACCGAATAGAAAAAAAGATCTTGCTCGCTGTATCTGATAATGCATATAACATTCAGAATGCCATCTCCACACAATTAAAGTGGAAACATTTCGGCTGTTTTGCTCATACCATAAATTTAATTGTTAAAGACAGTTTAAAAAATAATAATGTGCAGGAGTTAATCGGTAAAATCAAAGTTATTGTCACCCATTTTCGCAGAAGTTATACTGCTAATGAAAAATTGATAACATTTCAACGTCAAAACAATTTAAATGGAACACCTTTAAAATTAATTAACGATGTCCCAACTCGTTGGAACTCAACTTACTATATGCTGCAGAGATTTACAAAATTAGAAACTGCGGTTAAGAGTTCACTTGCTTTAATTGATAAGGACCTTCCTATTTTAAGTTCATCCGAATGGCAATTAGCTAAAGACTTATGTAGTATATTAAAACCGTTTGAAAACGCTACAAAAACCATCAGCGGTGAATTCTATTGCACAGCATCTTTAGTTATTCCAATTACTAATGGTCTACTTGATGTTTACACTAATTTACTGCAAAAAGATTTCCTACCGCTTATAAAAGAAATTATTGCAGCTTGTCGCAACGGTATAAATGAGCGCTTGGGAAATGTAGAAAGAAGTAATACGTTAAGCGTATCGACATTTTTAGATCCAAGATTTAAAAATTTAGCGTTTTCTAATCCCTCTTTTGCCGACAATGCGAGAAAAAATGTCGAAGAAGCACTTGGACAAAAACTTTCGCCACAGTTACATAAGGTTAATGTTGATAGAGCAGATGATAATGCAAAGGATGATGAATGTTCAATATGGGGTTCCTTTGATCGAAGTGTTGCAGTTGCTCGACCTCGTGGAACCGTCACAAGCCGCGCAATTATTGAAATTCAAAGATACATGGAGGAAGATATTATTCCACGAAGTTCTGATCCTCTAAAGTGGTGGCAGGAACATAAATTTCATTTTTCTAATCTATCTACAATTGCACAAGAAAAACTATGTGCTCTAGCTTCTTCAGTTCCTTGTGAAAGGTTGTTTTCTAAAGCTGGTCAGGTCCTGAAATCTGAATGAACGTAGAACACGATTAAGTGACAGGAAAACTCAAATGTTATTATTTTTAAATGCTAATTACAAATATAGCAAATAAATGTCTTTTATAGGTGGCAACTATTTTTTAAATGCCAAAAAGTTCTTTGTTTCTTTAATATATTATATTTAATTTTTTTGTTTTTATAAAATGTATTATTAATATGTATTTTATTTTGTTTTTATTTCATTTTATATTTTGTTAAAATAAAACATTAATGATTGAAAATTGAAATACATGTTATTATTTCTTCGTGCCAAAAAAATGGACTCCAATCCATATAGTTAACAAAGAGAAGGTGTATTTAAAGAAGTAAGTGTTTTACTTTATTTTTTCAAAATAAAATCAAGGTTCCTAGTCAGCAGCTCCAGTTTTACAGTTTATGATGTACAATAGGAGGCAGGCAAGTAGTGAAATTAATATGCAGCAGCAAAATGAATCACCGAGAGCATAGCCGCGAAATGATGAAAACGTATTGGCCTAGTGCGAAAAGTCGCGATCGCGATAACGCTTTTAAATCGCCGTTATTTAAAAATCGCGATCGCCGATAACGGCGTTATGCAAATATCGCTGTTTGGCTCGACCCTAACAAAGAACAATTTCGCGCCAAAATGTCATTCCGATAACAAAATTCCCTAACGTTCCGTGCTTGGAGCGAATCTATCCCGAGAATTTCCGAAGAATTGTTTATAAAATAGAACGCATACTTGACACAAACTTCGGAGTAAGGCGTGCTTATTAGGGATGAGCATCGAACATCGATTTTTCTCAAACATCGATGTTATGTCTTCGATATATCGATGTATTGGCATCGAGGTTTACACTTCGATGTATCGGAATCATCGACCAAAAATACTCAAAAACATCGATGTTTTCGGATTTTTTTTTTCAAATTAATATTACAAAATTGAAATTTTATTTGAAAGCATTTATTTTAATTTTACAAGCAAATACATAAAATAAACCTAAATTTACCAGCGTCCTCTACTGAGACGTAGCGGAGGTAAGGTAAGTTTACTGGTAGGTAGCTTTTTTGCGGGGATTTTCACAGGGGGATTTTTAAATATTACTTATTCGAAAGTGAGTACATCCCCGAAAACCGAGATTATAAATATGCAGCTTTTGCGTCATTCTTCTGTGTTCGTGTATTGTGAACTTATATGTTTCATAATGTCTTCAAAACGCAGAAGTGAGGTGTGGAAGTTTTTTGAAAAACATAGTGATGGTACAGCGACTTGTCGAGTCTGCAATAAAAACTTAAAACGTCGGGAAATACTAGTAACTTAAGCAGTCATGTTAAACAACTGCATCCAAGTACCGTCAAAGTTAGTGCTCCATCTTCAGCTCCCAAAACGTCGGTGACCACCCCTTCGACGTCTAAAAATGAGGCTTCGACATAAAAAAATGTGGCTTCTTCAACATCGCAGAATGTGGCTTCAACGTCGCAGAATGTGGCTTCAACATCGCAGAATGTGGCTTCAACATCAAAGAATGTGGCTTATAATTGGGACCTAGAAAGTACAACTTCTAAAGAAAGTGAGTTGTCTGAAGTTCTACCCAATAAAAAGGCAAGTGGATCAATTATTAAGCAAAAATTAATTTCCGACGCATTATCTGAAATACAAGCCTATTCTGAAAAAGGAGCAAAATCTGCAAAAATTACCAACTGTATACTTTTTATGATCTGCAAAGATTATCAACCTATCTCAGTAGTTAAAAATGAAGGCTTTCAGCAAGTGATGAAAACAGTTGCGCCTCATTATAAAATTCCACACAGAACGACCATTACAAGACTTATTGAAACAAGATACAACCTATTATCATCACAAATCAAAGAACAATTTGCAATTATAAAACACGTGACACTGACTACAGATATATGGACTGACACACAGCAAACTATAAGTTTTTTGGGACTCACAGCCCATTTCCTAGAGAATACCGAACTTACTTCAGTTACTGTAGGGGTCTTTGAATTGGAAGAGAGACATACATCAGACTATTTGGCCAACAAAATTTTAGAAATATGCAATGATTGGAATATACCAAACGAAAACGTTACTTGTGTCGTCACTGACAATGGAGCAAACATGGTTAAGGCCCAGTGGCGGCTCTTGATGACGTACGATGTGCGCTGCTGCACGGATGAGACTACTTCGAACTATTTCGGAAGATTTCGGTACGGTTACTTGCTTCTCTGTATATATGAAAGCTTAAACGAAGCAGTCTCATCCGTGCAGCAGCGCACATCGTACGTAATCAAGAGCCGCCACTGTTAAGGCCACAGAACTGGCATTTAACAAAGGAAAACATTTACCATGCTTTGCTCACACCATCAATCTAATGATTGAAAAAGCAATGGAACAAACTCCAGAGTTACTTACTCTCATAACACGAGTCAAAACTATTGTCATGTGGTTTAAGCATAGCGTTGTTGCTTCAGATGAGTTGAGAAAAATCACTGACTTAAAACTTATCCAAGATGTTTCCACACGGTGGAACTCTAGGTACTACATGATTGAGAGATTCTTGCAAAATTATGCAGGTATTAATGAGATTATAATCAAACATCGACAAGCTTCAACAATGTTATCTGCATTGGGTATCTTAGAGCTGAAAGAAATCTGCAAAATCTTGAAGCTTGTTGAAGCAGCTACAAGAGAAGCTTGTGGTGAAAAATATTTAACTACAAGTGCAGTAATACCAATGACTCACTGCTTGGTGACGACTGTCGCCAATTTGAAGCCTGAAACTCCTATTGCTACAGTACTTCAAGCTTCAGTGATCAGTGAATGCAAAAAGAGGTTTGGACAAGCGGAAAATGTTCATTTTTTGGCTCTGAGTACTATACTGGATCCAAGATTTAAAAAAAATTACTTCAATGATCCACTGGCCTATTCCAAAGCCATCAAAACATTGAAAGAATTAACTCAGGTTCAGGACCATCATGTCGACACAGCTAGTGTTCCCGATCTTGAAACTGGTAAGTTAATATATATTCATATTATGAATGCTTAATTGCTTACACTGATTTATATTTGTCTGTTCTTTACCAGATGTCCCAGAAACTGGGGAATCTTCATTATGGGCTGTGCACCACAATCTGGTCCAAACTCACAATGCCTCTAACCGAACTCCTAATGACGAAGTGACAGCATATTTAGAAAGTCCATTGCTAAATCTTTCTACAAGTCCCATGGTGGAATGGCAAACATTGGAGCACCAGTATCCACGATTATACAGCCTAGCTCTGAAGTACCTGACTACAGTTGCGACATCCGTTCCATCAGAACGACTGTTTTCCAAAGCTGGGCAGACTCTATGCCAACAAAGGAATCGCCTAAAAGGAAAACGTTTATCACAACTGTTATTTTTACACTCCTTAAATAAACTTGCATGGGATCTATAATAAGCTGTTAGTTAGGTTAGGTAAATGGATACTTACTTTGACTTACATTTTCTCTATAGGTATTAAGTAATGTAATACATTTTCTTTATCTATAATAATGTTCTTTGTAATAAATTCAATAACTTCTCTTCTATTATTGAACTATCACTTTTAACCGCACAATCCAAAAAAAAAAATTGATGTTTAAAGAACATCGATGTTTTTGATCCGATACATCGAAGACATCGATGTATGGTATTCGATGTCAAACATCGATGGCAACATCGATGTTTTCGTTTCGATGCTCATCCCTACTGTGGAGTACATACATCTTCTTTTAAAGCTGGGTCTCAGTATCAGTTTAACAATAGGATTACATTATCTTTTACTCCTCCTTTACTGAATATTTCACAATATTTATTGAATTCTTGTATAGTACTACATGCGTCGCCATCTATAGAAGCGAGATGTGAAGCTAAATAAGTATATTATAATACAAAGATATTTTTAATAATATAAAATATTACTAAAAATCTGGTGTGAAGTACACAAATGCAGGTTCACTATTAATATTTTCTGTGAACGTGTCCGAATATATCCTATCCCCAGAGACGTAGATACGTATTTCGCTTTTCTACAAGCTCATCGGTACGCCCCTGCTGGAGAAAGGATATTTCCAGACACATTCACACTCTTCTTCTAGGAATGGAGATATTCCGAAATGAACTTAGTTCTTTGTTTCGGTTCTTTAATGGTTTGTTTCGTGACGCGGATGATTTTTGTCCGAGTTTAGATCAAGATGCAGTGTGCTGCGGCTCTTGGTCTCTCGGGTTTTGGTTAGTGAATTGTTGAATCGGAAGATGGGTGTTAATAATAGCCGGTATTTGGGCAGTAGGAGTTTTGGAGTGAGAGATGGAGTAAGGTGATGGGTGTTGGAGGGTTGTTTCAAGGAGGGTCATCAAGTAGGACGTCTTGGGGTCGTCGATGATTTCCGAAATGGAGGTGTATTTCCATTTCGGAGATCAGCGGGTTCTCATGTTGTGGAACATCTTCAAAATATTTCCTTGCGATCTCTACTATGGTTTCCCGGATGGTTGGGAAATCGAGATCTCGACGGATGGTGTCGTTTCTTACATACCATGGGGCTTGCGTGATGATACGCAAGACTTTGTTTATGACTATTTGGAGCCGATTAATGTGGGTTTTTGCAGCATGTCCCCACGCTGGTGCTGCGTATGTCAGTATTGGTCTGATGACGGCCTTGAGGAGGAGAATCTTCATGTTAAGGTCCAGTTTGTTGTGACCGTGAAGCATGGGATATAGCTGCGTGATCACTCCCGTAGCGTGGTTCTGGACCTTTTCAATATGGAATTTCCAGGTGAGCCTGGTATCTAGTATGACCCCTAGATACTTCAGTTTCGCTGCCCATGGTATGTCCCTGTCGTACATTGAAAGGTTTGTGTCTGGCCTGGTCCTGGTATGTCTGACGAAGATAATTGCTGAGCTTTTCCCTGGGTTAATGGAGATCCTCCAGTTGGAGAACCATTCCTCCAGGGAGTCGATTGCTGCTTGAAGGCGTCGTTGTATTATCCAGGGGGATCGTGAGCGGGAAAATATGAGGGTGTCATCAGCGTATAAGGCGAGGTGAGTGTTGGGGGATCTAGGGATGTCATGGATGTACACATTCACAGAAAAGAACCACCTCACCCTATCACCTTAATTATCCAGACCGAGCGCAGAAGTAAATTCGGCGCTACCTGTTGTCAGACAGCCGAAGTACCTCGCATACCGTCCACATAATTAATGTGAAGTAACGACGCCCTTCCAAAGGTTAGCACAGCCAATCTCTCTAGAAAACTGCATTTTGTTTGTGCCTTCACTCATACTACGGCTTAACCGCATGTGTAATGTATCAGAATAATTGAAACATACATGAGTAGGTAAACCCCACCAGTTTTGTATAATACAAAGGTATTTTTAATAATATAAAATATTACTAAAAATCTGGTGTGAAGTACACAAATGCAGGTTCACTATTAATATTTTCTGTGAACGTGTCCGAATATATCCTATCCCCAGGGACGTATTTCTACGTCTCTACGTCTCTGGGGATAGGATATATTCGGACACGTTCACAGAAAATATTAATAGTGAACCTGCATTTGTGTACTTCACACCAGATTTTTAGTAATATTTTATATTATTAAAAATACCTTTGTATTATACAAAACTGGTGGGGTTTACCTACTCATGTATGTTTCAATTATTCTGATAAGTATATTATTACTAGAACACTGTAATGCCCGTTTTGTAACTTTTCCTAAACATGCCAACAGATGAGATCTTAAATGAGATGCCTACATATGATAATTTAAATACATCGTAATTATTCAATTCGTTTTTGCCACCGGGTATTCTATCAAATATGGAATTTCGGGCTAGAGTGACTTGATATATTACAGTGGCGACAAGTTACCTTTGTCGAAAATTATTTTGAATTTAACGTAAAATATTAATTCAAAAGTTTTCAGTTCAAGGCCAAATTCAAAGCATGTGATTCAAAATCAGTACTACAGAGTTAAATGAAGTCAATATTCAAACGCAGAAGTAACTGTTAGTCATCATAAAATATAAACGGCATGTTTTGCAATATTGTAAAAATTTTAGTATGTTAAGAAGAATTATCCTTATTTTATATTGATGTTTACCTATTTATTGTTATGGGTATATAGTTTATTTTGTTTTATTACAAGAATATTGCATTTTTTTATATATTTGTTGGATTTTAATATTTATTTTTCTTACATAGAGTTTAAATTTATTTTCTAACAGAATTCATTTTTAGTTATATGCACGTAAATACGCGTCTGTGATTTCTATATTTATAGATATATCGCGCTGATGAGATCAAAAAAGATCGAAACATGTATTTAGAGAATATTTAGAACAAAAAAAAATATTATTGAGTTTTAATTAAAACAGACCGATAACCCAAATAGTTATGAATTTATATTAGTACGGTCAAGAAATTTTCTATTAAAACGTGTGTTCATTTGAAAAGTCAATCTAGGTTACTTTGAAATTTTGATAGAATAAGACGCAAATATATTAGTATGTGTTTGTTGTTCCGTAAACGTAAATCCAAATGACATTTGGTAATGTCAATCACATTTGTTATCTATTTGTATTTGTTTACGACATACTTCAAAATGTTCTCAGTAAATCACATGCTACTAGATTGACTTTTCAAATGAACATCCGTTATACATACACAAGTGTCCCGTATCGTTATGTTCAAATTTTAGGAGTGTAAAGTAGACTTCATGTCAAGTAACAAAAACGCAAAACTTGTATATCCATTTTTATTTGTTTCAAAGTTACAGATCTATGAATGTGATCATCAGATCATGAAAAAAAAATGTAATCCTAAAGCCAATATAAACTGATTTGAATTAAAAAAGTTCAATTAATAATATTTTCGAAATGTCCACCTTCTTGTTGAATGCAGGCTTGTGCCCGTAAGCCAACAGAAGAAGTTCTTATCCGAATTTCATAATTGTTTTGTCGGATTTGCTCGGCAGCCAGGTGAATACGATCCAACAACTCTTCTCTTGTGTTCGAAACTTGCGCGTAGACTAAATTTTTCATGTACCCCCATAAATAAAAGTCAAGGGGATTAAGATCGGGTGATCTGGGTGGCCACGCAACAGGACCACATCGACCAATCCATCTTGGATAATTGACGTTAACCCAATTTCGGACAGCAATTCCGAAATGTGGTGGTGCCCATCCATGTGAAACGACATGTCTCGTCGAACATTCAGTGGGACATCCTCTAAAAAACCTGGCAGTTCGTCAATAAGAAATTGAAGGTAATTGTCCGCATTTAACCTCCCAGGAAGAACGACAGGACCAATCAACAAGTCATCGATTAGGGCCGCCCAAACGTTAATAGAAAATTCATGTTGAAATTTAGCTTTGGGATTTTCTGATGATCACCTGTGCAGGTTTCTCAGATTTGCAACACCACTTCTCGTTAACGTAGATTCATCTGTCCAGAGGACTGTTCTGTAGAAATTAAAATGAAGCCGTGACTGTCTTAATATCTAGGTAGAATAAATTAGACGAGCACAGCGGTCTGCCTCAAGCAAACAGTGTCCCCTCCGCTAGTGATATGGATATAAGCCCTCACGTTTTAAAATTCGCCAAACTGTCGTTCGTGGCACTCCTAGCTGTCCTAGCACTCCTAGTTGTCTAGCGATTCGACGTACACCGAGAGTTGGATCCCTTGTAACAATAGCTACTGCTTCTTCCTCTAAGTCTGCTAGCAAATTTACTCCTCGGTCGAAAAGATAATCACGCAGTCCGCATTCCCGAAATTGTCTGTGTACTTCCAGAAACGTTCTGTAAAGAGGAATGCGCCTATCGGGAAACCGATGTCGGTATTCAATAACTGCTTGACGTGCACTGCCGTTACAGTAGCCATACACAAAATGCATGCCCGCATACTCTTGAGAAGAAAATCGGTAAGGCATTTTGAATAAAGTAAACGTGTCCACTCACTAATAAGCTGTTTCATGAACTGAAACATAATGTAATCCTTTATTAAAAAATGCAACGTTAACAGTCATCTGAAAATTTGTTTATTGTATGATATTCATGGTTCAGCACTTACGAAATAAGTAGAGCTGAGGATGTTTGCGGTACGGCAGGACCGTATGTAGTGCATCCCCACATTTAACTATTTATCTAAATATTCTCTGAAATGATTTGCCGGATCTCATAAATTAATAGAGTGATATTTTAGTATGCACTGAATATTGTTATTATACAAAATCATAATAGCCATTTGTATTTATGGATCATAAATAATAATACGCATGTATTTGTATTTGGTTGTGAATTCAATTTAAACTTAAAACGAATCGTAATATTTTAACGACAAGCCGTCCTTACAATACATGCATTCGAGACAAAGTGTGCAACTCTACGAATAACTTCCATAATTGATCGAAAATGGACATTTTGGAGCTGAAGTAAAGCCCCTATTCTTAGAAAATTTTATTACTGTCGTTAAGAACTATTATTATAAACAACAAAGGCCTTTTATTAGTGTTGAAGTTTTAGTTTCATTGAATTTCCATGTTGTAAGTAGTCAATTGTAAAGTGTTCATTCACAATATTCTAAAACAAGGTGTAAATTTAACTAAAATCCAGAAAAACACATTCTGATAATATATTACTAGATTAGAAGCTGTGTTTATTACTATTTATTATATTATTTTTATAACCAAATGCAATAAAAGCTACGAAAACAAAAGAAACCTCGATTTATTAAAATCTTGTCACACAGCCTTTCAAAGCCTGGCAGCACATATTTTGCATATATTTTATATATACTACCTACTTGAACTAGGTGAATGAAGTTAGAAGTTATAACTTCTAACTTCATTCACCTAGTTCAAGTAGGTAGTATATATAAAATATATGTCTCTGGTCTCTTAGCCTGCAACCATGTTGTTTCTTTCTTTGCAAACAACTCCGCTATCACTCCATTCCAAGTTCTTCTGGGTCTGCCTCTTCTTCTGCGCTTCAGGTTTTTCGTCTTCCATACTCTCTTCGCTGGTCTTTCTTCGTTCATACGTTGTATATGTCCCCACCAACTCATTTGGCGTTTCTCGATATATTGCATTAGTGAGTCTACTCCCAGTTCTTGTCTAATATCAATGTTCCTCATTCTATCTAGCTTAGTGACTCCTCTAACTCTTCTCAGATATTTCATCTCAAGGGCCTGTAAACTACTTTTCTGTTTCTCGCTCAATACCCACGATTCGCAACCATAAGTTAATATAGGTCTGTATATCGCTTTGTAAACTTTTATTTTGGTTTCTCTTGCTATTTCTGTTCTATTTGTGTTTCTCGCTCAATACCCACGATTCGCAACCATAAGTTAATATAGGTCTGTATATCGCTTTGTAAACTTTTATTTTGGTTTCTCTTGCTATTTCTGTTCTATTTGTGAATTTCTTATTCATTGTGTGGTATAAGTTTAACGTTTTCTGTATTCTGTTATTAATTTCCGCTTCTTGTGTTCCTTTTACGTCTATGGTCACACCCAAGTAATCAAATGTTTGTACCTGTTCTATTTTTGTCCCTTCTATTTCTGTATTCGTGTTGTCTCCTTCTTCTCATATTACCATCACTTTTGTTTTACTTTTGTTTATCTTCATTCCATTCTCCCTGAGTGTTGCGTTCCATATGTCTAAGTTCTTCTGCAAATCTTCCTCACTTTTAGCGATGATCACTATGTCGTCCGCGAATACTCCTTCAGAAATGTCGACTCGTTGTAAATTTCTGCAACCCACTGTGAATGTTTTTGTTCTCTTCGTACATTCCTTTATTATATTGTCCATAAATATAATAAACAAGCAGGGACTTAAGCTTCCACCCTGCCTCAATCCTGTGTGTTGTAAATGGCTCCGACTTCATATTGTTTCTAATAACCACGTTTTCATTATTACTATAGATCTTTTTCAGCATGCGTATTATCTTGTATTTTATTCCTCTTTCTCGTAGTATTTTCCAAACTATATGTCTAGGCACCGTGTCAAAGGCCTTTTCCAAATCCACAAAAGCGAGATACAAAAAATGTTTTTAATATTTTTAAAATTTAACTTATTACAAGTGGCCGTAGGCGCCTTTAAGGCCTTGGCGCCGTTGTGCGCTGCACGACCTTGCCCATATGGACGGCGCGTCACTGTGCATTAGTAAAGCAGAGTTATTAGTAGAGCTGAGGATGTTTGCGGTACGGCAGGACCGTATGTAGTGCATCCCACCAGCGTATAAACACGATGCAGCGAAACACTTTAGTTAGTCGTGAACTGGCAACGTGATCGTGTGTTGTCTTGAGCTCTATTTAATAAGTATGACGGACGTGCCCAAGCCAAGAAAGCGCCCATTGTATAACGACGTGAAGAAATTTATCCGAGACTTTCCCGATTTGTATTATAATGGAGCAAAAGTGGTTTGTAAATTATGCGATAAACAGTTACTTTGCTGGGACAAATACGTCTGTAAAAGACATGTTGAAAGTGTACACCACAAAGACAAAAAAAATAATGTGCTGTCTAAAACGCAATTCATTTTCGATTTATTGACAATGCTACTCGTCTGCGATGTGCCAGTTCACCTGCTAGATAAAAAAGCCTTTCACGACTTTTGGAATAAATACAATTCCAACATAAAGCTACCGTCACGGAGAACGTTACTCACCTATTTACCAATTGTGCGTGAGGACATTGAAAACAGAATGAAAGCAGTAGTAAATGATGAACAGTTATGGGTATGTGTCGACGAAACGACAGATCGAAAAAAACATTCTATTGTGAATATTATAGTGCGTGTACTAGATCTTGTCAAATCAACATTTCCCATTTTATTAGCCAGCAAAAGATTGGAAAAGTGCACTAGCGAAGTAATTACGAAGGTAGTGCTCGATACGCTACAAAAATTTCAAGTTTCAACTAATCAACTCCTGATGTTTATGAGCGATGGTACTGCGACAATGCGTTCTGTAGGCCGTTCTCTTAAAGCAGATTGTGAGAGACTTTTGCATGTGACATGTAAAGTTCATGCTTTACACCTTGTGGCACAAACTATTCGGCAATGTTATCCAGAGGTGGATGCATTAATAGCAACCACAAAAAAGTGTTTCTAAAATCTCCCAAACGAATTCGAGAGTTTCACAGTCGGTGCCCTGGTATTCCCGAACCACCAGAGCCAATCCTTACACGTTGGAGAAGTTGGTTAAAGGCGGCATTTTATTATGCCAAGTATTTCCAACAAATAAAATCTGTGGTTCTACAATTCAATCCTGCCGAAGCTGTAGCCATTAAGGAAAGCCAGAGACTCTTTCAAAACCCTTCCCTTGATGCAGATTTACAAACTATTTATAACAATCGTATAGGATTGTTTAACGCAATCGAGAAATTTCAAAATACTGCATTATCGTTAGCGGAGTCACTGCAAATACTGGACGATGTACACGCCCAGCTATGCGCAGTAAATGACAACAAAAATGTTAATGTAATAGAAAAGTTCGAGAGTGTGATAAACAATGATTTTGATTTTACCAGATTAAAACAAATTAGTAATGGTGGAAGTGTAGATTCGGTTTCTATCTATAAAGATTATTTTAATTGTGCGTGTGTTACATCCGTAGATGTCGAGCGGTCTTTCTCAAAATATAAAAAAAATTATTCATCACGGCGTACATCGCTCACCGCTACAAATATGGAAACGTATCTAATGCTACAAACTTACTGCAAGTCTTATCCACTTGGCGCTATGCTATAATAATCGTAAATAAGGTAAGTGTGTTATTTATATACAGTACACATAACTGACATACCTAAGTGATATAAATAGCGAATGCATGTAAAGCAATAAAATCACGCATGCATCACCGATCGAAACAAGGTCATTATATTCGTGCGTTTAACTGAATACTAACCTGGCACACCGCAAACATCCCCAGCTCTAGTCATAAACGTCAGATTATAAATACCAAAGAAAATTCAATAATAAAGCATTCAATATCAAAGAGTCACTAGAAATTTTCATAAGAGCAGTTCCTTGTTTAACGACGTTTTTCGTGAATCCACAAATCCGCTTTTAATTAACATATTCCAAAACAAAGTTTTGAAAATTTAAAACACCTGAGGTAAAAAATTAAGAAGGATACGTCCACCTTTCCGGAAAGAAGTTACAAACATCCCCAGCTCTAGTTATTAGTGTAACTGTGACGCGAGATAGATCGCTAGTAATCCTCAAGTGTAATCAAGTTATAATCTATATTGTATTGTGATGTCGAAAACCATGAACAAATAAATTTTTTTAAAATTTCAAACGCTTCCGAAATTTAACTTATGAAATAAGAATGGTAAACTAAAGAACAAAACATTTAATTTAACAAAACGGCCAAAAGAAAAACAAAATGTAGATTAGGTATGTAGAAAATGTTTCATGTTTTGTTAAAAAAAAAAGGAAAAAATAAATTTTTCTTGTACTAACAGACTTTGACTTCGGTGTCGGAATTTTTTTCTGCGAGTGCATTTTTGTACTTTTTTTTTTCTTGAGAGTATACGAAGAGATCCACTGTTTTCTGTAAAAATTTGCCATGCGTCTCGGGGTTGTTTTATATGAGAGAAACAAAAAAATTAAATGTAAAAATCCTACACATTTAAAAGAGAAATTACTTCAATTCGTTTCCGTCGTAACTTAAATTATTAATGTAAAATAAAGGCCATTATTTATTTATTTTATGTTGTTTAAGTGCATTTTTGGAAAAAAGGCTTTTTTACGGGCACGTGTCTTCCCTTACAAAACATCAGAATACAATTTCGTTTCATTTAAATTATGTATACATTAAATATTGGAAAACTGTGCTTGAAATGCACTTAACAATGTTTAATGCGACTGTACATGCGTGTAAATTAAGTTGCCTAACTTGACAATGACTATCTCAACCTCGATGACAGTACTTTAAAAATTTCAGGAAATGACCACTAGATGGCACTTGCCGTGTATTTCATAGCCAGTCGATTTATAAAGAAAAACTGCTTGAAATGCACTTAATAATCATGTTTGATGATACTGTACGTGCGTGTAAATTAGGTTGCCTAACTTGATAGTGACTATCTCAACCTCCATGACAGCACGAGGGATACTTTAAACATTTCCGGAAATGACCACTAGATGGCACATGCCGTGTATTTCAATCAAAGCCAGTCGATTTATAAAGTACCGACACGATTTAACGGTTCAACACAATGGCGTAGCGAGCTTAACACGCGCCCGGAGCACAATATCTTTTTAGCGCCCCATCCCCCCATTCGAAAACCATATAATATTATATGTAAAATATACTCACAAATAAATAAATAAATAAAGTCATAGGCTCAAGCTAGGCTTTAAATTTGAGACAAAAAATGTTGTTGAGAAAACAAGACTAGATTTTGAAATGTATATGATCATCTAGAATTAGTTAAAAAGATATGTATTATTTATTTTACATATTTATAAAGAAATATTTTAAAAACACGCAGTTTTAAAACAATAAAAAAGTAAATATTTTGTATATCTCTAAGGAGATACATATACATATTTAATAATAATATTATTATAATACATTAATAAAACTAATTACTATGTATAAATTTTCCTTGCTTTTGATGACGCAAATTTATCAATAATAACATCAAAGTTGATCATTTCAAATTTTTCTCTTTCCATACTTAAAAATGCTAGGTCACTAAGGCGATCTTGTCCCATTGTTGATCGTAGATATGTCAAAATTAATTTTAATTTGCTGAATGAACGTTCGCAGCTAGCAATTGATACTGAAATAGCCAGGAGTATTTGAAGTGCCACTCTCAGGTTTGGAAAACCATCTTCTCCATACGAGATTATAAAAGTAAGAAATTCTAATGGAGTTCTAGGTTCAATTTCCTTTCTACTGCGGTGTAACATTTTGCAGTCACATATTTCGATAAAGAGTTCTATTCCATTGAAATCTGTATTATAAAATTCACCCAAATTTTTACAATTTTTTTCAAGGTCGTTATCAACATTATCCTTGTTTAATAAATTTTCAACGTCTAGAAGAAATCCAAATTTGAAATTAAGGTCACTTAATCGTGTAAATCGTGTACATATTTCTTGTTGGAGACGATCAACAACGCTTTTCATAATGCGAGAAATTTCACTTTCTGCGGAAAGACCAACATCTCTAGCCAATTCTCCGGGCATTTTGCGGCGTCTTCTTACACGTATTGTTGTATTAATATCAATTTTTTTTACACAGAGACTTTGCTTTTTCTTTTGCCTCTTCACATAGCTTGTCTCGAATTTCAGCTAGTTCAGTCGCTAATGATTCAAGATCATGGAACGCTTCTCTAAAATTCATTCAAGGATCTTGTAATCTGAGCTGCACACGATCAATCCTCCTTAAGATTTCATACCAGAAATGAACTAAAGATATGAAACTAAAAGTTAGTATATTTTGCAACAGAATTGTAGCTTCACTTCTGGTGTCACTTGTAGTGGTAGTGTCCTCTGCTAATTTTTCTAATAGTTCTACTACCATATGATCATATATTTCTACCCTCTAGAAGGCAATGACATTTTTCTTTTTTAAACTTAAGTTGGTACCATAATTTAAGTTAACTTATTTTGCAGCGTGTGTGTGATATAGGTTATTTTATACTGATGACAGATTAGGTTTTGTCATTTTGACAAATAATTACATACAAACGTTTCAGTTGAAAAAATAAAAAGTTTAATAATAAAAACAGCTACAATAAATGTTCAAAGTGAGCTCCTTCATTTTCTATGCATAGCGCAACTCTTCGTCTCATATTATTGAAGGCATTCCTTAAATTATGTGGTGTAATTTCCTCACAGACATTTCGGTTAGCATTAGTAAGTTCTTCAATTGTATGTGGACGATTCGTAAATACTCTATTTTTTAGATGTGGATAAATGAAATAGTCCATAATTGTTAAATCCGGAGATCGTGGTGGAAAGTCTACTATTCGATTATCAAAGAATTCATGCAATAATTCCCTCGTTTCTCTTGTCTTATGAGCTGTTGCATTATCTTGCTGGAAATATCCCTCGCGGAGCTCATCATCATGTAATTGATTTACAAATGGTAGCAATAAATTATTACGATATCGTTCTGCATTTATCGTATTATTAAAGAATATTGGACCAATAATCCGTCTACGAGGAACAGCAAGCCAAACGCCTATTTCTTGTGAATGCAAGAGTGTTTCAAGAATTTCATGTGGATTTTCACTAGACCAGATGCGCATTGTTTGTTTATTTATATATCCTGATAAATGAAACCATGCTTCATCGGACCAGAAGGATTTGTCAAGAACGTCATCGTTATTAATCGTACCTAAGAACCACTGACAGTAATTAACTCTGGTTACATGATCGATTGGTAAAAGCTCTTGCACGCAATGAAATTTGTATGGAAATTTTTGTAAGTCTTTTTTAAGGATTCTCTGGCAGGTCCCATATGACAGTTGTGTTTGTTGTGAAAGCTTACAAATCGATTTCTTAGGTGATTGATTTATTCGTCCCTCAACATCTGCTATATTTTCAACTGTCGGCTTTAGTGGTCTACCAGCACCTGGTTTTCGAGACACAGACCCTGTTTCACGGAATTTAACCACTGACTTTTGAATTAATTGCCGCAAACTGTCATATGTTGTTGGAAAATTTGGAAATTCTGCCCGAAATTCTTCTATACAAGGCTGCAAGGAGTACGACCATTCTACATTTTCTAATTTTACACCATTCCTAAAGTATGATTCGATCAGAAAAACTTTATGATTTATTCTAAACATTTTTAAGTGTCAATTAATAAATACATTAATGACAGATGTGTTTTATTTATCAGAACATACACATAATGACAGATGTATTTTATTTGTCACTACCAACACGATATTTTCAAGAAATAATTTCATGGCTTGCTAGAGGGTAAATATAAATGATCATATTGTATATTCTCTAGCCCATCGACGATAACGCTAACCGCTTGTATTCTGGCGCTCCATCGTGTTTCAGATTCACGTTTGACAGTTTTTGCTAAAGAAATTTTTAATAATTCCCATCGTAACGTTGAACGTGAGAAAAAAAAAGATATATGTTTTCAATTATTCCAATACATGTCACAACAATCGGATCTTGTTTAGCTGCAGTAACTCCTACTAAATTCAATGAATGGTTATCACAATTTACAAATAATGCTTTATGATTTTTTTCCATTATTCTTTGTTGAACGCCAGATGTGTGACCTGCTATCACGGCAGCATTATCGTAACATTGTGATCTGCAGTTTGTTAATGAAATTTCATCGGAATTTAATTACTCTAAAATTGCATTTTCAATCGAGGCTGCATCTTTAGCATGTATTTCAATAAAACCCAAAAAAGATTCTTTGATGGAAACTTTATTATTGATAAAATCAACATCTACATACCTAACGACTTGGGACATTTGTTCTCGATGAGAGATATCAGGAGTTGAATCAAACAAAAGTCCATAATATTTATTTCTTTTGATATCGTTTATTAGTTGATTTTCGAATTGTAGATGCCAGAAGATGAATGAATTCATTTTGAATTTGTGGTGACAAATATGAGACAGCTTTTGGAGTTTCTGTTGCATGTTTAAGATGATTTGCTAGTAGCGGATCAAACTGAGCTACAAGTCTAAGTAAAGATAATAGGTTTCCTACATTTGTACCATCTTGAAGTGCTAGTTTTTCAACATGGCCACGTAGAGAAAGATTTTGTATAATTAAATACCTCATGCAAGCTAATATTCTTTGCAATATATTTCGCCACCGTTCTTTTTCAGACTGAATGTTCGCTTCTAATGATACATCAATGCCCGTTCTACTTATTAATCTTCGTTCTGTTTCTTTCCAAGCCGTAAGTGATTTTCGGTGATTTGGACTTCTTTCATGGCTAATCAATTTATCTTTTTTCTTCCATTTATTAAAACCAGCAGATGTTACGAAAGATGATTGTGTAGATGATGTAATAACGCAATATAGTCATGTATATGCATAACACTCTCGGCAAGGCCACAGCCTCGCTCTTTTTAATACAAACGGTAACGTGTTATATAAACACGACCGTTCTCTGTGTATATTGCATACACAAGACTATATGTCAGGGTTTGTGTTATATTCTAGAAAGGATTACAAGGATCTTCTCTAATATATATAGACAGTAATTTAAGTAGAGACATTCACATTCACATATACAGTCTTAGTAATAGTACTCGATGTAAATACTTTGTTAACCAGTTGTAAGTGTTAAATTAATTATAAGATGTTACCCGAACTTTGTGCGTATCATTTACTACGATAAGTCGCCCTAACCTGCTATCCAATGGGGCCGCCCAAGCGGCCCACATTACGTGCCGATCCTCCAAGCACATAGGACCTTATCACATTAAGGCCCACCTTATTACATGACGACCACTGCTTATTACATGGTGATCTCTGCCTTCCTTAGGGCATAGGGCCCTACATTATCACATGGCGCCCTGCCACGAACTTGCACAAACGGCACTATTATCACAAATGTAATAGATGTAATAGATGTAATAGATGTATAATAAATTAGATGTAATAAACAGTAAGCAACAAAGCAACAAAAGCAGTACGCTGCATTATTTTTTGGTGAATATAATTACCAAGATCGGTTAACTTCAGTTCCTTCCTCTTCATTACCGACCCGTCGAGAAAACCAAGATTTTGGCATTAGACGATTAGTTGATGTTGTTGCTGCATTTAAAATGGCTTCGTTTTGAAATTTGCAAGATCCACGAATAATCATTTCTTTTCGAAGCTGGCTCGATATTATTGGAAGATTGTTGCTAAATTTTAAATAAGCAACATCCTTGAACTCCAGAACGTTCGGAATTACAGCAAGTGCTTCTGTTGTATTTTCTGTGCTTTTTATTAGATGTGAACATGGATTTACCATTTCTGATGTACTTGGGTCACCTTTTTCAGAGTCTTGTATTTGTTGAGTTGTGTTATTAGTACATAAAAGTTTAGCAGCAGTAGGTGTACAACTTGAATCTGGTTCTGACTCTGAATCTGATTTTACATCTTCATCCTTTTTATCTCTGGATTTTCTTTTTGCAATTTTTTTCCTAAATATGATTCCATTACTACTCTAGATTTCAGAGCTTCTTTTTCTTGCTGTAGTTTTCTTTTCCGATTCTGGGAACCGCTTAGTTTTTTCCTGGCGTTGACATGGTCTAAATAAAAAATACTTTCTATTAAATTAGTAGATGAAGTAAGTAATCTTATTTGTTTTATTACTTACAATGCCTTGAACTTGAAAGGTAGTAACACAGTGAAATATACACTATAATTTATGCTCACATTAAACTTATAACATATAACATTTATTATTTAATAATATTTCATTTTTATTCTAAGCAGAGCGCGATGACAAAGACGTAAAACTGAAAAATACGCGCACAAAATAACTTAAACGTTAATATTTCGGGTATTTCCCTCATTTGTTACGGACTTCCACAACCTGTCGCAAGTGTTACGATTTATGTGTTTTTTATAATTATTTTTTAAATAATATAGTTATTGAGATAGCGATTTCTGTCAAATATAAAATTTTATAATAGAATGTGATAGCATACATAACTCAATTCTTTTCCAGTTAGAGCTATTTACTATACATGTTGGAATTATGTTTTCTTATAACACTTGTGGGTATGCTAATATCGTAAGATTCTGAAGAATTGTTCATTAAGTAATCTTTTGAAAGCAAAAGCCCTTAGAGAGATGAATTTCTTATTTTAGTTTTATTTAAATATATCTTGCTGAATATTCTTTCAACATTAGCTGAAGAGTTTGGTAGAGCCAGTAGATTATTTACAAATTCACACAAATTTGCAAAAGCAGGTGTATTGTTTGTTAAATTAATTGATTTTACTTTTTTCCAAAACTTGTTTAAATTTATCGAATGTTTTCCAAAGTCGATAAATCGCAGTTTTCTTACCTCATTTTCTAAATCCATATATTTGTCTTTTTCTATCTTTACTGTTTACTGTTTACTGATTTTATTATTTAACTGAGCTTAGGTCTTTTTATTGTTTGATATTTATTATCGGCATCAATTTTATATTCATAAAAACATAAAAAATTAACACACAACACATTTCCTCTGTGCTGACTTTTTATTTTCTGTTGCTGGAACAAGAGAAATAAAATGGCGCTCTGTCAAACGCAATGGATTATCACCATCAATTGCTGTTCTTCCACGACGATAGTCTGTTGTCGGTTGGTGGTAAATTTCCATAATCTGCTTTACGAGATCATTTTGAAATTCCGAAATCGAAATATTTTTTCCAGTTTGTATTTTATATAACACGTGTGCATTCAGCAAAGATAGATCCACTAAATGAAAAAAAGTTTCTTGTACCACTTGATGGTCCAGCGCACACACTCTACCCTACTCAGCAACATATAACTCTTGTCGATAGCGCCCATGTTTTCATTATAAATGACGATGCAACGTGGTTTTTTTATTGCTTCATTTGTGCTTCTGTCGATCTTATCCGTGGGGACCACTTCACTGGTGTGAAAAGTTGACAGCATTGTAACCTCCCGTTTATCTTGCCACTTTAGAGCAAGACGGTTGCTTGTAGACATATATTCAACGTCACCCTTTTTTAGGTTTTTGGAAAGCTGAGGCATACCTTTCCGCTTTCTTCTTACAGTTCCACAGGCGTTGGTCTTTCTGTTATGAAGTTACCGACATATAATCTATGGCCATTATTCAACTAACGTTCTAGAAACGTAACAACATTTCCAGACATTCCTAAATTCACACCTGTTTCTTTTGTGATTTCCGTTGCGGTACCTACATAAACAATAAAGTCAAGGACGTAGCCAGTCGCACAGCAAGAACAATTTTACTCCAAATATGTGTCGCTTGGATGGACAGTATTGTTTGAAGAACAGACGCCCTTTCCACAGAAGCAAGCCTTCATCAATGCACAGATTTTGAAATAGATAGAAGGTCTCTGAAAATACTTTTCGCAAACTATTTACAATACTTCTAATTTTCCACAATTTGTAGTCTCCAGCTTGTTCATTATTATCAACAAAGTGTAACATTCTTAGCCGTAACATAATTTGTGAAAATATTGGAGTAGACAATAACACGTCATTGGTTCAATAAGCGTTTATATCCTTCTTCTTTACTTGAGTCATCAAAAAGTTTACTGCTAAGAAACAGTAAATTTCGTCTCTGTTCGTGGCTTTCCAACGTTTCAGTCTTGATTTCTCACTTACACCCCCGTCGGATATGCATTGATAATATAAATTGGACTGCTGGACAATAACGTCAACTAATTGGTCACTAAAAAATACTTTGAAACAATCTAATGCCGTACTCGCATCATCCAAATGTGTGATTTTACACCCGGATTTGTGGGTATCAAAAGGATGTATTGTGGGATTTAGATCAGTCGATTTCCAGCCAATATCGATATTTTTGGGTCTTCTAGAAGCTTGACCTTCATCTCTAGAATCTGCCTCTGAATCGGAGGAAGAAGCGATCACATCGTCAAAATCTGGAGTTGGTACCTGACTTGTTTCCGTAACCGGCTCGTTTGTGATTTCGTCGTCCGTATCTAGCCAACCTGGGGAATTGGGAAGTCGTCCTCTTCTTCATCAGTAAAGACGGCAGACTATGTGCCCGAACAGTAACGTGATGTGGAGGGATCGAGTAGAGGCGTACGACGATCAATTCAGTTGCCGTTGAGACGTTGTAAGTGATACATTGTTAACACAATCGTGTTGAAAATGTCGGGAGTGCGTAGAAACAATGCATCGACTCGGTTGCATGCTAACGTAGTAAAGAAATTTTTACATCGGTTTCCCGATTTAATATATGACGGTACCGTAGTGAAATGTTTAGTTTGTGAAACAACTTTAGTAACTTGGAAAGCAAGTCAGTGCCAAAGACATATAAATAGTGACAAACATAAATCGAATAATAGTGGACGCAGATCATATAATAAATTTGTGTGTGATTTAACAATGATGTTAATTGCGACCAATATACCAATGCAGAAAGTGGAACACCCAATGTTTCGTCAGTTTTGGAAGAAATACAAACCTACGTGGGAATTACCAGCAAGAAGTACGCTACGGAATTACGTACCGTCAGTGCGTGAGAGAATTGTAAATTGTACGAAAAATACGGTAAAAAAAATTCCTGTGGTTAACAATAGACGAAACTACAGATATTAAAAAACAGTCCATCCTAGCCATTCTAGTACGGACGTTGACTCCGCAAGGACCTTCTCCTCCTTATTTACTAACCTGTAAACGAATGCAAAGGTGTACTGCCAGAGCAACATATGATGTATTAATAGAAACACTACACAAATTTGAGATTTTACCGAAGCAAGTGTTAATGTTAGTTACCGATGCTGCCAAGGTTATGTGTTCCACGGCAAACTTACTCAAAACGATTCAACCAAACCTGCTGCATGTCACATGTTTGCTTCACGCTTTACACCTTGTATCAAACACTATACGTACAACTTATCCTGATGTGGATCAACTGATAGGACAAACGAAAGCAGTTTTTCTTAAATCTCCGAAACGGATTCGGCTATTTCATTCGCTGTGTCCTGATATACCCGAGCCGCCGCAACCAATTCTTATACGATGGGGTACTTGGTTAGAAGCAGCATTTTATTATTATAAACATTTTGAAAAAATTAAATCAGTGATTTTACAACTAGATGCCAAAGAAGCAGCTGCAATACGGCTCAGCCAGGTTCAATTTAACAATCCTCAAGTTGCAGCAAATTTAAAAATTATTTACGACAGTTACGTTCCAATACTGGACGCAATAAAAAATGTACAGAATACTGCGCTGTCCTTATCGGACTCATTAGCAATTATTGACCACGTAAAACTAGTGCTGCATATCCTTGAAGATGAAAAAAGTGATTGTGTCCGTGAAAAATTTAACAGTGTATTAGATAAAAATGTAGATTTTACCAAATTAGGGCAACTTTTTACCAATACTGAAGATCCGTTGTACAGATACAAAGAGCGCTTTAACTATGCAAATATAACATCTCTCAACGTCGAACAATCCTTCTCTGTATATAAACATATATATGCGTCGCTACGTACGAATCTTTCCGAGACTAATACAGAAACATATATTATGGTGCAGTTTTTTCATCGCGCACATCTGCATTTTTTTGCAACAATGTAAACATGTTGGGTAAGTTATTTATGTTTTTTCTTAACGTTTTGTATAGGGATTCGATATATTTATTTTTAAGTAAGCGCACTGTTATTCTGCTAAACTCTCCACGCAACGCCACTGCTGGGGCACATAGTCTGGCGTCTTTATTCATCACTATTAGCTAGTATATTAAACAATTCTTCATTTGTGAGGGGACGAGAACGCCCAGACATTTTTAAGCAGAAACTATTTACAACAGCCCGCACAAACTAGGTGTATTACTTTATGAAACGACACTCGCAATGGCGATCGCCTTACAGTGTGGCACAGCGTACGCATGAGTAATCGTGCTCTACTGGTTGGAACAGTGTACTAGCGAACACGTAACGGGTGTTCAGAAACATTCGATGTTAAAGTAGTCCTTGAAAATATGTTTCTTAATGTGATTTAAGAACTCCCCGACGATTCGAAACTTCGGTCCTTAATAGCTTAATGGTAAAGCGATGGTCCGGCAAACCAATGGACGTAGGCTCGAATCCTGCATCAGGGCGATTTCTTTTCGGTAAAAATTCGAATAAGTAGCGTCGTAAAATGTAGAAAACATTTAATATTTACATTACTTCGCGAAAATGCAATTGGTTTGCATTATTTATTGATTTATTCTGGTACTTATTAAATTCTGAACGCTATTATATCAATTTAATGGTAAACGATTTTACGATGAGCATTTAGTAGTGCACTCGTTGGATTCCACACAATTTAATCTAAGCACAAAAAATAGCATTCTGAGTTAGCGCAAAAAAATGCTTTAAAAATTCAATCGTGGTGCTTCTGCTAACATACAGAGTAAACGGGTGACGAAATCTGGATATATTCATACGGACCAGAAAAAAAAATAATCAAAAAAAATTATTTAGCTGTCCAAAGTAAACGAAAACCAACAAAAGTTGTTCGTTCGCGAAGCGCTTCAAAAAAAATGCTTTTTTCTTCCGCAAAACTGGGTCTGTTGCAGTGGCGGCTCTTTAATGAAAGTAAGTGAGCAATTGCACCCCCTGGAATTATGAAACAAAACAAACCAAGCGGCGACTAACTGAAAGTATTTATTTATTATGTATATTATGTATTCATAGTTATTGACGAGGAACGTGGCACGCTAACGACGTACATACACCGAGCGTCGTCACAGATATACTGAGCAAAGCCCTACCGTTGCTCTGTTAAGGCATTAACATTACATTGATGGTGGAGAGAACTGTATTTTGCCGTACTTCAATGTCGTATAATACATAGCGTTGGAGCAACTAAACCAGACTGCTCTCGGGCGATATTGCGATGAACTCCGTGTCTTTCTTAGAAAACAACGCGTTTTCGCGTTTAACGTATAATGAAAAAATCGCAGTAAAAAATCTTAAACGGCCGATGCCTCAATTATGTTTAGAAAATAAACAATCTGTTAAAGGTAAAGACGTTATAAGACAAATCAAAATGAATATTTATAAGAAAAATGACTGGATTTGTGGGTGTGAAATTAAAAATACTTTGTTTTGTTTTCCGTGTCTTTTGTTTGGTGGTGAACCGTCTTGGTCAAAGAACGGAATAAGAGACTTAATTCATCTTAGTGCTAAAATTAGTAAACATGAAAATTCCGAAAAATATATTTAGTCTAAGAATGTTAGGAAAAAATAACATTTACAATGTTTTAGATTCATCATATAGAAAAGCAATTCAACAATACAATGAAAATTGCATTAGATTTTGTGGCGCGTTTGAACTGGCACTTCGGGGTCATGATGAACAGCAAACGTCGAATAACAAGGGCATTTTTCGGGAATTGATAAATTTTACGGCAGAATTGGATAAATCGCTCAGAGATCACATCGAAGCAGCACCGGTTTTTAAGGGATTAACAAAAACGATACAGAATGAGCTGCTTGACGCAATGTTGAACGTCTATCATGAACAAGTTGCCAGTGAAATTAAATTAAATTAAAGTAAAATTCATATCTGTGATAGCTGATAAAACCACAGATGTGTCCAATCAGTTTCAGTTGGTGGTTGTTTTAAGATATATTGTGAACGCGAGACCGGTCGAAAGATTTTGGAAATTTCTTCTGCCTAGTGGACATGATCCTAATTCTTTATCTGCCTCCATCCTTAACGAAATTAGTTTGCTTGTTGATGACCCAGAAAAACTGATTGCACAGAGATGATGACAAATGATGAAGCAGCAGTCATGAGTGGTGCTATTAACGGCGTGCAAAGACATATCCAAGACCAGTATCCAAGGGCTAATTTTGTACATTGTTATGCACATCAGACAAATCTAATTATGTCACATGCTACATCGAGCAGTAGTAATTGCAGAATTTGTTTTAGCCAATCTGACGGGATTATGTACATTTTTCTCCACTTCACCACAACGAGCTGCAAGATTGAAAGAATTCCTTCAGAGAAAAAGCTTACCTCGTTCTTCAAAAATAAGATGGAACTTCAATTCTAGGACAGTGAATACAATATATGAGCACCGAGAAGAAATAATTGAAGTTCTAGAACAAATCGAGGGAGAAGCTAGTTTACAAACTACCATTCATCAATATAGTGCCAATTTGCGAATTTTAGAGGAGGAAAATTTTATCTATTGGTTAACTTTCTTTCATAAAATTATGCCACATGTGGACATATTGTTTAATCAATTACAAAATGTCAATACCAATGCATTAAAAATCAAGAACAATTTAGATAATTTTGAACGCGCTATTGGAAAAATTCGAACCGAAATCGCTGACACAGACAATCAGTTGGTTAAACAAAATGACCCAGAACTGACTCCTCGACCATCAAAGCGGCGAAGAGTAACTGATGGTAGCCAAAGAAGGAGGGAAACTATTAAAGTGTGCGATATTATTTTGCTAGAAATAAAAACTAGATTTCGGTGTACAGGGCACTTAATATTAGCAAACTTAATTTCTTTTAAACAGTTCTCCTCTTTTCAAAAAAAATTTCCGGAAGATTGCCTTAAAGAAGCAGTAAAATTTTATCCATGCCTCAATGAAAGCAGACTACGAACTGAATTAAGCGTTCTATATTCTAGAGAAGAATTTAGGCAAAATATAGAAGTCGGTGCTGTAGGTCGGCTAGGTCTTCTGCTGGATGGATTAAGCGACACCTTTAATGAAGTTGTTACGCTTTTAAAAATTGTCATTACAATCCCAATGACAATGTCCGAAGCGGAACGCCAGTTTTCACGGCTGAAGAGAATAAAAACTTTCCTGAGAAATACAATGAAAGAAGAGAGATTAAATGCCCTTACTATGTTATCTTGTGAAAAAGAATGTATAAATGATTTCCCAAACTTTAATGAAAAAGTGATAGAACTATTCTGCAAGTCAAACACACGTAAAATTTACTTCGTTTATGTCAGATGTAATTAAACTGTGTAGTGTAATATTTACTATTCCCTCAAAACTCTACAATGAACAGTACCTGTATGGAACAGTACGTCGGTGAAATTTATAAGGATTGGGTAAGCGTTTTTGTATTACACTTTTTAATTTTTAAATTATGCACTCCCTAAGTGAACCACCCCGAGCCGCCACTGGTCTGTTGCTATCCGTGCTTTTGGGGATCAAAAAACAGTAAAATGCTGATTGGTATACAACAATTTGTTTGCCTGAAATCTTCGATGAAATCAGAAAAAACCAGCAGGCATCGGTGCATTATCCTTCACTTTACAGAACTTAAAATAAAATTAGGGATTTGTATGTAATTAGTTTTATAAAATATTTTTAATGTTAATAATACTGAACTTGGCTTACATATTTCTTGACCTGGATGGTTTATTTTAAATAATTTATCGAATACCTATCTCTCTTTTTAAACATAGAAATTCATTCAGTACATAAGTGTTCTTAAATAGCGTTACACCTGTTTTAATTGAGTAAAAGTGTAAAATTTTCTGAATGCTTGATCGAATACTATATAATTTAATTCAACAAGAAAAAAAAAGTTGTAAGAATGTGTTCCCATTTACAAAACAAGATTATTAAATGTTAGTGAAAGACAATAAAAATACAACACAAAGCATCTCACTACAGCGAGGTTTTACACGGCTTTAGAACAATTCAAAAGTGAAAATTATGTGGGAATGACATAATTAAGTGTTGGGAACGCATGAGATTGGCTTTAACTTCAAATTGCCTTCTTACTTTCATTTTCTAATATCGACGTCGGTAAACACATGTTGTACGTATAGAAGCAATAAATATCTAAGAGTGTGTTCGACCGTAAGAATGTTTAATGAGAGAAATTGAAGATGAGCTTTAAAAAAGAAATTATTTGATGAATTAAGAAAAGCGTTTTCATTTTAAACTTTGTGAATTTAAAGTATGTATTATTTTAAGACGGTATTTGCTTCTTGAATGTTAAAAAGATTTAATAGACTTGAGCAAATAGTATTACTCAAACAAAATTGGAAAGTGTGTATATTATTAATAATTAAATATTTTCTGCAACTACAAAAATAGATGACAATGATAAGGATTACGCCGGCAGATCGAAAATAATTGTCTGTGCCACTGGAGATTGTGGCTAAATAATAGTATATTATACTATAAGGGAGAGAAATGCGTTATTTTGGCAGAGGTGCAATTTGAAGCCCGAGGGCTACAATGCACCGAGGACAAAATAGCATCTCTCCCGAATGGTATATACTATTTTTTCCACGGTCTCATTAACTTAAAAACACATATTTTGTCATTATGAAGTAAGTAGCACCAGAATTATTGTATTCGGATTTGAGCATTTATTTAGTAGTCGTTGAGTTATTGTCATAACTACAAAATAAACAAACAAAAAGAATTGTCAAATTAAGGTGCTAGTTTGGTTTAGTTTAAAGTTTGTTTAGTGCACAATGAATAATTGTGAGTCGGAAGAGATTGTGGAGGCTGCATATATTGCAATAAGCAATTTGCTGCCTACGAAGTCAAGATCTTTATACGATATAGCCTACAATCGGTTCAAAAAGTGTTGCGCCGAGAAAAATGTTCAAGTATACAACGAGAATGTTTTGTTGGCATACTTCAGTGAAAATGCAAAGAATTACAAGTCTTCCACATTATGGGCGCAATATTCTATGGTTAAGTCATGCTTGATAATTTACGACAACATAGATATAAGCAAATTGCCCAAGCTGATCGCATTTTTGAAAAGAACCGGTGACGGATATCAACCGAAAAAATCGAAAATATTGAGAAAGGGTGAAATCGACCGTTTTCTATCAAGTGCAGATGACAAAGAATTCTTAATGATTAAGGTAAGATTACTTTTGTTGTTAGGTATTTCAATTATTAAGTATTTTGATTTTTTATAGGTTGGATTAATTCTAGGGATTGCCGGAGCTTGTCGAACTGATGAACTAGTCAATTTAACTGTAGATGATATTGAGGATGTAGGCTCTTCCTTGATTGTAAAAATTCCAAACACTAAGACAAAGATTCCACGAACCTTTGTGGTTACCGATGTGGAAAATATGCTTGAGTTGTTTCGAAAATACCTGTCCCTTCGTCCTCCCCACGTCAAGCATAAGCGCCTTTTTTTGTACTACAAAGCAGGAAAATGTAGTTCGCAGCCAGTTGGCAAGAATACCATGGGAAAAATTCCGAGTGTAGTAGCTTCGTATTTAAAATTACCTGATGCTGCATGTTATACTGGTCACTGTTTACGAAGATCTTCAGCGACATTACTGGCACATGCTGGTGTGGATATCACGACAATAAAGCGTCATGCTGGCTGGAAATCAACGACAGTCGCTGAGGGTTATGTCGAGAACTCCATTGAAAATAAGACCAAAATTGCTAATCAGGTTTTAGTAGGTACCACTACTAGGGCAATCACAAAAACTGTAAATGTAAGCGAAAGTAATATTCCTTCTAATATTAATTTTGAAAATTGTACAAATGTAACATTTAATTTAAATGTCAATAAATAATTTCAATGTTATCTTTTTTTTGCATGAATCACAAACGTTCTCCATAATGTAAACTCCCTTGGGAGCATTATACTCCCTTGGGAATAATCGACTACTTCTGTTTTAATTTTGATGTCATAGAAACTGATTTCTACTCCCGACCGTGGAAAAATAAATATACATACTTTACTGTCCAACAGATAATATCTAATAACAGGACAAACTAAAAAAAATATAGTAAATATATTTCGCATACATACGAGCCCTAACAACTATATGTTCCGACGATGTACGAAATGTTAGAGAAATGCAGTTATGTTTATTTTAAAATGTTTTTTTCGTCTTCCCAATCTGAAAATTAAGGCAAATACCCTTCATTTAACAAGAAATTCGATTGTAATTGATTAACATTTTATTTTATATAAACTACGTAACATTACAAAGAAAATATAACGAATTTACTGACAAATAAATATTCGGACGCATTTGAATATTTATAACATTAATAAGAGGCAACGTCACCTTTTGCAGCAATAACGGCTTGTATACGTTTTGACATGGAATCTACTAAAGTTTTACAATATTCGGGAGGGAAAGAGTTCCAAATTTGCGTAATTTTTGTCTTTAATGCTGGAAGTGTACGTTGAGGATCATTACGCAAAGACTTTTTCGGATGGGGTACGTTTCGCCGGCAACGTTTCGCCGGTAACGTTTCGCCGGGAATTTTTCGCCGGTAACGTTTCGCCAGCAGTGCATTTATGAAATAACTCATATCCACACAAGTATTTTATTTGTAAATATCTTAGAAAATATATTATGTACAAAAGTGTTATAAAAAACTGTATTTTAGATCATTTCAAAATTGTGAGCTAACCCTCGCAAAAAATATAATATATTTCTGTTATTAAAATCTTCTACAATTGTGAGAATCTGTCGGTCTGTCCTAATATAAACGTCTTTTTTTTTATTGGGTTCATTTCCAGCAACTAACTTTTCGTAGAAAATGTCCCTATTTTTTTGAATCTTCTTCAGTTCCGAAATGAATTTCCAAATTGTGGGGTGCTGCGAGCCCAGTTGTGCTTGAATTCTTCTGTGCGCAGCCTCTACTATATTGTTAGTGTTACGCCTAGCGTATAGAAGTTTAATTCACTTAATTAAATACATATTATTTCGTCTTTAAATATATCATTAAATTATATTTAACTAAGACATTTTTTTTTACATTTGTACAACTGTATATATTCATTACAAAGAGAAAGTATTTTCTTTTGTTATATATCTTGAACTGACCGCCGACGACCCTTCTTTCTACCTGACTCTCAAAACCCTAACGTTAATGTCGAATTTATTCTAGATAAATTCCATATTTTAAATTGTTTTAATTTAAGATTATTTACATCTTCTTTTATATGTCTTGTTTGATATCGTTAGAAAGCTTATGTCACAAGGGTTATATTAAGAATAATTATGACATTGACAGACGACGTCTTCAGGTCGCGCTTTTAATTCACTATAATTCAAGATATCGACCCCCTCTTCGATAGATCATAAACCAACCGTTCTAGACTTCTCTATCGACACGAAAACTAATAGTTCCTGCTTCTCTTTCGAACCTTTCGTGAGGAAACACACATCGTGCTGTTCAAGTGACGATGCTACCATGCCGTCCAGGTGTTCTTCAACTTCTAAGGTAAACTGCATTGTTCTATGCATATTATTCTTTTAAGTGAATCCATATTAATTTAACTAATTTCTTATTCCCCCGGTAAAACATCGCTCTGAATATACTTGACCAAGGTGTATCTTCGAAGACCACGTGGCCACCATCGCCGCAAATCAAAAGGTAAGCTCTGTATTCTTCGATACAGAGGTTATTTTATATACATATTAATTAACCCTTAATTTACTACCCCATTTAACGTTCGTTTCAGAGTATTTTTTGTGTTAATTTTAATCTACTTATTCACCACTCCACGTGTATATAGTACTTTGTTTTATTACTGTTTCACCTTTCCAGTTCAGATATTTTATATTAATTTCTCGATTACTAATTTATCGCCCCTTGTGTATATATTACTAATTTAATGACTTTACATACATCAATTTCTTTTATTTAAATATACGAGTTTCAATTTCTTATTATGTAAATATAAATACAAACTTTAAGGACGCCGCTGTGTTTTATTTTATGTATTAAGTTGTTGTTTATTTATTTTAATTAACCACCATCACGCACGTCCTGGACCTTTGAAGGAACTTCACCAGCATCCGTAATTATTTTATTATCTATCAAATAATTTCATTATTAGTATACCTAGCCGAGCCTTGTATTTGTAATATTAGTTTTCTAAAAAACACATCTTTTATTATTTTTAATAATTTTGGTTACATTATTTTACCTCTATTGCAATCAAAACCCGGTTATGCACGTTCCAAGTTTCTGGTGGAAAATTTGGAATACGTCTACCATTTCCCCTCCTATTGCTAACTCCCAAATAATTTGTTTCAAACCAGTTTGCAACAGGCAATAACTCTTCTTCCAGATGATCATATAGTAAGTCGAATGAATCACTTAGATTTGGAACAGGCACAAAAGCCAATGCAGTGATTATTCTAGCTTGTAACGCAAAATCTCCATTATTTCGATATTCTCTAAAAATAAAAAAGTTAATTTTTTTTTTGTTTTTGTAAAGTTACTACAAACCTTGTTAAGTGTTCTTGTCCAATAACTCTTTTCAAATTTTTCACAAGGTGGAAAAAGCATCCATCAATAGACATTCCTGGAAATATTGCACGGAAAGCATTGTGTATTGCAAGCTCAAAATCGACTGACACTCTTGATCGATTTAATAAAGGCTCTAACTCGATCAGCATTTGGAGCATTTTTTCATAAGTTCTCTGTCTTTTATCGGGTAAAAGTATATACACGCAAGGATGGATGCCTCCATACTTTTCACCCATTATAACAAACACCTGCGCAAATAACGTCGGTGCAACGCTAAAGGTGCCATCAACATACCACCTTGATGATGTTTTTAAAATGTCAATTCCTCGGCGTCTCCCAAATATTAATAAGCGTGGTAATTCTGGGTAATTGCCTGCTAGTAAAAAACGTTCTGTTGTGTTGCCACCGTCTGTGGAGTACTCTTTATATTCTTGAGGAATTTCTAGTTCTTCCAAAGAATTAGGTGCAACGGGGGCATGATTGATTACCTTCCGTGCTCTTTTTATTTGCATCTTTAAACTTCGATCAGATGGGCAAATTCCAGTTGCAGAAATGGTAAGTGTTTGTTGACAGTTATTTATGATCACATTAGCAGTTTCTTGGCTTTCAACTGCTCTCTTTTTAAGGGATGTAACCATTTTGGACACCTAAATTTATAAAATAAAGATGAATTAAATTATCTAGTTAAGATTTCATGATAAATCACTTATTTAAAAATGAAAGGATTTTACAAGTAACTAATAAATTAAAACATATTATATTTACCTCTACTTTGGCGGCTGAAGCATCATGTACGTGATGTCCAACTTTTTTAATTATTTCATTATTTAATGATAAGTGCACTCTCGCTTTACATTGTATATCTCTTCGTCGGCAACGAAAATATTGTTTTTCACCATTTGCACTCAAAGAATCAAAAATGTACATAAAACCGTCTTCGCTAAAAATTCGGCCTCTTCTTTTAGTCTCCATGACTGGCACTGCACTAAACTTGATGCAAAAGGTAACTAATAATTTTAGAAAAATTCTGCACTTAATGTAGGCGTTAGTAGGCGTGACTTACATTATATGCCCTCTAATACCATTTGTTGAATATCCCCATTTGTTTATCGGTTAATCCGACAACCCTTCAAAGTAGAATAGAAAGTTTCTCAACTTTAATCTGATTTTGGGTTTGCAATTCGTTCTACCTAGTAAGATTACTGGGAAAAAGACATTAACATTGTTATACAAGCTTAATTATACCTATTTATCCACCTTAAATCTGCTTGACGGATTTTTTTTCTGTTGTTTCTTTCTGTTGTCTTAATTTGTGGGCACAATATCTGTGGAAGAGATAACTAAAGGAACCCACCGGCATGAGGTCGGCGAATCGTGCTACCGGCGAAACATTCCCGGCGAAACATTACAGGCGAAACTTTACCGGCGAAACGTTGCCGGCGAAACGTACCGTTTCCGACTTTTTCATCTGATGCCATAAAGTTTCGATGACATTCAAGTCGGGACTGCTTGACGGAAACGATAAAACTTTTACATTATGGTCACCAAACCATTTTTTTGTTGTTTTCGCAGTGTGACCATCTGCACCGTCTTGTTGAAATATATAAGTTTCGTTTCCAAAATATCGAGATGCTGTTGGGACAAGGTTTCTTGATCAAATATCTTGGTACTTTTCTGCATTTACAGTGCCATCAATGAACTCATATTCACCAACTCCTTTACTACTCACACACCCCCATATCATAACTCCTTTTGGAAATTTTATAGTACGTTTTAGGCAATCCTTATGAAAGGCTTCAGATTTTGTACCAATGACTCTTTTTCGAAAATCGCCTACGCACACATCAAATTTAGATTCGTCGCTGAATATGACATTACTCCACATTTCTGTTGTCCAGGATTTTTTGGATTTTGCCCAATCTAAACGTTTTTTCTTTTGAATAGTCGTTAATAATGGCTTTTCCTTTGCCTACAAAGATAGTGGATAAAAGAACATCATTTGTTTCAATATTGCAACACGCAAAATTCTAAACTTACTTTATAAAAACTGTAACCAGACTTATGCAACCATAGCCTACAGCATTCCCTGGAGACGTTTAAATTTATCTCATGATTCCATTGGGCTTGTATTTGCCGCAAGGTACCTCTTCTATTTGTTCTGTAAATTTTTACCAGAGCACAACGTTCTCTTTCAGTGATAGTACGGGGTCGGCCTAAACTTTTGCCGCGAACATCAATACTAGCTGTATCGCCAAACTTTTTTATAATATCTCCGACAGTAGATTTGGCAAGATTTAAATAATTTGAAACTTTTTGCATTGATTTACCTCTGTATTACTGTGAAATTATAATTTCTCGCAGTTTTTTATTAGTTGGGATACCACGCGTCATTTTCTTATTACACAAAATGGCGAACATGACTTTAACTGACAACTATTCATCAAAGCACACTTTATTTATCAATCAACGCGTTCATAATACTAATTTCAAAGCCAATAACGATTATCAGTTATAATATCACAAGAGCATAGAAAATAATCGATTATATTTCCGAGTCACGAGACGTATTTTGCGAAACACCACGAGAGCGTAGCTCGAGTGGTGTTTTAAGGATATACGTCGAGTGAAGAGGTTATATAACTGATTCATTTTCATTTTCAAATTGACATAACTTTAACAGCACCTGTTTTAAGCTACCAACTTAAACGTTTACATTAAAATGTTACTGACGCGATGTCTATCTATATCAATTTATTTTTTCCAATTGTCAAATTTAAAATGGCGTTTGTTATGGACGACATAACTTTGTTAAATTTACAATTGATCATCAAATAGAAATAAGATTTAGAACGAGGATGTATTTTTTCTTTACATTTGCTAATAAATTTGTGAGTGATAATATTAATTGATGTGTATGTGATTGATAAAGTTTAATATATGTATTAAAATTTATATGATTTTTACTTGAATACCCTCCTCTCAACTTTTCAGGTTATGTTTAATATATGTATTAAAATTTATATGATTTTTACTTGAATACCCTCCTCTCAACTTTTCAGGTTATGTCATTGCCTACCTGGAATTTGGAAACTTTAATTAGTAGGACATTTTTTGAATGGCAATGTGAATGATATGTTAGACTCTTATTTTGATTTATACAAGTTACAAAGATTCGCAAAAATTTTTTATATTAAACATTGTTATGTCTTGCATAACTAACGCCATTTTAAATGACAATTGGAAAAAATAAATTGATATAGATAGACATCGCGTCAATAACATTTTAATGTAAACGTTTAAGTTGGTAGCTTGTAACTGCTGTTGTTACAGTTATGTCAATTTGAACGAGAAAATGCCGTAGAAAAATAGCAATTTTTCACATCTTTTTAACAATATTATTTAAACAAATTGAAGGTTAATATAGCAAAAATACGAAAGAGTGATGTTTACTTAATAGATTAGGGAATTTGAAAGACACTATTAGCCGAAAATTGCCCTTTTTTTCCTTATTTGAAAAATGGACAAAATGCGAGGTTAGTAAATTGTTTTTATTTTTTTAAATATTATTTTCAATCAAATATCCCTTCCCACTATAAATTCTCACTCGAATAAGTTCCCTTTAGCGTCCTGTAAAAGTTCTATTGATTTTTATCCATCCACTACTAGAACCCGTATTTCAAAAAATCTCCAAATTCGCTCAACTAGCGGTAATTTCCCTATTAAAGGCATAATCAAACCCTAAAAACACGTTAAACAAAAGTATGACAAAAGAAAACTGAAACAAAACTCGCCAGAAATACTTCACTAGTCAGTTTGGCTAGTGAAGTTTACTTCACTTACCAACACTGACGAAGTCTATTTGAGACAGAAACACGTGTCTTTGACTGAAGTAAACCTTGGAGAATATGAGGTGTATGTCCATGTGTACAGATACAGATGTAATGCATGTCTGTTTCATTTTTAACAAATGCGTAATACGTACTTAACGTATTTATGTACTCAAATTTCCCTGTTTTTAAAGTAATTAAGTAATCAAAGATTGGTGTACATGTGAAGCTTTAGAAAACTTCAAATTCTGAGAGTTGTCATACATAAATTCAAACTAAAAACGCTTATATGTACTTTTTAAATTATTTTATTATAATGTTAGAGTTACAATTTAAATATTTGTTATTCAAAGTAATAAAGGGTTTATTCCACTAATCAGTGCTTACAGGATTTGCTGCAACAGTATCCTAATCTGCCAGTTACTTACGCACAACTGCAAAAACTTATTCAAGCTTGTGTTATTAAATTTGGTGAAACGGGCAATAACTCGTAAACCTGGCGGTAGAGCACCTAGAAAACGAACAGCAAATTGCATAGAGGATATTTGACGTCGAATAGACAACCCAAAAAATCAATCGCAAAACTATCACAACAAGTTCATTTGTCAGTGGGAACATGTTTCCATATAAAATTGAAGCAGTTTTGGAACTCAAACAGGTAGATTTCGTTACGAGAACACAGTAGTATCTATGGTTTTTGAATAATATAAATAATAATGACATTCTCAACAAATGCTTCTTTTCGAATGAGGGTTGGTTCCAACTTTCACGATATTTGAACAAGCAAAATATGAGAATTTGGTCTGCAGAAAACCTTCATGAATTTGTGCAGTTTCAAAAAGACGAATTACACAGGTCTACAGTGATTTTGATGTTTGAAAGCTGTTTGATAATTTGTATATGTTTAGGGGCCCTTATTCCAAAAAACGCCATATTTTTGATCTATCACCTAAATTTTTTTTATAGCGCTCTATATCTTAAAAATGTTATTTTATTAATATACATACCTATGACAAGAATATGTTTGTTCCATGTTAGGCATGATTTTTAAATGAATTGATTTTTATGAAATTAAATGTGATTTGGCAACACTGGTTAATATTAGATTTCTCAGCAAAGCAACAGAGTCGGCGCAGAAGCGTCAATACAACGTTGAAACCTGCTTATGTGCAGTTTGGTTGTGTTAGTCGTCGTGCTACTGTGTCCGCGCGCTTGTTGTCTTCGTTGTTACGTATTTTAAGAGTTCCAGAACGTATAAATATGGAAAGAAGACATTGTGTGAACAATCCGAATAACTTTTGTTATATATCTGTGGTAGTTATGTCGTAGTAAAGCAGAGGCAAACTATAACTTCGTTTGTGAAAAATGTATACCACGCTTATTTTGGTGTAAAAATTGGCGACCAAGACAAGTCCTGGGCTCCTCATACTGTTTGTTCCGTTTGCGTTGAAGCATTAAGAAACTGGCAAAGGTAGGAAGAAATGTTTAAGCTTTGGTGTTCCTATGGTATGGCGAGAGCCTAGAAATCACAGTGATGATTGTTGTTTTTGTTCGTGTAATGTTCAAGGATTCAACAGAAAAAAATAAGAGACAAATTGTGTATCCCAATCTTGACTCTGCTATTCGACCAGTTCCTCATGGACCAGATGTACCGATACCTACCGCCCAAAAAGCACTACAAAACGTCATATCGTCAGAATCAGAGGAATCTAATTGCGACCCAGATGACTCAGATTTCACACCAGATTTCAGAGAGCCCGAAGTGTTTAACCAGAGCGAACTAAATGATTTAATTAGAGATTTGCACCTTCCAAAGGATACATCCGAATTGTTAGCTTCCCAACTTCGTGAGAAACATTTACTGGCACCTGGCGTCACATCAAGCTTTTACCGGGATCGCGAAAAAGAGTTATGTCAATATTTTACTCAAGACGGACTGCTAGTGTATTGCAACAATATTCCTGACTTAATTTCAAAATTAGGAAATGTGCCGTATGTAAAAGAAGAATGGCGCCTGTTTATTGACTCAAGTAAGCGTAGTTTAAAAGGCGTTTTATTGCACAATGGTAACGAGCTGGCCTCGGTTCCCGTTGCCCATTCGGTACATTTAATGGAAACGTATGAAAATTTTGAACTTCTTTTAAAGAAAATAAACTACCAAGAACATCAGTGGATGCTTTGTGGTGATCTTAAAGTGCTGTGCATGCTACTAGGACAACAAGGAGGTTATACAAAATTTCCATGCTTTATTTGTGAGTGGGATAGTCGAGCAAGGGATAGACATTGAACTCAAATAGAATGGCCCTCTAGAACAAGCCTTACACCTGGTAGCAAAAATGTATTAAGGTTGACCCCAAAAAAGTTTTACTGTCTCCTCTCCATATCAAACTTGGCTTGATGAAGCAGTTTGTTAAAGCCCTAGACAAAAATGGACAGTGTTTTAAATATTTGTGCGAGACATTTCCAGCCTTATCCGATGCCAAGTTAAAAGAAGGTATTTTTGTTGGGCCGCAGATAAGAACATTATGCAAAGACAAGGATTTTCAAAACACAATGACCAATGTCGAGAAAAACGCCTGGGTTTCATTTAAAGAAGTAATTGATAAGTTTCTTGGGAACTCTAAGGACGAAAATTACGAAAATATTGTTCAAAATATGGTACAACACTTTCATCGTCTAGGTTGTAATATGAGTTTGAAAGTGCATTTCCTGTTTTCACACTTGAACTATTTTCCTGAAAATCTTGGAGCAGTTAGCGAAGAGTAGGGAGAGAGGTTTCACCAAGACATTAAGGAAATGGAACGGCGATACCAAGGCAGATGGAGCATAACGATGATGGCGGACTACTGCTGGATGTTAAAACGGGATATGCCCTTAAAACCATACAACCGAATGTCCGGACAACGCAGCTATCTGGCAAAAAGACAAAGTTTTCACTTAAAAAAGACTGAGTAAAGTATTTTTTTCCACTTTTTTAACTTGTATTCCACCTTTTTACTCAATAAACAAATAATTTTTTTTAGAAATATCGTTTTTTTTTCATTTAATATTTGCAAAAAGACCTTACGTGATACAAATAAATGCATAGAATTTTTTAAATCAGCCTTCCAAAATTATATAAAATCAGTTTTCAAAATAAAAACATCTGTCAAAAAGTTTAATTTTGTAGACCTGTGTTATTGGGCCTGTATTTTTTAATCAATCCATAAAATGCTGAAAGATATCGAAATGAATTATTAGAGCCGTTTATTAATGAACTTCATGATAATGAACTTACGGAGGGATATTTACAGCAAGATTATGTACCTGCGCACAAATCTCGAAAAACAGTTTTTTTTTCAAGAATTTTTCAATACAAGACTTATTAATTTTCCTCCAAGATCTCCATATTTTACAATTTTAGATGTGTTTTATTTTTCCATATTTAAAGAATACCATTTTCAAATCTAGACATCACGCAATCAAAGAACTTCATAATGCTATTGTGAATTCTTGTGCTGATAGTTCAACTTTGTCTTCAAAATAATGGTCAACATTTCCAACATCTGCTTTAGTATTATTTTCTTATAATTTTGACTATTGCAATAAATATTTTTGCAAAAACTAAATTACTAATTATTACACACATTTACGTGACACAATCAAACTATCAAAATTATATGTTTGTGACAGATTACGTTCACTGTCACCAACCATTAAAAAGAAATGGCGGTCTCTAATCAGGAAAGTTTTTGAAAGCACGGCGGGCTCTTCTTTATTATTCATACACGCATCAGGGGCATTAGCCAAAATAAGCAATACTTTGGGAGGGAAATTTAAATCCCTCATTTCTTTTTTAACAACAACAAAGTTATGGAACATAAAAAGAAAGGGAAGCTAACTGAAGGTCAACTCCAAACGAACATACTACTACAGGAGCTGGATGCTAGGCTTTCGGACAACCTAATTCGTAGTAATAAAAAAGAAATTAAAATTATTGACGGCTTGATAACCGGACATTGTCCATTAAGGAAGCTTCTATACAGCATGGGCTTAGTTAGCGAGCTCTGGTGTAGCAGATGTGAAAAACACGAGGAGTAATATACACTTATGAATAGAGACCGGACACTAGAGGCCCATGACCCATCGCCCACAAGCGTACTATTGAAAAATTGTATTTTTAATAGTAATGAGTAGGGCTGGGCGAAGTATCGATACATCGTCCAATACCCGATACCATAACTGGTATCGGGTACCCGATACCTCATATAACGAAGGTATCGATTCTAAGGTATCGATTCCAAAGCATCGATACCTATTGATACTTTACCGATTCCAGTACTTGCTAAGTATCGATGTATCGGGTACCGATGTATCGGGTAGCTAGGTATCCATTCCAAAGCATCGATACCTATCGATACTTTACCGATTCCAGTACTTGCTAAGTATCCATGTATCGGGTAGCGATGTATCGGGTAGCGATGTATCGGGTAGCCATGTATCGGGTAGCTTACCTTTATACATTTAAATAAAATTTAAATAAATAAATGTACATAAAAGATGCAATAACTAAGTAAATAATTTTTAAGTATATATAGCATTATACACTGTGTCACTAAGTTGGAACCATATGGAAAACTTTTTTATTATTCATTTTAGGAAAAAAAGTTATTCTTTATTAAAGTTCTGCATGTTCTAAAATCTAAAATGCAATCATCAGATATTAAATTTTTTCAGTCGTATACGCTGTTTGTCAAAAAATATGAATTTTACTCAAGAGTAAAGTACCTTTATATTTGACAATATTGAAAATTGTTATGAATAAAAGATGATTAGAACTAAAAACTATGTTCAAATATGCAATTACATCCATTTACATTGAAAAAATTATTTTTTCTTTTTTGTCTACAATATCAATGCAAATTTAACTGTTGTTACATGTAATCTAGGATGCATTGACATACAAATGATTTTTTGATAGCAATAAATGTTTGACAGTAAGTTTCAAAACGCGTTAGAATTTATGACAATTATGACACATAAAAATGGTAGCGTTAACTTGTGAAGAGAAAATAGAAATTGTTTTGATTGTGGGAGAAAATTATGAAACACTAAGGTCCATATTTATAGTCAGACCTTAAGGCGGCGTCTATGCTTAAGTATGTGATTGTGACGCATTTGCGATTTATAAACCAACCTTAAGCACCAGCTGATGCTTAAGGCGGCGATTATCTAATAATTTCTTAAGGTTGTGTTGGCGCTACCTTAAGTAGTTGTTTGACAGTTCGAGCATAGAAATATAACCTCTTAATATTTTGAACTTTAACATTTTTTGAGCGATATGGATGTGTACCAAGAATTAGAATTAAATGAATTTTTGGAATATATAGATGTTCTAGAAGAAGAAATGCATGTAGAACGTGTCCGAAAAAGATACATACGAGATGCCTAAAATCCAATGGAATTTTTTAACGGGAACGAATTTCGTCCCGCTTACTCCGATAATACAAGCAGGTATTTATAATAAACACCAAATATTTATGGCTAATAATTCACAACATTTTATGTAAATAGGAAATGAACACGAAGAAAGATATAACAGAGCACACAGAACAACACGAAATATTGTAGAAAGATTGTTTGGTACCTGGAAAAGACGATTTCCTTGCCTTCAACTAGGTCTTAAAACTAAATTGGAAACATCAATTGCAATTATATGTGCAACTGCAGTATTATATAATATTGGTTTAAGAGATAATGAAGATTTTGAAGAAAATGTTGATGAAGTACCAGCTGTTAGGAATGCCAACGATGGAGAAAGAGGGTTAGATTTTCGGAGACACTTCATTCAACAACATTTTGGACACTAGTAGGTATTAAATATTTCTGTATGTTGTTATCAAAATATTCTAATGTATATATTATTTAATAAACATGGGTTTTTCTCCCATTGTGTTTAGACAATTCCAAAGAATATGTATTTACTGAACACACGGAGTTTCCTTTTAATCTTAAAGTAGATTTTTATTAATGGTTACCTTCTCCCATTTAAGTGAATATAGAAATATGTTAAAAAAAAGTATACATGTCAAAGTAGATATGTTTTATTTCGTTTAAAAAAGTTTAAATTACAAAGGTATTTTTAATAATATAAAATATTATTAAAAATCTGGTCTGAAGAACAGAGAACAGTTCAAATTAAACAAGTGATTACACATAATTAATTTATATAGGAAATGTACATTAAAGTAACGCCTTTTCAATTAATATCTGAAAATCAACAAACAACATATACTAATGTAATGTATACAGCAGGAAAGCACCTCTTAAGTTGTTTAATACATAGCAAAAAGCACCTTAAAACTAAGCTTTCAAATTTACAACTGAAAAACAAATTTACATTGCAAAAGTACCTCTGTCCAATTCCAAACGCAAATAAAACACCTATGACTTTTAATATATCCCATAAACATGCAGAAATATAGTATATGAAAATGAATTCAAATTTTCAAAACATAAAAGTATTTAAAGAAATTTAGTTTTATTATTAAAATATTTGAGTTAATAATGTTCATCAGTGTTCAAATTAACAAATTAATTTAATTCTTTAAAGTATTATGATTTGAAAATATATAGACAAATGCAACAGTAAAGCTTGCCGATAAAAAAATACACAAAAAAACTAAAACTTTCCAATCACCTTTTAAATTAGCAATATAAATCAAGAGCAGCTCATAGCCTTTGCACAGAACAACTATAAATTAACTACAATACACACAATAATAAAAGCACTTCTCACCATATAATACCTATGTCTATATATACCTACACCAACTAAAGTCTATCGATCTTCAGAGAGCTAGCTCATAACTCGTAACCTTTACACAGAGAATATATAAATTAACTTAAATATACACAATAATAAAAACACTTCTTACCATTTAATACCTATGTGTATATATACCTTACATGTTATATAGTCAAGTCTATTGATCTTCAGAGAACTGTAAAAACAATGAATTACAAAAGATGAAAGTAATGTAATAAAATTGCTAACCATACTCACCTTTCTTTTAAATTGCTGAAGTTTGAGCTTTGCCAATTCAGCTTCATCAGCAGCTCTCTGTCGATCTAGCTCAGCTCTCTGTCGATCTATCTCAGCCCTTTGTCGATCTAGCTCAGCTGTCTCCACTGCTAATTTAATCCTCCTCTTTTCTCCCTCAATCCTGGATACCTCTAGTTCAGCAACACTTGAATAATATTTAGCCCTCCCCAGGTCCTCTTCGATAACCATTTTCCTAAGTTGATGAAGTTCCTGCTGATGGCTAATGGAGTTATTAAGTTTCTGAACCCTACCATCTTTTTCCTTTAGTGCTTTTACGGCAATATGAACATGTTATGGTCTTTGATGAGCTGTGCCAGAAGCATTTTTTGCTTCGTGGTAAATGTTGCCGATTTATTCATCTGCAAATTTATGGATAATTTTTTTATTGTTCATGATATTTTGTATTTCTATTTCATCAATTCAACAAAATCTATTTATTTTATATTTACCTTTAATAAGTATTTATTAAATTTAACAAATTACACTATAAACTGTGAAATCGTTGGTTTTCAATAAAAAACGTGCGAACCAAATGCAACTTAAAAAGATCCACAAAGAGCAATTTCGCGCCAAAATGTCATTCCGATAACAAAATTCCCTAACCTTCCGTACTTGGAGCGAATCTATCCCGAGAATTTCCGAAGTATTGTTTATAAAATAGAACGCGTACTTGACACAAACTTCGAAGTAAGGCGTGCTTATGTTAGTACGCAACTTAAGTAAGTATTAGCACGGACTATAAATATGGGCCATAGAGAAGCAGCTATTATTTTTAATAGTAGACATCCCAATAAAAATATGTATTAATAATTCAACTGTTACGAAAATAATAAATAAATTTAAGAGTACTGGAAGTATTAAAAATAATTTTAATGGAAAACGCCAAAAGCTGGTTGCCGATGAGAATACGCAGTTTGAAGTCATGCTGTCTGTGGTAGAAAATCCAAAACTGTCACTGCGCAAAAGGAAATCGTTGATGCAACAAAATGTAAGTAAAGATACAGTGCCAAGAATTTTAAAATTAAATAAATACAAACCATTCAAACCAAAAATCATTCACACATTGAAAGAAAGGGATTATGATAGGCGCTTTGATTTTTGCTGTCTCATCCAAGGAGAGTTAGAAGAGGACCCTTTTTTTACGAGGCATATAATTTTTTCCGATGAAGCAACGTTTTCCTCAAATGGAACTGTCTCGTCACAACATTGTCGCTGGTGGTCTGACAATAATCCAAATTTTACAATAAAGGCTCATGACCAATATTCATTTAAGACGAACGTGTGGTGTGGCATTTATAAGAACAGAGTAATAGGACCTTTTTTTTCGACAATCTATGAATGCCAAACGTTATTTACAGTTTTTACAAACTTACATCAATGACTACATAGACGAACTACCCATACAAGAACGTCAATGTATTTGGTTCCAACAAGACGGTGCCACATGCCATAGTACATTGAATGTTAGGGAATATCTTAAACATATGTTCCATGGAAAAGTTATTCACAGATATTCTGATCTTTTTTGGTCTGCTAGGTCCCCTGTCTTAACCCCCCTTGATTACTTCTTATGGGGTTACTTGAAGCAAAAAGTTTACGAGAAAGGGCCGTTACAAGATGTTAACCATTTGGAGAGGATAATTTTAGAAACATGCCAGGAAATTTCTCCACAAATGATAAAGAATGTATTACGTGAATTTACTAATAGAATGATTAAATGTATTGAACGAGAGGGTGGATATGTCGAGGCATTAGTGGAATGAGTGAAAAATAAATTTCTATATATTTGCACATGCATTAATTTTTATTGTTTAAATTGCAAAATTGTTAAAAAACATTTAGAAACGAAAAAGTTATCATGTGTTTCATAATCACAAGAGATAAATGTTCGTTGAAAATGAAAAGATTGGTAAAAAAATAACAAAACCAAATTTTTCAATGTAAATAGATGTAATTGCATATTTAAACATAGATTTTAGTTCTGATTAACTTTTCTTTATAACAATTTTCGATATTGTCAAACATAAAGGTACTTTACTCTTGAGTAAAAGTCATATTTTTTGACAAACCGTATATACGACTGAAAAAATTTAATATCTGATGATTGCATTTTAGATTTTAGAACATGCAGAACTTTTTATGAAGAATAACTTTTTTTCCTAAAATTAATAATAAAAAAGTTTTCCATATGATTCCAACTTAGTGAGACATAGTGTATATATTATATAGTATTATATTTCAAAGGATGTTAAATTTTATATTATGCGTAGCAAATATCCATATTATAACATAAACATAATAACTATAATTATTACAAAAAGAATATCACAATATTGCAAATTTCATACCGTAGATATGGTAGAATCGATAAATTAATTTTATATCTCTTGAAACCGATATCAAACAAACGATACCTAGGAAACGGGTTATGAATACTGATTCCTAGGTATCGAGTTAAGGTATCGATTCCAAAGTATCGATTTCAAGGTATCGATTCAAGATATCGATTCCAAAGCATCGATACCTATCGATACCTTACCGATTCCAGTACTCGCTAAGTATCGATGTATCGGGTTAGCGATGTATCGGGTAACGATGTATCGGGTAGCCATGTATCGGATAGCTTACCTTCGTGCATTTTTTTAAATGTACATAAAGGATGCAATAACTTTTTAAGTAAAGAATTTTTAAGTATACATATATGCATTATATATATTATATAATATATATTTAAAAGGATGTTATTATTGTGTGTAGCAAATATCCTTATTATGACATAACTATAATTATTACAAAAAAAAATCTCACAATATTGCAAATTTCATACCGTAGTTATGGTAGAATCGGTAAATTAATTTTATATCTCTTGAAACCGATATCAAACAATTAACACCTAGAAAACGGGTTATGAATATTGATTTCTAGGTATCGAATTAAGGTATCGATTCCAAAGTATCGATTCCAAGGTATTGATTCCAAGGTATCGATTCCAAGGTATCGGTTCCAAGGTATCGATTCAGGTATCGATTCCAAGGTATCGATTCCAAAGCATCGATACCTATCGATACTTTACGGATTCCGGTACTCAGAATCGATACCGTGCATAGACCCGATACATCGGTAAGTATCGATACCTCGATTGGTATCGGTACCCGATACCGAAAACGACGGTATCGTCCAGCCCTAGTAATGAGTTTTTAATTTTATTTATATAATTAGAAACCAAACAGGTGGTGATCTATAAAATACGAAATACATTTTTATTTGTTCATTTTATAGTTCAAGTTGAGTAAAGGAGTATTAATGTTAACTAGCAATACTTTCTCAAGGTTCTCTTCTGTAAAATTTGTTCTCTTTGAATGAAATACATCCTTGTAGATAGAAAACGTCCCTTTCTACATCGCAACTGATTATAGGTGCGTACTGGAAATATTCTTTTATTTCAGCGTATTTAGCAGTTAGATTATGAGGCATTGTCCCCATACGCAATTGCTGTAACGTTATTAGATCTGGATTTCTATTAAAAACTGCGTCTAACTTTTGCCGAAGGCCACATCCGAAGTCACTAGAAATATTTTTCAAATTATTATCAGCCAAATCTAGTGTGGTTAATCCATCATTTATTTGAGATTTTTATATTCAAAATAAGTGATTACTTTTGGCAAATTTCCAAAGTGTTCCTGAAGAAGTACAAGTGATTTTTTAAACTTGGAATTTGTATTAGTTTCTTGCACTCAGAAATACTTCGAGCATCGTCATTTAAACATGTAACTAAATTTTGTAAACTATCGAAATTCTCAGTAGCTTCCAATCATGTTCCCCATTTAGTTATTACTGGAGAGGGAGTCATTGACAAAGATGGAAGTTTTTCCCTGTAAAGAGCTACTCTCAATGGTGCTTTTCTGAGAAGTTTTTTTAAAAACGGATACAAGTCTATCAACTTCCGGAAAGGTGTCTCTGATATATTCACAGATTCTGTGGAGAGCATGTGCTACACAAGTAATATGCAGCATATTAGGATATGTTTCCTCTAATAGTCTGCCTGTTTTTAACATATATGCAGCACTGTCATTGACAAATAAAATATTTTTTTCTTTGTACCTGTCGTCCGAATGAAGCATTTGGTGCATATTCTCGTAAATGGTTTTAGCTACTGCTTCCGCATCAACTGTATTTGTAACTTTTGTTGATATTACATATGCGTTACATTACACCAGCTACAACATTTACCACACAGCGTCTTAATATATCGACAGTGTCGTCGACACTTATCCATAGGTACTGATTTGAAAGATAGCTTCTAATGCGTTCTACTGCTTTCGTGTAGCACTTAGAAACATAATATTTGCGTAAGGTGAATTCATCAGGAACATTTCGACCAGTATATTTTTGGAGAAATGTTTTGAAGTTGGGATTGCTAAGTTTATTTAATGGAATATTTTCCACCATTAAAGTTTCACAGAGTTCTTCGTTAAAATTGTCAGATTCCAAGGAGTCTGAATTCTGTGTACGTGTTTGCGATGCTAAGTGACGTTTTACGTGCGATTTCTTGGAATTTTTTAACGATATTTTACAGACTTTGCAATAAATTTCGGAATCACTGGCAATGGACATACAATCAGTTTGACTCTTAATCCATCTCGCCAGTTTCACAATACCATTCTTGATGTTGTTCCACATCATATCTGAAAAAGTAACTTAAACAATGTTCTAGATCTAAATAAATGAAAATTAAAAATGTATTCGTAAGTTATTGAAACTTAACGAAATTCAGTGGATCTCTCTTATTATTGGAGATAGAGTATAGGTTTAAATTTGGCAAAGTTGTTAAATTTTGTGTTTGTTATAAATCCGCAAATAAAATAGACCTGTGACAAATGACCTTCGTTATTTAAAAAAAAAACGCGAAAACCGCATTTTCTTCTTTTACCTGTAGCACCGACATTTGGCCTTGTAGAGAAAAAATAAAAACACGTCCTTGTGGCCATTTCTAAACCTCTATCCAGTGGTGTACTCTAAATTTTTATACGACGTTTCGTTTCTTTCTGGCCATCATCAACTATCTAATTTCTTTTAGGTGCCATATTGGATTTAGACATCTTCAGAAAGAGTTTTTTTTTCTGATTTCAACCATGTACCACATGCTGACTAAAGTTTTTGACATTAGGTTTTATTTGAAAGAATAAATTATAAGATTAAATAAGGTAGCCTTTGGAATTTCAATCTGTCAAACATTTCATTTATTGTTCATTAATAATACAAAAATGTCATACACTAACGAAGAGAAACGAGATATGATAAGTATTTTTTATTCTTCGAAACGAAATTCAACAGTAGCGAGTACAAGATAACAAAAACATTAATAAAAATACATAGAAAAGTAAACAATAAACAATTACAGTAAATGTTCAATTATCTGGCCATCTTCGGTAATGCACAATTGGGCACGCCTTCTGGCATTTTGTACTGCCCTTTGTATAGTTCTTCTAGGAACTGCATCGAAGGCATTCTGAAGTCTGTCTCGTAATTCTTCAATGTTTTGTGGAGCATCTACTTTATAAATATTATTTTTAACATATCCCCATAAAAAAAAATCTAGCGGACTTAAATCAGGTGATCTCGCAGGCCATTCAACAACTCCTTGCAAACTCTTGATTTAAGAAATTTCTAACAACAGCTGCATTGTGTGCTGGTGCGCCATCTTGTTGCCACCATAAATATTGTAATTGATTTAATGGGATATTGTCGTCAAGATAGTCAGATACGTATGTACGTAAAATGTTTAAATATCTTTCTCCATTTAAATGTTCTTCATACATAACTGGTCCTATGAGACGATTTGCCAAAATACCCATCCAAACGTTTATTCCAAAACGATGTTGTGGTCTTCTAGCCCTGTTTTGTCGGGGATTTTGTACTGCCCAATAGTGCTCCGTATTTCTGTTGAACATTCCAGAATTTGTAAATTTTGTTTCATCTGACCAGATGATTTTGCTTAAAAAATTTTCGTCATTTTCTATCCTTCCCATTAACCAATTACAATATTCTAGCCTTCTCAAATTATCTCCAGGCAGTAAAGAGTGACTAACATGGATCCTGTATGGTTTAAACCTACTTTTATGTAAAGTTCTCCAAACTCTGGACTGGCACAAATTTAATTCTGACGCTACTTCGCGTGTAGAAATTGATGGATTATTATTTATCTATAAAAATACAAGATTAACATGAAATTTGAAAACACGCTTTTAATTTACCATTTGGAAAATATCTTGTCGATTTTCATTTAAATTCCTGTTGTCTTGGCCATAACGCGGCTTAATAAACGATCCATTCTCGACCAAATTTCTGTCGAGATCTAGAAAAATGGAACGATGAGGCTGTTGTCGTTCTGGATATAATTGTAGATATCTTGTACTCGCTACTGTTGAATTTCGGTTCGAAGAATAAAAAATACTTATCATATCTCGTTTCTCTTCGTTAGTGTAAGACATTTTTGTATTATTAATGAACAATAAATGAAATGTTTGACAGATTGAAATTCCATGGCTACCTTATTTAATCTTATAATTTATTCTTTCAAATAAAACCTAATGTCAAAAACTTTAGTCAGCATGTGGTACATGGTTGAAATCAGAAAAAAAAACTCTTTCTGAAGATGTCTAAAGCCAATATGGCGCCTATAAGAAATTATATAGTTGATGATGGCCAGAAAGAAACGAAACGTCGCATAAAAATTTAGAGTACACCACTGGATAGAGGTTTAGAAATGGCCACTAGGATGTGTTTTTATTTTTTCTCTACAAGGCCAAATGTCGGTGCTGCAGGTAAAAGAAGAAAATGGGGTTTTCGCGTTTTTTTTTAAATAACGAGGGTCATTTGTCACAAGTCTATTTTCTTTACGGATTTATAACAAACACAAAATTTAACAACTTTGCCAAATTTAAACCTATACTCTATCTCCAATAATAAGCGAGATCCCCATGGTGAGGGCCGAAAATGAATCAGCCCGTATATCGTATGATCAGAAAATCCTTGGATCGGTATTGCTGTGGAATTTACGAGATATCTATGAAATTATTTATTTCAATTAGTTTTAACATTTACTTGACATCTTTGAAATCACCTGGTTATAAAATATACATAAAATGCAACTAATTACCATAACCTAAAATATATTTTATTTGTGACTTCTGTGTCCTTCAAAGTGAAGAAGTAAATAATTCTATAGTTGGTTTCTACACTTCATGGCTATCGCGATCCAAAGACTTTTGATCATATATTATGTAATTAACAGTTAAAACAATGAAAAAAAGAAACTAACTCACCGTACTTTATTTAATTTACGAAATATAAACTAATAAATAAAACAAATTATAAAAACTCCTCGCACTCCTATCTACGCTCATGAAGCAAGAAATTTAACTGAAGTAATTGCGTCACAGCCGAATGAATAATGGTATTCAATAACTGCGCGATGTTATAGACTATCTATATGGTCCATCGTAATTTCGGTCTCTCATGTCCGGTCTTTACTTATAAGGAACTGAAGGGACTCAGATAGAAACATTTCGGAAGAGATCTATTGGATCCTACGAGAGTACTCAAATTTCCCCTGAGGATAGTGGCAAAGAGCTCTGTGCTCAAGTACTTGGACTTCCAACCAATAGAGCCAGAAGAAGAAGAAGAGGTGACAACTACTTTACAGTAGTAAAACCAGTAGTAACTATGCGTTTTTTTTTTTTTAGACCGGACGACATCAACACCAGGCGATAATTTGAAGCTTTGTTAAGTAACTTCAAATTATCACCCAAGATGATTTTCTCTACACGATTCATGAAACCTGGCTTCACCACTATGTTCCTGAATCCGTGTATGAGTCGTTGAATTTTGTTCTGTGGTCGAAGTTGCCTCCATTTCCACTCCATTGTTTCGTATCTCCCAGGGTTGTGACGTGTTTGAGTCTGATTTAATCGTGCGTTGTTGTGCGGTCCTGTGTGTATTGTGCGTGTAAAGTCTGTGGGTCAGTCGCTTTTTTGCGTTTAAGTCAAGTGTGTTCGTTTGTTGGTCATCATCACATTTTTTTTGCGTTTCAATTGTGTGTGTATTTAATGTTTATTATTGTAAAGTGTTATGATTGTGTGTGTTTGTGTTACGAAGTATTGTATTTGTTCTTTTGTTGCGTTTGTCGAGTTTAGTGTTATTAGCATATTGCCTAAGGCAAGTGCTAATTCGTCAACTGTGTTAGGTGTTGTTTTGTTTTGTCTTTGAGTCCAGGAATTAGTTGTTGGGGGTGGTGCTGGTATGTATTTAGGTTTGGGTGTGGTTTTGTTTGTAGGGTTGTTAGGATTGTTGGGACAGTTTAAGAAAGTGGATAGGTGAGGGCCACCGCAGTTTGCACACTTTGGTGGGGTTGTTTTCGTCTTTGTACATAGATGTGTCGAATGTCCGTCTCCGCATTTCATGCATTTGTAGTTAACGTTGCAGTTTCTCTGGTGATGTCCGAAAGTCTGGCATTTGTGACACTGAATAATGTCTGTCCGTTTATGTAAAGGTTCTATTTTAATTGCAAGTCCGCAGCAGTCGCGTAAGTTGTAAATTGACTTGTACTGTCGCGTTAGTTCGATTAGTGCCAGTGGTGCCGGTATGCCGTGTTTACCGTTCATTCTTTTAATTTTCAGTGTTGGGTAGCCTTGGTCAGTCAAGTCGTCGGTAATTTCAGTGTCTGTGATAAAGGTAGGAATGCCACGCATAACTACCTTTAGTGTCTTTTCGCTTCTAAGTTGAAATGTATAGTATTGTATGTTTTCTTTGTCGAGTATTTGTTTAAGTGTGCGGTAGTCATTGTCAGTTTTTGGTTCGATGTGAATACCAGGTTTCACAAGTTTGTTTTCTTCAGTGTCAATGTTGTTTGTCTTAAGTATGTGTCGTATGTGCGTCCATTTGTCTTTTTCCGTGACTATTATTGGTGCGATTTTGTGTGGTTTTCGTGTTTCTGTTTTTGTGTTATGTGTAATGTTTATATTGTCACTTACCCTGGGTGTACTGTATGATGTTGACGGTTGTGGATTGAGTTCAGTTGCTTCGAGGGGACTGTAGGAATTTTTTATTTCGATTGTTGTAGTTGTTTGGTCTGTTTTCATCTTCTTTGTGAATTTAGGGTAAATGAAGTCTTCAATTTTCTTTTCTGGATGTTTCTTTATTTGTATTTTATGGTGTTTTTCTTCTTTGGTCGGTTCGGGGTCTGTTACTTTTACTTGTATCTTCGGTTGATCCGGGTCTACAATGAATAAACTCGGTGATGTCCGTAAAAGTTCTTGAATGCCACTTTCGCTCTGTGTTTCATCGATTATAGCCTGTGTCTGTTGAAGTAATTCAGGCGGCCAGAGTTCAATGACGTTAGGATTCAGTTTTAGGTTCGTTATAGTAATAATTCGCCCGGCCATTGCTTCCGGCTTCGTATAACGGTAATTCGTCGTATGTTCTCTCAGCTGGTGTACTGCTCGAACAGAAGACGCAGTGAGAATGTCCTGAATCCAAAGTGCAATCTCAATAATAGACCCCTTATGATAACCCTAAAGACAAGCCTAAAGGAAGCAGTCATTTTCATCGGCGAGTAAGATAATACGAGGAACACATTTTATATTTTTACAATCGACCACTAGATGGTGCTTTTGACATATTGCAGTGAATTATGAAGTTAATTGCTTATTTAATTTTTTATTCACTATGCACTGTAGATTCCCCGCTATACTCAGTCTGGTACGCCTTCCTAGAGCTCCTTAATCTTCAGAGTTTATCCTCATGGATACGTGTAATAAAATTAAAACAATAGGTGTTAGGTAATTAAACAAAAATTTTCCCCACTTAAATTTTTAATAATAAAAAAAACAAAAAAAAAATCTTTAACTTTACAAAGTATAAAGTTATATTGAAACATCTATCATATGAGGAAAAACTTTGATGCTATATGAAAGCAAAAGCTAAAAAAACCTCATCAAAATTGACCACGAGCAAAATTATAAATTAAATATAAAAAAAAACTATCAGATATAAACAATTACGTTATCCCAACATCAAACGTCAAAATAGAAAACTATCTATTTTTCGCACGCAACCAAAACTAAATTCATGCGCACAAATAACATGAAGCAAAAAGATTTTCCCACCTTCTATCGTTCTAGAATATTTTATTTGTAAAAAAAACTACACTTCCAAAAAATCTGATAACTTTTCTTGATATTTCTCTGATTACAAAAATATTATAAACTAAAATCTAATGATTTTACTGAGCTCATCAGTGTTATAGAATTATTTCTAAATACATAAATATAATATTAACAGAAATATACATACATTAATTAATGTAGCCACTTCACAAAAAATGAGAGATTTACAGATAGGTCAATTTGAATTAAATTACAAGTTTAAAAGACTCGTAAAAACTCGAGAATGAATTTAAACACATCATAACACCTCACAAAACACAAACCAAATTTATCCAAAATTTTAAATTGAATAAAATTAAGTTCTATTCAATAGCAATAAAAACACGACCTATCTGCTCAAAAACTAATAAATCTCTAAAAGCATCAGTATCCTGGAAACAGCATGATAGCCCTACCTAACATAACATAAATCAAAACAGCTACAATATGCAAATACTACAACTTCCAATTTAGCGGGAACTGCAAACATCCGACCGTCACGAACGATCTACAATCGTGGACAAAAATACACATTATAATAAATTTTATATAAAATATGAAATCTTTATAATTATCTTTCTGAAAAAAAATGTACATAAATATATAGTCCTTTATAGTTTCTTTTAATTTCTTTCTTCGGGGAAAAATCTATTGCAATATGTAATCACTATACTCTTAAAGTTTGACATTTGTCAATGAGAAATCCGCGATAGCTTAGAAATTGAGTCAGTAGTTTGTTGACAGTGACAGTTTTAAGACAGTGAATTTATAAAATAATGGAGATTACTCGCGAAGGTTTTTGCTGGATGATTTTTTACGATTATAAAAAAGGCCTAACACCACAAGAATGCATTATATCGCTTCAGCCAACTTTCGGTTTTGAAGCACCATCAGAGAAGACAGTTTACAAATGGTTTACGAAATTTCGTCATGGTGTGAATGAGTGATGAATCACGTAAAGGTCCACCGAAAACTGTTGTGATTCAAAAAAAAAATCGATGCTGTGCGGAAAGTGATAGAACAATTCATTCGATTTTACATGAACATTTATTTGTAAAAAAAATATGTTCCAGATGGATTCCACATAACTTAACCGAAGCACAGAAAGCAGCTCGTGTCAATTGGTGTAAAGAGATACGCAAAAATTCGACGTAGGAACCGCAAATCCGTATACAACATCGTCACAGGTGACGAAACATGGATATATGCGTATAAGCCAGAAACCAAGCAACAATCTACTGTATGGGTGTTCCAAGACGAACTGAACCCCACAAAAGTTGTTCGTGCAAAGAGCTCTTCCAAGAAAATGCTTGCTTGTTTCTTCGGCTGTACAGGACATATCGCAACAATTCCTTTAGAGGATCGAAAAACTGTTAACGCTGAATAGTATACTGTAATTTGTTTGACAGAAGCTATAGACGATATCAAGAAGAACAACCGAAAACGTCGCATTATTCTTCATCACGACAATGAGTTCCCATACAGTACGTCTAACAGTTGACTATTTGAAGGAGAAAAATGTTGAAATAATGTCTCATTGTCCATATTCACCTGACTTGTTGCCGAATGATTTCTTTTTGTTCCCAACTGTGAGACAAAACATGCGTGGACAGCGATTTTCAACACCTCAAGAAGCAGTCGAAGCCTTTGAAAACCATGTTTCTGAGATACAACCTTCAGAGTGGAAAAAATGTTTTGAGAACTGGTTCGTACGCATGCAAAAATGTATAGACCATAAAGGCGAATATTTAGAGAAACAATAAAATAGTTTTTCCACGGTCGGGAGTAGAAATCAGTTTCTATGACATCAAAATTAAAACAGAAGTAGTCGATTATTCCCAAGGGAGTATAATGCTCCCAAGGGAGTTTACATTATGAAGAACGTTTGTGATTCATGCAAAAAAAATGATAACATTGAAATTATTTATTGACATTTAAATTAAATCTTACATTTGTACAATTTTCAAAATTAATATTAGAAGGAATATTACTTTCGCTTACATTTACAGTTTTTGTGATTGCCCTAGTAGTGGTACCTACTAAAACCTGATTAGCAATGTTGGTCTTATTTTCAATGGAGTTCTCGACATAACCCTCAGCGACTGTCGTTGATTTTTTCACCCTTTCTCAATATTTTCGATTTTTTCGCTTGATATCCGTCACCGGTTCAAAAATGCGATCAGCTTGGGGAATTTGCTTATATCTATGTTGTCGTAAATTATCAAGCATGACTTAACCATAGAATATTGCGCCCATAATGTGGAAGACTTGTAATTCTTTGCATTTTCACTGAAGTATGCCAACAAAACATTCTCGCTGTATACTTGAACATTTTTCTCGGCGCACCACTTTTTGAACCGATTGTAGGCTATATCGTACAAAGATCTTGACTTCGTAGGCAGCAAATTGCTTATTGCAATATATGCAGCCTCCACAATCTCTTCCGACTCACAATTATTCATTGTGCACTAAACAAACTTTAAACTAAACCAAACTAGCACCTTAATTTGACAATTCTTTTTGTTTGTTTATTTTGTAGTTATGACAATAACGCAACGACTACTAAATAAATGCTCAAATCCGAATACAATAATTCTGGTGCTACTTACTTCATAATGACAAAATATGTGTTTTTAAGTTAATGAGACCGTGGAAAAAATAGTATATACCATTCGGGAGAGATGCTATTTTGTCCTCGGTGCAAATTGCACCTCTGCCAAAATAACGCATTTCTCTCCCTTATAGTATAATATACTATTGTTCCCAAAAATTTTGTTTTATTCCCAGATTTTGTAAAAATATAAAAGGTGACTCTCGTAGCTGATATTTTTAGTTATTTGACGGAGATTATTAGCAAATAATATTTGTTCATATTTTGCGGGCAACTTTGTAGACAGTTATTCTGACCATGGTATATCCCTCTACCTTTCCCTAAATGTAAATTAATTATTATTTTTAATGTGATATTTCTAATGCAGACAAACAAAACGAAAACTTTTTGTTTAGCCACTCCGTATATCAAATATCAATAGAATTAATATTTCGCAAAACGCTACGTTGATTATCAATAAAAAATGAATACATTTGCATCTATAAGCAATGTAAACAGCACCAATATTGACATTTATACGATCCGTAATGATGATAACGAGAAAGCGATCTATTCACGGCATTGTGTCAAAGGGCGATTACAACTACAATTTTGAAACATACACCAGTGAAAGGAAACGTGATTGAACTTTCAATTACACACGTAATAAGTCAGTAATATTAACGTCTTGCTGCACGAAGAGTATAGATATTTTTTTTCGCATGGCTACTTACTTCCGATGTGAAACTACTCTTTCCGAATAAAGAAACGTCTTCAGAAGCGACGACAAACCATAGTGTTCGATGACCTTATATATTTCCCATAGTATTTTCTTTCGCTCTCTAACTCATGGATCACTCTGGGTCACGGTCAGGGGAATCTTCTTCTGCGACACTCCCCACCTGCTTGTTAATGTGTAAACAAAAAATAATTGCACCCCGGAAATTTTCTTCATATATATAATGACGACATTTATTCTTAGACAGTCACATTTTATTGATAAAAACCAAAGTGTGGTGATCATCAATGGTTTGCCGTTAAATAATAATAATAATGCTTTTAAAACACCTGGTAAATTGAATTGCATCATATCAAATTATAATTAGAAATTTAAACTTTATTGTAATTTTCAGGTATCAGTGTTTGTGATCTGTTTTGTTACGGGATGTTTTGCTACCTTTGGGAAGGAACAGTACGTACTTATTCTCTATATTACAGTATATTTGCATATTGAATTTGCCTTAAATTATGTTTTTTACTCGCTAATTTTTCCCACAAAATATTTGACTTGTAGATAAATGACTGGCTCGAAAAATTGTGGATTAATTTTGGTACAAATTAATATTTTAAGAATTACAGAGATTTAAACTTCCCGGAATGAAAAAAAGACTAGAACACCGGTTTACAAACTTCTTTTTCGCGTACCATTCGTGTGCAATGTGGATCAAACGCGTACCACCCAACAGTGGCAGCTCGTGCTAAAAATTTTAAGGTGTTCTGCAAGTTTTACAAAAAAATTTACCTTGCACAGGCAGTAAGAGGTTGTCTCCCATCGATCTTATCGTGCTTTCTTCGCCTTCCGCACTGAAGTAATGGATTTCTGGAACGATTGTCAATTGTCACACAAAAAAATAAGAGTCACTAAGCACTACTTTACTAACAAATTATTTCTTATAAATTAAATCTATTCTACGTTCTTTTCGATTTGCAAATTTTGTTATCACTTTGTCATTAAAATTGTCTATTTCGGAGATAAACTTTTTTTCGATAGATAGCATGGAAAGAGATGTTAAACGATCTTCGGTCATTGAATTTCTGAGAAACGTCTTAATTCGATTTAGTGTTGAAAAGCATCGTTCGGCCTCTGATGTTGTCATGGGAGTTGTTATTACAATTTCTAATAATTTTCTAGTCTCCTTCAACGTATCTCCCAGATTGTTTTTTATTAAAAATTTTAGAAGAGGTAGTGCGCCTTTTAAAGATCTACAATCAGTTCTTGAATAAATAACAGACAATTCAGTTCGTAATCTTTCTTTATCAAGGGTGGGATAATAGGAGCATGCGGAAGTGAGTTTGTCCTCAGGAAATTTACTGCAATACTCTCCAAAGCATTCCGAAAAAAAAAGTGATGCCACTACTAGATGCTCTTTAAAATGAAATCGATCTTTTGCACAATTTAGAATAACATCACACACCTCTAAAGCCGAAATTCGATGATTAAATCTGCTGTTATTTGGACGTTTGCGTTTTTCTGGTGGTGGCTCATCGCTTATTAAATCTGATGCTTCACTTATGATGTTGTCAATATTATTTCGAACTTGGCCTATACTGCGTTCAAAATTTTCGATAGCGTCTTTTACTAGAGTGGGTTCAATTTTTCTTTGCTGCAATTGATTAAACAGGATATCTACATGGGGCATTACATGATGGAAAAAAGTCAGCCAAAAATTGAAGATCGGATCATTTAATGTACGGCGAATAGAGGCGGCTGCACTACAGACTGTGTTGTTGATGAATTTTTCTTCTATTTCTTCCATACACTCAATGAGAGAGGCCCTATTTTCGTACACAACATTAATGGCCCTGATATTAAAATTCCAACGGGTTGTAGCGTCCTTCTGTTTACAATCTTGTTTAACACTTCTACTCGTTGGGGTGAATTATTAAAAAAGCCGGGAATGTCTTGTAGATTTCCAAAAAATACACGTACTTGCGAATTTGCAGAAGCAGCTTTAGATATAATTAAATTTAATTGATGGGCATAGCAATGTACATAGTGCGCAAAAGGGTACTTTTTTTAAATCAATGCTTGAACGCCTGCGTGTTGTCCGCTCATCACCGCTGCTCCATCGTAACTCTGTGCAATCAGTTTGTTAGGTGAATTTTGAATTAAAGCATCTATGACACTTAAAATTGTTTTGCTAAGTGTTTCTGCATCACATTTTTCAGGAATGACGTAGTTCCAAAAACGTTCAATTGGTTCACCATCACGAACATATCTAAAAATAACTACCATTTGAGTTTTTGCAGCAACATCCGTTGTTTCGTCCGCCATGATCGCCAAAAACGGAGAATTATTAATTTCTTCAATTATTTGTTCTTGGCAGACTTCAAGTATGCACTGCAACAGATCATTCTGTATTTCTTTGGAAGTGCCTTTAAATACCGAACAATTTTTTAGGTGCTCACTTAGAGTTGCATCTAATTCAACCGAAAAATTAATAAGTCCACGAAATATCCCCGGATTCTCGGAAGTATCGCTCTCATCATGTCCCCGAAGGGCCAATTCAAAAGCTCCACAAAATTTTATACAATTAATAATTTTTGATAAAATATAACGATTCTTTGACACATTTTCATTATGTCTCTGTATATTTACCCAATAAGCAGAATCTAGTTGAGCCATAATATTAGTTGACCCTAGTAACGCAAATTCTTACAATTATGAAGATGGCTTTTAGAATTCTCATGTCTTTTTATTTTCAAACTCAAGTGCTCTAGATCCGTGACCCCTATTTCCGTCCAAGCTTTATCGCCACCAAAAAGTAAACAGGGAAAACAATATGAAGCATTTTTTTTGTTGCATCCACAAATCCAATCGTTTTTTGAATAAATATCGCTACTAAATTTACGTGTATAATTTTTCCCTCTACTTACACCAGTTTTTTCAATAGTGATATCTACTAAAGACCTACCTCTTGCTTTTAATTCTAACTTCTCTTCGTATGAATATTTAAAGAATCTCTTCACATTAATTAAATTAAAGACCACCTCCATAATACACAGAGTTTATATAAATTGTCAACAATATACAAAAACAAACAAGCACGCGCACAATATTATTGTTTTTACGTTACACTCGCCGCACAGTAAACAACACGCGTAAATATTAAACACCTATACCGCCGAATCATATGAACGTGCTGGACAGAATGCAGCGAATATTGCCTGGTAAAATCATGCATTGGTTTTAGACAGTCACGGTGGTAGCGGGGTGCGCGCGGGTGTTTCAAAGAGCTCTGAGAGCCCGTACGTGTGGACCAGATAAGGAACAAGTGAGCGATCGCGCGAATTAGGTTGGTTATTCCACTGGTCGCCTATTATATATTATTTGATAATATTCTATATATAACCGGCGTTAGTGTTGTAATTTCGCAAGCGAATATCTCGGCATCTACTGATCGGATTTTGATGATTAAGGTGTCAAATTGTAGTATGCAAATTTTTTTATATACAGGGGGAGAATTTTCACAACAATATGTTACGCTTTTATAAACATCAGAAATGTCGGAAAAATTATGTAAAAGAAAACTAGTTTATAACTAATACAGGTTCGCCCGCCCAATTTTTTGGGAGCTCTGCAGCACTGTAGCGCTTATGCGCCAGCCGCCACTGCCACCCAACCAAAAACGAAGCCGTGCTATATGCACGAGGGTAGGCTAAAAAGTAATGCATACGCTTGTACAGCGCGATCAAAAATAGGTAACAAGTTCGGGCAAAAAGTACGTTAAAGTACATTTCCTAAGCTCCAAAATCATATATTTATTTTTTTACATACTCACCGTTAAGGCACATTTCTCCGAGCGAGTAACAAGTTTCTTCATTCCGTCACTGAAAAATTCATCCTAATTTTCTGGAATCCAGGACTTGACAGCTGACTTCACCTCCGGGCGTTATCATGCCAATGCCTGATAGCGCTCGTCTTCACGTTGCTCGAGTTGTTAATCAATATCTGGAAGAAATTAGAATCCATCGTATGATCTGGCCAGCAAAATGTACAGATCTAAATTCGATCGAACATGTGTAGGATATCGTCGAAAGGCGACTTCGAGCTCAAATTCCAGCGCCAAGAAGCATACAAGAGCTAAGACGGCAATAGTCCAAGAATGGGAGAACATTGACCAAAATAATATTCGACTCCTTATTGAAGGAATGCCAAGAAGAATATAGAGTGTAATTCAAGCACATAGAGGCAATACGCTATTAATCCCAATTATTTATCTCTAGGAATCGGACACGAGAGATCCATGACTCATCGCCCACGGGCGTACTATTGAAAATTTATATTTTTAAAGAGTTTTTAATTTTATTTATAGAATTGGAAAACAAACGTGGTGATCTATAAAATACGAAATACATTTTTATTTGTTCATTTTATAGTTCAAGTTGGGTAAAGGAGTATTAATATTAACTAGCGATACTTTCTCAAGGTTCTCTTCAGTAAAATTTGTTCTCTTTGAATGAAATACATCCTTGTAGATAGAAAACGTCCTTTCTACATGGCAACTAGTGATAGGTGCATACTGGAAATATTCTTTTATTTCAGCGTATTTAGCAGTTAGATTTTGAGGCATTGTCCCCATACACAATAGCCGCAATATTATTAAATCTGGATATCTATTAAAAACTGCGTCTAACTTCTGCCGAAGGCCACATCCGAAGTCACTTGGAATACTTTTCAAATTATTAATAGCCACCACCACAGAATTAAGAACATAAATATTAGACAGTACCTAGGAATTGATTCAATACTTCATTTTATCGAACAACGACAATTGGGCTGGTGGGGACACATGCAACGGATGACTAAGGAAAGACCGGTAAGACGAGTGTGGGAAGCAAAAATTCAAAGAAATAGAAAGAAAAGCAGACCTCGGAAGTCATGGGATGGAGTAATAGCGGAAATACTCAAGAAGGTGGATACATCATGGACGCAAGCAAGAATATTGGCTAGAGACAGAAGAGAATGGAGAAAATACGTACAAGCATATTAATAGAAATATTTTTGTATACATCACCCTACACCATTACATGATAACAGGGCATAGATTATATATATATATAACGGGTGTTCATTTGAAAAGTCAATCTAGTAGCATGTGATTTACTGAGAACATTTTGAAGTATGTCGTAAATTAAAATTTACTACTTAACCTACGAAGTCGTATATTTTGACAGTTTCATACATACAAATAAATAACAAATGTGATTGACATTATCAAATGTCATTTGGATTTACGTTTACGGAACAACAAACACATACTAATATATATGCGTCTTATTCTATCAAAATTTCAAAGTAACCTAGATTGACTTTTCAAATGAACACACGTTGTATATACAGTATGTCCACGGATCGAGGTTCAAAGAGGGAAAACTTCTTTATTTTGCATTTTACAAGAAAAATGTATTATTGATAAAAGTTTTTGCCTGTCCCGAAACGACCAAGTCAGCTTTAACTTTTTCAAATTTTCTTTTAGTTTAAGATAAAAATCGAAAAATTGGTCGTTTTATTTGAAAATTTTTTAAAGTGCCAGAAATTAAGTTGCGTTGTCATGGTAATTACCGATATTTATTTATCTAATTAACTGTCACATAGAAAAATCAACTATAATCGTTGAAAATGTTGTCAAAAGACCAACGAATTTACCTAATTCGGCAAAGGTAATAAAGCGATCCGTCGAGTTGTCGAAGAATTTAATCAAAAGTTCCCGGATATTTACATCTCAAATAGAGGTACACGACCATTGGTAAAAAAATGCCTATCCGTTGGTTCCATACTGGATGTAAAGAAAAGCAAAATAGCACGCGATGGAGACGAAGCCGCCACTCTACTTGTAATGGATTCAGTACGGAACTATCCCAAACTTTCTTTGCGGCGCAGATCAGTCCATCTGGGAATTAGTAAATCGCTCATTCAAAAAATTTTGAAACAAAGGAAGTTCCATCCCTACAAGCCCATTTTTAATCATGCATTAGAACCCGGAGATCCTGCGAAACGTTTGTATTTTTACTCATAGTAATTCGTCGCATTTACTAGAAGTTGTGGAAGGCGGAACTCGCGAACTTTCTTGCTTTTAAAAAACACATTTTCTTTTCTTGCTTCTAATACTCTTCGGAGAGCCAATTCTCTAATTTTTGAAGTATCATCTTGAAGCATGGCCAACAGCATATTTTCTGGGTGTGCGAAGAATGAATTTCTGTTTATAGTTTTTAAAACAATACTCTTAAGGTCATCTCTTAAATATAAACTTTTCTTGACCATGTTGAAAACATGAACTGGACCATGGTTACAAGATGGCTTTGATTTTATGTCAAACCATGTTGTCGCGTATACTTTCATAATGAAAAGTGCTAGTTGCTTAAGGTTTTCTGGTGGTGTAGCCATTCCAATGTATAAGCGAAGAATCCTATTGGCGCAAGTTAGCCAGCGAGAGTGTGCTAATTTCCCAGGGTCTCTTTCAGCTAAACTTGGTGAAACTAAACCAGACGAAATGGAAGAACAAATCTCGTAAAGATATTTTTGATCAGTGCTTAGCAACTTTATATCAATATCCGTCAATTCTGTAGGAATCGCTTCAAAAGCTTGTAACTTAAATCAAGGCACTTGAGGAGGTTTTTACCTATAGCTCCAGAAAAGCTATTAGGACCTGCTGTGATTCTATCAAGACTTAAAAACAAATGGCGCAGTGGCAATTCATTTGCGTGTAATAAGCACACAAACCATTGCAATGGTCTTTTTAAATTTGTTTCCAATAAGGCAATGACTCCATTTTTATACCCTGTGTTGACAGCCGTTCCATCACATCCGATTGCCACCAAATATGAATTACATTTATACTTTTTATCTAATAAGGCGACAATATTCCTCATATTAGCTGCTTTTCCTGAATCTATTGTGAAATGTCCAATATATTCAGAATTTGGCTTAGATACCATTGAAATATGTTCTTCGATAATAGTCTTATGCTGTGACTTATTTTCTTTTGAAGTTATAATTAAAGTTTTGTCTTTACGACCATCAAAATAAATAGAAGTCAGAGGTTTTTCATTGCTAATAGAGCTCAACTGCTTTCGAACTTTTTTCCTTTTTCGACGTATTTTACTACGATCTATTACGCTTGATGAGTTTTCCGCATCTATAATGTTTAAATCAACCATTACTGCGTTTACAACAAATACTGCAGATCGATCTGAAACTCCAGGCCTGTCACAAGCTGTAGCAAGGGTTTGCAACTTTTGCCTCATCTTCTTATTTCCCTTTTGATTTTCTCTTTTGTGAACTTTTCTTTTTCCTTCATTAAAGCAAAAATCATCTTGCTCTGATTCTGATGTTTCCCTTGAAGTACTACTGCATGACCGATGTAATTCTGACATAGACGAAGAAGTACTTGAAGTCATGTTTTTTTTGAACGAATTGATCATACTTTCTCTTTCGAACTTCATTGCGTCGTATAGATTTTGTTGTCAACCTATCCATACAGCCAATATACATTCTACGCTCATTTCGTTGGTCCTTTAAAAACTTTTCCTCTGCTGGAGGTATTTTTGTCACACATTTACATATGTTTCTGGACGCGCACTTACAGGTTGCGATGTCAAATAATTTTTTTTGAGATTCCTTTAAGAAATTTTGTTTTTTTACTTTACTGCGCAGTTTCTTCATATTTTTGTATTTGTTGTAATATGAAATCAATCTAGCTAAGATTTGTTGATGACTTATTATAGGAATCGATGCCTTTTTCCATATTTGTTCAATATAAGTAGCAATTATTTCACATATGCACTTAATTGAATGATCTTTTCGGTTGTTCAATTCAAGCATATCATTTTTTAGCCACAGGTAATATTTAATAATATCACAATGCGTAGGCAACACATTAGCACTTAATGTAATTGGTTTTCCAAATACAGAGCAACACAAATCTTTCCTAGTTTTAGGCATTTTAAATCTTTCCTCAGCAATCACGTTTTAACTTTTGGTAACGAAAATTTTACGTTTGATTAAGTTTTATAAACTTTTTTTAACACGTTGCACTTCTAAATACTGTGAAGCAGGCGCGGCTCGTGATGACGTATTTTGGTTTGCAGTACAATGATCCGAGTGCATCGTGTATTCTCGTGTACTAACTGTAACGTTTGCTTAGTAAACACCGAAAACACACGAGGCACTCGTATCATTGTACTGCAAACCAAAATACGTCATCACGAGCCGCGCCTGCTGTGAAGAAACTGAAAGAAACTGTTTAAAATGATACTTTATTTTATGTATGGGAATACCCTAACTTTGTTTTTGAGCAATAAACTTAAGTGTTGCCAACAGTTTTATTTAATGGTAGATAGAAAAGATTTTTAAATTGTACTTTTCTGCCTTTATGTAAATTAGGTTATTTTTCAAACTTCACCCTTCATGCGCCACCTCGAAATAAAGTCGCAGAGTCTTGTTATTTTGCATAAATAGCGCTTTCTAATAGGGTCATCAATTAACAATACAGGAGTTTTCAAAATTAAAAAAAAAATGTTTTTGTTTATTTTCACTCCACCCTACTGTGCACTGAACAAAGACGCATTACTCATCGCGATTTTGAAACGTTCAGAGGATTACCTGTTGAATCCACACTGAGGAAAATATATAAAACGAAAAGAAATAAGAGTTTCAATTTTTTTTTATTGTAAATCCACTACAATATCGTTTCGCCATACAATGATTTCATCAGGTGGATGAAAAACTAGTTTAGTACTTATTTCTTATCGTTATAATGAAGTTTCGACAAGTGTCTCCTTCGTCAATCAACGATTTAAAATATATAAAATATGAGAAAAGATAGATTTTCGAAAAAATGTTTATTTTATTTGGCGAGGAGTCTATTGTCTGCTCGCGTACCACCTTTGGAGGCCTCACGTACCACTGGTGGTACGAGTGTTACAGTTTGAGAACTGTTAAAAAAAATTGTTTTTCAATATAGTTTCCTTGCTTTTGAATACAGGTATCACACCGTTTCAATAACATCTTTAATCCATCGTAAAATATTCGTTTTGTTTCTCTGCGAAATGGTTTTCTACAGCTGCTATAAGTTCGTCATCGTCCCTAAATTTTGTCGCCCTAAGTGTTAATCTCTTAAGTCTTTGAGATTCGGAAATAAAAAGTAGTCACTGGATGCTAAATCTGGACTATAAGGTAGCTGTTCAGTTTCTTCAAAGCTACAATAAGCAAAAATAGCTTTTGAAAGCCTCGACTTGTGCACTGACATATTTTCACTTTAATAAAACTTCTCTGAATCGATGCATCAAGCTTGCATAATACTCTACATTTACCATACTACCCTTATTCAAATAATCAATCAGCAAAATTCCTTGGCAGTGCCAAAAAACAGTTGTCATTATTTTTCCTGCAGAAGGGATGACTTTAAATTTTTTGGAGTGTCTCGAGCCCTTAACATGCCACTCTATCGACTCTTGCTTCGATACTGGATCATAATGATGAACCCAAGTTTCATGTCCAATGGAAAATCGGTCAATAATTAAATCTGGTTCGTTCCCACAAATCGCAAAAAATTGTTCGCAAGTCTCTACCCAGACATGCATTTGCAATGGCGAAAACATTTGCACTAACTTTTGCCATTACAAGGTACTCGTGTAGAATTCTAAACGCCATGGTTACTGAAACACCTAGTAAACCAGTTAATTGTTTTGCATCTTCCAGTAACAAACACATCACGAATGATCACAACATTAGGGCGACCTGGACGGGATATCATCATTCAATGATTCTCGACCATACCAAAGAAATTCCGTATATCAATGCGAAAGCACGCATTAAGCTTTTGTTACAAATGATACAAATATGCATACACCTATATGTATCTGTACACATGGACATACACCTCGCATTTTACCAACGTCCACTTCAGCCAAACGTGCCACACGCTTCTGTCTTACGACGTCATCAGTTTTTTTAATGAAGGATCGTTTAACGGATTGCCTTCGAAGCAAGTAGCAAATTTTGCCCTATCATGTGGCACCAGATAATCTCGGAGACATCTGACGGAGAAAAAAGACTACGCCGATAATAGCGATTTCCACTCGACTAGCTCTCTGTTATTAATGTATCTATGTTACAGATTAATATTCTTGAAAGGAACAGATATAATTACATGATTTATTAAATGAATTATTAAAATAAATTAAAAATAGTGAATTTGAGAGTCCTAAAGGCAACCTCTAAGTCTTTATGGCATTTTTATATTTGAAAGCATATATATTAATTCGTTTTAATTATAATTTAATTTAAAATATCATAGACCTACAACGTTGATTTCTTTGTTTCAGTGTTCACATAAAAGTACATATACCTGAAGTACACCATGATTCAGGCCCAAAAGTGATAAAAATAATCAAAATAATACACGGCGGAGGAGGACACGGTGGTGGTGGTGATCACGGCGGTGGTGGAGGTTACGGCGGTGGAGGTGGATTTGGCGGCGGAATCATTGCTGATCACCATGGAGGCGGAGGCGGTGGATTTGGCGGAGGCGGTGGGTTTGGCGGAGGCTTTGGTGGTGGTATAATTGAAGATCATCACGGAGGAGGCCATAGTGGAGGTGGCGGATACGGAGGTGGATTTGGAGGTGGCATTATTGAAGATCACCATGGTGGTGGCGGTCACGGAGGAGGTGGAGGATATGGAGGAGGAGGTGGATTTGGTGGCGGGCTTATCGAGGATCATAGTAGCAGCGGGTATGGTGGAGGAGGAGGAGGATTTGGTGGAGGATTTGGAGGTGGTATAATTGAAGACCACCACAGCGGTGGAGGCCACGGAGGAGGTGGAGGATATGGAGGAGGTGGTGGTGGTGGTGGAGGCGGATTTATTGGAATTATTGAAGATCATCATGGTAGCGGTGGGCACGGTGGAGGAGGAGGAGGAGGCGGATATGGGGGTGGTTTTGGTGGAGGAGGAGGCGGTTATGGGGGTGGAGTTGGTGGAGGTTTTGGAGGTGGCATAATTGAAGATCACCATGGCGGCGGGCATGGAGGTGGTGGAGGACACGGTGGTGGTGGCGGACACGGAGGCGGTGGAGGATACGGTGGTGGCGGCGGACACGGAGGCGGTGGTGGATTTATTGGTGTGTTTGGAGGCACTATATTAGAAGATCATCATAGCGGAGGAGGCGGTGGTTATGGTGGAGGAGGTGGTTACGGTGGCGGAGGATATGGCGGGGGCGGTGGTGGAGGACACGGCGACGGTGGTGGACATGGTGATGGCGGTGGCGGAGGAAAGACCATTAAAATTATCAAAATAATAAAAGGAAGTGACGGTGGTGGAGGTCATGGTGGTGGTTATGGCGGCGGTGGCGGCGGCGGAGGGGGATATGGTGGGTTTGGTGGAGGCTTCGGTGGCGGCTTCAGTGATCATCACCATGACAGCGGAGGGCATGGAGGGGGAGGTGGATATGGCGGTGGTGGTGGTGGAGGTGGTGGAGGTCACGATCATCATGGCGGTGGTGGAGGAGGAGGTTATGGTGGCGGTGGTGGTTTTGGCGGAGGATATGGAGGAGGCGGAGGACACAGTCATGGTGGATACGATTAACCAGACGTTGAAAATATGAACAAATTCTATGTACCATAATTTCTGTAAATAATTGTGTATTTGTTGTTATATGGATGCTTGTAAAGATGTTGTGTATATATGTATATATGTACAATATATATGTATTCATTGTTTTATTTATGTTAAAAATAAAATATTTCTTTTATTTTCAATATGTTGATATCATACCAATCTAGTATTCATCCTTTCACATTGCGTATTACGCAAACAATGAATAAACCTGCACAAACGAAAGGATGCACGAAACGATATTACTGTATCTGCTTGTGTACATGTAGCAATCTGTGTTAGTTAAATAAATGTGTTTGTTTCTCTCATATGCAATTTCTGTAAAATACTGCTCTATATTGCGTTGTGATATATCACTAGACTCGGCAAAGAGGGGCAAGTTTGAGCTTAATAAGGTTGGTACTCTTTTCGAACAACAACAGCCATCTATACGTCGGGTCGGGTACTTCTGGCTTATATTAGCATAGCCATTTAATATAGAAATTATTAATAGTAGATTTTTATTCCTATCTATGCAAAATCTAATTTGATGAACAGCATATGAATCCGAAGTGTTTTGTAATTTTTAAAGTAATTGTTCTTGTAACGTCAAAATTACATTTGTCACTGTTTGATATTCAAAATGGCAAGAAAACTGACTCCGGCAGAGACAAAGTATAAGTTTTATTAAATTTGGAAAGTTGCACCATTAAACAAGTCGCAGAAGAATTTTATTTGAACAAATCTACAGTACTACAAGTTAAAAAGATGGGAAAATGAAGGCAGTATATGTCGCAAACGAGAAAAAGAATATCAACTGATATATATCCCAATTTGTTTGAATATTTGAGAGAAAATCAAAAAATGACAAAGCAAATTCATGGATCCCGTGTAAGATTTACTAATAGGGAACAATTATGGCAATCTATTGAAAATACCCGAGAAAACATTGTTGAAAAACCGAATTTTTTAAGAAGTGTCACTGATTCTGTACCTAGAAGGTTAAGGACAGTAATTGATGCGAATGGCGGATCAATTAAGTATTAGTTTATTGTGTTTTCTAAATTGTATTAAAAAATTACTTGACATTCGACTTGTCTTTCAAAAAAGCTTAATAAACACTTAGGTTATACTAGATTTATGTGAGCTTAACTGTATAAACCGTGTGTCCCAATTTCGATGCTCACCATTGGTATCTCGGTTATTAGAAGATATAGAACAACGGTTAAATGGGGAATGTTTTGCAGAATTCAATACTCGCGGCAAATCTCATTTCAAATTTGACCTAACTTTTTAAATTTTTAAAATATTTTGAAAAATCAAAAATTTGCCGATATCGTTATTCCTCAATAACTTGATAACGCTTAGTCTGACCTCTTTTAAAGTTTTACATTGTTGAGACACTTTTTTAAAACAAATTATTTGATACAAGCAGAAACCCCCGATTGTCATTTGTTTTTAAGTTATTACCACTATCTTTTGTTTTTCATATGGCGGCCATATTGGATTTTGGGTTTGTTAGGTAGTCCTCAAAATGTGCTTTTCAACGATGTATAATATGCCTGAAAAATTTTTATTTATAAGGAAAATATTAATAAAAACGTAAATTAATCTTTAATATGAAATTAGTTGGCTGAAAAATTAAACACCAATGTCAAATGAAAGTTAAAAGATATTCTAAGTAATACTGTAAACAAACGAAACGATAAAAAAATTATAGAAATAAAAAGTAAAGATACGGAACTTAAAGTTCACATTCACTTAAAGAAATTGTTCAATATGACGACCATTCTGTTCCACACAATTTTGACACCTTGTTCGAGTAGAGTTACAAACTCTACGTAGCGTGTTTCCGTTTACTGATCGTAGCACATCTAGTACTCTTTGTTCTAAAATTTCCCGAGTTTCTGGCGGTTCAAAATCAAATACTTCGTTTTTAGTGGTACCCCATAAATAAAAGTCAAGCGGGGTAAGGTCGGGTGATCTCGCAGGCCATTGCACGGGTCCATTATTTGAAATCACTCTCTCATTAAAGTTTTCTCTCAAAAAATGTTGCACGTTACGAGTGTTATGGGCCAGGGCAACCATCTTGCTGGAACCAGATGTTTTGCATGTTCTCGGGATTAATAATTTGCCTCAAAGCAGGCATTATCTCGTTTGTTAGTAGCTCCAAATATCTGTTACTAGTTAAATTGTAATCAAAGATGAAAGGATCTATTAACTGATTATCTAAAACGAAAAAAAGAGTTTAAAAAACAAAAAAAATCTAAACAAAATGTCATACCAATTAAACCGCACCAGACATTAAAACCAAATCGAACTTGAAATCTTCTTTGATTTACCAAATGTGGATTTTCAGTAGACCAATGATGATAGTTATTCCTATTGAACACTCCACAATTGGTAAATCGTGTTTCATTTGTCCGTAGTATTTTCCTAGGAAAATTAGCGTCATATTCACATTTTTGAAGGTACCACCTGCTAAACTGTAATCGTCGGAGATTGTCATTATCACTTAAACCTTGTACAATTGTTGGTTTGTAAGGGTGATACTTGTTTTTCGTCAAGGTTCTGTGAACAGTAGATTTTGAAATCCCTGTTTCTCCTGTCACACGACGAACTGATGTGCTGGGATTGTTCCTAACGTTCTGCAAAATATTATTTAGACGTGTATCAGCATCATTAACTTCATAGTTAGCTCGTTTTTGTTCGAAGCTTCCAAAGTTTTTAATTTGCTAACTAGTCTTCTAAAAATTGTCCTGTGTGGCTGTTGTCTTTCTGGAAAACGCTCTGCATAACTCGTGCACGCATTTTTAGTGTTTCTATTTGCTTTGAAATACACTTCCAACATATCAACTTTTTCTTCGTTTGAATATGTATGTGCCATTATCAATACTTATAAATCTTAATACTTGACAATAATTACTTATCACTAACTACAAGTAGTTTTAATTAACTTATCTCTGCAGCACTAATTGTACTTTGACAGGTTATCGTTTTGTTTCATTGTCAGAATACATTTGTCATTGACGTTTGACGGAACATAATGTCTTTGCTAGTGATACACGCTCAGAGGTTAGAATTATCTGACATTTGATGTAAAACCAAATACAAATCTCCCCACTACTTTTAATCCTGCGCGAACTTACCCCTCCTCGCGCCAACTTAATTGGCGTTTGCTATACTTAGAATATCTTTTCACTTTCATTTGACATTGGTGTTTAATTTTTCAGCCTACTAATTTCATATTAAAGATTAATTTACGTTTTTATTAATATTTTCCTTATAAATAAAAATTTTTCAGGCATGTTATACATCGTTGAAAAGCACATTTTGAGGACTACCTAACAAACCCAAAATCCAATATGGCCGCCTTATGGAAAACAAAAGATAGTGGTAATAACTTAAAAACAAATGACAATCGGGGGTTTCTGTTTGTATCAAATAATTTGTTTTAAAAAAGTGTCTGAACAATGTAAAACTTTAAAAGAGGTCAGACTAAGCGTTATCGAGTTATTGAGGAATAACGAAATCGGCAAATTTTTGATTTTTCAAAATATTTTAAAAATTTAAAAAGTTAGATCAAATTTGAAATGAGATTTGCCGCGAGTATTGAATTCTGCAAAACATTCCCCATTTAACCGTTGTTCTATATCTTCTAATAACCGAGATACCAATGGTGAGCATCGAAATTGGGACACACGGTATGTTTAAAAAGTGATGAGAAGTACCCGACCCGACGTATAGATGGCTGTTGTTTGAAAAAAACGACTATTGTAGGAAGTATTAACCTTATAAAGCTTAAACTTGTCTATATATCTATATATCACAACACAATATAAGCATTGAATTTAAAAGGGGTATTTTACAGAAATTTTGTTTGATATATTTGTTCGGATTGTTACATGTACAGCAGGTAGCACACATAATGACGTTTTCCCAATGCTTTTGTCTTAGGTTACTATAATTAATTATTAATTATAACAATTTCATAACCGAAAGCATATTTTTACAAACATTTATCCGACGTGGAAATATAAATATACTCGGCTTATTGTATCTATTACACGATACTTCTTAGTAATATGCTAAACAGTACGAGATTTTATTTGATAATAACTGTTGTAATGTTATCAGTACTACGAATGTATCATACGCATACATAATTTAATTTTAATTCTCTTTTATTATCGGAAAATGAAAAATTCTGTACAAACAATTAGAAAAATATGTGGTTTAACAGCAATGGTCTCGTAGCAGAATCAATCATTTGCCAATAGTTTGCTAAACAGAACTCATAGGTACTTTGGAACGAGAGACCTCTATATGATGTTATGTCTACATTATAGCGTGTTTCTGTTTGAAGATTGCATTTTTGACGTAAATAAAACACATTTATTGACCGCATACACATTTATTTAACTTGAAATTTTACTAAACAATTAGGGTTTTAAGAATTATTTTGGTTTCTACGAAGTGGTTCTTGCATTTCATGCATATTCTCTGTAGATGACGCCGCTTGAATTTCGATATTCCTTCTGCGTTTTATAATTAAAACGATAACTACCACTAATGCAATAACAATTACGGCTATGAATATTCCAATTGATGAAGCCTGAGTGGTATCTGAAGACATAAAGAACAATACGGCACATACAAATTGTTTTTCTTAAAATAATATCGGGTGCGGATTTACATTTAAATAACAAAAAATAACCTGTAGGTATTTATCGTGACACGATAGAATGGTACATACCGAAATGGTACACCTAAAATGGGACACCCAAAATGGTACAGCACTAAAAGAGTACAACACCGAAATGGTGCATCCCTAAAATGGTACGTGCCGGAAATGGTGCACTGATAAAAAGGTACACTACAAAAATAACACATGGTGAAAATGGTACATTGTATCCAATGCAAATGTCAAATACGAAAACCAAGTACAAATCGATAAAACACAAATATATGTAACGTGTAACACTGATGTATTTCCAAGTAATGACTAAGGCTAATATCTCTTAAGGTAATGAATTAATCTTTTATACCTATATAATATATAAGCAATCGTCAAATTTGTTTTCAATTTAGGCCATTCATCTGCACGGCTATTTTATCCCTTAAGCCGCTTAAGCTTTCCTGCGTTAATGACTGTCCATCAATAGAGTCATTTTTGCCGTTGTGACGAAATTACCTATGGGTTCCTATACTATATAAAGCAGTGGTTTTCCTCCAAAAACCTACATTCTCACTGCGATATCTGTTCACGCAACATCGCAGTTGAGACAACATACGACGAAATATCGTCAAGAGCGAAGCCGGAAGAAATGGCCGGGCGAATTATTAATATAACAAACCTTAAACTAAATCCCAACTTTGTTGAACTCTGGCCACCTGAACTACTACAACAAACGCAGGCGATAATCGACGAAACGCACAGCGAAAGCGGCGTGCAAGAGCTACTACGGACTTCACCGAGTTTATTTATTATAAACCCAGAACAACCGACGATACAAGTAGAAGTAACAGATCCCGAACCGACCAAAAAAGAAAAACACCACAGAAAACAGAAAATGAATCATCCAGAAAAGAAAATCGACGACTTCATCTACCCGAAGTTTACAAAGAAACCGAAAGTAGACGAAACAACTTCAACAATCGAAATAAACAATTCATATGACGCTCTCGAAAACAAAACCGAAGAAAAAATGGAAGAAGAAACTTCCGAATTCACTCCACAGCCTTCAACATCAGCTAGCTCGCCCAGGGTAAGTGACAAAACCATCACACATAACACAAAAACACAAAAACCACACAAAATTGCACCTATCATTGTAATCGAAAAAGACAAATGGACATACATACGACACTTACTTAAAACAAATGACATTAACACGGTAGAAAACAAACTGGTGAAACTAGGAATACACATCGAACCGACAACTGACGAAGACTACAGAAAACTCAAACACACACTAGACAACGAACAATTACAATATTACACTTTCCAATTAAGAAGTGAAAAGACACTAAAGGTGGTGATGCGTGGCATTCCCACCTTTATAACAGACACTGACATCACAGACGACTTGACGGACCAAGGATACCCGACTTTAAAAATTAAACGCATGAACGGCAAACACGGAATACCAGCACCACTTGTATTAATCGAACTGACGAGACAATACAAGTCAATCTACAACTTACGCGACTGCTGCGGACTTGCAATCAAAATAGAACAACTAAACAAACGGACTGACATTATACAATGCCACAAGTGCCAGACTTTCGGACATCACCAACGGAATTGCAACGTAAACTACAAATGTATGAAATGCGGAGACGAACATTCGACACATCTATGTACTAAGACAAAAACAACCCCACCAAAGTGTGCAAACTGCGGTGGTCCTCATCTATCCACTTTCATAAACTGTCCCAATAACCCAAACAATCCTACAAACAAAACCACACCTCAACCTAAATATGTACCAGCACCACCCCCAACAACAAATCCATGGACACAAAGACAAAACAAAATAACACCGAACATAGTTGACGAATTAGCACTTGCCTTAGGCAATATGCTAATAACACTACACTCGACTAACGCAACAAACGAACAGATACAGCACTTTGTAACACAAACAAAGACAATAATAACACTCTACAATAAAACACACACACAACTGAAACGCAAAAAAAAAAAATGTGATGATGACCAACAAACGAACACACACGACCTAAACGCAAAAACGCGCCTGACGCACAGACAGCACATACAAAACACATGACCGCACAAAAAACACAACAACGCACGATATTAATCAGACACAAACACATCACAACCCTGGGATATACAGAACTACGGTGTGGAAATGGAGGCTTCTTCGACCACAAAACAAAATTCAAGACTCATACCACTCCAAAAACTATTATTTCATTTTTGATTTCCAAACTGTGAACCTCAATAAAAATTATGAATTTTCAGTACGGTGTAAGCAATAAGGGGGGAACAATTATAATTTATTAAAACAATGAGTTCTATCGGCATCGTGAAACAGTTTCTGGTACTATACATTGGAGGTGCTCGAAACATAGAACTATGAAGTGTCGTGCGTCGATTATAACAAAGGGAAATAATATTATCAAAAATAGTGATTCGGAACATTCGCATGGTACCCAAATATTTCATGCAAAAGCACATAAATTAGTAAATGAGATGAAACAAACAATCACTCAACCAGGAGCTACACCTAAAGCAGTGATTGCTGAAGCGGTTCTGAATGTGGAAGAAGGTATGTATTCTACTTTTTTAATTTATTAACTTCACTTCTCTATAACCGGTACACTTTGCCGTATGTATATAGGAAATAATTTTGAGACTTGAAATACAGTTCGTTATTTCTAGTAAAAATAAATAAATAGTGTTCGTAGTTTGCGTTTATACACAAATGTGTATTGAATAGGAATATTTCACTAAATTGATAATAATTAAAATTTCGGACTTAGCCTCTAAATACTAATTTTTTTATATTATTTTACAGGCGTTAAAGTTACATTGCCGAAAAGCAGATCACTATATCGCCGACTACAATATAAAAAAGCCAAAACGTCAGGACCAACAGCACCTAACCCACAAAACAGAAACTTTGACATTCCTCAAAAATATCAACAATGGATTTTGCACGATTCAGGCTCAGATGATCCGGAACGTATTATTCTACTTGAGCATAGAACGTTGACTAATCTTCTTGTTAGTAACGACGTATGGCTAGCTGATGGAACATTCAAAGTGGTCCCAGAAATTTATTATCAGCTGTATAGCATTCACATCCAACTGGATGGTACGGCCCTTCCTTGTATTCTTGCTCTTTTACCAGGAAAAGAGCAAAGAATTTATGTCAAAATGCTAAACGCAGTGCATGATATTGTTCCTGAAGCAAATCCTAGAACAGTATTAACGGACTTTGAAAGTGCAGCAATGAAAGCATTTCGCCAAATGTACAGAAACACTAAAACAAGGGGCTGTTATTTTCATCTGACGCAATCAGTTATGAGAAAAGTATCAACATTGGGTTTGAAAAATTTATATGAAACCGATGAAAATTTTTCAAAGAAAGTAAAAATGTTACCTGCACTGTCTATGCTGCCGGAAGAAGAAGTTTTGGAAGGTTTTTTTCAAGTAGCTGAATTGTTAGACAATGATGAAGACCATGAAGAACCAATTAGAGAGTTACTCGCGTATTTCGAAAACACGTATATTCGGGGTACGCAAATGAGAGGCATCAATAATTATAGACCTGCCCTTTTTCCACCAAATTTATGGAACCATCACAATTCTGTAGGTGACGGCATTGCACGCAGCACCAATGCTGTTGAAGGGTGACATTACGGCCTGCAGTCTCTTTTCCAATGTAGCCATCCTACGGTGTGGAAATTATTTGATGGGCTAATTAAAGAGCTTTCTTTTCAACAGTATAATTATGTGCAGTATATCTCAGGACAAAGGTTACCCAAACGTGCAAAATATGTAGATATCAAACAAAGAATTGCTAATGCAGTAGGAACCTATAGGCCAGAAAATCGTGTGACTTTTTTGGAGCATATTTCTTATATTTAATTATAGTAGGTGTATTAATATTCCTATTGTACATCTTCCTCATTTGTAAATAATGTTGTTAATAATATTGTAACATTTAATTGTACTTGTTCTTGTATACTGTGTATTTCAATAAATTCCTGTGCAGTACCATTTTAACATGTGCTATTTTGGTACTGTACCATTTTTGTAAAGTACCGTTTTTGTAATGTACCCTCTTAGGCGTGCACCATTTCATTACCGTACCATTTTTGTTGTGTACCATTTTGGACGTACCATTTTAGGTGTACCATTTCGGTGCATACCATTCTGTCATGTGACCGGTATTTATAATAAGTAAAGGCCGGATTATATGTAAAAAAAAAACTGAAAATATGCAGATGTTTTAGCCTAAATATACACTTCCTTATGAAAAATATGCATATAAAAAATACGAGGAATGTTAGAAAATGGAATATTGTAGTAGAAACAAATATTCTATTATGTTTACTACAAGTTTATTTAGAATATTTTACAACATAATTAACTATGAAAACAATTTACAATCACATATTTCTCAAAGTTTTCAACAGAAAAATTGTGACGCTTGTCTGAAAACATGTATTTATATATTGAAAAGGTTCGTTCTACGTCCACTGTTGTTATCGGAGCATATTTAAAATTAGAAATATCATCTATTGTCAACTCAATATTTTATAGTGAATCACCACACAATGTCCTTTAGCTTTTAAAAACCCTCATTTTTTCCTATTCCACCTAAAAATTTTTCATACACGGATCCCACTCCTCCTTTAACATCAGAACATGGTGCAGCATCCGTCAAATATAATTTTCTCTGTTGGAAAGAAGAAAGTTGCCAGTTCTTCCTATACAAACCTTGTTATTGTCAAATTATCTACCTTTTCCAACTGTTTGGATGAAATTAAATAAGATTTTGCTGGAACCGATACGTTAAGGATACTAATCATTAAATGTATCAGCCCACACTATCAGTAGTTTCATCTACGCATATATCAAGATAATTGTTTGCAACAACCTTCTTAATGCTATTCAATGTTTGCTTTTTCAATGCTATTCAATACAGCGAATATATTTTTTCTTAACGTGCTCTCGTTGGGAATGTTATATTTGCTGATGTACCTTTGCAAAAATAACTTGACATTTAAATTGTTTAATTTATGTAGTGGAATATCTGCCGACACAAACATTTGATACAAATCTTCATTAAATTGTTCTTGTTCCGAGTTTTTGGAAGTTGATGGCAAACATTGCGGTAATGTTTGCTAACTCTTCTGCGCTAATTTCAACTTTGTTAGTTTTGCAGCATCAAATGGAGTTTTCATATGTTGGTCGACTTGGAACTTTCTGTCACTTGTAATCTGCAAAAAAATATTACATCATCGGTTGTTTTCTTATCAAATAAACATTAGAAAAAGATAAATGAACAATTAAAAACTTAATTAATTAATTAATAAGAGGAAATGAACTTAAAATTTTACTTACAATCTTGCAGCATGCTACGCAAAACACTTTTTCTCCATCCATACGCAATTCTGAATGAGGTGTAGTCCATCCAAGCACAGTCGCTACATTTTTACTATTCTATATCGCAACTCACAAGTTTACACTTCGAAAAGCCAACGTAAAATGACGCTTAAAATAAAATTACTTTTGAATATGGGAATAAATTTCTCCGAATAGCAAAGAAACACATATACTCCCAATTTTCTAGTAAAATGTATTTTTGTATTTATTTAGAAGTTTTACAGTATTAGCTTTTCCTGGAATTTTGTCTCGGCCGGGGTGTATGGAAAGAGCATTAATAAATTCTTGGAGACGCTTATCGGCAAAGTAACGGGAAGATTTAATTTAAAGAGGGCTGTTTAATTTTTGTTTGGTTGTTACATCCACGACATATTTTTAGTAATGCCTATAATAAATTTGAGTTAGTAAATAAATAAAACTCGGATACTCAAAATATCTAAAAATGCTGAAATACTACAAAATATGCAAATAATATACAAAATGCATATATTATACAAATATGCAAACTGCATATAATCCGGCCTTTAATAATAAGTCTTTTTTTATTATACAGTTAATACAATTTTATTTTTAACGGTTATGCTCAAAATGCTCTCCATTCTCTTCAATGCACAGCAGACATTTCTTTTCGACTGCCGAACATATGCAATGTAAAAATTCTCATATGATATTACTTCCATTTCAACAGTTACTACCTGCTTCGTAATATAACAGATCCTGTTGTTTGAAATTTTTTATATACCGATGGGTCCAGCTCGGAACGGGCCATAGTCAGCAATGAGTGGCAACAGCGAATCTCCTCTACGCGCCAATTGCAGCACATTGCAGTTAAGAATTTAGTAAGACTTAAACCGCGCAAGGATATATTCGTTTGCATATTCGTTCTGTATACGTAATTTGCCCATTTGTTTCAGACATAATAAGGTCCAATTTATTATTATTATTGTATTCTTAGCTGCTACGGAAAAGTAATTTTAAGTAATAAAAAACAATAACGTTTTCTAAAAGATAAAAGTAAAAAAATCAATAATTCTGCAAAATAAATTTAAATTTTAAGAAAGTCACTCAATATAGGATTCGAAAATACCGCCCTCTCTTCCCAAACAATAGCCGAGCCTATTGTAAAACTCCCGCCTCACTCCCTCGAGATTTCTAGGGGTTATTGTCTCGAAAATTCTAAACAGTTCAACTTGCAACTGTTGCAAGATCGGTATTGTTAGAAGACCGTAAAGATTTTCTTTGACATAACCCCACAGATAAAAATCGCAGGGATTGAGGTCGGGTGATCGAGGTGGCCATATTATCGTACCCCTCCCTGTAATATCACGATTAGGAAAAGTGTTTTCTAAAAACTCTCTTACTAATCTGCTGTTATGCGCGGGACAACCGTCGTGCATAAACCAAATTGCATCAAAATCGACGTTTAGTTGACGGACAGCAGGAATAATTCGTGTTCGCAGCAAATCTAAATATTTTACTGCATTCAAATTGCCGTCGATAACAAATGGCCCTATAATGTTATCACCCAAGATACCCGCCCAAACGTTAAGTTTTTCGGGGTATTGAGTTTTAACATTACGAGCTAGATGTTTATTTTCTCGAGACCAATATCGCACGACTGAGGGATTATGCTTGACATGACGTGGAAAAGAAGACTCGTCGGTAAACAGAATATTTTTTATAAAATATTCGTCCCCTGTTAGCCTTTTCCATCACGGACTCACAAAACTCCATTCTTGCAAAATTGTCCTCGGGAAAAATCTCCTGGCACTTTCGAACTTTTTAACTTTTATATTTGTTGCGTTTTAGAATCCGCTTTACTGTACTTCTACTAACACCGATTTCGTCTGCAATTTGCCGTGTACACTTAAGGTCGCCCATTTCAACTAGCGAACAAACCCTCACGTCTCTCTCCTCCCGATCGGCAGGTATTAGAGGGATATGAGGCTGTACGTCAATTTGTTGGCATTTGCGGCAATTTCCGACTACACAACCATATTTCCTAAACGCATTTACGATCCCTTCAATCGTCGAATGCGAAGGAATAGGCCGATTTAAGTATTCTACAGCAAATAAATCAGCGGTTGTTCGAAAGGAATTACCGGCAAGATACAACGAAACTATTTGTACCTTCTCTGCGGTTGTATACACTGACATGATAACTAGTAACTACCTTAACGTTTGCACAGCTAGATACGAATGACGGGCAATCTATTGCTCTCGATCATCGGACTTATGTATGCGCACGCGGAGTGGCATCGTACACACGTTGCCACATCGCATTACGTTCCATACGTATATTGTTGCCTATGGCCCGTAGCAGGCTGGACCTATCGGTATATTTTGTAAACATTTTCGCGTCGCGGTACTTCTAAATTTAGAATCTTTTCTCTAGACTGCGCACAAATTTTCGTCGTAATCGGCATTGCACTTGTAATAGGTAGTTGCCAAAAAACACATTCTTGCAATCTGTATTTATAACGATCTGTTGGAGTTTTAACGACGAGTACACACTCGAATCCAAAAACACTATAAGAATGAAACGATGCCGTTTAATGGCAACCTTTGGCCGAATAACACGAATAATAAAGAGTGTTTACAGCGTTGCCTGACTTATTTATACCCACTATAAGGACATTGAATATAATAAAGATTTTTGTTCATATATTACAACTTAACTCACCTAAATCTTCAATTGATCTTAATAATTGTAAAGAGTGAACATTTTCAGGTTCTTTATAAATTATGTTTTTACGGAATATACACTTCCATTCACCGTATTGGTTTTCTTCCACATTAAACAATACAATTCCACAATCTCCATATTCTAAACCTCTTCCAGAATATGCTAAGCTATAAGAATACAAATACAAGAATACGAATTAGAAAAAATAGCCAATGCAAGAAACTTAATCGTGTTTATAACATAAAATAGTAAAAAGTCAGTAATAATTATAAATCAAATTAAAAGTATCAGGGTGAGCACAATAGTGCGTACCCCAGAGATGTAAAATTACCGTAATATATATTTTTGGTAAATTACCGTGGTAAATTACTGCTCTTTTTTTACCAAGATTTATTCTTGCGTAATTTACCATTTTTTGAGTAAATTACCATGGTAATTTACCACACTTTTTTATTGTTTAAATAAAACCCCTACAACAAAAAAAGTCTTATATATTATATTAAAGGAAAAAAAAATAAAGAGTACAATATTAACATATTTTAAAATTAAACAATATTCTGAAAATAGAACTAAACAATGATTTTTCATTATTACCATTATGTAATATGTAATGTTATTTACATAACTATTCCAGATCACTCTCAGTCTCAGTATTGCAATTCGAATCAGAACATTCCAACTCTTCTGTTGGGAGTTCTTTCAGTGCCGGATTTTCTTTCAGTTTGAAATTTAAATTCACATATACCAACTTAGCAGCTCTTTCATTAGTTAATCTATTTCATTTTTTTTTACTGTGTATAATACTAGACATTGAAAAACTTCTCTCCGTCGCACATATTGTTGGTGGGCTGTTCAAAATTTCTATTGCGACTTTACTTAAAGCTGTAGTACAACAAAGTGATTTCCACCATAATACAGAATTCAATTTGCCTGTCTCTAATGCTTGCCATATAAAATCTTTTGAAAACAATTGTTCTTTCGATTTGTAATAACAACCGCAGTCATAATTTCTGCTATATCAGATCCACTTACTAGATGCGTTGATAGTTTGTTAATATATGTCAGTGCTGTGATATATTCCTCATTATTGAGATTTTTGCCTATAAATTTTGGATCTAGTAAATTGGCAGCCAAATGTATAGGTGTTATAGCCATTTCTCTCCGTGATTTTAAATGTGATAGGACAGCATTTAGTTCTGAAACTAGGCATGCAGCAATCAGTTGATCTTTCAGGTCTTGAAAATATTCAACCACATGAGATATGCAAGGTTGAGAGGTTTGTATGTTCTTTAAAATTACGGAGACTGGGTGTAAAATTGTATGTAATGTATCAACTCTTTCCCAAAACAGATCATCTAAAATATTATTTTTTATTCTTTTGTCTAAAGTATTAGCTATAGTTTCTGTTATAACCAATTCTTTTAATTTTTTTTAATTTATCCTTAAGCTTTCTAAACAGAAAATATTAGAGCACCATCTATTTTGGCCAGGTAGTTTAAGAGATTTTAGTGTGTTTGATTTTTGTAATGCTCGCTGTTCATCTTGTATATTTTTAAATGTAGCATTCAAAATATGCGATTTTTTAATAGTTTTTACTATGACTTTACAATCAGTAATTAAACATGCAAATACTTCCAATTTTAAAATATCTTGTGCGAATAAATTCAAAATATGAGCACTACATCCATAACAAGAAAAATAATTAGACGGGTTCATATCACTAATTAATTTCCAAGTTGATTTCATATTGCTAGCGTTATCAGTCACTATGCTTATAACTTTATTAATACATAAGTCGTCAATAACAGAACTAAGTAAAGAACAAAGATATGCAGCATCGTGGCGATTTTCCTTGCAGTCAATTACTTTAAATAAAACTGGTTCTGGACATGTAATTATTATATATATAATAATTCGGTAATATACGGGGTAATTTACCGACTTACATCACTGGCGTACCCTAATAACTATACATGGCATAACGAAAAGTTTGTCACATCCTGGGTCCCAGCAACCAATAAAGCTGTTTTGATGCAGTATTTTTTAAATAATCCTCATATATACAGTATAACTAAAGTCTGTGAGCGTTTTTCACGAAAATGCACTTAGGTATCTTCCATGGTATAAGTGGAATAAGACCTCAAGCTTTAGAACCTCCTAAATCAGTAAATGTTGAAGCTAGAGCATCGCAGATACACTTAGGTATGTCTTGACTATGAATAATTACAAACCCGTAGAAAAGATGTTTCAAAAAAAGTGCACAAATGGATCTTTGCCCCCCACCCTGACTTTTTTTAGGGAAATGGATATTGCTCGATGACGGTATGATTTTCAGAATCTCTGTGGTCGATAGTGTTAGATATATTTTTTCGTATTGACAAAGCATGCGCATAAAGAGATATATGCAATTTCGCAAGATAAAGTTCACCCGAATGAAGAATCCTGGTTATTTTAAATAAATGACTGAAAATTTGTGAAAGCAATCCATTGTCTGCTGGAGATGACACTTTTTTCCTTTTGAAAAATCTACATGACTACATGATCCCGAGTTCAAGCCCATTGAATCGCAAATTTTTTGTTTTCATGTTTTATTATGTAAACTGAGAGAGATTTCGAATTCTAACTTTATTTGGCTCTCCACCTAAGTTTTTGTTAGACAAACAATAATTAATCAGTTGTAATTACCAATTTATTTGAAGCCTGCAAAACCCATAAATTAAAACCAAGAATTGCTATTGGGTTTACCCTTCCCCAACCATGTGTCTGCATGAATCTAAGATAGCTTTGAAACTAGTAACATTTCCTTGTCGAAGTGCAATATATTCCCAAAAAGGATTGTTATGGACTATGATTCGAAATTACAGTCCTTAATAGCTTAGTAGTTAAAGCAATGGTCCAGCAAACCAGAATCTTGTTTAAGGACGAATTTTTTTCTATTAAAAACTTATATGAATAATTAACGTCGTAAAATGTAAAAAGCATATTTAGGTTCAAAGGTTTATTTTTATATAAAGTATGCAGTTGGTTGCACATTGATATTTGACATTTTCAAATATATTATATTACATATTATTTATTAATTTTCGTTAATATTACTTAATATTTTATTTAAAAATATAAATATGAATGACATAGCATATTTAAAAATATAAACATGAATGGCATAGAAACTAATATATTTTGTTGTCAATTGTATAGAATATACGTTGTTCGTGTAGCCTACGTACATATATCATACCTGTCAAATGCACTTAAATTCTTAAAATCAAATGACAGCAATGATATTTATTTCTGTGTTCGAACAACGCCAATATTGAAAAATGAAAAAAAGCGTATCGAAATGAAGCTCATTTCGATACTGTTTTGGGTTTTCGTAATGAGTTCATTTCTAATGCAAAATAGAAAATAGTATATTAAAAAACAAGTTTCATAAGGCACCATTTTGCCGCACGAGACAGTTTAGAAAACGAGCCGCGATAGCGGCGAGTTTTCTAAAGAGCGAGTGCGGCAAAAGGCCTTATGAAACGAGTTTTTTATACTATTTTTTCTATTTTGCATTTTTTACATTAACAAATTGCTTAAATTGGAATTATTTAATTTGAAAGTTCAGTGTTTAATTTTTATGTAAAGCATGAGTTGGTCACATTGATACTTGACATTTTCAAATTTAAATCTTGCTATCCGCGAAGTATATTATATTACATATTATTTATTAATTTTCGTTAACATTACTTGATATTTCATTTAAAAATATAAACATGAGTGACATAGAAACATATATATGTTGTTGTCAATTGTATACAACATACGTTGTTTGTGTAAAATACGGACATATATCATATCTGTCAAATGTACATAAATTTTAAAATCAAATGACAGCAATGCTATTTATTTCTGTATTCGAACAACGCCAACATTGAAAAATGAAAAAAAGCGTATCGAAATGAAGCTCATTTCGATACTGTTTTGGGTTTCATAATGAGTTCATTGCTAATGCAAAATAGAAAAATATCTTATTGCTGTCATTTATTTTAAGAATTTAACTAGATTTGACAGAATGATATACGTAGAAAACAAAATGCCACGCAAACAACGTATATTGAATCCAATTGACAACAAGATATATTAGTTTCTATATCTCTCATGTTTGTAAAAAGCGTTCAAATAAGCTTTGCCTCTAGTAGGCCATTCCTTTAAAAACGTATGATTATTAATAATTTAAATTTGCATTAGTTGTCAATTAGACAGATGCATAGTTGACAAAAATTGCTTTGTAATTTAAAATTGATTTAACATGGTTTTTACTATACAACACAAATCATTCATGCTAGAATCTTATTTTCGAAACAGACGTAAGATTGACGGACAATGGCAGTATTCTCTTCAAGATTGTTTAGACGAATTTAGAAATGAGTTCCCTAACGTCATCTTTGATTATGACAGTTTTCGGCACACAGTGACACATCCCGTTATGGTTTTCATAGAAACAGGGAGTGTTAAACAGAAAGAAGGCGCAGGTCGGGCGAAAAAGCGTACAGAAGAGCTAGTTAATAATGTAAGAGAAATTATAAATAATGCACCAAGAACTTCCGTACGAGCATTATCACAACAAGTGGGTGTGTCAGTTGGCACATGTCATACAATTTTGAAGAAGGACTTACATTTATTTCCATATCACATGACCTGTTATCAAGAAATCAAGGAAATCGACTATCCCAGAAGAATAACGTTTAGTCAGTGGTTCTGAAATAATTTTGATAATGACCTTCTCGACAAAACCTTTTTTTCTGATGAGTCATGGTTTTATCTGAATGGATATGTGAACTCACAAAATATGAGGATGTGGACTAATGAGAAACCACATAATTTTTTTGTTGAAACCGCACTTCATCCGCAGAAAATTGGTGTATGGTGTGCGATTAGTCGAAGGAGAATTATTGGCCCTATTTTTTTTAACGGAACCTTAACAGGAGAAAGATATCGACAAGAAATTATTATGCCATTTATCGAACAGCTTGACGACGAAGAAATAACACAGGGTTACTTTCAACAAGACGGAGCTAGAGCACACACAGCAGGTGAAACAATTAATATTCTGCAACAATTTTTTCAAAATCGGTTGATAAGTTTAAACACTGAACATGAATTTCCACCAAGATCTTGTGACATTACCCCATGTGATTTCTTTTTATGGCCATTCTTAAAGAACTCAATTTATCAAGTACAGATACCTGATCTTGCAGGCCTTCAAATCAGAATTGCTGAAAGAATTAATGGAATTGACAATGCGATACTACAAAACACTTTTTCCTCCATTAGAAGAAGATGTGAGAAATGTTTCGAACAAGGTGGTGGACACTTTGAACAATTTTTATAAAATTTTGCTTGTTTGTTGGAAATAAACATATTTCATTCACTTAAAAATGTTCGTTTTATTATTTTGACATTTGTCATTTCAATCAAATATCTCATCTCATAACCAACAAAATTCCTATTAAAATTAGTAACAAGCTAAGACATAATCATAATTTCCAAGGGCTACTTTGAGGTAAAATTTATTTGAATTCTTTGTATTTTGAAATAAAATATCAAGTAATGTTAATTTAAATGTTGCCAACATTTAAATTTGAAATTGTCAAGTGTCAATGTGTCCAACTGCATACTTTATATAAAAATAAAACTCTCAACTTTCTGATCTCTAAATTAAATAACTTCAATTTATTAATGCAAAAAATGCAAAATAGAAAAAATGGTATTGAAAACTCGTTTCACAAGGCCTTTTGTCACGCTCGTTCTGAACTTCGTGCCACAAAATGGTGCCTTATGAAACTTGTGTTTTAATATACTATTTTAAAACTAATAGTAAAAACTTACTTTTCAGATGAGTAGTCGTTGAATAGATGATAAGTTTGTCCAGTTGGAGTTATAAAATAACAATATCGCATACCAACTCCGCTTGTTTTGCAAGATAACTCAGCACTTGCATCTATCGCAGCGTACACTGTTTCTGTACAAGAAACGTTTTTTCTTACATTTACCTACAAAACAAACGCATCTAGTAGATAATGTGCAGATAATCTAAAAAGATATTTTGTAACAGACACGTTAAGAAAACAAAAAGGATTACTGTATCAAAAATTTGTATAAAGTTTTAATGGAAAAAATATAGTAATTGAATAAAAGTAATACATATACAGACTGTACCGTAAAAAACGCCAACATTCATAATTCCGTAATTTATTGTCCGGTTTTATTTAAACAAAAAGTAAATTTAATAACATCAAAAACACTATAAGATAGCAGTGTTTTATTTGTTTTCAATTGTTTTCATTAATGTCAAACGACAGTCAAGTTTTTTATTTTAAATGGCAACATATATATTTTTGGCTATATTTCGATTGTATTTTTTTTTCCTGAATTCAACGATGTATAACATGTTTATTTTTGATAAACGTTTATTGCAAAAAAAAAACTTTATAAATTTCATCTTTGTCTTCCATTATTTATAAATATTCGAATGTGTCATGAAACATTTGAAATGTAAGTATTATAAATATTATTATAAGAAACAAAACACTTTACAATAAATGTTGAAATTGCCCGCCACCTTGTTTAACACATATCGCACATCTCCTAATAATAAAAAATAAAAAAAAAAACTTTATAAATTTCATCTTTCATTATAGTAGACTTGGCCCAGTCCACTAGCATTATGTCAATGTGCCTTAAGTGTCAGTTTGACTTTATTAAGTTTTCTGTATTATCCTGTTTGAACGTTTTGCCGCAACAAAAAGCGTATGTTCGTTAAAAATGAATAACAATGAATTAACGGACATGTTACAAGTGTTCTTTGAATGTAATAAAAATCGCCTTCAAGCAGTTCATCGGTACAGTGCTCGTTTTCCGGACAGAGAAGTTCCAGGTTCGAAAATATTTCAGAGAATTGAAAAGAATTTAAGAAATTATGGATCATTTACCAAACCAAAAACACAAAAACGGAAATTCTCCCAAGATAAGGAATTAGATGTTCTTCTTGCAGTACAGCAAAATTCACGAACTTCGATTCGCGAAATTGCACATAATATTGGGGTATCAAAAACTACAGTTCATGGTATTTTAAGAAAACACAAACTTAAACCGTACATAGCTCGAAAAGTTCATGCATTAGAACAAAATGATCCTGGCCGAAGAATCCAGTTTTGTCGTTTTTATTTAAATGCATTAGAACAAGACCCGAATTTTTACAGAAGGATAATTTGGTCTGATGAATGCACTTTTACCAACAACGGTATTTTTAATAGAAACATACATCGACAGTGGAGTGCAGACAATCCGAGATTTGTAATTGAAAATAATTTTCAAAGACGTTTCAACGTAAATGTTTGGTGTGGCATTTTAGGTGATCAATTAATTGGGCCATTTTTCATAGATGGTTGCTTAAATCAAGAAAAATACTACACTTTATTACACGAAAATCTCCAAAACTTTTTAGATGAATTACCTTTGGCAAATTTAAATAGAATATTTTTTCAACAAGATGGGGCTCCCGCGCACAACGCCAGAGTAAATACTGATTTGTTGAACACCCAATTTGGAAATAGGTGGATAGGAACATCCGATCCTATCGAGTGGCCTGCGCGTTCACCGGATTTTACGCCCCTCGATTTTTGGTTGTGGGCTTATCTACAAGATCGAGTTTATTTAACAACTCCAGAAAATGTTGACATTTTAAGACAAAGAATTATTAACACTTGTCAAGAAGTACCTGCCGCTTGTCTTTTAAATGCGACCTTTGGAGTAATTAGGAGATGTGCGATATATGTTGAACAAGGTGGCGGGCAATTTCAACATTTATTGTAAAGTGTTTTGTTTCTTATAATAATATTTATAATACTTACATCTCCAATGTTTCATGACACATTCGAATATTTATAAATAATGGAAGACAAAGATGAAATTTATAAAGTTTTTTTTTGCAATAAACGTTTATCAAAAATAAACATGTTATACATCGTTGAATTCAGAAAAAGAAATCCAATCCGAATATAGCCAAAAATATATATGTTGCCATTTAAAATAAAAAACTTGACTGTCGTTTGACATTAATGAAAACAATTGAAAACAAATAAAACACTGCTATCTTATAGTGTTTTTGATGCTATTAAATTTACTTTTTGTTTAAATAAAACCGGACAATAAATAACGAAATTATGAATGTTGGCGTTTTTTACGAGACAGTCTGTATACACGAGGAGCGGTAAATAAGTAATTAAAAATTAACACAAAATATACTGAAACGAACGTTAAATTGGGCAGTTAATTAAATGTGAATTAATATAAAATAATCTCTGTATAGAACAATACAGAGTTACCTTTGAGTTGCGAAGATGGTCGGCAATTAATTATAAGCATTAGATTAAGTAAGATGAAAGTTGACCATGCAATTACAACGTAAATTATTAAACAAGTTAATACCGCGCATTTAATTAGAAAATTTATTTGAAAGAATTTTTATTATTTGTTTATCATTTTTCACAATCAAAAGTCATTAAATTATTATTATTCCGAAAATAATTAACTTGATTAATAAAATTATTATCATATGTAAATCTATTTTATCAACCCGTATTTTTTTTTAATTTGAATTAGTTTACCGCGAAAAGCATTTATTATTAACTCCACTCATATGATATTGATAAACATTCAAAAATATGTAATTACTATTGCATAATTATTAATTTTATTTTTACAATAATGTCAATTAAATATTGGATATAAAATCAATCGATTGGATAATTACGGAAGTTAAAGAACTATATCAAGTAAAATTAAATCGTATGGATGCCAAGGAAAAAAAACAACAGAAAAGTGCGTCGCTTGGGTTGTTGCAATACAAAGCTACGCAAAATTTTATCGTAAAATTAAAATATTATTTAAACATTAAAAATCGTAATTTATTTATCCGAAAATATTCTTAATATAAGAAGTCAGTGTGTATGCATCATCCGAACAATAAATTTATCGAGTATTGTGGAAATATATGGTATAGAACCGCTGAAAGCTGTTAGCGTCACCTTCAATACCCGCTACATGAAACACCTCCAGCTTCCAATTTCAACCTGATATGCATTGTTTCCCGTTTCTTCTAGAACAGCCATATTACTGACAAAGGATTTCACGTAATTACCGATCATTCCCAATATTTTATATTAATATTAATTCAGTAAAACAAAACCTAACAATTTGTACAATTAAACTGGATTTAAAATTAGTTATATTAATAAGTACAACATACCTTGAAACTGAATGGTCTTCTAAAATTAATTAGAATTTTAAACTATCAATCATCTGATAATATCACTTAGTTTTGAAATTTTACTTGCATTTGTTATAACATATGTTTGTTACCGATGCGCACAAATATATAAACCAATTATGTCACGTGATCTACGCATCACTTACAGCTGATTTATATATGTAATTCAATAGAATTGAATATCTCACTAAAATAATCATTAAATTGGATTTAACACAAACTACAATTTATACTTTTATTTATTTTCTATTTTACTAAGTTACTTATGCATATGATATTGATACATTTCACTAAAATTCAGTATTAATGCCCGAGATAGATTGTTGTCACATAGATGAGATTTGATATTTACTTCTTTAATGAATTGAAGGACCGGCTCCTGTGAGAAAGATCTCGTTCTACCGCTAAGTAGCCGAAAAAATACAAATATTATTGTTCATAACATAAAAATATGAACTGGCGCCCAATTGTATTAATATATTATAATTAAAAAAATACTTATTTATAATAAACTTGCCCAGATAATATTGTAAGAGCGACATCTTACATTCTACTACCAAATTAAACTCAATAATAAGGTAGGTAGCATAATACTTTATATTATAATTTATAGAAAATTTAAAACCAATTCTTAATTTGAATTAATCATATTTGATTAATAAATTATAATTCTTATTAACCATCTTTATGCCGAAATTTATCATTTGTTGCCGAACGTGGTAGCTTTTTTGAATATTTATACCATTATCACAATATTACCAGCACATATAATTATTACCATAGTTATTATTATTATATGGTATTAACATTTTTAAAACCTAAAATTTTATATCAATATATATATATATATATATATATTGATGTAGGTCAAGCCTACACCTAAGAATGCCTCAGTCAGCAAAAGATAGAATTTTAAGGTATATATGTAATCTTTAGAATAATTAAAAAATATTGAAACTGAATTCTTCATATGTAATATCAATAAAGTTGATTTCGCGTATTTAATTGTTTCTAATTCATTCTCATATTTGTTTATTTTTATCTTTTCATTTGCATAAGTCATTTTACTCCGATATCTTGTATTTCTAAAGATATTTCAACTTAATTGATTAATAATAAATGACGCCATTTATTTAGGCGACACTGTACTAATTTAAAATAATTACAGCGGGAATTATCCCTACTATAAAACTAGCATTATATACAATTATCAACATTCACACGTCAAACCTGTACTCACTAACATAAACTATATAATTTATATTAAGCATATGTATATTTAAAATGATTAAATTGTCATTTTCATTATAATAAAACGTCGAGATTATAAAAATACATACAGTTGAACGAATCAGAAGTTAGGATTGAGAACAAAAGAAAGTTGGCGTCACTAGAAAATTCTCCATTAAAAAACACCTAGATGTATTTTAAGTGCCTCTCTGCAAATTAAAAGAAAAAGCATTAATAAATCTAAACAAACCATACGTCAAATCTAGTCAAACCTTACCAGTATATCCAGCTCCTGTTTAACGCATTTTGCGAGTCCAGACGGTAACCGGTGTCCAAGAAAACGAAAATTACATTTCACCGGGAAGCCAGCCGTTAGATCGAACAACAAGCGGGGGACGCCATCCGATTGCCGTTCATACCTGTAGCCTGCATTCACGGATCTACTAGCCAAATCCAGAATAATCAAGTCCTGTCCATATCCACATAAGTATTTTTTAATCATCCTACGAATTTTTTGAAAATGATAAATTAATTTATTTAAATCCAAGAAACCAGTATCAAATTAGTTTTAATAATCATAACCTATGTTGCATATTAATATTAATTTAATTAAAACTAAGTCACGAAGAATATAGTTTCCTGTTAAATAATTAAAAGTAGATAATAGAATTATGATTGCGTTTAGCTTTATTCATGTCACATTTATTCTGTTGTGTTGTTTAACCCAGATTTTATTTCATATTTATTTTATCACGTGACATGATACATTTTATATATTCCTAATTTAATTAATTTATTCACTTACCTGTTCTTTCTTTGCAATCACTTCATTAAAGTCTTTAATATTAGTCCTTATCTCGCTCGTTTTATTTCGTAGTTTTGAATACAAAAATACCATTATTAATTGCATTGGCATCAGCTGATTTTGTAAGTGTCCTATTGCAGTCACCGAACCTACCATTTAAAGGGTATGTTTCTATGCCCAACAACAAGAGTCTAAATTGTTCTTCCTAGCCGGACACATAACACAAACTTTCGCCCACCCAAATATACTTATAAGAAGTTATATACCGGAACAGCTGTTTAGGTTAAGTATATGTAGTTATTAACGATTATGTTAATTATGTATCTTTGCATCATACGCAAATAATAGTTTTAACGTTATACAACCCCATCTATGTTTAACACTGGATAGCATATGAAACATAGAGATTTATAATTCTCATTTTAAAAATTTAACCAACCAGTTTATTTAAGCATTAAATTTTGTATTTATATTTCATTAAGCCATTCAGCTTCATATTAATATATATATATATATATATATATATATATATATATATATATATAAGTAGACAAAGAGTCTTTGCCGTTAAAACAAGTATGTAAAATAAAAATTGTTGGGGAATCCGGCAATAAAAACCTTTAGTTAGTCAATTAGAGTCCTTTATTTTTTACCTTATATTTCGCTCTGTAGATTTAGAGCTTCATCAGAGGTCAAAAAGCGAAACTATTTTTTGTGAGAGATATAACATTTTTAAAAAAACAAAACCTATAGAGAAACAAGCAGTCCACGTAATACAAATAAAACTTTATATTAATTAAAAATTGTTACTTTAAAAGCTTATTGTTTTTACATATTAAAACCATTTAAAAAATTATTATTTTTTCAACAAACACATCTAAAAAGAAACACACACATAGTAAAGAACTACTTGTCTTGATGTAAATTACATTTTAACAATTCAAGTGTCGACAAGGTAGTGACTACCTTGTCTAAATCTCTAAAGTCTCTAAATCTACAGAGCGAAATATAAGGTAAAAAATAAAGGACTCTAATTGACTAACTAAAGGTTTTTATTGCCGGATTCCCCAACAATTTTTATATATATATATATATATATATATATAAATATAATAGTTATATATCCCTGCCTTTCCCTGTTTTCTGTTTTTTGCTGATGTGGTCCTCTACTGGGTTGTAGCCTAGCATATGCGCTACAAAACTCTAGGGGGGTCTGCCCGTTGGGCAGTCAGGTGCCATTCCGGCTTTCCAGCAGGAGTGAGGAACCATGCTACGCGGCGCAAACACGGCGCCGCGCAATGCACACACCACTAGGACCGGTCCTGGGCGGCAACCTGGCTAGGCTGCCGTTAACAGCACACACACGTTCGACGTGTGTGCTATGCCCCCGCTTCGGCGGAAAACGTTAAGATGGCACAAGTGTGACCATCGTCGACCGAGGTAGCCACTAAGAGTGTTCCCTTGGTTAGCGATGAGTAACCCCGTACAGGGTGCGCTTCGCTGGTCTGCGCCTTGCCTCGTTGGGGCGGGGGTCAGGCCGTCGAAGTACTGCACGGAATTGTAAAGAAGTTGCCGGGAAAGGGTTGGCGGCCCTACGCAACGGCTGGTTATCCGACCTCTCTAAATTCACGCGACCGTTCACTAAACACACGCACGAGCGCACCGACATACAAAACCCTACACTTACGCTCTCACACAAAACCACACACCCATAGAGAGACGCAAGCTGCCAGCAGCAACCAACACACAAGTTCATACCCAGAAAAAGACACAAATTGCTAGCAGCGAACAACACATATTGTCGTGGATTTTTCCATTCAGAGAGAAAAAGAGGAAGAATTTAATATTGAACAATATTTGAATAATTTGGATGTAAAATGCATTATTGAATTTTATGTATATTTATATTTATTGTGTTTGGATTTATATTTTGACTGGCCCTGTATGTATATTATATTAGATTGATGGGTGCGGCCAGATTTTGTACTATTGAGTTCGATGTAAGAGATTTTCATGATATTTTATTTAGAGATACCAGATCTTGCAAACCAGGTGGTCACAGAGAATAAGAAATTCATTTTTATTCTTCTGTTTTTGAGTAAAGTCGGTTTTTTTTTTGTTTGGTGCTATTATTTTGTGCATTCTAAGTAATTACGATTTTTACGAGTGTTTGTGATCTCGTTATTGATATTTTAATTAAATTATGGTATCTCTCATGTAGTTTTTGTGTTAAAAGTGCTTAGATCGATGTAAGTAATAAAAACACTTAATTTATATAATTGCTACTATGATAATTTGCTTATGTTTGTAATTTTAGTGTATAATTTGCGTTAAATTTTTGACATTTAAATTAGTATATGAATATTAAAGAAAACTGTCATGTTTTTTTGTAATGGAGTTTTTCTTCAAGATAAGATATTCTAGATCGTTTTAAATTCAGGTTGGTTTTTTGTTTATGGGTTTGATTTTGTCATGTTTTATTGCGCATGACTGTAAGGCTGTCACGCGTACTCGATAACTTTGTGGTTGTTGACATTTGATTTATAGGGGTTACAGTTAGAGGTCAAACTTGACAAATTTCTTAATTATTTATTAATTACATGTTTGATCGAGAGTCAAAGGGTGCTTTTCTCTTTGTGCGTGTCATTATCATAAAGAGTCTTTCCTCCTAAGCTACTGTTAATTTGCTTTAGCTCCCTGTACATTCAGTAAAGGGATTTTTTCTTTTTTTTTCTTTTTTTATTAAAATTGTAAACAAACTAGATGCGACTTTTATTAATGCTTATTGTTTTACTTTAAATTTTAAACTTGGCCCACATCCGTGAGGATCGACCCTGGAGATATTGAGCTCAAGGAAAACTACGAGACTGAACAGCCGGAAGTTTAAGTTGTAGTGTGAACCCAATTAAAATTCATAATTAAAGCACATTCCACTGCAATATGTTCACACCTTGCTATCTATTTTTTGGAATCTAAGGCATGATTTATTATTATTACTGGAATATATCTTTGAATAATTTAAACCATAGCAACTTAATTACTTGACATTTATATTCTGTCATTTATATTTTGTATTCTCTTGATAAAGGCGATACTGCCGAAGCATGTAGAGTTTTTTAAATACATATATTTTGAAGTAATATACAGACCTTTAATCGCCTACAGATTAGGTTCACCATATCATACCAAGGTCACGAAGTTATTATATATATATATATATATATATATATATATATACATATATATTAAAGACAGAGGAGAACGAGTCAGTCTTGCAAATCTGATCTTATCAATATTATACAAGTGAACATCGTAACTTGTAATGTTATTGTTATGTATTTATTAAACGTTATTATATATTGTTCTCGAGTGTGTTATTTATTCCACCAATGAACCGGCTTCTAATGAGTCCGCCTCGGAAACGAAGCTATAACAAGGACCAGGTGACATCACATGATTCTACCAGCCACTTCTGACATCAAATATTGCTTATGTAAAGGGTATGCTAGGGCATCAAGTGAAATACTTTTTCTATTGTTAATGATGACAATTTAAGTGTCGAAATACGTATGAATGACTTAAAATAATCTTTGCTGTACAAGTACAGAACGCAATTTTACCTGAACTTTTACTATCTGGGCTTGCACTTCCTGCCTTTTAATGAAAAAACATGACCATGTTCCATTGTGTTCTGTTGATGCGCTATCTACACTATGTGAACATTCTCCAAGATACACTCTAGACTGTATATCAGGGTCGATCCTCTCACCATTCGGAGAAATAATATAGCAATTTATCGCTGAATAAGGCACCTTACACATAACTTTTAAATTAGTAAATTCGTCGATGTCAACAGATAAAGGCTCTTCACTTTGAAGATCTGTCCAAACAAAATAAACCAACTACAAAAAGGAATTTGTATATATGACATTTTACACGTACCTGTTATGTTCCCTACAATTAACACACTGCCCCTATCATTCATAATGCATCTCCAAATACCATGTTCGTGTTCTAGTAACGGCTTCGGTATCTGAAAGTACAGAAAGGTAGAAAAATATTTGCGTAGATTCATTTTAAAACGATACTTCAATATTACACGTTCTATTGGCAAAATTTGTATGAATGCTAGTATATCTTTCCGTAGCCAAACCTTCTCTAATAAGGTATTCTGTACCAGTTGGATCAACCATTCTACAAACAATGGGAATTGCTAAGGATGTAATTTTGCAACCAACTTTATAATATTCATCAGTTTCTTCGACCCAACCTTCATTCATTGGTGGCTCTGCAGAAATTTAAAATAATTTTTATACAGAATATAATTGGATCAAGTAACCTTTGACAGAAAACAATTTACAAAGTTTAAATTGGGGAAAAAATAATGGAGATTATATTTGAGCCAAAAAAAAGTTTTTCAAGTAGACTATGAACGAGAAAGGTAACTATATCAGTCATGTCGGAGTATAATTCATACCTAGTTTGTGAAATGTAATCTGTCATTCATTGGTTAAATTGACAATCTGCGAATATCTTCCATTATTCTTACAAATTTATCATTAGACAATGACTTATGTACATATTTAATGAGCAGCAAAGGAGATATGTGGTTGAGATTTATTTAAGAAACGCCAAAAAAATTGATGTTCAATGGACTTACTCTCTGAGAGATACCTACGAATATTTTTTAAACGAATTCGTAAATGACAATTTCTGTATTTCCATTCGTCGTTTTGTGAATTTATTAAGAGAAACAGGAAGTGTGAATCGTAAAATTGGAAGTGGTGGACCAATGGTCAGAAATGAAATTGCTGTCGAAGCGTTAGCTAAGGCAAGTAGCCGAAAAACGTCCACAAACTTCTGAACGACATTTACAGCAAGAATTAAATCTTTCTTACGGTACCTGTCGAAATATCCTTAAAAATGATCTAGATATGCATCCTTACCGTATACAAGTAACATTACAAGTGTTCATTTCAAAAGTCAATCTAGGTTACTTTGAAATTTTGATAGAATAAAACGCAAATATATTAATATCTGTTTGTTGTTCAGTAAACGTAAATCCAAATGACATTTGATAATGTCAATCACAAATATCAATTAGTGCATAAAATAATCGTGCGTCGATTCTGGTTTAAACAAATTGCTTCTCAGTTTTAAAATAGCTTTCACTTTAGAACATAAAATTTTTTTAGTCCAGGCTTATTTTCGAAGTGGTAATAAAATTTATGTTATGGGTTTAATCAGTTGAAGATTGCATGGTAGATTTCAAGTGGAGTTTCCACATTTTGTAATAGATTATATACAATTTAAGAATACTTTGGATAAAACTTTCAAACTTTTTTCTGAAACTGGTAGTCTCTTAAGAAAATCAGGCAGCGGAGCAGTTAAGAAACGTACACCTCAAGTTGTCAATCGTGTTGAAGAAATAATGTAAAATGAACCCCAAACATCTGTTCGACATTTGAGTCAACAAATAAACCTTTCTGTTGGTACAACTCACAAGTTATTAAAAAAAGATATGCAACTTTATCCATACCGTGTCACAGCAGTACAAGAATTGTTAGAAATTGATTACCCACGTAGACTACAGTTTTGTAATTGGTTTGTAAATATGAACAATAATGGAGAACTTTCGCAAAGAGTCATCTTTACTGATGAAGCATGGTTTTATAAAACGGGATACCTAAATTCACAAAATACAAGAATTTGGAGTAGTGAAAATCCACATGTAATTAATCAAGAATCGCTACATCCAGAGAAAATTGGTGTTTGGGCAGCGATAAGCCAAAGGCTAATCATTGGACCAATATTTTTTCAGGGAACGTTAACTGCTCAAAGGTACCGTACGGAAATTTTACAACCATTTGTCAATCAGTTGCATGATGATGAACTTCAAAATGCATATTTCCAACAAGACGGAGCACCTTGTCACTGTACTGCAGAGTCTTTGGATTATTTATGAGAATTTTTTGATGAGCGTATAATTAGTCGAAATACTGAAATTGCCTGGCCTGCACGTTCATGCGATTTAACACCTTGCGACTTCCTTTTGTGGCCTTATCTAAAAAATAACATATTTCGAACACCTATATTGAATTTGAATGATATGCTATAGAGAATCGAACAGAAATGCATGGAAATTAATAACAATCCAGTAATGTTGCAGAATATCATCAGAAATTTTGAACGGAGGATTTTAAAGTGCATTGATCTTGAAGGGCAACATTTTCAACATTTGTTATAGTTTTCAATAAATACCTATTATTTGTTATTTATTTGTATGTATGAAACTGTCAAAATATACGACTTCGTAGGTTAAGTAGTAAATTTTAATTTACGACGTACTTCAAAATGTTCTCAGTAAATCACATGCTACTAGATTGATTTTTCAAATGAACACTTGTTATGAGATACTTCCTGTTGATAGGCCACGAAGACAAGAATTTCGAGTTTGCAAAGTATCTGGTTGAGATTTTTATTTGAAAAAAAAACATTGGATCCTTTAGAGGACCTAAAAAAGAACAACTCTGCTTTATAAACTTATGCGGGCAAACGTACTGCAAAGCTACAAAAAAATTAAAACAATTAAATAACCGAACTTTTTGTATACGTTCAACACAAGCACCAACTATCCAAATTCCGAAAGTTCCTGTTATTTAAATGCACGCATTTGCACCCAACACCAACAAACACTACCCCAATCAACCCAACCCCAACCAATCCATTAGTGCATATAAATAACAGGAACGAAATTTGGTTAGTTGTGCCTGTGTTAAACGTATACAAAAAGATAGGTTACTTAATTGTTTTTATTTTTTTGTAGCTTTGCAGTACGTTTGCCCTCGTAAGTTTATGAGCAAAGTTGTTCCGTTTTAGGTTCTTTAAAGGTTCCAATATTTTTTTTTTCCAAATAAAAATCTCAAGCATATTCTTGACATTAACCAAGAATTTTGCCAGCGATTTATTGAACAATTTAATAACAACGATTAAGCATTGTCGAAAATTATGTTCACAGACTATATACTACCAATGCAAACGTTGCTTTTATGCAGGAATTTTTTGGAGAACGCATCACAGAAACTATCTGGCCACCACGATCTTTTGACTTAATACCATATGATTTCTTTTTATGGCCACATTTAAAGAATTCGATTTTTGAAACACCCGTTGTTGATCTTACCGATTTAAAACAAAACATCACTAACAAGATTGAAGAAATCAATAATACACCAGAAATTCTTCAAAACGTTCTTAGTTCGCTTAAAAAAAGAATTACTCTTTGTAGAGATGTGGAAGGTGGCCCTGTTTTTATATTATTTTACCTTTTATTTTTTCATTTTATACACAATAATCAAACATATTTAGCTTTAAAAATGTTTATTATTTATTTTATTATGAGAAATATTACATGATATTATAATTAAATTGAAAAATATATTTTTGAAATAGATTATTTAGTTTGAACTATCATTAAATTAAACAAAGCGGTACGTAGTTCTAATTGTAAGTCGAATCAAATTAAGACACAAGTGATTTTATTCAAGACTTACTCTGAAAAACTTTTTTTGGCTCATATGTTAGTATGCAATTCCTAGAAAGGATAATAAATCGAATTACATATCGATAATAAAGTTTTATTGAGCATGAATTAAAAAAAAAACAAATGATAAATTAGCATCTCACCTTCATCAATAAGTTCTACAATATACTCTAAAGTATCCATTGATTGGGGAGTGCCGCTGATGCAGCGCCAACTACCAAGGTCCGACATAGTAACTGTATTTATTAAAAAATTGCATCGAACGGATTCCATCACGAACTCGCTTTTAGGATTATAAAGCTGACAGAAGTCTTGTGATTGAGTGATTGGTTTTCCGCACTCAATCGGTATAGTTGAACCAACGGTTACTTTTTTAATAGTATGCATTTTACCTAAATCTGTAATTATATTGTATTGTAAATATTAATTGTTTCGATTCACACACGCTCCTAAAGAAGATGCCAGCGAGTGTACTGAAACGTCGAGAAGTTAATGATTGATCTCAGAAAGGAATCTCTACAACGTGAAAGAAACTCTAAAACCAGGATTTCTCATATATATATATATATATATATATATATATATATATATATACAGGGTGAGTTGTGAGGATCGCACAAAACTACGGGAGTGTATTATACTCTTAAAAATATTTAAAAGAAACCAATATCTAGTTAACCGATCTTCATTTCTTTTCAAGATGTAACATAATAACAATATTTACAAACTTAACATGTTTTAATCTTATTGTTACAGTTATTATAATAAATTTTCGAAAATTTGACCACTGGCCTCTAAACATTTAATTGATCGTTCAAGAAGGGCGACCGTTGCTGCTCTGATTGCTTCAGGTCTTTCTTTGATATCGGCTGCGGTATTTATAATACGGTGGATTAACTCATCTCTACTGTCGATATACAAAAAAGGGATATTTATCAATACGTTGCACGTATTACGCAGTTGTTATATAATGAAACAGATATGCAAAATACATATCCGTAACTGTAAACATGGACAAACACCTCGTATTTTTAGCATTTACTTCTGTTCAATACATATGTTTCAGCCATCTAGGCCTCATCGGTTGAACTAGTGAAGCAATGTATATATACAAATTAATACAGATACAGATCCGTTGTTTAACAGATCTGTATTAATTTGTATATATACATTGCTTCACTAGTTCAACCGATGAGGCCTAGATGGCTGAAACATATGTATTGAACAGAAGTAAATGCTAAAAATACGAGGTGTTTGTCCATGTTTACAGTTACGGATATGTATTTTGCATATCTGTTTCATTATATATCTACTGTCGACCTTCACTTTGCACACCTCATTTTTAAGCCAACCCCATAAACAATAGTCTAACGGTGTTAGGTCTGTAGATCTTGGAGGCCAATTAATAGGACCACCGCGACCAATACAGACCCCTGGAAATCTCGACCTTCACTTTGCACACTTCATTTTTAAGCCAACCCCATAAACAATAGTCTAACAGTGTTAGGTCTGTAGATCTTGGAGGCCAATTAATAGGACCACCGCGACCAATCCAGACCCCTGAAAATCTTTCGTCCAAATACTGCCTAATATAATGAACGAAATTTGCTGGTGCTCCATCGCGCTGAAAATACATTCCCATTCTGATATTTAGTGGAACATTCTCTGATAGTGTTGGTAATTCATTTTGCAGAATATTCGAGTAGTTCCTGTCAAGCGATTCTCAAAAATGTATGAGCCAATCAAATAACTATCGACCATTCCACACAATACCGAAACCGAATTTACCGAAAACTTGCCCTGAAAATTATTTTCGATAATTGCATGGGGATTGTCCTCTGTCCATACATGTATGTGTGATACAACTCGATGGTTATTGTTTATCCGGAATTCAATAAACTGAAAAATACAAATCACTTTCACAATTAACTGTCATTGACATATATTAGAATAAACAAATTATTAAAATCAATTGCCTTGAAAGGATTGATTCAGTTAGCCAGTACGTCATCTGTAATAAAAAACAGTAAATAACTTTTTATGAAGAACTACACTGACATTATCTTTTGATATGGGTAGTCAATACAAGAATATTTTTATATTATTTAAGACAAATTCAATAAAACATGTTAGGTTTGTAAATATTGTTATGATGCTACAACTTGAAAACAAATGAAGATCGGTAACAAGATATGGGTTTCTTTTAAATATTTTTATGTGTACAATACACTCCCGGAGTTTGGCGCGATCCTCACAACTCACCCTATATATATATATATATATATATATATATATATATTTAGTGGAACATCCTCTGATAGTGTTGGTAATTCATTTTGCAGAATATTCGAGTAGTTCCTGTCAAGCGATTCTCAAAAATGTATTTAATGAATTTATTTGATTCTATATATATATATATATATATATATATATATATATATATATATACCGATAGGATCAGCTCTCAACGGGCCATACCCAGCAATAAGTGGCAACAGCGAATCCCCTCTACGCGCAGTAGCTTACATTACCATACATTGCAGAGTTATGAATTTAGTAAGACTTAAACCGCGCAAGGATATAGTCGTTTGCATATTCGTTCTGTATACGTAATTTGCACATTTGTTTCAGATATAATAAGGTCGTTATATCTCCAAGTTATTATTATTGTATTCTTAGCTGCTACGGAAAAGTAATTTTAAGTAATCAAAAAACAATAACGTTTTCTAAAAGATAAAAGTAAAAAAATCAATAATTCTGCAAAATAAATTTAAATTCTAAGAAAGTCACTAAATATAGGATTCGAAAATACCGCCCTCTCTCCCCAAACAATAGCCGAGCCTATTGTAAAACTCCCGCCTCACTCCCTCGAGATTTCTAGGGGTTATTGTCTCGAAAATTCTAAACAGTTTAACTTGCAACTGTTGCAACCTTTAACGTTTGCACAGCTAGATACGAATGACGGGCAATCTATTGCTCTCGATCATCGGACTTATGTATGCGCACGCGGAGTGGCATCGTACATACGTTGCCACATCGCATTACGTTCCATACGTATATTGTTGCGTATGGCCCGTAGCGGGCTGGACCTATGTGTATATATATATATATATATATATATATATATATAGATCATTTCTTAGCCGTTCATTTAATATATAATTTGATAAATTCTTGGAATTTTCGGCTTGTATATTAAATATTTTCAAATTAGTATGTTATTTTGCGAAGTAAATGTGAATGTAAACATTGTTGTCTATAAATTACAACGCAAATTTTACGAAATTTTATTTGATAAATTTTCGTCCACGTTCACTCATTTATTAGGTGCTGTTCGTCCTCTTCAGATGGCAAATATTCATCATCGCTGCTGGATAACTTGACACTTGCTTCTTCTTGTTCTATAACATCATATTGATACTGGCAAGGCATCCTGGATGAGTAACAGAGGGCAGACTAACATAACTAATATTTTTCTTATTTTTGTTGGAAATCTCGAAAGTTTTCGTGTAGCAAAAGTAGCAATCAGTCGAATATTACGTTTGTTCACGTCAAATCATAGGTCTTGCAAATGGCACAGCACTTTTCTTACCATTTGACCAGCTCCTCAGAATAACAGTACAGCGTACGCAGCAAATGCTGGGAGCACATGGCTTGTCTTCATGTTCAATAGTTAAACCAAAATAGTGAAAATATAACTTTTGTATTAATGGCGTAATATTCCGTTTATGCTAGTGGGTAGTGTATTAGTATTATTATAATAGTTGAAATAAGAAATCTCTTTTAATAATTGCATATTTGTCAAACATACTTTTTTTTTATTGTCGCTCATGATTTTGTAATTTATAGAATTAGAAAGTGCCTTTTGTTAATAATATTGTTAGTATAAGACGTACCATAACGGAAAATTGTGAAAGCTTCCTCAAAAACATTCGTCTTCTTTTCTACGGATAGTTTCCATACTGTAGGATCGCCTATTTGAAATTTTAGCAATTTAAAGCCGCAATAACCCGAACCTAGACTATATATTCTGCTAGTCACATTAGTTTCATCCTAAAATAAATATACTATTTTGAATTATAAAAATATTAGTGCACACATTAAGATGTGACAATAATAAACCACGCTGACATAATTTCTATATACTGAATGATAATTCATACCACATACATACCACTAAAATTTCGTCACTATTTGGAAAATTGTACAACAATTTAAGCACTTACACTACTATATGATTTAAAGTTTTAAATGTACCTACTTTTTAGTAGGAGGTACAAAGGTCTTTTAATTCAGCCTCGAGTGTCAATAGGTACTAGAGTCCGTGCAAAATCGGAAGACACAAGCCTGATGTGCTATTGTCGAAACCTATCAAATATTCGGATCTTACTTTTATTCATGAACGGAAAACGAACGAATGCATAAAGTTGTCTAGATTTTGGGTGTCAAATCTTTCATACCATAACAGGTTTGTTCCAACTCGTCAATAAAACCGAACAGTGTCGGTCGAATACCTGCGCACTGAAGAAAACACGAAGAAATATTCACATTGCGCATGTACCGGACCGTCACTGTACAGTTTTCTTAGAGAATTAGAACAAACCTAATAGAGGTTCGAGTCACTAATTCACATCGTTGACACATCTTTACGCCCTACTGAACATTCATTGCAAATTGCTGACCGTCAAATTTTCGTACAGCCTGCCACCCAAGTTACTTCACTAGTACAGATTATGAACCAAGACGTTATAGAAATTCGTCGAGCATTGTAAAAGGTGGCCAAATTTGAGGTTAGGAAGTAAATTGGCTTAAAAACTCATTTTTTTGACAAATTCAGTTTTATTGATACCAATGTAAAGTAGAAATATTGGAATTAATAATGGAATATGATGTCGGGCAAATGTCCACCTCTAGCACGTCGGCAGACGTCCGCTCTTTTCACAAAATTTTGAACCACATTTTGCAACAAAGCTTCGCTTATCTCGGCAATGCAGAACCGAATTTCATCTTTCAGAGCGTCAGTTGTTTGTGGTTTGTTCACGTAAACCCGGTCTTTCAAATGACCCCAGAGAAAATAATCAAGCGGCGTTAAATCACAAGAACGAGGCGGCCAATTGACATCGCCAAATCGAGAAATTACGCGACCGGGAAATTTCTCATGCAATAACTGAAATGTTTGGCCGGCTTTGCGGCTTGTGGCGCCGTCTTGCTGAAACCAAAGGTCATTGATGTCAACATTAGCCAATTGTGGCCACAAAAAATCGGTTATCATGGTTTGGTAGCGCAGAGAATTCACACTGACGGCGTTTCCTTGCTCATTCTCGAAAAAATACGGGCGGATGATGCCGCCTGACCACAAACCGCACCATACGGTTACTTTCCTTGAATGTAATGGTTTATCGAGGACTGTTTGTGGATTTTGTGAGCCCCATATGCGGCAATTTTGTTTGTTTACATAACCGCCTAATTGAAAATGGGCCTCATCACTAAAGATGATTTTGTTGAAAAATGCGTTGCTTTCGTTCAGTTTTTCAAACAGCCAATTCACAAACGTTCGACGCAAACAATGGTCGGCCGGCTTTAATTCTTGAACGAGTTGAACTTTATAAGCGTGAAGATGAAGATCAAAATGTTACGCAAAGTGCCTCTGGTGATGCCCAATTGTTGCGAACGTCGACGAGTTGATGTTCCAGGCTAATTCTCAACACTTTGCTGTACAGCGGCTATGTTTACATCACTACGGCCACTGCGAGCGTATTGTTTTGGTCTATTGTCAGCAACAGTACCGTGAGCCTCGAATTTAGCGATTAAATTACGCTCAGCGGTCTCAGAAGGAGCCTGATTACGAGGAAAAGCTGCTCGAATTTTACGAAGTGATACAGTAAAATTTTCACCATTTTGATAGTAAATTTTCACAATTAAAATTCTTTGTTCAAGAGTGTAGCTTTCCATGGTTAAAATTTCCCAACTTTTTACTAAATAAATGTCAAAGGATGACAGCACAATTCTTGAAATTTCATCATTTGACAGCCAAATTAATTCCTTACCTCAAATTTGCCCACCCGTTATTTTCAACTAGTATTAGTGAAGTTACGAAAATATGTTTTTGAGTATACTTCGTATACATTTGATTAGTTTGAAAATTTTAATTACGATGGATATTTTTTAAATAAGGTCTGTTTGTGAATGATAGTGAGAATTACGCGCGATCACCGCAATGCGCATGCGCGTCCTGTTTCCAAGTTGAAGAAAAATTTTATGAACAGAAAGAAGGCACAACAATGTGTAATTGCCTATCTGCTTTCATAGCTAATTTATTCAAAGTCAATTTGAAGTAGAATTTAAAAATAACACTAAATATTGTCCAAGAGTCTGGATCAGGTACGTAGATGACATTTTCGTGATTTGATACACAGAAATGTGAATTGGACATGTCGTTAAACAGTTAAATTTGAAATTTCCGACTATTAAAGTCACGATGGAAAAGGAAAGCAATGATAGGATATCATTTTTAGATACATTAGTAATTAGAAATAAGCATAAAATAGAAATCGATATTTTCCGGAAAGAAACCAATGTCAATAGATTCAAATCATACCGTAAAACGAGGTGACTTGGGACATATAGGCTGATTTCCAATATTTTATAGAACTGCCATCTATTTGTGTAAGGCAGACCTAAATAAAAATACAGATAAGCTTAAAGTAGGTCTCCGCATCACAGTAGAGGTGTTCACTCGACTGTAAGTATACAAGTATTGCAAATAAAAATAGGTTTGGCTGCACGTGTTTTTGTCCGTTTTTATAAAGACTGTGTATAACTCCATACAACTTGTTTGAAATATTACATGGTAAGTTCCTATTTAATTTACTATAAAATCGGCATGTTTTCTAGAGATACACATTGTTGTATTTCGCTTTTTTCCTAATCTTAACCTATTTTTTTTATATATTTCATAAGACTACATTTTGAAGGTGACTTGGGACAAGTAAGAAACGATGCCAAATAAGTATATTAGACCCCGAAATGCTCGCAAATATGCTGCTTTTCTGCAGGAGAACTTAGAAAAAGCCATCGCAGATGTTGCAGATGGAAAGCTGAGCATACGCGCAGCGGCAGAAATATATTCCGTGTCAAAATCTACAATGCACAGAAAATATCATGGTGAAAATAGTAGGAAGTATGGGGGCAAACAGTATTTTCCGCAAAAGACGAAATGCACATAGCAAACGGCCTCTTACTAGCTGCTGAATGGGGTTTCCCTTTCACACATATGGACTTGCGACATATTCTGAAACGATTTCTAGATCGAAAAGGTGTGAATATAAAAATTTTTAATAATAATTTTCCTGGTCGTTTATGGCTAAAGAGCTTTCTTAATCGACACAAGGGACTGTTATCTAATCGTTTGTCAGAAAATATAAAAAGAGCTCGTGCCATGGCATCTGCTGAAACCATTAATTCATATTTCAATAATATGGAGGTCACATTAGCAAACGTGCCTCCAGAAAACATCATTAACTTTGATGAAACCAATATGTCCGATGACCCTGGACAACAAACTGTCATAGTCAGAAAGTGGGCAAAGCATTCAGAAATAATTATTGATGCAACTAAGAGTAGTACATCAGTCATATTTTCTATTGCTGGCGATGGAACATTATTACCTTTACACATTGTCTACAAATCAAAACATGTTCACGAAGCATGGAATGATAATGGGCCAGAGGGGGCCATATATGATAGCAGTAAAAGTGGATGGTTTGATGGATTTCTATTTGAAAGATGGTTCACAAAGGTTGCTTTAGAGTATTTACGAGGACGTTATGGTGAAAAGATTATAATTGGTGACAACCTTGCCAGCCACCTATCAATTTCGGTCATTGAGCAATGTGAGAAAAATAATATAAGGTTTGTGTTGTTGCCTCTCAACAGCACCCACCTCACGCAGCCACTTGACGTTGCCTATTTTCGTCCCCTGAAGCAGGCGTGGCGAAGGAATTTGTTAGACTGGAAAAAAGAAGCCGCGGCACATTGCCTAAATCATTGTTTCCTGCTTTATTGAATAAAACATTGAACAGCTTAACAAATTCAAAAATGAATGCAATCTCTGGGTTTAGGGCATGTGGCATCATACCTTTAGATAGAAACCAAATCCTCATACGAATGCCAGATTTAAAGACAGAAGATTATAAAGAAGTGTGATCTACTACATTTGAAGAGACCCTACAAGTAGCACGAGAAGCTCAACCAGTAAGAACACGACGAAATACAAAAAATAATGTCCCTGCAGGTCGACCCATTACAACAAAAGGTCTCGCTGATGAGGCCGAGGAACCTATGAATGTTGATGATCTTCAAAGTCAAGAGCTACTGTTTGTATCTGATAAGGAAAATGTTGAGGAATCAAATGAAATTGAGTCTGAAACAAAATTAATTGAACAAGTCACAAATCCCTATCCACAAGTCGTCCTATTAAATAGTTTTTTGTTGTGACCTTTGTTTACAATAAAAACACTAAAAAAGAAAAGATAAAAAATTTCGTGGTAAAAGTGTTGGATTTTAAGGACGACGAAAAGTATGAAGTATCGTGTATGCGATATAGTGACCTGTATCACTGTTATGTATTTCCTAATGTAGAGGATATTACAGTAATACGAAAACAGCAAATCCAAGAAGTTTTACCTGAACCTACAATTAAAAGGGGCAGATACACATTTTGTTCCATTGGAAAGTTCCTGGACTGAATTATATATTTTTTTCATCGACTTACGAATTTTTTTTGTTTTATTTTTCTCCTTGGAATATGTTTATGTTAGTACATCTATTAATGTTAGAATTTGTTAAGTCATGCCAAACAATTATTTTTAGATTATAACAAGCTTCAATTTAAGATTTATATGATACATTGTTGTTTTTGTATTACTTTTGTAAAAAAAAATAAAACTGCGTTTTTCTTTAACTTTGGAGGTGTCCGAAGCCACCTCTACCGTTTATACATGTCGAACTATTAAGAATCACGTGGAATTGAATTTAATCTAAAGTGTCCCAAGTCAAATTCCTCGAGGTGACTTGGGACACCAACTCTGTTTTTAAAAATGTTGGAACCTTGGCAAGATTTTGTATTGCACTTTTGAAGGAGCCTTTATTTCGATGTCCTTCATATATATTCTTAAAGGCAAGTTGTAGTGTTTTTCGCACAGAAAATTATTGCAAAGAATGTCATGAAAAGTGTCCCAAATCACCTCGTTTTACGGTAGTTTTCAACATAAGACCGCTTCTTTTAATTTCTTAGTCAATCGGTAACTAAACTTTCCGTTAATAGAGATACGAAATTGAACTAGAATTCATTCATAGAAATAATTAATAAATTAATTAGAAAAACGAACTTAAAAAAGACAATCCCCGAATCCACAAGTTTGATATCTCAACGTAACCAGGAGAAAAATTACATGTGTTTACCATACCATCCAATCACGAAAAGCATTAATAGAGTTGTTAAAGAACAAGGTTGCTTTTCGGTCCGAAAACGCCATCAAAAGTCTCCTAGGTAATACCAAAGATAAAGTTAATTTTAATTTGAAATCAGGTATACAACGTGTCCACTTAAGTATGAGACAAATGAGAAATATTTTTATTTTTGATTTCACAGAAAACTTTATAGAAAAGAAAAGTTCGTGCATCCTAAGAAACTTGATATTTTGTATTCAGGGTTGCGTTGTATTACTTGGTTAGAGGAAAAATTAAAAAACATTGAAGTTGCCGTAAGAGTACGCTACACTTATTTTTAAAGATATCAAAAATATTCATATAAAAATGTTGTTTCAAATTTCGAAATATGCTCAAATACGAATTGTTATTTAAAATTTCGAAAAAATAAAAATTAAATTATCGAGCAATAATAATAGCAAATACGCAATAGTTTTTAACATCCATCTATGTGACAGTAGTTCTATGGTTGTTATTTGTATTGTTACTTTAATAATAGATTTTATGTAATTGCACGTGAAATCATTTACATTCGATATCAATTTTTTATCGCTGAAATGCAATAGAATGAAACAAAAATCATTTGCATATAACTTTATGAAAATACATTTTTATATTACAAAATAAATATGAAATTAACAAAAACAACAAATTCAGAAATACAAAAAAAAAAGCTATTCAAAATGATGCCCCTCTCGTTGAATGCATATGTTTGTACGCCTGTTGAAATCCTCGCATGCATGTTGTAACACAATAGGATTATTTCTTAAGAACAGTACCGCATCTCCTATTTTGTTTTTCAATTCTTCTAAATTCTGAAACGGCCTTTCTGAATATACTTTATTCTTTAGCCATCCCCAGATAAAGTAATCCATGGGGTTTAAGTCGGGCGAGCGCGCTGGCCATGGAAAAGGTCCATTTCGTCCCATCCATCTTTCTCCAAATTTTTCATTTAAATAGTCTACAACTATTCGTGCACTATGTGCAGGTGCTCCTTCATGCATAAACCAAAGGGTTCTTATAATATTTAGTGGCAATTCGTCTAATTCGTTATCGAGGTATGTTTGTAGAAATTCCAAATATCGTTGTGAATTTAATGACGATTGATAAAAATACGGACCAAAAATTTTTCTGTTTAAAATTCCACACCAAACGTTTACCTTTTGCGAATATTGATTCTTGCAGGGAATTCTAAAATGTGGGTTGTCAGACGACCACCAACGACAATTTTGTGCACACACAACACCATTAGTAGTAAAGGTTGCCTCATCAGTAACAAAATGCTTTTGAAAAACGTTTTCTGCGTTTCTAATGTACCTTGAATATCCAAAGAAAATTCAAATCTATTGTTGTAGTCCCGTTCCTGCAAAGTTTGAATATATCTTGGCTTATAGGGATGATATCTATTGTTAACCAAAATGTTGCTTACTGATGATTTTTTAATATCCAAATTGCTTGCAATTTTTCTGACAGAAATTTTGGGATTTTCAATTACACTTTGCATAACACGTAAAGAATTTTCGAAATGTCTCACTTGCTTTTCCCTACTTTTTTTGTAAAGTATTTCTAAACTACCAGTTGCTTTAAACTGATTTAAAATTCTTGAGACGCTTTGGAAACTAATAAATTTGTTGGGATGTCTTTCATTAAAAATATCAGCTGCGTCTCTACATGTTTTGTAGTTATCTCCGCAAATAAGAATTAATTCAGCTAGCTCTTGCATAGTTAACCGTTCAGCCATAGTTGGTAGGTAATAAGTTGTAATAACTTAATGAATTATTGTCTTAAAATTACTTAATTATTAAAGTGACAGCGGATCTGACAATCACATAAAATTTATTACTAAAGTGACAATACAAATGACAACCATAGAACTACTGTCACATAGATGGATGTTAAAAACTATTGCGTATTTGCTATTATTATTGCTCGATAATTTTATTTTTATTTTTTCGAAATTTTAAATAACAATTCGTATTTGAGAATATTTTGAAATTTGAAACAACATTTTTAAATGAATATTTTTGATATCTTTAAAAATAAGTGTAGCGTACTCTTACGGCAACTTCAATGTTTTTTAATTTTTCCTCTAACCAAGTAATACAACGCAACCCTGAATACAAAATATCAAGTTTCTTAGAATGCACGAACTTTTCTTTTCTATAAAGTTTTCTGTGAAATCAAAAATAAAAATATTTCCCATTTGTCTCATACTTAAGTGGACACGTTGTATATGAAATGAATTGCGACGATTGAAACTTGAAATATATAAGCCAAACGAAACGCTAAATAATAACCCGTTTTAAAGAGCACATATCAAATTTAATAAACCGGAAAAATCGAACGTCGCTAACCATGCATTGACCACGGACCACAACAAAATCTACTACAAATAGGTGTATATTGTATAAAAGTTTTACCTCAAACTTAGAACATAAAGAAGTATTTTTCGATTGAAGGTCCAGACTTATACATATATCTTTTCCATATGCTGTAGACGTTAGGTTACAAGATAAAATTTCATTTGCATTTGTTACATACTGAACGAAACTTCCACCTTCTGTTATGTGAACCTCCTTTTTGAAGACGCCAGCGCTACCTATGAAAAACGATACATATACAGATTATAACAAATATGTAGAAATTATTAATTTTCTTCATCAGATGTTCTATCATAATTTATCCTAACCAAGCAGTATTAATTTTGCGATAAATTTGTCAATTAAAAATTTATTATCTTAGAGTCCTAACAATGAGATTCTATGAAACAATATTTCTGCTTCAAATGCAAATCAACTCTAGCAATTTGTTAGTCTTCACACTTAAGGATCAAATGCTACAGAATATGGATTAAATAGTTATATTTTCTGAAGAATTTGTTTCTGAAGAAGATATTTTGGTAAATTATGAAGCAGTGGCGGCTGGCGCATAAGCGCTGCAGTGCTGCAGAGCTCCCAAAAAATTGGGCGGGCGAACCTGTATTAGTTATAACTAGTTTTCTTTTACATAATTTTTCCGACATTTCTGATGTTTATAAAAGCGTAACATATTGTTGTGAAAATTCTCCCCCTGTATATCAAAAAATTTGCATATTTTTCTACATCATCCTGTAGAGGACATCAAACCCTACAATTTGACACCCCAATCATCAAAATCCGATCAGTAGAAGCCGAGATATTCGCTTCCGAAATTCCAACATAAAATGAAAGCAAAAACATCAAAGTCGCATTGTAATAATATTCAATAGGCGACCAGTGGAATAACCAACCTAATTCGCGCGATCGCTCACTTGTTCCTTATCTGGTCCACACGAACGTGCTCTCAGAGCTCTTTCAAACACCAGCGCGCACCCCGCTACCCCCGCGGCTGTTAAAAAACCAATGCGTGATTTTACCAGGCCTGTTCGCTGCATTTAGACCAGCGCGGAAGGCGATATGATTCGGTATCTAAACTAATATTATAAAGAGGAAACATTTGTGTTTTTGTATGTATGTTTGTAATGCTTTCACACAAAAACTACTGGACCGATTTCAAAAATTCTTTCACCATTAGAAAGCTGCATTTTCACTGAGTGACATAGGCTATATTACATTTTCAAAAAAAAAATATCCCCAATAAAAATGCATTAATGTAACCCAAGGTGTGAAAAAATTAGTCACAAAAAAATCTGCCATCGCGTACGCTGCGGAAACTATTGTTGATAGAACAAAAAAATGTTCTACAGTATTATAGAACGTATTAATATCTACAAAAAAGTCCGCGAAACCATATGTCCAACTACTGTAGTTATGCCACTATAACTACTTTTTTATATTTTAAAAGTTAATAAAAGTGCCGACAAGAATCAAACTATATTATCCATACCTCTGTATTATTTCTTATCCTATTAAATGATATTTTATTAAAGACCATTTCAATACCAGTAAAATACTTTTTAAATTATTAAAATCGGACATTCCATTCAAAAGATATAACGAATTTAAAAATGTCAATCTAAAGAAAATAATGTTATAATATAATGTAGTAGTATAGCGATGGCCATATTCATTTTGTTTGTAATAAATTGAGAATCGAAAAATTATAACTGGAATAAGAATAGTATTGGCAGAAGGAATTTAATAACAAGTTCAATGAGAATGAAAAGTAATAGGAAACAGGCACAGAGAAGCTGTTATAGAAAGAAGTTAAACATAAAGTGATATAAAATCCAAAAATTAAGGATCACAAGAAAGGAAGATTAAATATTTAAGAGAATACACTCACTATTGTATTTATTCAAGGTAGGATCGAAGAAAAGACAACATATACGATACAAATTTTATTAAAAGAATTTAAATAACACTGAGATATTTGAAAGATGACGTTTTTGAAGTAATTTCGACAATGTGTCAAAAGCCAAGTGACAGGAACATTATTAAAATAGCGGGTTACATTGTTTATAAGTTATGTTAAATTAGTAAATGGACTAAACAGATTTAATAAGCGATGAGCCACCACCAGAAAAACGCAAACGTCCAAATAACAGCAGATTTAATAATCGAATTTCGGCTTTAGAGGTGTGTGATGTTATTCTAAATTGTGCAAAAGATCGATTTCATTTTAAAGAGCATCTAGTAGTGGCATCACTTTTTTTTTCGGAATGCTTTGGAGAGTATTGCAGTAAATTTCCTGAGGACAAACTCACTTCCGCATGCTCCTATTATCCCACCCTTGATAAAGAAAGATTACGAACTGAATTGTCTGTTATTTACTCAAGAACTGATTGTAGATCTCTAAAAGGCGCATTACCTCTTCTAAAATTTTTAATAAAAAACAATCTGGGAGATACGTTGAAGGAGACTAGAAAATTATTAGAAATTGTAATAACAACTCCCATGACAACATCAGAGGCCGAACGATGCTTTTCGACACTAAATCGAATTAAGACGTTTCTCAGAAATTCAATGACCGAAGATCGTTTAACATCTCTTTCCATGCTATCTATCGAAAAAAAGTTTATCTCCGAAATAGACAATTTTAATGACAAAGTGATAACAAAATTTGCAAATCGAAAAAAACGTAGAATAGATTTAATTTATAAGAAATAATTTGTTAGTAAAGTAGTGCTTAGTGACTCTTACTTTTTTGTGTGACAATTGACAATCGTTCCAGAAATACATTACTTCAGTGCGGAAGGCGAAGAAAGCACGATAAGATCGATGGGAGACAACCTCTTACTGCCCGTGCAAGGTAAATTTTTTTGTAAAACTTGCAGAACACCTTAAAATTTTTAGCACGAGCCGCCACTGTTATGAAGTAACAAAATACCTGGTGATCAAACTAGCGCAGGTCTTTCATCTCTTATCTTATTATTATTATAAATACCGAGTAACTATAAATTATTGAATTATGTACTTACATACCTTTATTAATGACAAGTAGTAACAGCAAAAAGTATAACACCTTCATTTTGTATGCAACAATACAATAATTTTCTTTCTACTCTGTTAGAAAAAACAATTTATATTTATCTTAACTTAATAGACATATCGCTTTGTTATTTTAGATTATCGCCAAAAGTATATTAATAGCTGATTAAAATAAAATAAGATAATCAGATTATTTAAAAATATTCATCAGGTAAGGATTTGTGATAAAGTTCATTAATAGTTTTACAAAACGGTTCCAATTGATTTCCCGTTCAAATAATTGAATAAAATGTTTTGACGGTTTATAAATATCTATGTTATTATAGACCACTTTCCCCGAATGCAGATGATAATAATAATAATTAGATTAATAATAAAAATAAAATAAAATACGAGAAGCCTTTAAGCTTAAAAATTTATACAAACCGCGCTATGAATATAATTGGTAGATAATTAAACGTTGTAGGGTTCTTTACATAAAATAACGGGTGTTCAGAAACATTCGAAGTCAAGTGGGCTCTTAACAAAAAATCATATATCTTTACTTAAGTATCTGATTTGTAATAATTATTAGCTAGATAACGAACGAGGCTCTGACGACCGAACATTGGCGGGATAACCATAATGGATAAAAACAGGATTAAATCCCTGTAGTTGAGGAAAGCAAAGGGAAACTACCTCAACCATAAACTATTCCCAAGAGAATCACATGGTCTCAAATAGAAGAAAGATGCAATCGCTCGATGTTAAAAATTCCCGAGGTAAAACTCATCCTCCAATCGGATCTCCGGGGAGAATGGCTTTGAGTGGAGATAAGAAAACAATAAACTCAAGAAACAATTTAAGAACAGCAACATGGAACGTGAGGACTTTGTTTGAGGCCGGACAACTAGCCAATGCCTGCCACGAAATGAATAGACTGCAGCTTGACATACTGGGTATCAGTGAGACGAGGTGGCCAGGATCAGGTAGGACGGAATCAATGGGGAAAACTTTTTACTACTCAGGAAATAATGAAGCAGAACACCGAAATGGAGTAGGCATAATACTTAACAGAAGTGTCAGTCAAGCAGTGAAAAATTTTGTTCCTTACTCGGACAGAAACATATTAATTCAAATATCAGGGAATCCGGTGAATATAAACTTAATTCAGACGTATGCTCCAACAGCTGGTAAGGATGAAAAAGAAATAGAGTCATGGTACAATGAACTAGTAATCCTACTAAAAACCACAAAACCACAGGACGTGACTATAAGAATGGGTGATATGAACGCCAAAGTTGGACAAGGAAAAGTTGAGAACATCGTGGGGGAGTATGGCTTGGGAGAACGAAATGATCGCGGAGATAGATTGATAGAATTCTGCCAAGAACACAATATGGTCATTACAAACACCTTATTTAAACTCCACCCAAGACGACTATATACATGGACATCCCCACAACACAACAAAAATAGAATCGTAAGGAATCAAATAGACTATGTGCTTATTAACCGTAGGTTCCGCAGCACAATACTTAGTGCAAAAACTTATCCTGGGGCCGATATTGGATCGGATCACAACCCGGTGGTGGTTAATATGCATCTCAAGCTAAAAGTGATGGAAAAAAGAAGGATTAAAAATAGAATTGATATGGGAGTTCTAAAGGAAGAAACGGTTAAAACAAACACATCTGAACAACTAAACATACAACTCGAAACCTTAAGAACTAGAATAGACAATAATACCGTATAACCGACATGGATAACATTTGGAACAACTTCAAAGATATAGTTTTAGAAGTAACAAATAACAATTTAAAGTCAATCTATGTAGAAAAGAAAACAGAATGGATGACTGAAGAAATTCAAAATCAATTCAATCAAATTCAAATTCAATTAATGGGGAAAAGGCGAGAAGTTAAGAATAATTAAGCAGACTATAAGAAAGTAAATAAGGAAATAAGAAACAAAATAAGAAATGCAAAAGAGAACTGGATGAGACAGAAATGTGAGAAAATTGAGGAGCTCCAGTACAAAAACGACATGTACAACTTACATAAGGAAATAAAAAAGATAACACACAATAACAAAAGAATACATAATATGCTAGAAGACTCAGATGGCAGAATAATAATTGATGAAGAAGAGAAGCTACAACAATGGGAAAAGTACATTCACGAAATGTTTGCAGACGAAAGACAGCAGCTAGACATCAACGCTGAACATATAGGAGGATCTCATATTCTAAAGAGTGAGATTGTATATGCTATTAAACAGCTGAAAAATAATAAAAGTCCGGGCCCTGATCAAATAAACTCGGAGATACTCATAAATGAGGAAAACATAGATCTACTTCTACTTCTGTTTAACAACATATATAAGTCAGGCAAAATTCCCCAGGATTGGCTTGAATCAACTTTTATACCCTTACCAAAAAAGTATAGTGCAAGAAAATGTAACGACTACAGACTCATAAGCCTGATGAGTCATGATCTTAAAATCCTATTAAAAATTATACACAAGAGGATATATAACAAATGCGAATCTAACATCGGCTCGGAACAATTCGGATTCCGAAATGGGCTAGGTACGAGAGAAGCTTTATTCAGCCTACAAGTCCTTGCACAGAAGTGCCATGACCAACAAAGAGACATACATATTTGTTACGTCGATTTTGGGAAAGAGTTTGACCGAGTAAACCATGATAAACTTTTCGAGTTCCTGGAGGAAATCGGGCTGGATGATGGGGATTTGAGACTTCTCAGAAACTTGTATTGGCACCAGTCCGCAAGAATAAGAGTCGAGACTAACTTGTCTTCAAGAAACATTGACATTTGTAGAGGAGTGAGACAGGGGTGCGTGTTGTCCCCCACACTATTTAATATATACTCAGAGTATCTGTTTGCGAAGGCGCTTAGGGGTTGTAACGACGGAATAAAAATAAATATGTGTCAATATATCGACTATCCGTTATGCAGACGATACTGTGTTGATTGCGGATACCGATATAGGATTACAAAACATAATCAACAGATTAAATATGACATGCAAAGATTTTAATATGGCCATAAACATCAGCAAAACGACAGTAATGTTAATTTCTCGTAATTCAAACGTACCCACCTCTACGGGTTGACGGGGAAATATTGACCAGGGTTGATCGCTTTAAGTACCTGGGCTGCTGGATTGACTCAAGACTGGACCATGACCAAACTCAAAAACATACTGTGCGATAAACAGCTAAATGTAAATTTACGCGTACGGTTTACAAAGTGTTACGTCTGGTCAACGCTATTATACGGAGTGGAAACATGGACCTTGAAAACTGTCAGTATGAACCGTATAGAAGCATTTGAAATGTGAACATACCGAAGAATGCTAAGAATTCCATGGGCATCACATACAACTAATGAGGAGACTTTGAAAGGGGTACACAAAGATCGAGAACTGCTCCACATAGTAAAGATGCGAAAGACGGCTTACCTTGGTCACGTTTTGAGAAATGAAAAATATTACCTACTGCAGCTCATAATTGAAGGAAAGATAGAGGGTAAACGTGGGCTTGGTAGAAAGAAACTATCGTGGATGCGGAATATTAGGAACTGGACCGGATTAAACTTTGAACAACTCATTAGAGCTGCTGCAAATCGAGAGACCTTTGCTGATGTGATCGCTAACCTCCGATAACGGAGAGGGCACAAAAAGAAGAAGAAGAATTATTAAATGTCAACTGTTGTCTGTCAAAAATCAATCTATCTCAGACATGACTTCATATTTTCAAGGACTACTTTGTCTTCGAATGTTTCTGAACACCCGTTATAAAGCAGGGTTCGTGTATTAACTATGAATTTATTTTAGTACTCCGGACTAACATGATAGTGCTCTCTCTTCTACAGGAGAGTTCTAGTGTCGTATGTCAAATACCGTATTAACCTTACTTTGTACTTATCAGATTTTTAATGTCGTCTCAGGTGTACTGAACAATGTATTTATTTTGCTTAATTGGTTTCAAACAGAATATTGTTAAGGTAGAAATCAAACAAAACGCTGATAAACATTAAATTAAACTTAAATAAAAGTAACTGTCAGTATCAGCAACAAAAAAGAAAATACACACACATATGAAAAGTAAGCAAGCAGAAACAAAATCAAATATATTCACAAGTAATACGTAAATGATTACCTTCAAATGTGAAGAAATATTACACAATCATTTTAGGTATTTATAGTGAGAAATGCATTAACATAAGCACAAATAAGTCATGTCATAAAATAAAATGAGTGTTAGAGGATATGTCAAAATCGTCAACAAGCGGACGTTTGATAGTTATAGCAATAGTAAGTAAGCAATCTTTGTATAACAATATAGTAATTTAAAAATGATAACTTTAGTATTCTCTGTTTCAGTAAAATTAAACGGTATTTTATTTCGAAATATAAATATTAAGAGCAGATTTAAATTCAATTTTATATTTCTTCTTCAAAATGCCAGATCCTGAATTCGCAGTGTTCGGATTTGCGCTTTTTCTTCCTACGCTGCGATCTTATTGGTCTTGATAGTAGCCTCCTGGTTGGTTCCTTGCAAAACACACGCTAAATCAGCTCTAAATTGGCGAGAACTTGTCGAGATTTCGTGTTTTCCCCAAAAACTGTAAACAGCCAAATTTTCTTACTGGAATCGCCTGGGATGAATCTTCTTGGACGTATTTAATCTCGGAACAATACTTCTTCGATATATCGGCACCTTTTCTCCGATTTCGTTGATTTTATGCAGTAATATAATTTTTTTTTTTGGTATGTTTGCTCAGCGTCGGTAGTAGATTTTCTTTAACTTAAATTATCTCGGCTCCAATATAAGAAAATTTTAAATAGAATATAATATGTATTACTCGTAAATAGGTATTCATGTTGATGGATTTTTACATATATTATACAACATCATTATGACTAATTTCAGATTACAATTTTAATATACAGTGACATTTTTTTAAACATAAACAAATAATTACAAAAGATTGCAAACGTGTTCTTGTATTTCTTAATAAATATCAATATCAAATAAGAATAATAAAAAAAGGTTAAATTAATAAATACAATATGAATACTATTACTAAACAAAAATACTCATATGCATTTCTCGATTCTGCTTCATTGTATGTGCATTTAACTTGTTCTTTAGTTACTTCTTAACAGTGGCGGCTAGCGCATAAGCGCTGCAGTGCTGCAGAGCTCCCAAAAAATTGGGCGGGCGAACCTGTATTAGTTATAACTAGTTTTCTTTTACATAATTTTTCCGACATTTCTGATGTTTATAAAAGCGTAACATATTGTTGTGAAAATTCTCCCCATGTATATCAAAAAATTTGCATATTTTTCTACATCATCCTGTAGAGGACATCAAACCCTACAATTTGACACCTCAATCATCAAAATCCGACCAGTAGAAGCCGAGATATTCGCTTCGCAATGGTGAAGCAACTCGACGATCGCCGGTTATTATCAAATAATAGTCAATAGGCGACCAGTGGAATAACCAACTTAATTCGCGCGATCGCTCACTTGTTCCTTATCTGGTCCACACGAACGTGCTCTCAAAGCTCTTTCAAACACCCGCGCGCACCCCGCTACCCCCGCGGCTGTTTAAAACCAATGCGTGATTTTAGCAGGCCTATTCGCTGCATTTAGTCCAGCGCGGAGGGCGATATGATTCGGTATAGGGATAGACGATATACATCCATGTATTAAAAACACTCGATGTATAGTAACGATGCATCGAACCTAACTGATGTATTTTTAACGCTTTGATATATTCGATGTATCGATGTTTTTTATTCGATATATCGAACGGGTGATCTTAATTTTCTTTTTTTTTTTGTTTTGTTTGTGTAATTCAATTTTAGGTTTTTTTTATCATGTACAGTTTTTTTGTATAGTTTTTTTGATATCGTGTGGTTAGTGACAGATTGCAGAAGAGGATTGAAAGAACAGGTACCTGTTCTGTGCATTGGTAACTCAAATCGCTTAATTTGATATCTTGTGTTTTTGATTTTAAATGTTTTGTGATGATTTGTATTTGTCTACCTTAACTTTAATTGTAGAGTGTGCGAACATTGATTATAATTTGTTCTAAAAGTTGAATTTAAATCTAATTTTAAGGTTCCTGTGCCAGTGCTGGTGTTATTAACAGAAACTGCGTAGGGAGAACCCGTACAAAAATTCAAATATTTCAAACCTCCATTAAACAAACGAAACAGGTATGTATATGTAAATAGTTACTTCAAAATGTTTTTTTTAATTGGCGCGTGTATAAATCAATCATTTAAAAAGTCAAGCATTTTTCTTATTAATTGATCTGACAGAACAACCTTTTAACAATAAATAAAATGTTACTAAAAAGCTATAATAAAATATTTCATGTAATTTTATCGAAAAAGCTCTTACTAAGCATCTAGTAGTGGCATCACTTTTTTTTTCGGAATGCTTTGGAGAGTATTGCAGTAAATTTCCTGAGGACAAACTTACTTCCGCATGCTCCTATTATCCCACCCTTGATAAAGAAAGATTACGAACTGAATTGTCTGTTATTTACTCAAGAACTGATTGTAGATCTTTAAAAGGCGCACTACCTCTTCTAAAATTTTTAATAAAAAACAATCTGGGAGATACGTTGAAGGAGACTAGAAAATTATTAGAAATTGTAATAACAACTCCCATGACAACATCAGAGGCCGAACGATGCTTTTCAACACTAAATCGAATTAAGACGTTTCTCAGAAATTCAATGACCGAAGATCGTTTAACATCTCTTTCCATGCTATCTATCGAAAAAAAGTTTATCTCCGAAATAGACAATTTTAATGACAAAGTGATAACAAAATTTGCAAATCGAAAAGAACGTAGAATAGATTTAATGTATAAGAAATAATTTGTTAGTAAAGTTGTGCTTAGTGACTCTTATTTTTTTGTGTGACAATTGACAATCGTTCCAGAAATCCATTACTTCAGTGCGGAAGGCGAAGAAAGCACGATAAGATCGATGGGAGACAACCTCTTACTGCCCGTGCAAGGTAAATTTTTTTGTAAAACTTGCAGAACACCTTAAAATTTTTAGCACGAGCCGCCACTGCTTCTTAAGATGGTAACTAAGTGAATCATTATATAGTTGAACAACGTTTCAAAATCTTAAGGGCATGTAATACTATCGAAAATAAGGTTAAAAGTCTTAATACACATTGATCTTATTGGAATTGCAGAAGACATTTTCTTTCGTGGTTTTTGTATTTTACAATAAAAATAATTACATCTAAATAATATGTTCAAAATGCCGTACATCCATATCGAGACAGGTTCTACATCTTCTTTCAAAGGAAACCCCCAATCGTTAAAGAAACCGGATTTTTCTAATTCTCTGACAACATTTCTCTATTCATTGGTGCAAATCTTGAAGATCATTTACCAATGTTGCGTACACTAAAACTTTTTAAATAACTCTAGATACAAAAGTCTAACGGATTTAAATCGGAAGATATTTAAAGCCATGCAATGGGATCCCCCACCCTGTCTATCTCCTAGGAAATACATTATTTATATGTTTCCTAACAGCAAACGTAAAATGCGGTGGAATTCCATCTTGCATAAACTATGGATCGCATCTCTGATTTAAAGATAAATTTTCCAAAAGTTCTGATAAAGCATTCTTTAAGAAATTGAGGTATATTGCTCCTGATAAGAGTTATGGTAAAACTACCGGTTGTAGCAACTGGTCACCTATCATTCTTAACCAGATATTTAAATTGAAACGCTACTGTAGCTTGAAGATTCTCGTCAGACCAAACGTTATTCTTGTGGAAATGAAATATTCCATTTTTAGTAAAAGGCTTCATTCGTAAAACGGATGCTTGCAACGAAATCTGTCCGTTCAGCAGCTTCGCGTAAAAACCTCTCACAAAATGTTCTTCTCGGTTGATAATCTGGAGCAGTAAGGACTTGTACCAGTTTAATATGGTAGAGGTATAGCTGCTGCTCATGAAGAGTCCTCCAAACAAGATAGCTACTTCTATCCACTTGAGCCTATATTCTTCTAACACTTGTTTCGGGATTTTCTACAACAATATTCAAAATTAATTCTTCTACCTACGATGCACTATACTTTTTCTATGATTATACAGGGTGTTATTTGTTACATTTAAAAATCTTAAGAGCATGTAGTACGGTTGAAAATAAGAACAAAAGTCTTAATACACATTGGTCCGCAAATCAATTGTTTACGAGATATTAACGATTTTATTACAATAGCTGAATGTAATAACCACACTTTTACACATTCAATGCAATACTTGTTTTACGCATCATGTCCTCTTAGTTACAACATCTTTCAATATTTAGTTCATGTATACCGTGTTTTTCTTTTGTTAATACACATAGGTATAATGCTTTGACTGACTTATTTTCATTACCAATTACACATAGGAATAAATATATGGCAGCGTAAGCAAAATTTATGATTTTTGTTCATACTTAAATCTTAAATTAAATACACTTTATTGAAAAATACATAATTTAAAACAGTTAATTATCCCAACTGACGTATAACTTGTGCGAAGACAATTTTAAATATTTTCAACAAATTCAAAGAAAATGGATAATATTTATTTAAGGTTGACATACCTATATCTAAGATAGTAAAATTAGTGTATCACAAAAGGTAGAAAATATAACAAAAATTCTTGTAGGTAATAAATACTTATGTTCTATGTCTTGAATAATCACAATAACATTTGGACTGTACAATTATTTGACAGCATCACTACTGGAATTAAAGATTGAGGGCGGAAAGCAAATCTATTTTCATATGAAGAGGGATAAGTTACTAGAGTAGCAATTGTTTGAGAACCTCGATTTAAAGAGAAAGTTTTCGTTGTACTGAAAATGCCACCTTATTTTCTAGATCAAGAAATGTTTAATATTATGAAGAAAGTAGATCCTGAAAATAAAGAACAAATGCTTGTAAGTGAAACAGACATTAGTCCCATCAAAAGCCACTTTCATTATTTGGATTTTGCAAGAAAGAATAAGAGAAAGTAAAATCAATTACAGCCGATGTAATAATAACTATAGGGCAATACTTCGAAAGGCCAAATTCAAATCAGGACGTAGATCCTCTTTTATTTTGGAAGATAAATTTTAAGAAAAAAGGGTAAATACATTTTTTATTTGGATTTTCTTTTAGGTAACAAGAATTGAGCTGAAACCCTTAAAACAATGGGAATACTTCTGTATTCGAGCGAGTTCAGCAGAAAGTGAGAGTGTATAGTACAGCTCGTTTAATAATAGAACAAAGGTGTGCAAGACTAAAACCGAAAAATCTGAATATAATATTGTTCCTAAATAATAGTATATTACATTACTAGGAGTAGAAAGCTGTCATTTTTGTGTCGAGCCCAGAAGTTTGCTGTCGAGGCGATAGCCGAGACAGTGCAAACTTGGCGAGACACAAAAAGCTTTCTACTCCGTGTGATGTATACTATTTTTTCTTCAAATGATTTTTACCGTTCTTATAAGCTGCACATTTAAATATATCATACATTGTAGTTACTTAAAAATAGGTTTTACCTATCTGTCAAACAACTGTCAAAGTAATTTGTGTAAACTTTTATTTATTTATAGTAATATTAAAAGTACAATTATGAACAGAACAATTTTGTATATTACAGTCGCTATTGCCTATTTCATTGTCGGTGATGATAGAAGTAGTTGCTTCGACTCTACTTTCAGTGTTGATAGTAGTAGTTGCTTGAACTCTATTTTAAGCGGTATTAGAACCGGGTGACTGATTCGTGGTATGGTAGCTGTAGTCCGTTGGATTCAATATTCTCTTTGCTGTAGTTTTTTTATTTGATATAGATTCGTCTAGGTAACCTTCAGCAAAACTAGTGGATTTCCACCCTGCGTGTCTTTTTAAACAAGTAATATCTCCACCGTTATCCACAAGAAGTGTAGCTGAAGTACGTCGAAGACAATGACCGGTATATTGCGACTGATCTGGCAATTTTAGGTAGGAAGCAATTTCTTTAGCTACGCATGATATTTTATGTATACCCATTACAATATTGTGACATTTTCCATTTTGATATTTAATAAAAAATCTGGTCAAGTTTGTCTCCTTTGGACGAAGAGCAGCATACTCTCTGTACATATTTATGTAAGTCTCCGACTATAGTAAAAGAACGGGTACTATTTGTTTTGGAATTGGGTATATTAACTAAAACTAAATTTCCTAAATCCTTAATGTCATCTATTTTCATATGTAGGAGCTCATCACAACGGCATGCACCAGTAATTCCAAAAATTGATGCAACCTAAAAAGGTTTGGTGAAAATTGTATATTGCGCACTAACACTTATACGTACCTTGGCTGCTAAATATTATCTGTTCGGTGCATTAAGTAAAAAATTATCAATTTCCCCTTTATACAGATTTATACCAGATTCTTTTGGTTTATAACCTTCACTTTGACGCTTTAAAAATGCTGTCAATTTGTTATATTTTCCAATATTTACATTATGTGTAAAGTTTAGTTGAGCTTTAATCATTGAATATTGTCCCATAATCTGGAGATTTTCAAATTTTTCGATAAACTTGCAAAATATGCTAACAAAACGTTTTCGGTGAAGTTGTTGACATTTTGTTCTCTAGTCCACTTTAGAAATTTTGCATACGCATTTTCATACACTTTATGAGATTTGGTCGGGATTAAAGTTGCAGCAGCTTGATTGGCAATTTTTGTTAATTCTGGTGGCGTACATCGAAATTCTTCTTCGCTCATTTTATAAATATTTGACAGTTATCAAATAATCGTGCAGTCACTTTAAGGAGTTATGATTGGTCGGTTACATTTTCTTACTAGTATAGAAATGAGCCCATTTTTTTACTAGTAAAAAAATAAATTATTTCTAAGGTATGTATTCAGTAACAAAATGATCATATTTTAGTACGTTTGAAGAAAAAAATATTAATAAGTAAACTAAGTATTTATTTTATTAAAATTACACCCAACCTTTTCCTATTAGCTAAAGATATAACTCAATGAGTTTCATCTTACTATACTTTCTAACTATTAAAGATATGAACAAAGGGAAATTATTTAGATTGCCATACAGAATGTACATGAAACTCTTTAAATCTATTTCAAAACTTAGAATTTATCGCGAAAGTATTCTAGAATCTAGTTTGGCAATAATACTTATATTGGCAACAGTGGGTAATACTAAAGAAAAAAGCCACAAAGAATTAGGTTATGTTTCTAGAAAAGAACGAAAATCTCAGTTTGAATGAAAAAATTAATTTATTCTAACGATTAATTAAGATAAACGAAACAACATAACAAAAGCGTTTATAGCAAATTTTCGAAATGTCCTCCTTGTCTTTCAAAGCAATAAGCAAAGCGATTTTGAAAGCAAGCAGGGTATTCCGAATAAATTCTGGATTTATTCCATCACATACAGTAAGTATACGTTCCTTCAATTTATCCAAGTTATGAATTTGCAAATTATTATAAATTTTGCTTTTTAGGTAACCCCAAAGAAAGAAATCATTTGGAGATAAATCAGCTGATCTTGGGGGCCATGGTATAGGGCCAAACCTGCCAATCCAACGTCTTTGAAAAAATTCCTAACGGCGTGAGTAGAATTTGCCGAAGCCCCATCCATTTGGAACCAAAGTTGATCAACATTTAGTATCTCAATTGTTTTTTGAGGCTACTGTGTTCGGGTTAGGTTTTGGGCATGAGGATTTGTAATGATTAATGGAAAAGAAATTTAGTATTTTTCAATGGATGAATGTAGGATACAAACCAGAAATTCTGAGAGTTGACTTCACCATTTGTGGTAAATGTAGCTTCATCAGCAAAATTTATTTTATTTAAAATTGCTTCGTTTTCGTTTAACATATTAAACATTTATTCACAAAAATCAGTTCGTTTTACCTTATCTTCCTCGAAAAGCTCCTGATGGTTTTATACCTTGTATGGCTTATATTTAAATTCTTTCAGGGTTCTGTACACCGAACCGTAAGATACTCCAAAATGCCTGGCTACATCTAAAAGCGATCCTACAGACCGTTCTTTCTTCTACATAACAGAGGATATTCAGCTTCATGTCTTCTGTTAACACATGATTGATTTTATTATTATTTTTGTGTGAATTTAGAAGACAACCATCTTTGATTCTATTATAAATATTTAAAATTGTCTTTGCACAAGAAATAGGCCTATTGGAATAATTAACGGCAAACATGTCTCTGACCGTCCTCAAACTGTTATTCTTCTGATACCACATTACCATTGAAACTTTTTCGTCTTTACTATACGTACCCATGATTTAAATTAATTCTCTATTTTTCAATAAAATATATTTAATTTAAGATTTTTGTAATGAATAAAAATTGTGAAATATGTGACATTAAAAAAAAATTATTTACTCTCCATGGCAATCTATTTAAGAATTAATGTATTGTTTTTACGTAAATTTTGATGTATAACTGGTTGCTTACGCGACCATACAGTTGACACCTCATTATATATGCCTATGTGTAATTGGAAATGAAAATAAGTCAGTCAATGCATTATACCTATGTGTAATGACTAGAGAACGGATGCAATTTCCATAAAACGCAATCGGCAATTGGAATTGTGTATAACGTCGCTCAGTGCATCCCGGCGTAATTCAATGAAGTATTTGTTTGACTTACTCGGCCACCTGGTCTCGCAGCGATAACAATGGACAACCCAGCTATTGTATTCGGAGAATATAGTGTTTTCAGTGGTGTCGTGTACGTAGATAAAATAAATAAGTTTATCGTATTTCGTAAGAGAAATAGCACGTACATTACTTTTCTTTTCATTTAAGCAACATCTTCCAATTATTTTCACGTAAGTGTGCATAAAATTTCGTTATTTAATTTCGTTTATTTGGATCTAGAATATTCTCACTTTTTCAGACAATGGAAGAGCGTCGAGAATGGCATCGTGAAACAATGGCGAGTTGGATTGAGGGCCATACTGATTGGATGTACATTGCCAGTGATTCCGAAATTTATTGTGAAGTGTGTGAAACGTTATTGAAAAATTGCAATAAATCAACCGTAAAACGTCACGTAAGATCGTTAAAGCACGAACAAAAATTGAGCCCGTTGGAATCTGACAATTTTAACGAAGAACTCTGTGAAACTTTTATGGCAGCTAATATTCCATTATTTAAATTGAACAATCCAATTTTGAAGACATTTCTGAAAAAATATACTGGTCGAAATGTTCCTGATGAATCAACTTTACGCAAATATTATGTTTCTAGGTGCTATACGAGAACAGTAGAACGCATTAGAAGCCATCTTTTAAATCAATACATATGGATAAGCGCCGACGAAACGGTGGATATGTTAGGACGCTGTGTGGTAAATGTTGTAGCTGGTGTACTACATCCAACTATTCCATATAACGCATATGTAATAGCAACAAAAGTTATAAATACAGTTAATGCGGAAACAGTTGCTGAAACCATTAAGGAGAATATTCAAAAATGCGTCATTCGGACGCCACGTACAAAAAAAAAACTTTTATTTGTCAGTGATAGTGCTGCGTATATGTTAAAAACAGGCAGACTATTGAAGAAAACATATCCTAATATGCTGCATATTGCTTGTGTAGCACATGCTCTCCACAGAATCTGTGAATACATCAGAGACACTTTTCCGGAAGTTGATAGACTTGTATCAGCTTTTAAAAAAGTTTTCAGAAAAGCACCATTGAGAGTATGTAGCTCTTTTCAGGGAAAAATTTCCATCTCTGTCACTGCCTCCCACTCCAGTAATAACTAGATGGGGAACATGGCTGGAAGCTACTAGTTATTATGCTGAGAATTTCGATAGTCTAAAACATTTCGTAACACTGCTAAAGGAGGATGCTAGAAGTATTGGTGAGTGCAAGGAGCTCACACAAATCCCAAATTTAAAAAATCAGTTGTACTTTCTTCACGAACACTTTGGAAAATTGCCAAAACTAATCACATATTTTGAAAATCAATATCTCAAATTAAATGACGGATTAACCACATTAGATGTGGCTGTTAATAATTTGAAAAGTATTCCAAGTGACTTCGGATGTGGCCTTCGGCAAAAGTTTGAAGCAATTCTTAATAGAAATCCAGATTTAATTACATTGCAACAATTATGTATGGAGACAATTCCACAAAATCTAACGGCTAAATATGAAGAAATAAAATAATATTTCCAGTATGCACCTATAACCAGTTGCGATGTATAAAGGACGTTTTCTATTTATAGAGATGTACTTAATTCAAAGAGAACAAAATTGACAGAAGAAAACCTTGAGAAACTATTGCTAGTTATTATTAATACTCCTTTACTCAACTTGAACGACAAAATGAACAAATAAAAATGTTCCAATTATAGAAATAAAATTAAAAACTTTAAAAATACAACTTTTCAACAAATACATATTGCAGTGGAATGTGCTTTTTAATTGCTTATTAATTTTTTTATTCACACTACAACTTATGCTGCCGGCTGTTCAGTCTAGTAGATTCCTTGAGATCACTTCTCCTGGGTCGCTCTTCTGAGATTAGGGCCAGGTTATGTTAGAAGTAAAACAATAAATGTTAATAAAAGTCTCGGTTAGCTAATTTACAAATTTTAATTAAAAAAAAAAAAAAAAAAAAAAATCCCTTTACCGAATGTATAGGGTGCTAAAACAACATTAACAGTAGCATTAGGAGGAAAGACTCTTTGTGAATATGACTCGCACACAGAGAAAAACCCCCTGTGACTCTCGAACAAACATATAAATTAATAAATAATGGAGAAATTTGTCAAGTTTGACCTCTACTTTAACCCCTACAATTTCAAATGTCAAAAACAACAAAGTTATTGAAACCGCGTAAATTGGCTTACAGTCATGCGCCAATAAAACACGACACAATTCAACCCACAACTAAAAAAAATCCAACCTGATTTAAAACGTTCTAGAATATTATCTTGAAGAAAAAACTCCACTAACTAAAAAACATGACAACTTTCTCTAGTATTCATATACTACTTCAAATATCAAAATTATCACAAATAATACATGAAATTATAATAAGCAAAATAATCGTAGTATCAATTATATAAATTAAATATTTTTATCGAACTTACATAGATCTATGCACTGATAACACAAAAAAAAACTACGTGAGAGATATCATACTTATTTTAGATCCCAAACTCTCATAAAAATCGAAATAACATTTCATGCACATGAATAAAATGCATATACAAAAATAAAAACCCGATTTTACTTAAAACAGAGAATAAAAATGAACTTCTTATCCTCTAACAACCGGTCACTTTGCAAGTTTAGATATCTCTAACAAAATTTACCGCGAAAAATTCCTACATCTACTTCAATAGTACCACAACTGTCCACATCCATACGTTTAAACTAATAAACATACAGAGTCAGTTCAAAAATATAATTACAAATATAATAAATATTAATAAAATTCAACAATTGTTCAAATTTTAAATCTTCCATCTTTTTCTCTCTCTCTGGATAGAAAAATCCATTACAATATGTATTTCGTAATTTTATAGATCACCACCCGTTTGTTTTCCAATTATATAAATAAAATTAAAAACTTTATAAATACAACTTTTCAACAAATAAATATGTATTTCGTAATTTTATAGATCACCACCCGTTCGTTTTCCAATTATATAAATAAAATTAAATATTTTAGAAATACAGCCTTTCGCCAGTACTGCACTGGGCTTTGCGTCATGTGGTAAGCGTGTCCGTTCTCTAGTAATGACTAATGACAAAAGGAACACCCGGTATATCATTGTGTAAACAGATATATAAACCAGGTCACATCGAAAGTAGAGTTAATATATAAACAAAGATTGAAAATCAGTCAGCCTAGTCAGTCAGAACCAGTCAAACAGTCTTGTGTATCCGACCTTACATTGTTATACAAGTTCACTCCGTGACTTCTAATGCAATTGTTATCGATAATTTATTTTATTAACGTTTTTTATTTTATTGCCGTTTTCGAATCTGTTATTTGTCCTACCTAAATGTTCTTTCTTGGTTCTTAAGGCGCTTTTGTATTTAAAAATTTTATTTAGATAAATTAAATACTCGGTAGTTATAGATATCCCGAGTGCCCTACCAAATACGCGTATATTTTTACGAGTGCACCTACAAATTACTTGTCGACGGCGTTTATTAAATAATCAATTAATCATTATTTTCAAGGAAAATGAAGACTTCCCGTATGATGTGTGAAACCATGGGTTGGTGGCTCTAAGAGAAGCCGTCACTGATTAAATACACGAAAAGTATTCACAAAGACTGATTTTTTTAACAGTAGGTATGCTTCGATATTTTCGTTTATATTTCTAAGTACTTCTTATGTTTATATAGCAGATACAAGCCATTTTGGCCAATATGGAGCAGATATAAACCATTTTGGCCAATAACCCAAATATAATACATTCAAAACGGTATAAAACATTTTACAGGCAAGAGGCAAGTACTTACATGAAAATTTACAATGAAGCTCGAAATATTTTGCGCGCTGTACCCTTGTATTCAAAAAAATCGCGTACACTGCGCGACATATAAAACCCGTACACTAACATATTATCAATGTAAGCCAGGCTTATCAAATTTGACATGTCTTATTTGAATTGTTAAATATGACTTAAAATTATATGTAGGTATTAGCAATGTTTGTATAACCTATAAAGTCTATAAGATAATCCGAAATTGGTGGAGACTGTGGCTTGTAATCTGAAACAGAAATAAGAAAAACACCCTAACCACAATATTTATCAATAAATACTATATACGTATTTCGGCAACTAAGTTGCCATCTTCAGTAGAATAACCTTAAAAACTGAAAAATGTTAAAGGTAGCGTTTTTGGCTAAGGTAAACCTTAGAAGATATGTTCTTCACCAAATCGCCAGTGGGATAATACTGAATGAAACAGAAATAAGAAAAACACTGAAGAACACTGAAGAAACTGAATGAAACAGAAAAACACCCTAACCACAATATATATCAATAAATACTATATACGTGTTTCGGCAACTAAGTTGCCATCTTCAGTAGAATAACCTTAAAAACTGAAAAATGTTAAACGTAGCATTTTTGGCTAAGGTAAACCTTAGAAGATATGCTCTTCACCAAATCGCCAGTGGGATAACACTCAGGCCCAGTTTTTCAATCGGAGGTAAATCTGAAGGTTAAGTTTACCTCCAACTGTTGGTTAACTTACAGTTAATCTTCGCAAGTGTATTTCAATCTTTATGTAACCGTCAGTAAGTTAACTGGTAGCTTCTCCCTTGCTATGTACGGTTGGCTAACCTGTGCGAGAGGCATTAAATATACTGTTCATAGTTTTATGGAAAGTGACCGCTGCTGTCGCCGTTAGCTGTCAAGTGTTTCGTCCACTAAAAAATTTGAGGGAAAAATATTTAAATGAATTAAATATATCACAATTTTTTTATATTTTTGACATCATGAGAAGATAAACATGTGTGTATATCGATGCTCTCTCAATACAAAAATGATACAGAAAGTGAGTTTATCATTGTCTATTTTTAAAATATATCAAAAGATACATGTAATAATGTATTCAATGAAGACAAAACAAATATTTATTGTATCTGTATTATTTATGATAATTTTTTGAATCTGCTACTATAATTCTCCTTTGGTTCAATTAAGTTATGAATTTGAATTACCAATTTCATTTTTAATTATTTGTAGAAATATATTCTCTTTCATTTTAAATTTTCTTATATTGTTTTCATTGGATTGATAGGTACTTATATCCAATATACAAAATAAAATATGAATGTAGAGCCAAACTTAAAACTTATCAACAGTAACATACATATTTTAAAAATTTAATTATTATTTCGAATACATATGATTTAATTTATGTACTAAATTTAAACTTAATGCAAAGAAGAATAAAATACATATCAGCTGGAATAAGAAGACTAACTCTGAGTTAACCGGAAGATGGTTTGGCGGTAAGCAAAACTACTAGTAAACCAACAGATGTGGCGGTTACCACCGATTGAAAGACGCATTTCTGCAATTAACTTCCAGTTTTCTTTTAACTGTCGGTTTACCTCCGATTGAAAAACTGGGCCTCAAAGTTATAGTAGTGTTATGAGTGTTATGACTCTTATGAGGAGTCATAAGAGTTGTACGGGCAGTGTACACTATTTAAATCCAGTAAACATTTTTTATTCGTTTTTTCATCGTTTAAAAACGGACTTTCTGTCATTTAGACAAATGTTATTATAAAGGTTATATGTGTTTTTAGAATGTTCCCATTCCCATCTTCATTTAATTCTTAAAATTGTGCTCTTATTGTAATGGAAATGAAGTGCAACATCTCTAATTGACCAACCTTCTTCAACTTTTGCTATAATAAAATACTTTTCTTGTTCGGAAACTTTTGGTATTTGTATTTTTGATTAACTTAATTGTCACGGCATGACGTTAATAAACGATAATAAAAAAACCTAGAATTCCTATTGATCTCCTTATCATTCCATATTGCATCTCTGATTGAGACGTTAAGATGGAGTAAACAGATTGCGCTTCAAGGTGCGTAGTTAATTAAAATGTGCAACTTAGTCATTACTAGACGCCGAAATTTATAAGCAGATTTTTAAGGTTATTTTCAGAGTAATTACACGAACTGTAAACAACAGTATAAATCAATTTTTTTTATTTTCGCATACAAAAGTCACTAAAACAGTAAAATAATAGCTATTTATGTAACCACTTATGAAATGGGTTATTTTGTGTAACGAAATGGAACGTTTGCAGGACGAGCGAGCGTAGCAAGCGAGATCCTGCAAAATGACATGAGTTACACAATAGTATATTAAAAAACGAGTTTCATAAGGCACCATTTTGCCGCACGAGATCAGTTTAGAAAACGAGCCGCTTGCGGCGAGTTTTCTAAAGAGCGAGTGCGGCAAAAGGCCTTATGAAGCGAGTTTTTTATACTATTTTTTCTATTTTGCGTTTTTTACATTAATAAATTGCTTAAATTGGAATTATTTAATTTGAAAGTTCAGAGTTTAATTTTTATATAAAGCATGCAGTTGGACACATTGATACCTGACATTTTCAAATTTAAATCTTGCTATCCGCGAAGTATATTATATTACATATTATTTATTAATTTTCGTTAACATTGCTTGATATTTCATTTAAAAATATAAACATGAGTGACATAGAAACATATATATGTTGTTGTCAATTGTATACAACATACGTTGTTTGTGTAAAATACGGACATATATCATATCTGTCAAATGTACATAAATTCTTAAAATCAAATGACAGCAATGATATTTATTTCTGTATTCGAACAACGCCAACATTGAAAAATGAAAAAAAGCGTATCGAAATGAAGCTCATTTCGATACTGTTTTGGGTTTCATAATGAGTTCATTTCGAACGCAAAATAGAAAAAATAACATTTCATAACGTGTTTCATACAAGATTTCATCTAATTTTGACCAAAACATAGATTTATAATTTTCCAGTTGATCTGACATTAAATGTCATAAGTCGTATTAAATAATTAGTGACAGTTTTCATGCTATTGATAATAATTCATTTGACTTGACAGGTGTTTGTTAATTTAAGTATAAGTATTTACTTTTATTAGCTAAATATTTCGGTGCATTGTACGAGTAAAAATGTCGGATTCAGATTCAGGTGGACTACCAAGCGATATAGAAGAGGCTGCACAAAGTGCATTATCGACTGTGATTCCACAAAAGTCGAAAGCCCAGTACGATTTGGCTTATGAAAAATTTGGGAAGTGGCTTAAAGACAAAAAAATTAAATGTGTTAATGAGAAGGTTTTATTAGCCTATTTCGAGGGAAGAAAGAATCAAAAAGCTTCAACACTCTGGACTCATTATTCCATGTTACGAAGTGAATTGTCTTTGAAGAAGAATATTGATATTGCAAAATATGCCAGTTTACATGTATTTCTAAAGAGGCAGTCAGAGGGATACCATGCAAAAAAGTCTAATATTTTGTCAAAGGAAAACGTCTCCCGGTTTATGACAGAAGCTGAGAATAAAACATATTTAATGACAAAGGTCGCATTGATCGTTGGAATAGCTGGTGCTTGTCGAAAAAGTGAGCTAACTTTTCTACGTGTGGGGGATATTTTAGACGAGTTTTCTCATTTTGTAATAAAAATCCCTAATACAAAGACAAAAGTAACGCGCGAGTTTGTGATCACAGAAGGAAATATTGAAGGGCAAAATTTTCTTGATCTTATTAGAAAATATATTTCTTTGCGTCCACAAAACGTTAATCACGATAGGTTTTTCGTCAAATATAATAATGGTAAATGCGGGGCACAGCCAGTTGGCATTAATACAATCGGTAATCTACCGAAAAGAATTGCTCAGTTTTTGAAACTACCAAATCCCTTCTTATTTACCGGACACTGCTTCAGAAGGTCATCGGCTACCTTTTTGGCAGATTCTGGTGCGGATATTTTTAAGGTTAAACGACATGGAGGCTGGAAGTCCAATACTGTAGCTGAGGGCTATGTAGAGAATTCTATTGAAAATAAGAAAAGGATTGCCAATGATATTCTTGGTGAATCAAGCTCAAATGCACATTCCGTTTTGCAGCATAACATCAGAGTACCTGCCATGAATTCTACGTGTGCAGGAATTAACTCACCAATTGTTCACATTGTGTCATAAATGTTTATAATGCATAAAATAAAAATTTAACCAGTTTGTGTCATTTAACGTTCCCCTTTATTAACTTGAGATGAAATGATTTTTTCAAAATATTTCGTAACTAGTGGTGAAATGAACTTTTTCTATTTTGCGTTCGAAATGAACTCATTATGAAACCCAAAACAGTATCGAAATGAGCTTCATTTCGATACGCTTTTTTTCATTTTTCAATGTTGGCGTTGCTCGAACACAGAAATAAATATTATTGCTGTCATTTGATTTTAAGAATTTAAGTACATTTGACAGATATATTTGTTCGTACTCTACACAAGCAACGTATATTGTATACAATTGACAAAAAGATATATGTATTAGTTTCTATGTCACTCATGTTTATATTTTTAAATAAAATATCAAATAATGTTAACGAAAATTAATAAATAATATGTAATATAATATACTTCGCGGATAGCAAGATTTAAATTTGACAATGTCAAGTATCAATGTGACCAACCGCATGCTTTATATAAAAATTAAACTCTGAACTTCCAAATTAAATAATTCCAATTTATTAATGTAAAAAATGCAAAATAGAAAAAATAGTATAAAAAACTCGTTTCATAAGGCCTTTTGCCGCACTCGCTCTTTAGAAAACTCGCCGCTATCGCAGCTCGTTTTCTAAACTGATCTCGTGCGGCAAAATGGTGCCTTATGAAACTTGTTTTTTAATATACTATTTCAACACTAGTTACGAAATATTTTACTTTTCGTAACTAGTTACGAAAAGTAAACCGTTTCCTAACGTCATACAGTTTTGAAAAGTGTCACTTTATGTGTCAAAATTAGATAAAATATGTTATTCTCTCAAAAATTCAACAAAAGCAAGTATTTGTTAAGCGAAACTTTAATACAACCACTTAAAAACGGCGCACCCAAGTTCTTATTTATTTTGGATGCAATGCAATCTTCCTACTCCACACTGGGTTGCAATCAGATGAACTACAAGCACCAACCGAACACCCTCACTATAGGCAGCACTTATATGAAATTTTAAAGATTGTTAGAAGTTATAATAAATTATTACAGATGACACCTCGTTATACGTTCTTTAAAACTAACTAAATCATAGGTAAACGCAAATAATGAGCTTTAACAAAAAACTAAAATGAAAATAATTCAAAAAAAGGCAGGTAAAATCACAAATTAATGTAAAAAAAAGTGGAGAGAAATTATATATAATCTATAATCTGTAGTTATACAAATTCAAAACTTTCTTTCCTATTTTATTTGCATCAAATTCTATTCAACATTTACACGTATTTTTAATGATTTTTTTCTTGCTACCAAACACCTGACAAGGATGTTATAAATTGGAATAAAGAAATAAAGTACAAATTATACTAACTACTTATTATGTTAATCAATGTTGTAGCCCGATTCACTAGCATATAATCAGAGATAAAACAACATATAATAAAATAATAGGTAAGTATAGCAAACGCCAATTAAGTTGGCGCGAGGAGGGGGTGCGCAGAAGCCGTTTTTAAAAACGTCCACCCCCACTACTCAAGTAATTGTCAGAATACATTTGTCATTGACGTTTGACAGAACATATTTTGTAATGTCTTTGCTAGGGGATCATAAAGTGACACACGCTCAGAGGTTAGAATTATCTGACATTTGATGTAAAAACAAATACAAATCTCCCCACTACTTTTAATCCTGCGCAAACTTACCCCTCCTCGCGCCAACTTAATTGGCGTTTGTTATACTGTGTACAATCTGTTTTATAAACAAATTTCTTATAAAAATAAAACGCCGTATATTATAATTATTATATGGTAAAGAAAATAAGAACTCAAATTAACTTTGTTTTTCAACCGACCACAGTTTTTCGAAAAGTTTTAAAGCAGCTATAAAATCCTAGATAATTTTCTAAAAATAACGTTTATGACATTGAATGACCAATTGATTTTTCTATGTAATAAAAATGTTAGATAATGAGATTACAGAGAACAATTTGCTCTGCCTCAAAATCTTCTCTTTATATTATTATAGTTAATTTCAATGTCCACTTTTGAATGTCGTTGTATTTGCGATTGCAATAATAATTTATTAGAAAGTTTACAAACACCAAATCCATGATAAATACATAAGTTTAAATACCCAACAAAGAAGAATTTCAAATTTTGACGGTCACTGATCATTAAAATTATTGACTTATTGTCAGTATACGTTACATTATCTGTCTCTGTTGCACTTATGTCCGACCTCAATATTGTGACTTAACGTGTAGGTATCGTATTAACCTTATAAAGATTGTGTGTTAACCCTAAAAGAAATTATTGTTCATAAAGTGGTGTTTTTTGTGTTAAATAAGACAGAATGGAAAACGATTATTTCACAACTGCAATACATTCTCTAAGACAGCCACAAGATAAGAGAAACTTATTACAAATTTTGATTGTCATACGAAAAGGTATTGATGAGTCGTCAAGTAAATCTCAAAAATTAGAAATACTAAACGAATCGAGTTGTATTAAGAATTTAATAGGATGTTTACAACTAGAAAGTTGCAGCGTTTTAGATATTACATTGAGCATCTTGGGAAATTGTTGTATAGATTCAAATTTCGCCAGAAATTCAGTAAGTATAGATTACAAATCAGTGACAATCAAAATGTTCGTGTAATTTAAGAAACTTTTTTTTTAGATGAAATTAAACATTCTTCATTATTTGGATAGAGTATTAGATAGACATAATAAAGATAGTATTGTTGGAAGAGCTTTTCGAATTATTGGAAATTTATGTGATAATATTTGTTCAGCAATGATAATGGCAAAAGAACCACAATTGATTGATAAAATTGTTGCATTAATTAACAAAGCAGCAACAGAAAATAATACAAATGATACTGAGAAAGTTTCAGAAGCAACTATGTTAATGGCATTACGAACTGTCAGGTAAAGAATAATTTCTTACAAAACTAGATAATTAATGCATGTTATGTAGATTATTATATTATTTACATATATTATATGATAGCCTTACATTATACTCTACAAACATATTGGAAATTCTGAAAAATGTTTACATTATTCTTTTTTTACAAAACATATATGATAGTAACTATAGTAAATATATCTTATTTATATTTCAGAAAATTTTTGAAAAAGAGCACTTTAGATAAATTAATAGTAAAACATGGAATATTAAAGGCAATTGGTGCAATACTAATAAAATATGGAGACCAATGGGAAATTAATAGTACTAATGTAAATATAATAGATGAAATTCTTAGATTATTACATACGTATTCAAGATATGCACATCTACAAATAATTCCTAGTTTAAAAAACACTGAAAAGGGAGATTCACTATTATCTTTAGGGAAGTTGATCACATTAAATCCGGGTAGAGTGATGAAAATCATGACAAATCTGAGTAAATGCTGTTCACTAAAATCTGATCTGCCAATGCCAGATGTTTGGCAAAAATTGATGGAAAAGATTAAAACTAACAATTTAACTGAAAGTGATTATACAGAATACTTGAAGAGTATGTATAAACTAATCGATTATCCAAGTAACAGGGAATATATCAAGTTCGGTGACAGTATTTGTGATTTAGTTAATATACTGAAAGAATTTAGAGTGTGTACAGATTTTTCAGTAAGTGTTTTTTTATATGCAATTTTTCATAACTAGTTTTATTCGATTATGATATAGATTTGAACATTTGTAACAAATTAATATATTTATACTTAACTTCCATAGAATTCAGCTTTTGGTAATTTCTATAGCTTAATTTTAATTCATATTTTTTTCTTTTAAACATATCAACTTAGATATTTTATGTGATATTTGAAGCAAATTTAATATTTAGAGAATGGAGCCCTGCTAAATTTCATTATTTAACTGTACTTAATTGTTTGATATAATGTCTACATATTTTTTTAGATGGAATGTTGTACTATAATCCTGTCAATGCTACGAATATGTCAGTTTGATGATTCACTGGTACTGAAACAACTAAGTTCAGATATCGTTAACGTTCTGATAGATAAATTAGAATGGACAGGTGTTTCTTCCACGAAGTTATTAGTACCGAACCACGTCAGAAAGAAACGCAAAACGAAGCACCGTGGGGAAACCAACAACAAAAAATTAAAATTGTTCTTGGTAATTGCCCTAAGATCAGTTCGCAATTAAATCATGTTGATTTATTGTTTCAGGAACAAGATATATACACTAATTTAACTGATACTCTTATTCCATATGAGGACAGGTGTTCTAGTCCAAGTGAGTTAAGCGAAATTTCATCGAATGGCCCCTATTCTCCCAGTTGTGCTGCGATTGCTGAAGGTAAACTTTTTTTTGCCTTTCTTTAAAGATTTATCCTATTATTAAACTATTTTCTTTCTGTTGATTCTAGTAAAATAATACGAGATTTTTTAATAAAGCTTTTATAATAAGTATTTCTCTCCACAGTCAATTCGTTCTTACGTCTGTAAAACGAATCTTTAAAACATTATCTCCAATTTTTCTGCATTAGGTTGTTTATATTTTTAATGCGTCGACCTTTGACCGATGTAAAGCGTAAATCGTGAAACTTATCTTTTACATGTGGAGACAAAACTGCACTATACGGTGAATGGCCCATTATCAGTGGCGGCTCGTGAGGTATGAGAGAGGGTGGGCACAAAAAAACTTACCTATTTTTTGTACATAAAATCCATTATCCTATTTTTCATGCTGGAAAAGACGTCTATGACTGTTGTCAAAATTCGAGATAGACTGGATGAAATTCTTTTCTATTGATAGGACCGCCAATGCGCTCAGTCGATCTTCTGACATTGTGCTTCTCAGAAAAGTTTTAATGCATTTGAGGGTGGAAAAACATCGTTCAGATTCTGCTGCCGACATGGGCGTTGTACAAATAATATCCAACAGTTTGTATGTTTCCGTCAAAACCTTTTTTAGATTGTTGTCTATTATGAACACTAAAAGTGCCAAAAACTACCTACGTTACATGTCATCGCGCTCATAAATTACTGAAAGTTCACTTTTCAAATTTACACTGTCCAACAGGATAAGATTTCATAGTTTCATCAATTTTTTTTTGTGGAAATGAATGACTGACTATAAGTTTTAAAATTTTGAGAATCAAATAATTTTGATGCAGTTAAGTGATCCCTAAAATCAAATCGGTCGCTAATTTGGCTTAAAATAGTGTCACATACTTCGTTTGCAATAACAGCTCTGTTATCTCCAGCTGTCGTTTTTTGTCTTTTCCTTGCAGGTTCTTCATTATTACGCTCTTGATTGTCATTGTCAGTAGAATTTCTTAAATTTCTAATGTGAATAATTTGCTGTTGGAATTGTTCAATTGCCTCTTGCAGTTGAGCACTGTCAATCCCGAGCATTTGAGTCTGATTAAATAATATTTCAACATGGTGGCATGATGAAATGAAATATTTTCAACCAGTAGAGAAATTCCGGGCAATTCAAATGTTTCAATAAACAACTTGCTTCACTAATAGTAACTGAATCCATCCCATCTTCGTCAATAATTTTGTCTAAACATTCTTTGAAAGAATCCTGGTGTTCAAATAATGTGTTCACAGTTCGACTATTGAAAATCCAGCGTGTAGGAGCAGCGCGTGGTAATCTACGTTTGACTATTTCATCAAGAATTACCTTTCGTTTTGGCGATCGAGGAAAAATACTTGAAAATAACTGCAAATTTGCAAAAAAAAATTTTACATTTTTATTGCACTGTGTACGCTCGTTCAATAATTAAATTAAATTGATGCGCGTAACAGTGAATATAATGTGCATGTGGAAATGTTCTTTAGATAATAGCTTGGACACCATTTGTCTTACTCTTACCACTCATCAGGGACGCCCCATCGCAACTTTGTGCGATTAGTTTATTGTTATCAGACCCAGAAGAAGAATTTAAAATAGTTTGCAATTCATTCAGTAATGTTTTTGCTAATACATCAGCATTATGTCCACACGGCTTAAAAAAAAGACCAAAAGCGTTCAAAAATTTTTCCATTAAACACGTATCGAATAATAACAACCATTTGTTGATTATTAGCGGCGTCTGCTAGCTGTAGTTTCATCGGCCACCAAAGCAATGAAATTTGCAGATTTAATTTCTTTTAATATTAATACGTCCTTACATTCCTTGTGACTTAACAGCTATTATAACCATATCAGACTTTTATTTTTAAGTATTAAGTTAAATATAAAATAGAAATGCATACGGTCTTACACGAGTGCACAAGTGATGGAACACTCCATGGTTCTTTTCGGCTACTACCGGATTACTACAAAAGAATAATCGGGTTTGAGAAAGCTATATTCCAGAAAGTATTATAGATAGAATAGTAAATGACATGTCTATAGTCAGCGACTACCTTTAAGCTTAGAACATGCGCCTACGTACATCGATTGACATGCGCACACCGAAGCCAGCACGCAGTATGCAAAATGGCGACGATGCAACAAAAAGCGTTTTGCGTGTTAAAGTACGCGCGATATTTCTCGCTTGTTACGGTGCAACGTGCGTTCCGACGGCAATACGAAAGTGATCCTCCAGGTCATCAGAGCATTCTACGATGGTATAGTCCTTTTACGATAACAGACGAGGCACGTCATCAACATACGTCATGTTTGCGTCACGCACTCTTGCCAAATCTTTTGTTTACATCTATCACAGAGGTTATGTATTAAAAATAAGTTGACATGTAATCCGCGTTGACAGTTACGTAGGTCTTGTTCATACTTAGGAAATAACGATAATTTACATACTTTTAAAACAATTAGATAAACCTAACGCCTCTCATTCTAACTATAGTTTTATGTACGTGGTAAATTATAACTGACAATTAGCATAATTGAGACATGTTATTAACAGCAATTAAGCTATCGAAATAAAATAGAAATACGTTTATTTCAATAAATATTATTATCAGTATACACAATAAATTGACATTATAATAAAGAAAAGCAAATTTAATATAACATGATATAAATGACAAATATAATTTTTATTCAAAATCGCTGTCATCGGTTGAGCTTTTTTCTGCGCCTATATTAATAACTAAAGGCCTTACATCTTCTCGTTCAAAGCCAATTTCTCTATCCCACCATTTTTTAATTTCTGTTTCGGTGTGTTTGATGCTGTTTGCCCAACATGTTGGGGTTACTTCACTGAGCGCTTCCTTCCATAATTTTATGCAGCCTTCTTCTGTTCTGCCGTATTTGCCAATATGGTTATTATAATAGCGTTTGCTAATACCCCATATCAGTTCAATAGGATTAAAAATGCAATGATATGGAGGTAGACGGAGCACAACGTGACCATATTTATTAGCCAACTCATCAGCCTCATAAATGGGTGGTGGTTTAAAACTATAAATAATAATAGCCAGTAATTATTAGAAAAAAGAATAATTATACTAACCGCTCAACTAAATCTAGCAACTGTAGCTTTAACGCTGATGCATCATAATCAATAGAGTTTGCATTTAACCAGTTTGTAATTTCTAATTTTGTTGTGGAAGATGTTGGAGGCTTATTCTTAATTGTACTGTGATAACTTGCATTATCCATTACAATCACAGAAGGATTTTCTAAATTACGTAGTAGTTGATTTTCTAACCAAAACAGAAAATTGTCACGGTTCATATCACCATGATAATCAGAGTTTTTGTTATTGGATGTAAATATTAATTCAGCACCAGGAATAAAGCCATCTTCGTTTCCAGCATGTAATATTATATACCTATTAGAACAGAACATAATAAAATTTATGCAACAAAGAAAAAGAAAAACGATTACCTTTTGCCATCTATTTGTTTCGCTTTCACAGTTTTGACATGTTCATCTTGCCAGGTTCTTGAAGTGCTTCCATCTTGAAAGATCCAGGTTTTATCAAGAAATATAAACTGATATATATGTTCTTGTTTTATGCGTATATACTGCTGTAGAAAAGAGATCCGCTTTAAAGCAATATGAGGCAGTTCCATCAACGCTCGTTTAGGATCATCTTTCGTGAAGTGAAAACCAATGTTTCGTAGCACTTTCCATAGGGAAGTAGTACAACCATTAAAAATATCGCTTCTTTTAAGTACGTTGTTTAAAGTACATAAGGTGATATGTTCTTCTAAAATGTGTTTAAGGGAAACTTTATGTTACAGTTCGAAATAAGATAATAAATACTTACTGTCTCTATACATGTTATAAACTTTGTTTCTAATGGCACACTGATTAAAATCATCAATGTTCACTACTGGTTTCTTTTTTACCCTTTTCTTCTTTGGACTAGATGGAATAATCCCTTGTTTAGTCATTGAAGAAATCTTATTAACCGTAGAAATGTGGATATTTAAAGCATCGGCTACTCTCTATAAAATACGCAAGGTTTAATACTCTAAAAATATATTAATTATTAGAATTACCTCTCTTACTGCTTTCAACGGCAATAGCGTGGCATTGTTATCGCGTTCTTTCTCGAAATACGAGATTAAAGACGCAATGAGCGCTTTTGATTGCCTGCTTAGTGGCTTAGGCATGTTTTATTGGTTATTAAAGGAACCGTTGTTTTAATACAATACGAATAATACGACGAAACTGGATAAAAGGGACACGAAAACTAAAGAACAAACTGCGAACTAATGAAATGCAAATAATACCGCAAAACTGAATAAAAGGGACACGAAAAATACAGAACAACAAATGGCGCACAAGTGACAGATACGAATGACAGTAGCGAAAATAGAAGTTGGCAACGTTACGCAGGATAGGAACGTTTGCAAAGAAGAAATCTCTAGATATACGATAGTGAAAGACAGTTCTTTTTGGGTTTAGTATTGTATAGGTAGGTAATTCTGAAGTTTCCGGTTATGACGTGCCTCGTCTGTTATCGTAAAAGGACTATATCGAAAATTTCGACAACAGGTTCACTTACTAAACGTAAAAGCACCGGACGCCCACGAGTTCCTGAACCAACGGTGGATGCGGTTAGACAATGCTTCATGCGTTCGCCATAACAATCTACCAGTGGCGCAGGCCGTGCACTTGGTATTCCGCAGCAAACTGTTTGGAAAACTTTGCGGAAGCGTTTGCGATTCAAGTCGTACCGTATACACATGGCGCAAAGTTTACGTCCAGACGACTATGTCAAGCGAACCGAGTTTTGTTGTGACATTCAGACAGCAATAGAGGACGACGAATTTGCTAACCGTCTCGTGTTTAGCGACGAAGCGACATTTCATTTAAGTGACTAGGTGAACCGTCCTAACATTCGGATATGGGGTACGACCACCTCATGTCATTGTGCAACATGAAAGGGATTCTCCAAAATTAAATGTCTTATGTGCTGTATCCAACACAAAAGTGTACGGACCGTTTTTCTCCCGGTTATTTCCGCCGCAACTGACTGATGATTCAAACAACTTTATATTTCAACAAGATGGTGCTCTGCCTCATTGGTATAATGAAGTCGGTATCTAAACGAGGTGCTACCTTCACGTTGGATAGGCCGTTGTGCTGCAACAGATGTGGCATTGTACGCGTGGCCTCCCAATTCTCCCGATCTTACCCCGTGCGATTTGGGGGTATATTAAAGACAGGGTTTACGTACCACCATTACCTACAACATTTGAGGAACTCAGAAGACGCATTACTGAGACAGCTTGCAACGTGTATGGACTGAACTGGACTATCGTTTGGACGTTTGTCGTGTGACTCGACGAGCTCACATTGAACATTTGTAATGATATGCTCACAAACTTGATTATGTTCTCTGCATATAGACATGTGATTTACTATTCTATCTATAATACTTTCTGAAATATAGCTTTCTCAAACCCGATGATTCTTTGGTAATAACCCTGTATAATAATAAATAAACATAGGATATATTTCACATTATAGATGTATCCGATTCCGACAATTATTCGCCAGTATGCAGTGACGCCGAAGACACCGACATAAACAGCATACCATCGTTGGGTCCCATGGATCTGGAATGCACAACGCCATCGGATGACGACGAAATCGTTAGCAGTCTTAATGTAAGATTTAAGTACAGCTTTCTCCATGAAATCAACACGTTACTATGGCGATATTACCGCATCGAACCGGCAGTTGGGGAATTGGGGAATCCCAAATTACTTACTATTTTAATGAACATCGCGTTTTCCAGTGATAATTCCATATCGCCTCACAAACTCGTCATGTCCATAATAAAGTTAGTATTTTCAGTTTTTCCGTAATATTTTTTGGTTCTAATTATCTAAATATCGTTTTAGAAAACCCGATTATTTAGTACCATTAATGCAGACGAACTTTATACAGATGATATTTGATTTAAGTATCACTGCCCACGACATGAAGATATGCCATTCTTGTAAAAATGCTCATGAAACGGCTACAATAATTTTGGATGCTTTGACAAGAGTTGCGGAATCTGGCGGACCGAAGGGTAATATAGCTCATATTTTGCTGAGATCCAATGTACAAATTAAAAACCGAATTGTACTAGCCATTCCTTATGTGATAAGGTAAAGTATTATTATTATTTTTTGTTAAGCATTTGAAAAAATGTAAAGATTAAAAGGACTTTACTGACTTGCTCACCACCTCTTCTATTTACAATGTAGAAGTGATCATTTTTCTCCAGATGTTTCTATTTTTCCATAGATCCAACCGAGTCCTTTTCTGTGCTGTAAATCAACAATTTCATCATTCCTTCTCGATTTACTTTTCCTGCTTTTAACAACTATTTCCTCTCGTCATACAACCTTCACTTTTTCCTTGCTTATTCTCACCGAACCATCTTAATTCTTATTATTTAATTTTGACTGGTCATCAAAACCTTAGATTCACTTCCGTATATTAACATTGGTACTAAATCCGATTCACAGATTCTTGTTTTAATGGTATTTCTTTCTTATTAAATGTTCTATTTTTTATTTTATCAATTGTATTATATCCGGCTCGAAGGACCAAAAATGTTGTATTTTTGTTTATAACTTGTATATCCGACTTGTATTTTTGTTATTATATATTAAAATACAATCTGCACTTTAATATTTTACTGTGAACTTATGCATTCTTCTTTTTCTAATGCAAGCAGAACCTGAACACGGTTGTGTCTCTTTTGGATGAACATACTCGAATGTCGGTTTTCAATAACACTCTCATCTCTGTAAACACATGCGTAGTCATATATTAAGCACACATTTAGGAAACATTAAAAGACGCGATTATTGCAGGTACTGATTGTTTCGCTGGCCTAGTAAACATGGATTGCTCTCCATTTAAACTACTTTTCAAATATTTCCACCTTTCGTTTTCTTAACGCACTTTTTCTGCGGAAAATCATTTCCATAGTTTTATGATGCCTTTCTAAGTTCCCGCGTTTGGGCAATGTCACTGAGGATCGACAAACTTGACAAATACAGTTATTGTTTATTCCACCTGGTTTGAAGGAATTTGCGGTATGTGTTGACCGAAATATATAAGTTGAAATAATGCAATAGTTTGAATTAACACTAATATATTTACAGGATATGTAATTATTAGAGAACGGACACGCTTACCACATGACTCAAAGCCCAGTGCAGTACTGGCGAAAGGCTGTATTTCTAAAATATTTAATTTTATTTATATAATTGGAAAACGAACGGCTGATGATCTATAAAATTACGAAATACATATGTATTTGTTGAAAAGTTGTATTTTAAAAGTTTTTAATTTTATTTCTATAATTGGAACATTTTTATTTGTTCATTTTGTCGTTCAAGTTGAGTAAAGGAGTATTAATATTGACTAGCAATAGTTTCTCAAGGTTTTCTTCTGTCAATTTTGTTCTCTTTGAATTAAGTAAAAAGCGTTCAAATAAATTTTACCTCTAGTAGTCCATGACAATAAAAATGTTTGTCGTAACTTGTACTATTTACATTTGCATCAGTTGTCAATTTGACAGACTATTTATTCTGATGTATACTTAGTTGGAGCTTTTTGAAATTGCTTTGTAATTTAAAATTGATTTAAAATGGTTTTCACTGTTCAACACAAATCATTCATGGTTGAATCTTATTTTTGGAACGGAGGTAATATTAACGGACAATGGCACTATTTTCTTGAAGAATGCTTAGAGGAATTTAGAAATATGTTTCCAAACTTCGTCTTTGATTTTGATAGTTTTTGGTACACAGTTAAATATTGCACTAAGGTTTTCAGAGAAACAGAGAGTGTTATACGGAAAGAAGACAGTGGCCGTCCGAAAAATGTACGGAAGAGCTAGTTGACGATGTAACGCAAATTATGAATGATACACCAGGAACATCCATACGAGTATTCTCTCCACGAGTGGGTGTTTCAATTGGCACTTGTCATACAATTTTGAAAAAAGACTTACATTTATTTCCATATCGCATGGCCTATTATCAAGAAATCAAAGAAATTGACTATCCTAGAAGAACAACATTTTGTCAGTAGTTCTTAAATAATTTTGATAATGACATTCTTGACAAAATTTTTCTCAGATGAATCATGGTTTTATCTGAATGGATATGTTAACTCACAAAATATAAGGATGTGGAATACTAAGAAACCGCATGACTGTTATGTTGTTCATCCACAGAAAATTGGTGTATGGTGTGCGATTAGTCGAAGGAAAATCATTGGCCGTATTTTCTTTAAAGGAGAAAGGTATCGACAAGAAATTATTATGACATTTATTGAACAGCTTAATGAAGAAGAAATAAATCAGGGTTACTTTCAACAATACGGAGCTAGAGTGCACACAGCTTGTGAAACAATTAATATGATACGGAAATTTATCAAAATCGGTTGATAAGTTTAAACATCGAACATGAATTTCCACCAAGATCTTGTGATGTTAACCCCTGTGATTTTTTTCTGTGGCCTTTTTAAAGAACTCAATTTTTTGGGTACAGATACCTGATCTTGCAGACCTTCAGATCAGAATTGCTGAAATAATTAACGAAATCAACGATATGCTACTACAAAACGTTTTCTCCTTCATTAGAAGAAGATGTTAGAAATGTCTCGAACAAGGTGGTGGCCACTTTCAACAATTTTTATAAAATGTTACTTGTTTGTTGCAAATAAACGTATCTCATTTAGTTAAATATTTTAATTTTATTATTTTGACATTTATCATGTCATTCAAATAGTTCATAACTCATAACCAACAAAATTAATATTAAGAACTTAAGTAAAAAGCTAAGATATACGAATAATTTCCATGGGCAACTTCGAGGTAAAATTTAGTTGAACGCTCGTTACATCCTTATAAATAGAAAACGTCCTTTCTACATCGCAACTGGTTATAGGTGCATACTGGAAATATTCTTTTATTTCTTCATATTTAGCCGTTAGATTTTGTGGAATTGTCTCCATACATAATTGCTGCAATGTAATTAAATCTGGATTTCTATTGCTTCAAACTTTTGCCAAAGGCCACATCCGAAGTCACTTGGAATACTTTTCAAATTATTAAAAGCTACATCTAATGTGGTTAAGCCGCCATTTAATTTGAGATTTCGATTTTCAAAATAAGTGATTAGTTTTGGCAATTTTCCAAAGTGTTCATGAAGAAAGTACAACTGATTTTTTAAATTTGGGATTTGTGTGAGCTCCTTGCACTCACCAATACTTCTAGCATCCTCCTTTAGCAGTGTTACGAAATGTTTTAGACTATCGAAATTCTCAGCATAATAACTAGTAGCTTCCAGCCATGTTCCCCATCTAGTTATTACTGGAGTGGGAGGCAGTGACAGAGATGGAAATTTTTCCCTGAAAAGAGCTACATACTCCCAGTGGTGCTTTTCTGAAAACTTTTTTAAAAGCTGATACAAGTCTATCAACTTCCGGAAAAGTGTCTCTGATATATTCACAGATTCTGTGGAGAGCATGTGCTACACAAGTAATATGCAGCATATATGTTTTCTTCAATAGTCTGCCTGTTTTTAACATATACGCAGCACTATCACTGACAAATAAAAGTATTTTTTCTTTGTACGTGGCGTCCGAATGAAGCATTTTTTGCATATTCTACTTAATGGTTTCAGCAACTGTTTCCGCATCAACTCTATTTATAACACTTGTTGCTATTACATATGAGTTATAGGGAATAGTTGGATGTAGTACACCAGCTACATTTACCACACAGCGTCCTAACATATCCACCGTTTCGTCGGCGCTTATCCATATGTATTGATTTAAAAGATGGCTTCTAATGCGCTCTACTGTTCTCGTATAGCACCTAGAAACATAATATTTGCGTAAAGTTGATTCATCAGGAACATTTCGACCAGTATATTTTTTCAGAAATGTCTTCAAAATTGGATTGTTCAATTTTAATAATGAAATATTAGCTGCCATAAAAGTTTCACAGAGTTCTTCGTTAAAATTGTCAGATTCCAACGTGTTCAATTTTTTTTCGTGCTTTAACGATCGTACGTGACGTTTTACGGTTGATTTATTGCAATTTTTCAATAACGTTTCACACACTTCACAATAAATTTCGGAATCACTGGCAATGTACATACAATCAGTATGGCCCTCAATCCAACTCGCCATTGTTTCACGATGCTATTCTCGACGCTCTTCCATTGTCTGAAAAAGTAAGAATATTCTAGATCCAAATAAACGAAATTAAATAACGAAATTTTATGCACACTTACGTGAAAATAATTGAAAGATGTTGCTTAAATGAAAAGAAAAGTAATGTACGTGCTATTTCTCTTACGAAATACGATAAACTTATTTATTTTATCTACGTACACGACACCACTGAAAACACTATATTCTCCGAATACAATAGCTGGGTTGTCCATTGTTATCGCTGCGAGACCAGGTGGCCGAGTAAGTCAAACAAATACTTCATTGAATTACGCCGGGATGTACTGAGCGACGTTATACACAATTCCAATTGCCGATTGCGTTTTATGGAAATTGCATCCGTTCTCTAGTAATTATTAATAAATTGAATCTTGGAGTTGCATTAAACTTAGTATAAATGCCTTAATCTGGTTTTAATAGTAAAAACCGAAAAACTGGCTAATACATAATATTTTCTTGTAGTGAGATTGCGGAGATCCGGGTTGGAACTGAATTTTGTTTTAACTTATTTTTGCAAAGAAAATTTTTTCCGCGCCAGTTACAAGGGAGGGAGAAGACAACAATTGATTATACTGAAATTGCCATTGAAATATTTTACCCTTCATCAAGAAAAGTATATGCTGTAGTTTACCAACATCATAAATGGATTAAAATAAACAATATGCACATTAAACCTTAATTATGGGGAAATAAAATCAATATTAAATACTAAATACACAATACAATTGCTACAGGTATTTATTTAATGGCAATATACCAAGTACGTAAATTACAATAAACAGGAAGTGGGCTAGAGATAACGTACATTATTCGAAGAATACAGGAAAAATGTAATGAACCGAAACCTAAACCTATCGTAAAAATATGAATACATTAAATTCAATACATATACAAATACAATACATGAAATATAACAATAAAACTTTTGCTATTATAAAGATTTACAACCAGCAAATGAACGGATTTAAAAGAAGGTTCTACCTTACCACTTATGTAATTAACACATTAAATATTTGGGAAACTCCAAGACCTTTCTATACACTTTATATTTACAAATAGAACAAAATTAAAATTTATGAATTAATACGTAAAATAAATACAACTAAATCTATTTGATTATATTTAAATAAAACTAAAAATACAAATTATAAAAGACGGAAAGGCAATTTGTCGGAATGAGAATCAAAATTATGGAACGTAGAGCTTGGAATTTGAGTGTTCGAAAAAATATTTGCAAAAAAATCTACATCTTGTGGTGAGTCAAGAATAATAAACTACTCAAAAATGAATAGGGAATTAGATCTTTTTTTAACAGATCTAATTAATACGATTAAATTTAACGTATTTTCTCAAACTATGGATAATTAGTAGGCCCACAGCCGTTTGTGGACATTTTATTTGGTAAATATCTTTTCTGTGTGATAAAATATTGAATCTCGTATTTTAACCTTTAATTAATTTAGAATACAAAATTATAAAAATCGCATTTTTTGACAAGTATTATTCATTTTAAACGTCATTTCACATTTTCACGATGCCAAGACGTCATTTAAATAAAGAAACTTTTGATTTAATTGCGTTATTGCATCAGCGGTGTCTCCAAGTGTTGTTAGTAGGGCTCTAACAAGATTCCAACAGTTAGGATCTGCAAGGAGAAGACCCGGTAGTGGATCTGAGAGGAAAACAAATCGGACACAAGACCGCTACATACGAAGTCAGACAAGGATGAATCCGTTTAGAAGTGCTGTATGGTTGCAAACACAGTGACGTGCCGCCACTGGAGTTAGAGTTTCGGATCAAACCATCAGAAACCGTCTGAGGGAAATGGATCTTCATAGCTGCAGACCTGTGAGACGCCCAAAATTAACTAATGCCAATAGAATGGCTAGAAGAACTTGGGTTAACCAACCACTAGCAGAAAATTTTCAATGGGAGCATGGTTTATACACCGATGAATCCAGATTCTGCTTATTTAGTGATAATCGTAGAGTAAGGGTCTGGAGAACTCGAGGAGACCGTTATAGACGTGAGTTTACAAAAGCTGTGGTGCCTTTTGGCGGCGGTGGTATCATGGTGTGGGCGGGCATTAGTTTGAATGGACGTACGAACCTCCATCTCTTTGAAAATAATGTCAATGGACACATATACAGAGATGACATTATTAAGCAATATGTGGCCGACTTTCGTGAGGCTGTGGATGAAAACATGGTTTTTATTGATGATAATGCAAGACCTCATCGTGCACAAATTGTAATGCAAGCAATAAATGACCTCCATATTAACCATCTACCTTTACCACCAACGTCTTCCGACTTGAATCCAATTGAGCACATTTGGGACAGACTTCAAGAACAGCTCAACGAACATAATCCACCCCCAGTTAACGTGCAACACTTGCGGGAAATTTTACCGCTGTGTTGGAGAAGAGTGTCACAAGAACACATTAATAATTGCATTATGAGAATGCCCCGAAGATGTACAGCTGTGAGAGATGTCCGTGACCATTATACACGATTTTAAAATTAATTGTTACAGAAAAATGTTTATTTTAGCTATTGTTAGAAATGTTGCTTATTTCATTTTCGATCATTTCTTAGTAATCTAACGATTTTTCTGAATAAATATACTTGAAAATTTTAAATTGTTGTGTACAATTATGTATCTAATATAATACACTACAAATATTTACCCATACTGTCTAAAAAATACAAAAAAGTAAAAATTCCTTATTCATTTTTGAGTAGTTTATTATTGTACATTAAGTTACCAGAAATTCTAGTTCTGCCCTTTTTATTATGAATGAACTTAAATAATTGTTTGGGACGTAACAGTTATCTTTGACCATAATAAACAAAAATTCTTCTTCCCAATCGTTATTAAAATGTTACGTTTTATTTTTTTCGCCGAACTCATTTTGCCTTTCAAATATTACGTGTTGTTCAGATACTCAATTATGACTGGCATAGTGTCGCGTCGTCGCGGATTTTTGAAAGAATCAGACTAATTCGAGAAGAATCAGGAAGGGTCGCCGAACGTTGCGCAGTTGCATTGCCTCGCGAGTCTCGCAAATTCCATTGAGAGACAAAGACGGTCTAGAGTTGACGTTCGAGAGAACTAGAATTTGTAGAGTGATTACTTTTTAATTTTTTCGCGATCCACTCTAAAAGCTCTCGCGATCGACCATTTGAGCACGCCTGCCGGACAAGTTTGGATTTAATTTATACTGAATCCAGTGCCTTTAACATTGCTTGGCTGTCGGAGATGGCCACGGTACGATTTGTTGAAATACCATAGTATCTTTCCTTAAGCTCATTTGGATTATTGTCTTTTCTTTGAGCCCATATATTCCGGCTCCAACTTTTTCTATTTCAGAGCCGTCAGTGTACCAGATACATTCTACATAATTATAATAATCGCAAAACTGTTTATTATCGACAAAAACTTACACCAAGATAAAGGCATTTCAACAACAATGTTATCATCTTCAGCAGAAACGCTAAACTTAAATGAAATTAAATTAAACTAAAAAGTTTATAAACATTAAGAAAGAGATGCTTAATAAAGCATGTCCAAATAACTTTCGCCCAACTAATTACGCAACCATTAACAATTACATTAACAAGTAGGGAATGTTTTATCAACAAATCCGTTATTTGAGTTTAAAAGTTTTATTTTATTTTTCTATTAACTCTTTGCTAATTATTCTACAAACCTTAACCACTTGTTACAAACTTGTTCCCAGTTTGATGGTATCTTAATAGATGATTTGATCAAATGTTGTTATTTCCTCCTCGACGGTCATTAGTTATAGCTCGTGGTGTAAAAATTAATTTGACAAGTACCAAGGAGCTCTTATTATTACCTAAAGTACTTTGAACTGGAAGATTTCCAGTATTTCAATGTTAGATTTCGTTGCAGATTTCTATAGCTGAATACAATAACTTCAAATAAGTTTAACGTAGACTTTACCGGCCGATAACCTAGTAGTAACCCACTGGCTTATGACGCCGGGGGTAACACGGTCGATGCTGGGGTTCGACTGTCTGAGTAGGTTTTCGTGGTTTTGTTTCTCGCCTAAGTTGAAAGCTGACAGCTAAACATCTTGAAACGCTGTTGCGGGCGTAATAATAATTAATTGCCTGCCAATGTCCCCTGTAATTGGTGTTAAGCTGTTGAGAAATACTCAAGCATGAATTATTTTAATTATTGTTAAAACTTTCCTTTCCAACAACAGTTTAGATTACCTCTAATTATCAAGTCAAGTACAAGTGTTTTAAAATAATAAATTTGCAAATATGACAGATGTCGCTTCTTAGAATCTTTACAATTTTAATATGACAATAAAAATCTGTTTATACAGCGGGTTTAACTTGAAAATGAGCGTTACATGTTGATAAAATTGTACGTGTTTTACTTGAATTCTATATCCTAGATTGACTTATACTTGACAATAAAGAAATGTTCGACATTAAAATATTATGAAAGGATATTAAATGTATCCTCAACATAGACATCTTCTGCACCAACTGCATTCACTCGTCGTTAAACGATTCCAGTGATATACTTAAGTTTCATACCACTCCTGCAGACTAGCTTATCTTGTGCGGTAGTTATTTTACCCTTGACAAATACGTTTTTTTCCAAGTCCTATTCCGCCAAACAGTTCCGCTATTTTGTGTATAATTTTCGTTGCTTAAAGCGTGACATTTTTGGAATCTTCTTATAAATAATTAAAATAAAATACACAGCATACTGTTGAGCTATTATATTTATTTTTAATTACTTTTACAGAAATAGGCATACAGTCACGAAGTTATTGATAAATTGCGGCGGCTTAGACGTTTTATTAAATCTACTAGAAAAGAAATCTGATCTTCAGGAAGATAGCATCAAAGGCCTGTGTATATTAGCAATTCACCAGCTGAAAATTAAAAATCCCATACATAACCAACCACAAAGGCAAGTGTGCGACGTGGATGTTAACAGCTATCGTCTATCTGAAGCTTGTTCAAATGTGGTAACATTCAAATTGGACGACGGCAACAGTATTTCGGCAGACAGAGACTTTCTAAGTGATAAAAGTGATTACTTCAACAGATTACTGAACGGTAGCTTTATGGAATCGGAGCAGTCAGAAATTACGCTTCAAAATATTAGCATCAGATCTCTTAAGTTACTCTTGATGCTATTGCATTGTAATACAGCATCATTGGGAGTGGTCAATATAGACTTAGACACGCTTTTAGATTTGTTAGAGATCACGGAAAGATACCTACTGGTTGAATTAAACGTGTATTTGATGAATTGCGTGGAACAGCTGCACATGTCTAACAAAACGGTTCCGATTATTTACCAGTGGTCTATAGAATCGGGAACGAATATTCTCCGTGTCGAAACTATAGCTTTCGCTTTGGTTGGTAACATATTAGACGCTGATCGAATACTTATGTTTCACGACCTGTTTAGTTTAGGTTATTATAAACAATTGAGAGATGATATACAAAAACTACTCGTTCGTTTCTTGAGATAACCTTAGTATTAATTATATGTACGTATTTTTTTATTGTAAAAAGGTATAAATAAACAGTATTTATTAATTGTAGAAATATATCGCCTCTTTTCTCATTTTATGCAACTTATGTCAATCATGTATGTTACTTTCCGCAGAAATCCCGTTAAAAGATCCCACAAAAAAGACTTAACTTGCCTAAAAAAAAAAGCTATAAAGCCCCTTACCACATTAATATTCGTATCCTAACGTGTTTCGACAACTAAGCTGTTATCTTCAGTAGAAAGAATTAACAGTGTTTAACGTGGGACACAGCAAAGCTAGTACACAAAGATGACAACATTCGAATGTGACCCATGTTGAACACTGTTATTTCACCATACTGAAGATGACAACATAGTTTTCGAAATATGTATACATATAGCATAAGAATGTTAACTAGAAAATTGCGTGTTCAAAAATCGACTCGCAAGATTATTGGTGCAGTTTTTTGGTGGCAAAGAGGAGAAAAAGGGTAGAAGTATTAGGGAAGCATGTAATACTAAGTGACTAATTGAATTATGTAAGAAAATTGTAGAAAAACGCCACGGGAAACTTGCTAAGGTGTGCTTTGCAAGAAGACCCTGTTTACAAGTAGTGATTGCCCTGCGAAAATTTGTTTTAAATTGGTTGACCATCTAGCATATTCTCCGATTTAGCATTCAGACTATTATTTATTTCCATAACTTTAAAAACAATTTAAAGATAAGATTTCGAGAAATGATGAAGTCATATGGTGGCGTTGAAGAGCGATTTGCAGACTAAGACAGATTTTTTTTGAAAGGGCTTAGAATCATGACATATGTTTCTGCCATCTATAGGCGTCGTCAGTTAAGCTAGTGAAGCAATGATACAAATCTTTATAAATAGATCTGTATATATCATTAAGTCGAAATCCCTACTAGATAAAGCAAATTTCATCCTGTAAGGTGTCTCTTTCGTCCGTCAGATGGCACTTATTAAATAAGTGCCATCTGACGGACGAAAGAGACTTTGTCGGAAAAGAGACCTTTCGTTTTGACCAGCTATGCTGATACAGAAAACGAAACAGTACAGGTCATCTGGCTAGTTGTTAATGGACTACCTGTATTGTTTCGTTTTCTGTATCAGCATAGCTGGTCAAAACGAAAGGTCCCTTTTCCGACAAAGTCTCTTTCGTCCGTCAGATGTCACTTATTAAATAAGTGCCACCTTACAGGATGAAATTTGCTTTATCTAGTAGGGATTTCGGCTTAATGTTATATACAGATACAGATCTATTTATAAAGATTTGTATACATTGCTTCACTAGCTTAACTGACGACGCCTATAGATGGCAGAAACATATGTCTTAAGCAGAAGTTAATGCCGAAAATACGAGGTGTATTGTCCATGATACAGTTACAGATGTGTAAATTATTTACATGTCTGTTTCATAATGAAACAAAAGCGTTATACGTGCATTTAACGTATAGATATATTTAAAACCTTTTTGTATATTTACCGCCATCTGGCTAGTTGTTAATGGACTACCTGTATTGTTTCGTTTTCTGTATCAGCATAGCTGGTCAAAACGAAAGGTCCCTTTTCCGACAAAGTCTCTTTCGTCCGTCAGATGTCACTTATTAAATAAGTGCCACCTTACAGGATGAAATTTGCTTCATCTAGTAGGGATTTCGGCTTAATGTTATATACAGATACAGATATATTTATAAAGATTTGTATCATTTGTATACGTTGCTTCACTAGCTTAACTGACGACGCCTGTAGATGGCAGAAACATATGTCTTAAGCAGAAGTTAATGCCGAAAATACGAGGTGTATTGTCCATGATACAGTTACAGATGTGTAAATTATTTACATGTCTGTTTCATAATGAAACAAAAGCGTTATACGTGCATTTAACGTATAGATATATTTAAAACCTTTTTGTATATTTACCGCCATCTGGCTAGTTGTTAATGGACTACCTGTATTGTTTCGTTTTCTGTATCAGCATAGCTGGTCAAAACGAAAGGTCCCTTTTCCGACAAAGTCTCTTTCGTCCGTCAGATGTCACTTATTAAATAAGTGCCACCTTACAGGATGAAATTTGCTTCATCTAGTAGGGATTTCGGCTTAATGTTATATACAGATACAGATATATTTATAAAGATTTGTATCATTTGTATACGTTGCTTCACTAGCTTAACTGACGACGCCTATAGATGGCAGAAACATATGTCTTAAGCAGAAGTTAATGCCGAAAATATGAGGTGTATTGTCCATGATACAGTTACAGATGTGTAAATTATTTACATGTTTGCTTCATAATGAAACAAAAGCGTTATACGTGCAATTAACGTATAGATATATTTAAAACCTTTTTGTATATAAGTCTTATGTTGAATAAGTAAAATTTTTGAAAATTAAGGCTGGGCATTTATTTGTCATAAGTACGGATCTACCATACAAACCACGCGTCCAATAATATTTATTGATGGTATACAAGGTTACCGCTGAATAACGCTAAAAGTATGTGAGTCTGAAGAATACGTGTCGAACTAAAAATCAAAAAAGAAATTTCCAAATTTTAAGGGCCAAAATGTAGTTAAAGGTCCATAATCTTTATTCTATATTTACCGAAATACAACTGTAATTCAAGTTCAGTGACCTGCAAAAGAAATGTGTGAAATTCCTAGACATTGGTTAGACGATGCGTTTAACATAAGTCCCTATTCATAAAAATAGTAAATGTTGATATTTTCATATCCAAGCATTTAAACACATGGTGCTTTTATGACAATGTTTTTTTTTTTGTGGATATCAATAATAGGCTTTACATCGAATATGTCGACAAACTTATGCTCCATTAATTAAAAAGTGATTAAAACTAAAGTTTGAACGCTTTTTTAAAAGTAAAATTATAAATAAGTTCGATATAATTCGTATATATACACGAAAGTATACAAATGAAAATGATGTCTGTATCCGAATATTGTGTATTGATGATCTGTAACGACGGTGAAATACGACATGATTTTCATACATTTTTTTACGTCGGGACGTGTTGCGTCTACGTTCTTCAGCAGGAGTAATTTTGCCAGAGTGTAGAACCACTGCAATAATTCAATATAGCGTATGCATTATTCTATTTGACCTTTATTTTATTCAACATAAGAAAAGACCATTAGAATAAACCGAAGCAGTAATAATAATAAGGCATAAATATTGTAAAATAATAGATATTTATGTATTAAGGGAATAAACGACAGTTTTAATCCCGAGACAGTAAGTAATGCCTGAGCGACCGAAGGGAGCGAGGGCATTTTCTGTTGAGGGATTATAGACGTTTATTCCCGAATTACATACAAAACTTTTCTCCCGACCTTAAATGTAATAATTTATTTCATTATTAGTTTGACAGTTGATTGATAGATTGATCTGATGTCATTCAATTAAGTTTGTTTGTCATGAAAATGTGCATAGTTTCTGGTTACTAAGGTAAAACGAGTTTGTTTGTGTCTATATATAAATATTGTAAACTCATCTAATGTTACTATTACGATTACAAAATAAAATGATTGATATATTTAAATGCTTCGTCAATCTGACAGTTAAATTAATTTTGACTTAAATAAATGAACCAAAAGTCATTCACTACTGTATTCACTTTATTCCCTAGGGAAAATCGAATATTTTATTCCCTAGAGAATAAAGTAGTCTAATATATGTCAATTGTCAGATGTATAAGATGACACTTTATTCTCGGTCGGGAGAAAAATATATAAATGACTTGTATAAAAGTAAAAGTGGGTTAAACACATTTCTTACATATAACTACTGAGTGTTCACCGCATACATTGGTTTTACAACGTGCACAAGTTCTTGTTTTTCTGTCTTTTGAACATCACATCTCTTCTTCTTTCTTGGAATCTCAGAACTAGTGCTAGTAACTTCAGCTTCTTTTTCTGGATTTTCGTTGCCCTTATATTCTGCTAGCTCCTTTCCTAGCTCAATTAGAAAGTTTCTACTCTTTTTCAAATCAAAAGCTGAATTAGGTTTCAAGAGCTTCCATAGTATGTATGCGTTCATGACGCTGATGTCTATCATGTTATAAAAAACTACATGAGGCCATCTCTTCGTCATCCTTTTCACGGTGTATGATCGTGCCATTTTGTCCATGTTGTCTACGCCACCTTTTGTTTTATTGTAGTCCAGGATTACCTGAGGTTTCTTTTTTTGACTATTATCAACATTTTTCTCACTGTGCAGAGTACTCAGTAACGTTACAAGCTTGCGTTTCTTTGGGCAATACGAAATAATCATCGCATCGTCTGTAAAACCAAACTGTGTGGAAAACACTTGACGATTTTCTGGATTAACAAATGAAGATGGCAATTCAGGCTTATTTTTACGGATCGTACCAACTAATGTTAGGTTTTTTGAGAACAAATACTTTGCAAGATTATACGAAGTAAGGAAATTGTCGCAGGTGACATTCCTTCTAGAGTTTTCATCTTCTACTACTAAATGTTTAACAACCTTTTCGCCTTGGTTCTTGTCTCTTTCCTCTCCCTGCTTTCCAGGATAAATTTCCAGTTTCCATGCATAGGTTGTTACATTATCACAAATGTCCCAAAATTTTATTCCATATCGTCTAGGTTTTGATGGAATATATTGTCTAAAGGGGTATCTGCCTCTGAAAGTTACAAGCTGTTCATCAACCGTCATACACCAATTTGGTACATACGCATCTCGCAAATAAGTATTCCATAACTCAAAGCATTCCCGTATTGGTGCTATTTTGTCGCCACTCCTTTTTCTTCGTCTTTCCGCTGCATCGTCGAAGATAAGTACACGAAGTATGCTTTGAAATCTATTTCGAGCGATAATAGTACCAAAGATTTTTCGACCATTGTTTTTGCTCCAAACTTGTGTTACGTCCTCGTTATAAGATTTTTATACACCTATTATTAGTATCAAAACTCCAATAAATTTCTTCAATTCTTGGACACCCATTTTTATCCAATTTTTGTCGAAAACTCCTTCATTCGTCCACTTTAGGATAATTTCAAGGAGTTTACGAAAATAAATCAAAAAAGAAGAAGCAGGAGTATCGATCTCGCGATTTCTAAAACGTGTTTGGCCTGAAGGTTCTCGTAAAATATTCTGTCGTGGTTGTCTTCCATGATGAAGTAAAATAGGATCTTGGTACCAAACAACTTGTTTGTTCTTTGATATAAAAGAATTAGCTCCAGCCGGATTTCTGTTGTGGTCATCATCGCTGCTCTCAGCAGATTCTTTGCTATTTGATTCTTCTGCTGTGCTTGTATCACCTCCATCGATGAGGTCTTCGACTGCATCTACCTCTCCATCATCGTCTGAAGCTTTATATCCGCTATTGTATTCAACGTCACTCATTTCGGCTACTATTCGCCTCTAGCTGTTGTGTAAGGTATTCCTTATTTCTACGATCCATTTTCGGTAATAAGTAAAAGTAGAAAATAGCCGCAATTAAAGATTCAAAGATTCAGAAATAACTTGACAATTGATAAAAAAATATGCTAAAATATCAAATCGCACATCACACAGTAACAAAGTAAGACTACACAGATTCGGCAAGCACTAATGCAATGTTCACGACGTGCGGCTATAAATATGCTGAAACACGTAAACAGTGTTACCACACGTACGAAAATAATTTACCGTACTTGGTGGTATAAATTACCGTATTTGCAATAAAAATACCGTACATGTTAATGGGAAGTAATCCTATATGTTTAAATAAAATAAGTACATTTAGAATTGATTACACATATACATAACAAAAAATAAGAAAGTTACAAAATCCCTTTTGTAACTAGCGGCAATTACGTTATTAATTATACCCTGGATTTTGTTTTTCTGGTCTGGACATTTTCTTTGCTATATTGGAGTCTGGAAAAATGTGTGCTAATAAAGAAGAAAGAGGACCCATAGTTTGAAATGACATGTTATGTTCAGCTAAAAGCCCACATAATTTTATTTCTGCCTCCTGGAGAGAATCAGAAGTTGTAGAAATTGAAATCGACTGGGTAAATTTTGCCATAAATGTGGAAGAAGTTCCTTGTTCATTAGCTTTAATTAGTTTTTTTATGTTTTTCAGATTCTGTATGCTCTTTATTTGTGGAAAATTCTGCATCCAATTCCTTGTTACACATGACACATTTACCCTTATAACAGTTATTCTAAACAGGCCTTGACCATATTTTGTATTCCGGCATATTTGTCCATACATTACGAAATTTCTGTAATTACAAAGAACATGCTAAAGATAGTATTTATTTAACAGCGTTGCAAGATAAGTATACTTACAACAACGGTCGTTTGTGAGTTTCAGATTGAAAATTCTGATTTAAGAGAAAAAATTAAAATATGTATTTTTTATAATTTTACAATTAAATAGCAACATTCTAATATCTGTAATATAACATTTCAAAACTCAGCCATGCTATTATTTTTTCCACTTATAAGTCCAAGTACATGAATGAAATTTTCTTATATATAGTCCTAATTATCTGGCTATACAATTTTTAACGAAACTGTTCTGCTTTTAGAAAATCTTATAATCAGCTACTGTGACTATTACCTTCAGTTAGCATTGAAAAAGGTGTTGAAGTCGTAAAATAGAAATAATAAGTATGTTTATTTCTGACAACACTACATTACGAAAAATATTTAAATAAAATTATATTTAAAAAAACACATATTTTTTGGGAAAATGGTTTATTATCGAAATTACCGTATGTTCACGTACAGTAATGGCACCTGGACCGTACACCGTACATTTGATCAAAAAACCGTACATGTACGATAATTACCGTACGTCTGGCAACACTGCACATAAAGTACTCAAAATCCGCATGATAAAGGGATTTCCCCTTTCTGTATACTTCGGGGAATGCCAAGAAAAGTTTATCAGCAGCGGGGAAGTCCGGAATTTATAAGCGAACCACTATCATTGTAAAACACTCGCTTTACCTACATTTATACAGTAAACGACATATGGGTCCAACGGACTCGGTTGGTAAATCGCGAAAGTATTTTATACTGCCAAAACCATTTTTGTCAAAATTTTAAAGCTATACCTCGTACTTAAAAAGTTTATCAAAAATGGTACAAAATTCATGAATTTCGCTTACAGATAATCTACATAAATTTAAATGAGACTTTAATTAAAGTGACATACTGATTATTAAATGTTAATTTAACCCTTATCCGGGCAAGCGGGGCCTGCCAGGCCCGAACGACGATAAAAAATTCGATATCTTAATGAGTAATTTTAGTACGACTTAATGCTCTTTAGAATTCCTCAGAAATGTTAATTACTGTTTTCTTAAGTAATATTTGTTAAATTATGAATAATCGTTAGTTAATTGACGGATTGTACTTAAAATCCCATTAACGGGCAAGCCGGGCTTAGCAGGCCCATACTTTAGGCAATTATGGTAACTTTATTTTCCGTTTTTGTTTTCTAATCCTCTTTACGTAATTAGTGTTTCCGATCATTTTTGTGTCATTTGTGCAGCAAATACATTTGATGACGTATATAGGTCGTAATTTTTCGAGGAAAGTAATATTAGGTAAAGTAGGGGTTCCCTGTCTATTTGAGCATTTTTTGTTCATTGCTTTTAGTTTATGCATTATAGTGAAAGTGTTATAATCATTCAGCAATGTCGAGAAAATTTTTATCGGACGCCGAACTCGCAGATATACTGGAAAACCTATCGGACGATGACCAGGCGCCTGTAAATTTTGAGTCGGATGTGGAAGATGAGGACGAAGAGGACCACTTTTCTAATGCTAGTGAAACGGAAAACGTGCAAGAAGGCAGTGAGGGACTGCGTGACACTCCTGTTGTCAGTATTTCCAAATTTGTTGCTAAAGATGATTCAGTGTGGAGCAGCCAGCCTTCTTCGACAGGACGGGTTCGTTCGTGCAATATAATAAAATCGCAAATGCATAAAGTTATCTTACCGCCGGGAAAAATTGTTGAAGATCCAATTGATGCATTTCTCTTATTTATTGATGAAGCTGTACTTACCGAAATTGCTTCACATACAAACAAGAAGGCGGAGAGGGTACTGATAGATATTCCCTGGAAACCATGTGATAATATCGAAATTCGCGCTTTTCTTGGTTTGCTTCTAACTGCCGGTCACCTAAGTGCTAATGATACTAGCTACGATGTGCTATGGAGTCGATTATATGGCCCTTCAATTTTTCGAGCAACGATGGGATTGAAACGATTCAAAAGCTTGTTGCGATTTATACGATTTGATGACAAAGGTACCCGTTCCGAAAGAAGGAAGAACGATAAACTTGCACCTATTCGAGTTATTTGAGAAAAAGTAAATAACAATCTGAAAAAGCACTACCTCCCCGGAGAAAACATCACAGTGGACGAACAACTTGTACCCTTTCGAGGAAGATGTCCATTTAGACAATATATGCCTTCCAAACCAGACAAATATGGAATGAAGATCTGGTGGGCGTGTGACTCTGAAACCTACTATCCTCTAAATGCTATTCCCTATATTTGTCACATTCGACAATTATTTTACGGACTTATCATTAGCAAAAACATTATTGACAAATGGGTTGACGAGCGTTGATACCGTAAGGAAAAATAAACGCTTCATCCCAACCGAATTTTTGCCCAATAGAAAACGTGAAGAACAAACGTCCATTTTCGGATTTACAGAAAAAGCGTCTTTAGTGTCCTACGTTCTAAAGAAAAACAAAAGTGTTTTGGCTCTGTCAACGATGCATCATACTAATAACTGTAACGATGACGATAAAAAAAAGCCAGAAATAATTCTGTATTATAACAGCACAAAATGTGGCGTGGACACGTTAGACCAATTGGCTCATAAATACACATGTAAACGCAGAACAAATCGTTGGTCATTTACATTTTTTATGAATCTTCTCGGCGTAAGCGGCATTGCAGCATATGTTACTTGGATGAATTTGAACCCAAATTGGAATAAAGCTAAACACCAAAAAAGGAGATTGTTTCTAGTAGATGTATCTGAAAACCTAGTTCTTCCGCACATTCAAAGAAGGAAGGCGAATGGGCTTCCTCGTACCATCCAACACTGTGTCAATGAGTTTGTAGGTGAAGAAGCAACGCCAGCAAAGAGAGCAAGAACTGAAACTAAAGCAAATTCTAGAAGAAGGTGCTACATGTGTCCTAAAACAAAAGACAGGAAACAAAGACAATGTTGTGATGAGTGCAAACAAAACATTTGTAACGAACATTCTTCATCAAAAGTTTTGTGTTATAATTGCAAGAAATGAATAAAATTTAAGATCAGTAATTAATTAATGTTATTTATAAATGGTATTAAATATATAATTCCCATAAACTCTTTGTTTCATTAATTCTGTAAGTAAAAACATATACTAAAAGCACCGGGCCTACCAGGCCCGAACTGCCCGGTTACGTTAGTAAAATGTCTTGGGACAAGGGTTAAAAAAAAATTAAAGCAAATTAAAAAAAAATACTAAATTTCGCAAACAAACTGTAGAACTTAAATCGAATCAAAGTAGTGAAAATTGGTGTACCTGTGCACTATCTGGCCGGGCGTTGGTGCGTCTGTCAGGGATGTAATAATGGCGGCTCGACTTCAAAAGGGTTGGGATGCAACTAAATTGCAAAATTTCACAAACACAGTCAACTAACTTTTGCAACTTTGTCGTGGGTACGTGAAATCCTGTTAACATAGCGTAGACGTAACCCACTAGTCGAATTACATAAGGAGAGAGCAAGTAATTTTGATACAGTAAAACCTCTAATTATGGACACCTCCGACAATCGGACACCTCTAAAAAATGGACATTTTTTGTTGTACGAAATTTTATAATGGGTTTTCTTAACAATAGTCACTCCTAATATTGGACCCTCCATAAATCAGACGCGGACACCCTTTATTTCACCGAAGCAATAAAACATCTGTAAATATATCTCTTAATTAAGGACAGACAAGACGGGCGGCGCCGAATAAAATTTTGCAATTATGTATGTATGTATGTACTTTTATTGCTGCACACGTGGAAGTATATCTACTCGGGTTTTTCCCATAATACATATGTATGTACAAAGTGCACACGTGGAAGTATATCTACTCGGGTTTTTCCCATAATACAAAGGAACGACGGTTTACCACTGGCCTACTCGTCAGGTGATAAGTGGAGTGATATGTATTTTGAATCAGTTTGAACTAGCCTTTGATAGTGTCAACATGGATTCTAGTAAAAGAAAGCGGTTAACAATCCAAGATAAAATTGATATTATTGCGGTTAGTGAACAGCAAAGCTTAAGTGTCCGAAAGCTCGCGGAAAAGTTTGGTGTCGGAAAGTCGCAAATTAGTGATATAGTGAAAAACAAAAGAACTTTTCGAGAAAAATGGAAACCTAGCTCAAAAAAGGAAGTTTCCAAAAACTAGTGGTTTAGCAATCGACGGAGCAGCTAATGGTTGGTTGGAGAAATTTTGTCAAAGACATAAAATATCATTTAAAAATGTGTGTGGTGAATCTGCCTATGTAAACATGCAAAATGTAGACGATTGGAAAGTCAAGTTGCAATCAATATGCAAAGATTACTCTCCGAAAGATATTTTTAATGCTGATGAAACCGGTTTATTTTTCCGCGCCCTTCCGACAAAAACATTTGCGTTAAGAAGTGATAAATGTGCCGGAGGAAAATCTGCAAAAGAACGACTAACTATATTGTTGTGTTCAAATATGGACGGTGATAAGGAAAGGCCGTTAGTCATCGGTAAAAGTAAGAAACCTAGATGTTTTAAAGGAGCTCATGTGGATAAGTTGCCGATAGGATGGATATCTAACAAAAAAGCGTGGATGACTTTGGATATTATGTCAGCTTGGTTAAAGAACTTTGATAACAAGATGAAGAAAGAAAAAAAGGCATGTAATTTTGTTTCTTGATAATGCCACTTCTCATCCGAAGATTTCATTGGAAAACGTAAAATTGGCTTTTCTGCCTCCAAATACTACCTCGCATTGTCAACCTATGGACCAGGGTGTGATTCAAAACTTTAAGGTAATTTACCGGAGCATGCTTGTAAAAAGGCTTTTGGCGTTAATGGATACTGAAAATTCACTAGAAATGGTAGAAAAAAACATTACGGTAGTCACTGCATTAATATGGATATCAGCTGCTTGGAAAAAACTCTCGCCTGTGACCGTAAGAAACTGTTTTCAAAAATGCGGATTCAATCAAAGTGACAGTGATCTAAGTGCAGAGTGCGATATAGAAGATAATATACCATTAGCATTTTTATTTCCCAATTTTAACATCACTAATTTAGATTTAAGCACATACGCATTAATTGATAATGAGTTATTTACTGAAAATCCTAATGTTTCCATTATAGATTGTATCGATGAAATTACTGATATCAGTGATGAAATGGAAAATGAGATTGAAGAGGAATTTGTAACTAGTATATCAAATATTTCAGAATCCCATCAAAAATTAAAAGATCTTGAGAACTATTTCTTAAGCACTAACAGTTTTAACATTTCTAACAATATTTCTCAAGCTCTTCTTGAATGTGAATCTGAGATATTTAAACATAAAATGAAAAAAGCAAGACAAACAACAATTAATGATTATTTCAAGTAAAATCTAGCATAAAATATGTATGTATGTATGTGTATTAAGTATTGTAAATTTTTTTCGACTTTCGTCTTATTATGTGTGATTAAATTGATATGAGAATGAATATTTTTTTTCGTTTTTTTTCACCTCCACATTTTGGACACCTCCATATATGGGACATTTTAGGATTCCCCGTCAGTGTCCATTATAAGGAGGTTATACTGTAATATTGTACCTAATGAAATGAAAAATGGGGCCAAATAAAATAAGCTTCGATGAACTTCTTAGAAATTCTGAATATAAATCCTTTGCATTGTTCCCCAGATCATATAAAAATTTATTTCTAAATAAAACAGCAATTGTATAACGGTTTTTTTTTAACATTTTATTGAGTATATCATGTATAATTATGGAAAATAAATGGAAGTGTATAATAATGAAATGCACTTACTTAATGCAGAACAATCATAAATTTCTAAGTACTAAAAAAATGTAGTACATACTTGATTTTTCTTTCAATGTTGTTAAAATAAATTATTCATATAAAAACACAGATAAAAGTTTTACAAAAAAAAATGATCAACAACAAAATAAAAACATGGAAAACAAAATGGATTCAATAATTGAAAGTCATGTATAACAAGTATAAAGTTGACCACACTACAGCCTACGTCCAGTAAGGAAGGAAGAAAATTATGGAAAGAGCTCGTTTCAAGACGAGAAATCTTATTTGACTTTTTGCTTTCTTAAGTTCTTGTTTGTATTTTGGTCAACTTCTGGCAGATCGGATTCTTCAATGTTTGATTTCTTCTCTATAAAAATATTCAAAAAATCAAAAATCAAAAGAATTGGGATGATAATTAATATAAGACTTACGTTTCTTATTTTTGTCTTTCTTCTGCTTGGATTTGGCGACGACAGTAGCTCCGGCAGTTTCTTTGTTCTTCGCTATTTGCGCGAGTTCTTGATTGATGAAATTGAAAGTGAGGTAAACCTGTAGAACTAAAATGCCAGCCAGTACCGCCAAACGAATTGCGGGAATATTGAAATATCCGGCTTGAATGTCCAATTCTTGTTGCTCTCCTTGTGCAAGTCCAAACCACAATGTTAATACTGCGAGAATTATGCTTCCCAAACGTGAAATGATCAACACTGTCTTAGAGATTAATCCAGTCACTGAAAATAGATTTTATAAAATGTATTTATTTTTATATTCTTTAGAAATGTGACTGGTACTAAGAAAATACAAAATATATCAAAAATATTATTAAAAATCGGGTATGGAGAACACAATAACTACATAAAAAATTGCTATCCAGACATGCGGACACGTCTTTCGTCCTGCTATAGACTCGTCAGTGCATGATGCTGGGATAGACTACTTTCATAACACCTCCTTTACTACATACAGTCAAGTCATAAAAGACAACATGCAAGAAAACTCAGCGCTCATTAACTAATGTCAATATCATGGCATTGGTTGTTTGTCTTCTATGATTTGACTGCATGCAGTAAGAGAGTTGTTGTAAAAATTATCTATCTCAACATCATGCACTGGCGAATCTATAGCAGGATGAAGCACGGTCTGCATGTTTGGCTAGCAATTTTCACAGAAATATACAGTGTGTATAAGCCAAATGGAATAAATTCATTATTTCGGTTACTGTACATATTTATAAAAAATCCCGAAACATGTCATATTTAATTTATAAATTAACATTCTTCAACGTGAAAATGCGATCCCTACCTTCAACCCCCTTCGAATGACAGGTACAACCCCCATTTTTTTAAATGGGAAGTATAGGCTTGTGATATATTGTTGTAAAGGTCTCTTTATTCTCTATTCAAAAATGCTATAATTTTCATGTTTGTTGCAACAATTAAGATAGAATAAAATAAAATCATGTTGTTATCGAAATTCGCTACAATATACTCAAAAAATAAAATTTAATGCAAAATGTAAAGAAAAATTTAAAACGCAAAAAAAAAAATGAATGTCAATAAAGTATATGTTCAAAATGTTCACCATGAACGTCTTGGCAACATCCTAATCTTAAATAAAACTGTCTTCTAACATTATTTAACATATCAGGCGTGATCGACCTAATCGCAAGCGTTATTCGTTCTCTTAAGTCATTTAAATCCAAAGGTTTAGTTTTGTACACAATGCTCTTCAAATATCCCCATAAAAAAAAATCAAGTAAGGTCAGATCAGCTGATCGCGCTGGCCATTCTATCGATCCTCGCCTTCCTATCCACCGATTGGGAAATATTGCATCGAGGTACTGCCGGACATTGCGTTGGTAATGTGGTGGTGCTCCATCCTGCCGAAACCATATCGTATTCATTGGAACTTGAGGGTTTCCTGGATCAGGATATAAATTTTCCAAAGTTGGAATGACATCATTTTGAAGTAGTGCCAAATAACGATCGCCATTCAAATTGCCCTCAATGAAAAAGAGACCAATGATGTGGTTTCCAATAATACCTGCCCAAACATTAACTTTTACTGGGTATTGTGTGTGTTCTTCCCTCATCCAGTGAGGATTTTCCGTAGACCAGTAGCGGCAATTTTGCCGATTAGCATGACCGCTAAGAGAAAAAGTACACTCATCAGAAAACATAACGTCTTATAAATTGATAATATTGTTATCCAGCATGTCCATCATTCGCTCACAAAAATAAGTTCTTCTATCAAAATCGTCTTCCATAAGCTCCTGAGTAGATCTCATTTTATAGGGATGCATTTTATTTTCTTTTAATATGTTTACTATCGATGTATGGCTAACATTTAATGTAGTGGATGCATGTCTACTCGATGTATGTGGGTTTTCCATAAACTCAAGCATCACATCTACTTTGATTTCATCACTCAGTGCATTGGCAGCTGGTTTTTTTATCTGCCTTACATGACCAAACTCTCGAAACTGCTTCTCTATCTTACTTATTGTTCCTTGAGCTATATATAGGCGGTAAATCAGGAAATTTCTCATGAAATAGGCGGGTTACTTCTTGTTGTGTTCGGGTCCTATCTCCGTAACCAATCATTTGTATGACTGATATTTTATGCATTTCCATTAATCTAACCATTTCCCAGAATTGTATTTTACGAAATTCAAACTAAAATTATCAAACTGTCAATTTAAATGACAACTTTTAAATACAAAACAATTTACTAAGGCGTTTTAAACAAACTAATGTTGCCACGGAAACTTTTTAAAGTATTTTTAATGGATACCATCTAAAAAGCACATTGGTATGGTTTTTACTCACTTTCTTATTATGAAGACCTAAACGGGAAGTAAGTAATGCAATGATGCCTTTGATGTATGTATTAAATCTTTATAAACGCAAATGAGCATCTACTTCATTGACATTCATATTTTTTTCTGGCGTTTTAAATTTTTCTTTACATTTTGCATTAAATATTATTTTTTGAGTATATTGTAGCGAATTTCGATAACAACATGATTTTATTTTATTTTATCTTAATTGTTGCAACAAACATGAAAATTATAACATTTTTGAATAGAGAATAAAGAGACCTTTACAACGATATATCACAAGCCTATACTTCCCATTTAAAAAAATGGGGGTTGTACCTGTCATTCGAAGGGGATTGAAGGTAGGGATCGCATTTTCACGTTGAAGAATGTTAATTTATAAATTAAATATGACATGTTTCGGGATTTTTTATAAATATGTACAGTAACCGAAATAATGAATTTATTCCATTTGGCTTATACACACTGTATAACTGGTGTCCGTTTAATACTGAAGCTGACAGTTTGTGTCAAATTTTGGTTAAGTTAGCATTACTCCACTTGAGTTTGGTCACAATAATTAACATTAGCGTCCTATGAGGGGTAATCACTTTTGACGTAAATATAAAAATTGATAAAATCAAACACGATAACCTTACTTGTCGAAATGTTTATTGCCAATATTTGCTAATTACAATTATTTAAGAAAATGGAATAGATTTGTGCCACGTCCCAAACAAAAAATGTGAATAATAAAAGCTAATGGAAAACAGGCACGTACGACTATGGCAAGAGATAAACATAACTATAATTTTCAGCATGGCAAATACAAAGCTAAGATATTTTCAAAATTTGACGAACGTCAGCTTTAGTATTAAACGGACACCCGATACTTGTATTGTGTTTTCCACACCTGATCTTTAAATACTACCATAAAATGCAAAAATGTCTATAGTTGTATCAAATAAGAAGAAAAGCAGAAACTCGTATACGAATAATTGTTAAATCATGTCCTGCAACACAAAATATTGTCACTAAAGCAGTCAAGATTCGGTAAAAACTATAGTTGTGAAACGTCTTTGCAATTAGTTATTAATTAAACGTGGACAAACAAAAGGATATACGACACGACATTATTGTATCTGACTTGTGTACATGTAACAATTTGGATAAAAGAGAAATACTGCTAAAGAAATTAGAAACGAATGGAGTAGAAGGTACTATTTTGCATTGATTTAAGAGTTTTACCTGACGAATATGAAGCAATAAATGAAATGTGGAAGTATTGTAATCTGAATTTAAAAAAAGCAAAACGTGGTGTTCCGCAGGGTTAGTATATTGGGGCATCTATTATTAATTTTGTAGATGAATAGGGTGGGCAATGTTTTCAAATATGCGAATTAATTATTTATTTGCAGAAGATACGATACTCTATTTAATAAGCAAAAATTACAGTGAAATCGTTGAAAAAATAAATAAATGTTAATCTTGAAAATGTACAAAAACGGTTACAGAAAAATAAACTAAAACTAAAAATAGAAAAAACTAAGATCGCGGTACTGAATGAACATAAAATTATAAATAAAAATGGACAGAGATTAAAATTGGGAGAAACAGAATAGCAAGTAGTTAAAATTAAATATTTAGAGGTGGTCTTTGACAAAAAGTAAGAATTTAAAGAAAAGAACATACAATACATACCTAAGTAAGAAAATTTCTAAGAAAAATCAGTTTTGAATAGATAAAGTAGATTTCAAACACAATATTTTACAACTTTTACAATGCCGAAACGATAATATATCTAATTAGTTCGAAAGACATGAATAGATTGCAAATTCTCCAAAACAGCAATAAATTATATTACAAGTTGACAGGTATACAAATGTACAAGGGATGTTAATCAAATTAGACTAAATGTGCAAGAACTGATAGTTAAGGATCGTACTTTTAAACAAATGTGTGTATCTTTCTTGTATATATTTATCTCTTATTCGTAAAATAAACAAACTTAGGGGCGACAACGACAGCACGAGAAATACTTTAAAATACCAGAGCGATAAAGAACACCAACCAAAGCGTGACAGTTGTCGCTTCTCATAAGTGTAAAAGAACAATTAGTGTTATTATTAGAGACAGACATTCTTGGTCAGCTTACACTGGCGTATAGGAGCGAGGGGTTTGAGTGATTCGGAGTTTCTGTCGGCTCAAGTTGTGCGTCTCGCGTTTTCCACTTTAATACGTGAACAGCTATCATAATGAGTAGATGTATTTACGAATACGAGTATGTGTAATTCGAACGCAAAGCATTGAAAATGTCGAAAGTTCATAGAAATGCATCACCTCGCCTGGTTGCTAACAGAGTAAGCAGTTTTTTATGGCAATTCCTAGACTTAAAATATAATGGTAAAGTAGTGAGGTGCTTACTTTGTGAGAAAAGTTTATTATGTTGGGATCCACCTCTGTGTAGGAAAAATGTGAATAGTACAACACACAAATCTAAAAAAATGGAGAGACCATATAATTAATTTGATTGTGATTTAAGTGTGGTGTTAGGTTTGTTCTGGTTCTCAAAAAGAAATCCTAGGACGTCCGACTCACACGCAGTTCTTTAAAACCGTTCTCGTTTTGACGAGTACAACTTCGGACGAAATGAATTTGTGTTTTGGCTTCAAATGTAAGACCAGAACTCATTAAAAAATCTCGGAGTAAACTTTTAATTTATGATGATGTTGACGATGGTGGTTGGAGTGAAGATGATAATCTTCCACTGCCTCAATGGAAGAATAAAATGGAGTTACAGTGTACAGAGAAACAGAGGAAGTTACCGCGCTGATGAGCCACATTTCTGGTAATGTAACTAGACAAGAAATTGTTGACTAGGCCGTTGGTCAAACAGAATCATCTGAATCTATGAACGATATGGATATTTTGAAGCATGTTCAAGATGAATCGAGCTCTAATGAAGGAAGAAACGATACCAAGATCTTTAAAACACACAGAAGCCGTCAAAAGTTTCAAAACCTGTTTGAAGTGGGCTCAGGAAAATACTGAATCAGAACATCACATTCTAATTCTATCTGAAATTAAAAAAAGAGCTCAAAAGGCAGAAGATGCAAGCATTAAACAGAGCAAAATTGCTGAATTTTTCTCATTCTCTTAGCATTAGCATTTACTTGTCTAGATTTATGTATATACTATGTTATACATATAAATGTAACTTCTGATATCTAAGAAAATACATATGCGGTAGTAGTGTAATTACTTTTTTATTTGAAAATAAAAAGCTTTTCCTCGCAAGAATGATAAAATTCATAGATTAATAGGGTATATGCGTATTTTGATTCAATTTTCGATAATCCGAACATTTCTAAACTCCGGATCAATCAGTGCAATTATTAGTTCAGTTTAAAGAGGTCATAACTAGAGCAGACCAATTTCCGTGCGCGCCATATGAGGATGATTGTATTGCATCAGAACTAATAAAAAGCATTCAGTATGTGTTTGGTACTTGCTTAGACTGCATGTAAGTGTAAGCATACGTAATAAAATGTAGTCGACACATAAATCGAGAAAACGACCGTTGTCAGACGAAGTGAATAAGTTTATTATGGATTTCCCGGACTTAATATACGATGGCTCAAAAATTAAATGTTTAGTGTGCAATATATATCTAATGTGTTGGTCAAAAACACATTGTAAAGGACACGTAAGCAGTTCGAAGCACAATAATAACAAAATTAATCGACAACAGTTTATACATGAACTATGTGTAACTATGATTGTGTGTACACTGCCGTTTACCTTGTTAAGTAATGATTCATTTATTTTATTTTGGAATAAATACGCGAATCAAACATTACCGAGCACGCCAACGTTACGAAGGAATTTACCTTCGGTGCGTAAACAGGTTGAAAATAAAATCATAGCCGGACTGAAAAATAAAAAACTGTGGTTATGTGTGGACGAAACAACTGACAGCAAAAAACAATCTGTAGTTAATGTGATGGCGCGTACTATGAAACCACATCAACCAACGTCTTCAATTTTATTAGCATCCAGACGACTAGAACAATGTAATGCCGAAAAAATTTCAGAGGTGCTATTAGATACTTTGGAAAAATTTAAACTTTCGAAAGGCCAAGCATTAATGTTTATGGCCGATGGTGCCGCAACCATGTGTTCTGTAGGCCGGTCTCTTAGAAAATATTGTCTTAACTTGTTACATATTACTTGTAAACTTCATGCTCTACACCTTGCGGCAGAACAGGTTCATAGATGTTATCCAGAGGTAGATACTTTAATATCGAGTACAAAGGCAGTATTGCTGAAATCTCCAAAACGTATTCGGAAATTTCACGAATTGTGTCCCCATACCCCTGAGCCACCACAGCCGATTCTGACACGTTGGGGTACATGGTTACGGGCTGGGTTTTACTATCATGAACATTTTGAACAAATTAAGGACGTGGTTTTATCATTCGATCCGAAAGAAAGTGCAGCTATCAATACAAGCCAGAAAAAAATTCATGATGCCCAAATTAAAATGGATTTACAAAGTATTCGTGAGAATTACTTGGGACTAGAAGAAGCAATAACAAAATTAGAAAATTCGTCGCTGTCGTTAGAGGAATCACTGCAAATCGTTAAAGATGTTCACGCACAACTGTGTGCTGTAGAAGACGCAAGAAGTGAAAGTGTTCTAATTAAATTTGAAAGTGTTTTAGACAGAAATGCAGATTTTGACACCTTAACACGTATATGTGAGGGCACGTCTACAGATGCGTTAAGTTTCTTAAAAAAGTATTTTGATTATGCGAATATAACATCACTAGATGTAGAACGCTCGCTTTCCGAATATAAACATATTTTTTCCTCACGGCGGACATGTTTTTCAGAAATAACCTTAGAAACGCAGCTGATGTTGAAAGTATACAATCGAGTTTTTCCAGTTTGTCAATCCTTCGAAGACGCTTAAAACGGTAAGTGTTTTTTTAAATCCTCTGTCGTGCACACAATCACTGATTTCATACATTTTTCATTTTATCTATAGGTACATACAACGCTGCTATATGTACAATTCTTATTTTTCGTGTGTTTATGCATATTACTTTAATAGCAGAAAACCAAATGTATATTTAATTATTTCTGATAGAATAAATGTCTCTACTTCTATGCTTATATCGGTAACAAGCTCATGTTGCGTCCCTAATCTATCGCATATTCTAATATATTACGAATTACACTCCCATACGCTCCCATGGCGCGCACGGAAATTGGTCTGCCCTAATCATAACTGTATAAACAAGTCTTATTTATATGAATAAATTTTAGTTTAATATACATCACATTACTTTCTTTATTAGTATAACCATCTTAGCAAAAACTGAATAAAATATTACAAGAACTTCTTTCAAATAATTTTAAAAATTAACAAAAAAAGTAAAAAAGCCAAATTGATCGGAAAAGATAGAAAGTTTAAAACACTGCGTTTAAAGAATATTATTTAGAACTTCATTTCAAGATCACGCAATTTTAAGTCATGAAAGTAATATTTTAGTGATACAGTGATAAAACACACAACAATTTTGCAGATAATATTGGAAATCTTATGTTTCAATGCTACATCTAAATTTAACAATTGTTTAAGGCTTTTTAAAACATTGGTTTATGTTACATATAATCCATGATATTGATTTTAAATTTATTTCATTTATTCAATAAAAATAGCTTACTATTCACTTGAATTTTAAATATTTGTAAATATACAAGCAAGGTATATTTACCTTTAGTAAATTTATCATCCCTATCGATAGTTTGAATCAACTTCGAAATATGTAATACCAATTCAGAAACATGATCCAGAACAAGCAGACATAATAACAGTCTGTTAAAACTAAAAAAAATATTTGCAAAATTAACATTAGACGATGAAACAATTTTTAATTATACATACTTCAAGAAATATGGTATGGACACCAAAATTAAAGCTGAAAGGCTATCCACAGCTCGTGATAAGTATTCTTCCTTCTTTGTCCTTTGGAAATATAGCTCTGGAATCTCATGCAAGCTATATGCCAATTGAATTATAAGATATAATTTCATCATGAATGACATGGCGGGTGGATAATCAGTCCATAATAATGATATCTAAATAATAAGTTGTGATTACAAGCATAGTTTTTTTTTGTAGATGGAAAAAACTTACTTCTGGAATATAACCTTCTTTAATTGCAATATCAAAACCCCATATTGTGGAAGCTAAATAAAACACAGCCAACTGGCCACTATTTGTGAATATTGCTAATTTTGATTTCGATAGGTGCAATCTCTTCGATACTTTCTAAAATATTAAGGACAATAATTAAAATAATTATGAAAATCGATAGGTCTTACATCTAAAACATATTCTTGTATTATAGCATGGACTACAATACATATCAAACTATAGAAAAATACCGCAGCCCAATCCTTGATACCTGGGCTATATAATGGAATTTCTCCAGCTTCTGTAACATTATGTTGCAGAGTAATGAATATGGAAGCAATTGGTGAAGTGGCCTAAAATATAATAAATATATACACATAACCTTAAAGTTGATTTGCCTTAAGTTTAAGTTAGTTATCAATTTTATTTAATAGAACATATGGATGGGACTTACCTGAACCATCAGGCCAACAACAATCACCATAGCCACACATGATACAATATCAGCATGATTCTGAATGATAAATTCGTGGCTGAAGACGGGAGGATTTTTATTTGAATTTTTCCTTACTGGTTTTACCATTTTTCTTACAAAATCCGAGTCCTATAAGAACACAAATACAATATTTGTCAAGAGTTAAAATATGTTACGCACCGTTAACTACACAACCATTTACACAACTAGCGGCGCAAACTGGAAAATATTCGTGTGCCACGAAGTTACACGTATACGAAAACAAGCCGGGCAAAACGAATAACAATAAGCCCTTCTCTTCTTCACTCTAAAAACACACTTTATTAAAATATTTAATAATTTTATTATATTTATTGCAGTATTTGATTAATAATTGATATTTCTATAAGATAATACACATGAATCTAATAAGAATGTTTAAAAAACATATTTTTATTAATTTTCTATATTTTCGTTAATATAAAGTGTTACTATGGTTTCATACTAAAAATAATTCTTCTTACATGGTCTAAAATTTATTCTAAATAACTGCTACTGAATTAACATATCTCTCTATTAATTGTTATAAAAGTATCAGCTTTAGTAGAATGTTTGTCAAGAAACAATGTAAATTCGAAAAGAATTTATTTAAGAAAACCACGAACATTGTAGAATTATAGAAAGTTTGTATTGAATATAAGATCATTCCAAATGTTATTTGAAACAACTAAAAATGAAGTTGACGATTGATCGTTCAAAATTCATTTCTTAAATATACCTACCTATGCTATATATAGGTATAAGGTTGAGCTTCAAAGCATCATTTTATAGAAGTTGATACATATATTGGTTTTACAGGTAATTTCTTGTAGAATATATAATTAATCATTGGCAGGCATTTCTTCCATTTAAGTCAAATATATATTACTAAATCCTTAGAATTAATCATACCATAAATATAAAACGCCATCAACGTTTTTGATAAGATACCACAAATATATTAAAATATAGGTCTTTTATTTATTTTTTGTTTTATCATATTTCAATAATTATTATAATTATTGAGTTCATTTTGTCACGCCATTGTGCGTTGGACTATATTATAAAAGACGATATCTTAAAGATGGCCCACAATAACAAAAGAATAGTTTTGATATTGTCCATCTTGCTTTAAGTTGTTCAGTTGTCGATAGCTATGTACAGCCGTGAGCAATAAATTTTGGTCGCCACTGTCATTGTAAAAATTGAGGAAATTGTCACAATGTTGATTGATTACATCCATTGTCAATGAAATGTCAATATAAATTTGCAGTTTGTCAAAGTCTTGATTTTTGAATTATTTTTATTTTGGTTTCAATATCCTATTTTAACAAAGTAAAGATTATTTCCTTAATAGCAACTGGACTCTCTGAAGCTACGGTAGCATCTCGTCTAGGACTTGCAAAAAGTTTAGTAAATTTTATTAACATATGACAGATTAAATTATAGGTTATTACAATTACGACTGTTTAACAATACAGCAACTTACATTTTGTCAAAGAATGACTTTGACGACCAAAATTTATTGCTCGCAGCTACACGTTCGATACAATTTTTAGATTAAAGATTGTTATCAAATAGAACGTTAAATGACAGTAGACCACACATCTTACATGTTCTTTTAATATATCATCTTTAAAGATTCACGCTGACTTCCGTACCAAGTTATCAAATCCTTACCATAACAAAACTTGACACAATGTTATCGTTTTTATAAACATAAACATTGCCGTCTTTAAATACAATAGCGGCATTCTGAATCGATATTATATATTATATTTCATACTCCTTAACACCTAACGGTAAATAAGGTATTGATAATATATATATATTTCATACTTCTCGTAACAAAAAAAAAGTTCTTAAAAATAATATGTGGACTTTTAAAACTGACATCATTTCATATGAATGTATAAAAAGCTGACTTTGTACGAGGTTGCCGATCTTAGTATACAGTTTTTATAACATCGACTGCTATTACCTATGAAGACATGCGTTGTAACGTAAGTGTGTGTGTCTATGTATAACTTATTTTGAATTCATAGGCGGAACATGATACAATTTTAGGGGGTTTTTAATTTTGAGGCTCGGGTCGTAATTAACTCACAATATTTAGGATTCATGTTATATTTGTACAATTCAATTCATGTTATAACAAGTGTTCATTTGAAAAGTCAATCTAGGTTACTTTGAAATTTTGATAGAATAAGACGCAAAACATATTTTTCTATTTTGCGTTCGAAATGAACTCATTATGAAATCCAAAACAGTATCGAAATGAGCTTCATTTCGATACGCTTTTTTTCATTTTTCAATGTTGGCGTTGTTCGAATACAGAAATAAATATCATTGCTGTCATTTGATTTTAAGAATTTAAGTATATTTGACAGATATGATTATGTTCGTACTCTACACAAACAACGTATATTGTATACAATTCACAACAAGATATATTAGTTTCTATGTCACTCATGTTTATATTTTTAAATAAAATATCAAGTAATGTTAACAAAAATTAATAAAAAATGTGTAATATAATATACTTCGCGGATAGCAAGATTTAAATTTGACAATGTCAAGTATCAATGTGACCAACTGCATGCTTTATATAAAAATTAAACTTTGAACTTCCAAATTAAATAATTCCAATTTATTAATGTAAAAAATGCAAAATAGAAAAAATAGTATATAAAACTCGTTTCATAAGGCCATTTGCCGCACTCCTCTTTAGAAAACTCGCCGCTATCGCGGCTCGTTTTCTAAACTGATCTCGTGCGGCAAAATGGTGCCTTATGAAACTTGTTTTTTAATATACTATAGTATGTGTTTGTTGTTCCGTAAACTTAAATCCAAATGATATTTGATAATGTCAATCACAAATATCAGTTAGTGCATAAAATAATCGTGCGTCGATTCTGGTTTAAATAAATTGCTTCTCAGTTTTAAAATGGCTTTCACTTTAGAACATTAAATTTTTTTAGTCCAGGCTTATTTTCGAAGTGGTAATAAAATTGATGGTTTATGGGTTTATTCAGTTCAAGATTGCATGGTAGAATTTCAAGTTGAGTTTCCACATTTTGTAATAGATTATATATAATTTAGAAATACTTTGGATTGAACTTTAAAACTTTTCTGAAACTGGTAGTCTCTTAAGAAAATCAGGCAGCGGAGCAGTTAAGAAACGTCACCTCAAGTTGTCAATCGTGTTGAAGAAATAATGGAAAATAAACCACAAACATCTGTTCGACATTTGAGTCAACAAATAAACCTTTCTGTTGGTACAACTCCTGAGAGACCTGCCTACAGAGAGCATGTTTGCGGCCACTCACAAACATTAAACATTGTCGAAAGTTAAAACTTTTTCAATGTATTTAACACTAGCTCTGAAATTATTTCGGTAGTACATTGTTGTCACTTCTGCAAACTAGTTAAAAATTGAAGGTGACAATTAACGTGGTTTTATTGTACGTACCATAAAATTAACAACCGACCTTTTTTGCAATCTATTGTTTCGTCCACAGATAACCACAATTTCTTATTTTTCAAATCGGATTTAATCATATATTTAATACGTTCACGAGAGATGGTAGAAAATGTAATAATCTTTTCCGACTGGGTGACGTTCCTTTACCGTAGTGCTTCCAAAATTAACGGAATGAATCGTTGTCTACTAACTTAAACGGCACATTACACAATATGAAAGTTACACATAAACAAAAATGTCACGTCGCTTTTTTTTTGCTATTATCAGAGACCGGACACAATCGGGTTGAAATGACGTCGTCATTACGACGGACGATATAAACAGTCTACAACATCTGTAAGTAAATCACGCAGTTATTGAATGCACTATTGATCTGGCTAGCGCGCACATCTGTTTTCATCGACAATTGCAACGTTTTTTGTTGGATATTTACAATTAAATTTCTGTTTTCATGAGCGTAGATAGAAGCGGTGTTTTTATAATTTATTTTATGTATTAGTTTATATTTCGTAAGATAAATAAAGTGCTGTGAGTTAGTTTCTTGTTTTCATAGTTTTAACTGTTAATTCCATTGTAATTTTTGTGATAGATCCTGTTTAATATCGTTTGATTGAATCTACTTTTCCCAATTACTTCGACGTAAGTGTGTACTGAATTTCGTTCAGTTTTAATAACTTACGCATACATTTTTAGTTTTCATTTATTTAAATCTAGAGCATTGTTTAAGTTACTTTTTCGGATATGATGTGAAAGAACGTCGAGAACGGCTTCGTATAACAATGGTGAGTTGGATTGACGGTCATACTGATTGTATGTCCATTGTCAGTGATTCCGAAATTTATTGGAAAAACTGTAAAATATCACTAAAAAAAATCCATGAAATCGCACGTACAACGTCACTTAGCATCGCAAACACATGCACAGAAATTGGAAACGCTGGAATTTGACAATTTTAACGAAGAACTCTGTGAAACTTTTATGGAGGCTAATAGTTTATTAAAAAAACTTAACAATCCCACTTTAAAAATATTTCTCCAAAAATATACTGGTCGAAATGTTCCTGATGAATCCACCTTACGCAAATATTATGTTTCTAAGTGCTACACGAAAGCAGTAGAACGCATTAGAAGCCATCTTTTAAATCAGTACCTCTAGATAAGTCCCGAGGAAACTGTCGATATATTAGGACTCTGTGTGGTAAATGTTGTAGCTGGTGTATTAACTACATCTAACTATTCCATATAACGCATATGCAATAGCAACAAAAGTTATAAATACAGTTGATACGGAAACAGTTGTTAAAACCATTAACGAGAATATTCAAAAAATACTTCATTCGGACGACAGGTACAAAGAAAAAGTACTTTTATTTGTAAGTGACAGTGCTGCATATATGTTAAAAACAGGTAGATTATTAAAGGAAACATATCCTAATATGCTGCATATTACTTGTGTAGCACATGCTCTCCACAGAATCTGTAAATATATCAGACACACCTTTCCAGAAGTTAATAGACTTGTATCCGTTTTTAAAAAAGTTTTCATAAAAACACCGTAGAGAGTAGCCCTTTATAGGGAAAAACTGCCATCTTTGTCACTGCCTCCCTCTCCAGTAATAGGTAACTAGATGGGGACATGGTTGGAAGTTACTAGTTTTTATGCAGAGAATTTCGATAGTTTACAAAATTTCGTTGCATGTTTAAATGACGATGCTCGGAGTATTTCTGAGTGCAAGGAACTAACGCAAATTCCACATTTAAAAAATCAGTTGTACTTTCTTCAGGAACACTTTGGAAATTTGCCAAAACTAATCACTTATTTTGAAAATCGAAATCTCTAATTAAATTATGATTTAACGACATTAGATGTGGCTATTAATAATTTGAAAAGTATTCGAAGTGACTTCGGATGTGGCCTTCGGCAAACGATAGACGCAATGTTTAATAGAAATCCAGATTTAATAACATTGTGGCAATCGTGTATGGGGACAATGCCACAACATCTAACTGCAAAATACGCGGAAATAAATTAATATTTCCAGTATGCATCTATAACCAGTTGCGATGTAGAAAGGACGTTTTTTTATTTGCAAACAGAACTATTTTTTTAGAAGAGAACCTTGAGAAAGTATTGCTAGTTAATATTAATACTCCTTTACTCAACTTGAACTACAAAATGAACAAATAAAAATGTATTTCGTATTTTGTAACCGTATATATACCCGTTTTGTTATTATAATTATAATTATATAAATAAAATTAAAAACTTTAAAAATACAAATGCTTGTGGGCGAGAGTCATCAACCTCTTGTGTCCGGTCTCTAGCTATTATGCATTACGCTATTTACGGGTGTTTAATAATGAAATTTCCTTGACCACATTAGCGGTATATCACATACTATGCACTTTATTATACTGCCATTATACATTAAATCCGGAAATGCCTATATCAATTTATGAGATATATCATAAAACGATCTCTTTCTGGCTATTTGTGACATTATAAAATTATTATTTATAAATGTAAATCCGCGAAGTGCACTGAATGGTGTTCGAGCGGCAACTGACGAAATATATATAAGCCGTCGACGAGACATTACTCAAATGAACCTCTCTATTAATTAATATAATTGCGAACTCAGGAATATGACGAAATTAATAGAAATCGAAATAGAAATCGCTTCAGAAAAGTATTTTCTATTAAATATAACGTAAGATAAACGGAAATCTTCAAATATGATTATTATAATATATTCCTTCAGTAGCTTGTGGTGATTATGGGAACTTTTACGTCATTGACGTGCACTATTGCAGTTCGATTGTTCGAACATAAGCAAGTATTTTACTTCATGTATGCATTTACTTCTTCGTCAATTAACATATATCGTTTGTAACAACAAAAGCATCATCATTAGCACAATTAGAAAAACAAATAATTTATGTGTTTCAGTCAACACTTAATATATACACTAAAAATCAAATTCCTTTATGTGCTATTATAGTAGTTTACGTGGTTAATCATTGTATTTCAAATAATCTGATGGATATGTCACTGTCATTTTTTTTCATTTAAAATTTTTATAAACTTATGTATACTCTTGGAAAAATATCCCGCTCCATTATAAAAAAGCAGCAGATCCTGACGATATATTATGAATTTGCCAAAAAAGAATATTTTCATTCATCGATTTGTATTTTCGATATCAAAAATGGTAAAGCATTTAAAAGTAAATATGAAACTCGAATTATTAGATTCGCATCATCAACATGGGTAAGACCATACATTTACATATTTTCTGAATTAAGAATGTAAATTAGAGTCTATTTTAGGGCGGAAAATCAGTTTTTGGTAAAGTTGAAAAGTTTGTGTTAACTCCAGCTGATATAACGGTGGGTAAATATTTATATTCATAGAAGATATAGTGTACAAAAAGTAGATATATGACCAGGTGGTATTAATGTGTTATTGGTCAAATTTACATTGAAACTACATTTATTACGTAAGCAAACATTTCAATTTAATGCTGTTTGTCGTTCTACTGATTTCTTTAATAAACTTATATGCCGCAATATTCGATATAGAAGGCAATTTGTTAGTATTATTAACAGATTACCATAAATTCCTTTACCAGATAATCCATTCAAGAAGTTCTGTGAAAGACGATTTTGCAAAAATTTTTGGTTGAACTGATTTTTAAATTTGAATGTGACATCTAGAGTGGTCCGGAGCGATATTGGTAAATATTTTATATAAAAGCCGAAAAACTCCAATAATTTATCAATTAATATATATATATATATATATATATATATATATATATATATATATATATATATATATATATAAATATAATATTTTCGTGACCTTGGTATGATAAGGTAAACTTAATAAGTCGGCGATTAAAGGTCTGGTTCATTGCTTCATAGTACATATATTTAAAACAACCCTACATGTTTCGGCATGATGCCTTTGTCAAGGGAATAAAAAATATAAAATTTTATATTTTTTATTCCCTTGACAAAGGCATCATGCCGAAACATGTAGGGTTGTTTTAAATATATATATACTATGAAGTAATGAACCAGACCTTTAATCGCCGACTTATTAAGTTTACCTTATATACAGGGCAATCCAAATTAAGTGTTCACTATTGGTAACTTTGTTATTATTAAAGATACAAGATTGTTTAAATTAGCAAACTAGTAGTACTTTTAACGCTCTTTAAGATGGAAGAATTAAAAAAAAAAAAGAGCAGCGCGTTTTCGAGTTTTCCCGAAAAATATGTTTTTATCAAATGGAAACCCCTGTATATTATATCATTTTCTGTTAGAAATTCAATTTTTAAACAAAAAATCTTATAAGAAATTTTTTACTGTGATTAAAAATACTTGAGTTATAGTGAATAAACAAAAACAGCTAAGTCAAGTGCATTTCTATGTTTCTATGATAACGACGTTAATTCTTTCTAGTAAACGTCAAATATTAGTACAGTTTTATTAGTCTTTCACTCATAAATTTCATTTTGCTAGTTATTAATTTGACAAAAAAATGATTTTTACCCATGCAGAAAAGTGTGATATGTTAGAATCTTATTTAGTGTGCAGAAAATCCTCTAGGAGGGCAAAAGAACACTACGCTGAATTATATCCACTCCGAACACAACCAAATGAGCAATTTTTTCTGAGACTGTACCGAAAATTTAGAGGCAATGAGAGTGTTTTTGCCAAAACAAGAACAAGAAGGACTTTTATAATAAGCGAGGCCACGGAAATTCTAGTTCTTGCATATTTTGAGGCCAACCGTGAGAATTCCATACTAGATATTATCAAGGAATCTGATTTGAGTCACGGGACTGTGCATAGGATTCTGAAGAAACACAAATTCATTCCTTATAAGTACAAACCAGTTCAAGTTTTCTTGCCAGGGGATCCAGAGAGATGAATGTTTTTTTGCCACTGGTATCTTAACTTTTGTCGCCAAAATGTAAACAACTTTCGTTATATTTTATGGACCGATGAATCAAATTTCTCAAATTCTGGAATGTACAATACAAAAAATCATCATTACTGGTCAAAGGAAAAGCTTCTTTTAGTACATCCAAGGCGCCCGCAAGTCCGTTACAGTTTTAATGTTTGGTGCGGTTTAATTGGTTCAAGGATTGTTGGTCCTTTCTTTTATGAGGGCACTCTAACTGGTGAAAGGTACATAGAATTTTTGACTGAAATTTTGAATAAGTTCTTAGACGATATTGATCTCATAAGTAGACAGAATCTGCATTTTCAGCAGGATGGCGCACCTGCGTACACTACAGAGGTACTCATCAAATTTTAAATACTATTTTTAACAATTCATGGATAGGAACAAATGATCATATTCAGTGGCCTCCCCGATCGCCAGATTTAACACCGCTTGATTTTTTTTTATGGGGATATTTAAAGACAGAGATTTATAAGCAAAGGTACGAAAACGTAAACGCCCTAAAAATTGCAGTGAAAAGATAAACCAAATAGATGGTAGGACCATACTAAAAGCAGTTCGACAAGTTCAGAAACGTGTTCAAAAATGTATTGAACAACAAGGTGGTATTTTTGAACATCTTCTATGAAAAAATCAGTGATTTTTATTTTCTTTTAATGATATGTTTATGTATAAAATAAAGTTTATAAAAATTATTTAGCTGTTTTTGTTTATACATTATAACTCAAGTGTTTTTAATCCCAGTAAAAAAGTTCTAATAAGATTTTTTGTTTAAAAATTGAATTTCTAACAGAAAATGATATAATATACAGGGGTTTCCATTTGAAAAAAACATATTTTTCGGAAAAACTCGAAAACGCGCTGCTCATTTGTATTTTTTAATTCTTCCATCTTAAAGAGCGTTAAAAGTACTACTAGTTTGCTAATTTAAACAATCTTGTATCTTTAATAATAACAAAGTTACCAATGGTGAACACTTAATTTGGATTGCCCTGTATATATATATATATATATATATATATATATATATCAATTTATATATATATATATATATATATATATATATATATATATATAAATTGATAAATTATTGGAGTTTTTCATAAGTAAAAACACAAGAGTTTTTTTTTATCGGATAAATTTCTCTTTGTAACGAAATTATTTTGCCAATCAGTAATTTGACGAGAAAAACTTACATGAAAAAATCGCGAGACCGAAAGGTCGAGCGATTTTTTCTAATGTAAGTTTTTCGAGCGAAATTATTGATTGGAAAAATATTGAGTTAAAAAGAAATTTATCCGATTGAAAGAAAAGCTCGAGTGTTTTTGGCAAGATAAATTAACGACATGAATAAAACTTTTTAAATTGTCTCCATATTGACGATTTTGTATTTCTTGTGTATTGCGGGATTGATCTTTTGATATTTGTTGAAATTTCCCCAAACCGACTCGTACCTACATTTTACGTTCAACGATACTTAATAGTTATTACCTGTCAGCTGCCAAAATAAATTAAGTGATGCAGGGCTACTAGATATGTAACAGGAAGAAGCATTTTTATCGGAGGAAGAAGCATTTTTATCGGTGATAAATTAACTCCTATATAAAAATGTCCATATGCGGGTGACATTTTTGTCACTTTGACAGCGATAAAAACCTACATAGCTTTTTATCACCGATAAAAATGCTTCTTCCTCCGATAAAAATGCTTCTTCCTGTTACATATCTAGTAGCCCTGCATCACTTAATTTATTTTGGCAGCTGACAGGTAATAACTATTAAGTATCGTTGAACGTAAAATACGAGTCGGTTTGGGGAAATTTCAACAAATATCAAAAGATCAATACTGCAAAACACAAGAAATACAAAATCGTCAATATGGAGACAATTTAAAAAGTTTTATTCATGTCGTTAATTTATCTTGCCAAAAAACACTCGAGCTTTTCTTTCAATCGGATAAATTTCTTTTTAACTCAATATTTTTCCAATCAGTAATTTCGCTCGAAAAACTTACATTAGAAAAAATCGCTCGACTATCGTCTCGCGATTTTTTCATGTAAGTTTTTCTCGTCAAATTACTGATTGGCAAAATAATTTCGTTACAAAGAGAAATTTATCCGATAAAAAAAAAGCTCTTGTGTTTTTACTTATGATAAAAAGCTATATATGTAGGTTTTTATCGCTGTCAAAGTGACAAAAATGTCACCCGCAAATGGACATTTTTATATAGTTAATTTATCGGCTTTTATATGAAATATTTACCAATATCGCTCCGGGTTGGTCCACTCTAGACATAACCTTTTACAACAAATTTTGTTCTAAAGGTTGTGTCTATCAAATCTAATTCGTTTCTATGTTAACAATCTTCTTTTTCGTTTATTAGAATTCGCTAAGGTTCACTATTAATATTTCAATCTAAGTTTATTTTTAAAAAGTATACAGGAAGCATCATCTGTGATATATCAAATATACATATATACATACATATTCTAAAAAAATCTACAAGGTAAACTTTAATCATAATTATATCAGTTTACATTAAACAGTATGTAACCAGAGAACATATTTCTTGATTTTATTAGCGATACTTCTATTTTTATAATTTTTAATAGTTTGTGTTATTATTTATGTCTATTCTATTGTCTTCTTTAATCTATTCCTATTTTTAATTGTAATTTTTTTAAAATTTAATACTGCAAAATTATCTCCGAGTTTTTACTTTTTCATAATATTCTGCTCTATAGTTTTAGTAATTGAATTTATTTGCATCTTAGATTTTGAGTTTTGTTTTTGCCCACAATCATTAGTTATTGTCCAAATTGTGTAATAAGAATCTTATATTGAACAAAAACATTGTTCCTAAATTTATAGGGAAAATCAGAATTAATAACACCTATAATATGCTTGGCTTGTATAAATATCGATCAAATATATCTAAAAACAAATATCTAAGGGTGGGGTTAGAACGCATCGTATACTTGTTCAGCGCATTCCGGCGCATTCTTTATCTCATTCTTTATTTGTCAATGATTTCAAAGAGTACAAGGGTCACCTTGAATCCTTCAGAACTTCAAATTTCGTGTTTGGAAATTAAAAATTTGAGGCAAGTGTATGTGCATTATTTTTTTAATTTTCATAAACAAATATAATATCAATTAAATTGAAACCAATAACAAATGTTAAATTAATTAAAACATTTTTGCATTTTTTCCCCTTATTTTGTACACTTACATGTTATTGCTTTGTAACAATATTTTTAAGGGGAGTTATGTTTTTATTTTGAGTATTTGTTTATTTTGTAGGCCACTATGGCTGAAAAAGCTGGTCATAAATTTGTTGAACGAGGGGCCTATAAGGGCAGGGGCCTTGCTGTATTTACAAGTGGAGGTGATTCTCAGGTATAAATTTATTGTTAAACTTGTAATAAATAATAATATCTTTAATCTTATTTAATTAAAGGGAATGAATGCTGCTGTTAGAGCAGTTGTTCGTATGGGTACTTATTTGGGATGTAAGGTTTATTTTATAAAGGAAGGATATCAGGGTATAAATAGTCAATGTTGAATTATCTAAAGTTTGTGAAAATAATATATTTTTAGGCATGCTTGATGGCGGTAGTAATATAGAAGAAGCTAATTGGTCTTCAGTAAGTTCCATAATACATAAAGGTGGCACGATAATTGGCTCAGCTAGGTGTAAAGATTTTAGGTAAATATTTTTAGAATACACAAAATTAATCTACCATTAATCATATTTATTTATTTAGAATATTACTTATTTAATTATTAAAATGGAGCATAAATACTAAATTGCATGTTACTTAAAACTAATCAAATTGGTTAAGTTGATTAGATTTAAAATAATATTTATAATTTTATTCCTTAAAAACCTATACTGATTCTGCTTATTTCTTGAAGCTTTAGCTAACATTCAAATTTAGTTTTTAAAATTGAAATAATTTTGATGCTTTTATTTTGGCATTAGTTTTAGTTAGTGTTCAGTTGAAGTTGCATCAGAAAGAAATGCAATCGAAAACTATTGCGAATATTATCTTTGAAATTTCTGATTCCTGATCATTTTTTTGACTATTTTTAGAACCCGAGAAGGCCAATTGAAAGCTGCAAAAAATCTCATCGACAAGGGTATTTCAAACTTGGTAGTGATTGGCGGAGACGGAAGTTTGACGGGTGCGGACGAGTTCAGAGGAGAATGGGCCAGTTTACTAGACGAGTTGCTTTCAAAAAAATTAATAACACCAGAACAAAGAACCAAATATGGTCATTTGAACATCGCAGGTCTGGTGGGTTCGATAGATAATGACTTCTGCGGTACGGATATGACAATAGGTACTGACAGTGCTTTACACCGAATCATTGAAGCAATAGATGCTATTGCTTATACGGCTTATTCCCATCAGAGAACGTTTATTATGGAAGTTATGGGAAGACATTGCGGGTAAGAAATTAACATTTATATATTCGTGAAATTGTTGAATTATATCTTCTGACTCTTTTTGTGAATTCGTAATTAATTTACATGTAAGTGATATGGTAATGAACAGAGAGCGGCCTCGAGCGATTGATAATTCTTAGCCCATAGGCGTCTGTGTTGTATTCTTTCTGTAAGCGATCCATGATTTTCGAACAGTTTGATACGTGTGTGCATAAGTGGCACATACCTACATATGCAGTTAATATATCTGTCAACGCACAACAGAGCGAATGTAATAAACGGTTTAGTAACTGCCAGCGGCTACTACTGAAACAAAAGTAATGCTGACATGCGAATTGCTTAAATAATTTTTAATAAAAATAATTTACTAAGAACAAAACTCAAAACGATGTATTTTCTGTGAAACATTGAAAGTGTAAAACATTACTATGAACAACTAAAATTTGTTCAAGGTGCTCCTGTGTTAAATTAGTTCTTTTAGATGTTAAAACGTCTTTAGAAATAGAAAATGTCCGTTCTACATCACAACTGGTGATGGGTGCGTGATTAAAATGTTGCAAAAGTGCATCATACTTCAAATGTATAGATTTTTGAATCGGCTCTGTGCAGAATTGATATAATATATTCAAATCTGGATTTCTGCTAAATATGGCATCAACTTTTTGTCTCAGCATTGAGAATATATTTATAAATGATGAAACTAACTTATCAACATTTGAAAAATGATCCCTGATGTATTCACATACTCTGCGGAGTGCATGTACTGCATAGGTAACATGTAGCATATTCCAATAAGATTGCTTTAATAACTTGCCTGTTTTTAACATATAAGCTGCCGCATCAGTCAAAAATAATAGTATTTTGTCTTTATAGTTGTTATCCGATAACAGAATATTATGAATACAGTGATCAATTACTTCTGCAAATGTTTCACCATTTACGACTGGCAATATTTTAGTTGCAATTAAGTATGGTTGGTATGTAGTTGTCCGATGAAGAATACTAACAACTACATTTAACACATATCGTCCCATAACATCCGTTGTTTCGTCTGCACTTACCCAAAGATAATGACCAGTTGGGTTGGTTCGTATTTTTCCGATGGTTCTCAAATAACATTTTGGTAAGTGGTATTTACGTAAAGTAGATTCATCTGGTATATGACGATCAGTATATTTTGTAAGAAACTTCTTGAGGACTGGATTGTTAAGCTTTTTGAATGGGATATTGGGCGCCATGAAAGCTTCACGCAGTTCTTCGTTAGAAGTGTCAGGTGCAGATGGACATATGTTATCTAGATGAGTTTTCGAAGAAACATGTCTCTGCACATTACTCTTTTGTGGACGCCTTAAACTTAATGAACAGGCACTGCAGTATATCTCGGTATCATTACGAATATGCAACCAATCTGTATGGCCTCTAGTCCATCCTACGATGGTTGCTTCGACTTGACTTGCTCTTTCCAGAGCATTTCCCATAACGTTTTCTAGAATTTCAGGTCCCAGCACCATCACTTCTCGGATATTGGCCTTAAGCTGTTGGATGGTTCTTGGCTTATTGGTATACACCTTACGCTTTAGGTAGCCCCATAGAAAAAAATCGGTAGTCGTTAAATCGGGCGAACGCGGTAGCCAGTTGAAATCAGAAAAACGCGATTTTATTCGATCGCCAAAAATTTCGGGCAGGAGAGCCATAGTTGGGCGAGCTGTGTGAGCTGTGGCTCCATCTTGTTGGAACCACAATTCTGGATTGTTCTCTACCTCTGGCTTTAAAAAATTTTCAATCATTACCCGGTATTGAATGCTATTCACATTAACCGCAACTTATTCGTCGTTTTCAAGAAAATATGGTCCAATGATCGTTTCTGAAGTTATTCCACACCATACTGTGCATCTAAGTTGGTGTATTTGTTATTGAACAATTATTCTTGGATTTTGGGTGCCCCATATTCGGCAATTTTGTTTATTCACGTGACCATTCAAGTTAAAATGGTCCTCATCGCTCATTATGAATTTGTGAATAAACTCGTTGTTTTCTAGGCACAATTCTTGAAAACGGCGACTATATTGAATGCGTATTTGTGCATCATTTGGTTTTAACTCGTGAACCAATTGAATATTATATGGGAAAAAGTGTAACTTATGTAAAATTCTTTGCAAAGACCGCCTAGACATCAACTGCTGAGAGCGTCGCCTGGTGGAAGTTTCGGGGTTTTCTTCAATACTTGTTTGCACCCGATGCAATGTTCACATCATTTTGAACTGCACGAGGTTTTCCAGCACGCGGAAGATCACAGACAGCCCCTTATTGCCGAAAACGCTGAACCAATCGGTAAATTGTTGGAGCGCTAGGTGCATTTCGAACATGAAAGAAATTTCGATATGATCTTTGTGTCTGAATAATCGAATACTGACTTTCAAAATAAAATGTATAACAACTTTGGTTCTTTGTTCTGTGCTGAGTCCTTTCATCATAAATTTACGAAGTTTTTCAAAGTTAATTCTGAAAACAAAAGAAAAAAATTGATTCACTAATTAAATTATAACGTTACTTATACGCCACCCGATATATGCATGTATAACAGCATGTAAACACGAGAATACACTTTGGAAATTAGCGGATATAATTTTTTTAGCGATTATTTCAACGAAGTCAACTAAATAATATATAAATGTATATTCCGTCTTACACGCCACTGTTAAATTGAATTTATGAAGGAATACGCACAATGTACGATACATAACGACGGAAATAAAAACACCTGCTCGAGGAATGCAATCGAGCAAGCAAATATTGGGACTGTTATAACGTGCATACAATACCTGAGACGCCACAACGTTTTATCGGGGCAATTTTGTCATTCAATCGCTTCAGTCCGCTCTCTGACTATCGTACACGAAACTCAAAGGTGACCCACAATAACAAAATGAATAGTCTTATTATTTTATATCTCGCTTCAAGTTCGTTCCATTGTTACAGTTTTACGATTAAGGGTAATAGATTGTAACTTAAATGCACGTAAAGCATATCTTACATGTGTTTTCAGTATATCAGAGAATTTACAAGAATAAATCTATATAAATAAACAGCTGACTCAGGTTATTGAACCCTTGACATAAACTTATGGGTTGTGTTTATAAACATTGCCGCCTTTAAATACAATGGAGTATTCTGATTCCGACATACGTACATATTTAGATTTCTTTAACAAAAAAAAAACATTCAAGTAATACGCATGAAATTTTAGTAGGATTTTTAAAATAGGTTTGTAAATAAATCTAACACGCGACTTAATTTACTTGAATGTATTAAAAAGCTGATTTTGTACGAGGTATTGACTTTAGCATACATGATATTATAGCTTTAATATCATCGACAGCTGTTAGTATGTAAACACACGGTGTGTCTGATTCTTCATTAGAGGTACATATTTACATTCTGAATTCATTGACGGCACATATTAAAATTTTCAGGGGGTTTTTAATTTCGGAGTTCGCGTTGTAATTGACTCGCAATATGTTGGGTTCATGTTCTATATAAATACATCTTTTCATTTTTCTCTCATACGTTGTCTTTTTATTTCAAGGACACTCTGTATATGGTAACAGTGTATTACAGTAGATCAACTATGAAAATCAGATAATTTCTATAAAATTTAATAATTAGATATAGTCTGATATAGGATATCTACGATGTTTTATGAACTTTTAAGTAATGACACTTAATTGCTCCAAATGGTTGATTATATGTTCCGTAACTGATCAGATAAAGTTTCATAACCGAGTTGATAACTAAATATTTGAATAAAAATTCATAACTAGAGCAGACCAATTTCCGTGCCCGCCATGAGCGCCGGTATGGGAGTGTAATTCGTAATATATTAGAATAGGGACGCAACATGAGCTTGTTACCGATATAAGTATAGAAGTAGAGACATTTATTCTATCAGTAATAATTAAATATACATTTGGTTTTCTGCTATTAAAGTAATATGCATAAACACACGAAAAATAAGAATAGTACATATTATAGCAGCGTTGTATGTACCTATAAATAAACTGGAAAATGTATGAAATCAGTGATTGTGTGCACGACAGAGGATTTAAAAAAACACTTACCGTTTTAAGCGTCTTCCAAGAATTGACAAACTAGAGAAACTCGATTGTATATTTTCAACATCAGGTCCTTTCTAAGGTTATTTCTTAAAAACATGTCCGCCGTGAGGAAAGAATATGTTTATATTTGAAAAAACGAGCGTTCTACATCTAGTGATGTTATATTCGCATAATCAAAATACTTTTTTAAGCAACTTAACGCATCTGTAGACGTGCCCTCAAAAATACGTGTTAAGGTGTCAAAATCTGCATTTCTGTCTAAAACACTTTCAAATTTAATTAGAACACTTTCACTTTTTGCGTCTTTTACAGCACACAGTTGTGCGTGAACATCTTTAACGATTTGCAGTGATTCCTCTAACGACAGCGACGAATTTTCTAATTTTGTTATTGCTTCTTCTAGTCCCAAGTAATTCTCACGAATACTTTGTAAATCCATTTTAATCTGGGCATCTCGAAATTTTTTCTGGCTTGTATTGATAGCTGCACTTTATTTCGGATCGAATGATAAAACCACGTCCTTAATTTTTTCAAAATGTTCATGATAGTAAAACCCCGCCCGTAACCATGTATCCCAACGTGTCAGAATCGGCTGTGGTGACTCAGGGGTATGGGGACACAATCGTTTTGGAGATTTCAGGAATACTGCCTTTGTACTCGATATTAAAGCATCTACCTCTGGATAACATCTACGAACCTGTTCTGCCATAAGGTGTAGAGCATGAAGCTTACAAGTGTAACAAGTCAGGACAATATTTTCTAAGACCGGCCTACAGAATACATGGTTGCGGCACCATCGGTCATAAACATTAATACTTGGTCTTTCGAAAGTTTAAATTTTTCCAAAGTATCTAATAGCACCTCTGAAATTTTTTTGGGCATTACATTCTTCTAGTCGTCTGGATGCTAATAAAATTGAAGACGTTGGTTGATGTGGTTGCATATTACGCGCCATCACATTAACTACATATTGTTTTTTTTGCTGTCAGTTGTTTCGTCCACACATAACCACAGTTTTTTATTTTTCAGTTCGGCTTTGATTTTATTTTCAACCTGTTTACGCACCGATGGTAAATTCCTTCGTAACGTGGTCGTGCTCGGTAATGTTTGATTCGCGTATTTATTCCAAAATGACATATATAAATCATTACTTAACAAGGTAAACGGCAGTGTACACACAATCATACACTCTGTTCGTTTTCAGTTTGCAGTCACATGATCAATTTTCATTTATTTTTAGTAGTATGAATCTAGTCGGTACTTTTGAGTCAAAAGAGGTTTAAGTATTTTATAAATATAAAATTGTTATTTCAATACATAATGTTTTCTATTTATTTTCTAAATGTTTTTCCTGTTTAATCAATCGATGTTATTGACCAATGTAATGGTAATGAAATTGGAACGATGCCGTATGACATAACCTAAAATTTTTGAAGTATAAACACAGTAACTTTGGAAGTTTTAAATCTCAAATACGCATATAAAATAATATTCTTTAAAGAAGACAAAGGTACATGTAGAAAATGCAGCTTTTCATGTATTGTAAACAGATGCTTCACTTCTAGCATTAATCGCACTAAATAAATTTGGAATAAGAAATAATCTGGAAATTGCAGAAATCATATGAGAAGAAATTCACTAACATAAATGAATTACAAAGCAATTCAATATAACCAAAAAGTAGAACAGAAAGGTTGGGAAATAAGAAAATAGGAAGCTGAATTTTTATTGTTTCATATGTATAATCAAATTTTTTGCATTAGAAATTAAATAAATAAAAGCTCACCTTGATTATATTGGTATTTTTATTTCCAAGAAAATGGTTAATAATAATTACACGAATAATTCATTTGTTTACAAAAACTATAGAGAACTATTAGTATTATGTATAAATTAATTATACAGTTCAATTATTACATTGCTACGCTAAGTAAAACCATTGAAGATATAACTTCATTTGGAATCAGTATGTTAAAAAATTATCATAACTGTTTGTTAAACTTGCTCATATAAAAACTATTCAACTTAATAAAATGCAGATACTTTAATCAATACAATAAATACAAAATAGCGAAATTGTATTATATATTATTCTATTCTAGTGTTAACAGATATGGATGTGACTGCACAAGTGAGCGCTGATATTTTTTAATGTTATTCTGCATAAGACTATTAAAACCTGATTTTAAAATGCCATACAGCATACTAAACTCAATGAACAACAGTAGTGCAGTATGTGACAAGAGCTATTTTCTTTATCTTCGCAATTTATGTTGGTTGTATCTGCAAACTCTTGAGTTGTTCATATATTAACTGAGCATATTAGAAAATAGAAGTATGTAGAAATAGCAAATAATTCATCTAATTCATAATCGGTCTAATAAGAAATATTTATTTGAATAAAACATATTTACATGGAAGCTTAAATATATAATCTTTCTAATACAATCATAAAAACACTATCATAGACAGAAAATAATGTTGTCTTGTACTAACATAAAATATGACCCTTTAGTTGCAATTACATATATTAATCTGAATCAGAGTCTGATTCTGTAACATTGATTATTACTGGATCTATATCCAAGTCTACCAAGCAGTTTTCTCTTTCATACCATTGTTTTATTAAATTATCAGTATGCCTTATGCAGTTACTCCATGTATTACTATCACATGTATGTAATGCCTCCTTCCACATTTCTTTCACCTTTTCGTCGGTGTAACCAGCCCTACCGATGTGCACATTGTAATATGTTTTTGCTTTTGCCCAAATTAGCTCAATAGCATTGAAGTCACAGTGGTATGGTGGCAGTCTAAGAATTTCATGTCCTGCATTTCTTAACAGTTCATCAATTTCATAAACTTTCTCTTTACGGTTTCGATCCTTTGGAAAATATCCATGTTTCATCTAAAAAGACAACTTGACGCAAACTAGAATTTGTATTCTCAATGTACTTCCTTAAAAATACACTTCGCATTACACTAACATCAAGTTTTTCCATTAATGCTCTTCTATTATCATCTTTTTTATATTTGAAACCGATATGTTTGAGTAAAATGGAAAGAGATGTTTTTCCTATTTGCACCATTTGTTTAGTTTCCAGTTCAGTCTTCAATGTTTTCAATGTAACCTGTTTTTCTAAAAAAGTATATCGTTAAAAAATAAATCATTTATGAAAATAAAATTGCTTAGAATACTTTGATGAAACATGTCGTATAAAGTATTTCGGACTTCCATTTTCAAGCTTTCTGGCAAATCTTTGGTTTTTGGTTTACGTCGGGGTATTTGTTTTCCAGGTGATGATGTCCCACGTTTCTTGATATTGTAAACGGTTCCGACAGAGATCTTAAGAGCACTTGCTACTCTCTAAAAATATTTTTCCTCATTAATCTAAAGATATTAATTTGGTGTTATCTTACCTCATAAACTGAATCAACAGACAATAATGGACCTCTATTATATTTCTCTTCTTCAAAATAATGAAGAAGGTTGGCAACTAGATTTTGTGCCTGTGAATCTAGACGTTTAGCTGGCATATTCTACAACAAAAAGAACACAAACATGAAATTTTATATCACTTCATATTATGAAAATTACATTTTGCGATATGCATATCAATTTATCAAAAAATGTAATTTGTCAGTGTCAAAGTAAAATAATTTAATTAAGAAATATTACGTTAAATACTTACGATTAATTACTCGAAACTGACTATTATTGTTGCAAGAAGAACAGATAAATAAGAAATCTTAAAATATCAACGGAAAAATACAAACAAGAAGTAGACCGCACTAAACATAACCTGTATATGTCGATAAATATTGTACGTATTTTCTCTTTTGACTAAAACAGTTGTCGGTATCTCATATTATACAAGACATGCTAATATTATTTTTCTTTGTCTTTGCTAGGAAGAAATTTCAAAGACGTATGTCTTGTATCAAATGACATACGTTTCAATTCTGAATATTTGTAGCTCAATATATCTGAAAAACAAAGTATATAGATTCTGTGTCTGAGATAGTATGACATAGTTAGTCATGTGACTGCAAACTGAAAACGGACAAAGTGTAGTTACACATAGTTCATGTATAAACTGTTGTCGATTAATTTTGTTATTATTGTGCTTCGAACTGCTTACGTGTTCTTTACAATGTGTTTTTGAACAACATATTAGATATGTATTGCACAGTAAACATTTACTTTTTGAGCCATCGTATATTAAGTCCGGGAAATCCATAATAAACTTATTCGCTTCGTCTGACAACGGTCGTTTTCTCGATTTATGTGTTGACGACATTTTATTACGTATGCTTGCACTTACATGCAGTCTAAGCAAGTACTAAACACATACTGAATGCTTTTTATTAGTTCTGATGTAATACAATCATCCTCACATCGGCGCACATGGCGCGCACGGAAATTGGTCTGCTCTATTCATAACCCAATAATATTTCTGGTGTGCGGCTTTTTTCGTAAATACCGAAGCAAGATATATGTTGTAGGTACCTGCCAATAGTTGCGGCACTTACAACGGAAGCAGACTTTGTCTTTATTCCTGAAAACCCACCCGGCGAAGACTGGGGCAAACGACTTTGTATGAAATTAGAGCAGGTTCGAGTCAGGCGAATTGTGTGCTTTGATTGTGCTGTTAACATTTGTCCACATTTTTTGTTATGCGTACTAACATTGCATTCTTTTTGGCCGATAATATCAATATTCTGTAGATTTGTTGTGAATGTGTTGTGTGCGTTAATTTTCCGCGTACGTCAAAACTGGTTCTGTTTCTGTAGCAGTTTGAAGTACCCAAAAAGTAAATTTGATTAAGGTTGGGTATTTATGCGTCAGTTATGTCGTGGAATAGTTCAATTTGTTATTAATTATTTCAATGTTCACAATATCGGTTATTTTAGAATCACTTTCTTGAATAAATTTAAAGTAAGTAAAGCAAGTTAAAGAAACATTGGGTAAATATAAAAATTAATTTCAAAATTATTAACAGAGCTGTGAAAAGTTGTATACGCATGGTATATTCTGTGAAACGTCACCGTTTTCATGTTTAATTACAATTAATTTTCAATAAACTAAAATTAATTTTTCGCTTTTACTATCTAAATTTACTTCCAAAACATTGGAGTTTCAAATACGAGATCTGACATACATACATACAGAATCAGTTGTAGCATAGATAATTTTCGTTTACAGCTATTTGGCATTAGTAGCTGCGTTAGCTGGTGAGGCAGATTATGTCTTTGTACCTGAAGAACCAGCTCCCACGGACTGGCATGAACGATTATGTAGCAAGCTTTTACAGGTAAATTAACAAATTGCTTTCTATTTATTACTTATATGAGTGTTGAATTTATTAAATACATATACACGGTAGCCAAGATAACGTGTCTACAGTTAATACTTCAGGAAGGTAAAGGATACGGCGGCGATTAAATAGTGAAAGTATCTCAATAAGAATTTAAATTTAAAAAGAAACATTTTTTTAATGAAATTTTTATTGATTTGTAGAGAGTAAATGTTGACAGTCAAAAAGCCACCGCAGCTCCGTTGGCAGGCATGTGCCCTTTCGCCGAAATTTCGGTAGATGTTTTCGAATAAAAGCGGTTGAATTTCATGAATATTGCGTTCGATTTCTTCCTTTGAGTTATTAAATCGTTTCAGGGTGGTCTCGTCTGCGTATGTGTATCACACAACTTCCACTTTTATTTGTATCGCTGTTATAATAATAATAATTTATTTTCATCCCTTTGACTGCAATAGCATAGGATAAGTTAACAAATTAAAGTAATGTAATAACCTAATTGAGTAATGTTTTGTACTACTTAACGTAGTCAAGGTGCGACCCCGGTCTTATTTGTATTGTATTCAAAAACATGACCTCGGTCCATCTGATTTACATACACAAGCGTTCTCAATTACAAGTTACACACTTTCACCACTTGTTGATATTAGACTAAGGACATAGTCAAAAGGAGCACACTCTAATGTATATAAGACGTTCCATCAGAGGAGTCAGATAGTCAGAGAGACAGACATAGTTAGATATACAGTACGACATAGCGAGCGTGAGATAGAACCCTCCTTTCGACTACTGTCAATATTAATAATTATGTAAATAGCAATTGTTATATCGTTATAAGTGTTATTTTAATTATACAATGTTATACCAACTTTGCCTGCCTATTATTTAATGTATCAACGCATTTACGTACCAACGCAGCGGTGTGGCCCCGCAGGACCAGGTCACATCACAGTAAAATAAAATCTTAATCGTGGTCACAATTCTTACATATTGCTATGGATTTTTAATTAAAAATAATTTAATTTAAAAATGTACATTTGTTTTATGACAGGACTGTATACTAAATATAACTAGTGGAAAAAACTGGTTATCCGGCGTAGTGGTGAAACGGAGGAGACGAATACTAGCTTTTAAACGAGAAGGTTGCTTGCTTCGAGAAAATATATATTAAATATATATATTTAATTAGTTTCGGGTTTTGTATTTTTGAAAGTGTTAATAGTTGATGTTATATTGATACAGTGGAACTTCTCTAACTCGAACCTTCAAGGGACAGGGAATAAAAGTCGAGTTAGGGAAATGTCGAGTTACGGAAAATTACGTAAAATTTGAATCTTAAACTTTATTTATATGTTTTATACATTTAATACTACATATTAGTAACTTAGAAAATTCGTTAAAACGTCAAAAAAGCTGCATCAAATTTTTATTGAAAAAATCAGTAATTTTTCTTTGAGTTACACTGGTCCATTTTTCATTCGTTATAAAATCTTCTAGTAAATTTAAGGAAACATGCAATGCATATGGCACATTCTCCCTAGATGAAACAAATCTTCTTAAGTTTTCGATGGCAGAAAACGCTTCGTTGAGTGTAGGTACGCCAGTTGTATCAGTCTGGTTTTCATTAGTATCTTCGTCTTCATCTGTATCTAAGACAATAATAAAATTTGGCATCTTGGAACATAGAAAACATGGATGGGTAAACTTACCTATTTCATTAGGAGCAAGGTGCTGTATTACACTTTCTAAAATGTTTTCATCACTTGGGAAATCCATTGTTGACACATCATGATCAACATCAACATACTCCTCAAATTCAACATCATTTGTGTTTATTGCAGTTCTGTATAAGACCCACCAATTTTTTAATTCAAACAGTGGAAGGATATCATCTTCATCCCAGTGGCAGCATCCTGCACTAAATCATCTTTACCAAAGCCCGCCTTTCTGAAGCAATTTGCAATTGTTTGCGTCTTTACGTCGTTATTCCATGCTTTGTTTAGATCTTTAATTGCATCAAGTAAAGAAACATTTGAAGTAAATGTTGGCTCTTCCAAACGAGCCAAAATTTTCATAATAATCCGTTTTCTGTAATGTTGCTTTAGATTTTTTATAATTCCCTGGTCCATCGGTTGTAAGATTGAGGTTAGATAGATTAGGAGGAAAATACTCCAATTTAATATTCTTCAGCTTTCCTGCTACGGTTTTGGGGTGCGCCGGACAGTTGTCAACGAACAGCAAAACTTTTCTCTTCTGGACTGCAAACTGCTTATCAAGCTTTAATAACCACTTTTCATAAATCTCACTTGTCATCCACGCTTTTCTGTTATATTCGTAATCCACTTCCAGTGACTTTATACCCTTAAAACAACGTGGATGTTATGTTTTGCCAATAACAAGCAATTTTAGCTTTTCAGAACCACTCATGTTACTCCCAACCATAACCGTTACTCTTTCCTTGCTGTTTTTACCACCAAAGCATTTTTGTCCTTTAAATGCAAGGGTTTTGTTGGGCAAGCATTTGATGAAAAAAAAAGCATCAGCATTGAAAATATTATTTTTGTCATACTGGCTGATTAAAGTCGGTAAAACATTTTTCTGCCATTCTTCACCACATTGAAAATCTGCAGAACCACTTTCACCGCACAGTGACATTTGGACGATATTATGTCGACTCTTGAACTTATCCAACCAGCCTATACTAGCTGAAAATTCCTCCCGTCCCAAGGCAGCGGCAAATTCTTTCGCTTTTTCTCTAATTAAACTCCCCGAAACAGGAATATTTTTAGCACGTGCGGTAGTAACCCACTTGAACATTGCTTCGTCAATATCATCGTTAACACAAGCTTTAAGCCTTTTTCGTTTATTGTTAAACGTATCATTTTTTCTTTCCAAAAGTTTGTCCTTATTTTTTAAAATTGTCGATAGCGTATTATGAGGGATCCCAAATTGTTCCGCAATGTCTTTCTTCTTCTTTTCCCCTTTTTCCACCTCTGCTATTAATTTTATTTTTTCATTCAATGTTAAACACTTTCAATTTCGCTTCGATATATTTACCGTACACTTTGTCACGCGTACTACACAACTGCACTTCCGAAAGCACCCAGCACACGTTTCTGCCTGTTCATATTGCTGATTCCAAGAGATAATTCCGTAATTCTCCGAAAATGTCGAGTTAGGTGTACCTACGTGTTCGCATATTATGTCGAGTAATAGAAAAAGTCGAGAAATAGAAAGTCGAGTTAGGGAGACAAAAATACTATATATGTAATAATATTCAAACTTCATTGTTCGCCAAAAATATTCGACTTACGGAATAAGTCGAGTTTTAGAAGTTCGAGTTAGAGAAGTTCCACTGTATTAAAGTCCCGATATCTAAAGAGATAAATTCTCGTGATATTGATGATTAAATTTGATTAAGCACCTTCTTCGTGAGAGTCTCCATATTTAATTTTGTAAGTAGAATTAAAATTTTATGACATCATAATTATCTGAAAAATAGTTCTATTGCATAAGAACAAGTAGTTAAGAGATTTAATTATTAGAAATACAGATAATACAGTTTATATATTAAAATTCTTTGTTAATATTATAATTGAAAAGTTTGATCGAGTGTAGTCAGGTTTTTTGTACATGTTAATAGCACATGTGTAGTTTTTGTTCAGAATCTGATTATACAGTGTGGTTCTCTGGGGAGAATTTAATATTAAACTTTATTATTTTAGATAAGTTTAATCGGAGTCATTTGGAGGACGTTTTCCATTCATTTAGCGGTCAATTGTCAATGAATGTTTTTACCCCCAGTATCTTTGTTGTATGATACAGGATCTTTATACTTTGTAAAGATTTATTTTTTTATTTTTGTATTAAATATTAAAACATTTTTATTTCACCTTTTAACTTGCGTTTGTTTTATTTACTCATACCAATTTTGTTAAATATTTTATATCTATGTAAAAGAATATATTTAAAAGAAACTTAAAGAGAAATTAGTTTGGAATCAATTTTATATAAAATAAGTAAATACATTTTTGTGAACATTTCACTGGCGCTCAACTATATATTTTAGACACGTCTTTCCTAAGTGGAACCCGAGAAGTTAGAGGTCTCAGATTTGAAAATTCACCGGCTGAGAAAACCTAGTTGGGAAAACTAGTTGTGGATGGTGGCGTGCTAAATTTTCAAACCACTATTCATAGCAATATGTAAGAGCGTCAATATATATATAAAATAAACATTGATATCTAATACTACTGCTTTAAGAAGAGTACAAAAGCAAATAACGTGTGTTCATTTGAAAAGTCAATCTAGGTTACTTTGAAATTTTGATAGAATGAGACGCAAATATATTAGTATGTGTTTGTTGTTCCGTAAACGTAAATCCAAATGACATTTGATAATGTCAATCACAAATATCAGTTAGTGCATAAAATAATCGTGCGTCGATTCTGGTTTAAATAAATTGCTTCTCAGTTTTAAAATGGCTTTCACTTTAGAACATAAATTTTTTTTAGTTCAGGCTTATTTTCGAAGTGGTAATAAAATTGATGGTTTATGGGTTTATTCAGTTCAAGATTGCATGGTAGAATTTCAAGTTGAGTTTCCACATTTTGTAATAGATTATATACAATTTAAGAATACTCTGGATAGAACTTTAAAACTTTTTTCTGAAATTGGTAGTCTCTTCGGAAAATCAGGCAGCGGAGCAGTTAAGAAACGTACACGTCAAGTTGTCAATCGTGTTGAAGAAATAATGGAAAATGAACCACAAACATCTGTTCGACATTTGAGTCAACAAATAAACCTTTCTGTTGGTACAACTCACAAGTTATTAAAAAAAGATATGCAACTTTATCCATACCGTGTCACAGCAGTACAAGAATTGTTAGAAATTGATTACCCACGTAGACTACAGTTTTGTAATTGGTTTGTAAATATGAACAATAATGGAGAACTTTCGCAAAGAGTCATCTTTACTGATGAAGCATGGTTTGATAAAGCGGGATACCTAAATTCACAAAATACAAGAATTTGGAGTAGTGAAAATCCACGTGTAATTAATGAAGAATCGCTACATCCAGAGAAAATTGGTGTTTGGGCAGCTATAAGCCAAAGGCGAATCATTGGACCAATATTTTTTCAGGGAACGTTAACTGCTTAAAGGTACCGTACGGAAATTTTACAACCATTTGTCAATCAGTTGCATGATGATGAACTTCAAAATACATATTTCCAACAAGACGGAGCACCTTGTCCCTGTACCGGGTGCGCCAAATTTTATGTCCACCCCACTTTTTGACCTTTAATATTATAGGAAAGGAACGCAATTTATACAGTATACATAGTGGATATTAGCCTTTCGAGAGTGCATATTAGTTTTTTAATATTGTTTGTAGAAGGCCGTAAAATGAAAAAAAACTGCAGTTACATTAGATTTACAAATTTTATTCGCCACGTTATGATGGCCATTTCAACTTCTAGAACTTAAGATTCTAATCAGAATTGAAAAATATTAATTAGATTTCAAGTAAATCGTGGTTTTACACATTGGATACACATTTTAAAATTCAATTTTTTTATTCACATCAAATGTTCAAAATGCCTTCCTTCCTGTTCGATGCATCGTCGAAGTCTCCTTTTAAAATGTTCTAACACAGTATCAGCACGGTTTAAATGATTAATTTCCTCAAACGCGAACCTGATTCTTTCCCTCATATTTTCCATTGTTGTTGGTTCTTCTCTGAAGACCATTTGTTTTATAGTTCCCCACAAATAGAAATCAGGCGGCGTTAGATCTGGAGACCGTGCTGGCCAACTGATGGGGCCACCCCTACCTATCCACCTCTCTCCAAATTGCTGATCCAATTGCGCCCTTGCAATTTGGCTGAAATGGGGAGGTGCGCCATCTTGTTGGAACCACATACCTTAAATCAGCAGAAAATAAAGTAAAATATTTTTGAAATTATTTAATAGTTTGGTTACTTACGTTGTCTTACGTCCAGAGGTATTTCCTCTAACAATTGTCCCAAATTTAATAATAAGTCCCTAATACTGCATTCAAACATATCTAGTGGTAGCTGTCTAACTTAAGTGGTAACCTAATGTACAAACTGATTGCCTGGTATTTTGGATTTTTTTTCAGTAAATGCTTATCTGTGTTAGGGAATTTCCAATATATGACTGTATGATAATGGTGGTTCTCATTTAATTTTGTGAAAATATTAAAATTTTGCTTGACATAAGTTAATAATTTATAAATATATACACATGCCAATGTCATAATGTTCATTTCCTTGAATAAGTTTTACAACTTACTCTTACACCAATTTTGTTCATTAATCTAATCGCTCTCTTTTGAAGTCTAAAAATTCTTAGTACTTTCATTGAACCCCCTCAAGCAAGTATTCCATATGCGAGTAGGGAATGTAAATGAGCAAAATAGTAAATTCTTACGACACACTTATCTACCCTGTTACGCAATTGACTTATTGCGTAACATACACTAGTCAATTTCTTTGCCAAGTAATCAATGTGCTCATTAAAAGAGCAGTCATCTATATATATATATATACCCAAAAATTTTGTCGGGTCTACCTGAGCAACAGTACTACCATTTACTCTAATTAACTATGAACAATTCTTCTCGCGTTTTTTTGCACTAAATTCGACTATTTTTGTTTTTGTATTATTTAAGTACAAAGCATTGTTATGAAAATACTCGTATCAAGATATTCAATGAGGTTTCCACTGCATGACTTACATTTTCATATTTATTACACGTTACCAGCAATGACGTGTTGTCCGCGTACATCACCATTTTACTGTTTGGCGCATCATTTACATAAATTATGTAAGGAAGCGGTGCCAATAAACTTCCTTGGGGTACTCCTCTCCCTATTTCACTTACATTCGATTTAATTCCTTTTACTTATACATAGCTTGAACGGTCCTCCAAATATCTCTGAAACCAGTCCGACGCCAAACCTCTGATGCAATATCGAGCTAATTTTTCTAATAAAATTTTGTGATTTACTAAATCAAATGCTTTGCTGAAGACTATAAATACACCCACACATGTCCGTCCTGTCTCTAAATTGTTGTACACATCATCCAAGAATGCTGTTACTGCGGATATAGTATTTCAACGGGTACCTTCCTACAGTATTTTACAGGTTGGTGCATATTTCATATATCTGGATTTTAGAAGCATGTGTTGCTTTAGAATTGGATTTCCTTTTAAAGGTTAATCTGTTTATTTACTACAATTACATATTATGTTTTGAATATTTAAAAACTTCATTTTAATTTTAGAATTTTCCTTATTCATTTTGAAATATAATAAATATTTCGGATGTAGTTTATTTACCTGGAAATTATAGATTTCATTTATTTTTAGAAATTAATCTATTTATTGATATGTGTTTTATGGTATATGATACCATAATTAAAAATTCATAAAAAGTCACATTCATCCCTGGAACGTGTGGACGCATTTCGCTCTTATTAGAGCTCGTCAACACACGGTATCCTGGAGACAGACATGATTTTTCACTGCATATTTAGTTAACATTTTGAACTTACTGTAAATCAGAATTAATAATTATAAATTCTTATTTCTACAAATGTCGCCTAATGCGCCTAATTAATTACTACAATTTGACAAACTACATGTTGCGTTCTGCATATTGCTACATACTTAGTTTGCGGAATTTGTATCTAGAAATGAGATTTAATAGTCATTAATTCTCATTTCCAGAAATTCAAAATGTTAACTATATACAAGTGTCCCGTATCGTTATGTTCAAATTTTAGGAGTGTAAAGTAGACTTCATTTCAAGTAACAAAAACGCAAAAGTTGTATATCCATTTTTATTTGTTTCAAAGTTACCAATCTATGAATGTGATTGTCAGATCATGAAAAAAAATGTAATCCTAAAGTCAATAAAAACTGATTTTATTTAAAAAAGTTCAATTAATAATGTTTTCGAAATGTCCACCTCCTTGTTGAATGCAGGCTTGTGCCCGTAAGCCAACAGAAGAAGTATTTATCCGAATTTCATACTTGTTTTGTCGGATTTGCTCGGCAGCCAAGTGAATACGCCAACAACTTTTCTCTTGTGTTCGAAACTTGCGCTTAGACTAAATTTTTCATGTACCCCCATAAATAAAAGTTAAGGGTATTAAGATCGGGTGATATGGGTGGCCATGCAACAGGACCACCTCGACAAAATCCATCTTGGATAATTGACGTTAACCCAATTTTGGACAGCAATTCCGAAATGTGGCGGTGCCCCATCCATGTGAAATCACATGTCTCGTCGAACATTCAGTGGGACATCCTCTAAAAGACCTGGCAGTTCGTCAATAAGAAATTGAAGGTAATTGTCCGCATTTAACCTCCCAGGAAGAACGACAGGACCAATCAACAAGTCATCGATTAGCGCCGCCCAAACGTTAGATGGGCGTATAGCTTTGGGATTTTCTGATGACCACCTGTGCAGGTTTCTCAGATTTGTAACACCACTTCTCGTGAACGTAGATTCATCTGTCTAGAGGACTGTTCTGCAGAAATTAAAATGAAGCTGTGAATATCTTAATATCCAGGTACAATAAACTAGACGATCATAGTGGTCTGCCTCAAGCAAACCGTGTCCCCTGCGATAATGATATGGATATAAGCCCTCACGTTCTAAAATTCGCCAAACTGTCGTTCGTGGCACTCCTAGTTGTCTAGCGATTCGACGTACACTGAGAGTTGGATCCCTTGTAACAATAGCTACTGCTTCTTCCTCTAAGTCTGCTGGCAAATTTACTCATCGGTCGAAAAGATAAACACGCAGTCTGCATTCCCGAAATTGTCTGTGTACTTCCAGAAACGTTATGTAATGAGGAATGCGCCTATCGGGATACCGATGTCGGTATTGAATAACTGCTTGACGTGCACTGCCGTTACAATAGCCATACAAAATGCGTGTCCGCATTCTCTTGAGAAGAAAATCGGTAAGACATTTTGAATAAAGAAAACGTGTTCACTCACTAATAAGCTGTTGTATGGTTCAGCACTTACGAAATAAGTAAGAACCTTCTTTATCATAAATCAATTTCCAGTACTCTTTTTTGTAGATCTCCAAGAAATTACTGTATGCACTACGACACGTGTTTAATTATTTTAGGATAACATTTTATTATGCGACGTTAACAATCACAGACATGTTATTTTTTAAATAAAATCTGTTTGTATTGACTTTAGGATTACATTTTTTCATGATCTGTCAATCACATTCATAGATCTGTAACTTTGAAACAAATAAAAATGGATATACAAGTTTTGCGTTTTTGTTACTTGAAATAAAGTCTACTTTACACTCCTAAAATTTGAACATAACGATACGGGACACTTGTATACACGAAGTATAGAAGTGACAAGTCATGTCTGTCTCCAGGATACCGTGTGTTTACGAGCTCTGATAAAATCGAAATTCATCCACACGTTTCAGGGACAGTTGCGGCTTTTCACGAATTTTTAATTATCCTAACAACCTGGAAGGTTGACGTCACTATTTGTTGCGTTCTGCATACTGGTACAAACATAGTTTGTCAAATTGTAGTAATTAATGCAACACATTAGACAACATTTGCATGTAGAAATGAAATTTAATAATCATTAATTCTCATTTGCAGTAAGTTCAGAAGGTATGGCACCAGTTTATTTTTCTAATTAAACCTATTGTGAATATCTTTTATTTATGAACACTAGTATCATACGAGTTCTGTTTGATTTCTCAGAGTTTTCTTTTAAGCGGGCACCTCCCATAAGCGGGAAAAAATCCTGGAACCGTGACTGCCCGCTTATGAGTGCTTTCACTGTATATATAATATATATATATATATATATATATATATATATATATATAACGTGTGTATAAATTGTCGCAAAAGCTACACGTAGAGACGTTCTTCGTTGGGTTCTGAATAAAAAATCTTAATGTTAAAATGTCGTATCATGCTTCGTAAATTCGTAAATGTCAAAATTTGACAGTAATGATTTTCATTGAACTCACTTTGAAATACAAACTTATTGTTCTACAACGTTGCCAAATGTGTTTTTCGTGAAAGTACGTTAATGAATAAATGTTTAAAACAAGCTTTTAAATCAAAAAGAAAACGTTTACGAAATAATATTAGTAAAAATTTTCTCTATAAACTAAATTGCATCTATCTCTATTAACAGATATCGAAGAGCAAAGGTTAGTTACGCACTAAAAGTCTGAACTTCAAGAACCCCGTGAAAACAAACGAAGCATGATACGACATTTTAACATTAAGATTTTTTATTCAGAACCAAACGAAGAACGTCTCTACGTGTAGCTTTTGCGACAATTTATACACACGTTATATATATATATATATATATATATATATATATATATGTAAAATAAAAATTGTTGGGGAATCCGGCAATAAAAACCTTTAGTTAGTCAATTAGAGTCCTTTATTTTTTACCTTATATTTCGCTCTGTAGATTTAGAGCTTCATCAGAGGTCAAAAAGCGAAACTATTTTTTGTGAGAGATATAACATTTTTAAAAAAAACAAAACCTATAGAGAAACAAGCAGTCCACGTAATACAAATAAAACTTTATATTAATTAAAAATTGTTACTTTAAAAGCTTATTGTTTTTACATATTAAAACCATTTAAAAAATTATTATTTTTTCAACAAACACATCTAAAAAGAAACACACACATAGTAAAGAAGTACGACAAGGTAGTAGTACTACCTTGTCGACACTTGAATTGTTAAAATGTAATTTACATCAAGACAAGTAGTTCTTTACTATGTGTGTGTTTCTTTTTAGATGTGTTTGTTGAAAAAATAATAATTTTTTAAATGGTTTTAATATGTAAAAACAATAAGCTTTTAAAGTAACAATTTTTAATTAATATAAAGTTTTATTTGTATTACGTGGACTGCTTGTTTCTCTATAGGTTTTGTTTTTTTTAAAAATGTTATATCTCTCACAAAAAAATAGTTTCGCTTTTTGACCTCTGATGAAGCTCTAAATCTACAGAGCGAAATATAAGGTAAAAAATAAAGGACTCTAATTGACTAACTAAAGGTTTTTATTGCCGGATTCCCCAACAATTTTTATTTTACATACTTGTTTTAACGGCAAAGACTCTTTGTCTACTTATATATATATATATATATATATATATATATATATATATATATATATATATATATAATAACTTCGTGACCTTGGTATGATATGGTAAACCTAATCAGTAGGCGATTAAAGGTCTGTATATTACTTCAAAATATATGTATTTAAAAAACTCTACATGTTTCGGCTATATACGCCTTTTTCAAGAGAATACAAAATATGAATGACAGGATATAAATGTCAAGTAATTAAGTTGCTATGGTTTAAATTATTCAAAGATACATTCTAGTAATAATAATAAATCATGCCTTAGTATTCCAAAAAATAGATAACAAGGTGTGAAAATATGTGTTGTTCGCTGCTAGCAATTTGTGTCTCCTTCTGGGTATGAACTTGTGTGTTGGTTGCTGCTGGCAGCTTGCGTCTCTCTATGGGTGTGTGGTTTTGTGTGAGAGCGTAAGTGTAGGGTTTTGTATGTCGGTGCGTTCGTGCGTGTGTTTAGTGATCGGTCGCATGAATTTAGAGAGGTCGGATAACCAGCCGTTGCGTAGGGCCGCCAACCCTTTCCCGACAACTTCTTTACAATTCCGTGCAGTACTTCGACGGTCTGACCCCCGCCCCAACGAGGCAAGGCGCAACGATCTACAATTTACCATCATATTATATTTTTTTTTTGTTATATACCTTATGTTATTTAAATATCATTTAAATATCATATACTTTTGCTTATCATGATGACTGTTCCGTGTTTTGATTCCTGTCTAGTTGTCCGAGCAGGTTTTCGTGGTTTTCCTTCTCGTTTTGAGCGAATGCCGACAACTTTGTATCTTAAGTCGCTCCACGGGCGCATACGTAATAATAACTCATGTCTTGCTTTTCCCCGCCTTTCCCTGTTTTCTGTTTTTTGCTGATGTGGTCCTCTACTGGGTTGCAGCCTAGCATATGCGCTACAAAACTCTAGGGGGGGTCTGCCCGTTGGGCAGTCAGGTGCCATTCCGCCTTTCCAGCAAGAGTGAGGAACCATGCTACGCGGCGCTATCTCGTCGCCGCGCAATGCACACACCACTAGGACCGGTCCTGGGCGACAACCTGGCTAGGCTGCCGTTAACAGCACACACACGTTCGACGTGTGTGCTATGCCCCCGCTTCGGCGGAAAACGTTAAGATGGCATAAGTGTGACCATCGTCGACCGAGGTAGCCACTAAGAGTGTTCCCTTAGTTGCGATGAGCAACCCCGTACAGGGTGCGCTTCGCCTGTCTGCGCCTTGCCTCGTTGGGGCGGGGGTCAGACCGTCGAAGTACTGCACGGAATTGTAAAGAAGTTGTCGGGAAAGGGTTGGCGGCCCTACGCAACGGCTGGTTATCCGACCTCTCTAAATTCATGCGACCGATCACTAAACACACGCACGAACGCACCGACATACAAAACCCTACACTTACGCTCTCACACAAAACCACACACCCATAGAGAGACGCAAGCTGCCAGCAGCAACCAACACACAAGTTCATACCCAGAAGGAGACACAAATTGCTAGCAGCGAACAACACATATTTTCACACCTTGTTATCTATTTTTTGGAATACTAAGGCATGATTTATTATTATTACTAGAATGTATCTTTGAATAATTTAAACCATAGCAACTTAATTACTTGACATTTATATCCTGTCATTCATATTTTGTATTCTCTTGAAAAAGGCGTATATAGCCGAAACATGTAGAGTTTTTTAAATACATATATTTTGAAGTAATATACAGACCTTTAATCGCCTACTGATTAGGTTTACCATATATATATATATATATATATATGGTAAACCTAATCAGTAGGCGATTAAAGGTCTGTATATTACTTCAAAATATATGTATTTAAAGAACTCTACATTCATATTTTGTATTCTCTTGATAAAGGCGTACACAGCCGAAACATGTAGAGTTTTTTAAATACATATATTTTGAAGTAATATACAGACCTTTAATCGCCTACTGATTAGGTTTACCATATATATATATATATATATATATATATATATATATATATATATATATATATATATATATATATATGGTAAACCTAATCAGTAGGCGATTAAAGGTCTGTATATTACTTCAAAATATATGTATTTAAAGAACTCTACATTCATATTTTGTATTCTCTTGATAAAGGCGTACACAGCCGAAACATGTAGAGTTTTTTAAATACATATATTTTGAAGTAATATACAGACCTTTAATCGCCTACTGATTAGGTTTACCATATATATATATATATATGGTAAATATATATATATACGAAGTTATTATATATATATATATATATATATATATATATATATATATATATACATATATACATATATACATATACAGTGAAAGCTCTCATAAGCGGGCAGTCACGGTTCCAGGATTTTTTCCCGCTTATGGGAGGTGCCCGCTTAAAAGAAAACTCAAACAGAACTCGTATAATGTAACATGTAACTACTATATAGGTACATATATGTATGTACATAATATGTAATGACACAAACAAGTTATTTAGGAACAGTTGGAAAATATCTTAAAATGGATGACTGCTTCATTTTCCTTTGCTGTTCTTCCATACAGCACTTCTTAAAATGACATTCCAGATTTTTGATATGTTCAAAAGCCACATAGTCATCTGTAGAAAACTTTTTCAGTTCCCTGATGCAATTTAAAGCTTCATCAAAGCACTTTATTTTATTTTCTTCTTCTTTTTGTTCTTGAACGTCTTCTATTTCGTCATCGGTCTCGTTCGCTTCACTAACTTGACTGGATGTAGAAGTCTGGTTTTCAAAATCATCATCTTCTGTTGGTGTCTTATCATCAATTTTTATAAATTCGTCTAGGTTCTGGTCACTGGTAATATTTAAATCTTCTGCAGCTCTCCTCATCATCTTCATTGTCGCAAAAACAGAAACGGTAAGTCATCCTCAGAGTCAAACTGAGGAACCGTCGCATCCGTTTTTCTAAACCCAGCCTTTCTGAAACAATTTTGTATTGTTGATGGAGTGACCTTTTCCCATGCCGTTTTGATAAAATATAATGCCTCTAAAATATTAATTTTTTTTGATAATTCAGATGATAATTTAGAAGAATCTGTTTGATAAAATATGTTGTATAATCTGGTTGCGGTAATAAAGCTTGAAATTCTGAATGATGCCTTGGTCTAGTGGCTGGCAAACAGAGGTTGTATTGGGATGCAAAAAAATTAATTTCACATTTTTGAGGTGTAATTCTCGAGGATGTGAAGCAGCGTTATCTAAAAACAGCAAAATTTTTCTTTTTTCAATTCCCATTTTTCGATCAAGCTCGATTAACCATTCACCCATTATATCGCCTGTCATCCAGGCTTTCCGGTTTGACATCCACTTGACAGGTAAATCCTTAATGCTTATGTTTTTCAGTGCTGTAGGACGAGCCGATTTTCCAATCACTACTGTCATACTTGCACAAAACAACACTGTAAGTCTTTCTTTGGCCCATTTCCCACCTACACACTTTTCAGATTTTAAGGAAAGGGTCTTATTGGGAAGCGCGCGGAAAAAAGGCCAGTTTAGTCGGCGTTGTAAATGTCTTCGCATTGGTATCCGAGTAATAGTGAAGGAAGTTTTTCTAATGAATGCATCAACTGTCTCTTGGTTTACATCAGCTGCTTCACCAGAAATGCATTTAAAGCTTACATTATGTCTTTTACGCCACTTTTGTAGCCACCCATCAGGTGCACTGAAACTGGTGTAGCCGAATTTTTCTTTTAGAAGCCCTCCAGAAATGGGTATCTTCCGATTTCTAGCATACACGAACCACTGATAACATTCTTTATCGATGTTGGAACCTTCAGTTCTGAAAAAAACTTTTTTTTTGATGCACATTTACACCAGACTGCCATAAAGTCTAATGTCCTCTTTATTTTTTGTTATCATCGTAGCTTGCGTCTTTCCTGTCGAAAATCGCGCTGCTATAGCCCGAGTAGATAGTTTTTCTTTATCAATTATATTCACTATTTCCATTTTTTCTTTTAGTGTTAACATTCTTTTTTGTGGAGGCATTGTTTAAAATGCACACACCCGATTCTCTATCACAACTAAAGCACAAAGAACCAACGACCAGCTGTTTCTTAAACGGTAAGTCCCCTAAGGGAATCACCGAGTCTAGAAATGTGTAATGCGTGTTAAAATCTTAATTCGCCCGGTTATTGGAGCTTCGTGGTCGCTTATGGGAGATATTTTCTGGCTTTGGCTAAAAAAATGTTGCCCGCGCCTGTTTATAGGAGCGCTCGCTTATGTATTAAAAGATAGGGCGAAAATCGGTTCCGAACAATTTGGTCTTTTAAGGGAAATGGTCGCTTATTAGAGCTGCCCGTTAAGGGAGCTTTCACTGTATATATATGCTCTATGCTTAGCTATGCTAAGCCTGCCTTTTTCTAATGCAGACGTGGAAAGATCGTTTTTTGTAGTAAATATTATTAAAGACAAATTAAGAAATAAGTTAGCAGTATAGATGGCTGATTCGATTTTAAGATTAGGATATCATATGAATTACGGTTGTCAAAATTTTAATCCCACACGAAGCATGCATGAAGGATTTAATTCTGAAAACATGTACGGTGGTGAAGTAGTAGATTGTGAGAACTCTGTACTAGAAGCCTTTGCAAATTTACCTACTCACCTGAATTCAATTTTGCACGATTTAATTCGATCGTTGTATACCTATATGTTTAAATTGTTTATATGTTATAAGTGTTTGTTAATTATGTATAATATATATTTATTTGTAATTATGAATAAAGTATCTTATTTTAGTAAAATAAAATATTTGGTGAATTTTTTTTAAATGTTGCCATTTTAGTGATTTTTCCGTGTCTGGTTAGTGACATTTAACTAGTATTATCTCCTAACACTAGTTCTGTCATATTTTGCGTCTGTTTGTTTACTCTTGGTTTGCAATGCTGAAAGCGTTTTGCAACCAATGAAAGCGACTTGTTGCATCCGCGATTGCAAACTGTGGAGCAGAATGCGATAATAACCGACCGTTGTTGCCTTTATCAGCCGTGAGAGTAAAAGAAGTAAAATCGTGTTTGCATTTTGTTATAATTTCATTTTAAATATTGCATTTGTAACCTAAACAATGCAAGTTTGACATAAGCGTTTACTACCCTAACCTAAAATGTAAACAAATCGATTTTGACGTGCACGTCTTCGAATCGTGAACAGCGTATACCGCCTATTATTATCATAGAGTTAGTACTCATTTTTTTAAACGCCATTTATATTATTAGCGAGACTATTTATGGGGTTTGAGCCTTGCTCATCAAATCCACAGTCTAATAAGTAATCTACCCACTAGAGTACCCAACACGGTCCTTTGTATTAAATTGCTTAATGGTAATATGTCTTCAATTGATAACAATATATCTGAATAATTCGCTTACCTAATTGAACATTTTAGCTGTCAAAATCGTAGAATATGTTAGCATAAATGTTATTTTGATACTTTTAATGATTATTTGAAACTAAGGTTTTTCTTTTATGTTATCGTATTTTCCGCTCTTTTAAAGTTAGTTAACAAAATTCTATTCAAAGCAGTCTGCATTGAAAAGAAACTCTAATTTAATCAAAATATTTCTAATACACCCAAATAGTTTAAAGCCATAGATATGGCGCCCTTAAAATAATCCGTAATTTCTTGGCTACCAGGTAAAATATACTCTTGTGTTTGTAATCCAAAATAACAAGAAATTCAATGCTTATATAACACAAAGAAGTGTTTACTCTTTTTGTATACTAATCATTGATGTAATGTTAAGTTTTTAATATGTTTATTACATTCGTAAGACTGGTGCAAAAATTTTTTCATGCTTTTTCTAAATAATTTCTAACAAAATAAAATATATGTATCAGGTTGATGCATAAGTTTCTAACGTATTTGGTTTCTAGGATGAGAGTACCTCAAAAAAGACTTTTTAGGCATACATCAAAGTTATTAATGTATTATTGTTTAGTTGAATAGTTTTTGAATTTGGGCAAAGATTGGGTTAATTATTGACAAAAGAAAATGAAATGTCACATAGACAAAACGAGCATTCCGATATATCTTTTTGTTCGAGTTCAACAGATTCAATGCATTGGAAACCGCTGAAACCATTTGTGCCGTTTGGGGAAAAAAGTAATTGGACATAAACGATACTGAATGTTCATGAAGACGATCGTATGAAGATTGTCTGAACGCTTTAATTCACACCCAATCTATTCGGAAATTATCATGAATTGTAACTAATCGAATATATTACATTTATATGCCACGAGTAGAGTTAAGGTTTGGTTGCCGCATATTGTAACGGTAATGGGAGAATATTATAAAATGATCAAGATTTTAAGTAACATGGTGTACAAGTGAGCACATTGTATATGAAAATTTAATTATTAATTTCAACAGTAAAATGTTCAATGCGCTAAACACCACTTTTAAAATTTCATCGCTAGTACATTTTGCAACTCTTTTGGAAGAAAATAAGATTACGGTTCAAATTCTTCCATTGTACACACCATGACATTCACAACAGAATTTTTTTGCCGATCGGTTGTTTCGTCCACACATAACCACAATTTTTTATCTTTTAATTCTGCTTTAATTCTTCTTTCAACATAGTCACGAGCAGATGGCATAACGTTTCTTATCGATGTTCGATTTGCTAATGTATAATCCGAATACTCCAGAAGGAGACAAGTGGTTTTTGGCCTATAGAGCGTATCACGCCCATGATGAAGTACAGGCCATATGGAGATAGCGTACATAGTTGCCAAGTCGCGAACTCATTCCTACCAACATACCTATATTGCTGTTAATCAGGCCTGCTGTCAATAGTATTGTATTGACATAACCTTAATTGTATTTATAATGAACAAAATTTTAAAATTATTATTCTTAGTTTGCATCTGTTTATAATATATTCGATGCCAAGAAAAAGTAAATAAGAGTGAAATATCATTCTAGTTAATGTATATGAAAAGTAAATCATTATATTAACAAACTACTTAAAATTGTATGTTTAAGTTATAATTTGGTTTAACCAATCATTTGTATACTCAAGGTTTGTTTTGAATTAAAACAATTATTATATATATATATGTATATTGGTTTCCTTTATTATAAAAAAAATAGTTTGATTTGTCTATTAGAATACAAGCAATAATCATAAAAAGTTTTTTTGTGTAGACCATAAACATACAAAAAATACTGCAATATAGATTTATTTATATATTTATATATTTATTTATATATTTATATAGATTTATTTAACCAATAACATAAAAATATCAACATCTTAAAAACCTAATTTTTAATTTCAAATTAAAACTCGACTGCTGTAGTAACATTAATTATAGGTTTGTTCCGAGAAGAATCCCTATTATTTTTAGTGAATCGGAATTTAAATGTTTTACAGCCATCATCGTGTACTATAATACTGTCTACCAATTGGCTAAAAGAGATGCAAACTGTCAGAGATTCGTTCTTGGAACAGACCTACAATCCACTGGATGTTGAAGCAGCATTCGAATAGCCGACAGGGTCAGTTAATAAATCGTCTTCCATATCATCAGTTGAACCTGAGTCTCCCACATGGATGATAAACTCCTCGACATCATCTTGCAATCCATCGACAATCCACATTTCTTCTTAAATTTTTTTTACATGCTGAATATAATTCTTCCAATTGTCAGCTGTCATATTACTATAGGCACTCGTAATTAATGGTGCCATATCTTTTACTTTGAACGTAGTGTTGTGCATCTTTATGTGATTTTTCACTTGGGCCCAAACCATCTCTATTGGATTCAGCTCACAATGGTAAGGTGGTAAACGTAGAACTTCTCGGGCAGCATCTTTCGCCAACATATCAAGCTTATATTTGTCATATTGATATTTTACTTGTGATACACTAAACAACAAATCTCTTTTTAACATATTATCTTCAACGGATATATTTTTTTCAGCCAGCCAGTCAATTATATTTTCTTTTCTCCATGCATTTGTAGGTATCTTCTCAACCTTTCTGCTGTGGTACGATGCATTGTCTAGAACAATTACAGCATTTTCAGGAGTATTTGGCAATAAATGCTCAATGAACCACTTTTCAAACGTATCTGCATCCATGTCATTATGTGCATCAGAGCTGTATTTTTCTTGCATAGAAATGTTAATTCGGCACCAGGAAGTAAGCCATTTTCATTGCCAGCATGTACTAATGCAAAGCGAGGACCAAGACCACTCGGAGATTTTAATCCTGTACTCAATCCTCGAACAAATCCTTCTCGAGTACTTTTTATTGTAGTATCTTGCCAGACCTTACTTACTGTGTGTCCTAAATTAACCCACGACTCATCTGTGTAAACTATACACCTACCTGGAACAAATATTATAGGTATATGCTTTTATATAAAGAACAAAGAAACTTTACCTTCATTTCGAAATGTCTTTATATCTCGCAGATACTTGTGTCTCCATCTTATAATATCATCTCATTCAATGAGTATGCTTTTCCGTTTTACAGTTTGAAATTCAAAACCAATATCTTTTAAAAGTCTATATAATGTTGATCGTGTAAAAGTAGGGAGATCATTGTCATTGTTGATGGTAGCAAGAACTGTATTCACAGTGGGTGGTATGTTTTGCATGAAAAATCTATGAACTTGTTGTACAAGTGCGTGTATATTTTCATCATAACGGTGTAGACGAGCATTTACTTGTACCCCTTTTCTCTTCTGCTTGTTTTTTTTGGACTCAACAACGGCCCTTTTTCTTGTTCCTTTCTCATGTTGTATATGCTGTGTACTGAACAATGTAGTGCTTCACTTGCTTCAGCAGCAGCAGCAGTAACAGTCATAGGTTTTTTAAGAAAATGATTAAAAACATTTAGTATCATCTGCTTTTCTCTTCGACTAAAACATTCACCCCTTCGTGATTTTTTCTCTCCAGGCTCCATTACTGAAGTTTAGAATCTGTAACGGTAATGTTTTTATTTACGGGCACATTTCCTTCACATTCCAACTTACCACAAACTTTTGTAAACAACAACGGGAGAATATAATAAAGAGAGAGAGAATATAATATATAATAATAAGAATATAAGGTATATAATATAATAACACTATAACAATATAACAAGAACGAAGAACAACAAATAATATTTAATAAAAATACGGAAAGGAACAATTTGACACTTGACAAGATAACAAAGTGAACAAACTACTGTACTGTAGCAGTCTGGTTATCTGTACGAATTAAAAATCCCCAATAAAAATTAATATAAATTTTCGACATAGCGAGCGGTGGAAAAAGATAGCGCGATGCAATTTCTTAAAGAAAATAAAAGAGGGGAATGCTCCATAAGAGCCCATACTTCATCGTGGGCGTGAAACGCTCTATAGCAAAGTACACGGTAGATTACATATAATAAAACAAACACCTATATCAAATGTTAATTGTTCGCTGTATCGTTTGCCACGGATTGCAGAACAGTGTTTTATACTTTTTAGGTGGCGTTCACACTTCCACCAGCTGGTACACGTCAAATAGTCGTCGCACCTTACACATTTAATTCTATCGCCTTCGTATTCTAAATCCGGCATACTCGCTATTACGTTTTCTATTTTCTTCGAAATACGCCGTTTTAGAAACGTACCTAAATGTGACATTTTCTATGTGTGTACTGACATGCACTCACAACGACCAGTGGAATAATACTGAAAAGTGTACTTTGATACGGGCGCTTGAGTTTCCGTACCGCACGCTTCTCCCCTCTACGTTGCTCATGGCATTGCACTGGAAATTGCCCCTCTTTGCTGAGTTTAGTTATAAATGAGACACGTAAAAGTTAAAATTACATAGATTATATACGCAGTGACATATTTGACGTAGTGCACGAGTTTTTGAAAGTTATACTAACACAACTTATATCAACCCGAAATCGTTATAAGAGTTGGCCCGTTTTTTGTTTTTGTCGAGAACATTACTTGAGATCAGAGATGTAAAATTACCGTAATATATATGTTTAAATAAAACCCCTACAACAAAAAAAGTCTTGTACATTTTATTAAAGGAAAAAAAAATACAAAAAAAGAGTACAATATTAACATATTTTAAAATTAAACAATATTCTGAAAATAGAACTAAACAATGATTTTTCATTATTACCATTATGTAATATGTAATGTTATTTACATAACTATTCCAGATCACTATCAGTCTCAGTATTGCAATTCGAATCAGAACATTCCAACTCTTCTGTTGGGAGTTCTTTCAGTGCCGCATTTTCTTTCAGTTTGAAATTTAAATTCACATATACCAACTTAGCAGCTCTTTCATTAGTTAATCTATTTCGTTTTTTTTACTGTGTATAATACTAAACATTGAAAAACTTCTCTCCGTCGCACATGTTGTTGGTGGGCTGTTCAAAATTTCTATTGCGACTTTACTTAAAGCTGTAGTACAACAAAGTGATTTCCACCATAATACAGAATTCAATTTGCCTGTCTCTAATGCTTGCCATATAAAATCTTTTGAAAACAATTGTTCTTTCGATTTGTAATAAGCAACCGCAGTCATAATTTCTGCTATATCAGATCCACTAACTAGATGCGTTGATAGTTTGTTAATATATGTCAGTGCTGTGATATATTCCTCGTTATTGAGATTTTTGCCTATAAATTTTGGATCTAGTAAATTGGCAGCCAAATGTATAGGTGTTATAGCCATTTCTCTCCGTGATTTTAAATGTGATAGGACAGCATTTAGTTCTGAAACTGGGCATGCAGCAATCAGTTGATCTTTCAGGTCTTGAAAATATTCAACAACATGAGATATGCAAGGTTGAGAGGTTTGTATGTTCTTTAAAATTACGGAGACTGGGTGTAAAATTGTATGTAATGTATCAACTCTTTCCCAAAACAGATCATCTAAAATATTATTTTTTATTCTTTTGTCTAAAGTATTAGCTATAGTTTCTGTTATAGCCAATTCTTTTAAATTTTTTTTATTTATCCTTAAGCTTTCTAAACAGAAAATATTAGAGCACCATATAGTTTGGCCAGGTAGTTTAAGAGATTTTAGTGTGTTTGATTTTTGTAATGCTCGCTGTTCATATTGTATATTTTTAAATGTAGCATTCAAAATATGCGATTTTTTTATAGTTTTTACTATGACTTTACAATCAGTAATTAAACATGCAAATACTTCCAATTTTAAAATATCTTGTGCGAATAAATTCAAAATATGAGCACTACATCCATAACAAGAAAAATAATTAGACGGGTACATATCACTAATTAATTTCCAAGTTGATTTCATATTGCTACCGTTATCAGTCACTATGCTTATAACTTTATTAATACCTAAGTCGTCAATAACAGAACTAAGTAAAGAACAAAGATATGCAGCATCGTGGCGATTTTCCTTGCAGTCAATTACTTTAAATAAAACTGGTTCTGGACATGTAATTATTATATTTATAATGGATTCGTTTCTAATATTACTCCACCCATCAACTTGAATTCCAATTGTTTTAGCCTTTGCTATTTTTTCATTAACTGACTGATTTATTTGAGAGTATTGTTTATCTAAAAGCGCATTGGATAACTGATATCTAGTCGGCAATCGTAAAGATGGTTTAATTTTTTTAAACAATTTTTGCCAATGAACATTTTCCGTAAAATTTAAAGGGGTATTACTAGCAAAGCATGCTCTTTCTAAGAGATCCCAAATTTCCTCTTCTTCTGATTTATTCATTACATCCACAAAAAAATCCAAATTTTCACTGTAAGCGGATTTAGTGGTGCTTGCAGCAGATTGTGGGCGAGAATCGCTTGAAATCGTCTCTCCATCGTCGTCTTCTAAATCTGTTTGCGAAGAACTTTTTCTTTCCGGAATCTCTAAAATGTTAAATACTTTTCGATAAAACTCAATAGGAATCAATCAAAATTACTCACCTTTATTTATTGCTTTAATTTTCTTAACACTTAATGCTCTTGATTTTGATTGTATTTCATTCTTTATTTTACGAGGACAACCAATGCACTTATTCTGTAAGTGACTGGACATTCTGGTTACATTTAAAACATAACTTTGCGAACAGAAGTTACACGAATATAATTTCGAATGTTCTGTGGATTTTGAAAATGCTGTTAAAATAACTTTTTTTATTTTATCTTTTCGCCCCATCCCAGCGCACTGCACTACGAATAGTATATTCACAAACTTTATATAGTTCAACCTATACACCGAAATCTTTTGAAAGACTACTTCATTCGTTATATAAACGGATGATTCACGAGCATTTACATCTGCTAGAAAGGGACTTCCCCAATCACCGAGTGTGCAATGTCATACGTGTACATAGATGATGTTTTACTTTGTTTGTAATTTACGGAAATTTTATGTGGGAAGGGTAGTCGCGCAGCTGGAAGTGGCTCACCACAAACCAGTGCTTGACCGGTCCCTACGGCGCTCAAAGTCGCGCTCACGTCCAAAGTCGAGAGCGTCGGAAGCGGTTACAGCGTCCCTGCCGCGTACCCCACTAGAAGAAGCGCAACACGAGTCACCTCGTAAATGACGGTAATTAATTCGGTAATATACGGGGTAATTTACCGACTTACATCACTGCTTGAGATAGCCACAGAATCTATTATACTGCAACATTTCTAGATTTATTGTAGTCCTCATTTTTCGTTCTATCCTCATTTTTACCCGTTGTCTTCTGATCCACCTTTGATTTAGCCTCTTAGTAGAGGGAAGTTTGAAGATTTCAGCTGTAAAACATGTGTTTTCGAACACAACTCGTGATTTTATCAAATATTTGCGCTATTTAAAATGAAAACATTTTTGTACCACCTTGCTAACAATGTCACTCAATAATTTACGTTTCACATTTAAGATTTTTAATACGTGTGTTTCAGGAAAGAGCAGCAGGCCAGCGACTGAATATAATCATCGTTGCAGAAGGCGCGATTGACAGAAACGGTCAACCAATTACTGCAGAACAAGTGAAAAAAGTCGTCGTCGATAATTTGCAACAGGACACTAGAATTACTGTTCTCGGTCACGTACAGCGAGGCGGAAGTCCTTCAGCGTTCGACAGGATATTGGTAAGAATGCATCGATATTAAGAAATATTCCAAAAGAATTTAACCTAATTTTCAAATAAGATTGTATAGATTTGGTCAGGAGGTGTCGTGATGCAAGAAAACTTCGTTCGTTCTTTTCGCCCCTTACTCTGCGGATACGATTCTTCAGTGATCATGAAGTTTTGCATTATCTTATTGAATTAATCGTTGATCCCTTCGCAAGATTTTTGGTATCACTGACTCCCTTTACGTTCTAGAAAATGGCGAGCATTTCTTTCTGCGTTGATGGAACTCTTTTGAATTTTAGTACACGTGGAGAATCAGGATGACGATATTCCATTGACTGACACTTGTTTTTGAGATCTTAGTGATGAACCCAAGATTCGTGCCCGATGAGAAAATCATCTGTAAATATACTCACTTAAAATTTAGTTGCTTCATTAAGTGGTACAATGTTGAGCAACTCATATTTGCCAGTTCGCTACTATTATTTATTTGAGGCACTTTATCTAACGTGGATAGTTCCATTTTATCGAAACATGTTGTGAACAATTTTACGAACAGCAGTTTTGACAGCCTCATGAAAAGATTCCAGTAGAGAATGTCTACCAGTTATCTATTTTGGCTATGAAGTTTTCCCTGTTTTCTTATATTCGTTGATAACCCGATATACTGTCGGTCTTGGAATTCCTACAATCATGTAAGACGGAGATATGTTATTTATGTTTTACTCTATAAAGTTACCTAGTACTTGAGAAATCTGCTTGATCATGTCACTTTTTCTCATGTCGGATGTATCCATCACTAGTTGTTTATAAGCATTTATTGCTGTTTGCTTTTCAGCACTACTCAAGTGACTTGCTTTCTCTCGTTTCCTTGGAGGAGAACACACATCTGTGCTTTTAGCAGCACTGGTGCTGAGGTCTGCATCCATATTTGGAATCAACAGCTACAAAATTATAATTTTACATGAACTGAAATTCTCTTATTACATATTACTTACATAATCTATTAATCTTCAAATCGAAGCTATAAAAAGAACTAATTTACACCGCAAAATAGTTTAAGTACGAGGGCTATTCAGAAAGTAAGGAACGTTTTGGAATTTAAAAAAAAACAAGTACAAGAAAAACTTTTTATTATATACATGTGAAAGAGGGACTAACATACTACTTTTCAACATAATCACCACACAAATTCAGGCACTTATCATAGCGGTGAACAAGCTTTAAAAATCCAGTGTTATAGAATTCTGCCGCCTGTGATCTCAACCACTCAGTAACGCGTACTTGGAGCTCCTTATCGTCGTCAAAACGCTGTGTTGCTAGCCAGGCCTTCATTTTCGGGAATAAGTGAAAATCACTTGGAGCAAGATCTGGACTGTAGGGGGGATGAGGAAAAACTTCGCAGTTGAACGAGTCCAAAAGTTCTTGCGTACGGTTTGCCGTGTGAGGCCGAGCATTGTCATGAAGAAGCAAAATTTTAGATGACAATTTTCCTCGGCGCTTATTTTGGATAGCTCTCCTTAGGTTTTGCAATGTTTGGCAGTACCGCTCAGAGTTTATTGTTGCGCCACGCTCGAGAAAATCAATAAGAAGAACACCTTGCTTGTCCCAGAACACTGTTGCCATAATCTTCCTTGCCGACAAAGTTTGCAAACATTTTCTTGGTCTTTTAGGGGAACTTGTGTGCCCCCACTCCATGGACTGTAATTTGGTCTCACAATTCACATGTTTCACCCAGGTTTCGTCTCCTGTTACGATTCGATCCAGTAGTGCATCTCCATGACTGTGGTAGGCCTCCACAAACGTCAAAGCTGCCCCCATTCGTTGTTCTTTATGGTGATCTGTAAGCATTTTTGGCACCCATCTTGCACAAAATTTGTGGTAGCCTAGCTTCTGTGAAACAATTTGAAACAATAAGGTCCGTGAAACTTGTGGGAAACATACAGAAAGCTCAGTTATTGTGAAACGGCGATTTTCACGAATCTTTTCGTCAACTTTGGAGACCAGCTCGTCTGTCACAATGCTCGGACGTCCACTCTTCTCGTAATCGTGAACATTTGTTCGGCCATTTTTAAACTGAATGCACCACTTCCTGACAGAACTTTCATTTATTACGTTGTTCCCGTACACTTCACACAGTTCCCGATGAATTTGTATTGGTTTTAAGTTTTTTGCCAACAAAAATCGAATCACAGACCGCACCTCACAACTGGCGGGATTTGCGATTGCAGCACACATTTCAAATTTGAATATTAAAAAAACGGGCAGTGCGGAGATGTTCCCGTTGTTACAGCTGGACGCTGACTGAGGTGCCGAGCACGAGCATACCAATATACAGGGCAATCCAAATTAAGTGTTCACCATTGGTAACTTTGTTATTATTAAAGATACAAGATTGTTTACATTAGCAAACTAGTAGTACTTTTAACGCTCTTTAAGATGGAAGAATTAAAAAAAACAAATGAGCAGCGCGTTTTCGAGTTTTCCCGAAAAATATGTTTTTTTCAAATGGAAACCCCTGTATATTATATCATTTTCTGTTAGAAATTCAATTTTTAAACAAAAAATCTTATAAGAACTTTTTTACTGGGATTAAAAACACTTGAGTTATAATGTATAAACAAAAACAGCTAAATAATTTTTATAAACTTTATTTTATACATAAACATATCATTAAAAGAAAATAAAAATCACTGATTTTTTCATAGAAGATGTTCAAAAATTCCATCTTGTTGTTCAATATATTTTTGAACACGTTTCTGAACTTGTCGAACTGCTTTTAGTATGGTCCTACCATCTATTTGGTTTATCTTTTCACTAACTGCAATTTTTGGGGCGTTTACGTTTTCGTACCTTTGCTTATAAATCTCTGTCTTTAAATAACCCCATAAAAAAAATCAAGCGGTGTTAAATCTGGCGATCGGGGAGGCCACTGAATAGGACCATTTGTTCCTATCCATGAATTGTTAAAAATAGTATTTAAAATTTGATGAGTACCTCTGTAGTTGTGCGCAGGTGCGCCATCCTGCTGAAAATGCAGATTCTGTCTACTTATGAGATCAATATCGTCTAAAAAATTATTCAAAATTTCAGTCAAAAATTCTATGTACCTTTCACCAGTTAGAGTGCCCTCATAAAAGAAAGGACCAACAATCCTTGAACCAATTAAACCGCACCAAACATTAAAACTGTAACGGACTTGCGGGCGTCTTGGATGTACTAAAAGAAGATTTTCCTTTGACCAGTAATGATGATTTTTTCTATTGTACATTCCAGAATTTGAGAAATTTGATTCATCGGTCCATAAAATATAACGAAAGTTGTTTACATTTTGGCGACAAAAGTTAAGATACCAGTGGCAAAAAAACATTCTTCTCTCTGGATCCCCTGGCAAGAAAACTTGAACTGGTTTGTACTTATAAGGAATGAATTTGTGTTTCTTCAGAATCCTATGCACAGTACCGTGACTCAAATCAGATCCCTTGATAATATCTAGTATGGAATTCTCACGGTTGGCCTCAAAATATGCAAGAACTAGAATTTCCGTGGCCTCGCTTATTATAAAAGTCCTTCTTGTTCTTGTTTTGGCAAAAACACTCTCATTGCCTCTAAATTTTCGGTACAGTCTCAGAAAAAATTGCTCATTTGGTTGTGTTCGGAGTGGATATAATTCAGCGTAGTGTTCTTTTGCCCTCCTAGAGGATTTTCTGCACACTAAATAAGATTCTAACATATCACACTTTTCTGCATGGGTAAAAATCATTTTTTTGTCGAATTAATAACTAGCAAAATGAAATTTATGAGTGAAAGACTAATAAAACTGTACTAATATTTGACGTTTACTAGAAAGAATTAACGTCGTTATCATAGAAACATAGAAATGCACTTGACTTAGCTGTTTTTGTTTATTCACTATAACTCAAGTATTTTTTATCCCAGTAAAAAATTTCTTATAAGATTTTTTGTTTAAAAATTGAATTTCTAACAGAAAATGATATAATATACAGGGGTTTCTATTTGAAAAAAACATATTTTTCGGGAAAACTCGAAAACGCGATGCTCTTTTTTTTTAAATTCTTCCATCTTAAAGAGCGTTAAAAGTACTACTAGTTTGCTAATTTAAACAATCTTGTATCTTTAATAAAAACAAAGTTACCAATGGTGAACACTTAATTTGGATTGCCCTGTATACGCGATTGGCGTACGCCTGGCGGCGTCAGGTGGAAACGTTCCTTACTTTCTGAATATCCCTCGTAATATAATAATGACAATAATTTAATAATATGATAACAAAACTCTAGAAACGCAAACGTGATATGAAGATGTCAAATATTTGACAATTAATGGCAAAAAGCGAATGTTCTACGGTGTTATTTTGTCTTGCTCTGGACCAATAAGAAACAACTGTCACTTGGGTCTGTTCAGAATTTTGTGTCTCTCTTGAAATATACCATAGTGAACATGTCCAAAACGTTTTTCTACCTAAGCTACAAGCATTTAATGTTTTGGATAACCCTACTGATACGGGGTTAAATTAAATTCTTGATATATGCGAAAGGTGACATTATATTTAGTAATTTTATTTTAGGCCTCCAGTTCAAGACTCTGCAATATTAAAGTTGCATAAGTTGAAACAAAAAAGTACTTTTTAAAATCTAAACTATAGGTGTTCTATTCAATTAGGGTTGTCGCATGGGAGCCGAAGCAGTGATGGCTTTAATGGAAGCTACAGAGACGGCAGAACCAGTAGTAGTAACTCTGGATGGCAATCAAGCAGTGAGATTACCGTTAATGGAATGCGTGAAAAGAACAAAAGCCGTTGCTCAGGTATTTCATGCAGTATACAGACTGTCCCGTAAAAAACGCCAACATTCATAATTCCGTTATTTATTGTCCGGTTTTATTTAAACAAAAAGTAAATTTAATAGCATCAAAAACACTATAAGATAGCAGTGTTTTATTTGCTTTCAATTGTTTTCATTAATGTCAAACGACAGTCAAGTTTTTTATTTTAAATGGCAACATATATATTTTTGGCTATATTCGGATTGTATTTTTTTTTTTCTGAATTCAACGATGTATAACATGTTTATTTTTGATAAACGTTTATTGCAAAAAAAAACTTTATAAATTTCATCGTTGTCTTCTATTATTTATAAATATTCGAATGTGTCATGAATAGAGCTGAGGATGTTTGCGGTACGGCAGGACCGTATGTAGTGCATCCCCACCAGCGTATAAACACGATGCAGCGAAACACTTTAGTTAGTCGTGAACTGGCAACGTGATCGTGTGTTGTCTTGAGCTCTATTTAATAAGTATGACGGACGTGCCCAAGCCAAGAAAGCGCCCATTGTATAACGACGTGAAGAAATTTATCCGAGACTTTCCCGATTTGTATTATAATGGAGCAAAAGTGGTTTGTAAATTATGCGATAAACAGTTACTTTGCTGGGACAAATACGACTATAAAAGACATGTTGAAAGTGTACACCACAAAGACAAAAAAAATAATGTGCTGTCTAAAACGCAATTCAATTTCGATTTATTGACAATGCTACTCGTCTGCGATGTGCCAGTTCACCTGCTAGATAAAAAAGCCTTTCACGACTTTTGGAATAAATACAATTCCAACATAAAGCTACCGTCACGGAGAACGTTACTCACCTATTTACCAACTGTGCGTGAGGACATTGAAAACAGAATGAAAGCAGTAGTAAATGATAAACAGTTATGGGTATGTGTCGACGAAACGACAGATCGAAAAAAACGTTCTATTGTGAATATTATAGTGCGTGTACTAGATCCTGTCAAATCAACATTTCCCATTTTATTAGCCAGCAAAAGATTGGAAAAGTGCACTAGCGAAGTAATTACGAAGGTAGTGCTCGATACGCTACAAAAATTTCAAGTTTCAACTAATCAACTCCTGATGTTTATGAGCGATGGTGCTGCGACAATGCGTTCTGTAGGCCGTTCTCTTAAAGCAGATTGTGAGAGACTTTTGCATGTGACATGTAAAGTTCATGCTTTACACCTTGTGGCACAAACTATTCGGCAATGTTATCCAGAGGTGGATGCATTAATAGCAACCACAAAAAAAGTGTTTCTAAAATCTCCCAAACGAATTCGAGAGTTTCACAGTCGGTGCCCTGGTATTCCCGAACCACCAGAGCCAATCCTTACACGTTGGGGAAGTTGGTTAAAGGCGGCATTTTATTATGCCAAGTATTTCCAACAAATAAAATCTGTGGTTCTACAATTCAATCCTGCCGAAGCTGTAGCCATTAAGGAAAGCCAGAGACTCTTTCAAAACCCTTCCCTTGATGCAGATTTACAAACTATTTATAACAATCATATAGGATTGTTTAACGCAATCGAGAAATTTCAAAATACTGCATTATCGTTAGCGGAGTCACTGCAAATACTGGACGATGTACACGCCCAGCTATGCGCAGTAAATGACAACAAAAATGTTAATGTAATAGAAAAGTTCGAGAGTGTGATAAACAATGATTTTGATTTTACCAGATTAAAACAAATTAGTAATGGTGCAAGTGTAGATTCGGTTTCTATCTATAAAGATTATTTTAATTGTGCGTGTGTTATATCCGTAGATGTCGAGCGGTCTTTCTCAAAATATAAAAAAATTTGTTCATCACGGCGTACATCGCTCACCGCTACAAATATGGAAACGTATCTAATGCTACAAACTTACTGCAAGTCTTATCCACTTGGCGCTATGCTATAATAATCGTAAATAAGGTAAGTGTGTTATTTATATACAGTACACATAACTGACATACCTAAGTGATATAAATAGCGAATGCATGTAAAGCAATAAAATCACGCATGCATCACCGATCGAAACAAGGTCATTATATTCGTGCGTTTAACTGAATACTATCCTGGCACACCGCAAACATCCCCAGCTCTAGTCATGAAACATTTGAAATGTAAGTATTATAAATATTATTATAAGAAACAAAACACTTTACAATAAATGTTGAAATTGCCCGCCACCTTGTTTAACACATATCGCACATCTCCTAATAATAAAAAATAAAAAAAAAACTATAAATTTCATCTTTCATTATAGTAGACTTGACCCAGTCCACTAGCATTATGTCAATGTGCCTTAAGTGTCAGTTTGACTTTATTAAGTTTTCTGTATTATCCTGTTTGAACGTTTTGCCGCAACAAAAAGCATATTTTCGTTAAAAATGAATAACAATGAATTAACGGACATGTTACAAGTGTTCTTTGAATGTAATAAAAATCGCCTTCAAGCAGTTCGTCGGTACAGTGCTCGTTTTCCGGACAGAGAAGTTCCGAAGTTCGAAAATATTTCAGAGAATTGAAAAGAATTTAAGAAATTATGGATCATTTACCAAACCAAAAACACAAAAACTTAAATTCTCCGAAGATAAGGAATTAGATGTTCTTCTTGCAGTACAGCAAAATTCACGAACTTCGATTCGCGAAATTGCACATAATATTGGGGTATCAAAAACTGCAGTTCATGGTATTTTAAGAAAACACAAACTTAAACCGTACATAGCTCGAAAAGTTCATGCATTAGAACAAAATGATCCTGGCCGAAGAATCCAGTTTTGTCGTTTTTATTTAAATGCATTAGAACAAGACCCGAATTTTTACAGAAGGATAATTTGGTCTGATGAATGCACTTTTAGCAACAATGGTATTTTTAATAGAAACATACATCGACAGTGGAGTGCAGACAATCCGAGATTTGTAATTGAAAATAATTTTCAAAGACGTTTCAACGTAAATGTTTGGTGTGGCATTTTAGGTGATCAATTAATTGGGCCATTTTTCATAGATGGTTGCTTAAATCAAGAAAAATACTACACTTTATTACACGAAAATCTCCAAAACTTTTTAGATGAATTACCTTTGGCAAATTTAAATAGAATATTTTTTCAACAAGATGGGGCTCCCGCGCACAACGCCAGAGTAAATACTGATTTGTTGAACACCCAATTTGGAAATAGGTGGATAGGAACATCTGGTCCTATCGAGTGGCCTGCGCGTTCACCGGATCTTACGCCCCTCGATTTTTGGTTGTGGGCTTATCTACAAGATCGAGTTTATTTAACAACTGCAGAAAATGTTGACATTTTAAGACAAAGAATTATTAACACTTGTCAAGAAGTACCTGCCGCTTGTCTTTTAAATGCGACCTTTGGAGTAATTAGGAGATGTGCGATATGTGTTGAACAAGGTGGCGGGCAATTTCAACATTTCTTGTAAAGTGTTTTGTTTCTTATAATAATATTTATAATACTTACATTTCCAATGTTTCATGACACATTCGAATATTTATAAATATTGGAAGACAAAGATGAAATTTATAAAGTTTTTTTTTTGCAATAAATGTTTATCAAAAATAAACATGTTATACATCGTTGAATTCAGAAAAAAAAAAACCAATCCGTATATAGCCAAAAATATATATGTTGCCATTTAAAATAAAAAACTTAACGGAATTATGAATGTTGGCGTTTTTTACGGGACAGCCTGTATATTTGTTTAACAAGATTTAGTACTTAACTTAAAATTTAAACTTCGAAACGCCTTTCAAATAGTATATTTGTACTGGATATGTTTTAAATTATAGGCAATGAAGGACAAGAACTGGGAGCTAGCTGTTGAGTTGAGAGGCAAATCGTTCGCGAGGAATTTAGAAACTTACAAGATGCTCACTCGATTGAAACCTCCTCAGACTGAAATACAGCCGGTATGTTTCTTATTTAATTTTGTTAATAATTATAAAATATTTAGTGTAGTACTCGTGTGTATACGAAGTGCTACCCAGAAATTTCCTCTAAGCGCTAGATGGTGTGAGCTACGTCTATACTCAGTCAATCTGCTAAACGGGAGATTGCTAGGTGGTGACAAACGGTTTTTGTGTTTATATTTGTTGAGTTGTGTTTGAGCTATTCTGCGATACTAGAATGTCTGTAATGTAAAAAAGCAAAGAAATATCAAAATCTGCTTCAAACTTGGTAAAACGGCAGCCGAAACTTTTAAAACGCTTAAACAAGCGTTGGGTGGGGATGCTTTAGGCCAGACGAAAACATATGAGTGGTGTAACCGTTTTAAAAATAGACCTGTATCGGTTGATGATTAAGAGCGTTCCGGTCGTCCGTCAACTGAAAACGCCCCAAAATGTGGCAACAGTGCCTGATGCTATCCTGCAAGACCGAAAGAGAAGAATTCGTGACAATTGTATCATCAGCTTATTCTGTCCGCCGAACTCAACATTGCTACGAAGTTTGTGCCAAGGTTACTCAGTATTGAACGGAAACGGCACCATGTTCATGTGTGCACAGAGGTCAAAGAAACTGCCGAAAGGAATGCGAACTACAGAACCATAATTACTACTGGCGCCAGATTGTATGATTCCGAAGCAAAACAGCAGTTATCGCAATGAAAAACGACATCGTCGACACGAGCGAAGAAGAGACGGCAAGTTCGAAGCAACGTCAAGTTGATGTTGATTTGCTTCTTTGATGTTGATGGCATTCTTCCACCAGGTATAACAGTTAATGGACGATTTTATTGCGATGTTCTTCGGCGACTAAGAGAAAACATTCGACGGAAGCGACCTACTAAGTTTCGCAACAATTCGTGGATTCTACACCACTACAATGCACCAACCCACACGTAACTTGTTGTGCGTAAATTTCTAGCCTCAACGAAGACTGCAGTACTACCCATCCTTCTTACTCCCTAGATCTTGCCCCTTGTGACTTTTTCCTGTTTCCGAAGTTGAAATTGAAGCTCAAGGAGCGCCGTTTTGAAACGATTGAAGGGATCCAGATCGAAGCAAGCAGTATTGAACACATTAACACGCGGAGTCTTTCAGCACTGCTTCCAATCATAGACAAGTCGCTGGAATCGGTGAATAAGTTGAGAAGAACAATTTATTGTGTTTTTTTCACACACCTGGAATTTCTGGGTAGCACTTCATATCTTTTATTTTCTTCTTTTATTTTTATTAATTATGATGACTTGAAATATCAAAGACATGTTATTTATTAATCGATTTGTGGAAAGAAATCGCAGAGAAGTATTAAAAAATTAAATTTTGATATATTAATTTAAAATATACCGAGTATCTTTGAAATAATAAGATAACGTATGAAAAATGGAAAGAAGTTGTATAGAATATACATCCAAAATTCCCTTATAAACGTGAAAAAAATGACGAATATATTTTTTAAAAATTGTTACGCCACTGTGCAACCGACTATGTTATAAAAATGTCAGAGATGATATCTTAAAGTTAAACAACAATAACGTCCATCAGCTTTAAGTTTCGTCTACGATTCAGTACGTTCGCTATGATTTACGTTTTCGATTAAAGATTTACCAAATAGAACGTAGAGAACACATCTTATATGTTCTTTTAATGTACCTACATTAAAAATTCAATGCAAGTATAAATTTTTAACAGCTGACTTTCGTACTAAGTTATCGTACCCTTACCATAGCAAAACTTAGACACAATGTTATCGTTTTTATAAACATAAACATTGCCGCCTTTAAATTCAACAGCATTCTAAATCGGTATTCGTATTTTATATTTCTTACTTCTTCTAACAAATAAACATTCTCGTAATACACATGAAATAATTGTCAGTTCTAAAAGCCCACAAATGATTTTTGGTATAATTTTTAAAATGGGTTTGTAAATTAATGTAATATACATTGTAACATGCGCCTTTCCTATGAAACGTAAAACCTATCCAACTTACCAACTTATCCAACAACACGATTGCCCCGGAGATCTTCGGTTGAGATGCTAACTCAGTTAAGAGGCGAGCTAGAGAGAGGTTCTTTCTAAATGTCAGCGACACCGTGTTTATAATCTTAAACCGATACAGTGAACACAGACGTCGCCGAAAGTAAGTAAAATAAATCGCAAGTAATACGTGGACAATTTCTAAGACAACTATAACACGCCAATTTGTAAATTAATGAAACGAAAGATAGATTAACAATAATATGTGATTTATTAACAACAGACAATATATCCACAAGCATATCTGTTGAACATAATAGCAATAAACATGTGAAATATAAGATTGAAATATAACAAAAAACAAAATATAAACAAAGAAATAATGCAAAATCTGAATAAGGCTCAAGAGCCAGAATTAGTAATGAATTAATAATAAAAAAAAATCGGTGACCAACTTGCTTAATGAATACAAATGTTATGTAAATAAAGTTCAAATAAAGGTAATAAATTGATACTGAGTTAATGACTCACCCAGTCTAGTATTTGTTACTTATAGAATGATAACGCACATTTAATATGCATCAGAAACGCAAATAAATACTGAAGTTAAAATGAAGTAAAATTATACTAATGAATTTAGAAAAATAAGAGTTATACAACAAAAGCAATAAGATGTCAGTATTTAAATCATAAGACATCAATAAGTAAATTATATGCTTAATTTAGGTAATAAAGCAGTTGGTAATTTATCTAAAGATCTTTCAATAAATCTCACATCGGGATTATATATACACTCAGTAGAATAGTTAAATTATTAAATATTCCAAAAAAACAATCAATCTACAAGTTAAAATCGTAATGAAGAAAATCGAACAGTGAAAATATATTATAAATTTTAACAATATGTTGGTCTATAACATTCTACAAAGTGATAATTAATATTTAAGATTTAGAAATGTTTCTTGCGTTCTTCTTCTTCTTTAGGTGCCGTCTCCGCTTCGAAGGTTGGCAATTATCATAGCAATTCTTACTTTTGAAACCGCAGCTCTAAACAGTTCATTATTATTGCATCCAAACCAGTCCCTAAGGTTCTTCAGCCATGAATTCCGTCTTCTTCCTATAGATCTCTTGCCCGGGATTTTTCCCTGCATAATTATTTGTAGTATTTGATATTTTTCTCCCCTCATGACATGTCCCATGTACAGCAGTTTTCTTCTCTTAATTGTCGGAATCACTTCTCTCTCCTTATGCATACGTCTCATCACTTCTACGTTGGTTTTTCTCTCTACCCATGAGATCTTCAATATTCTCCGGTATACCCACATCTCAAATGCCTCCAGTCTCCTCATGTCGGTTACCTTCAGCGTCCAGGCCTCCATCCCATAGTATAGTATAGACAGCACATAGCATCTCATCAATCGTATTTTTAAGTCAAGGTTTAAATCTCGGCAGCAGAAAAGCCTTTTCATCCTTGTAAAGGTGCTTCTCGCCTGTTCTATTCTGACTCGTATTTCTTGGGAGCTGTCATTGTTCTCATTAATGATCGTGCCCAGGTATTTGTATTGTCTTACTCTCTCAATAGGCTGGTTCTTCACATATATCTTACGATTATCTTTAGTTGTTTTTGTTATCAGCATATATTTTGTTTTGCTTATGTTCAGCATTAGTCCATACTCCTCGCTTGCTGTGACCATTCTGTTAATTAACGTCTGTAGGTCCTCGTGTGTTCCAGCTAAAATAACTGTATCGTCAGCGTACCTCAGATTATTTATTGTCATTCCGTTAATCTTAATGCCCATGTCCCGATCATCAAGTGCTCTATTTACTATGTCCTCCGAGTACAGATTAAAGAGGATTGGCGACAGTATACACCCCTGACGAACACCTCTTCGTATTTCTATTTCCTCTGATGTCGTGTCTTCTATTCGTACTGCTGCTTTTTGGCCATAGTATAGGTTTGAGATTAATCTTATGTCTCTGAGGTCTATCCTTCTCCTGACCAATGTTTCTATGAGTTGATCATGTCTAACTTTATCAAATGCTTTATTGTAATCTATAAAGCAGGCGTATATGTCCTGGTTTACGTCTAGGCATCTTTGTGATAGGACATTTAGTGCAAAAAGTGCTTCCCTTGTTCCTAGGCTCTTACGGAATCCAAACTGACTATCGCTGATATCTACATCCAATTTCCTGAATATTCTATTATGGACCACCTTCAACAGGACTTTCAATGTGTGAACCATCGGGCTTATTGTGCGGTAGTCAGAGCAATGCCTGGCATTTTTCTTTTTCGGAAGGGTTATAAAAGTTGATAGCAACCACTCATTTGGTATTATTCCTATTCTATATATGGTATTAATTACTTCTACCAAAACATGAATCCGGCCCGCCTCTATCAGTTTAAGAATTTCCGCCGGCAGTTGGTCCGGACCTGCAGCTTTTCCGTTCTTGAGCATACCTAGTGCATATGTTACTTCATCCTTAATTATGTCCGGGCCCAACTCCCCCTCCGTATCTTCAAGAGTCGTATGCCGTCTCTCATCTTCGAACTGCTCTGTAATGTAGTTCTTCCATATTTCTAGTTTTTGTTCTATTTCTGTGACTATTTTCCCGTTGTTATATAACGTTCGCGTTAACAACAATAAATCAAAGAAAAAAAAATTCGACATAACCCTAGTACGTAAAAGTAAATTCGATTACCCTGTGTAAAAATTAAGGGTTATCGATTGTCTTCCTCTAATAAATGACTCTAATTTACGATATATATATATATATATATATATATATATATATATATATATATATATTACATTTAACACTAACAAATTCTTCGTAGTGAATTTAAAATTAACTGTGCAGTCTCCAAAAATTGTAGATCCTACCTTAGGTGAATAAACTGGTCTAATACATTACAATTCCGGACTAATCAAGAATTAGAATTAGAAACGGCTTACCACTTTTCTTCGACAATGGTAACCTCAGTTCAGCTTCTAACAATGATTTATCTATCAAAATCCGTGAACTTGGGACTCGTCCTAGGAAGTTTTATGCTCAAACCAGTAACTCTAATTTCCATATAAAGAATTTTATACCTCTTGCATCCGCTCAAAAATATAACGAAAACTGCACTTCCAATATCTCAAATAACCATCTGTCGCTTATATTAATTATAATGATTCAAAACCCCTTAAGCGAAGTAATTAGATACTTTTAAAAAGCCATTACAATTGCAAAGTACGTCTTCAGTACACGTGTTAATAGATTAAACTTTCGACAGCAAAAGAGAGCGAGATTTCACCACTCGATCCTTTTATACGATAAGATACATAGTCCTTAAAAACAAACGACAGGTCAAGCCACTGTAGAGAAGAATTTAAATAAGAATTACATAATTAGAAAAAACATTTTGCTACATCAAAATTAAGGCAATAAAATACGGAACCCAGCTGAGTAAGAATTTATTATGTTCTAAATAAGGAATTTTTAAAAAAAGGCCACTGTCTAGAAAATAGACACAAGATGTCGCTGACGCTTCGATACATAAAATAGATATTAAAAAGGAAATACCCTATAATTCTAATTAAATTCATAAAAGACAAAGTTTCGAGCTATTCTAATTAATTTAAAAAAAAATATTCGCACTAAAACTGTTACAAATTACTTCAATAAAATGTTTACCATGCTAATTCTACCAACTTTTGTTTGTTACCTACGCGTCTGAAGATGGTCAAAATCAAAATAAAACCAGTAGTCGTATCGCACAATAGCCTGAGAGCTTCTATTTATAGTGTATGCCCTTAGTCGGTAGAGACGGGTGTGGGTAACTAAAATAAAAGATTGTAGGTAGCGCCACTCCGTTTTGCTTATAAAGCTCAGTCTAAATATCGAGAAAAGGGATTGCGCGATCTTAGGCGCATGCGCATACGGACTAAAAAATGCAAGCGCTAATTACAAAACGAAACGACAAAATGCTGCACAGGATACCTGCAAATCTGAATTAAGAATGTTCAAACTACAACCTGCTAAAGAGAGAATAAAACAAAATAAACGAAGGTAAAGAAAAGGCTCGAATACAGTTTATTACTAATACTAACGACTACTGGTTTTGTTTTGAGCTTGACCATCTTCAGACGCCATCGCTGCGCTTGCGCGCGCTATAGATAGCAAGTTTGAGCCACAAGTTGGGCGCCAAACTTGCTACCTACGGTGCGCAGGTGCAGCGATGAATTATTCTCAATTCGAGATTCAAAAACTTGTGGTTGCAGGGAAAAAACGTCAGTGCCTATATTACAACTTCCAGAGTGTTACAGTTATTCCGGTGATTACGTCCCAGAAGTGTCGTGAAAAAAAGAAGATTTCTTTCCCTTCTCTCTTCTAAATCTCACGCGGAACAGATTCTGCAACTTCTGAATTATATTACGTTCTTATCCACAATATGCGATTTTAATAAAAATACGTAGAATTACGTAAAACTTGATTCCCTCAAGAATGTAAAATGCACTAGAACAATCAACCGATCTTACATACGGCTAGTGATCAAATCCCTTATATTGAGATGCCAATCGAGACGGTAGGGAGGGGCGACATATGTACACGTAGAACAAAAATTGAAGCAACTCGTGACGAAAACAGTATACCGGAGGATAAAACGTTAAATATTAGAAGGATGCAATTTAAAACGTAACAAATTCCAATGCCATCTACCGGCGTAGCATATGAACGGTACTAAATCCAAACTTTGATGTATACAAGGTTACATAAATACCCTTGCTAATATGTCTCAATTGTAATTAAATTTAAAATAATACTCATAAAATTACTACAACGAAATTTCTAATTTCATCTAACGATAGGATAAATATCCGCAAAAGAAAAACATTATACACATTTTTAAATATTTTGAAATTACAAAATATATTCGAAAATCTACGATATACAGGTTCGTCAATTTATTAACCAAGCGATCAAAAATGGCTTAGGGGCGATTTCAGCCCGTTATAACATCTTAATTTTTAATAATTCTCTGAATGTTTAAAAAGCTGATTTTGTACGAGGTATTGACCTTAGCATACAGGGTGTTATATTTTTTATAACATCGACAACCGTTTACGTATGTAAACATACGGTGTAACGGTGTTAATTTCAATAGAGGTACAAATTTAGATTCCGAATATTTTGAACTCATAGGCGGAACAATTTTCAGGGGATTTAAATTTCGTGGTTCGCGTCGTAATTGACTCACAATGTATTGTATAATTACTAGGGAACGGACATTCTTACCACATGACTCGGCGTAATTCAATGAAGTATTTGTTAGATTTACCCGGCCATCTGGTCCGCAGCGTTAACAATGCACAAGCCCGCTATTGTATTCGGAGAATATATTCCATTAGACGCAATCGGCAATTGGAAATGTTTATAAACTTCTTGGAAATGTTTATAAACTTCGCTCAGAACATCCCGGCGTAATACAATGAAGATTTTGTGTTTGACTTACTCGGACACCTGCTCTCGCAGCGATAACAATAACAATATAGTCATGTGGTAAGAATGTCCGTTCTCTAATAATTACATCTTTCCATTTTTCATACGTTGTCGTTTTATTTCAAGGACAACCTGTATATTTAATTAAAGTACGACTAAATATTACATATTTAAAAAGAGGTCACGTGAGTTCTAAATCAAGGCTCTGTAATTAAATTTACTTTCCATTAAAGTCTTCTCTATGCTGCAGATATTTTTCCGTTAATTGAAAAATTCTGTTTTACAGAAAGGTTACAACTTTGGTGTAGTACACATCGGCGCTCCTGCCTGCGGAATGAACCCGGCTGTACGTTCTTTCGTTCGTAACGCAATATATAGAGGCGATAAAGTTTTCGGTATTCAAGAAGGTATTGAAGGTTTAATAGCCGGTCATATTAAGCAATTGTTGTGGTCTGATGTAACCGGTTGGGTAGCCCAGGGAGGTGCTATTCTTGGGACGAAACGTACACTACCTAGCGCTCGCTACGGTGATATCGCCACCCGTCTACAAGAATTTAACATCCAAGCCTTACTGATCATTGGAGGATTCGAAGCGTTCCAGGCGGGCTTACAATTCTGCGAATCCCGCGATAAATACCCATCGTTCAGAATTCCAATTGCCGTCATACCCAGTACCATCAGCAATAACGTACCCGGTACGGAATTCAGTTTGGGCTGTGACACAGCTTTAAACGAGATAACGGAAATATGCGATCGTATCAGGCAGTCAGCTCAGGGAACGAAGAGAAGAGTTTTCATTATCGAAACCATGGGTGGTTATTGCGGTTATTTAGCCACTCTTGCCGGGCTCGCCGGCGGCGCCGACGCTGCGTATATTTACGAGGAAAAATGCACCATTAAAGATTTGCAACAGGACGTTTATCATATGGCGACTAAAATGGCGGAAGGTGTACAGCGCGGTCTAATATTGAGGAACGAAAAGGCTTCGGAAAATTACAATACCGACTTCATACACAGACTGTATTCAGAGGAAGGTAAAGGTCTGTTCAGCGCTCGCATGAATGTTTTAGGGCACATGCAGCAGGGTGGCAGCCCGTCGCCTTTCGACAGAAACATGGCGACCAAGATGGGCACGAAAGTTGCGCATTGGATAGCCGATCAAATTAAGAAGAATTTGAAAGAAGATGGTTCCGTAGAGGCTAATGGAAGTGATAGTGCAGTATTATTAGGTATCGTACGTAGGCAATACAAATTTTCGGCACTGAGTGATTTGAAGGAGCAAACTAACTTTGAGTAAGTAGTCATATAATATCTCAGGATACTTATTATTAAATAAATCACATACCTCAGCTTGCGCATGTTTCCTATTACCGTAACCAACTATAATCAAAGCTTCAATTCGCTCTTTTTCTGATAATTTTTCCATTTTTTGCACAAATTAACCTTTTACAACTCAATAAATATACAAAAAAGGTTTAAGTTACGTTAAGCACGTATTACGCATTTGTTACAAATGAAACAGACATGTAATATACACATCTGTAACACATCTGTATTGTCCATGTGTACAGTTACAGATGTGTATATTACATGTCTGTTTCATTTGTAACTCAATAAATGTCAAAATTTCATGGAATGACGTGTGATTATCAAGTTTTTCCATATTATATCATGTTGGCATTTAAAAACAGAATAATCTATTAAATCAAGACAACTGAGCCGACACTTGGAATCATAAAGGTTTTTGACCATTTTCTTGAAAATTTTCTTATGTAACCCCTTTTAACTTGCATATCATATTCGCGGAAAAAAGTATTTTAAATATGTAAAAAAAAAAGAATACATGACGCTATTTAACAAAAAAAAATTAGTAGGCCTTGCATTAAAATAGTGAACTCAAAAAAAACGAATGCTATCAAGCGATGCCAAATATTGTATGAACCATCTTTTGTATAAGAAATTTTTTTTTTAATTGCTCATTTGTTGCAAGCGATGTACAGTACTTTTTTCCCAGCCTGTATTTAAAAAAATCACTTCACGTTAATATTGTTTGAATTATGGGAACGAACTGTATGTTTGCTGGGCGCCAATTTTCTAGAATGGAATGTTATATAGTTAGGATATTAAAATACTTAAAATTATTAAAATTCTGAATTGCAGAGAGGATATAGGGATATATAGTAGTACCCCCATATCCGCGGGGGTTTGGTTCTGTGGTCTTCCGCGGATACTGAAAACCGCGGATAGCAGCGAACGCTTTATTTTCGAGTACAATATGAAATATGAAGCAAAGTTAAAACAATGAAACAAGAAAAAATAAGTTATATAATATTTATTTAAAATAAATAAACAATAAATGAATAAATATTCTTGTGCTGTGGCACAAATAGAATTTAAGTTTAATAAATATATAAGTTCATACATATGTATAGCAAACGCCAATTAAGTTGGCGCGAGGAGGGGGTGCGCAGAAAACGTTTTTAAAAACGTCTACCCCCCACTACTCAAGTAATTGTCAGAATACATTTGTCATTGACGTTTGACGGAATATAATGTATTAGCTAGGGGATCATAAAGTGATATACGCTCAGAGGTTAGAATTATCTGACATTTGATGTAAAACCAAATACAAATCTCCCCACTACTTCTAATCCTGCGCGAACTTACCCCTCCTCGCGCCAACTTAATTGGCGTTTGCTATACATATAGTACATATTTACATACACAACAAGAAAAACTTTATCATCGTGAGCTACATATTCATTCATCTTCCTCCAAGTCCAAGTTAGCAGTCGATTGTTTACTTAGATCCGAAGCAAACGATGTTGATGGCTGTGCATTATCTTTCAAAGAACATTGTTATTGGTAGTTGTCGTTTTTGTCTTTTCATTTCAATAAACAAATCCTCCAAAGGCTTCTGTTATAGTGCGAGTAATTTTTATACTGCGTTCCATTGTTGGATCATATTCTACTATCTGTTCTTTTAATGTTTGAGCAGTTCGAAATATCGCTGAAAATTTTTCAAGCGTCCATGGTGGCGGTTCTTGTTGACCCTCATCCTCATCGTCACTCGCTTCTGGAGAAGATTTCACAAGGTCTTCCAATTCCTCGTTGGTGAATACTTGATCCTCTTCGTTTATGTAATTACTGAGTTCCTCTTGGGTTATATCGTTAAATCCTTCTCCATCTATTTTCTGCGCTATGTTAAATATCGTTGTTAGATGTGAATTAATATCATGTGTGTCTTCAGAACTAAGAACAATGTCATTCCACAGATTTTTCCAACATGCTATTATCGTTTCTGACTTTAATTCCTCCATCGCTCCTTTGATAAATAGAATTGCGCCAGCAATTGTAAATGACTTCCAGCATTCCATGAGCCCGATATCAGAGCATTCGTTAGCCATTGTATACAGCATTTCGAAAACCTGTCGAATATATATAGCTTTAAAACATCTAATGACACCTTGATCAAGGGGCTGAAGCAATAAGGTCGTGTTAGGTGGTAAAAAAAGCACTTCAACAGTTTTATCTTCTGTGTCTAGTGACACAGGCTGCCCAGGAGCATTGTCTAGTATCAGCAGCACTTTAAATGGTAATTCTTCCTTTTCCAAATATCTTTTCACTTCCGAAATAAAGCATTGATGAAACCATTGTGTAAATAGAACAGCCGTAACCCACGCCTTTCGATTTGATTGCCAAAACACAGGCAGGCAAGCTTTATCTTTGTATTTAAGAGCACGTGGATTCTGTGATCGGTAAACAAGTCCGGGTTTAATCATATGACCAGCTGCATTTGTACAAACTATCAAGGTAAGTCTATCCTTAATTGCTTTAAAGCCTGGTGCACTCTTTGCAGTCTTTTGAATATAAGTCCGTTGAGGCATTTTTTTCCACATAAGACCAGTCTCATCGCAGTTAAAAACTTGCTTAGGATGATAATTCTTTTCTGCAATAATTTGTTTAAATTTTTCTGGATACAGGGCAGCAGCTACATGATCAGCCGACGCAGATTCCCCTGTCATTTTTATATTTTTTAGATTAAACCGAGTTTTAAATCTATGCAGCCACCCCCTACTTGCTGTGAATGATTTTCCTTCCTCTTCAGTATAATCTTGGGTCCGCATATCTTCATATAAAACCAACGCCTTTTGTTGTAGCACTTTGCCATCGATAGGAATATGTTTTCTTGTCATATCTTCCACCCAAAATTTAAGGCATTTTCTACCTTAAGTAACACTTTATTATGTATTGTGGTTGCAACTTTTGCATTTTGGGGTGCACTAGAAAAACTAGCTCGAATCTTATCTTTGTTTTTTAACACTTCTCGTATCGAAGATTCGTTTTTATTGTATATTTTAGCAACAGTTGCAATAGATTTTTTTCTATTTCAATCATATTAATGATTTTTATTTTTTCACTAATAGTGAGCATTTCACGTTTTCTTTTTGGTTTAGAAGCCATTTTAAAATGATTTTCAAATTTACTTGCTTTATTTAAAAACTATTGCAAGCACTGTCTTCTCCGACAATTCGAATAGTACTAAACTCATAGTTAACAGGAGCGTTTATATGTACAAGTAAAAGCGAGTGGCACCTTAAGCACGTTCCAACTTGTTTAACTTATCATAAGAGAGCGCCGAATTCAGGGGAGGACTCATATATACGACGATATATCGACAAATGTTCCTATAACTTTTATATTTATTGATATAACGCGTTTTCTGCTCATCATAGGTAAATCGCGGATACGGAGTCAGCGGATAACAGGGTACTACTGTATTCGATAACAGACGAGTCAGGTGATAAATAGTTACAAAACAGGGTTGACAAATCTACATTGCTTTGAGTCAGCTGTTGTTAGTAAAAAATCTATGAGATTATGTTTATGTTGTTATTTTAAAATATTAACTGCTATTAATATGGTTTAATTAATTTTATTATATATAGAAAAATTATACACAGAAAAATCTATACACGTATTAGAAATTAACGGCCTTGTAACATTGTAATAAACATGTATAAACAAAAACGAAAACACTACTACAATAAAACAATACTAGTTTTAGTCATCATTTACTCTGTCTTCTGAATCAGTCATTTTCATTTATTATAAATGGTAATATGTGTGGTCTTTCGAAACCCACTTCCCTATCCCACCATTTGGATGTCAAATGAACAGCACAGAAAGTTTAAACGAAGCCAATTTAAATAAAGATGCTTTAACCTCTGAAGTGCATATGTACGTATCGGCACCTCTATCTTCTCTTAAAAATAGCCCGTTAGAAGCATGGGAGGAGATAAAATCTATTTTCCCAAACCTCTACAGTGTAGCTAGAAATATATCCCTACTGTATATGCATCTGTACCTTCCGAAAGATTATTTTCCAAAGCCGAAGCTACAATATCACAGTCTAGAAATCGTCTGTCGGGTAAATTCTTGCCAAAATTACTTTTTTTTAAACAGTCTTGCTGACAATTACTGGGTTTATATGTAGCCGTTAGATCGAGCTAAGGTAGAACCTCCGATCACGTGTGATATCTTAGATCGATCTAAGGGGCATATAAACTAGTGACTGGTGGTATAAGTTTGGAGAATTGTATTTTTTAAGTCAAAGTATTTTAGATTCTACGATATGAATACATATATAATAATTTTATTATACAAGCTGTCCCGTATCGTTATGTTCAAATTTTAGGAGTGTAAAGTAGACTTTATTTCAAGTAACGAAAACGCAAAACTTGTATCATGAATAAAATTTAATCCTAAAGTCAATACAAACTGATTTTATTTAAAAAAGTTATACGATTCAATAACAGGCCTGTGATTGTTAACGTCGCATAATAAAATGTTATCCTAACATAAATAAACACGTGTCGTAGTGCATACAGTAATTTCTTGGAGATCTACAAAAAAGAGTACTGGAAATTGATTTATGATAAAGAAGGTTCTTACTTATTTCGTAAGTGCTGAACCATGAATATCATACAATAAACAAATGTTCAGATGACTGTTAACTTTTCATTTTTTAATAAAGGATTACATTACGTTTCAGTTCATACAACAGCTTATTAGTGAGTCGACACGTTTTCTTTATTCAAAATGCTTTACCGATTTTCTTCTCAAGAGTATGCGGACATGCATTTTGTGTATGGCTACTGTAACGGCAGTGCACGTCAACCAGTTATTGAATATCGACATCGGTTTCCCAGTAGGCGCATTCCTCATTACAGACAATTTCGAGAATGCGGATAGCCTGATTATCTTTTCGACCGAGGAGTAAATTTGCCAGCAGACTTAGAGAAAGAAGCAGTAGCTATTGTTACAAGAAATCCAACTCTCAGTGTATGTCAAATCGCTAGACAACTAGGAGTGCCACGAACGACAGTTTGGCGAATTTTAAAACGTGAGGGCTTATATCCATATCACTATCGCAGGGGACACGGTTTGCTTGAGGCAGACCACTATGCTCGTCTAGTTTATTCTACCTGGATATCAAGACAGTCACGGCTTCATTTTAATTTCTGCAGAACAGTCCTCTGGACAGATGAATCTGCGTTCACGAGAAGTGGTGTTACAAATCTGAGAAACCTGCACAGGTGGTCATCAGAAAATCCCAAAGCTATACGCCCATTTAACGTTTGGGCGGCGCTAATCGATGACTTGTTGATTGGTCCTGTCGCTCTTCCTGGGAGGTTAAATGCGGACAATTACCTTCAATTTCTTATTGACGAACTGCCAGGTCTTTTAGAGGATGTCCCACTGAATGTTCGACGAGACATGTGGTTTCACATGGATGGGGCACCACCACATTTCGGTATTGCTGTCAGAAATTGGGTTAACGTCAATTATCCAAGATGGATTTTGTCGAGGTGGTCCTGTTGCATGGCCACCCAGATCACCCGATCTTAATCCCCTTGTCTTTTATTTATGGGGATACATGAAAAATTTAGTCTACGCGCAAGCTTCGAACACAAGAGAAGAGTTGTTGGATCGTATTCACCTGTCTGCCGAGCATATCCGACAAAACAAGTATGAAATGCGGATAAGTACTTTTTTTGTTGGCTTACGGGCACAAGCCTGCATTCAACAAGGAGGTGGACATTTCGAAAATATTATTAATTGAACTTTTTTAATTAAAAATAAAAATGGATATACAAGTTTTGCGTTTTTGTTACTTGAAATGAAGTCTACTTTACTCTCCTAAAATTTGAACAAACGATACGGGACACCTTCTTGTATAGTGTTTTTATATTTAATTTATACATGACAAACACAACAAAATCTTGCATTTTCATTGGTTCATATTTTTAGAGTGATATAGTCACAGTATTGTTTCGTTAATCGAGGAATCTGAGTGACCCGGTCGATATTTTTGCAGCAGCTAATTCGTATTTCCATCTCTTTTCAATCATATATATCTCCTTATTTTTATTAAAAACGCATATCTGCGCAAGTGACATGAGGAAACGTGCGCACTCTAATCTATTATGATCAACCAGTTGCAAACGGTATTTGTTATATGACGTATAAGTCATAATTCTATAATAGTTGCTACTGCATCGGCGATTTTCGTATAATGTAACTAACTTGTGAAAATCACACATTTTTTTTTAGTTTGCGAATACCTAAAGAGCAATGGTGGTTGAAGTTGAGACCTCTATTGAGAATTTTGGCAAAGCACGACTCGACGTATGAAGAGGAAGGACTATATATGACTGTTGAAGATGCCTCAGAATAATTTGTATTTATTTTTTATGAGCTACGGCTTATTTAATGCGCAAGCAGGTGGAGTGTTAAATGTTTTTAGATAATTAATAACACAGTAATAATAGCGATGTCCGATAATCATTTCAGATGTACATCCAGAAATAGCAAGATTTTATATAGAAACACATTTTTTATTGTGATTAATTATTAAATTATTGTTTACAAAACTTTATAAATGTATATCGATTGTATTATTAGTAATAATATATGTTGTTTCAAAATCTACATGTCTCTATTTTATATTTAAAAATTTACTGGAAAATAAAATTCAATATTATTCCATTACAGAATTTCTTGCAGCTTCCTAAAGGAGGAGGAGTTCTATTGCCAATTGAAAATGAAATAATTGCTAATACTATAGATTTGTGTACCTATAAAGATTCAATTCTGTTAGTAGATACTGTGGGATGTAGATTGCTGTTCCCAAATTCATTTCAACTTCTTGTATATGCGCCGCTATCCTCAACTTTTATATGTTATCCTCACATGTCACTTTTTGTAAAATGTAATAATACATGTACATTCAGACCAATTACTTCGTAATTGTGGAGCGAATAGAAAAAATACCAAATGTTTCGATGTCGTTAGTGGATTCTATTAAAATTATGATGTTCACGCATAGCTATGCGCTGCAGAAAGCGAAAAAATGAGCGTGTAATAGAAAAATTTGAAAGTGTTTTAGACAAATATTCAGATTTTCTCATATTAAAACAAATTTGTGAAAATGTATCTTAAGGTCCATTACGTTGTTTCAAAGATTATTTTAAATATGTAAATACAGTAGAATGGTCGTTTTTGGCGTTAAAAAACATTTATTCCGCACGTCGTATTAACCTAGCTGAAACAACTGTGGAAACATATCTAATGACTGAAATATTTAACAGATGTTATCCCGTTTGTGACTTTACAGAAGCTCTTAAAACGCTGTGTTTGAACACATTTTATAATTTGCTTCTTACTATTTATTTTGTGTATCAACTTTTAAGCGTCCGCCTCAGACGCGTTGCGCAATTTTCCTGCTTATTATTTATTTACGAGGTGCTACCCAGAAACCTGGAATTCGAATGCAGTGCGCGAAGAGATGATAGTACAGCAGTTACATGTTCGTAGACACTTTATTATTTTGTCACAAATTAGCGTCTCTCTTTATTTTATTCTGTTCCGTTCATTTTGAACCTACCTGTATGCCCATATGCCTCCATTCATATATCTATAGGTATCATTGCGTATTAGCTTTTTTTTGTTGATTTCCCTCTACTTTGATTGTCGTTCGGGATACATTTTATTGCGCCGATGTAAGCGAGAAATCGAGATCTATTAGTGGAGATATACCATCAATAGTATTTTTACACCACGTGTGCTTTATTTAAGGGCATACTGATCGTTTTCTTACAACGTATTTTTTATTTATCTGGGGCTATTGTAGTTAGCGCATTTTTTTTTTGTTGTTGAGGCCTACGACAATAAATTCCATCGATTCCCGGCTGTATCACTAAAGACGGCAGACTATGTGCCCACACTGTTAAATTTAATAAATAATACACATAAGGTGTATTAGATAAAAATGTAGATGTTACAAAATTAGGGCAACTTTTTACCAATACTGAAGATCCATTGTACAGATACAAAGAGCGCTTTAACTATGCAAATATAACATTTATCAACGTCGAACAATCCTTTTCAGTATATAAACATATATATATATATTAAATTTATTATATTATATTAAATTTTACAGTGTGGGCACATAGTCTGCTGTCTTTATGTATCACTCTCATTAATCTGCGGACAATCCAGATCAACGGCTTCCGAACCCACCGGATTCAAGCTAAGACATCCTATCTTTATTTTGTTTTAATTTTTCTTATTTTATTTTGTAATCTTAAGTATAGCAAACGCCTATTAAGGTGACGCGAGGAGGGGGTGCGCAGAAGCCATTTTTAAAAACGTCCACCTCCACTACTCAAGTAATTGTCAGAATACATTTGTCATCGACGATTGACACAACATAATGTTTTTGCTAGGGGATTATTAAGTGATACACGCTCAAACGCGAGAAGTAATTTTTAATGTTTACAATTATTTTTGTAAGAAGTATGATTTAAGAACTCTACAGCTGCAGCATTTTATTTATTAACAACTTTTGGTTAAACATTTTACCATAAATCACTTAGTGGGCAGCAACTGCGAAAGTAACACTGTTATTTACTTAACTCTGGAAAAATTTATTCAAGTAGGTTAATATCTTATAACAATTAATAATGATAGTACTTTTTGATGATATTTTAATCACATGTAAACAATAATAATTTTATTGTTTAAAGGCAGTTAGCAAAGATGTGAAGGAAGCAAAAAAGATCCAAATATCACCATCACCTATGAATCTCTCAACCACAAAATTAGAAGAAAATATTGCTGCTTGCGTGGCTGGTTTTGTCAAAAAAGAATAAATAAAATGATCAAGCAGTGTCATGTCTGCATAGATAACATATACACAAGAAATACAGATGACAGTCATTTAAAATTTACGGCAATTAAAGAGTACAGTGCAACAAAATGATTGAATTATATTAATGCTAATTTATTCACCTCGTTAATACAAATACATAGTCAGACAAAATCTTTATTGCCAGAAATAATATATAAACAAGGTCTTTATAATTGTTTGGTTGAACATGCATATGTAATATTTTTTAAGAAATATATTTCAAAGCAGTTGAAAAAACATTGCAAATATTTGTAATTAGGTTGACTTGTAATTCTTTCACTATAGCTTCAAATACAACTTAAATTATAGTGATTATGCAGTTTAAGTTGTATTTCAAGTTAAAGTGGGAAAAGTCTAATACATTTAAAAATTTAAATAAATCCTCTATATATGCCTTTTAAATATAGTTATCCCCCAACTGCTCAGATGGCTCTAATCTATTCTCGAAATTTGACATTGTACTTTCTATTAAGGTTATCTATGGCACTAGCAATAGAACAAAACCTTCGACCGCATTAGCCGAAGAATTGCTAAATCTGAGCAAGAAAGCTGAGGTAAATTATGAGAATATACAAACTATACTCAAAGAAGTACGAGATGGGTACTTGAAAGCAATCACCAAAACAAATCGAATCAAATTATTAAAATTTGAAATAGCTAAGTATTCGTTCCAAAATCCTACTTTTAAATTTCAAGAAAAACCATAATGTTGTAATTATTAATATTTATTAATATTATTTATAATATATAATATAAATTGTACTATAATACAGAGATAAAATAAAATTACCATATATATATATATATATGATTAATGAGTAAAGTGGACCAATTCGGAGCGAAAGCAGAGGCGTGACTAACGAATTGGTTCCCGCATGCGAAACATTATTAATATCTAGAGATATACTATCACGAACGGTGCTGTTATTATGTTAGATACAAAAAAAAAAATGTAAAACGGTTTTTCTAGATTATGAAACGTTCTCGATGATACGTATAAAAAATAAAATCTAAAATGTATGTAATTAGATTATTAAAAAAAAACTTACCGTCTTATGCGTTTTCCGTGACTTGAAAATCTGGAGAAGCGCGATGAAATATTGTTAACATAAGGTGCGTCTCCAAAGTTATTTCTCGAAAACACGTCCGCCGTGAGGAAAATATGTGCTTGTAGAAAGAAAACGATCGCTCCACATCTAGTGATGTGATGTTTGCATAATTAAAATAATCTTTGAAACAACTTAACACATCTGTAGGCGAACCTTCACAAATTTGTCTAAGTCTGGCAAAATCTTTACCTAAAACACTTTCCAACTTACTTGAAATACACTCATTTCTTGCGTCTTCTATCGAACATAGCTGTGCGTGTGTATCTTTCACAACTAGCAATGATTCCTGTAACGATAGCGATGAATTTTGTAGGTTTTCTAATGCTTGCACTATTCCGAAGTAATTGTTGTGAATAGTTTGTAAATCACTTTTAACCTGACTATTCTACTATTCCACTAATACTATGAAATTTTTTACGACTTTCTTCGATAGCGGCACTATCTTTCGGATTTAATAATAAAACCACTTTTTTTACATCAAAATATTTATGATAGTAAAATGCCGCTCGTAGCCATGTTCCCCATCGTGTCAGAATCGGCTGTGGCGGCTCAGGGGTAGGGGACACAATTCGTGAAATTTCCGAATACGTTTTGGAGATTTCAGGAATACTGCCTTTGTACTCGATATTAACGCATCTACATTTGGGTAACATTTACGGATCCGTTCTGCTACAAGATGAAGAGCATGGATTTTACATGTAATATGTAAAAAGTTACCACACTGTTCCTTAAGAGACCGACCTACAGAAAGCATGGTTGCGGCACCATCTGTCACAAACATTAGGATTCGATCTCTGGAAATTTCAAATTTTTCTAATGTACTTAACACCAATTTTGAAATTACCCGCTCAGTACATTCTTCTATTTGTCTGCTAGCTAATAAAATTGAGGATGGCGATTGATTTGGTTCCATTTTACGCACCATAACATTAAGTACAGATCTTTTTTTACTATCAGTTGTTTCATCCACACTCAACCACACTTTTTTATTTTTCAGATCAGCCTTAATTTTATTTTCTAAATGTACACGAACAGATTTTAAATAACGTCGTAAGTGGGTGCAGCTCGGTAATTCTACATTGCGTAACAAAGTAAACGGCAAATTACACACAACCATCATTGTACACAAATCAAATAACAGCACTTCGTATTTTGTATCGGCACCAGTGTCTCTATCTTTATGTCTTGCGCTATGCACGTGGCGATGCAAATTTGATTTTGTTAAATGGTTTATATATATATTGCACACTAAACATTTTACATTTACCCCATTGTAAGATAAACTAGGATGGTTCTCAATAAACCTATTGACAAACTTTGATGATAGCGGGTTTTTTACTGTACGCTACTGCAACATTATTAAATACACAGAATACACTTTCCTGCTGCTATTATACGTGTACACACGATGACCGTGAACAACATACTAAGTAATCGTATGTGCGATGGTGCACGCGGGAACCAATTCGTTAGTCAAGCCTCTGCTTTCGCTCCGGATTGGTCCACTCTATTAATGAGTATATATTTGTCTGTACCTTTAAATGAGTGCCTATACATAATCAAAGTAAATTATTTTCAATATATGCATTTTGTGCTAACACATTATTAATAGCAGCAACATCTGCAAAGAAGTAAAGCATTAGTTACATTCATTGTTACTGCAAACAGTGCAAACAGTAATGTTTTTTTTTTATCTACAATGGACTTACCATTATTAACATCATTTTCTCTGTATTAAATTTCTTGACCTTGTATTGGTATTCCAGCATTTATTGCAATATTATGAAGTACACAACATGTATGAATAATTTTTGCTGCTTGCTGCTCTAGTTGGATGTTATAACAAAACCCTATGTCTAGAAAAACACCTAAATCTGCCCTATAGCACACCATTTGTTCTCTCTATAACGTTTCTGGTTTTGTTTAAGTGTTTATTGAAATTTGTTTCGATTGTGCCTTCTTGTACATTAGCAAACGGTGTGAAAAGCCACGGCTCAAGAGGATAACCACTATCCCCTGTTTGGAATTGAAAATAAATATACAGTTCAATATATGTGCATATATGTAACTGTTTACCCATTAAATGTGTTAAGGTATCCCCATGTTCGTATTGCTCTCTTAAGTAATTTCTAATATTACTTGTTTGCCATATAGCAGCATCATGCAATGATCCTGGATTTGATGCACTACATCCAATTATCTTGCAATTGGAATCAGCAATCTAAAAATGAAATATATTTAGAATTAGCCCTTAATGTTGATATTTTACCCTTCACTATATCAATATATGTTGTTTATACACGTGTTTACTTACAAGCATTACATTTATAAAATATCTTCTTTTTCTGTTAATATATACAAACAGTGTCAATTACACCTACAACTCCTCAAGCACCCCATTTCTCATAGAAATTACAATAGAGATATATTTCATAAAACATTATATGGTCAACTAATTTTTTAACCTCTTTTTATTTTATTTTTCATATCTGCTGTTGTTGGAAACTGCACATAATTAGGAAACAAATGTTCAGCTATCACGGAACAAATTTCATTTAATATTCGACATACTGATGTTTGGCTTAGTGTTATCCAAGAATTACAACCTACTGGATTTTGAGAGATCCTGTGGCTGTAAAATGTAATGTTGTTAAAAGCTACAATTCAAGACAGATATATACAACAAATTTCTAAAATTATAAATACATAATTACCTTCAGATGCAGTGGAATATAGTCACGCAAGTCCATAACTGCTCCCAAAGTATTAATTGAAGTGGTCTGCCTTTTGTCTAAACGAAATAACTGCTGGACGTGTATTTCAGATAATTCAAAAGGATTCATTGTACTATTCATTACGATACATCCTTAGAGTTTATAGGAAATCGTAAACTATGCGCGAATTCAGAATTGCATTATGTACTTACCCGACTTACGAGGCTTACAGATTTTATTACGATGCTTATAAAAATATTCTTAAAAACCTGTTTATACATTACAATCTTATTATTTATATCAAATTTTGTGTTTTATGTTTTTTTAATCTGTTTATGTTTTTTTTTCGAAGAGGTTAGAATTATCTGACATTGCTGCCTATGGCATCTTGCAATATGATGTAAAACTAAATACAAATCTTCCCACTACTTCTAATCCTGCGCGAACTTACCTCTCCTCGCGCCAACATAATTGGCGTTTGCTATACTTATTGTAAGTAAAATGTTTATAATAAATAATTTTTTCAGTGTTGTAGTTTAAAAATGATCCTTACACCGTTTGGGCATTTTTAATAATTTATCTAAATTAATTGCTAATTCGAAGTCATCATAGGCTATTTCAAAATTCAATATTATCATTTAATATAATTTATTTACTTTAATTGCTAATTATCGAACATCATAGACTATATCAAACTCTAATAATATCTTCATGTAACGCTTGTATGTTAAAATATCTTGGATGTCACTATAACCGTTTCCCCGGAGTCGTTTATTAAAGTGTTTATTTTTAATCCGGAGCATTGGATCTACTCATGCGCAAGTTAGACATCTTGAAATATGCGAGTCATCGTTCGGACATTTGAATTTATATTTCATTATCGTTCCTTTTGGGCAATTTTAGGTAAACAGGACATCGTTATTTTTTTTTGATTAGAATTTTGTAAACATATTAGGATCGTTTAACTTGTCGTATAACCATTTTTCAATTAATTTAAGTCTTTACATTTTTGGTTTGTTTGGCGAGCCATCTAGGCAAGACTCTCCTAAACTATTTGCTCTAGATCGCTGTAACGTTTGGTATAATTTTAATCGTTGCTAAACCCTTAATTAATCCGAATTAATTAATGAATTTTTGGTTGTGGCTTCCTCATTTGCTTTTTAATCATGTCATGATATCTGAGTAATTATCAATCTTTTATTTCAATATCCCGTATGGGGGTAGTACCTTTTTTGTTAACAATGTAGTATCCGTCTACTCTGCTTAAATTAAAGGACAATCATTTTTGGCGCTCTCTTCTTATTTGTCCCGCTTTGAAGTAAGTCGACGAGTGTAAAACTGGGAAGTCAATTTGTGTTGATACAGTGTTAGCTGTTCTGCTGCAGGCAGGATTCGACAAATTGGTTCGCTTCATAGAAGTTCACTAGTAGTAGTGCAATTTTAGTCGAGGGTATTGTTCCCCGGATTTGAAAGTTTTACGCCCACGTGTTTGCTTCAGGTGAGTTCTGAGATAAGGGGACGGCTGTAATTATATCACGGCATTGTTCTCCATTTTGTTATATTAGGTACTCTGGAATCTTCCACTTATTCTTTTTCTCATTTATTTAGGGCTGTTAGTATCTGCTAATAACGGCAATACAGGCGGAATTGCGTTAGACTGGTTATGCTGTGAATTCCGCAGGTGAAATCTACCAATTAGGCGAGAGGTTGATTCATCCGCAGTCATCTAATCACCCGGACACAGGAAATCAGCGTAATCGGATCTAAGGGTCATCTTCCGCTCCACTTCCACTCAAGGTAGTGTGTAGAGAGAGTAACGTTTTTTTTTTGTGACAGAGTCCCGGAAAACAATATTAATTGGGATTTTGGAGGAACGCATGGCGTTCTAAAACATGGTGTTTTACTCACTATTTTATTTTTATTTTTCTCTCTTGCCTCATTGTAAAATTTAACTAAGTCCATTTTCATACATTAATCGTGTAATCAGTTTTCTAGTTCAAATTTTAGTAGTATTTCTTTAATAGTATCAATCTCGCATATCAGATTGTTTAACCCATTTTATCCCATTGTTCCATTAATGGAATATGCTATATTAGCCCCCTCCACCTGATGCAGATTAGTCATACGTATTTACTGCAAGTCTCAACGTGATTTCGATACTATTGTGCAGTGAATAAAGAATCTTTCTAGTGTATCGGGCGTTTTGTTTGAAAAATCTATAGTGCTACATATTTTGAAACAGTGTGAAAAAAATGGCGTACCGAAAGTAAGTAAAATCAAATGTTTACATTTTTTTAACCAAATCTGTAGTGGTATTTATCTCTTATTGGTTAGTACCCAAACTAATTGACATGCACCGAAAAAATATATATTTGATACCCTCATGACAGTAGATTTTTTTTCTAAAAGTTCCATTATTGGAACATTGGGCATGGATGGCTTCTTGCTATTTTTTTCTCAATTTTAGGTATTACACTACTGAAGAGCTTATACAACTAGTAGAGGACGAAGAGTTCTGGCGGGCGGATGTTTTTATAACACCCCCGAATGACGGTGATGAAAGTGCGGAAGATAGTGGTGACGAGGAGGACTGTAATGATATAAATAAGTTAAGCGGTCGTCAACTTCAAGCTGAAGCTGTGGCAAAAATTACAAACAGAGGGGAAACATTTACTGTTGGTGATGACACTGACATTGATAGTGATGAAGATGAATACCATGATGAAGAAATTAGCCAAGAGGAGATAGAGACAAAAACTCAAATAGAAAATAATATCGAGGAAAATAATGATGGCTATTCAAGCGAAGATAATATTTCATTATCAGACCTAAGAAAAAAGTTGCCGAGAACATATACCAGAGTTTGGCAAAATTCCACCGATCTTGACGACAACCGCTTTTGTTTCTCCCAAGCAAATGCCACCGATTCCAGAAGACGCGGTGGAATGTTTTGAGTTATTTTTTGACGGAATTATTTGCAGTTTTCTAACTGAAATGACGAATATATATGGAAAAAAAAAGAACCAGCATTTCAGGTTAGCGAGGAAGAAATTCGTTGCTTTATAGCTATACTTCTATTATCCGGCTATTGTTCAGTACCTCGTTGGCGTATGTGGTGGGAGATTGGAACTGAGACCTGTAACTTGTCTGTCGTAAATGCAATGCGTAGAAATAGGTTTGAGGAAATAAAAAGATATCTGCATTGCTCTGACAATAATAACTTACCTACTAATGACAAATTCGGAAAAATGAGACCTTTGATGAATATGCTAAATGAAAGATTTCTTAAGTATTCAGAACTTCAAGAAAAACTAAGCATTGATGAAAGCATGGTACCATACTTTGGGAGACATGGGGCTAAACAATTCCTAAAGGGAAAACCAATAAGATATGGTTATAAAATGTGGTGCCCGTGCGAACCTCTTGGATATCTTATGAAATTTGAGCCTTACCAAGGGAAAGTAAAACAAGCTGAAGATTCTATACCAACTAAAACTGTCATAGCAGGGTGTTCCACAACAAGAAACAACAAAACAAAGGTAGTCTCAAAATTATTGCAGAATGAATTGGGAGTAGGTGGGACCGTTGTACTTCCTCTCTTGAAAGATCTACCGCAAAACACATCCTTCAAAATATACGGCGATCGCTTTTTTTCATCGTTAAAACTAGTTAACCGTTTACAAGATATAGGTATCGGTTATACAGGAACTATAAAGTACAACAGAATTGGAAAATGCCCCGCTATAATGTCTTCAAAACTTATCGAGAAAAAACCCAGGGGTTACTACGATTTCTGCACTGATAAAAAAACTAATGTTACAATTACAAGTTGGCATGACAATAGAATCGTGCTTACTGTTAGCAGCTGCGATCCTACCGGTCCTGTAGGTAGTGTAGACAGATGGATGTGGTATCTCAATACAATAAGTTTATGGGGGGTGTCGATCGGTTAGACCAAAATGTCGACAATTATAGAATATCAATTAGATCGAAAAAGTGGTGGTGGTCGGTCTTTGCATATTGCGTAGACACTAGTGTTTATAATGCTTGGCAACTACACAGAAAAAGCTACGGAAAAAAAAGATTGATCTTCTAAAGTTTAGACGAACAATAGTTCAGACCTATCTGACAAAATATGGTAAGCCTGGAAAAGGTGCTGGTCGTCCTATCACACATAAAGAAATTTCCTCAAGAGTGCTCGACCAGGTCAGGTATGATTGATTAGACCATTGGATTATAGCAGCCCAGAAAGAAAATCGCTGCGCTGTCTGCAAAAAAAAATTCTACAAAAGCATGTGAAAAATGTGGTGTTAACTGTCATGAAGACTGTTTTGCATTGTTCCACTCTAAATAACTTTTGTTTGTGAATCAGTTTTATAATATTTTCCATTAGGTATATAAAATGCAAAAATACGTTTTTTTTTAATAAATTATATTTTTATATTAAAAAAGATACTTGGTTTTATTAATTCTTTTGACATAAGTGTACCTAAAATATAGCTGTTATTCATGCCCATTGTTCCATTATTGGAACTCCACTAAAATCACAAAAGTGGAATGTAAAATGTAAAAATTTATAACCAGACAGCTTATAAAATATCCCCAACAATTAAAATTTACACCGCAACGAAAAAATTGCGAAAAGAAATAATTCGGGCATAAACGGGTTAAAGTAAAGAAATTTGAGTAAATTAAATTAGTACCTTTTTTTTTAATCAGTAACGGATTCCGATGTAATTTTAATATCTAAATTTTGTTTAAATAAATATCTTCCATTTATTTGGTAATATAATCATTCACAACTATAGAATAACATCCTAGTTATTTTTTTATATATCTTAAACACATTTTTTTGCATATACAGGCTGAACCTGTTTTGATTACTATCTGATTGGAGTATCCAATTATATGGATACATTGACAGTTAATTATTTATTGAACTATTAATTTCTATTTGTGTGTACCACCTAAGTACGTATTGCATATACTGTGTGTATCGAACCGGTGTAAGGTTGATTAAAGCTTTAATGAATTACACAGGTCTACAGTGATTTTGATGTTTGAAAGCTGTTTGCTAATTTGTATATGTTTGGGGGCCCTTATTTCAAAAAACGCCATATTTTAGCTCTATCACGTAAATTTTTTTTATAGCGCTCTATATCTTAAAAATGTTATTTTAAATATACATACCTATGACAAGAATATGTTTGTTCCATGTTAGGCATGATTTTTAAATGAATTGATTTTTATGAAATTAAATATGATTTGGCAACACTGGTTAATATTAGATTTCTCAGCAAAGCAAACAGAGTCGGCGCAGAAGCGTCAATACAACGTTGAAACCTGCTAATGTGCAGTTTGGTTGTGTTAGTCGTCGTGCTACTGTGTCCGCGCTTGTTGTCTTCGTTGTTGCGTATTTTAAGTGTTCTAGAACGTATAAATATGGAAAGAGGACATTGTGTGAACAATCCGAATAACTTTTGTTATATCTGTGGTAGTTATGTCGTGGTAAAGCAGAGGCAAACTATAACATCGTTTGTGAAAAATGTATACCACGCTTATTTTGGTGTAAAAATTGGCGACCAAGACAAGTCCTGGGCTCCTCATACTGTTTGTTCCGTTTGCGTTGAAGCATTAAGAAACTGACAAAAAGGTAGGAAGAAATGTTTAAGCTTTGGTGTTCCTATGGTATGGCGAGAGCCTAGAAATCACAGTGATGATTGTTATTTTTGTTCGTGTAATGTTCAAGGATTCAACAGAAAAAATAAGAAACAAATTGTGTATCCCAATCTTGACTCTGCTATTCGACCAGTTCCTCATGGACCAGATGTACCGATACCTACCGCCCCAAAAGCACTACAAAACGTCATATCGTCAGAATCAGAGGAATCTAATTGCGACCCAGATGACTCAGATTTCACACCAGATTTCGGAGAGCCCGAAGTGTTTAACCAGAGCGAACTATATGATTTAATTAGAGATTTGCACCTTCCAAAGGATACATCCGAATTGTCAGCCTCCCGACTTCGTGAGAAACATTTACTGGCACCTGGCGTCTCATCAAGCTTTTACCGGGATCGCGAAAAAGAGTTATGTCAATATTTTACTCAAGACGGACCGCTAGTGTATTGCAACAATATTCCTGACTTAATTTCAAAATTAGGAAATGTGCCGTATGTAAAAGAAGAATGGCGCCTGTTTATTGACTCAAGTAAGCGTAGTTTAAAAGGCGTTTTATTGCACAATGGTAACAAGCTGGCCTCGGTTCCCGTTGCCCATTCGGTACATTTAATGGAAACGTATGAAAATTTTGAACTTCTTTTAAAGATAATAAACTACCAAGAACATCAGTGGATGCTTTGTGGTGACCTTAAAGTGCTGTGCATGCTACTAGGACAACAAGGAGGTTATACAAAATTCCCATGCTTTATTTGTGAGTGGGATAGTCGAGCAAGGGATAGACACTGGACTCAAATAGAATGGCCCTCTAGAACAAGCCTTACACCTGGTAGCAAAAATGTATTAAGAGATAGATTAGTTGACCCCAAAAAAGTTTTACTGCCTCCTCTCCATATCAAACTTGGCTTGATGAAGCAGTTTGTTAAAGCCCTAGACAAAAATGGACAGTGTTTTAAATATTTGTGCGAGACATTTCCAGCCTAATCCGATGCCAAGTTAAAAGAAGGTATTTTTGTTGGGCCGCAGATAAGAACATTATGCAAAGACAAGGATTTTCAAAACACAATGACCAATGTCGAGAAAAACGCCTGGGTTTCATTTAAAGAAGTAATTAAAGAAGTAAGTTTCTTGGGAACTCTAAGGACGAAAACTACGAAAATATTGTTCAAAATATGTTACAACACTTTCATCGTCTAGGTTGTAATATGAGTTTGAAAGTGCATTTCCTGTTTTCACACTTGAACTATTTTCATGAAAGTCTTGAAGCAGTTAGCGACGAACAGGGAGAGAGGTTTCACCAAGACATTAAGGAAATGGAACGGCGATACCAAGGCAGATGGAGCATAACGATGATGGCGGACTACTGCTGGATGTTAAAACGGGATATGCCCTTAAAAACATACAACCGAATGTCCGGACAACGCAGCTCTCTGGCAAAAAGACAAAGATTTCACTTAAAAAAGACTGAGTAAAGTATTTTTTTCCACTTTTTTAACTTGTATTCCACCTTTTTACTCAATAAACAAATAAATTTTTTTAGAAATATCGTTTTTTTTCATTTAATATTTGCAAAAAAACCTTACGTGATACAAATAAATGCATAGAATTTTTGAAATCAGCCTACCAAAATTATATAAAATCAGTTTTCAAAATAAAAACATCTGTCAAAAAGTTTAATTTTGTAGACCTGTATTACCGATGCAATACCATATAGTTTTAGGTACGATAATTAATTTTGATCAATGGTATTCCAACTGTGGAATAGTATTTTTTTGTTCCATACATATACGCCTCTGGTATAGCATATTTTTTTTTGTTTTCAACCTTAAGCACTCAGTTATAATTTTAGTAATAGGTGCTTATTATAAGTCAATTTTTGTTTTATTTTAGGAATTGTCAATTGAATATATACAGGGTGAATATGGGATTCATTCATATAGTATGTTACTTGTACCTGTTAATGAGGTTTCGTAATCAATAAATCTAGTTGTTATCGTTATGAACTCTGGGTTTTTTTTTATTGACAACTTATTGAGTATTACTAAATTTATCCACTTACTACGGCAGAGTACTGTGTTCTCTGTTGGCTAAAGGAAAACATGGTGGCGCCCTTTTTTATGTAAGAACCTCCCCTCAACTCGCCTCTATAACTGAGTTAGCCCTTTAGCCATAAGATCTCCGGGGCAACCATAAAGTTGAAGGTAAGTTGGGTAGATTTAGGATAAGGGAATATTCGTCGGCGCAAGTCTAGGGGGCACATAGCATCAGATAAAATTATTTTTCATTATTGTTTAGGCTATTTCGCGACCTCCAAGTTAAGAAACAATGGTCTAAATCATTTAAAATTAGTAGCCACAGCGTGAACAAAAGTTGTGTTTTTATTAATTTAATTTTGCATATTAGAACATGTGACCAACTCCATCACAATCCTTTTTTCATCAATTTATTGAAAAATGATAAGTACCATTCTATTCAAAAACAAATATATATGTATATGTTCAGAACCTGTGTCATGCATTTCGTGTTCGGACTGCAATGTTTATAATGAAGATAAAAACATACAATACATGGTTACTGATAAGTTTTTAAATATGTAACACAGATGAGATAAATCAAATTTCACTAAGTCTCAATACTCTGAAAAAGGCCGTTCTGTGACCCATTTCTTTATAGCTGGAAGTGATACTATTGTTTCCCTTAACTTCACCAAATTGATGTAATCAGCTATTAAATCCGTTTTCATTACTCCGTTACAGTAATCGAGTAGGCTGATGAAGTAAAAATCCGCCCAGGTAAGTTTACCAACGGCTAAAAAGCCATCGTTAGCGGCAATTATCGAATCGAACCTCGTTAAATAAAATGGAATAGTATCGCGGATGAGGATTTCTTTAAGACGATCTTTTCTGGCGGGATCATTTTCGATGTTGTAGACGGCTATTTCTGAAAAATGAAAGATGTTGGTTAAAAGTTGATAAGGCGAGCACTGTAACAAGCACAAAATATTGATCTATATTTGTAAAAATTACCAGGTTACTTGAAAATTGTTTTCCAGTTTTGCAGTAAATTTTATAAGCAGATTCAGTATGTGTTTGGTACTTGCTTAGACTCAGTGGCGGCTCTTGATGACGTACGATGTGCGCTGCTGCACGGATGAGACTACTTCGAACTATTTCGGAAGATTTCGGTACCGTTACTTGCTTCTCTGTATATATGAAAGCTTAAACGAAGCAGTCTCATCCGTGCAGCAGCTCACATCGTACGTCATCAAGAGCCGCCACTGCTTAGACTGCATGTAAGTGTAAGCAAACGTAATAAAATGTCGTCGACACATAAATCGAGAAAACGATCGTTGTCAGACGAAGTGAATAAGTTTATTATGGATTTCCCGGACTTAATATACGATTGCTCAAAAATTAAATGTTTAGTGTGCAATACATATCTAATGTGTTGGTCAAAAACACATTGTAAAGAACACGTAAGCAGTTCGAAGCACAATAATAACAAAATTAATCGACATCGGTTTATACATGAACTATGTGTAACTATGATTGTGTGTACACTGCCGTTTACCTTGTCAAGTAATGATTCATTTATTTCATTTTGGAATAAATACGCGAATCAAACATCACCGAGCACGACAACGTTACGAAGGAATTTACCATCGGTGCGTAAACAGGTTGAAAATAAAATCAAAGCCGAACTGAAAAATAAAAACTGGTTATGTGTGGACGAAACAACTGACAGCAAAAAACAATCTGCAGTTTATGTGATGGCGCGTAATATGGAACCACATCAACCAACGTCTTCAATTTTATTAGCATCCAGACGACTAGAACAATGTAATGCCGAAAAAATTTCAGAGGTGCTATTAGATACTTTGGAAAAATTTAAACCTTCGAAAGACCAAGTATTAATGTTTAAGACCGATGGTGCCGCAACCATGTGTTCTGTAGGCCGGTCTCTTAGAAAATATTGTCCTAACTTGTTACATATTACTTGTAAACTCCATGCTCTACACCTTGTGGCAGAACAGGTTCGTGATGTTATCCCGAGGTAGATGCTTTAATATCGAGTACAAAGGCAGTATTGCTGAAATCTCCAAAACGTATTCGGAAATTTCACGAATTGTGTCTCCATACGCCTGAGCCACCACAGCCGATTCTGACACGTTGGGGTACATGGTTACGGGCGGGGTTTTACTATCATGAACATTTTGAAAAAATTAAGGACGTGGTTTTATCATTCGATCCAATAGAAAGTGCAGCTATCAATACAAGCCAGAAAAAAATTCAAGATGCCCAGATGAAAATGGATTTACAAAGTATTCGTGAGAATTACTTGGGACTAGAAGAAGCAATAACAAAATTAGAAAATTCGTCGCTGTCGTTAGAGGAATCACTGTAAATCGTTAAAGATGTTCACGCACAACTGTGTGCTGTAGAAGACGCAAAAAGTGAAAGTGTTCTAATTAAATTTGAAAGTGTTTTAGACAGAAATGCAGATTTTGACACCTTAAGACGTATTTGTGAGGGCACGTCTACAGATGCGTTAAGTTGCTTAAAAAAGTATTTTGATTATGCGAATATAACATCACTAGATGTAGAACGCTCGTTTTCCGAATATAAACATATTTTTTCCTCACGGCGGACATGTTTTTCAGAAATAACCTTAGAAACGCACCTGATGTTGAAAATATACAATCAGGTTTCTCTAGTTTGTCAATTCTTGGAAGACGCTTAAAACGGTAAGTGTTTTTTTAAATCCTCTGTCGTGCACACAATCACTGATGATTGTGTGTCATACATTTTTCATTTTATTTATAGGTACATACAACGCTGCTATAATATGTACTATTCCTATTGTAATGACTCATTCGATGACGCGAGGCGTGTCATCGCTCTGGACGTTTTCCCGACAGATTTGGAGCATTCTAGACCAAACATTCCCATTGATATATAAGCCGTCGAGGAAGGGATGTGGGGGACATTCAATACCCAAGTCTCGCGAAGTATACATAAATATAGTTACATAAATATAAAATACATAAATGTACTTATTGTTGTTAATAGTTAGTTTTATATTGTTATACGTTTTAAATATTAATATAGTGTGTGTGTCTAAAGTTATTGTTAGTTTTATTTAAGAACCCGTAAAGACAAACGTTACACTATTTTTCGTGTGTTTATGCATATTACTTTAATAGCAGAAAACCAAATGTATATTTAATTATTTCTGATAGAATAAATGTCTCTACTTCTATACTTATATCGGTAACAAGCTCATGTTGCGTCCCTATTCTATCGTATATTCTAATATACGAGGGAAAGTCCGTAATTAGGTCACAAAAAGGTATTATAAAAATAATTAGAGAAATAGCTAGCCAAAAACAAGTTTTATTTTTCAACAAAGTCTCCATCTACATTAATACACTTATCCCATCGCTTTATCAATGCCTGCTGCATAAAAGTGTTTGGGCTGGCGTCTGAACCACGTGCGTACCTCTTGTTGAACATCGTTGTCACCCTCGAAATGTTTGCCGCGAAGATGCTTTTTGAGTGGACCGAACAGATGATAGTCGCTTGGGGCCAGGTCGGGACTGTAAGCCGGATGTTCAAGAAGTTCCCATCCTAATTGCGCAATTCTCGCCTGGGTCAAGTGGGCTGAATGGGGCCTGGCATTATCGTGATGCAGCAATATTCCTCTCGTCAGTAGGCCTGGACGTTTTCGTCGAATTGCATCCCGAAGCAACAACAAAACTCTACAGTATGATTCAGCAGTCACGTTCTCTTTTTTGTTCTGCAAATGGGCTAGGAGCACTCCCTGAGAATCCCAGAACACGGTAAGCATAACCTTACCAGCTGAGGGCACATCCTTAAATTTCTTTGTTGACGGCGAAGATGGATGTTTCCATTGCATTGAAGCACGCTTTGTTTCGGGTTGGTAGTGGTGCACCCATGACTCATCACCAGTAACAATCCTGTTAAGCATGTTCTCCCCTTCCACTGTGTATCGAGAGAGGTGTTGCAAGGACAAGCCCATTCGAATTCTTCTGTGTTCCTCTGTCAGTTGTCTAGGTACCCACAGTGCGCAAACTTTTCGGAAATTCAAACGATCGTGCATCAGTTCGTAGGCTAAACCATGAGAACACCCTATTGCAGTTGCTATACTGTCTATTGTTACCCGCCTGCCAGTTCGAATCATCTCTTCCACCCGTTGAAGTGTTGCATCTGTCGAAATCTGAACGGGGCGGCCACTTCGCTGATCGTCAACAACTTTTGAGCGTCCTTGAGAGAATTTCTCGACCCAGTTATATACGGCTTTACGCGCCAAACACTTTTCACCGTAAACAGGAGACATATCCTTATGAATATCATTTGCAGAAAGTCCTTTTGCCCAGAAAAAACGCACAATAGCACGTTGCTCTTCCACAGTACAATCTTCGAGCACGGTCGCCATTTTAACACTGCCTGTGTTCGCGCACACCAACTGTCACTTGAGAATTATAAAGCTGGATTGTGGTGATACCTATTGACAAATAGGGAAACAACTCACTCCTATTTTCAGCTTTCCTACAGCAGTTTGTGACTTATTTAATGACTTTCCCTCGTAGTACGAATTACACTCCCATACCGCGCACGGAAATTTGTCTGCTCTATTGATAACTGTTGACCATTTATTGGCTTTGAAAATATCGCTAACCCAAAACTTTCTCTTTCCCCGCAAAAATTGCTCCAAATGTATTTTACACGTCTCTAAATTATCAAAATTTTATTAAGTGAATCAGAGAGAACTGCGTACATCGTCTTGCAAAGCTTTGGGGTGTACGAGAGGAACACTGAAACATTTGTAGAAAATCAAACAAGGACTAAAAAAAAATTAAATGGATTTATTGTTTTTCAAAATATTGCCTTTTAACATCAATATTATTACGAAGGCATTATTTCTACTCTGTCTGTTTTATAATATTGTTATGTATTTTTTTGTTTTGTTAATTGGTTTCTTAGTTTAATGTTTGTTTTATTATTTTCCTTCACTCTTCTTTTAGGTAGTTTGATTATATTATTGAATTATACTTTGTTTTTAATTCTTTTTCACATATGTATTATGTTTATTATTTGTTTACATTGTCTGTATTGGGGTGACCTGTTGGACAATTAATAAATATTATTATTATTATAAAAAAACTTTAATTTTTCTAAATATCGTTATTATATAGAAATAATAAATATAGCAAATGTATTTGAAATTTCTTGAACAGTGAACGTAATTTTTTTCCTAATTTTCTCCCTCAGCTAACTCTTTCTGTCATGGGCGCATGGATTGGTATTTAATTATCTCAGCTGCTTTTAAATTTACAAGTTTTATTTCAGAATTTGCTAATTTCCAGACAACGGACTGAAACGATTGAATGACCAATTGCTCCGATAAAACGTTGTGGCGGTATCAGATATAGTATGCATGTTATAACAGCCCCAGTAGTTGCTTGCACTATTGCATTCGTCGAGCAGATGTTGTTATTTCCGTCGTTATGAATAGTACATTGTGCGTATTGCTTTATAAATTCAATTCGATAGTGGTGTGTAATACGGAATATATATTTATATATTATTTCGTTAGACTTCGTTGAAATAATCGCTAAAAAAATTATATCCGCTAATTTCCAAAGTGTATTCTCTTGATTTCATGCTTTTTATACATGCATATACATATATGTATTTATTGTTCTTGAGATAGTATATTTTCTATTCTCTTTTATAAGGGATTGTTTCTGGTTTCGTTTCTTTCAGTGTTATTTGGTTACAACGATTAGTATTTAAAAAATTCGTTTTATATTGTTATATTGTATATTTATCCTATAATTTTTTATAAATATTAAGTTTAATTTACTACCTTATTTTTGGAGTAGTTTTCGTTTCTTCTTTTTAGTCCATTTCTGCCAGTTCTTAGCAGTGGCGGCTCGTGAGTTATGAAAGAGGGTGGGCACAAAAAAAAACTTACCTTTTTTTATACATAAAATTCATTCTCATATTTTTCATGCTGGAAAAGATGACTTTGTGGTCAAAATCCGGGATAGACTGGATGAACTTTTCTATTGATAGGACCGCCAATGCGTTCAGTCGATCTTCTGACACTATGCTTCTCAGAAAAGTTTTAATAATTTGAGGATCGAAAAACATTGTTCACATTCTGCTGTCGCTGTCGACATGGGCGTTGTACAAATAATATCCAACAGTTTGTATGTATCCGTCAAAACCTTTTTTAGGTTGTTGTCTGTTATGAACACTAAAAGAGGCAAAACACCGTCTATGTCACACATGTCATCGCGCTCATAAATTACTGAAAGTTCACTTTTCAATTTTACACTGTCCAACATAAGATAAGATTTCACAGTTTCATCAAAATGTTTTGTGGAAATGAATGACTATAAGTTTTAAAATTTTGAGAATCAAATTATTTTGCTGCATTTAAGTGATCCCTAAAATCAAATCGGTCGCTAATTTGGCTTAAAATAGTGTCACATACTTCCTTTGCAATAACACCTTGTTACACATAGCGTATAGAAGTTTAATTCACTTAATTAAACATATATTCGTTTTTTTAAATATCTCATATTAATTATATTTAAACTCAAGACATTTTTCTTCATTTGTACAAACTTTCATTTTCGTTACAAAGAGAAAGTATTTCTATTTCTTTTGTCACCTTCTTATCTTGACCGACGACCCTTTTCTACCTGAACCGTCAACCGATAACCGAAATGTTGAATTTAGAATATCGAATTTCTCTAGAACATTCTATTTCTTAAATTGTTTAAATTTAATATTATTTACATCTTCTTTTATGTGTCGTGTTTGATATCGTTAGGAAACTTATGTCACAAGGGTTATTTTAAGATTAATTATGACATTGAAAGACCAAGTCTTCAGGCCGCGCGTTTAATTAACTATTATTCGAGATATCGACCCCCTCTTCGATACATCATAAAACCAAGCGTTTCTAGACATTTTCTATTGACGAAAACTAACAGTTCCTTCTTCGCTTTCGAACCTTCGTAAGAAACACATCTCCTAGTGCTGTTCAAGCACACAAGGGAACTCACCACGCTGTCCAGCCTCTTTCGCTTCTAAGGTAAACTGCATTGTTCTATGCATATTATTCTTTTAAGTGAATTTATATTAATTTAACTCATTTCTTATTCCTCCGGAAAAACATCGCCCTACTTATACTTGTTCGAGTATATCTTCGAGACCACGTGGCTACCATTGCCGCAAATCAAAAGGTAAGCTCTGTATTCTTCGATACAGAGGTTATTTTATATACATATTAATTAACCCTTAATTTACTACCCCGTTGAACGTTCGTTTCAGAGTATTTTTTGTGTTAATTTTTAATCTACTTATTCACCACCCCACGTGCATATAGTACCTTGTTTTATTACTGTTTCACCTTTCCATTTCAGTTATTTTACATTAACTTCTCGATTACTAATTTATCGCCCCTTGTGTATATATTACTAATTTAATGACTTTTACAAACATCAACTTTTTTGATTTAAATATACGAATTTCAAATCCTTATTATGTAAATATAAATATATCAATTTAAGGACGCCGCTGTGTTTTATTTTATGTATTAAGTTTTGTGAATTTATTTGAATTTTCAATTAACCACCACCACGCACGTCCTGGACCTTTGAAGGAACTTCGCCAGCACCACTAATTATCTTAATTATTACAAAATAACTAAAATATAATTTTATTATTTATCTTAGAATAATTTCATTATTAGTATACCTAGCCGACCCCTCTATTTGTAATAAGTGACGCCCGGAACGTGAGGCAAAATTTGATTTAGTGTAAATCAACGAATCCACAACAACATGGTGAAGTCAAAGGAACAACAGGAAAACTCTTCTAATTCCAAATCGAATGATTTGGTGGCGCCTAACGAAAACTCATCCGATATACAAGGTTTAATCAATGTTTTACAGGAATTTTGTAGATCAGTTGCAACACCACGTGTATCACCTCCAAAGCCAGATGTTTTTAGTGGAGATATTTTCCAGGACCCTGAAGTATTCCTCCAACAACTAGAAGCACATCTGAAAGCAGAAACGCTAAGCCCTGCACGAACGATAGACGAAATCGCAACATATCTTCACGGAGAAGCAGCATTATGGTTTGAGCAATTCGATAATCAAATTGATTCTTTTGAATGTTTTAGCGAATTATTTCTGGAACGTTACAAGTCGAACGAACGTAAGGACAAACTTCATGAAATTTTATACGGACATTTTCAGCAAGAGAATGAACGCGCAGTTCCTTTTCTCTTAAAGAAAAAACGATTGTGCAATCGTTTATATCCAAATTGGGATGATACGAAGATCGCAGCGTTAATCAAGAGGCAATTACGATCCGAATACAAAGTGATGTTAGGACCGAAATCTCTAGAAACATCGAAAGCGTTAAGAGAAGCATGCATGGAGATAGACAACTACATTCATGGCGATCCAGCAGACATTTACGCAAGTAAGATATCGTCTTTATCATCTAAATCAATTTCAGGCAACAAAGTGAAGCAATTAACGACGAAAGGATTACCGCCATGTGATTACTGTTCTGATAATCACTGGCATCGCAACTGCCCAGTTCTGCGAAAGAAACAAGAACCATCGTTGAATTATATACAGCATAATTCATCACCGAAAACACCTCGTATATGTGTGGAAGTCACAGGACACGCTGTCGACGCCATCTTAGACACTGCAGCGACAGATAACTTTGCCGCTCCTGCAATTGTTCGACGCATAACATCACACAAGCTCAGTACAGCGTCATTAGGACACAAATTTGCACACATGACTATTACCGGAACTGGGATCGTAAGTGCACGCATCCAGAATCAAGTAATAGAAGTCCCTGTACTAATTGCACCGGATTTGCGAGAAAACTTAATATTAGGAATGCCATTCTTCGAAACGCAAGAAGCGGTATTAAATATAGGACAACGTTGTTTACATTTTGGTAAGAAAAATCGTAAAACAGTTAAATTCTTTACAGCTCCCGAATCTTACCATGAAACCAAATGTAATCCTATAATTAACCCTATCCCACCTCCACGCACAATCGAGTCTGCTTATTTTTCACAGAAAGCAAAATCGCCTAAGTTAACTAGGTCAACGCAGCTACAGCGAAAGAATTCTCCGAATCGACATCGAAGCACAACGCATCAAGAGCAGGTAGAAACGACCCCCTTCGAGCGACGCCGCTGCATACCTCTCTTCGCCGCCGTCGATTTGCAAGACCGGGGACAGTCAACAGCAACCGGCCAACAACGGACAAAAGCCGCAACCGAAAATCCAAGAACCGACGCCAGATATCAACAGCAAGACCGCCGCTACAGGGTGAATAGTACGCGCACGGGTATTTCAATTAAATGTTAGCAATAATGATTTAATCAAATTAGTTAGATATGTAATGATAGATTAGGGCCCATTCTCTTTTTTGTTTTCGTTCGATATTACATATTTATACTACATTGTGTCGCGACTAACACCTAGCGACTTACTAATCAGTTCAGTTTTTTTCTTTTGCATTTAATTAATCGAACACTGATTAATTACTCAAGTCAATTAGTTCAAACTGTACCTCTGATTTTTAAGAGCGCAGACTTGCCTAGTACGGGTTTCCAGGTTTCCCCGTACGCCATACGTAACATGGTGTGGGTACAGTATAGCACAAGCCGCTCCTGGTGCGCTTTTTTATTTTATTGTCCTTAAAATAACGTAACGACTAATTAATAAATTCTTACGCAAGACACTCATAGACAAAAAAATGTCTTTCAAAGGGTGGGCGAATTGTTACACATAGCGTATAGAAGTTTAATTCACTTAATTAAACATATATTCGTTTTTTTAAATATCTCATATTAATTATATTTAAACTCAAGACATTTTTCTTCATTTGTACAAACTTTCATTTTCGTTACAAAGAGAAAGTATTTCTATTTCTTTTGTCACCTTCTTATCTTGACCGACGACCCTTTTCTACCTGAACCGTCAACCGATAACCGAAATGTTGAATTTAGAATATCGAATTTCTCTAGAACATTCTATTTCTTAAATTGTTTAAATTTAATATTATTTACATCTTCTTTTATGTGTCGTGTTTGATATCGTTAGGAAACTTATGTCACAAGGGTTATTTTAAGATTAATTATGACATTGAAAGACCAAGTCTTCAGGCCGCGCGTTTAATTAACTATTATTCGAGATATCGACCCCCTCTTCGATACATCATAAAACCAAGCGTTTCTAGACATTTTCTATTGACGAAAACTAACAGTTCCTTCTTCGCTTTCGAACCTTCGTAAGAAACACATCTCCTAGTGCTGTTCAAGCACACAAGGGAACTCACCACGCTGTCCAGCCTCTTTCGCTTCTAAGGTAAACTGCATTGTTCTATGCATATTATTCTTTTAAGTGAATTTATATTAATTTAACTCATTTCTTATTCCTCCGGAAAAACATCGCCCTACTTATACTTGTTCGAGTATATCTTCGAGACCACGTGGCTACCATTGCCGCAAATCAAAAGGTAAGCTCTGTATTCTTCGATACAGAGGTTATTTTATATACATATTAATTAACCCTTAATTTACTACCCCGTTGAACGTTCGTTTCAGAGTATTTTTTGTGTTAATTTTTAATCTACTTATTCACCACCCCACGTGCATATAGTACCTTGTTTTATTACTGTTTCACCTTTCCATTTCAGTTATTTTACATTAACTTCTCGATTACTAATTTATCGCCCCTTGTGTATATATTACTAATTTAATGACTTTTACAAACATCAACTTTTTTGATTTAAATATACGAATTTCAAATCCTTATTATGTAAATATAAATATATCAATTTAAGGACGCCGCTGTGTTTTATTTTATGTATTAAGTTTTGTGAATTTATTTGAATTTTCAATTAACCACCACCACGCACGTCCTGGACCTTTGAAGGAACTTCGCCAGCACCACTAATTATCTTAATTATTACAAAATAACTAAAATATAATTTTATTATTTATCTTAGAATAATTTCATTATTAGTATACCTAGCCGACCCTTGTATTTGTAATAACCTCTACTATCTCCAGCTGTCGTTTTTTGTCTATTCTTTGCAGGTTCTTCATTATTGCGTGCTTGATTGTCATTGTCAGTAGAATTTCTTAAATTTCTAATCTGAATAATTTCCTGTTGGAATTGTTCAATTACCCTTTGCAGTTGAGCACTGTCAATCCCGCGCATTTGAATCTGATTAAATAATATTACAACATGTGGCATGATGAAATGAAATATTTTCAACCAGTAGAGAAATTCCGGGCAATTCAAATGTTTCTATAAACCACTTGCGTTTCTTCCTCCTGGTTTGAAGGAAGTTCGGTATGTATCGACCGAAGTATGAGTTGAAATAATGCAATAGTTTTTGAATAACAATAATATATTTACAAATTTAGTCTTGGAGTTCCGTTACTTAATACAAATGCAGTATCTGGTCTTAATACTAAAGATCGAGAAAACTGGCTAATAAATAATATTTGCTCCTATTTAGATCACTGAGATCTTAGTAGGAACTGTTAGTTAGATCACTGAGACCTTAGCTAGAACTGTAGTTAACTCGAAGAGATCGTACTGGAACTGTAGTGAGCTCTAAGAGATCTTGTTTGGAACTGTTTCTTCATTTACTTATTTTTCGGCAAGAAAGTTTTGTCCCCGCCAGTTACAAGAGAGGGAGAAAACAACGAAATTGATTATACAGAATTTTCTATACAATTATTTTACCTTCCTTCCAAAAAAGTATATGCTGTAGTTTCCAACGTCATAAATGTATTAAAATAAACAATATACGCCGAAAACCCTTTATTATAGAAAATAAAATAACTCTTAAAGTAATAAATATACAATACGCAGGAAGTGCGTTAGAGATAACATAATAGTTCGCAGAATCGCATCGAATCAAAACTATTTAACCTATTATAATAATATAATACTTTATCTATAACAGGAAATATGTAAATAAAACTTATTCTATTATACAATACATTTACAACTACTAAATGGATGGGTTAACCAGAAGGTTGTGCCTGTAATAAAATAAATAATTTTTATGACTGTAGAAAACAAGACAATGAATAAAGAAATGTAATACCTGACCAGGCCTAAGGTAATTGACAACATTAAATATATCCGAACTCCAAGAATCTTTTCTATATACACTTTACAATTTAAAACTAGAAATTTTTAATTATCCTAACAACCAGGAAGGTCGTAGTCGCGACGAGGTGTGTTATACATGCTAGTACAAACTTGGTTTGTCGGATTGTAGTTATTAACGCATCACATAAGGCGACATTTACATGTAAAAATGAGATTTAATATTCATTAATTCTCATTTGCAGTAAGTTCAGAATGTTAACTATATATACACAAAGTATAGAATTGAAAAGCCATATCTGTCTTCGAGATACCGTACATTGATAAGCTTCAATAAGAGCGAAACGCGTCTGTACGTTCCGTTGATGGACGTGGCTTTTCAGTAATTTTTAATTTTACAGTGAAATTGTTGGAAAAATAAATGTTGATCTAGAAAATTTACAAAAGGGCTTGCAGAAAAATAAACCATAACTAAATATAGAAAAAAGAAACTAAGACCATGGTATTCAATGAACAAATCGTAAATAAAAATGAAGGCATTAAAATTGGAAGAAATCAAATCAGAAGTAGTTGACAAAGTTCGATGCTTTCATTAAGAAGCTTGATATCTGTATTATTCTCCTTCAAAGCAAAAATTTGGATATGTTCCCATGCCCTTCGGATTATATTGAGAAAAATTTAAATGAACAACACACTATTATTCGCTACAGTTTGGATTGCATGAAGATGCATTTGAGTAAGCTACAAACTCAGTTGTTGGAGTATTTCCCGGAAAATCAAAATTATTTCTCGAAGAGATGGGCACTGAATCCGTTTAGTCAAAACATTGCCGCTGTTAAGTTACCAGCTATTCACGAGAGCGCAAGACGAGCGCATAGAAAAGTTTGCCGACAAAATGCTACAACTGCAATTTACATCTGAAGATTTAACCCTGTGTCTACTGAAAAAAAACTAGCTATAACTACAGTCAGGACTAATTAGACCCATATATGAATTACGGTGGTTGTTGAGGGACAGCCACAGTATGAATGCATTCATAACGCTAATATCTATCATATTATAAAAAATAGTTAATAAAGGTCTTTCGCGATAACAGACAACACACGTGATAAACATTTACTTCGGAACAAGTAACATTTAAATTACAATAATACCTAATAATCCTAGTATTTCTATTAAGTGAATATATTATGTTACCAGAACTGGGCATGGTTGCCAGGTTGGATTCTGTCAAATGTCATTCCAATAAGTTGTTTACAATGAGTTCATATTTACAAGTTCCTCCTTATTTTATTTATAGAACGATATTATATATAAGATCAGTTATTTTCACAACTAAGTCATGCCTTTTCATGAGTCGTTGAATTTTGTTTTGTGGTCAAAGTTGCCTCCATTTCCACTCCATTGTTTCGTATTTCCCAGGGTTGTGACGTGTTTGTGTCTGATTAATAAATAATCGTGTGTTGTTGTGTTTTTTTTATTTTATTTTACGGTCCTGTGTTAAGTGTGTGTAGTCTGTATGTTTGTCGCCTTTTTGCGTTTAAGTCATGTGTGTGTTTATTGTTTGTCGCTTTTTTGCGTTTAAGTCATGTGTGTGTTTACTGTTTGTTGTTATAAAGTGTGATTATTTTCTCTATTTGCGTTACGAAGTATAGTATCCGTTGTGTTGTTGCGTTTGTAGAGTGTAATGTTATTAGTAGAGAACGGATGCAATTTCCATAAAACGCAATCGGCAATTGGAATTGTGTATAACGTCGCTCAGTACATCCCGGCATAATTCAATGAAGTATTTGTTTGACTTACTCGGCCACCTGGTCTCGCAGCGATAACAATGGACAACTCAGCTATTGTATTCGGAGAATATAGTGTTTATCAGTGGTGTCGTGTACGTAGATAAAATAAATAAGTTAATCGTATTTCGTAAGAGAAATAGCACGTACATTCCTTTTCTTTTCATTTAAGCAACATCTTCCAATTATTTTCACGTAAGTGTGCATAAAATTTCGTTATTTAATTTCGTTTATTTGGATCTAGAATATTCTTACTTTTTCAGACAATGGAAGAGCGTCGAGAATGGCATCGTGAAACAATGGCGAGTTGGATTGAGGGCCATACTGATTGTATGTACATTGCCAGTGATTCCGAAATTTATTGTGAAGTGTGTGAAACGTTATTGAAAAATTGCAATAAATCAACCGTAATACGTCACGTAGGATCGTTAAAGCACGAAAAAAAATTGAACCCGTTGGAATCTGACAATTTTAACGAAGAACTCTGTGAAACTTTTATGGCAGCTAATATTCCATTATTTAAATTGAACAATCCAATTTTGAAGACATTTCTGGAACAATATACTGGTCGAAATGTTCCTGATGAGTCAACTTTACGCAAATATTATGTTTCTAGGTGCTATACGAGAACAGTAGAACGCATTAGAAGCCATCTTTTAAATCAATACATATGGATAAGCGCCGACGAAACGGTGGATATGTTAGGACGCTGTGTGGTAAATGTTGTAGCTGGTGTACTACATCCAACTATTCCCTATAACTCATATGTAATAGCAACAAGTGTTATAAATAGAGTTGATGCGGAAACAGTTGCTGAAACCATTAAGGAGAATATGCAAAAAATGCTTCATTCGGACGCCACGCACAAAGAAAAAATACTTTTATTTGTCAGTGATAGTGCTGCGTATATGTTCAAAACAGGCAGACTATTGAAGAAAACATATCCTAATATGCTGCATATTACTTGTGTAGCACATGCTCTCCACAGAATCTGTAAATATATCAGAGACACTTTTCCGGAAGTTGACAGACTTGTATCAGCTTTTAAAAAAGTTTTCAGAAAAGCACCATTGAGAGTAGCTCTTTTCAGGGAAAAATTTCCATCTCTGTCACTGCCTCCCACTCCAGTAATAACTAGATGGGGAACATGGCTGGAAGCTACTAGTTATTATGCTGAGAATTTCGATAGTCTAAAACATTTCGTAACACTGCTAAAGGAGGATGCTAGAAGTATTGGTGAGTGCAAGGAGCTCACACAAATCCCAAATTTAAAAAATCAGTTGTACTTTCTTCACGAACACTTTGGAAAATTGCCAAAACTAATCACTTATTTTGAAAATCGAAATCTCAAATTAAATGACGGATTAACCACATTAGATGTGGCTGTTAATAATTTGAAAAGTATTCCGAGTGACTTCCGATGTGGCCTTCGGCAAAAGTTTGAAGCAATTCTTAATAGAAATCCAGATTTAATTACATTGCAGCAATTATGTATGGAGACAATTCCACAAAATCTAACGGCTAAATATGAAGAAATAAAAGAATATTTCCAGTATGCACCTATAACCAGTTGCGATGTAGAAAGGGCGTTTTCTATTTATAAGGATGTACTTAATTCAAAGAGAACAAAATTGACAGAAGAAAACCTTGAGAAACTATTGCTAGTCAATATTAATACTCCTTTACTCAACTTGAACGACAAAATGAACAAATAAAAATGTTCCAATTTTAGAAATAAAATGAAAAACTTTAAAAATACAACTTTTCAACAAATACATATGTATTTCGTAATTTTATAGATCACCACCCGTTTGTTTTCCAATTATATAAATAAAATTAATTAATAAATATGTATTTCGTAATTTTAGATAGATAGATCACCACCCGTATGTTTTCCAATTATATAAATAAAATTAAAAACTTTATAAATACAACTTTTCAACAAATAAATATGTATTTCGTAATTTTATAGATCACCACCCGTTTGTTTTCCAATTATATAAATAAAATTAAATATTTTAGAAATACAGCCTTTCGCCAGTACTGCACTGGGCTTTGCGTCATGTGGTAAGCGTGTCCGTTCTCTAGTTATTAGCATATTGCCTAAGGCAAGTGCTAGTTCGTCATTTGGGTTAGGTTTTGTGTTGTTTCGTTTTTGTGTCCAGGGGTTTGTTGTTGGGGGTGGTGCTGGTATGTATTTGGGTGTGGTTTTGTTTACAGGGTTGTTTGGGTTGTTAGGACAATTAAGGAAAGTTAATAAGTGAGGACCACCGCAGTTTGCACACTTTGGTGGCGTTGTTTTGGGTTTTGTGCATAGGTGTGTTGAGTTTGAGTCTCCGCATTTCATGCATTTGTAGTGTACGTTGCAGTTTCTTTGTTGGTGTCCAAAAGTTTGGCATTTGTGGTATTGTATTATGTCTGTTCGTGTGTTAAGAGGTTCGATTTTAATCGTAAGTCCGCAGCAGTCTTGTATGTTATAGATTGATTTGTATTGTTTCGTCAGTTCGATTAGTACTAGTGGTGCAGGTTTGCCGTGTTTTCCGTTCATTCGTTTGATTTTTAGTGTCGGGTAGCCTTGGTCAGTCAGGTCGTTTGTAATGTCTGTGTCAGTGATAAAGGTAGGAATGCTTCGCATAACTACCTTTAGTGTCTTTTCGCTTCGTAATTGAAACGTGTAAAATTGTATCTGTTCTGTGTTGAGTATGTGTTTAAGTGTGCGGTAGTCTTCGTCAGTTTGGCTCGATGTGTATACCAGGTTTTACAAGTTTGTTTTGTACGGTGTTAATGTGGTGTGTCTTAAGTATTTGTCGTATGTGTGCCCATTTGTCTTTCTCTGTGATTATGATTGGTGCGATTTTGTGTGTTTTGCGTGTTTCGGTGCTTGTGTGGTATTTGTTTTGTCACTTACCCTGGGTGTGCTGTCTGAAGTTGACGGTTGTGGAGAGAATTCGGTAGTGTCTTGTTACCTATTTATCTCGGTGTTGGTTTCGAGGCCGTCGTAGGAATTTTTTGTTTCGATTGGTGTGGTTGTGTGGTCGGTTTTCTGTCTTTTTGTTGTTTTTTTTCGGGTGTCTGAATGCGTTGTTTTCGCTTTTCTGTTCCGGTTGGCTTTTCTTCAATTTTTCGGGGGGTTTTTCTATTTCTTGTTTTTCGGTGGAATTGTCTATCATCTCAATTACAATCGTCGGTTCTTCTTGGTTAACCATTAATACGGGCGGTGATTTTAGTAATATGTCCTGGATATGTTCTTCATTGCTGATTTGGTCGACTACGACCTATAAATCTTCACGCATGTTGGGTGTACATTTGTCCACGATTTTAGGGTTTAACATCAGGTTGGTTATTGTTCTCGTTTGCCTGGCCATTGCTTCCGGCGTCACTTGACGAATGTCGTCGACGGTGCTCTCAAATAGAATACTACTCGCACAGAAGTCGCAGTGAGAATGAAAATATGAAGTCATGCCTATATATAATATAGTATATATAATAACAACATAGAGCATATTAGTAGGGTTGTAAATATTTTAAAATGACATAAACCTAACCTCATAGATTATTTACTAACAACAGCTGACTCTAAGCAATGTAGATTTGTCAACCCTGTTTTGTAACTATTTATCACGTGTCTCGTCTGTTATCGTGAAAGACCTATAGCTATCTCCTTGTCATTCTTTTCGCACTAACTTCTAGTCATTTTATCCACAGTGTCTACACCGCCTTTAGTTTTGTTATAATCTAGGATTACTTCTGGCTTTCTTTTTGTACCACTAACTTTGGTGTCATTGTGTACTGTGCTAAGTAATGTAACTACTTTTCCCTTCTTTGGACAGTAGGAAAGTATTATTTTATTCTTTTGAAAGGCAAATAATGTCGACAAGATTTCTCGATTCTTGGGATTTGTGAAGCAGGTGGGCAAATCTGGCTTATTTTTACGAATGGTTCCAATAATGGTTAGTGTTTTGACAGTAGATAGTTAGAAGGTGAATAGGACGTAAAAAAATTTGTCGCATGTTATATTTCTCCCGGATCCTTCTATATCTTTTACTAATCTTTTCACACTACATTCTCACCTTGATTTTTCTCCCTTGTTTCGCCTATTTTTCCGGCGATGCTGTCACAAATTGCTCGAAATTTGATACCATATCTACCTAACTTTGACGGTATATATTGGCAAAAAGGACATTTTCCTCTAAAGGTTACCAATTGTTCATCCACAATCATGCACCAGCTTGGAATATATCCATCTTGTAGATAGTCATTCCAGAGTTCGAAACACTCACGAATTGTTGAAGTTTGTCAGTAGACCTTTTTTTCTTCTTTCAGCTGCATTATCAAAGCTTATTACTCGAAGTATATTTTGAAACCTAGGCTTGCGAAGCATAATATCGTTGAAAATGTGACGTCCATTGTTCTTACAGCCATAACTCATATATTTCTTCGTTTTAATTTTTAGTTAATTAAATTTAACTTTTTTAATACGTTTTCATCTAGCTGTTTACACCTATTTCCAAATACAGTATTTCCTTCTACATTTGCCTATTTCACAATAACTGCCATGCGTGGTTTACTGAGATAAATAAAAAACGCAGAGGATATAACAAGTGTTCATTTGAAAAGTCAAATCTAGGTTACTTTGAAATTTTGATAGAATAAGACGCATATATATTAGTATGTGTTTGTTGTCCCGTAAACGTAAATCCAAATGACATTTGATAATGTCAATCACAAATATCAGTTAGTGCATAAAATAATCGTGCGTCGATTCTGGTTTAAATAAATTGCTTCTCAGTTTTAAAATGGCTTTCACTTTAGAACATAAATTTTTTTTAGTCCAGGCTTATTTTCGAAGTGGTAATAAAATTGATGGCTTATGGGTTTATTCAGTTCAAGATTGCATGGTAGAATTTCAAGTTGAGTTTCCACATTTTGTAATAGATTATATACAATTTAAGAATACTTTGGATAGAACTTTAAAACTTTTTTCTGAAACTGGTAGTCTCTTAAGAAAATCAGGCAGCGGAGCATACACCTCAAGTTGTCAATCGTGTTGAAGAAATAATGGAAAATGAACCACAAACATCTGTTCCACATTTGAGTCAACAAATAAACCTTTCTGTTGGTACAACTCACAAGTTATTAAAAAAAGATATGCAACTTTATCCATACCGTGTCACAGCAGTACAAGAATTGTTAGAAATTGATTACCCACGTAGACTACAGTTTTGTAATTGGTTTGTAAATATGAACAATAATAAAGAACTTTCGCAGAGAGTCATCTTTACTGATGAAGCCTGGTTTTATAAAACGGGATACCTAAATTCACAAAATACAATAAATTTGGAGTAGTGAAAATCCACATGTAATTAATGAAGAATCGCTACAGCCAGAGAAAATTGGTGTTTGGGCAGCGATAAGCCAAAGGCGAATCATTGGACCAATATTTTTTCAGGGAACGTTAACTACTCAAAGGTACCGTACGGAAATTTTACAACCATTTGTCAATCAGTTGCATGATGATGAACTTCAAAATGCATATTTCCAACTAGACGGAGCACCTTGTCACTGTACTGCAGAATCTTTGGATTATTTAAGAGAATTTTTTGATGAGCGTATAATTAGTCGAAATACTGAAATTGCCTGGCCTGCACGTTCATGCGATTTAACACCTTGCGACTTCTTTTTGTGGCCTAATCTAAAAAATAACATATTTCGAACACCTATATTGAATTTGAATGATATGCTACAGAGAATCGAACAGAAATGCATGGAAATTAATAACAATCCAGTAATGTTGCAGAATATCATCAGAAATTTTGAACGGAGGATTTTAAAGTGTATTGATCTTAAAGGACAACATTTTCAACATTTGTTATAGTTTTCAATAAATACCTATTATTTGTTATTTATTTGTATATATGAAACTGACAAAATATACGACTTTGTAGGTTAAGTAGTAAATTTAAATTTACGACACACTTCAAAATGTTCTCAGTAAATCACATGCTACTAGATTGACTTTTCAAATGAATACTTGTTACTATCAACTTCTCGTTTAGCATATCTTGCAGGTCCTGACATTTTGCGTAAAACATTTTGCCGCCCTAATCGACCTTGTGGCAAATTGAGAGGAGCTTCATGTCACACATGTTTATTTTTTGAAACAAAAGTGTGTCCGTTAGCGTTTGTTTGATCATCAGAATCTTCATTATTGGCCTCGGAATCGCCACAGTTATTTTCTGATTCTGAATTGCCTTCATCATCTGACTCCGAAATTCCTTCATTGTATGTCATACCTTCAATTATGTCGATTTCCCCATCTTCATCGGATGGAACATGTTCGCTATCATCACTGTGATATTTAATGTTGCTCATTTCATTTATAATTGCTTCCAATTCTTCAAAGGTCGTCGGTTATCAATTTTCTTTATATTTTTCGATCCTATGAGTAACGTTTATCAACTAAAGAAGCTAAACTAAAACTGTAGACTTTCCAAATTCAACAACAAGAGGTAGTAACTAAACCAAATCAATGACTCCGCAATTTTTCCCCGAGATACAATCTGTATACGAGCACCCTTCACAATAGCTGAAACCTCACTCACTGTGAACGGCTTAGGAGTTTAGGAACTGATTTGGGGAAGTTCCTACTTTTGCATAATATACATATACCCCCCCCCCCCCTTTAATATCACCGCGACCCCTAGGTTGAGAAATGATGATCTAAAGGATAAATATACACAGTTCTTAAGAATTCTTAAATATAATTAAAAAACAGCCGATTTTTTAAAGTACATTTGCATAGATATTTACTTACTGGAGCGAAAGTCGGTTATGGTATCTACAATAGCATCTATTTCTAAGTTTTCTAATTCATTACTCCCGACCAGATTTACTAATTTCGCCAGATATCGACTTATAGCTACGCTCTGATGGACCATTTTTCCATCCATTTCTAATACCGGCACTTGCCCAAACGGCACTTCTGTTTAAAAAAAAATTATTACAGACACTGACAAGAAATATCTAACAAACACACACTGTTTTTTATTATGGGCCATTCAGCTGTATTAAATCTGTGATCTTCGAATTCTATTTCACCATATTTCAAGAGGAATCTAATCGGTTCTGCTAAAGCTTTAATAGGAAAATATGTTAACTTGAACTGTTGTTTTGACATTTTGACGTATTACAAAATGACGGTTTCTGTATCTGCTACGAACTTGATTTCATTGTTTAATTTGGGAAAGTATTAAATCATGCCAATAACCCAATTATTTACTTTTTTATTTCGCAGGTGTTTTTGAATTGGTAGTGTTACAGTAATAATGATTTACAAACGATATGCTGACAGTGGCAACACTGAACTAGCTGATCAAATTCTTAGTCTTAGTCTGAGGAATGACTTAAAACTGTTTCAATCACTTTAGTAGAAAAAGCTGGTCGCTGTTCAGAAAACTTCTGCATTATCCTCCAAACAAACTTTGTCAATGGACTACAACTTTATAGCTGAAAGACTCCGAAATATTTAAAATAATATAATATACAAGTGTCCCGTATAGTTATGTTCAAATTTTAGGAATGTAGACTTCATTTCAAGTAACAAAAACGCAAAACTTGTATATCCATTTTTATTTGTTTCAAAGTTACAGATCTATTAATGTGATTGTCAGATCACGAAAAAAAATGTAATCCTAAAGTCAATAAAAACTGATTTTATTTAAAAAAGTTCAATTAATAATAATTTCGAAATGTCCACCTCCTTGTTGAATCTAAGCTTGTGTCCGTAAGCCAACAGAAGAAGTACTTATCCGAATTTCATACTTGTTTTGTCGGATTTGCTCGGCAGCCAGGTGAATACGATCCAACAACTCTTCTCTTGTGTTCGAAACTTGCGCGTAGACTAAATTTTTCATGTACCCCCATAAATAAAAGTCAAGGGGATTAAGATCGGGTGATCTGGGTGGCCATGCATCAGGACCATCTCGACCAATCCATCTTGGATAATTGACGTTAACCCAATTTCGGACAGCAATTCCGAAATGTGGTGGTGCCCCATCCATGTGAAACCACATGTCTCGTCGAACATTCAGTGGGACATCCTCTAAAAGACCTGGCAGTTCGTCAATGAGAAATTGAAGGTAATTGTCCGCATTTAACCTCCCAGGAAGAACGATAGGACCAATCAACAAGTCATTGATTAGAACGCCCAAACGTTAATAGAAAATTCATGTTGAAATTTAGATGGGCGTATATCTTTGGGATTTTCTGATGACCACCTGTGCAGGTTTCTCAGATTTGTAACATCACTTCTCGTGAACGCAGATTCATCTGTCTAGAGGACTGTTCTGCAGAAATTGCCGTGACTGTCTTAATATTCAGGGAGAATAAACTAGACGAGCATAGTGGTCTGCGTATTTTAAAATTCGCCAAACTGTCGTTCGTGGCACTCCTAGTTATTTAGCGATTCGACGTACACTGAGAGTTGGATCCCTTGTAACAATAGCTACTGCTTCTTCCTCTATGTCTGCTGGCAAATTTACTCCTCGGTCGAAAAGATAATCACGCAGTCCGCATTCCCGAAATTGACTGTGTACTTGACTGCCTCAAGCAAAACGTGTCACCCGCGATAGTGATATGGATAGAAGCCCCCACGTTTAAAATTCGCTAAACTGTCGGTCGTGGCACTCCTAGTTGTCTAGCGATTCGACGTACACTGAGAGTTGAATCCCTTGTAACAATAGCTACTGCTTCTTCCTCTAAGTCTGCTGGCAAATTTACTCCTCGGTCGCAGTGGCGGCTCTTGATGACGTACGATGTGCGCTGCTGCACGGATGAGACAACTTCGAACTATTTCGGAAGATTTCGGTACGGTTACTTGCTTCTCTGTATATATGAAAGCTTAAACGAAGCAGTCTCATCCGTGCAGCAACTCACATCGAACGTCATCAAGAGCCGCCACTGCTCGGTCGAAAAGATAATCGCGCCGTCCGCATTCCCGAAATTGTCTGTGTACTTCCAGAAACGTTCTGTAATGAGGAATGCGCCTATCGGGAAACCGATGTCGATATTCAATAACTGCTTGACGTGCACTGCCGTTACAGTAGCTATACACAAAATAACGGGTGTTTTTTATAGAGGTATAAAACTTTAAGTTGGCAAAACTTTTTTAACTGGCGGCCATTTTGTCAGCCGTCAAGTGATTTATGTTTAGTTTGGTTTGGCATTTCAACATGAATAGACTGACGCCTGAACAACGCTTCCAAATTGTGCAAATTTATTTTGAAAATCATGGTTCTGTTCGAAATACGCATCGCGCACTACGTCCATTTTACGGTGAACATAATCGTCCATCAGATCAATTAATTCGATTAACTATGGAACGTTTTCGCACCACGTTTACTCTAAATGATCATACGCATCCACAGAGACGTCGTACAGTGCGTACAGAAGAAGTCATTGCTGCTGTAGAGCGTAGCGTAGAGGAAGACCAAGAATCAGTCTATCCGCCATCGTGCACAGGAATTGGATATGTGTCCATCCACTTTATGGAAGATTTTGCTGAAAGATCTTGGTTTGCGTGCTTACAAAATCCAACTCGTGCAAGAATTGAAGCCACACGATCACCTAGCGAGGCGTAGATTCAGTGAATGGGCCCAAAACAATATTGCCGTTGATTGCGATTTTCATAAGCGAATTTTGTTTAGCGATGAAGCTCACTTTTGTTTGAATGGATACGTCAATAAACAAAACTGCCGTATTTGGAGTGATGGTAATCCTCAAGTGTATGTTGAAACACCGTTACATCCAGAAAAACTGACTGTTTGGTGTGCTTTATGATCTGGTGGAATCATTGGTCCGTACTTCTTTAAAAACGATGCTGGTCAGAACGTTACAGTCAATGGTGACCGCTATAGAGCCATGATTACTGACGTTTTCGTTCATCAATTGAACAACCATGATGTGCAGGAGCTGTGGTTTCAACAGGACGGCGCAACATGTCACACAGCTCGTGCCACAATTGATTTATTGAAGGAAACGTTTGGTAACCGCATAGTTTCACGTTTCGGACCCGTGAATTGGCCTCCAAGATCGTGCGATTTATCGCCGCTAGACTATTTTCTGTGGGGATATGTGAAGTCGCTAGTCTACGCTGATAAGCCCGAAACGATTGACCACTTGGAGGACAACATTCGCCGCGTTATTGCCGATATACGGCCACAAATGTTGGAAAAAGTCATCGAAAATTGGACCTCCAGATTAGACTACGTCCGAGCCAGCCGTGGCGGTCATATGCCAGAAGTCATATTTAAATTATAATGCCAGAAGATTATCTTTCGAATAAAGTAAATTTCATGTCAATTTAAAAAATTCATCTTTGTTTTATTCCATTTCAAAGTTCTATACCTCTATAAAAAACACACTTTACATGTCCGCATACTCTTGAGAAGAAAATCGGTAAGGCATTTTGAATAAATAAAACGTGTCCACTCACTAATAAGCTGTTGTATGAACTGAAACATAATGTAATCCTTTATTAAAAAATGCAACGTTAACAGTCATCTGAACATTTGCAGCCTTATGCATAGTCGTTTTAGTGGCTACTAACACGCTACTAAGACCATTTTAACATCCTACTAAGAATTTCCGTATTCATAGTCGCGTTTCATGCGTACTAACAACGTTTTAACGTTAGTAGGCTACTAAATCCTTAATAGCGTTTGAGACCGTGTTTAAAGTGTCTATTAAAGCTAACTTACAAAAAGAAAAAGCGCAAACTGTCAAAACATAACGAAATGATACAAAATTGAGAGTAAAAATCATAACAATGAATTCATTAACTGTAAGTATACGGATAATCGGCATACAGCAATTTTAATAATAATGGAAGTGCATGGTGTCTCATTATAATTTCATTATCAACAAAATTTTAATCAATTTTAATTATTATTTTTTGAATGCTGTTTCCAAGTATCCATGAGATGCAATGAAGCAAACTGATGAGAAAAAGTCGGTTTAATATGTATTTATGGTATGATGTGGGCTTTATTTGCAAATATTAGTTCTGTAGCAGGTGGATGGTGTGATATAAATGTATTTATGTAATATATTTAATATGTATATGTCACTTTGTTGGCTATAAATGAATCATTTATCTTAAGGGAAGTAATATGATATATTTATTACAGGATTTGTTAAAGATTCAAAGCGCCTTCAAGAACATTGGCAACAGATGAAGATGCAAGCACCTAAAAATATCAGTCAGTATTGGAAAAAGTTTACTTGAAACTGGAGCTGAAGTTATTGAGTGAAAATGATAATTGAATATGTTTATTATATGATATTAGATAAGTATGACAATAGGATGATGTAATTTAAAATATAGAATAAAGTAGGTATAATTATATCTAAGTTACGTGTAAATACTGCATCATGTATAAAGTAGGTATGAATATTTGTTACATGTGGATACTTATAAATGTATATATTATATTTAATATTAATAAAAATTATATCAAAATATCCCTAAAGTATTTCAATAAATAATAAATTATGTATTAACATTGTTAAAGTCTACTAATTAAAATATCTTCATATATAATTGTTGTCGGAATAAATTGCTGTGGATATTGTCATGTGAATCCATGTTGTTCCACTAAAATAAATTCAGTAATAAATATGTTACAAAGCCAGTTAAATATGTATATACCTATATCATCACCATAAGCTTTGGGATTTCGTATGATATCTACCTGTGCTTCCTCAACTTCTTGCAACTCAGCTTGTATATCAACTAGATCTTCCATACTTTCAAAATTATATAATTTCAGTAATACAAATTTTAAGTAAGATTATATATTACACTTACATTTTTCTTATATCAAATTTAAAAGCAAAAAATCATAAAATTTATTAAAACAAATAAGATTATTTAAAACGTATTTAAAATAACCTACAATTCCAACAGGTAAACTATTTTAAATGTCTCCATGCAAAATGCGCATGCCTGCGAACTCCGTTTTCACGGTTGCCACATATTTTTTTCTACTAAGATCCTATTAGTTAGTAGCCACTAAGTATGATGAAATCCGCGACTATGAATACGAAAAGATAAAAGCATCTTAGTACGCTCTTAGTAGCTACTAACTAATAGCGTACTAACACCCTATTAACTTCGCGACTATGCATAAGGCGGTTGTTTATTATATGATATTCATGCAGTGATGCCAACTCTACCAATTTTTCGGTAGATCTACCGATTTAGGAAGTAATCTACCGATATACCGATTTGCGACCTCATCTACCGATTTTTATTGCCCTTGCCCCTATCAACTGGTTATAGCATTTATGTTTGCTATAATACATATACATATACAGTGAAAAATGTATTAGGACGTCAAGGTTTTCAATTAACTTGTCAAGAACTAAGAAAAAATAAATTTTTCTTGATAGTAGATGAATCCACAGACAGCAGTATCACAAAACATTTATGTTTAGTGGTGAAATATTTTAATGACTATGACAATATTCAGGATACATTTTTGGGCTCCATTAAACTTTCTGCGGCGGATGCAGTGACGTTGTATAACCACATAGCACCATTTTTTAATGAAAATGAAATTCCTTATAAGGACAATATGATAGGGTTTGCATTAGATGGCGCAAATGTTATGATGGGATCTAAAAATTCGTTAATGACGTTATTAAATCGTGATATACCCTCATTATTTGTTATGAAGTGTATATGCCATTCTTTTCATTTATGTGCATCTTATTCATGTGAAAAGTTGCCGAGATTTGTGGAAGATCTTGCTAGAGATATATATATATAATTATTTTAGTTCTAGCCCTAAGAGAATTGCTGAGTATGCAGAATTTCAAACATTTTGTGGTATTAAGATTCATAAAATTCTACATCCTTCCCAAACTCGGTGGCTATCGGTACATAGCGTGGTTTGTAGAATTCTAGAACAGTATGCGGCATTAAAATTATTTTTTTGCAGATTCTGTAGCAAATAATGATATTTTAGCAGCGGGAAATATTTTACAGAAATTAAACGATCCTACCACCAAGTTATTTTTGCTATTTTTGGAATTTAGCTTACCTTTTTTTAATCTTAACAAAGAAATGCAATCAAAATCTCCTAAATTGTATAAATTATATAAAAGTGTTACAAGCATACTTAAGTCGATCTTTGATTGTTTTATTAAAAGGGAATATCTAAGAAAAACTCAAATAGAAAATGTGCAATATACAAAGATCCTTGTTACTATTTACCCATTGGAGAAATTTATTATGGTGCTAACGTTACAAAAGCTTTATTAGAATTAAATTTAATAGGAGACCAAATAGAGACAGAGGTTTTTAGACAGAGGTGTTTAAATTTTTATGTAGAAGCATGTAGCCAAATAATTCAAAGATTTCCATTAAAAGAAAATATAATTAAGTTATTCAATTTTATTGATCCTAGCAGTGTGAAAGATGGTTCAATAAGCTCTATTACAGAAGCAGCACTTATATTTCCAAACCTAATAAATGATACACAGTTATAAACACTTGACAATGAATGGCGGTTACTAAGAAATATCGACGAAATTCAGGCATTTCCATATAATGCTGTGCTATTTTGGCAAGAAGTCAAAAAGCTGACACTGGGTGACGGATCTGCAATGTTTAATCTTTTGAGTTCTTTTGCTTTCAATATATTATCTTTTCCACACTCTTCGGCTAATGTAGAAAGGATATTCTCAACTATAAACTTGAAAACCAAGCAACGGAACAAATTAAGCACTGAAAGTCTATCAGCATTGTTGCATACAAAAAAATACTTAGGCAATAACAATTGTTATACTTTTCCTGTTGAAAAAAAAATATTATTTTCTACATTTATTTAGTTAGTTTATTTAGTTTAATTTATATAATTCCTCAAGTGAAAATTAGATTAGGTATCCAACCAAATCTATTTTTCATTTTAGGAACTTTATACATACTATATGAATTGTGTTTGTTCATAGAAGATAACCATTTTTAATATTTAGAATAATGACTAATTTTTTTGTACCTTTATTAACAATAAAATATTTGCCTTATGATTTTTTTTTTATTAAATATGATTTTTGTAAAATGTAAATTCTTAATGTTTTTTTACTAAATAAATCTTTTTCTTTTAAATTTGCCACCTTTTTTAAATCTACCGATTTCTACCGATTTTTTACGAATGAGTCTACCGATTTCAGAATTTTCGGGTTGGCAACGCTGACTATGAGGCATCTCTCTTTTCACAAATTATTAAATTATAAATAAGAACAAATAAAGACACCTTGCTGTAGAATTGTAGAATACACTTCCTATAGTTATTAGTTATTATATTAGGTTAGAGACCAAATTGCTTTCCCTATTAGGGACCTTCCGTTTTCCTCCACCAGAGGTCAACTACTTTGTTTAACATTGCGAAACGTATTTTGCGAACTAAGTTATAAATTCCACGAATGGATGGCACAACAATCGGCGGGCATTAGATATGGCGGGGGTGGGGGATTCACCTTATCTATTATATTCTTGTGGTAAATGCTTTTCCAGAACAATTTGGAAGTGGTGGTGTGTCTATGGTTGAAGTATAAATGTGTCGAAGTGTTTTTAACTTTAAGAAAGGCGATTGTTATTAGTTATTAAAAATATATTACTGAATTGGTAAGTACTTAATAATATTTAACAAAAGATAGCTTTACAATATTTTTAATTATAATAGTATATTTATAAATTTTTGCAGACAAATTTCTTTAATCTTCAAGACACATGGACAATGGGCGTGATCAAACTAAAAGTGGTAAGTGCTATTTATATACATATAAATTATTTTTATATATTATATAAGTTTGTGATTTAATTTCAATTATTATCTTGAAACGAACAATAGATTTAAAGAGTTTACGTCGTTTTAGAGCTTGAGATTGAGTTGATGCACGTCATCATTTTAATATGATACCACATTAGACAACTGTGCAAATTCTTTTCTCTTTACCATATGTGTGAACTGTGTTGCTTATATATCAATCAGTTAAAATGATTATAATCAGAATTTTATAAAACTAGATCCTTCTTGCTTAACATAATTATCAAGAAAATAATATAAAATATTCCAAGCCAACAAACAGTATTCGATGCTTTATTTCTAGAAATAGACATTTTATTTAGGTAGGTGTATAATGTACAAAATTATTATACACATCATTTACAAAAAAAAAAAGAAAAAGAAATAGCATAATTATGAAATATATGATAACGTGTGTTCATTTGAAAAGTAAATCTAGATTACTTTGAAATTTTGATAGAAGAAGACGCAAATATATCAGTATGTATTCAAAAAGGTTTTGTTTAAGTATGACAATACGTTAAGCACGTATAAAGCGTTTGTACAATATGAAACAAACATGTAAATAATTTACATATCTGTAACTGAGGACGCCTAGATGGCAGAAACATATGTATTAAGCAGAAGTAAATGCTGAAAATACGAGGTGTATTGTCCATGTGCATAGTTACAGATATGTAAATTATTTACATGTTTGTTTCATATTATATCAGTATGTGTTTGTTGTTCCGTAAACGTAAATCCAAATGACATTTGATAATGCCAATCACAAACATCAGGTAGTGCATAAAATAATCGTGCGTCGATTCTGGTTTAAATAAATTGCTTCTCAGTTTTAAAATGGCTTTCACTTTAGAACATAACATTTTTTTAGTCCAGGCTTATTTTCGAAGTGGTAATAAAATTGATGGTTTATGGGTTTATTCAGTTCAAGATTGCATGGTAGAATTTCAAGTTGAGTTTCCACATTTTGTAATAGATAATATACAATTTAAGAATACTTTGGAAAGAACTTTAAAACATTTTTCTGAAACTGCTAGTCTCTTAAGAAAATCAGGCAGTGGAGCAGTTAAGAAACGTACACCTCAAGTTGTCAATCGTGTTGAAGAAATAATGGAAAGTGAACCACAAACATCTGTTCGACATTTGAAGTCAACAAATAAACCTTTCTGTTGGTACAACTCACAAGTTATTAAAAAAAGATATGCAACTTTATCCATACCGTGTCACAGCAGTACAAGAATTGTTAGAAATTGATTACCCACGTAGACTACAGTTTTGTAATTGGTTTGTAAATATGAACAATAATGGAGAACTTTCGCAAAGAGTCATCTTTACTGATGAAGCATGGTTTTATAAAACGGGATACCTAAATTCACAAAATACAAGAATTTGGAGTAGTGAAAATCCACATGTAATTAATGAAGAATCGCTACATCCAGAGAAAATTGGTGTTTGGGCAGCGATAAGCCAAAGGCGAATCATTGGACCAATATTTTTTCAGGGAACGTTAACTGCTCAAAGATACCGTACGGAAATTTTACAACCATTTGTCAATCAGTTGCATGATGATGAACTTCAAAATGCATATTTCCAACAAGACGGAGCACCTTGTCACTGTACTGCAGAATCTTTGGATTATTTAAGAGAATTTTTTGATGAGCGTATAATTAGTCGAAATACTGAAATTGCCTGGCCTGCACGTTCATGCGATTTAATACCTTGCGACTGCTTTTTGTAGCCTTATCTAAAAAATAACATATTTCGATCACCTATATTGAATTTGAATGATATGCTACAGAGAATCGAAGAGAAATGCATGGAAATTAATAACAATCCAGTAATGTTGCAGAATATCACAGAAATTTTGAACGGAGGATTTTAAAGTGCATTGATCTTGAAGGACAACATTTTAAACATTTGTTTTAGTTTTCAATAAATACCTATTATTTGTTATTTATTTGTATGTATGAAACTGTCAAAATATACGACTTCGTAGGTTAAGTAGTAAATTTTAATTTACGACATACTTCAAAATTGTTATAACTTGTTATAATTAAAATACAGTAACTAAAAATTCATTAACTACTTCATTAAATAAGATGCGTAATATTAGTAAATAACATTTTCTAGGATACTAGGTGAATTATTAATCAAAATTGTTATAACTTGTTATAATTAAAATACAGTAACTAAAAATTCATTAACTACTTCATTAAATAAGATGCGTAATATTAGTAAATAACATTTTCTAGGATACTAGGTGAATTATTAATTTCTACGATCTTACTAGTGATCCTTTGTTGGCAGGTAATTAAGATCAAAAGCAAATGTTAAAAAATAGAATTTTTTAAGTAGGGCCATAAAATGAAATCATACGATGTTAAATCGTAGGAACGAGGTGGCCAAATTGTGTTTGTATTTAAACTAATAATTCGATCTCCAAAAATTCTCTCAGAAAAATAATGTTTTCATTGGTGGCATGTACACCAGCTCCATTTTCTCGGAAGTAGCCTTTTTTGTAATTCATCGTCGTGTAACATATTTACAAATAGTATCAAAATTTAGTCTGTAGCGTGCAGCGTTTAATATTCCTAAAAGGTGTAAGCATTTTTCGGCTACTGTTTAAAATTTTGTATTTTTTAATCGACATACCTTGAAAAAATACAGGTCTAATAATCCTTTTGTTACAAACAGCTGCTCAAACTCCAATTTTCTGTGGATGCAATGGTGCTTCCACGAAAAAGTGCGGATTATTTGCCCCCCACATCCTCATGTTTTGAGAATATACGTAGCCAGAGAGATGAAACCAGAATTCATCAGTAAACATAACGTTTTCAATGCCTCCATCATTAACAACAAATGGTCATTTTTATTGCTCATAGTCATGATTAAAGACGGCAGACTATGTGCCAGACAGACAAGAATCATTTCACCATGTGTACTAAATATTGTTTTGGATACTATAATATAAATATGTTTTGAAGGTGCATCTGTTGTTGCCAATAATACCACTTTTTCTTTAGAATAAATGTTTCGTTCATTGTTAGAAATACAAAATAATGTTTTTTTTTCATTTTGATTTAGAACTGTAAAATATATGTTTAAATTCTGTTATCTCTTTGATAAATGCATGTATGGAAATATTTAGGAAACTAAATATAAACTATAACTATAACTACTAAATATATGTTTTTCTGCTCCGATATGTAAACAAAGCCAGAGGAATGAAAAATAATATTTAGTACAGATGGTGAAATTATTCTTGTCACCATGCACCGGGCACATAGTCTGCCGTCTTTAGTCATGATTCATGAGTAGAGACCGGACACGAGAGGTTGATGACTCATCGCTCACGAGCGTACTATTCAACATTTGTATTTTTAAAGTTTTTAATTTTATTTATATAATTATACTTATATTAATAAAACGGGCATATATACGGCTACAAAATAAATTTTTATTTGTTCATTTTATAGTTCAAGCTGGGTAAAGGAGTATTAATATCTCCTACTAGCAATACGTTCTCAAGGTTATTTTCTGTAAAATGTGTTCTCTTTGAATGAAATACATCCTTGTAAATAGAAATCGTTCTTTCTACATCGCAACTGGTTATAGGTGCATACTGGAAATATTCTTTTATTTCCGCGTATTTTGCAGTTAGATATTCTGGCATTGTCCCCACACACAATTGCCGCAATGTTATTAAATCTGGATTTCTATTAAACACTGCGTCTAACTTTTGCCGAACGCCACATCCGAAGTCACTTGGAATACTTTTCAAATTATTAATAGCCACATCTAATGTCGTTAAACCATAATTTAATTTGAGATTTCGATTTTCAAAATAAGTGATTAGTTTTGGCAAATTTCCCAGTGTTGCTGAAGAAAGTACAACAGATTTTTTCAATGTGGAATTTGTGTTAGTTCCCTGCACTCAGAAATACTCCGAGCATCGTCATTTAAACATGCAACGAAATTTTGTAAACTATCGAAATTCTCTGCATAAAAACTAGTAGCTTCCAATCATGTCCCCCATCTAGTTATTACTGGAGAGGGAGACAGTGATAAAGATGGCAGTTTTTCCTAAAGAGCTACTCTCAATGGTGCTTTTCTGAAAACTTTTTTAATATCAACTTCTGGAAAGGTGTCTCTGATATGTTCACAGATTCTGTGGAGAGCATGTGCTACACAAGTAATATGCAGCTTATTAGGATATGTTTCCTTTAATTTTAACATATATGCAGCACTGTCACTTACAAATAAAAGTACTTTTTCTTTGTACCTGTCGTCCGAATGAAGTATTTGTTGAATATTCTCGTTAATGGTATTAGCAACTGTTTCTGCATCAACTGTACTTATATTTTTTGTTGCTATCACATATGCGTTATATGGAATAATTTGATGTAGTACACCAGCTACAACATTTACCACACAGCGTCCTAATATATCGACAGGTTCGTCGGAACTTATCCAGAGGTACTGATTTGAAAGATGGCTTGTAATACGTTGTACTGCTTTCGTGTAGCGCTTAGAAACATAATATTTGCGTAAGGTGGCTTCATCGGGAGCATTTCGACCAGTATATTTTTTGAGAAATATTTTTAAAGTGGGATTGTTAAGTTTATTTAATGGAATATTAGCCGCCATAAAAGTTTCAGAGTTCTTCGTTAAAATTGTCAGATTCCAACGGTTCCAATTCCTGTGCATGTGTTTGCGATGCTAAGTGACGTTGTACGTGTGATTTCATGGAAGTTTTTAAAGATATTTTACAGATTTTGCAATAAATTTCGGAATCACTGACAATGGACATACAATCAGTATGACCGTCAATCCAACTCGCCATTGTTTTACAATGCCATTCTCGACGTTCTTCCATATCATATCTGAAAAAGTAACTTAAACAATGCTCTAGATTTAAATAAATGAAAACTAAAAATGTATGCGTAAGTTATTGAAACAGAACAAAATTCAATGCACGTCGAAATAATTGGGAGAAGTAGATTCAATCAAACGATATTAAACAGGATCTATAACAAAAATTACGATGTAATTAATAGTTAAAACTATGAAAACAAGAAACTAACTCACAGCACTTTATTTATCATACGAAATATAATCTAAATAAACTAAATTATTAATAAAACTCCACACACTTCTATCTACGCCCATGAAAACAGAAATTTAACTGTAAATATCCAACAAAAAAGTTGCAATTCTCGATGTAAACAGATGTGCGCGCTAGCCAGATTAATAGTGCATTCAATAACTGTGTGATGTACTTACAGATGTTGTAGACTATTTATATCGTCCGTCGTAATGACGACGGCATTTCAACCCGATGTGTCCGGTCTCTGTTCATGAGCAATAAACATTTTTCGATTGTCTCTCTTCTGTTTATTTGCAGTTCTATTTTCTTTTTTATAACTACGAATAGTGTTGGAACTTCATCTTTTTATTAACCGATTTACCAATTTGTCTTTGACTTTATTTTAACAATTCAAATGGTGCATTACAGAATTTCGTCTATCTTCTTCGATATTTTGTTTTTTAGATCGTGGCATTCTATTTGTTTTGTAATATGTAGAGAGCGGACTTTAGGTCGACAACGAATAAAATGAGCAAGAGACATAGGCGAACGCACATGGATTCATTTTTGGAAACATATTTTATTATAATAAAAATTATTATATTTTTTTGTACAATATATCACATCATTCACAAAAACAATGTGTATCTAAGCGACAGTATTTATTTTTTTTAGCAGGAATAGAAGATTCTAACACAGATCATCATTTTAAAATAAAATAATTTTATGAAATGAATGAAGAAGTTGTTGAATGTATAATAGCGTTGTTTGATAATAGTCATGTCATATCAGTGACAATGGACATACAATCAGTATGACCGTCAATCCAACTCGCCAATGTTTTACAATGCCGTTCTCGACATTCTTCCATATAATGTCTGAAAAAGTAACTTAAATAATGCTCTAGATCTAAATAAATGAAAACTAAAAATGTGTGCGTAAGTTATTGAAACTGAACGAAATTCAATGCACACTCTTACGTCGAAATAATTGGTAGAAATAGATTCAATCAAACGATATTAAACAGGATCTATCACAAAAATTACGATGTAATTAACAGTTAAAACTATGAAAACAAGAAACTTACTCACAGCACTTTATTTATCTTACGAAATATAAACTAATAAATAAAATACATTATAAAAACCCCGCTTTTATCTACGGTCATGAAAACACTTTAAATAACACTATATTCTCCGAATACAATAGCTGAGTTGTCCATTGTTATCGCTGCGAGACCAAGTGGCCGAGTAAGTCAAACAAATACTTCATTGAATTACGCCGGGATATACTGAGCGACGTTATACACAATTCCAATTGCCGATTGCGTTTTATGGAAATTGCATCCGTTCTCTAATTGTCAGTGATTCCGAAATTTATTACAAAATCCGTAAAATATCGTCAAAAATTCGTCACTTAGGATCGCAAACACATCTGAACTCTGTAAAACTTTTATGGCGGCTAATATTCCATTAAATACCACTTTAAAAATATTTCTGAAAAAATATACTGGTCGAAATGTTCCTGATGAATCAACTTTACGCAAATATTATGTTTCTAGGTGCTATACGAGAACAGTAGAACGCATTAGAAGCCATCTTTTAAATCAATAGATATGGATAAGCGCCGACGAAACGGTGGATATGTTTGGACGCTGTGTGGTAAATGTTGTAGCTGGTGTACTACATCCAACTATTCCCTATAACTCATATGTAATAGCAACAAGTGTTATAAATAGAGTTGATGCGGAAACAGTTGCTGAAACCATTAAGGAGAATATGCAAAAAATGCTTCATTCGGACGCCACGTACAAAGAAAAAATACTTTTATTTGTCAGTGATAGTGCTGCGTATATGTTAAAAACCGGCAGACTATTGAAGAAAACATATCCTAATATGCTGCATATTACTTGTGTAGCACATGCTCTCCACAGAATCTGTGAATATATCAGAGACACTTTTCCGGAAGTTGATAGACTTGTATCAGCTTTTAAAAAAGTTTTCAGAAAAGCACCATTATTGAGAGTAGCTCTTTTCAGGGAAAAATTTCCATCTCTGTCACTGCCTCCCACTCCAGTAATAACTAGATGGGGAACATGGCTGGAAGCTACTAGTTATTATGCTGAGAATTTCGATAGTCTAAAACATTTCGTAACACTGCTAAAGGAGGATGCTAGAAGTATTGGTGAGTGCAAGGAGCTCACACAAATCCCAAATTTAAAAAATCAGTTGTACTTTCTTCACGAACACTTTGGAAAATTCCCAAAACTAATCACCTATTTTGAAAATCGAAATCTCAAATTAAATGACGGATTAACCACATTAGATGTGGCTGTTAATAATTTGAAAAGTATTCCAAGTGACTTCGGATGTGGCCTTCGGCAAAAGTTTGAAGCAATTCTTAATAGAAATCCTGATTTAATTACATTGCAGCAATTATGTATGGAGACAATTCCATAAAATCTAACGGCTAAATATGAAGAAATAAAAGAATATTTCCAGTATGCACCTATAACCAGTTGCGATGTAGAAAGGACGTTTTCTATTTATAAGGATGTACTTAATTCAAAGAGAACAAAATTGACAGAAGAAAACCTTGAGAAACTATTGCTAGTCAATATTAATACTCCTTTACTCAACTTGAACGACAAAATGAACAAATAAAAATGTTACAATTATAGAAATAAAATTAAAAACTTTAAAAATACAATTTTTCAACAAATACATATGTATTTCGTAATTTTATAGATCACCACCCGTTTGTTTTCCAATTATATAAATAAATTTAAAAACTTTATAAATACAACTTTTCAACAAATAAATATGTATTTCGTAATTTTATAGATCACCACACGTTCGTTTTCCAATTATATAAATAAAATTAAATATTTTAGAAATACAGCTTTTCGCCAGTACTGCACTGGGTGGTAAGCGTGTCCGTTCTCTTCATTACATTATTTCATAATTTTACAATTTTATCTTATCCTTTCTAACAAAAAAATATTGAACACACGAAAACTTAAACAAAATATAAAATTTTACAACACAATTACAATAAAACTAAAAAAAATAGCTTGTATAAAATTTACGGAAACAGTGGAAAATACCGAGATATAACCTCTCAAACATTAAAAGATGCCGCATATTTCGCGCGAATTGTCAATTTGTAAGAGTAAACATAAAAGGAACTATTTTTCAGGGCAGCCAACGTATAATAAATTTACAAATTGAAACTTTAGCTAAAGAAGCCAGTATTATTGATTATGGAATGTCGTTATATTAAATGCATTCCTAATTGGCCCATTACGGTAATTGGTTTATTTCGTAAAAGTACTTTTAGGGCGTGATTATGGAGCCGACTTTATACATTTACACCGTTTCTTTATTGACTAGGGTAATTAGTGAACAATTTCAATTAACAATATAAATAATAGGCTTAAGATATCCAAATATGCATGTAACATAAAAATCTATTATTGATGAACCGATCAGATAGAAATAAATTCAAGTTTAAACATGACCTTTCCATTTTAAATACGTCGGACCCCATTACCAAATTTAATGATGTAAATGTAGAGTCAAATGATAAAACTTGTTTCCTTTGATGTAGTGTCCCTGTTTCCAAGTGTTCCAATAGATACTACTTTAATTATGCTTAAAGACTTTCTAGAATTCAATTCGATCTTTTCCGAATTCAATTCGATCTCTTCCGATTTAACAAACGAATACATAAAACTAACAACACTTTGCATGGATCAAAACACTTTCTCTTTCAACAAGAACTTCTATAAACAAACACATGGCACAGCTGTGGGCAATCCTCTATTCGCCTTTCTTAGCATACCTATTTTTGGATAACCTTGAAAACAAAGTCAAAGCTTATTGTGGCATTCTTCCTAAGTTTTGGGCAAGATATGTAGATGATGTGTTTGCAGTGATGCCCGAATCTTTCAATACGGAGGCTTTCTTAAATATTTTAAGTAAACAATATCCTTCAATACGTTTCACGCACGAATTAGAAAAAGATTAAACTCTACCCTTTTTAGATTTAACAATTTCATTATCACACAATACTTTTCAATTTGACATCCACAGAAAAGAAACACATACAGACAATTACATTCATAAACACTCGTACACTTTTCATAAATATAAAGAGAGCAGTTTTTATTTTTTAATCAACAGATTACTGTCAATCCCTCTCTCTCCTATGAATTTTAAGATAGAATTGACTGCATAGTTAAAGTTGCATAATCGATTGGTTACGGAAAACAATTAGTATTGAAAATTAGAAACAAACTAGAAAAGAAAAGGCTAAAAACTTAAAAAATCACTCTAACACCAGACACTTTGAACAACAATAAAGAATACTGTAAGATATCATTTCATACAAATTGGCATAACAGCGAAATAAAACTGTTTAAAAAATACAATTTAATTGCAGCTTTCTCCAACAAAAAGAAGTTACAACAGTGTCTAAAAACAAAAATTGTTAACACAGATCCGTTGAAAGAGTCGGGCATTTACAAAATAAGTTGTAATTCTTGTCCAGATTTATACATCGGGCAAGCCAGAAGAAATGTTCAAACACGATAAAAAGAACACATGGGCTCATGTTAAATTACACAACATAGAAAAGTCAGCATTAGCTCTTACATCATACAGATACAGGTCACAACTTCAATTTAGAAAACGTTAGTTTAGTTAAAGAAAGCAGTAATAGAAATTTAGACATGTGGGACGCCATATACATGAAAAAACACAAAAATTATCTTCTAAATAATGATATTTCACCCCTCAATAATAAACTGTTAGCATGTATACCGACATCATTAAATACTTAAGGCATCTTGTAAAATTCTTCATTCACATTAATATTTTATATTGTAATCTCTAATCCTTTTGCCGTGAGTCCAACCCGATGCCCCCCCCCCCCCCCCCCCTTGTTTCATAGCTTTTTGGAATTTTCCCATGAACTCATTCTTAGAAATTGTATTAGTTTTCATTGTAATTTTTCATTAATTTATTTTCACCCTACCTCTAATTTGTCTGTATATGATGTATTTTCATATGTTATATTGTCTCGTAGAATACAAAGGTATTTTTAATATCAAATATTATTAAAAATCTGGTGTGAAGAACATGTATGTTTGTAATTATTCTGATTGTCTCGTAGATATTATGTTTAAACGGGCGGATGTCAGTTAGGCCAGACGTCAGGTAGACGGACTTATCTATAGTTCAGTTGGGTCGGTCATTAGTGAGGTGAGGGATTATCACCAAGGGAGAGAAACCAAATATTTATTTACAATTTTATTCTGAAACAAATTAACATACTTATATATACGCATATCATACAGGTAAATAATTAAAACAAACATTTTACAAACGTAAAACGACTTATTCTACCATGCATGTAATCACAAATTTTATTATTAATGTGCTCTACTTTATTACGAGTGTCTTTCCTCATTTTCTTTGTATATATATTAGCAGTTCTTATTTTGATATAGATTTCAGTTTGGTATGATAATAAAACTTGTGTAAAGAAAAAAATATTGGGATGAGTATTATAAAAGTGACCATTAAACTTTGCATGAAATGATTCACAGTTATTTGTGGTTCTATATAAATAATTTGAATTAGAAGCCCATGTACTTGGAGGAAATGTTGCAGTTTCTGAAATATAGTTTTCAAATAAATAATTTCTAAATTTTATGATTCTAGACTCATTGTCTGGAATTAAGTAATATAATTCTTCATTAAAAAATCAACAACTTGTTGAGGATCTAGAAATTGTATGCCAAAATAAAGGATTAAAAGTCTCCGGCCCAACTGAACGGTCACCTTAATCCCCCCTCTGACCATCTAATCCAATGATAATTGCTTTCTGGTCCAACGTTCGTTTAAACAGTACTATTGATGAAGTGTGCAGAGCACACGAAATGTACCTACATTTAGTTTATTAAAACTATTTTTGTGAAAAAAGTGTTTTGTTTTATTTCGTTACATTTATGACACCTTATTTAATACGTAATTAGAAATTCTATTTTATTATTATATTTATTTATTAGTATGATCTTTAAGACTACCGGAAACATTGGGTATTGTTTGCATATATAATAGATGCAATTTCTAAGAAGTAATAAATAATGTAGGTAAATTCCACAACAATGACGTTAAACACATCATTTTAGTTATGTTAAGATAGGGGTGGGTAGTGACATATTTTATATATACTTGTAGCACAACAATTATACATTCAGACAGAACACAATATACATAGATTCTACAACAATCATTCAGTAAAGAAATAAGTTTACATTAAGTGCTACATTGTGAGAATTATCTTATGAAATTAGGTTTAAGTGTTTTTTTTGTAAAATAAATGAAAAATTCAAAAAAAAATTTCAATATAACAGCCACCAATCAAAATAAATAACCAACTTATACGGAAGTTACGCCCCGTAAGCGGTGGGTCAAACACAAAATTATACATGGTCCTTTGAGAATCGAGTACAACGCATCATTCGGTACTTTGACCAGATACAAGATTACATGGTTCTTCAAACCAGGAGGCATAAACAATATTCTTAAATTAACAAATTTATTATAAAAACACACTTGGCTATTTCACAATTTTTTTTTTTATAATAAATTTGTTAATTACAAAATGTTTCACCAAGGAGTGTCTGCTACGTCAACTAATGAAATATTCTTAAAGTAACATTTGGTGTTCTTAAATGAAATATATCGCTATCAGAAGAATATCAATTTATTCATAATCTTAACTCAAGAATTTACAATATCTTGATGCAAGAATATAAGCGATATTTAAAATGAATGTAAACAAATTCATTTTAAGAATACATTGTTCATTTTAAGTTTATTTTTAAAACATATACAGTCGACACTGTTTATAGTGAAACTCTATATACACTCCAAATCACGAAAGATGATCCCTGCGTCATTGATCTATAATTCTATCAACGACATTCAAAGAATAATCTCCACATCCGAATTACAAACAGTACCTACTTGTATGACAAGGATAGCTTGAACGAAAGTATGTGTTTTCTAGCAAAGACATACGGCTCAAGCAATTTATTTGAGTAAGACAAAGACGGGATTATTACCTACTCCGTGATAAGTTCACACATTTCCGCTTAGTAGTTCTGTCGTTAGTCGTTGACATTTGACAACATACATTCGTTGATATTTGATGGAATTTATTTTCTTTTTATAAATACATCAATCAACAAACCAGAATTCGGTGTGATTCGATACATACGTGTTCGATTGCAACTTTCCCCTCCTGTTTAAATGAAACATGATTATAAATCCGCTGTAATCCCCTTGCCCCTCCGAATCCTTAATAAATGATGTTTTGTATGTTTACAATCATAAAAACTTAACCTCTTAACGTAAATACAAGGCTGTCAAGTTACAATTTTCCGACCTGCTGTTAATGAATATAAAAATGAAAAAGGTAATTATCCAACATGAAAGTGGCAATAAATATCAAGTTTTTTTATCGCCTTACGAAATAGAAGAAGCTGAAACGGGTAAGTTAACTTTTAAACATTTGTCAATAACAATTTATTTTTTGATGTCGATTTTTCAGATTCCAACTTCTATAATGAACTAACAAAGTATCATAAATTATACGAACAAAATATAATACATAGGATTGAAGATCACAATGATGAAGTTGCAGGGAATAAAGATCAGCAAACTACAATGTTTTCTGAAGACCTGAATGAAAATTATCATGTTGAAAAAGAATTGGATGAACGGCAAGAAAATAGAAATAGCTTTGATGAATTTTGGACCGAACAAGAAACTTTATTTCTCATTAGTTTGTATGCAGAATACCAAGACGAATTGAAGCATGCAAAAAAGAAGAAATATGTGTGGCAGATAGTATCTGAACGAACTGTCAGTATCACTAGATGAGCTAGAAGATGATAAATCATCAAATGATTTTAAAGCCATTTCCTGAAATATTTCAATTAAAATATTATTATAAAATATACATAGTCTCCATTTCTCCATTTTATTTATATACATATGTCAATCGGCACTATTATAGAATCAAAGCTCTGAATACGACGTTCTTTTGCGACGTCGGATTAGTTACAAATGATTACTAAACACGGATTATGTTTACGTTAATCTTAATCAAAATAAGTGCACAAACGAAAGCAGCTATATACTTTGAAATTTATTTTTTCAAAACTATAAAGGCAGCAATCACGACAACTTGTTTTAAATTCGTTGCAATATTTTGAACAAGAGAAAAACCATGGTGGTGTTAATACCTATTACATGAGCACATAATATATTTAGATTTTAATAAACCTTTTGTTTAGGAAGTGGCAGATGCATTGTGCTTGGGATTAGTTACAGTAAAACGCATTAAAGCTGTGTAGCAGCAGTTTAAATCGTGTACTTCACAATATTGGATTTAAATATAAAAGGATAATAATCATAGAGCATTAGTGGAACGATCCAACATTGCAGAGATAAGATTGACATTTCTTAGGAATTACATAAAGAATTTGCGTTCTGTTCAGAGAGAAGTGGTATTGCTTGATGAGACCCGGCAAGATAATAATCTACAGAGTGAGGGCAAGCGCTATGTTGTATTACATTGTGGTTCAAAATTATGTTTTATGTCAAATGCTTCTTTATTGTTTTCAAGCAAATCACAAATAGAAGATTATCGTGGTGAAATGAATGCAGAAATGTTTAAGAAATTTCGTCATTTTGAAGAATGGAGAAAACAGCAAAGTATCACTGGAATTAACGAAGAAGTTATGCTGGCGAATTTCCATATTTATAGAAGGAAAATAGCACCTTCTTCATTGTGGACGAAGTATTCCATGTTAAGAAGTACTTTGAAAGTGTATATGAATAGTGACATATCAAAATACGGAAAACTGATTTCCTATTTGAAGAGTGAGGCAAGAACCCACAAGTCCAAAAAGGCGAAAATCTTGGAGAGGCTACATATAGAGAAGTTTCTGAATGAGGCTCCTAACAATAAATATTTGATGATGAAGGTATTATTTATTTTCTTATATTTAATTCAAAGTATTTATTCATTATTCGTTCGTGTATTCTATGCAGGTTGCCTTAATAATGGGTGTATCAGGTGCGTGTCGTTGTGATGAAATAACTAAGCTGAAAGTTGACGATATAGAAGATAAAGGAGGATACTTGTATGTTTTGATAGCTGACACAAAGACAAACGTATCTAGAAGTTTCACTGTTATGGCAGAAGGATTTACAACAGATATTCTTGACCTCTACAGAAAATATGTCTGTATGAGACCAAAAGGTATTCCACATGGCAGATTCTTCCTAAATTACAAGAAAGAAAAATGCACTATCCAGCCAGTTGGAATTAACACCATTTCTAAGATACCTCAGAAAGTTGCATCTTTCCTGAACCTACCAAAAGCTCAATTATATACAGGACATAGTCTGAGATGTTCGTCAGCATCTCTTCTGGCAAACGCAGGAGCTTATATTACAACAGTTAAACGACATGGTGGGTGGAAATCGTCCACTGTGGCAGAAGGTTACATACAAGATTCAGTATCCAACAAGATTGATATAGCCAGAAAGATTCAAGGTTCAGACAGTCTAACGTCCTCAACTTCTGGTCATCAAATTTCTCTTCAGGATACTTCAAATACGTCTTCTAGTATAACTCTAAATTCGAATAACCTGAATGCAGAGTCAGATACAAAGAGGATTTCCTTCAACTTTAATATTAATGTAAATGTTAATTAGTTGCTATTGTTTACCCTTTAGAATTAATATAAATGTGTTAAAACTATAGCAGTTTGAATGTCTCTATGCAATCTAAATTTCACCTTGTTTTATCTCACTAGTGAGATAAATTATGTTTTTAACTCACTAGTGAGTTATAAGCTACATAATTGATTTAAAATCGCCATAGTTATAGGTCTATTATTAGGAGGTGTTGGATAAAATACATTTACATTGTGAAATCAATGGCTTTATAATTAACATTGATGATTCAAGCAGCAGTGAAGATAATGATTAACAATACTTCCTATATGACCGCAGATAAAAAAAAACTGTTAGCTATCCCATGTTTTTACTTAATCTATATTATAACCCAAGATTTAAGCCAACGTACGTGCTACACGTCGTTTTTAGTTCACGCCAAATATATCAAATTTTCTTGTGTTGGCAGTAAAAGTATCAAGATCAAGTATTAGTATACAGCCATGTTAGTTTATACTTTTAGTAACTGATTTTTTATGCAACAAATACAATGATATTAATACAAATAATCATACAGAATGTTACACATGCAATTGCCAGACTGTGGCCACAATTTTTATCTAAGTATGTCTAGAAAGGTAGAAAAATTACAGAAACAGAATTTAACAAGTAGCTAGATTTCCTAATGTACTAAGTAGAATTGATTGCACTCACATGCGAAAACAATCTCCTAGTGGTAATAATGCTGAGCTGTACCGAAACAGAAAGGATATTTATCATGGAATATTCAGGTAATAGGACATTCTCAATTAAGAATTTGTGACATCGTAGCCAGATGGCCAGGATCTACACATGACCAAACAATTTTGAATGGATCGGCAATAAAAAGAAGATAAGAAAATGAACATTTCAATAACCCAGTTATACTTTGTGATAGTCGTTACAATATTATAAAATATTTATTAAATATTTTTTATATTTCCTTTTTTTTTGTATATATACTCATGATAATTTTATTATTAAACAAATAATAAGGCAATTTTGTTAAATGATTATATATGTATATTAACTTATTAAACAATTATAATTCCCAGTTACATTGACAATTTAATATATTAAGTTTTTTTTTTTATTTAATTTTTAATTTATTTTCGTTGCAATTTTAATATTTGGAGTTAAAAATACAATGCATATAAAAAAAAATGTATGTCCAATTAAATACATTTGAATGTGTTTTCATCTTTTTGTAGCAAGTTTTTGCAAGGTACACTAGTGAAATGTGTTTCGACTGCCTTATTTGATTTGGTGTCCATCAGCTCTAATCTTCTGGTGTTAACTTAAAAATTTTTAATATACACAAAACAAATTCATACAATTTGATGTAAACAATAAATAAAATAACTATTGTTTGTATATATTGTATAAATCTATAACTTATTGCAGGTAAAATTTTTTGAAAGTTCAATTACTAAACTTTTTCTTTCTTGCTCCATTTCATGTTCCTTTTTCAAAATTTCTTTCTGCAATCGTACAAGTTCTATTTTACTAGCAGTCAACAAATAATATCAAAGCAAAAAAAAACATTTCACAGCAAATAAATTTGTATGAATATGTTTTGTTTATAGTGCATACTGCAATTTCAAATATTTATACTGACCTTTGTGCAAAACTCAACTTATCTATTATGGCAGTGTTAAGTTATACTGCAATATATTCCAAAATTTATTTAAAATAAGGCACTGTAGAACGTTTAACTAATATCTAGAGTTATTCTATGATATAATTGGGAAGATTATGTTTATAAAACTGTCATAACAGTGAATATGTAATTACAGTTATACAAAGTAGATACTCTGGTCTATTGTATAATTTCAATTCCAGTAATAATGCTGTTACAACTAACTTGAAACTGTTTGGTTTTGCCATTCATTAAAATGATTAAAGAATTACATAATCTTATATGTTGACTTAAATGTTGTAAATTCTTGATAGTTCATTTTATTTTTCAAGTGGTGTTATAGTTTAATTTGATTTGCTGTTTACGCAGCTTTTTTCAATTTATAGTAATTTTAATATAACTTAAGATGTAATTCGATTATATTTGTTCATATAACCTACAAATTAGACCGACTGTGTCAAATATATTTGGCCCGGAAACGAAGTTAAGTTCCATATTCATTTTTCAATTTACAGTATTTAATATGACGCCGAAGTACTGATTTGAATCATACAATGATTATTGATGACGCAGGGATCATCTTTCGTGATTTGGAGTGTATAGTCCTTTTACGATAACAGACGAGGCACGTCATCAACATACGTCATGTTTGCGTCACGCACTCTTGCCAAATCTTTTGTTTACATCTATCACAGAGGTTATGTATTAAAAATAAGTTGACATGTAATCCGCGTTGACAGTTACGTAGGTCTTGTTCATACTTAGGAAATAACGATAATTTACATACTTTTAAAACAATTAGATAAACCTAACGCCTCTCATTCTAACTATAGTTTTATGTACGTGGTAAATTATAACTGACAATTAGCATAATTGAGACATGTTATTAACAGCAATTAAGCTATCGAAATAAAATAGAAATACGTTTATTTCAATAAATATTATCAGTATACACAATAAATTGACATTATAATAAAGAAAAGCAAATTTAATATAACATGATATAAATGACAAACATAATTTTTACGTACGTTGTTTAAAGTACATAAGGTGATATGTTCTTCTAAAATGTGTTTAAGGGAAACTTAATGTTACAGTTCGAAATAAGATAATAAATACTTACTGTCTCTATACATGTTATAAACTTTGTTTCTAATGGCACACTGATTAAAATCATCAATGTTCACTACTGGTTTCTTTTTTACCCTTTTCTTCTTTGGACTAGATGGAATAATCCCTTGTTTAGTCATTGAAGAAATCTTATTAACCGTAGAAATGTGGATATTTAAAGCATCGGCTACCAGTGGCGGCTGGCGCATAAGCGCTGCAGTGCTGCAGAGCTCCCAAAAAATTGGGCGGGCGAACCTGTATTAGTTATAACTAGTTTTCTTTTACATAATTTTTCCGACATTTCTGATGTTTATAAAAGCGTAACATATTGTTGTGAAAATTCTCCCCCTGTATATCAAAAAATTTGCATATTTTTCTACATCATCCTGTAGAGGACATCAAACCCTACAATTTGACACCGCAATCATCAAAATCCGATCAGTAGAAGCCGAGATATTCGCTTCCGTAATTCCAACACTAACGCCGGTTATATATAGTATTTTATCAAATAATATACAATAGGCGACCAGTGGAATAACCAACCTAATTCGCGCGATCGCTCACTTCTTCCTTATCTGGTTCACACGTACGTGCGCTCAGACCTCTTTCAAACACCCGCGCGCACCCCGCTACTCCCGTGGCTGTCTTAAACCAATGCGTGATTTTACCAGGCATCGTCGCTGCATTTAAACCAGCGCGAAGGGCGATATGATTTGGTATGTAAACTAATATTATAAAGAGGAAACATTTGTGTTTTTGTATGCATGTTTGTAATGCTTTCACACAAAAACTACTGGACCGATTTCAAAAATTCTTTCACCATTAGAAAGCTGCATTTTCACTGAGTGACATGGGCTATATTACATTTTCAAAAAAAAAGATATCCCCAATAAAAATGCATTAATGTAACCCAAGGTGTGAAAAAATTAGTCACAAAAAATCTGCCATCGCGTACGCTGCGGAAACTATTGTTGATAGAACAAAAAAATGTTCTACAGTATTATAGAACGTATTAATATCTACAAAAAAGTCCGCGAAACCATATGTTTAACTACTGTAGTTATGCCACTATAACTACTTTTTTACATTTTAAAAGTTAATTAAAGTGCCGACAATAATCAAACCATATTATCCATACCTCTGTATTATTTCTTGTCCTATTAAATGATATTTTATTAAAGACCATTTCAATACCAGTAAAATACTTTTTAAATTATTAAAATTGGACATTCCATTCAAAAGATATAACGAATTTAAAAATGTCAATCTAAAGAAAATAATGTTATAATATAATGTAGTAGTATAGCAATGGCCATATTCATTTTGTTTGTAATAAATTGACAATCGAAAAATTATAACTGGAATAAGAATTGTATTGGCAGAAGGAATTTAATAACAAGTTCAATGAGAATGAAAAGTAATAGGAAACAGGCACAGAGAAGCTGTTATAGAAAGAAGTTAAACATAAAGTGATATAAAATCCAAAAATTAAGGATCACACGAAAGGAAGATTAAATATTTAAGAGAATACACTCACTATTGTATTTATTCAAGGTAGGATCGAAGAAAAGACAACATATACGATACAAATTTTATTAAAAGAATTTAAATAACACTGAGATATTTGAAAGATGACGTTTTTGAAGTAATTTCGACAATGTGTCAAAAGCCAAGTGACAGGAACATTATTAAAATAGCGGGTTACATTGTTTATAAGTTATGTTAAATTAGTAAATGGACTAAACAGATTTAATAAGCGATGAGCCACCACCAGAAAAACGCAAACGTCCAAATAGCAGCAGATTTAATCATCGAATTTCGGCTTTAGAGGTGTGTGATGTTATTCTAAATTGTGCAAAAGATCGATTTCATTTTAAAGAGCATCTAGTAGTGGCATCACTTTTTTTTTTCGGAATGCTTTGGAGAGTATTGCAGTAAATTTCCTGAGGACAAACTCACTTCCGCATGCTCCTATTATCCCACCCTTGATAAAGAAAGATTACGAACTGAATTGTCTGTTATTTACTCAAGAACTGATCTGTAAAAGGCGCACTACCTCTTCTAAAATTTTTAATAAAAAACAATCTGGGAGATACGTTGAAGGAGACTAGAAAATTATTAGAAATTGTAATAACAACTCCCATGACAACATCAGAGGCCGAACGATACTTTTCAACACTAAATCGAATTAAGACGTTTCTCAGAAATTCAATGACCGAAGATCGTTTAACATCTCTTTCCATGCTATCTATCGAAAAAAAGTTTATCTCCGAAATAGACAATTTTAATGACAAAGTGATAACAAAATTTGCAAATCGAAAAGAACGTAGAATAGATTTAATTTATAAGAAATAAGACAACCTCTTACTGCCCGTGCAAGGTAAATTTTTTTGTAAAACTTGCAGAACACCTTAAAATTTTTAGCACGAGCCGCCACTGTCGGCTACTCTCTATAAAATACGCAAGGTTTAATACTCTAAAAATATATTAATAGAATTACCTCTCTTACTGCTTTCAACGCAATAGCGTGGCATTGTTATCGCGTTCTTTCTCGAAATACGAGATTAAAGACGCAATGAGCGCTTTTGATTGCCTGCTTAGTGGCTTAGGCATGTTTTATTGGTTATTAAAGAAACCGTTGTTTTAATACAATACGAATAATACGACGAAACTGGATAAAAGGGACACGAAAACTAAAGAACAAACTGCGAACTAATGAAATGCAAATAATACCACAAAACTGAATAAAAGGGACACGAAAAATACAGAACAACAAATGGCGCACAAGTGACAGATACGAATGACAGCGAAAATAGAAGTTGGCAACGTTGCGCAGGATGGGAACGTTTGCAAAGAAGAAATCTCTAAATATACGATAGTGAAAGACAGTTCTTTTTGGGTTTAGTATTGTATAGGTAGGTAATTCTGAAGTTTCCGGTTATGACGTGCCTCGTCTGTTATCGTAAAAGGACTTTTTTTTATAGTGAAAAACTCTTTATAGTGCAATTTTTTCAAGCCCTAGAATATTTTAATGAAATTTCATGTAAAAAGCCTTGAATATAGTGAATCTGTAAAATACTAACACTCTATATAATAAAATATTTACCGGAATTTCATGTATAAATTTTTATGCATTTATTGAGATTTTGGCCACTTCGGGTTTCCCATTTCTACCTAACATTATAGCCCAGTCAAAATAGACATAAAAATAGGGTAAGCTTGCATAAATTACGATACAGCTGAAAATTGGTCGAGGTCTTCATTTCATTATTACAAATGAAATGACAGAAGTCCCCATCGATCCCACATCTGCTAAAAAAGTTATTCAAGGTCAAAGGTCGAAAATTTCGGTTTTTCGCCATTTTCTCGCAAACGGCGAGTATTATAGTAAAAATAGTTTACACAAAAGTTGTAGATTATTAAATTCTCTACAAAAATTGTCTCTATGCTTTTTTTTCTACGAATCATCATTTCAGAGATATCGCAATTTCAAACATCGAAAATACCATATTTACTCTTATGCGGCTTGTAATGCTTCATCGACTGTTCCGCATGAGTAAAATATGAAAGTATTTATAATTTTAATAATTTTAATCATTAAAATATAATATTTGTTATTATTTTATATAGTTTTTATAATTTTTATAATACAAAGAAATATAATATTCATAATATGTGCACATTTCCACACCACCTATAAGGTGGTTTCCCCCAGTAGGCATACTCCACCGTCAATCTTGATAAAATTTTAATTAGACAGTGCAAATATTAAATGATAATTGAAACTATTGCATTGAATTGAAAAAATTGAACTATTGCGAATGATTATAATGAAATTAATAATTGTATATTTATGGAAATTTCAATCTGATTGATAATCTTCAAGTGCTACTTCTACTATAATGTCTTCGTCGTGAAGTTAGAAGTTATAACTTATAACTTCTAACTTCATTCACCTAGTTCAAGTAGGTAGTATATATAAAATATATGCAAAATATGTGCTGCCAGGCTTTGAAAGGCTGTGTGACAAGATTTTAATAAATCGAGGTTTCTTTTGTTTTCGTAGCTTTTATTGCATTTGGTTATAAAAATAATATAATAAATAGTAATAAACACAGCTTCTAATCTAGTAATATATTATCAGAATGTGTTTTTCTGGATTTTAGTTAAATTTACACCTTGTTTTAGAATATTGTGAATGAACACTTTACAATTGACTACTTACAACATGGAAATTCAATGAAACTAAAACTTCAACACTTATAAAAGGCCTTTGTTGTTTATAATAATAGTTCTTAACGACGGTAATAAAATTTTCTAAGAATAGGGGCTTTACTTCAGCTCCAAAATGTCCATTTTCGATCAATTATGGAAGTTATTCGTAGAGTTGCACACTTTGTCTCGAATGCATGTATTGTAAGGACGGCTTGTCGTTAAAATATTACGATTCGTTTTAAGTTTAAATTGAATTCACACCCAAATACAAATACATGCGTATTATTATTTATGATCCATAAATACAAATGGCTATTATGATTTTGTATAATAACAATATCCAGTGCATACTAAAATATCACTCTATTAATTTATGAGATCCGGCAAATCATTTCAGAGAATATTTAGATAAATAGTTAAATGTGGGATGCACTACATACGGTCCTGCCGTACCGCAAAGATCCTCAGCTCTACTTCTGACATTTCATTTGTAATAATGAAATGAAGATCTCCACCAATTTTCAGCTGTATCGTAATTTATGCAAGCTGAAATGCTATTTTGACCGGGCTATTAGCACGAACTCCATTTTTATGTTATGACACGCACTGTTTTGAAAAGGTTCTTAACGCGTTCATAAAGGTAGGTTTACACGAGACGTGAGCCACAAGCGTATTTCACGATCGCGTAAGTTGTGACTCACGAGCGTGGTTTCAAAAAGCGTCTCACGAATCGTGAAGGTGTTTACACGTTAACATGATTTTAGTTCATTCTGTTCATTTAGTTCAAGATGGAGTCGTTAGTGGCGGAAGCATGTTCTATTTTGTCTGGTGTGTTGGCTCAACAATTGAAACAACGATTAACAGAAAGTGATAGATCTAAGTATTACAAGTATTTTTAGTCAAAATGTTATAAAAAGATATACATAATCAGACAAACAGTACACCACGATTGAGCTTTCACGACTGAAATATCTAACATGGTTTGATATTGCACGAGCCAGTCGTGACAGGTTCGTGGACGATAATACCACGATCGTGAAGTACGAATTGTGTGTTTACACAAACCGTGAGCCACGCTTCTAAAGACTACGATCGTGGCTCACGTCTCGTGTAAACCTACCTTAACGCTAAAGGTAGGTTTACACGAGACGTGAGCCACGATCGTAGTCTTTAGAAGCGTGGCTCACGGTTTGTGTAAACAGACAATTCGTACTTCACGATCGTGGTATTATCGTCCACGAACCTGTCACGACTGGCTCGTGCAATATCAAACCATGTTAGATATTTCAGTCGTGAAAGCTCAATCGTGGTGTACTGTTTATCTGATTATGTATATCTTTTTATAACATTTTGACTAAAAATACTTGTAATAACTTAAATTATTTTACTCAATTGAAAGTTATTTAATTATAATACATTTATTTTATTCAACAAATAGTCAAAGTGTGTATCTGACATTCTTAAAATGTTTTTGAAATCTTCCGGATTTTCATTTCGTAACTCGCGTGAAATAAACATAGAACCGCCATTACTTTTACGCTTTGGAATCCATTGCCTTACCCACCATCTCCTTTTCTTTCTACTTTTTAACTTAGATCTATCAATTTCTGTTAATCGTTGTTTCAATTGTTGAGCCAACACACCAGACAAAATATAACATGCTTCCGCCACTAACGACTCCATCTTGAACTAAATGAACAGAATGAACTAAAATCATGTTAACGTGTAAACACCTTCACGATTCGTGAGACGCTTTTTGAAACCACGCTCGTGAGTCACAACTTTCGCGATCGTGAAATACGCTCGTGGCTCACGTCTCGTGTAAACCTACCTTAAAAATCAGGTACAATAAATTTCTGTCAGAATCCCGGGGAAAACCCATTTTATATGTATGGCCTGGATTAGTATTACATATGTAATTCGCAAACAGGTTCAGTTCTTTCACTATATAGAGTGTCGACTGTACTATATTCGAATGAAGTTAATGTATTTATTTTAGTTGCGATCATTGTTTTCAAAATAACACATATATTTTTCAATTTAGACTATATTTTTAAATAAATCTGAATTCTTAACTTAGTATACTTTTTTTGGTTGTAGCGTTGCTATTTTTCTATATGATATACCGCAATGTGCGCTTGAGTTATTGTATTGCCCCATATTTACTGAATAAGTTCAAATTATTAATCGGCGCAGTCAGGCATTAGTCACTTCCTTGGTTATTTGATTAAATTTTGCAGAAAGCAACAATGATATCAAACAATGTTACATAGTTGCATTACGAATCGGTAAGCAAATAATATTAAGTACTATCGTGGATAGAAGGAAACAGAAAAGTGCACAAAACACAACTTAAATTATATAATGAAAATACGATAATGATTGATAATCTGACTCAATATCAATTGAACAATATAATAATAGGTGCATAATATTATGCAGGATGTAATATACATATATAACGGATGTTCATTTGAAAAGTCAATCTAGGTTATTTGGAAATTTTGATAGAATAAGACGCAAATATATTAGTATGTGTTTGTTGTTCCGTAAACGTAAATCCAAATGACATTTGATAATGACAATCACAAATATCAGTTAGTGCATAAAATAATCGTGCGTCGATTCTGGTTTAAACAAAGAAATTTTGAACGGAGGATTTTAAAATTGCATTGATCTTGAAGGACAAGATTTTCAACATTTGTTATAGTTTTCAATAAATACCTATTATTTGTTATTTATTTGTATGTATGAAACTGTCAAAATATACGACTTCGTAGGTTAAGTAGTAAATTTTAATTTACGACATACTTCAAAATGTTCTCAGTAAATCACATGCTACTAGATTGACTTTTCAAATGAACACTTGCTAGTCCTTTCGTTTTACTTAGACGAATTCCGGCGCATTTTGATGTCTGCTTCGGTCACGTTTATGTTATGAGAACGACAAACACAAAGTGTTCAGAGCATGCAGTAAAAATAAATTCGAACACTGATTAACATTTTTATTTAGGTATCAAATTCACAATAGTAGAACAAAATATTTGCGATTAATTACACAGCTTTTGTGTATTCCACGTTGCAATGCCAAAAATAAAGTTATTAAATGTAGTATAAATCTCGGAGTTTCATCAGTTCTTAAAAAAAATGAATCTCGAAGAAAGCAAATATTCTGACAAATTTTCAGGTATATAACTTTTGATATACTTCATTTTGGTTTCATATGATACGTTGCAGAAATATATTTTGAAAGTTATGTGTTTTATAGGTTATAAAAAAATATAGAAAAAAATGTTTCAGGGAGAAAACCCTTCACCCAAAACCAGCGAAGTAACACAAATTCGAGAAGTTCCGGTCAGCAAAAAAATACAGGTAAAGTGATGAGTTTAATGTATTAATTTACGTATTTTGTTCTAAGCTGAATAGAACATCGCCCGACTTTGAAAATTGGTTCTTGAAAATGCATCTTAGATACTTGGAAAACTAAGGGCTGGTACTTTTACTTTATTTTTAATCTTAGATTACCTAGACCAATGCTAAATTTAAACTTGGATGTTAATATCGAAGTTAAATGTGAATCATGTACTTTTGGGAAAAGGAAGGGCATACCTATGCGGAAAGCTATCCTAAAAATAATTAGCCACGCGTCTAGAGGATCTTCAGTGAAACTCAGTGGCGGCTCGGGGTGGTTCACATAGGGAGTGCATAATTTCAAAATTAAAAAGTGTAATACAAAAACGCTTACCCAATCCTTATAAATTTCACCGACGTACTGTTCCAGACAGGTACTGTTCATTGTAGAGTTTGTTTTGAGGGAATAGTAAATATTACACTACACAGTTTAATTACATCTGATGATAAACGAAGTCCATTTTACGTGTCTTTGACTTGCAGAACAGTTCTATCACTTTTTCATTAAAGTTTGAGAAATCATTTATACATTCTTTTTCACAAGATAACATAGTAAGGGCATTTAATCTCCCTTCTTTCATTGTATTTCTCAGGAAAGTTTTTATTCTCTTCAGCCGTAAAAACTGGCGTTCCGCTTCGGACGTTGTCATTGGGATTGTAATGACAATTTTTAAAAGCGTAACAACTTCATTAAAGGTGTCGCTTAATCCATCCAGCAGAAGACCTAGCAGACCTACAGCACCGACTTCTCTATTTTGCCTAAATTCTTCTCTAGAATATAGAACGCTTAATTCAGTTCGTAGTCTGTTTTCATTGAGGCATGGATAAAATTTTACTGCTTCTTTAAGGCAATCTTCCGGAAACTTTTTTTGAAAAGAGGAGAACTGTTTAAAAGAAATTAAGTTTGCTAATATTAAGGGCACTTAATATACCGAAATCTAGTTTTTATTTCTTGCAAAATAATATCGCACACTTCAATAGTTTCCCTCCTTCTTTGGCTACCATCAGTTACTCTTCGCCGCTTTGATGGTCGAGAAGTCAGTTCTGGGTCATTTTGTTTAACCAACTGATTATCTGTGTCAGCGATTTCGGTTCGAATTTTTCCAATAGCACGTTCAAAATTATCTAAATTATTCTTGATTTTTAATGCATCTGTATTGACATTTTGTAATTGATTAAACAATATGTCCACCTGTGGCATAATTTTATGAAAGAAAGTTAACCAATAGATAAAATTTTCCTCCTCTAAAATTCGCAAATTGGCACTAGCTTGATGAATGGTAGTTTGTAAACTAGCTTCTCCCTCGATTTGTTCTAAAGCTTCAATTATTTCTTCTCGGTGCTCATACATTGTATTCACTGTCCTAGAATTGAAGTTCCATCTTATTTTTGAAGAACGAGGTAAGCTTTTTCTCTGAAGAAATTCTTCCATTCTTGCAGCTCGTTGTGGTGAAGTGGAGAAAAATGTACATAATCCCGTCAGATTGGCAAAAAAAAATCTGCAATTACTACTTACTGCTCGATGTAGCATGTGACATAATTAGATTTGTCTGATGTGCATAACAATGTACAAAATTAGCCCTTGGATACTGGTCTTGGACATGTCTTTGCACGCCGTTAATAGCACCACTCATGAATGCTGCCCCATCATAGCTCTGTGTAATCAGTTTTTCTGGGTCATCAACAAGCAAACTAATTTCGTTAAGGATGGAGGCAGATAAAGAATTAGGATCATGTCCACTAGGCAGAAGAAATTTCCAAAATCTTTCGACCGGTCTCGCGTTCACAATATATCTTAAAACAACCACCAACTGAAACTGATTGGACACATCTGTGGTTTCATCAGCTATCACAGATATGAAGTCGGTTGCTTTAATTTCACTGGCGACTTGTTCATGATACACGTTCAACATTGCATCAAGCAGCTCATTATGTATCGTTTTTGATAATCCCTTAAAAACCGGTGCTGCTTCGATGTGATCTCTGAGCGATTTATCCAATTCTGCCGTAAAATTTATCAATTCCCGAAAAATGCCCTTGTTATTCGACGTTTGCTGTTCATCATGACCCCGAAGTGCCAGTTCAAACGCGCCACAAAATCTAATGCAATTTATTATTAAATTTAACACATGCCTATTTTTTGTTACCTTTTCATTGTGTTGTTGAATTGCTTTTCTATATGATGAATCTAAAACATTCTGAATGTTATTTTTTCCTAACATTCTTAGACTAAATATATTTTTCAAATGCCCTTCGGAATTTTCATGTTTACTAATTTTAGCACTAAGATGAATTAAGTCTCTTATTCCGTTCTTTGACCAAGACGGTTCACCACCAAACAAAAGACACGGAAAACAAAACAAAGTATTTTTAATTTCACACCCACAAATCCAGTCATTTTTCTGATAAATATTCATTTTGAATTTTCTTATAACGTCTTTACCTTTAACAGATTGTTTATTTTCTAAACATAATTGAGAACGATCGGCCGTGAGGCATCGGCCGTTTAAGATTTTTTACTGCGATTTTTTCATTATACGTTAAACGCGAAAACGCGTTGTTTTCTGAAAAGGACACGGAGTTTGTCGCAATAACGCCCGAGAGCAGTCTGGTTTAGTTGCTCCAACGCTATGTATTATACGACATTGAAGTACGGCAAAATACAGTTCTCCCCACCATCAATGTAATGTTAATGCCTTAACAGAGCAACGGTAGGGCTTTGCTCAGTATATCTGTGACGACGCTCGGTGTATGTACGTTGTTAGCGTGCCACGTTCCTCGTCAATAACTATGAATACATAATATACATAATAAATAAATACTTTCAGTTAGTCGCCGCTTGGTTTGTTTTGTTTCATAATTCCAGGGGGTGCAATTGCTCACTTGCTCTCATTAAAGAGCCGCCACTGAGTGAAACTAATAAAGTTATTCGGGTAGAGGCACCGTTAAGCTACAAATAATAAAATACGTCCAAAATAACTACTAACTTCAAACGTACGTTTACTTCCAAATATACACAAAACATATATTTTCTTGCTATTGTATATTATTCTTCATTTATAGTAATCTCATTCTATCTGTGTATTCAATCTAATAAGCGTATATCAGAGTGTATTTTTGCAAGTAAACGTTAAGGTAAATTTTTACTGTCAAAAGGCACTAGAATGTCAACAAGAAGTTGTTTCAGAACTGCCAACTCAGTTATGTCTTAGATTGATTAAGTGATCTAACCTACATTTCGTACTATTAGTAATAGGTTAAATCGTAATTTGTCAATTTGATTTATGATTATTTACAAATGACACATTGTCAATTCTCTAAGCTCAGACGTGACTTATATGTCTATCTCAATCCTTCACGGCCTACCTAGGATAGAAATTTTGTGGCTCGCTTGATATAAATTTTTTGTGTTGAGTAGGGTTAGGGAGTTAGGTTAGTAAGGGTTGGTTAAAAAATAAAATAAAGCCATTTCCATGTTTTGTGTTAAGTTGGGTTAGCTTAAGTTGGTTAAAAAAATGAAATAAAACCATTGCATTTTATTTTATTGAGGTGGGTTAGCTTGGGTTACATGCAAAATCAATATATTAACCTAAAAGAGGCGATAATTAACTTAGAAACCGTTTTCGATCGAATGAAAAGTATGCCTTCTGAATTTGGAAACAAGCTGAGACAGTGGCGGCTCGTGCTAAAAATTTTAAGGTGTTCTGCAAGTTTTACAAAAAAATTTACCTTGCACGGGCAGTAAGAGGTTGTCTCCCATCGATCTTATCGTGCTTTCTTCGCCTTCCGCACTGAAGTAATGTATTTCTGGAACGATTGTCAATTGTCACACAAAAAAATAAGAGTCACTAAGCACTACTTTACTAACAAATTATTTCTTATAAATTAAATCTATTCTACGTTCTTTTCGATTTGCAAATTTTGTTATCACTTTGTCATTAAAATTGTCTATTTCGGAAATAAACTTTTTTTCGATAGATAGCATGGAAAGAGATGTTAAACGATCTTCGGTCATTGAATTTCTGAGAAACGTCTTAATTCGATTTAGTGTTGAAAAGCATCGTTCGGCCTCTGATGTTGTCATGGGAGTTGTTATTACAATTTCTAATAATTTTCTAGTCTCCTTCAACGTATCCTCCAGATTGTTTTTTATTAAAAATTTTAGAAGAGGTAGTGCGCCTTTTAAAGATCTACAATCAGTTCTTGAGTAAATAACAGACAATTCAGTTCGTAATCTTTCTTTATCAAGGGTGGGATAATAGGAGCATGCGGAAGTGAGTTTGTCCTCAGGAAATTTACTGCAATACTCTCCAAAGCATTCCGAAAAAAAAAGTGATGCCACTACTAGATGCTCTTTAAAATGAAATCGATCTTTTGCACAATTTAGAATAACATCACACACCTCTAAAGCCGAAATTCGATGATTAAATCTGCTGTTATTTGGACGTTTGCGTTTTTCTGGTGGTGGCTCATCGCTTATTAAATCTGATGCTTCACTTATGATGTTGTCAATATTATTTCGAACTTGGCCTATACTGCGTTCAAAATTTTCGATAGCGTCTTTTACTAGAGTGGGTTCAATTTTTCTTTGCTGCAATTGATTAAACAGGATATCTACATGGGGCATTACATGATGGAAAAAAGTCAGCCAAAAATTGAAGATCGGATCATTTAATGTACGGCGAATAGAGGCGGCTGCACTACAGACTGTGTTGTTGGAGAATTGTTCTTCTATTTCTTCCATACACTCAATGAGAGAGGCCCTATTTTCGTACACAACATTAATGGTCCTGATATTAAAATTCCAACGGGTTGTAGCGCCGTGGGGGATCCTTCTGTTTACAATATTGTTTAACACTTCTACTCGTTGGGGTGAATTATTAAAAAAGAAGCAGCTTTAGATATAATTAAATTTAATTGATGGGCATAGCAATGTACATAGTGCGCAAAAGGGTACTTCTTTTTAATCAATGCTTGAACGCCTGCGTGTTGTCCGCTCATCACCGCTGCTCCATCGTAACTCTGTGCAATCAGTTTGTTAGGTGAATTTTGAATTAAAGCATCTATGACACTTAAAATTGTTTTGCTAAGTGTTTCTGCATCACATTTAATGACGTAGTTCCAAAAACGTTCAATTGGCTCACCATCACGAACATATCTAAAAATAACTACCATTTGAGTTTTTGCAGCAACATCCGTTGTTTCGTCCGCCATGATCGCCAAAAACGGAGAATTATTAATTTCCTCAATTATTTGTTCTTGGCAGACTTCAAGTATGCACTGTAACAGATCATTCTGTATTTCTTTGGAAGTGCCTTTAAATACCGAACAATTTTTTAGGTGCTCACTTAGAGTTGCATTTAATTCAGCCGAAAAATTAATAAGTCCACGAAATATCCCCGGATTCTCGGAAGTATCGCTCTCATCATGTCCCCGAAGGGCCAATTCAAAAGCTCCACAAAATTTTATACAATTAATAATTTTTGATAAAATATAACGATTCTTTGACACATTTTCATTATGTCTCTGTATATTTACCCAATAAGCAGAATCTAGTTGAGCCATAATATTAGTTGACCCTAGTAACGCAAATTCCATACAATTATGAAGATGGCTTTTAGAATTCTCATGTCTTTTTATTTTCAAACTCAAGTGCTCTAGATCCGTGACCCCTATTTCCGTCCAAGCTTTATCGCCACCAAAAAGTAAACAGGGAAAACAATATAAAGCATTTTTTTTTGTTGTATCCACAAATCCATTCGTTTTTTGAATAAATATCGCTACTAAATTTACGTGTATAATTTTTCCCTCTACTTACACCAGTTTTTTCAATAGTGATATCTACTAATGGCCTACCATTTGCTTTTAATTTTATCTTTTCTTCGAATGAATATTTAAAGAATCTCTTCACATTAATTAAAAGACCACCTCCATAATACACAGAGTTTATATAAATTGTCACCAATACACAAAAACAAGCACGCGCACTCTAATATTATTGTTTTTACGTTAAACTCGCCGCAGAGTAAAAAAACACGCGAAAATATTAAATACCTATACTGAATCATATGAAGGCGCTGGACAGAATGCAGCGAAGATGCTTTATCAATCACGCATTGGTTTTAGACAGCAGCGGGGGTAGCGGGGTGCGCGCGGGTGTTTGAAAGAGCTCTGTGCGCACGTTCGTGTGGACCAGATAAGGAACAAGTGAGCGATCGCGCGAATTAGGTTGGTTATTCCACTGGTCGCCTATTGTATATTATTTTATAATATACTATATATAACCGGCGTTAGTGTTGGAATTTCGGAAGCGAATATCTCGGCTTCTACTGATCGGATTTTGATGATTGAGGTGCAAATTGTAGGGTTTGATGTCCTCTACAGGATGATGTAGAAAAATATGCAATTTTTTTGATATACAGGGGGAGAATTTTCACAACAATATGTTACGCTTTTATAAACATCAGAAATGTCGGAAAAATTATGTAAAAGAAAACTAGTTATAACTAATACAGGTTCGCCCGCCCAATTTTTTGGGAGCTCTGCAGCACTGCAACGCTTATGCGCCAGCCGCCACTGAGCTGAGACAAAAGTTGATGCCATATTTAGCAGAAATCCAGATTTTATTATATTATATCAATTCTGCACAGAGCCGATTGAAAAATCCATACATTCGAAGTATAGTGCACTTTTGCAACATTTTAATCACGCACCCATCAACAGTTGTGATGTGGAAGGGACATGTTTCTATTTTTAAAGACGTTTTTAACATCGAAAAGAACTAATTTAACACAGGAACACCTTCAACAAATTTTCATTGTTCATAGTAATGTTTTACACTTTCAGTGTTTCACAGAAAATACAGCATTACTTTTGTTTCAGCAGTAGTTGCTGCTTACCAAACCGTTTGTTAAATTCGCTCTGTTGTGCATTGACAGATACATCTTAACTGTATATGTAGGTATGTGCCACTTGTGCAGCTATCCACACATATCAAATTGTTCGAAACTCGCGGATCGCTTACAGAAACAAACCTATTGCGAATATAAGGCAGACGCCTATGGGCTATAAATTATCAATCGCTCGAGTCAGCTCTCTGGTTATTACTGCATGCAGTGTGTGTGTGTGACGCATCGCTACTATCAGGAAATAAGGGAATTCCCCCAATTATATGTATGTAATGTTAAAATTTGCGCATGCATAAAGTATCGACTGGAATACAAACATGCCCCAGACTCGAAAGTCAAAATATCTGACAATGTCGAAGGCGTAAAATATGTATGACTGACTTTTCATGTAGATAAGACTATAATTTGAAGCTACTCCAATGGTAAGTCAGCCAAAAATATTTTGCAAACTGAATAAAAATCGCGGCTGGGGTACACATGCACTGTCGGCCGGTGTTAGGAAGGTTAATGATCCGTTGCATTGCCCATCACAATTACAGTTTTAAGTGGTGATTTAACACGCAATATCTTCCTAAACCTTTTATCAAAAACTGTATTCGATCAAGATAACGTACTGTCTTCCTACATTCAAAGAACACCAATATGCGTTCCATAAACCATGATTCAGATCTTATATGAATTAAAAATAACCATCTCACTTTACTAATTCAGTGGCGATTAAAAGAAATCGTTTTTAATAAATTTGCAATTGCAAATTCTTAACCCTAGAACTACCAGGGGTGCGTTCAGATTTAACGTCGGACGTCGTCGGATGAACAACTTTTTGTCTAATGTCGTTCATATTTGTTGGGTGTATTGCCCAGATAAAACAACCGAATCGTTCCGATTCGTGAAAATCTAACGCTCGGTGAACTTTTCATTCGCCTCACTAATAAGTTAAATATTGCCCGTCCTGCGCAGTGAATCCAAAGTTTGGCGTATTTGTTTATGTTTGGTTAGGTTCAGTTTTGTGAAATTAAGTATGACGGAAAAAATGCAGTACATAGTAGAAAATGACTTACAAAATGAGTTTGTTGTACTATTGGATACAGAATTAGTTGATTCAGAAGCAGTGAGTCGTACAGCGTGGCCCCGCAGTGAAATTTTACAATTAATAAATGTATATAAACAGTATGAACCACAGTTCAAATCGAGCACTATTAGAAATGAGAAGGTTTGGCAATTCACAAGTAATTCAGTGCAATCACATACTGCAGAACAATGTAAAAATAAAATGAAATATTTAAAATCTAAATATATTGAGAAGAAAGAAAACAAAGGTGGCAAAGCATCAGGTGCCAAAAATTTTAAATTTGAATTTTTCGATGAAATGGAGAATCTGTTTGGTAAAGATCCAAATATTACACCCGTAGCAGTTGCATCATCCTCTAGAGGTAAAGAAAATATGCAGCATATTACACAAGTTGATGATAATTCAATTAGTAGTGGATCCTCGCTAAAGGATGTTTATGAAACAACTACACCTATAACTACTTCTAATGTAAATACAAATAAAAGAAAATTAGAAAATCGTGAGAGAAAAGCAAATATGTCTAAACAGCAATCAGGAGAATCTGAACGAATAAAAATCTTACGTGAGCGAGAGGATGGTAAGAATAGGCGGCATGCAGAGAAAATAGCTGTGCAGAAAGAGTTTATAGCAATCTTAAAAGACATTGCTAATGCATTACTGAAAAATAAATAAGTGAACTGATTTTATTCAATGATTATTGTTAAAACGAATATTTTGTTTATTTAAATCTGAAGAATGTTTATTTTTATTGTAAATATGTATGTACATTTTATTCTTTAATAAATATTTTATTTATCGAGTTTAATTGTTGTACATGTTTTCTTATGTAGTACTATAAAGATTGTGACAAATGTATGCTTTTCCAGAATGGTAATGTATAATTTCTTTGATATTAACTTTTATCTTCAAGATAGAATACAAATTGAATTTATTATTAATAAAACAATATGTGCATACTACATGTATATTTTGAACGTCAAATAGGTACATAACTTTTCACGTTACATCAAATTAAATTCATTCAATGATTATAAATGAAACAAAATCATTATAAATTATTTATGATATTTAATAAATTATTTCTTCTTGCATCACGATCTTGAAGCCCATCTTCATTGTCTATATCATCATGATTGTTACCCACTACTAAACCTTCTTCTACATATTCTGCTAATAGAGCATCTGGCTGCATCAAGCATAAGTTGTACAGTGTACATGCAGCAATTATAGTATAAGGTATTAGGTCTACTCGATTCATATCTACATACCTAAGTCTTCTAAATCGTCCAAAAAGAAGAGCAAAAGCACGTTCTATTACCTGTCGTGTTTTAGCATGAACAGTATTAAACCTTATCTGTTCCGGAGTTAATCGTCCTCTGTCTATAAATGGGGGTATACACCAATTAAGTGTAGGATAAGCTTTGTCTCCAATAATATATTCATCTTCGTTAAAGTAAGTATTCAAATTACTACGAATAGCGTTATAAATATCAGAATTTCTAAAAATTCGAATGTCTGAGACTGAGCTGGGATAGCCCGTGAAACAGTCAATGAACATTAAATTTGGTTGGCAAATGGCTTGTAAGGTAATTCCATAGAAACATTTTCGATTAATATATGCCTCTGGATTCTCTCTAGGGGCTTTTATTGGTACATATGTACCATCAATTGCTCCGATTATTCCTGGCATTCCTGCTATTGCTCTAAATGCTGTTTTTATGTTTTGCCTTTCATCTTCCGTGGGCCATTTAATAATAGTGGGTGCTATTTCATTTAAAGCACTGATGACTCGGCAAAAGCTTGAGAACAATGAAGATTTTCCCATATTAAATCGGTTTCCAACTGATCTGTAAACAAAAATAATTTTGACTTATATATGTACATATACTTCTAGTAATAACCTGTAACTATCTGGTGTTGAAAATAGCCACAGTACCGCTAAGAGTTGACGCTCTACTGGAATCCTGTTTCTGCCAATTGCACCGTGTTGCTTTTCTAAACTTGGGGTTAATCTGACTAATAACTGATTGTATGTAACTCTATTCATTCTAAAATGCTGTTGAAACTCTCGATCCATACTATTTGCTATAGTTCTTTCAATGAAGTTTTCTATTCTTGATGGTATCCTTCTATTTATAACAAGCTCCTCGTCTTCGCTGCTGCTTGAACTTGTGTCAAAAATATCCATTCTATTACTTTAGCTATTAACAAGATTTCTTAATTTTAGGTTATCTTGTGGTTACTCGAAATCACTCGTTTGACTCGTTTACAGTGTTCACACATAAGACGTTTATACTGCACAACCGATCACCCGGACGTTTTTTGTCGGGGCGTAAAGTCGTAAAACATTCTCTAAATCTGAACGCACCCCAGGAAATCGTCCTATCGCTAGTTACCGCGCGTATTTACTATATGCTGGGTTTGAGCTAATATTTGGCGATTATTTTGAATTCAATATAGCGTAAGCATTATTATATTTGACTTTTATTTTATTCATCATTAGAAACGACCATTAGAATAAACCGAAGCAGTAATAATAATAAGACATAAATATTGTAAAATAAAATACATCACCGGCAAAATAATCGATCCACTCAACAAATTGATGAAGTTTGTTCGTTAATAAGTTTGTTATTTTAAATTCGATTTGATTCATTTTTTTTGCATAGGTAAATTTAAATGTAATCTATCACATTTTTTGAATTTTAAGAAAATTTGGCGTACATCATTTTATACAGGGTGACACGAAGTCTGTTTTTTTAAATCAACTTTAAAACCACATATGGATTGTCAAAGTTGCTCCACCTTGTATTTTCTTATTTTGTTAACAAGACACATCATTTCTTTACAATTTCTTTTTTTATTTATTACAATAGCTTAATTTTTGTAAAAGATGCAAGGGTTTAAGAAAAATCTTACATTTTTAATTTTTCCTATAGTACTAACAATAAGTTTACGAATTTAACTTAACACCGAATTTAATGAAAAGGAATTGAAAAGAAAATGAAAAACATAAAAGACTTAATACGAAGTGTTTCCTCCACGTGCACGGATAACAGCTGCAATTCGTCTTGGCATGCTCTCAATTAAGTTTTGAATGTAAGCCTGGTTGATTTGATTCCATTCTTCAGTTAGAACGTCACGAAGCTGCTGTAAATTTGCAGCCGTTGGTACACGAGATCGTATTTTCCTCCCAAGTGCATCCCAAACATGCTCAATTGGGTTTAGGTCTGGGCTTAGAGCAGGCCAATTTACTACTGAGATTTCAACCTCGACTAAATACTCGTGTACAATTCTGGCAACATGCGGTCGGGCATTATCATGCATCAGCATGAAATCATCTCCGATGAACGGTGCAAAAGGAACAATATGTGGCTCTAAAACTTCTCTTATGTATCTATCGGCTGGCATGGCTCCCCCGTTAATTATAACCAAGTCCGTCCGAGCTTCAAAATTTATGCCACCCCACACCATTATCGAACCGCCTCCATAACTTACTCTAGGAAAAAAATGGTTTTGAAAGAAACGTTCACCAGTTCTCCGGTAAATTCTTTCACGTCCATCTGGTGTTCTAAGACAAAATCTGGACTCATCCGTGAATAGGATGTTGCTCCATTCTTCGTTACCCCAATTTACATGTTCCCTAGCAAATCTAAGGCGTTCAACTCGATGGTGTCTCAATAACTCTAGACCAGTTGCAGGTCTCCTAGAACGCAGTCCAATATCATACAGCCGCCTTCTTATTGTTCTATCACTTACTTGAACTTGCCTTACGCCCTCTAATCTGTTTTTCATTTGCACAGAAGTAACTTTTCTGTCCCTCAAAACATTTAACGTTATAAAGCGATTATCTCGCTCACTAGTAGATTTCTTTCGACCACAATGATTTCTTCTTGTGTATACACCAAATTCATTAAACCGTTTAACAGCTCTTTGAACTTTACATCTTGAAACTCCCAACACTCTGGCCACATAATACTGTGACCTACCATCCTGGATCAAAGCAACAGCTCTCGCTGCGTCGGTTACAGAAAGATCCATATTTTAAATTACTATTCGACAAGAAACACGTTCAAAAACGTAATTGACAAGTTTTAGATTTCACAACTGACAGTATTTCAATAACCCTCTATGCAAAAACGATAAATTCGTAAACTTATTGTTAGTACCATAGGAAAAATGTAAAAATGTAAGATTTTTCTTAAACCCTTGTATCTTTTACAAAAATTAAGCTATTGTAATAAATAAAAAAAGAAATTGTAAAGAAATGATGTGTCTTGTTAACAAAATAAGAAAATACAAGGTGGAGCAACTTTGACAATCCATATGTGGTTTTAAAGTTGATTTAAAAAAACAGACTTTGTGTCACCCTGTATAAAATGATGTACGCCAAATTTCCTTAAAATTCAAAAAATGTAATAGATTACATTTAAATTTACCTACAATATGCAAAAAAAATGTATCAAATCGAATTTAAAATAACAAACTTATTAACGAACAAACTTCATCAATTTTTTGAGTGGATCGATTATTTTGCCGGTGAGTGTATATAAATGATTTACATAAAAGTGGGTTAAACACATATAATTACTGTGTGTTCACCGCATACATTGATTTTACAACGTGTTTTTCTGTCTTTTGAAGATGGACAAACATCACATCTCTTCTTTCTTGGAATCTCAGAACTAGTAGATGCTTCAGCTTCTTCCTCTGCCTCCTTTCCTAGCTCAATTAGAAAGTTTCTTCTCTTTTTCAAATAAAAAGCTGAATTAGGTTTCAAGAGCTTCCATAGTATGTATGCGTTTATGGCGTTGATGTCTATAATGTTGTACAAAACTACAAGAGGCCATCTCTTCGTCATCCTTTTCACGGTGTATGATCGTGTCATTTTGTCCATGTTGTCTACGCCACCTTTTGTTTGATTGTAGTCCAGGATTACCTGAGGTTTCTTTTTTTGGCCTTTATCAACATTTTTCTCACTGTGCAGAGTACTTACCAACGTTACAAGCTTGCGTTTCTTTGGGCAATACGAAATAATCATCGCATCGTCTGTAAAACCAAACTGTGTGGAGAACACTTGACGATTTTTTGGATCAACAAATGAAGATGGTAATTCAGGCTTATTTTTACGGATCGTACCAACTAATGTTAGGTTTTTTGATAACAAATACTTTGCAAGATTGTACGAAGTAAAGAAATTGTCGCAGGTGACATTCCTTCCAGAGTTTTCAATTTCTTCTACTAAACGTTTTACAACCGTTTCGCCTTGATTTTGTCTCTTTCTTCTCCCTGCTTTCCAGAATAAATTTCCAGTTTCCATGCATAGATTGTTACACTATCACAAATTACCCAAAATTTTAATCCATATCATCCAGGTTTTGATGGAATATATTGTCTAAAGGGACATCTGCCTCTGAAAGTTACAAGCTGTTCATCAACCGTCATATACCAATTTGGTACATACGCATCTCGCAAATAAGTATTCCATAACTTAAAGCATTCCCGTATTGGTGCTATTTTATTGCCACTCCTTTTTCTTCGTCTTTCCACTGCATCGTCGAATCAAAGTACACGAAGTATATTTTGAAATCTATTTCGAGCGATAATAGTACCAAAGATGTTTCGACCATTGTTTTTGCTCCAAAGTTGTGTTACGTCCTCGTTATAAGATTTGTACGCACCTATTAGTATTAAAACTTTAATAAATTTCTTCAATTCTTGGACATCCATTTTTATCCAATTTTTGCCGAAAACAATCTCTCCTTCATTCGTTCACTTTAGGATAATTTCAAGAATAGGCTTACGAAAATAAATCATAAAAGAAGAAGCAGGTGTATCGATCTCGCGATTGCCAAAACGTGTTGGGCCTGAACGTTCTCGTAAAATATTGTGTCGTGGTTGTCTTCCGTGATGAGATAAAATAGAATCTTGGTACCAAGCAACTTTCTCTCTTGTTCTCTCTTCTTGTTCTTTGATATAAAAGAATTAGCTCCAGCCGGATTTCTGTTGTGGTCATCATCGTTGCTCTCAGCAGATTCTTCGCTCTCTGATTCTTCTGCTGCGCTTGTATCACCTCTATCGAACAGGCCTTCGACTGCATCTACCTCTCCATCGTCGTCTGAAGCTTCATATCCGCTATTGTATTCAACGTCACTCATTTCGGCTATTATCGCCTTTAGCTGTTGTTGGGTAAGGTATTCCTTATTTCTACGATCCATTTTCCGTAATGAGTAAAACGCAAAGTAGAAAATAGCCGCAACAAAAGATTCAGAAATAACTACCTGACAATTGATAAAAAAATGATGCTAAAATATCAAATCGCACATCACAACTGAACAAAATATAAATTTTGTCATATTCACAGTAACAAAGTAACACTACACAGATTCGGCAAGCACTAATTCATTGTTCACGACATGCGGCTATAAATATGCTGAAACACGTAAAGTTCCCAAAATCCGCATGATAAAGTGATTTCCCCTTTCTGTATACATCGGGGAATGCCAAGAAAGGTTTATCAGCAGTGGGGAAGTCCGGAATTTATAAGCGAACCAGTATCATTGTAAAACACACTCGCTTTACCTACATTTATACAGTAAACGACATATGGGTCCAACGGACCCGTTTGGTAAATCGCAAAATTATTTTTATACTGCCAAAACCATTCTTTCTAAAATATTTTTTTTGTTAAAATTTTAAAGCTATAACTCGTACTTAAAAAGTCTATTAATACCAGTAAATTAGCCCAACCATAAGTACGATAAAACAATGGTTAGAAACCGTTTGGTAGTCCTAGGGTTAAACGTGGTGAATCGTTGTATTTCCGCTGAACGACATACTCTGAATAAATAAAAAACCTCTTCTTGTTTCATTCTGGCTATTTTTTTTGCACAGAAAATGTATTTAGGATGTTAGCATTAATATGAGCACCTCTCTGTACGTTATGTGATAAATATTTTTGTAATTTATGCCTTTTATTACTGTCTAGGTCCTCGACAAAAGCAGAATGCCCATCCTAGAAGTACATCAACAAATACACAAGCTAATATACCCCTGGGACGGTCTTCCAATTCTGGGGGTCTAGGTCCTCGACAAAAGCAGAATGACCATCCTAGAAGCACATCAACAAATACACATGCTAATATACCCCTGGGACGCTCTTCCAATTCTAACGCGATGGCCAGATTGAATAGAATACGCGGTTCTGATCTGGATAATTTAACGAAGTGTTTGGATGCTGACCGTCCTAAAAGTACATCAACAAATACACAAGCTAATATACCCCTGGGACGCTCTTCCAATTCTGGGGGTCTAGGTCCTCGACAAAAGCAGAATGACCATCCTAGAAGTACATCAACAAATACATATGCTAATATACCCCTGGGACGTTCTTCCAATTCTAACGCGAAGGCCAGATTGAATAGAATGCGCAATTCTGATCTGGCTAATTTAACGAAGTGTTTGGATGAAGAACCCGAGGAATTAATTCTTAAACTTCTTCGTCGGTCATCTTGGTTTTCTAAATTGGTACAATCTACATCCAGTTTATCGCCAAATTGCATTGTTTTGATAGTGCGACTTCTGGCCAAAATGAGCGATTGCTCATTCACCACTAATACAATTGAAATATTGAAGATAGTTTCCACAGATGTATTTTTGTTGCAACTAAATTCTTTTATCATGCTTTTACCGCATCAAAAAGAAGAAGAAAGAGAAGAAGCATGTTATTTTTGGAACGACGCTAATAGCTTCTTCCAAAATTTAAGTAAATATTTCGAAATAGTTTTGTCTTTATCACCGTCAACCGCTCTGGATATACTCCCGAAATTGATGCAAGCAATTTTTGCTACAATCCCTCATTTGAATATTTTGTTAGAGGAAACGAAGCAATTATTCGAAATAATAAAAGAGAAACTGAATATATGTAAAGAAGAGATAAATTTACAACGCAAGATGAAAAACATGGCCATTGACGACGATTTGGAACCGCCAGATGATTTTAGATTAATAAGCTTGTACCCGCTTCCAACGGAAATAACTGACAGGAAGAAGGCTTTTGTTAGGCCAAACATAATCGAGGGCTCTTATCGCGATGTCGATCATTACCTAGACGTTCAGTTTCGTTTGCTGCGTGAAGATTTCGTGAAACCATTACGAGAAGGTATTTGTGATTATATGGATGGTAATCACAGGCTACAAAACATAAGAGTTTATAAAAACGTAAGTATGCTAAACACGTTAACTACTCCTTGCATGGAACGTTTACCTGATATGTCCATGCTTCATTTGCAACAGTTTATTATCAGATCAGGGACCTCAAATACAAGGTGGTCCATAAAGATATTAACTTTTAGAATAGAATTAAAAACAATACAAATTGATCTACTTGAACAAATTTATTTTTAAGGCTTACAAAAATGACGGGAAATTTATTTTTTAAAAATTACGTTATCTAAATGTGCCCCATTTGTGTCCAGGCACTCTTGAAGACGACCTCTCCAATTTTCCATAACGCGGCGGCAAGTGTCTGCAGTTATGCCTTCGATTTCTTGTCGAATATTGTTCTTTAGTTCCTCCAGAGTGGCAGGGCGGTTGCTGTACACTCTACTTTTGAGATAACCCCATAAAAAAAAATCACAGAGACTCAAGTCAGGGCTTCGGGGGGGCCACTCAATATCCCCTCTTTGAGAAATCAGTCTTCCCGGAAAAAGCCCCTGAACGACAGGCAAAGAAAGATTGGAAGTGTGGCAGGTGGCTCCGTCCTGTTGGAACCAGGTGTCCTGAGTGTATCCTTCAAATTCTTGAAGAGCAGGAGTGAGGAAAGTTTGAATCATGTCTACATAACGCTGAGAATTTACAGTGACTGTGCGACCTTGTTGGTCTTCGAAAAAAAAAGGGCCAATTATTCCGGATGCCGACATTGCAGCCCATACTGTGACCTTCGGACTATGCAAAGGCCTTTCATGTTTCCGTTTAGGGTTTTCACTACTCCAGTAGCGACAATTTTGAGTATTGACGTGGCCATTTAGGTGGAAATGGGACTCATCGGAGAATAAGATGTCGACTGCTGCTGGAATTCGGTTCCTTATTTCGTTAGCGAATAAAACTCTATTAGCGGGATCTGTAGCCTTCAGTTCTTGCACTATTTGAACCTTATACGGATGCATGCCTAAATCTTTGTGAAGAATGCGAAGCACCGAGGTTCTCGTCACATTTAAAGCAGCTGCGCGCTTTCGAGTTGATACGGTTGGTTGGTCGCGCACAGACTGACTCACTCTCTCGATGTTCTCAGCGGTTCTCGCCGACCTTGGACGTCCTAAAACGCGCTTATTTAACGTTGAACCAGTTTCTTCAAACTTATTAACCCATTGCTTAATCAGCTGAATGCTTGGACATTGCTGAATATCGTGCAAATTGAAGTGTTGTCGATATCTACGGCGCGCAATGGTGGCAGAATTGTTGTTACGGTAATATTCGCTCACACAAAACGAGCGCTCCTCTCCTGTGTAGCGCTGCATGATGACTAAGTTTCCCAGAGCCGAGCTATCGTTTAAGACCGACCCCACCTCTCTACCTTGCGTATAAAATTTTCTACATCACAAGCAAATATAAACAACTTTTTGGACCACCTTGTATATGAACGTAGTATAGTGTATCTATAAATATACCGTTGACTTTTACGTAAAATTTATATCCTATTCATTGCACCGTAATTATCGCAGCATGAGGTCTAACCCTAATAGAAAGAGCGACATTAGTGTGCCAGGGTCGTTTTGTGACCGTTTCGGGGTTCTCCCGTTTCGTGCGCCCCCCTTTCGTGCGCTCCCCCCTTTCGTACGCCCCCCTCCCTTTCATGCGTTTCACAAAATTTTCCCATTTCGGGGGTTAAGTTTATAGATGGGAAGTGAACGAGCTTTTGAATTCCCGTTTCGTGCGTCAATTCTATATTTTACAGGAAATAGCGAAAAATAAAAACACAATTAACGATTTTGCCGATTCAGCAGTTTAATTTAAAATTAAAAGAAATGTACGATAACCCTTGAAGACACATGCACAATATTGCATATATATTATCAGAACGTCTTCCCCGTTTGTCCTATTTATACCTTACTATAATCTTAACATGTTAACTTAAAGACATCAGAGTTTGATTCTATGTCTATTTTATCTTTGTTGTTTTTAATAATGTTCTGTATAGTATTATCTGTTTTAAATGATATATGTTCGTTATTAAGTCTTTTAATGAAAGTACCAATTTTTTCCGAAATTTTTCTTAAGTAAGTGATTGAATTATAGGAATTAGTTATATTGTTTTTTAATTTTGGGTAAACAAAAGAAAGAGTTTTAGATTTTTATTGACTATTCAGGATGTTATTAATAATATTTATAAAGTAATCATTGTTTAATGCTATTGTATATATCCTGTTTAGTTCGAGGTCGAAACTACTTTTACTCATTGTAACGCTAATTTACGCCATTGATTGTGGTATGCTGATAATTTTTGAGTATAAGATGAAATGAATTGGCGTGTATTGTGGTGTCCGTATGTGTTGGTTAGAGCAGACCAATTTCCGTGCGCACCATGAGCGCCGGTATGGGAGTGTAATTCGTAATATATTAGAATATGCGATAGAATAGGGACGCAACATGAGCTTGTTACCGATATAAGTATAGAAGTAGAGACATTTATTCTATCAGAAATAATTAAATATACATTTGGTTTTCTGATATTAAAGTAATATGCATAAACACACGAAAAATAAGAATAGTACATATTATAGCAGCGTTGTATGTACCTATAAATAAAATGGAAAATGTATGAAATCAGTGATTGTGTGCAAGACAGAGGATTTAAAAAAACACCGTTTTAAGCGTCTTCCAAGGATTGACAAGCTGGAGAAACTCGATTGTATATTTTCAACATCAGGTGCGTTTCTAAGGTTATTTCTGAAAAACATGTGCCGCCGTGAAGAAAAAATATGTTTATATTCGGAAAACGAGCGTTCTACATCTAGTGATGTTATATTCGTATAATCAAAATACTTTTTTAAGCAAGTTAATTATGTAATTACCATCTTGTTAAATAGTTATAAGTGTTGGTTTATTAAACTGTGTTAAACCTAACATACTTGTGCATTATTTAACGCTACAACGATATCTGCGTGAAGACTCTCACCGATGTGGCCCTCAGGACCAGGCTCACATCACATGGCGCCCTGCCACGAACTTGCACAAACGGCCCACACATCACAAACGCATCTGTAGACGTGCCCTCACAAATACGTATTAAGGTGTCAAAATCTGCATTTCTGTCTAAAACACTTTCAAATTTAATTAGAACACTCACTTTTTGCATCTTCTACAGCACACAGTTGTGCGTGAACATCTTTAACGATTTGCAGTGATTCCTCTAACGACGACGACGAATTTTCTAATTTTGTTATTGCTTCTTCTAGTCCCAACTAATTCTCACGAATACTTTGTAAATCCATTTTAATCTGGGCATCTTGAATTTTTTTCTGGCTTGTATTGATAGCTGCACTTTCTTTCGGATCGAATGATAAAACCACGTCCTTAATTTTTTCAAAATGTTCATGATAGTAAAACCCCACCCGTAACCATGTACACCAACCTGTCAGATTCGGCTGTGGTGGCTCAGAGGTATGGGGTGAAATTTCCGAATACGTTTTGGAGATTTCATGAATACTGCCTTTGTACTCGATATTAAAGCATCTACCTCTGGATAAACATCTACGAACCTGTTCTGCCACAAAATGTAGAGCATGGAGTTTACAAGTAATATGTAATAAGTAAGACAATATTTTCTAAGAGAACGGCCTCCAGAACACATGGTTGCGGCATCATCGGTCATAAACATTAATACTTGGTCTTTCGAAAGTTTAAATTTTTCCAATGTATCTAATAGCACCATTTTTTCGGCATTACATTGTTCTAGTCGTTTGGATGCTAATAAAATTGAAGACGTTGGTTGATGTGGTTCCATATTACGCGCCATCACATTAACTACATATTGTTTTTTTGCTGTCAGTTGTTTCGTCCACACATAACCACAGTTTTTTTTATTTTTCAGTTCGGCTTTGATTTTATTTTCAACCTGTTTACGCACCGATGGTAACTTCCTTCGTAACGTTGTCGTGCTCGGTAATGTTTGATTCGCGTATTTATTCCAAAATGACATATATGAATCATTACTTAAGGTAAACGGCAGTGTACACACAATCATAGTTACACATAGTTCATGTATAAACTGTTGTCGATTAATTTTGTTATTATTGTGCTTCGAACTGCTTACGTGTTCTTTACAATGTGTTTTTGACCAACAGATTAGATATATATTGCACACTAAACATTTAATTATTTATATTTAATTAATTAATAATAAACTTATTCACTTCGTCTGACAACTGTCGTTTTCTCGATTTATGTGTCGACGACATTTTATTACGTATGCTTACACTTGCATGCAGTCTAAGCAAGTACCAAACACATACTGAATGCTTTTTATTAGTTCTGATGCAATACAATCATCCGCACATGGCGCGCACGGAAATTGGTCTGCTCTAGTTATCACAATATTTTAAATATTAAGTTTTTCATCCACCTGATGAAGTCATTGAATGGCGAAACAATATTGTAGTAGATTTACAATAAAAAATTTTGAAAGTAGTAGATTAGTACTTGTTTCTTATCGTTGAGACTTCGAATTTTTCTGAACCCCCGTTTATATTCTACATAAATGGCAGAACTTCAATGATATCAGAAATTTTGAGGGTTCTTATCAAATTTATTGAAACTAACACTAATTTTTAGAGAATATTTTTTTTTCTTATTTTACAGGTTAAATTATTACGTCCCGCAATAGGTCCTACTAATGGAACATTCGGTGTTCTCGTTCAACTCGAAATTAAAGATGGAGAAAAATACAGACTTAAAATAGAAACTTCCCGTAGCTTTATGTTTGGATCGTTGGTATGTTTTACAAGGAATAACTTTAACTCTCTCATTTTTGGAAAGATAATATGTCGTGATCGTCCGCTCTTGACGAAAGGTCAATTAATTATAGAATTTGAAGAGGGTAATAGCAACATCGAATATAATGTTAACTGTACGATGGTAGAATCAAGTGTGTATTTCGAACCGTATTACCACGTTTTAAAGGTACTACAAAGTTTACATGACTCGACCTTTCCAATGAAAGAGTATATCGTGAATGTTAACAAAGAAATTGAACCGCCACGTTATCCTACACGCGGCTTTAGCAACTCTCACTTGCCCGAGTACTTGAACCCATTGTCAAGGGATGCTATCATTCGTATTAAGAGGGAACAGATTAGTAGTGAACCATTACAAGTTGCTATAAACAAACTCAATGGAACACAATCACAAGCACTTCAGTCTGCATTGACTAATTGCCTGTCTATCATACAAGGACCTCCAGGGACGGGGAAGACTCATTTAGGTTTAATTATAGCGAGATCTTTACTTCAAAAGAAATCAACGTGGAATCACGGATGCTATCCACTTCTAGTCGTCTGTTTTACAAACCACGCATTAGATCAATTTTTAGAAGGTCTTCTAGGAACGACCACGGAGATTGTTAGAATTGGCGGTCAATCAAAAAATAAAAATTTAGATAATTTTAATATTAAAGAGCGTAGAAGAGATTATATTAAAAGTAGGAGCCCAGCATTTTCAGAGGCACGAGATGAGATGTCTGAGATGCACAGAGATTTAAAAGTTCTTTACAATTATATTAAAGTTGCAAAAGAATTTCGTGGAGTGGTAAATATTTTGGGAACATTAGAGAAACTACCGGAATTGCGGGGTACTTGGTTCGAAAACATTACCCCGGAAGAATTTAGATATTGGCTGTTCCAGGGACAAGCATACTTTCAAAGAAGACCAATTCAACAATTTAAGCAGGTAGACAATTTATTAGTTGGTTATTTTAAGATTAATTAGGGGATTTCAATCTCGGAAGAATTTATCAGTCCGAGAATTGCATAATACGATTAATGTTATATCTAGAGTTGTTATTTTTCCCCACATTCCAGAGATCTATTCAGTACAAGTTAATATGTACAAATGTTTTCAATATACACCATGCTTTGTAAAGATGGCCAGAGATCTACGTTTAACTAAAATATAAGTATCCGACCGGCATACACAACCTAACACGATATTGTTGTTTCTCTATGGTTTTGTTTAGCAAATAAGTTAATTGATTAACACTCGCCGCCACGTGTATACCTAGCGATACACCGTCAGTGTTCACTGTGGGCCACGTGTATCTCTAGCGAAACACTAGACATCCTCATATTCGACTTAGCGTGAATATCAAACTACACACTATAAGTATATTTAGCAATAGTAATTCATTATAGTGGCCTAGGACTATCCAACTGCATATAGAGTTTTGGCCTGCCACAATTATTATAGGAATAATCGTATGTTCAATAAAATCTTTTGAAATAATTAGGTAATATATAAATAAATAAAAAAAATGATTCAAAAACTTGTATTACAGAAAAAACATAGAACTAAATAAGACATTTTAATGTTTTTCATTAAAACAGCTTTTACAAAAGTGCGGATTATCGTCACATTTATCACAGATAGTGATAACTTGTGCAGGATATTTCTTTTTTCCATCAATAATTGTACCATGTTTGCCATATTTCTGGTAGCATACAGAGCACCGTGCCCGTTTCTTTGCTTCGTGCGTGATCAGATGATGTTGAACTGTTGATTGGCGTCTTTTAGCAGCAGCTTCATTTCGGTTTTCCATAATGATTGACATGATTATTTTCTCCCGAAACTCAGAAATCGTTATTTTATTTGAGGACAATGCATTTTCGCAATATAAACAGTACGCATTTACTAATGCTGTCCCCCAGATGATTTCTATCATAAGTTTGCGGTACCATTTCGTACAACGTCTCAGTGCGGTATTATAAGATGCTAACTGATCGCTAACATCGACGGAGAACTTGCCTGAATCATAATCGATGACACATTTTGGTTTTATGCTGTCAGCTTGTCGTCTCTTCGTTTGAACCTGAACCATTTCGGTACCTATGTGGCATGTTGTCAACATCCTGACATCCCGTTGATCTATCCATTTAATAATTGTTACCCCATCAGGGGATTCTTTTGCAATCACTTCGCCCTTTTTTAGCTTAGCATTTTGAACATCGGCAGGGATATATTTTCTGTTTTGCCTAAGGGTTCCAACTACATGAGTGTTCATGTCAAGCAGTCGATAAGCCAAGGGTATGCTCGTGTAGTAGTTATCCATATAAATTGTTCGACCTTCATTTAGTAAATTTGGTATGAGTTTGAAGACCACATTTTCAGAAGCAGAGTATTCTCCATCGGTCGAAGTCTTTGCCAATGTATACGGAAAGATTCCAAGTATATCCCTTCCCGGTACATAACTTATACAGTTATATACCATACCGATGACGCTTTGAAGGGATATACTGTCTGAAACGCAGACGACCTCTCCAAGGGATCATCGTTTCGTCGATGCAAATTTTCTGTCCTGGTGAATAAGCTTTTTGGAAGTTCTCTATGAACATATTGAGCACCCTTTCACATTTATGTAAGCGATTTTCTTCTGATAGTTCTTCTTGATTATTAGAGAAATGCCAGAATTTCAGCAAGAGTTCGAACCGATTTCTGGGCATTGTATTCCTTGGCAAAGTGAAGGAATACAATTCACTTGTATTCCAATAATGGGAAAGTTTTGGGGCCTTGACTAGGCCCATCCATCCGATTAGGCCAATGAATCTTTGCATTTCCTGCGCGTCTGTTGGTTCCCATTTGTGTAGCCGGGACCTAGGCCCTATGTCGTCAATATCTTCTAGTTGCTGCGTTGCGTATAGATTAGTCTTGTTAACCATCAATTCAACTATTTCGTGGGTAAGGAAAAGTGAAAAATAATCGATTGGGTCGGCTAAAGCTAATATTCCACTAGTGGTTTCGTCCATACCGCTTTTACCAACAAATGGAAATACCTTTTGTGTGCCGATTGGATTTCTCAAATCTATATTTGAGTAATTTCGAACTGTACTCTGACCCTGCGCTTGAGTGGATTGCCCTTGCATTGGAGCAGGTGGTAAATAATCGTCGTTGGGATTGTCACTGTCAGATGATTGGCAGGCGATGGGAAAACGTTTTGCTTTTGTTGAAGGTCCCGGTGCTTCGGAATCGCGGGAATCTGAATCTTCGGTTTGATACATAGGGTCGGCGTCTGAATCATCAAAACTTTCATCGCTCATATTCATCAGTTTTTCAACTAGTTCTTCAGTCAGTTCGCTAATTTTGTAATATTTTTTCATTTTGGATAGTTTGCGCTGGTCCATTTTTGAACCAAAGTTTTTACACAACACTTTTACACTTTTCTCACAATATATATATGTCCTTTCTACACAACTTTCGCGACTTTCACGGCTTGCTAGATCTGAAACAAAAGACAAAAAAGACATACGATGTTCGAACTTGGGTGTATCGTTAACGATACACGTGACACTCCTGGGCCACGTGTCCACGTGTGTCGCTAGCGATACACCGTCGTTTGTTGACGTATTTTGACAAAAATAAAAGTAAAAATGGGTTTTGTGGCTTTTCCGATGATTTTTATCGGCAAATATACCTACAATTGCTTGTGGCCTGTAGGAGTCAAAGGCATAAAATCGCGTGGCGGCGAGAGTGTTAAGTAGGGCTGGGCGATACCGACGTTTTCGGTATCGGGTACCGATACCAATCGAGGTATCGATACTTACCGATGTATCGGGTCTGTGCACGGTATCGATTCTGAGTACCGGAATCGATAAAGTATCGATAGGTATCGATGCTTTGGAATCGATACCTTGGAATCGATACCTTGGAATCGATACTTTGGAATCGATACCTTGGAATCGATACTTTGGAATCGATACCTAGAAATCAATATTCATAACCCGTTTTCTAGGTGTTGATTGTTTGATATCGGTTTCAAGAGATATAAAATTAATTTACCGATTCTACCATAACTACGGTATGAAATTTGCAATATTGTGAGATTTTTTTTTTGTAATAATTATAGTTATGTCATAATAAGGATATTTGCTACACACAATAATAACATCCTTTTAAATATATATTATAAAATATATATAATGCATATATACTTAAAAAATCTTTACTTAAAAAGTTATTGCATCCTTTATGTACATTTAAAAAATTGCACGAAGGTAAGCCATCCGATACATGGCTACCCGATACATCGCTAACCCGATGCATCGATACTTAGCGAGTACTGGAATCGGTAAGGTATCGATGCTTTGGAATCGATACCCCGCTACCCAATACATCGCGACCCGATGCATCGATACTTAGCGAGTACTGGAATCGGTAAAGTATCGATAGGTATCGATGCTTTGGAATCGATACCCTGATTCAATACCTAGGAATCAGTATTCATAACCCGTTTTCTAGGTATCGTTTGTTTGATATCGGTTTCCGGAGATATAAAATTAATTTATCGATTCTACCATATCTACTGTATGAAATTTTCAATATTGTGATATTTTTTTTGTAATAATTATAGTTATTATGTTCATGTTATAATATGGATATTTGCTACGCATAATATAAAATTCAACATCCTTTGAAATATATACTATATAATATATATAATGCTATATATACTTAAAAATTCTTTACTTAGTTATTGCATCTTTTATGTACATTTAAAAAAATGCATAAAGGTAAGCTAACCGATACCTCGCTACCCGATACATCGCTACCCGATCCATTGATACTTAGCGAGTACTGGAATCGGTAAAGTATCGATGCTTTGGAATCGATACCTAGCTACCCGATACATCGATACTTAGCGAGTACTGGAATCGGTAAAGTATCGATAGGTATCGATGCTTTGGAATCGATACCCTAGAATCGATACCTTCGTTATATGAGGTATCGGGTACTCGATACAGTTATGGAATCGGGTATTGGACGATGTATCGATACTTCGCCCAGATAATCGCATTTTCAATTTTGAAATATCAAATAAAATAAAAATAAAATCAAATAAAACTGCAATTTTCAAGAAAAAAACTTGTGTATCTAAGTTTAAATTAAATAACATACAGCTTAACTTTTCATTTATTATTAAGAGGTTTCATATAAAAGATACTCCACGTAACATTATTTTGTAAAAAAATCAATCCCCTTTTTTCCGGAAATATTTCTCAAACGGATTTGAAACATAGCGTTGCGAAAACGCAACATTGGGACAAATGGTGTAATTGTAGTCATGAATAATATTCCTGTCTGAACATGCTTTTTCACGCCTGGGGGAAGTTTATTGAGTATCCATTGTGTGATGCGAGTTTATTCAGTTCATTTACGCTGTGGGATAGAGAAGTTGAAGAAGTTAGAGTTCATAATAGTGCTATCTTGAGGATTACAGAAGTATTATACAATGGTAAGTACAACAATTTCTGAAATATGTGTTGGTCATTGATGTTGATAATAAAATTATTTTAGGATCACGTGAAATATTGCGATGATCCTACCAAACCGTTGACTTTGAAAGAACTTGAGGCAATTGTTGAAGATCTTGATCTGAATGAGGAAATTGATGTTTGTTATGATGAGGACATTGATGATAATGTTATAGGTGGAGTAGAAAATTTGCATGTAGATATAGCGGGAACTTTTGAGATAGTGTGTCTGAATAACGAAATTGAGATAGAGGATGGTATACATCATGACTATGAGGCAGCTTTATCTACATCATGCAAAACGGCAAGAATTGAAGACATTAATTGGTGTAAAACGCCCGTTGACTACGAGGAAGATGCTACGTCAAATGAGGAAGGGAATGTACAGAATATTGTTGAGGCGCTACATGGAAAGTCTGTGCTTGATTTCTTTATGCAAATGTTTGATAAAAATGTTGGCCAGCTTATTATTTCAAACTCCATAAAATATGCGAGAGATAATAACCGTACTCAATTCGCCTTAGATCAAAATGATCTAGAAATTTTTTTGGGAATAGTGATTTTGAGTGGGTATCACACTCTTCACATGTAAAACTTTACTGGTCATCTGATGAAGATAAAGGTGTTCAATTTGTGAAAAATGCGATATCTCGAAACAGATTTCTTGACATAAAGCAAAACATCCATCTTGCAGATAACAATCAATTAGACAAGGCAGACAAATTTGCGAAAGTAAGACCGCTGGTTGATCTCTTGAACAGAAATTTCTTGAACTATGGTGTTTTTAGGCATCACTTATCAATTAATGAGCAAATGGCACCGTACTTCGGCCGTCATTCAGCGAAAATGGTTTTGAAAGGGAAGCCGGTACGTTTCGGGTTCAAAATGTGGTTTCTGGCATCTAGCGATGGGTATTTATATCAATTTATACCTTATGCTGGAAAAACTGATGAAAATGCCAAAAGAGAATTTGGTTTAGGTGAAACAGCGGTCATCAATCTTTTGAACGCATTAGAAAATAAGTCGACACATAAGGTATAGTTTGATAACGTTTTTACGAGCTACAAGCTATTAGTTCATCTGAAACGTCAACTATACTTTGCTACTGGAACTGTACGTGAGAACAGAATGCTGAAATGCCCTTTAGAGACTTGTAAGTCTATAGGAAAAAACCTCGTGATACAATGGATTCTCGTTACGATCACGTAAATGAAGTAAGCGTGGTTCGTTGGAATGACAATTCTGTGGTTACAGCAGCAACCAATTGTGAGGCTGCACTGCCTGATGTGTTTGTGAAGCGGTACAATCGTAGAGAAAAAAAGACATCTCTATACCACAATCAAACATGATTGCCAAATATAACAAATATATGGGAGGCGTTAATCTACACGATAACGCAGTTGCAAATTACCGAATAAATATTCGTGGAAAAAAAATGGTGGTGGCCTATGTTAGATTCTACTTTGGTGAATGCTTGGAAACTGCACAGACTTGTATACACAGAAACCCATTTCGCAGCTGGATTTCAGGTCTGAACTTGTACGAAGCCTCATTAGCGGTAACAAATGTAAAACACAATTTATTCGAGGACGTGGTTCCAGTGCGTCTCTGTCATCCAGTGCACGTTTAGATAATGTGGGTCACCTAATTGAAAGAAATCGTGAAAATTGGAGGAGACGTTGTAGAGTATGCAAAAGTACAAACGTATTTATATGTAATAAATGTGGAGTTCCATTACATGCACACTGCTTCGAAGACTACCATAATTAATAATTATAATATTTTTTTGTGCATATAGTCCCATTGTTGCGTTAACGCAACGCAAAACAAATATAAGAATCAATGGTTTGTCTTTTTTTTTTTTTACTTTAAAGCAGAGGCTCCAAAACTTTTTTTCTCCTAGACCACTTTGAAAGTTTTGCTGGTTCCGGTGGACCCCCTGCAGCTACATTTCTACCATATTCCCAAAATTCGACAAGAAATGTGAAGATTAGATCTAACTATGGAAATTTGCGTTGCGGCTGAGTTATTGGTTAATTAATTAATTGATTGTGCTGTGAGTGGATGTCAAAAAAGTAAAGTTAGCCAATCAAAAAAGTGATTCCATCCAACTTTACTCCTTTGACATCTACTCACAGCACAAGAAACCAATCAATTCTCACATATTTTATTTAGAAAACTCCCCATTCGGAGTGGTAAAAATAAAAATAAAAATAGTATATTTCCTTGTGTTGTATTTATTCAAATATGTACTTATTACACTGTTAATTATTATTGTTATCATTTTACATTGTAATATGATAACAGTCGTAATATAATTAAAATTAAATATTAATAACGTAACGTAACTTCTACAATGACAATCACAAAATAGTCATAATTTTAGTGGGAGGGATGTACTTGATGGATTGACAGCAAATTATCAATATTTGGCTTCAGTTTTGTTATGAATAACCGCAAATCTCCCCGTTCTGTGATATTCAATCTGCTCATTTTTTTGGGTTAAAATGTTTGTAACGACACTAAACTTTTCTCGACAAGATATGATGAGGGAAACGCTATCAAAAGCTTTCTCGCAATTCCCCACAGCCCAGGATATTTTTCGGGTGTTTCTGCCTGCAGCCAAAATATTTGATATCCTCTTTTAAATTTCACCTCCAGTTCCTCATTAGTGCTAAGCTCGAGTATACAAAATATAAAATTTAATAAAAATTTTATATTTTGTATACTCTTGATAAAGGCGTACCGCCGAAACATGTAGAGTTTTTTAAATACATATATTTTGAAGT